>CM040752.1:11732177-13199677 GCA_022829145.1 Albula goreensis
AAGAGCCAGCAGCCCCACTGCACTCCAGACTACAGAAATCTATTGATGATAGAGAGAGCGAGCGAGAGAGTGCATACACCGGATGGACGAGCAACCCTGGAAAACCATAGACCAGAGCACTTGATGAGTGATAGAGGAGCGATGCGTGCAATAAGCAGGCAGCCTTGGCACATCTCAGACCAGAGCAATCAATCACGGAGAGCGAGGGAGGATTGTGTGATGAGCTGAGGGAGGAGAACTGTGTGGAACCACGGTCACTTCCTTCCGACGGAGAAGCAGCCCACATTATTACAGAGACAATGCAGCACAGATTGGGGGATCGAGCGACAGAGAGGGCTTTATTTAGGGCTCGGACTGAAAGAGGCAAGGCCGCTCCTGGGACAGCTGCCAGCTCTGCGACTCTCTGACACCATCGCTCCCGGCACACAAAAGCCGCCAGAAAGCAGCGTTTCTCTCCGATGATACGGAAGGGATCGTTTCCAGGGCAGGAAGCGTAGCCTTATTTTAACCATGCAGCGATCGTGGATTTTAGCCATGTCGCGGGGAGCGGTTGCAGGTTTTAAGATGCTGCATGGCAGTTGTGGTGTGCAGTAAACACCATCTCCCTGGGATTAACTCCGGGAGGAGCTTTAACCTGCACAAAGCTCTGGCTCTCTCCTCCAGCAGCTGGAGATGGAGCTGCAGTTAAACATAGCTTCCGCGGCACAAGTAAAAGCCATAAAAGTCCTTGAAACAGCTTTTCCCTGTGGAAATTACACAGCTCGTAGCTGCGCTGAATTACTTCGAAACATGCACACGTGCACACAAACACGCACACAGGGACACAACAGTACACAGTTTTGCCGTTTAATAC
Source organism: Albula goreensis (assembly GCA_022829145.1). Lineage (NCBI taxonomy): Eukaryota > Metazoa > Chordata > Actinopteri > Albuliformes > Albulidae > Albula > Albula goreensis. Next base: position 11,733,031 of record CM040752.1, read on the forward strand.
ACGGAAACACACTGATACGCGTGTCCCTTTTATTTCTCTCTCTGTTCACACTTTCAACTGTCTCACAAACACGCCCTGAAACTCTCTCTCAGACGGGGCAGTTTGCACAGGGGAGGTATTCCCCAATGCGGCACTTTGCAGGTTTGCACAAGGTCATTATTGTTCCACTGGGGCAGTTTGCAGGTTTGCACAGAGTCCGTAATCTCAGATGCGGTGTGAGCGTGACCCAGTTCTCCAGTTTACCCAGGATTAGGCAGCTAATCTCACGGGCTGCGGTATTCAAGGGTGGGGGAGACTAAGGTGAGGCACCAAAAGCTGACACAGCTCAGCAGGGCAAAGGCCAAATGCAGGCCCAGAGCAGAGACTGCCTTTACAGGCCCAGGGAAGAGATAACACACCGTAATCTCCAGTATAGTAGCTGTGATCCCTGATTCCAGCCATGATTTTTCTTAGCCGCCCACCCAGAAGAGACCTTCCAGTGGAAAGGGTGTGAGTAACACTCCCACAGAGAGCACAGTTCCACAGAAGCAACAAGGATCATTATCACCGATCGCTCCTGACCTTTAACACACTATACCACCGGGAGGGCTCTGGGGTCTTTAACATCCTGAATCGGGAACAGGTGAGACGAGTCAGCGCTAAGGCCCAGGGGCTTGTCTGATATATACTAGACTAGCCTTCCCCTGGGATTCCAGACAGCAGCAAGCCCTGTACACAGAGGAGCTGGGGTGTGTAAATGATCAGGATGGAGGTTAGCGATAGGAGCAGGGGTGCAGGGGTGTATGGATGATACGCTAATCGGGGAGTTTAGAGGTAGCAGCAGGGGTGTGTGAATGGCCATTAAGTCAGGGGGTTTACAGGGAGGAGCAGGGGTTTGCGGACAATTAGACCGAGGGTTACAGAGAAAGAAGCAATTCCACACTTACACTATAGATGGCCGCAACTGCAGGCTGCGTGGGAAAGATTCGATCATCCGGAGGTTGCTGGATTCTGGGGATTCTGGGAAAAGGGAACATTAAGGAAAGTCTCCAGTACAATGTACCTTTCATTGAAGATTAATAAAAAAGGGCACAGATACTTTGTCACCAATTCCATTGTCATTCAAATCTGTGGGCAAAAAATGACACTCACCAAATACAATTGCATCACCTTTCTAAGATTTTCTAATGGTTCAGTAATTCTTCACACTTAATTTCAGATTATCTTAGTCAAACAGTGCTTGGAGATGTAGTGTTGGCAATGTGTTTTCTGTCATACACGTCATCACAGAGATGGCTAAAGAATGCTGCTGTCTGGGTTTCATGACCTTTATTTCCGCTGTACAGGAACAGCTCAAATGTGTGCACGGAAACAGTTTATCAACTAGTTGGTAAAAACACTGCGGTAGATGAATATCTCGCCTATGAACGCTTTTATTTGGATGACCAGAGAAACAAAATACAGGAAATTGTTGCAGATTCAGGAGATTCCCCACGTTTAGGTGACATGGCTGAGGATGTAGTTTACATGGTATGGTACAGTGGCAGGTCTCATTTCATTAGATTTATAGCTTTTGTAATATATCTTTGTAAAACATCTTACAGGCTTTTAGGGCAAAAAAATGCCCTGATAGGTGGATAGTTATAAGCCAGATACATGCAGTAAGAGTGATGTTGAAAAGATTAGGACCACTGAGAATTTTAAGGCACTGATGGCAGCTGGGCTGGATTATCCACATCTTTAAAGCTGGACTGCAATGATGTGAGTAAACTGGAGTTATATGGGGGAAATATATATATTTGACCAGTTTAGTTATGAGTCTGATAAGTGAAGCTGAAAAAACATTAACGGAACAATTCTTGATTCCAAGAACACTACTTCATCAGAAGATGATCAGCAGATCTCTGATAGACCTTTGATCAGATGACCTTTCCAGCTTCTAAGATTTTTTAAGAGTCAAGAAAAAGTTCTTTGGCTAAGAGGAGAAACCTGTTCTGATGTTCTGACAGCTAGAGGTGTCAACAAGCTGCACGGTGCCTGGGTCACATGGTTTCAGAGAAATGGCAGGCTTTGCTTTTCTCCTTCCTGCTTCCTCCCCTCCTGGCACACAGAAGCCTCAACCTAAACCTGACACTGAGCCAGCCGTCCACAAGAGGACAAAATGTACACCCTTTCAGAACACCCAAAAACAACAGGACTAGAGGCACAGACAGAGGGATAGGCTGAGAGAGAGACAGACAAATGTAGAAGCGAATGCAGCTTTATGTGCTGCGTGCTCTGGCCCAATCAGGGTTCACATCACCATTAGGTCCAATGACACTTACATCTCCACCCACAAATTCATTTGAGAATCATTTCTACAGGCCAATGGAATTCAGGTCTTCCCACCAGTCCATTCAACAGAAACTAAGTACAGGAACAATCCCAAAGAACAAAGGGAACTGACAGCTGGAGATTCTGTGTATCTGGCTTGCAAAGACCACAAGTGCAAAATCTGCTGAGTCAGCGTGAGCCACGCCTTAGTTTCAGGATGGCCCTGTGATCAGCAGGGTACGAGCATCATACGAACCTAAGGAAACACTCCAGCCTCTGTGTATCCACTTTCTATTGAAGTCCATCTTACAATTAGATAAAAAATACAGAAAGATGGAAACACCTTTTACAGAATAATGATCACAAACAAGATAAAAACTGAATATCAAAGGGGTGTGGCTTACATAACTGGTCAGATGGTTTTGCTAGAATAAGTAATCGTGTCAACGTGAAGAATGTGGTAGAGAAAAAATCTGTCAACATTTATTTGTATGTCATTTATATATGCATGGTTTGCCAATTCTGTCACTGCATTCCACTGCATTTGGTGATGTTGCTGCATTCAAAATTTTAATTCCAATGATTACAAGTCAATTAAGGAAAATGGTTATGCTGAATATAAAAAGCTCTGTCATTAAACAAAAAAGGGAAAACAGAAACATGACATCAAGACATTTATTTTTTGCAAACTTTCTAATTGCATGCTATTGCTATTATCCTGCCTCGTTGCATTACCTGACTGCCTGCTTTCTGACTAGGAATATCCCTGCCGCTTCACTGGCCTGAATTCCTGAATGGGTCGTTTTTCACCTTTGTTGTCACCATAATTATGCTTCTTTCATCTGCAACTGCTTGCAATAGAGACCAGCTAACCAGCCTCATCTTTTCTAGCATAGTCAGACCAGGGAGGACGAGCCTCAATCACAAAGACAGCGCAACAGCAAGGTATGGTTAGGATTACCATCGGCTGTTCACATGTTTTTTTTGCTATTGTAGACTACTGCAGTCCATGCTTAACCCATTTACATCAATTTCTTTATCTGTCAAAATGACGGATGGCATTTGGTATTCGCCATCAATGCTTCAAAAAAAATGTAAATGAAAGAATTCTTTGGGGAAAAAACCCAGCATGGGTCAATGTCTCAGTGTTATGCTGCTACGCAATGGCAGTCAGGAGTTTCCACATGGTAGGGTCTGCAGACACAGCCTACCTTACCACCCCCCCATTCCACCAGGCTTAGAACTGCCTGGTGACAATAGCACTGAGACACTGAGCACTAACTAAGCTGAGTATATACTGACCGTCCCTAACTGCAGGAAGGAACTTAGCTCATTATTGTTGTGCTCCTCATGTGATGAGAAATGCCTACTGGGCACTGAATGGCAAGCACCGATGCATTACATTGAGAAACCTTTCTGCATATATTAAGGTGATTTACAAAACAGAAGTCACCAAATACTGTCAGGATCTGACACTTGGCTGGCTAGCGAGGCTCTGTCTACGTGACCACTAACCTTTGGAGAGTGGCGGTGTGCTGTAACAGGAGAAGGCCGAACGTACAGTGATGACCGTAAATTCCACGTCAGGGTCAGAGACGGACAGGGATCTGAAAAGTGGGACACCTTCTAAACCTATCTGGAGTGCTGGCACTGGGTATGTGGCAAAAAACCCGGGCCTAACGATGGGTGGAATTACGCGCCGGGCCACTCCGTCTGCTGTTTAGTGGTTGGCTGCGTAATGGAATCCATCTCTCTGTTCCAACTCAACTTTTTAATGGCATGGCATAATGCATTAACAAGTGCACCATTCAGATGCATGTTTATGTTCAATGAGGCTTCAAATTGAATTCTGGGGCCGAGTACGGTCCCTTTCAGCTGCTATGGGCACGACTGGAGCATCACAGTCCTTTGGAATGTTTCTGTGGATCCGCAGTATGAAATATGCTCGGAAGCCACAGCTGGATCATCTGCATACACATCTTTCACAAAAAATGACAAACAAGAGATTTTGTTATTCCTGAACATATTAGCAGGCTCAATTTCCCTTGATGATAATTAATAGCAATTAATCATCATTAAAATGTTGAAATTGTGGTTTTATATTTATTGCACATTCCTATTTCATTCTGCAGCACAAAAGACACCACCAGGCTTACAGAAGCACATAAACGCTCCAAGGCTGGTATGAAAGGTCCTTGTAATAGATTGCTTTGAGACTAAGACAACAGCTTGCCAGGGTGTGAGAGACAGAGTGAAGAGCCTTGTAGGAGAAATCATGATCGAGGGCCAGCATCTTGGAAGGTCTCACATGGCCAAACACGTGAACCAGAAGAGAATCTACTTGAACTTCTAAAGCTGCATCAAGACTCAAACCTTCTGAATCCATTCAAACTGCACAAAAGAAAATTGCTGTAACAATTCAAACTACCAAAGACAGAACTTGTTGGTCCCCAAGAGCAGAATCCACATGATTCATTCAAACCCCAAAAACACTACAGGTTTGTAGCTGTTAAGCTGTCTTGGGACCACATTTAATGTCACAACATGCACAGAGCTAATGTTACAAAAAAAACACCAATTCAAATTGCAATTCTATGTTACAGGAAACCATGAAAAGAAAGACCTTTTGGTGATCAACCAAAATATTTCTCATTCAGCACCAGACAAGCACTGCGCTTAGTGCACCTCCCAACACAAATGTTTCAAAGAGCCATCAAAACAGAGCATTTATGGTAAGTCAACAGGAAGGGAACAAAACAGGAAGAGAAGAAAAGATTAGAGGTGGCCTTGTATTTTGTAATTGAACCTCCAGGTTCTCTGGATTTATGACCACAATTATTGCTCAGGCAAAAATATTGCCTTAACTAGACGGTTTGGCAGCACTGGATGAGATCATCCACCTTGTGGAAAGAGAGCAGACACACTGACAATCGCCTTTGATAGGCAAAGTTTCATTCTACTCAGACTATCTGACTGTAGTGCGTCACTGGACTTCACCGTCAATGGCCAACGGAGTGATATGTACAGCCACTGTTCCACATTTTTAGGAAGAGCAGAAACAGAAACCAGCTCAGAGATCAAGGAGGCCTAAAATGGATCACAGGACCGTCGAACACCCCGATCACTCCTCTCCCCTGCATCATTACCAGTTAGGCCTTTAAAATGGCTGCAAGAGAGCGTTTTCATTCACTACCAGACCCTCCTTTACAAGGTGACAGGGACTTTCCCTTCAGCACTATTCCCTGTGCCTCTATGAATGACAGATGCAGTGTCAATTCTGGCCAAAAACATTTTCTTCCATTGTGTTTCTTTTCACAGGCTGGACCTCTCAGCCCTGTAATCTCTTCCCATGGTTTGTTCTGCCATTGTTATGCTGAGGACACCCAACTCTTTCCTTTTCTTCTCTTCCTCAGACACACAAGGGCCGTTTATCAACACCAAGAACGCAAGAGCAGACTTTGTTCTTGAGAAGGATGGTCCTGCTGAACTGTTCTTGAGAAGAGAAATGGCAGGCTTTGCTTTTTCTCCTTCCTCTATCTGCGAGGTGATCTCCTTAAATGAAATATTTAAGATGAGTGGCAGAAGGCTGTGAGGCTTTCATAAACAGCCAAGGTCTCAGCACACATCTTCTTGCCTGAGGCCAATCCTGAGCTGGATGGACAACCACCATCTGAAGCTCAGCCTGCATAAGACAGAGTTGACCTTCATTTCTGCCACATCCTCTCCCCTCCTTGACTTCTCCATCTACATGGGGGACAGCTTTTCCCATCCCTCCTAAGCTCCTGTGGTTACTAATTACCTTGTTTGTACTGGATTTTTTACTGCACTGATTTAATGTTTTTTATATATATCACACTGCACTTACCTGCTACTTTAATTTTTTTGTTTCTAGCTTTATCTTATTTGTGCTGGGACTTATTTTCTCAACAGATTATTCTACAGGGTTCCACTTCTGGCCCTTGGGAATTTTTATCCCTTTAGGAATTCCTGTACTACGCCCATTATTTATGCACTCTGCAATTGTTAGTCACTCTGGATAAGAATGTCTGATAAATATTTGTAATGCAATGCATAAGCATGAAATAAAATAAAGTGAAAATGCATCTTAAACAAGGAGGACTTTCAGAAAAGGGCAAAAAAAAACAGACACAGAAAGATAATGATATACCCTCAAGTTCAATGTGGAAAGGAAAGGGTTGGGTGTTTTGGTGAGGAAACATCTCCAGTAATTCTGCTCACATTCAGTCAGAGGAAAGGAGAGAAAAGGCTCCTTGGTGCCTACCCCTGTCCACGCAGGGGACGCCGTGTTCACCCTGGCCATTGTTGGGGGGTGCTGGGAAGCCCTGCCCCCACAATCTCCAGCCCTGCATGCTAAGTGGAGGCACCATTGTCTGGATCACGCAGCGGCAGACACATGCAGCACACATCGTCCCGGAAAACAGGAGCCGAGCCGTCCCCAATCAACCCCCTCTACCCTCTTTCACCGTCCCACATAGGGTATAACACCCCCCCCCAGCAGGGAATCCCATTCATGTGAGAGTGACCCCCCCCCAACTCCATGAAAGGAGAGGGAGTGAGTGGGAGAAGGTGAAAGCAGCAGAGAGGGGGGTGAAAGGGAGCAAAAGGGGCAGAGAGGGAGAGTGAGAGGGGAAAGGAGGAGAGAAGGAGGGAAGGGGGAGAAGGGAAAGGGAGAGAGGAGAGGGGAGACAGAGAGGGAGACATAATGGAAAGTAGGATACAGAACCTGAAAGAGAGAGAGATGAGGCAGCATGTGAGCAGTGGAGGGGGTTAGAGAATGAGAGATCAATTTGGCATAAGCGTCTCCTCTGCGCAGCTCTGCAGCTGTGAGGGTCACTAAGAGGTGGGTTTTTGGGGGAGGGGGGAACCCTTTTGGGATGCGTTTCTGTTTAACTGCTCAGCTTGCTCTCACAGCCTGCCAAAAAATGGACCCCACACTATGGAGAAAAAAACATGAATAGCATGAGAGGGAGCAGAGGTTCATTAGAGCACACCAGAGAACAGCAACGGGACAGGGCCTGACCTAAACACCTTCAGAGAACAGCAACGGGACAGGGCCGGACCTGAACACCTTCAGAGAACAGCAACGGGACAGGGCCTGACCTGAACACCTTCAGAGAACAGCAACGGGACAGGGCCTGACCTGAACACCTTCAGAGAACAGCAACGGGACAGGGCCTGACCTGAACACCTTCAGAGAACAGCAACGGGACAGGGCCTGACCTGAACACCTTCAGAGAACAGCAACGGGACAGGGCCTGACCTGAACACCTTCAGAGAACAGCAACGGGACAGGGCCAGACCTGAACACCTTCAGAGAACAGCAACGGGACAGGGCCTGACCTGAACACCTTCAGAGAACAGCAACGGGACAGGGCCTGACCTGAACACCTTCAGAGAACAGCAACGGGACAGGGCCTGACCTGAACACCTTCAGAGAACAGCAACGGGACAGGGCCTGACCTGAACACCTTCAGAGAACAGCAACGGGACAGGGCCGGACCTGAACATCATCAGTCAAAACAACAGTGACTGTTTGGGGTGAAGGTCCATCTGTGAATGATTGAGTGGTACAAACCTTCTGCTTCCAATTCAGGAAACTGAAACAAGTCTATGCACAGTCAATTTCTATTGCTGTTAGATACAAAATTACTTAAATTACAAAATTCCCTCAAGTCAAAGCTCCTCCCAGTTTCTACCCTAAATTCAGGCACAACAGAGGAGGCAGATGCAGGGAGAGATAGATAAGCTTCCAGAGAGTTTTTGCTCACCTGTCTTCATACAACAAGTGGTCAGACTGAGATTAGACAACTGACAGACATCTTGATGATATCTTCAAAATGTGACACAGAGCTGCTCAATTTCAGGCCATACCAAAACTTCTCATGGCTTTGCCAGACTGGTGAGATGAACTCCAACTGATTGATCAAGTAGTGGTGGCAGGAGGGTTTCACATGAGAGGGCACACTTTGCCATAGAGCTCACATATTATGACATGGAGAACTTTGAAGTAAATCTTCAGGTCTTTACTTCTTTCAACAATACCAAATCATCAATCCTCCAAGGACAGATTTCAGATCATCTCTGAAATGATTGATGACTGAAGAAGAAATGGAAAAATTGGTAATTTGGTGCTCGGTTAGGACCCATAATAGAACATGCGTTGATTGAGGGGTATGTCAGCAGTGGAATCCATGAGAACACCTTTACATGGGTACATGGAGAGCAGCAGGGCAATGCGAAAAGACCACAGCAAGTTAATACACTTAATTCACAGGAACATGGTGGGGTTCAACTTCTGACAGGAAAACTGGCTGTAGATGCATGCCCATGCACGTGTTCCCGGTGTGGCTAGGCCTAGACCATTGCACCCAGAGCACCAGAAAAAGTGCCAAATAAAGTCTGGCTATGGTGAGGAAAGGAGAACCTAAACCCCTTACAGCAGCAAGAACACGCCATCGACTTCATCTCCTGTCAATCTTCTACGTCCGTCACCCGCCCCACAGAACTGATTACGCTGTTGTTTTTGCTGTGACAAGATAAATGTGAGCGCTGTTTTTCAAACTTTCCTCAACTTTTTTTTAATTTGTCAAAAGGGCAAAGCGAGTGAATGTGGTCTGAGGTCCAATAAATCCAAGGAAGTGGAAGGATGTGCTGGAGCATCAATACTCTTTTTATTTTATTACATCTGTCAAGGTGCTTCAACTATTTTGAAGGGATGCCACACTTCACAGCTGGAATAGATATGTATTGCATAAATTCAACATTATTTAGCCATACACATTTAAATTTGCTTGTGGTGTGGACACTTCAATACTGACTACAGCCACTGAAAAAATGCCTGAATTTTTAGTGCATGTTTTACATTTTTAGTGCGTCATTTACACATGTAATGCAGCCTTTGAGTACATGTCAGTTTTTTTTGCCCTTTTCTGAAAGTTTTTAATTTTTATTTTAAATAACATTTGATACATTACACAAAAGCAGCTACATTGCAAGAAATCTGCTAAATTATATCTTCAGCAGAACTCACAGCAGAGTGCAACTAACTCTGCTAAGTCATGTCACCATTAACATCCACAAAACATTCTTACTGAATTCCTGGAGCAGAAGCATCAACGAGGGTCATGAGTCTTACTGTAACAAGAGCAGGACGGAACATCAAGGAAGAAAAAAAGAAAAAACATTACTGTAAGCATGCTGGGGGAATCCCAAATTCCACAGAACTGAGTGTGAGAAGTCATGTACAAGGAGAGATAAGGCAGCCAAACAATCCGCACACAGTGGATTCTGGGAAAGGCCATGGCATTATAGAAAACACCCGCTTGCTGTGTCTGCTTGTCCACACGAAAGGTCAAGGCTGGGGTCAGGCGCCGAACCAGCCGGTTGTACTCTCTCAAACCTCTAGGGGCCAAAAGGCGGGACCAAACGCAAACTCTTGACTAAGCGTGACTCCTCTGGACCATACCAGGAACAATTACATGAGCCTAGTTTTACAGGGGAGGGTGAAAGATCAGCCCACAGAGGACACTCTGAGCACAATGTGTAAATCGCACCCAAAGGCCCACACTATGACCGTGCTTCTGTTCAGCCGCAGCAGAAAGCTTCCTTTGTGGAGTCTCAGCTCACCCACATCTGAGAGCACGTACTTGTTTGGGGGGTGTATTAACAATGCTGTTGTTGTTTCACTGTTTCATGGAGCAATGGCAGTCTGTGCAGCCGCAGGGTATCGTCAAACACATGAAAGCAGGTGGGGGGGGCTGGGGTTTTTATGACCATACACTGCAACAAGGGTTTATGACCGCAGACCTGATGAGTTGCAGGGTGAAAAAGTCACTGGGCCACTGTAGCACAAAGCATTTGCATTTACAAATTTTAAGTTAACAGTGGTTCCTCTGACAATGTGCTTTAAAATCATCCAGGACAAGAAGGGGAGATGGTGGAACGGTCAGGCCAAACTACACCCAGGCTTACAGACACTCAACAGGACACATACAAAGAACACATCGCTATTAAAAGTACAACAATTTTACCAATGGAATAGAGAAGTCACATTCTGATTTGAAGTCTAACTGGGGACATTCAGAGAATGAGAGACTCAGAAACTGTGGTTTGAAGTTACAACACCAATGCAGAAACCCAAACTATGATGAAAGGTATTGAGGGAAGTGGGTGGAAAGCAAGACAAAGTATTCTTAACATTTGCACAATGGACAATGTTCAGCAAATGCAGAGAGTGTAAAAATGGAGTGAGGGAGGAAGGAAAGATGGGTGGTCACAATCAAATAGGTCTCGCTCACAAACAAAACTGCTTACAAGCTTAAATTCACCCATCTTTAATGATTTTCAATCACTGCACTGGATGTCTGCACCTGTTACGAGAAGAATAATGTAATGTGGAAATCACACTGCGACACTGTAGGAATGCAACTGTATGCAGTGACTGAAGAAGGAAGCAAGTCACCTGCTGTGAGCGGATTAAGGTATCACATTCACAATGCTACATTTTTATGAGACAATGAAAATCTCACCAGTGAACACATGAAGCGTCTACAGGCTCTTTCACATGGCCAAGAAAAAAAAGCTGATCTTTCCATATCCATCTGACTATCCCTGCTTAAATGGAAAAGCTTTCTTACCTGGCAATAAATGGATATGAGCTGGCATGTGATTTCATTTTCCTTTCGATAGTAAAAGACATAAACCCAATGTGGGCTTGTTTAAATAAAACGGCATGGGAATGCAAAAAAACCACAATACCAAATGAATGAAATGATGACTGAGCAGAGCTATGTGCCTTTACCCATGCATTTGAGCCTGTGTATCATTCTGTGGTTAAGCATGGCTACAGTGGACAGCATCTTTCATGGAGAACCTGTCCAAGATTAAAAGAAACCATACTAAGACGAGATGAATATTCCCAGAATGCTAGACTAGTATCCAGCCCCAGTGAAAAATCACCATAGCAACAGAAAAGCATCTGTTGTGCTTTGTGCAGTCTGAAACTGCAAGCATATCGACCAAGCTGTCATACAGCAAAGAATATGGGTTTTGTGAATAACATCACAGGTTCCTTAAACATCCACTCATTGACATTCATTAGCCATCTTATCATGTTAATCACTATTGGACACTTGCCTTTATAATGACTGCATGCGCTCATGATGCATCCAAGACAGGGGGACACAAGCCACTGGTTACATCATAACCACAGAAATGAATTTTAACAAATTGTGAAAACCTATTCAAAAACGAAAGAGTAGACATACCATTACTAAATGTTACTGCCCTTGCAAATAACCTGATACCTCTTCACTTTAAATCTGGTCAAATTTGGGATGTAACCCTCGGTATCCAACCAAAAACATCACCTCGGTGAATGTGGGTCCTTCCAGGAAGCAATTTGGGCTATACACGACTTCAAATCCAACAATTCCTGCCTTCCAATATTACTTGAACTGTATTTTGAGAACACTTTTTTTTTTTTTTACATACTTTTGATAATTACACATAGAAATTCATTAAACATATTTTCAAATGTTATTCTGGGGCTGGATGAGGATATCCAAAATGTTTGCATTTTCCTCTGCCCTAATCTCTTTTCCACATCTCCCCCTGAAGTGTTCAGAACAAGTCAAATACAGGAAGAAAGGCAAACAAACAAGCAAGCTTCATAAAGCATTCGAACACAGCCATAAACCATGGGACCCCAGAAAGTGGTTGAACAGCAAGAAGCATATGTTGAAATACATGCCTGACCAGCATCTAAGCTGCCCCATCCACTGAGTGGTAATTTCTCCTTCTGTAAGTACTGTTCCCATAATGTAAGGCAAGAGTTACCTGAAACTTTTTCAGACTTGAACGTCTGGGTTGCTGTTAGCACTCTAGGGTAGTAAACCGTTAATCAGACATTTTTTCCTATGTCAATGAATTCAAATATGAAAACCACATAGGTACACAGTAAATAAGTATTACATGCTTTAAAAAGAATTATTATTGACAGTAGGTCCTACTTAAGACTCAAAAATCTTAGCCATAAGAATCTGGACAACTAAAGAATCTGGATAGCAGGAAGAACCTGCTATCAGGCCAGCTAAATTGTCAGCTTGAGGGGCTGCAAGCAACTAATATTTATGCACCTGGCAAATGAATGGAATGTGTTGACAAAAAGAACTGATTCTGCAACATCTATAACCTTGTTTTTCTTTCACTTTGTACATTGTATCAATGCACAGGATAAAAAGTGCTAACCACTCATCTTTACAGCGGTTAGGTTAATTTTCTGACTTTTGGTTGGAGCTGAGTAGGTTCCTAGAACTTCCCAGAATTCCCTTCACTGTGCTAATGCTAAATGTTGTCTGATGCATTGGTTGCAGACACATCTCCATTATGCGCTAACAGAAATTAAAACCCTGCCAGTGGGTTGCTCTACTCTTGGTAAGTGGACAACAGGGCTTCAATGCCAAACATCTGAGTATCACTTTATGATCTCTAGTTAGTGATCCCTCACTGTTTCCTCTAATTATCCCAGCCTGTGTTTTTCAATAATTACACTTATTAAACTGCAACCAACCATGCCACTCTGTCACCTTTTCCTAGTTGACATCTGAAACAAAGAAGGTCAAGCCTCGGATGGGACACCTACAAAGACTAGGCTCCAGCTGGAAGCGGTGTTGGTAGGCCAATAGGCTACAGCATTCCCACTGGACATGGCTTAAAACCAGTATTTTAGTATAAGAAGGGGGCTCATAGCGCTGCAAGAGACACTGCTTAAATTAAAACAAGGTGCTGGCCCGTTGTGGGTAAGTTCTTATAGCACTTGAAACAACAGAGGTTTCTGTGGTGTCACGGTCAAACAACATACTTGCTATCTCATTCTGACCATTAAAGCATTCCACTGTTTTATTGTGACACTGTTTAATTACTGCATCAGTATTCTGATGTAAAATGGATTCCATGCTTCATGCTGGCAGTGGTTAAGGTGACCTCCACCTGTTCACTGTAAAGTGAAAGGTGGAATATAAAACCCATCATCAGTAGGTCAGTTATTCCTATTTGATTCAAAGTTATGACTGCTGAATAGGAACTACTTTTGGAAGAGATTATTCCATTGGTACCACTTTCCAAAAGCCATACGAATGAACAAAAGTGATGCCCAGCAGGTCGGAATATTTCAGCAGTAAATTAAGCATGATAACCCATCATTTCACAGCACAGTCTGCAGTATGATGGAAGCAGAGCTAGGGAGATGCAAAGTAACATAACTGTTAACTTCATATTCTACCCAAATTTTTGGACCATCTTAGTGAATCTGGAGGCCTGGTTGTTCAAGTGAAGTAAAAAATAATACTCAGGGTAATGGCACCATGTTATCGCTACCTGACAAGAGCTTCAGTGACAACATTAAAAGGACTTGGTAACAAACCACCCTCTCACAGATAATTTGGCTCCACCTTTACCAAGTAAGATTTCAGGCAAGGCACAATGTTTTTATGAAAATTGAAGGATCTGGACAAACCCTAGGCACGTATCTTCAGATACCAAATATATCTGTGAAAATAAAAACTGCACAGCTGTCAAATGGAATTTGTTTAATGCTGCACATCAACCCACGAACCCAGAGAAACTGTCTTGAGATCAGTTCAGTTTTTAAATCATCCATGCTTAATAGAAACAGAAATTGAAATGCATTTCCTTGTTTGTACAAGCTGTTCAACTGAGTAAAAAAAAATCTAACACAAGCCACTGTGCTACTTTCTGCAGTAAAACCTGTTTTCCTGTCAGTAATACTTTCATGTGGTCTACAGAGGTAACGGTATAAGCACAGCATTGCAACATGAGTTTACAGGTCTGACAGGCACAGTTCCACCGGCCTGGCTTGGCTAACATCAATGAGGCTTTAAATGAGAAAAGTGTGTGCTCTTACTGCTGTCACCTTATCATTCAGACATTCCGACCTTGAATGTTACGTATCCTAATTGTTGAAAGAAGGCAGTGGCATGGCATGTAACAACAGCACATACAGAAATATTTGTTTTCTATTGAGGTAGTAAACCAGCTAAATTACTGACAACTATGGCTATGCCAAGCCTTGTGTCTGAATGTATGGGGAGCTCAGCCAGCTGTGTATTAACATTAAGTGCATTACAGCATGGCCTTACTAAAGTTTAATGAATTAGAGGTGTTGTTTAAAACACTAAAATATCCACCTAAAATGAATACCTATTTTAACTGGCTCCATCCCAAATCAATGTCACTGAATGGTGTAATATTGTCAGTTCACAATTCTTCACTGACCATCTCTTTAATATTGGTAATTTCTCCTCTAACTACGTCTTCCGTGTCTTCTAATACCCCAAGAGAATAAAGTTCAGTTGTAGCACAGATTACATACACTTTGAACATGTTGACGCAGCATTAAATACATTCACACCAGCGCAGCATCTGTTTGCGGTCACCTGTTTGCGGTTGCGCTAACCAAAAGCCATGCTTGGTCACCCTCAACACGTAATTTACACAATAATGTAAGAATAGTGGTTATGTCGGTTAAGACAGAAACAATTCCCAATCCGAATACACACAACACTAAGAAAACACGTTAACTGTCCATTTCTATAAGACTCAAAATAACGCCACGCCGGTAGTGAGAGACTGTTTACATAGCATGCTAGCTAACTAGCGCAACAGACAAAGACAATGGAGTATTTTGTCAATAATCTCATGGCTATTCACAGAGTCTAGTTAAACATCATGGGAAACCTTTCAAGTGAACCCATTTGAGGTCATAAGATAACTAATACTAAGTGACTCGAGAGCAGCTGTTACATCTAGCTGTTATGTCTAGCTCAATACCGGTATGCTACTACGAGCTACAGCTCACAAAGGCCGGTCTGAAAAGGCCATGGCAAGCTAGCATTCGATAATATAGTATTACTTCGTTAGCACACAGCTCCCTGCACTGGCTGCAGCAAACGAAACGGATACTGGAACAATCCTGACACCGTGGCAATCCCCCACATACAAGTGAGCTAGCGAGCAAAATAAATCGTTCCTTTTGGCTGACCACCTAGGGATAGAATTGCCATCTATGAACACTGGAGACTCACTACTCGTTTTGGGGTTTTAAATACGATTAACGTTACTACCTATCAGATTAGTATTGTATCTACATACTTGACAGAGAAGTCCTAGCTTACATTAGAAAACTAACGTTGGTTAGCTAGTGCTAGCTAACTGGTTTAGTTGTACTCCATCACACACTGAAAAACGAAACTATCAAGTTCAGTGAACAAAGCCGACCCGCTGATCCCTTGAGGCTCCCCAGTTTATCTACCTCTTCCTCCGAATCTGTTAACGTTAGCTTGCATGCAAACGTAGACACAAAATCACATAAACTGAGATGACCGTTACTTTTAGCTAACCGATATTTTTCAAGTTGCCATTAACTATACCGATATTACATTTACCCCCAACCGGTGTGGTACAAGCGATAGATCTAAAACCCTTCACGCTAGCAAGCAAGCTAACGTTACCCTCAATCGCCCCCTCCTTCCCAAAACAAGGCATTTGTTTCTTCAGGGAAACCCCGATGCAATGGAGGGGAGTATTATGAGTGAAGGATACTGCGGCGGTGGCACGGCGGGCGCCTGCGGGGTGACCGGGGCTCCGGGTAGCGCTACGGAGGTTAGGGTAGACCGCAGCTGGCTCGATGAGGATGGCCCAGGTCCGGGTCCAGTTCCTGCGGCAGGGGCTGATTTCGGTACCGCTTTCGGCGGCAAACTCATTGCAAAAATTTAACCAAAATAGAAAATATATACAATAATAAATAGCTATCTAGCTATCAATACACTGGTGTAAAAAAAGAATACATAGCTTACGATCTAGCTATGTCAAAAAATACAGCAACTATTTCCTCCCACACCAGGCCTTAGCCAGCTAGCTAACTCCGGTGGCAAGCCGGGATACAAAAATGCCTTTTTAATGGAAAGAGTAAGGTTAGCTCGTTAGCTAGCTAGCTATGCTTTATTGGGGTTTTATCTTCATGGGGGACGGTGGGGGGTTGTCTCCCCCTCCCCGGCCGGGGTGTCCGTAGATCCGGTTCGGTTCTGCTTCCCAGAGGAATGTTGCCGGCTTCTCCGACTTCACTTATTTAATCTTAGTCTTCAGTAAGTGTTATTTTAAAAGTCCTTTTTTCAGTGAGAAGGGAGATTTCGCTCAACATGGCGCTGCGGCCGCCTCCAGCAGTCCGGCAGGACGGACGATTCGGAAAACATCGGTTAATTCCGGAAATACTCGGACCATCACCGATGAAGTGAAATGATTTCAACGTTCGGGTATCTTCGGCTCTTTACGTGTATATGCAACTGAGTAGAAAGGTTACCGAAGGTATCCTTGAAATTGTCAGTGTGTATGCAAATAGCGGTAAATAAATGAATTATCATTCTACTGTAGATTTTGATGAACAAGTGAGCAGAAGCCCGATATTCAAATTTTCAGTGGCAAATATATTCAATCTATGGTAATCCGTATTTCGCTTGTGTGCCCAATTTTCATGTGTCCTGAATTCGCCTCTTGCATTAAAACAGTCAAATGATGGCAGAGCGACATCTAGCGTCATATGATATAACATACAGGTGGAGAGACTATGTGGTGGAATAGTTAAAGTGCACCCCCCACACCCATGTTTTAATTCTGTTTAGATTAATTTCTTTAAGAAAAAAAAAAAAAAAAAAATCAGAGTACAAATGTGATTACAACTAAGGTCGATTGTAAAGGCGTATTATTTTTAGCAAGTGTTTTAGTGACTAAAACGAAAACCATTTCTGCAGGTAAGGGGTAAACATTTGCTACAAATATCTAGTATATATATATATATAAATCAAACATATACATAACAAACCACATTCATTTATTTCTGATGATCTTTATCAATGAATATAATTACTTATTTGGATGCACACACTTCTGTTTCTGATCTTAAAGGCCAAAATAAGAGCAGTGTCCTCTTCTGTTGGAAGAGGTGATCTGTTTTCCATCATTTCGCTCCCGTTCAATCGCCGTTTGTGCTGTTCTCTCACAATGACGCTTTCATCCTGCCTGATGATGGACATCCTAATGGAGGATCCAGGATCGAAACATTTCCTTGGATTCATGCAAGCATGTAACATAAATTATTAATTTATTAAGACAACTGAAACTACAATATTAAAATCTGATTAACCCCAAAATTGCTTGTAACAGAATTGCATTACAACAGTTTTCTAAACATCTTTAAGATTCTTAAATTGTAAGTTTAGTTTGTATAGTGCTGAGTGAATAAATTAAACAGCATTTTAATGGGAATTTCATTTATTTTTCAAGGAACAAATGAAGCAGTCTGGGCAGCATGTTAGCTCAGTGGTTAGCACTGTGGCCTTACAGCCATATGGACGCAGATCCCATTTATACCATGATTGTATGGGTTTTCTCCAGGTTCTCTGCTTTCCTCACATGGTCCAAAGACATGAAGCTTAGGCAGACTTTTAAAATGATCCATAGGTGTGAGTGTGAATAAACGTTTGTCTGTCTGACCCCATAATGGACAAGCAACATATCCAGAGTGTCTCTTTGCTTGTCCACACATTGTAACACGATTTATTCAGCATACCCTATTACTGCATCCAACAAAAAATATCTGACTTAATTCAATGTGTAAAATCGGAAAAGGGTATATTCATTTGTGCAGTACATAACATTATCTCGCGTTCACTATCTTTTTGGCAAGTAATTAAAAACAATGACTGATACACAATTGCTCTTTGTCAGTGCTTTTACCAGTGTAAAAAGGATCCTTAAATGAAAGTTTAATAGCTCATGGGGTTGATTTGATTCTAATTCTATGCATCTATTTATACAAACATGTGTATCGGTATGTGTAAAGGCTATATTAGTCCTTTGAGACTGATTCAGAGTGACACCAGGTGGCGCCACTGAGCTATGATTTAAACACTTCTCATTTTCATTCATTCATTCAAAAAAAAAAAAAGTAAACGCCACATTAGTTTTACACTCTCTGACCTCCAATCAAATCCTTTGAAAACCCTTACATTTTGTTTCTGCAGCAGTGTGGAATAATATTTACAGAGCTAGGGTTGTAACCCAAGGTTTTGGGTTTGATTGCCAGGAAGGTCACTACCATTGTACCCTTGAGCAAGGAACTTAACCTTGATTGCTTCAGCTATTATACTGCTCTATAAACAGATGAAATTTAAAATTATAAAGCAAGTAAGTCATTCTGGATAAGAGCATCTGTTAACTGCCTGTAACTTCCTTTATGTCTGAGCTGATTTCTGTAACATTAAAGTTTCATGTTTCTTTTAAGTTGAGAGAACATGA
Organism: Albula goreensis; assembly: GCA_022829145.1. Classification (NCBI taxonomy): domain Eukaryota; kingdom Metazoa; phylum Chordata; class Actinopteri; order Albuliformes; family Albulidae; genus Albula; species Albula goreensis. The sequence goes on from CM040752.1 coordinate 11,751,715, forward strand.
TTCCTGTTTATGTGTGGATTCTGTATGAAGCAACGAAATAGAGATAAGCAGACAATATTTTACTACACAACTTTTCTTTAAACATGTAATTTTTTGTGAAAACACTCAACACTTGATATGATAATATGCACAGTCAATCAATGGCATGTCAATCTCATCTACTGAACACAATTTTGTAATCTAAAAATATTTCATTTATTACTCATAAACATTCAATGCAAATGACAAATCTAAAACAAATTAAAAATATAACAGATGTGTGCATACCTGTACCTTAGAGGTGAAATGAGTTATGAATGTTTCACACTTGTCCAACCAGAAAGTAAGACATAACTTTCAAAGTGGACCAAAGTAAAACCCATTTTACAAGAAGATAGCTAAAACATCCTGGATGTTTGAATGGCTTAACCCCTGTAAAGAAGGTGCAAAAATCTTTGTGCTTACATTTGAAGTGCACAGCAAGTGAATATTAAATGTGGCTCTGGAACATTAAAGATGTGAGCCTTTATATCTGTCATTCCATGCAGTGCTAGTTGAAGCAGTAGTTCTGAACTGTTGAACTATCTCTTGGAACTAACTTAGTCCAAGAAAAATCCACTAAAACCCTCTTATTGGCCCAAATTCAACCATTCAAAATGACTGACCAAGCATTTTGACAATGTCATATAATACTCAAGATATTTTTGGATTTCGCTGTTTCAGCAAAATGATGGTTATCTCAGTATTCTTACGTTGCCAAAACGGTAATCGTACTGTATGGGTAACAATTCGTGGGTAACTTGCGGTGGGAGTGAAGTGAGTTCACTTTATTCCACTTGCCATGAATATGGAAAGAGGTTCAATCCATCCTCCAGCGCGCTGCACAGCCATACCGTACCTGCGAAAATTGGGATGTCTGAGCCAGTTATCTCAGCATCACTGAACCCTGAGTCAGGTATCTCATGATCTCGAGATCATCACCTTGGTAATGTCGGAAATCCTTGAACATGTCTCGAGATTTTGTGCACAAACCCCCAGTGTATAATTTTAAGATGTCCTCAATGTGCCACAGCGGAATCATTGTAAAATTCGAGGATGCGCGTACGTAAATTCTAAAGCAATTAAACGTTTATCAGCTCGACTGAAGCGGAACATTCAAATCCACTGGTCTGGCATCACTAGGGGGAGCCCCCGACTCCGTGGCGCTCGTCACTGGGATCCCGGTATTTATCCCAAGCCGGTGCACACGAAAGCCTTATAAAAGCCTTTACACGAAAACAACTGGAGCACACACAGAGACAGATGTGAGAGTGGAACGTGTCTATGTTCAGTGTTTGTCGTTTTCTGCAGACGGAGGAGAAGGTGACGGTGAACTATCAGTAAGTTGTGTATCCTTCACTTGTGTGTAATTGTCTGTGTGCTTTCGTTCGACAGCATTTTGTCTTATCTCAAGTACAATACACTTGACGTCGGATCACAGATAAGAGTCGCAAAAAAAACAAACAAAAAAAAAAAAAACCGCAAAGTTGAAAAGATTTTCAGTTTTAAAAATGCAACACGGTGGTAAGGATGCGTTACACTCTTTGATACAGTGATATAACTGCCAAATTGTAAATTTGTATTGCAAAATAGAGATGTTTTGAATAATACTGGTTTAGAAATGTGCGAGTGTAAAATAAGGCAACATTTATTTTCTATCTTTACATTGGACACTATTGTACGTCTTTCATGTCATCAGTCGTATTTAACTTTATACAATTGTTTAATTTGTTTTGGGAACTTTTTATATGGCATCATTTAGAATGGTCTATTGTTTTATTATATAGCAATGCATTTAAAACACAATGAATAATTCATTCAACTGGAGTGCTCTTTAGCACACGCGGAGGATCACCGGCTCAAGTGGCCATTCAAAGGAGCGACTCGCTGTCGCTTAACTCATGACTGAGAAAAACTGAACAATAGAAGAGACTTCCTACACGGTGAAATGTTGTAGTCGAGTTAGTATGAAGCAATTAGTAAATGGACTAATCATCGGTCCACACAGGCCTACACACAGTTGGCAACCAAGGCTGTGTATAAATGTAATGTTCACTCCTGCCGTAGTGATGCGTTTCCAAACCGTTCCTCGGTCAAGTCTGGTTAGAGTGAAATTACAATATATCAAAGCGTAGTATCAAGACGTGCAGGGGAGCGTAACATTACGGAGGGAAAAGGATTACGCAATCCCGGTAAAACCACCACACCTCCATGAATGAAGCATATTTTTTAAAATTCAGCCATGCAGTTTGTATGTAGGAATTTGCTGGCAGTTTGAAGCTGGCTTTTCCCTTCTCAATCCATCAATATAAATTGGGTGTGAAGCTTAGCATAATTGCAATCATACATAGCTCCTTACTCATCATCTCAGCATCTTGATTATAAGTAACCATTTGGAAGATTATTAGTATTCATTTTCAAGAAACAGTGAACCATTTCACCTCTGACTGAGTCATATGTCATATGAGCATTTCAGCCAAACCTAAACAACACCTTCTTCTTTATTTGGCAGCTTGATAAAGTGTTACATCCTTCCTTTTTGACCAATACATACCAGATGCATATGTTGTCCTCTGTGTAATCAATAATAAACTCAATAAGCTCAAATGCAAATTGATTTGAAAAAAAAAAAAACCAGACATACAGTACCCAATGATCTTTTATTTCATACTTTGTGTGCCTGCCCAACTCACGTTAAAGAGGATAAGCGAGTACGCTGACCAACTAATTTCCTTATATGTTTCCACCCAGCCAGAACTGTATCTGCATTTAATTGGATATATGTTCGGTACTGCAGAATCATTGGCTTCCATACAGGGAGTATGCCTCTGATTGGGCAGACTCTGGGTATTGTGTAGGTATTGGCATAGATACAGAAGGACAAATTGGATCTTTTTTATAGCTCATTACAGCTGTGGCAGCACAAAGATATACCTCCAGGGACTCCAATGTTTCTGGCAAGGTTCGGTTTGCCACCTGTGCTGAATTTTGATTGCCTGGCTATACCATTCATGCACTGTGGTCTGCACAGCAAAGGTTTTGAGAGCAGGCTAGTATCCCCAAGTGTAACAGCATCAAGTCTGATTTGGCATAATGCAAAACTCATCATCTGAGTAAAATAACCAAGAATGTAATAGCATGACCGGTGGAGACTCAGAATACAATCCCAAAAAAGTGTGTTACAAAAGTTTGTATTAAAAAAGTATTGATTTTATATGGACCTCTCAGTGCCTTGAATATCTGAAATCCCACAAATCTTCACAGTGAAGAGTGCTAAAGACACCTCAACCACCACAAACATGTAGCAACAACATGAGAAATCCACTACAGCCATTTTGTGCCAGAAAGCTCACCACATTATCTGCTGAGATGGAGACAAAGGGATAAATAAGGCTAAATAAACCAATTATAAAGGGATGATTAGATGGCTAGATTGAGAAAGCTGGTTCTGGAATTTGTCCAACACAGCAGGGAACCCCCTACTGCGATAAGTGCCTTAAGAACTGGTAACGGCCACGGTGAATCAGAACCTTTGTTTAAAATTGCATCTGCAAGAAGGGATGTCATCTAGAATGTGGATTTTAGTCCAAGCCTGGAGCATCCATGAGACATAAACAATGAGATGGTAGCTTTGTGAGACCATAAAACAGTGGAACACTTTGAAACTGTAATACTTAAGTTTGGTATTGTGAATATAGGTTTCAGTACAAAAATGGTTTAAAATGTCAGTGTATTGGCAATGCATGAGAGTGCTGGAGTCCAACTCATAGCAGGCATTTGAGTGCCTCAGAGATGGACCTTGCACTGAAGACTGAAGGAACAGCACTCCAGCTGGACACTGCTGGCTCAGGGTCCCTGTCAACCCTGGATGTGACTTTGCATCCAATGAGCACAGCAACAAAGGACTTGATTGTAACACCAGCAGTGGAAGTCCTGCCAGCTTGCGGTCTGAGTCAGTTAAATATTTGCTGATTTGTGTACAAATGTCTTATTTTGGCATTTGGAAACTAATATCAACACACTTACAGCATTCAAATATTGAGGACTTGGCTATTTAAATTTTTATAGTGGGACCTAATGTAAAACAGAAATAATAGAAATTTTGTCTTAGCTATGTTTTGTTATTATTAACTTTTGCTAAGCATGGAAAACATAACGATCACTATAAGAAAGCAGAGCAAAACAACATTTTTTTGGAATGTTTTAAATTGGAATTGAATGGAGAAAATGCAGGTGTAGGTATGAGCTCTGAGGTAGGGCACACACAATCAGAGCTAAACTCAACCCAACCTATATCTGTGGGTGTTATAAATGAGTGGCTTTATAGGTCTTGAAGCTATTGATTCTGCATTTAGTCTAATAGGATTTTTAACAGGGGTGTGTGGGTCATGGTGTTTTATTTAATTTAATGTGGCTGCTGTATAAAGATAGTGGTGACAGAGATCTTACTTTGCTTTGATAGTCATCCTGTGCTCTATGATTAATATGGAAGCTCACACTTACAGATACAGATTACTGTATACTGTACTTAACTGCATCTGTCACATTAGGCACTTTACATGGAGTCCTAAAGTAAATCAACTCTTATCTGCAAAAAAAACATTAGCTGTTGGAGTGTTAGAAAAAAAAACAGCTAGTTGTAGGTGTTTATCGCAAAATTTTACAAGCTCGTGCATCATAGAAAAACAAGCTTATGTCCTTGATCCTTTAATTGGATTTTTTCTACCCCCTTAGTTGAATCTCATTTTCTGAAAATCCAGAAGTAGGCATTAATTTGAATGTAAACTGATTTGCAAATGATATCATTCTGTGAGTGGTGTTATTTACAAATGTATAGACATGATGTTACCACTGGCAGTGCTTTTGTTGTGGGCTTTGCCTTCCCTCCTCCTCCACTTTTGTCCTAACATCTTCAAAGTGTCAGCCCTTTTACTTGGGGTCCAAGACTTTCTGAGATCAAGAGTTTTAATGAGAGACGGCCTCAGACTTGTATTCTAGTTTCCTAGCAACACATACCCCCAAATCATATTTTAAGACAGACCGTTGACATATGTTTACATTTGGTATACATGAAGTTGGACAGACATGCATAATATATAGGGAACGTATTCATTTTGGCTAGCAGAAATGCCTTTGTTGTGCTGTGACTGGATTATATGGAATGAGATGTCTCTGAACTTCTAGCCTGTCTCTTATTGTATTTGTGTTATACGTGGGTGTCTGTTTGTTGGGTCCCCCTGCTTTGATGAGCAAGTGGTATGTTCTGTTAACACTTGTTCATTGGCCAGAGAGAAGGAATTGACACGATCCTCCTCTGAGTACCTTTCAGTGAAAGATAAGCGCTTGCCTGCATCTCAGTGGTGGTGTAAAGACAAGGAATTTCGAATCAAACCTTTTCCACAGAAGGATCCTAAAAAGTTTGAGGTCTTCTTAAAAAATAAATAAAATATAAGAAGAAAATCCCTCTGTTGAGTTCATGCTCAGCATTCCCCTAGCTAAATTGGATAGCTAAGACCTGGAGAACACAGATATCCATCCGTTGCCAAACCTAAGAACAATGCCTTCCGATTCCAAAACACAACAGAGCTCCGTTCCCTCCAGTCTTCCAGCGTACCCATCAGTCAGCTGATTGCACGCCAGGCAGCCAAGCCAACAGGAGTGCGACGCAATCTCTGACACCCGTAGTCCAGAGATTTATGACTTGACACAGAAGCAAGCTGTTTTTGTTTGGCTGTTTTGTCAAGCCTCCCTCTCATTAAAACCGCCATACACTTCATAAACCCATAATTATGAATAAATCCACGACAGTGACAGCCACCAGAGCACCATTTTACAGCAAAAACATAAAGCGTTACAGTGAATTTAATATTCGGAACTATAATTATGGAAATATCCTCTGCTGCTCAAAATATTAGAAACCGCAAGTGAGAGAGCATCAAAGGCCAGCGAAATGTTATTCTGTGCGGAAGGAGAAATGTGAGAGGTCTGAGAGAGCTTTCCATTTTGCGGCACCAGCATAAACATTGCAAAGTCTGTGGGACACATCAGAATGCACGCTGAAGTCAGAGCAGGGTTATGTTCCCGTGTGAAGTGGCGCTTACGCTCTGCAGTCTCATCTCTTTGTTTATTTTCCCTGAGAGATGCCACCCAAGGCTCCCTCTACAGTGTTTCATTTATGCTTTACTCTTGTAAATGCTGGAAACTAGTAGTTGACAGTTAGACATTTTTTCTCATGGACAGAACAGCATGGTACCACCTAAAAGCATCCCATATCCCATGATTTCTCTCCAAAATGCCTCTTGGTCCTCTGAAGTCACCACTGTTGCACCCATCCAACTACAGCTGAAGCATGCATACTCCTCTGATATACCACTTTTTAGACAGTTTCTTCTTTCCATTGTGGAGGCGACACAGGGTCACGGCTATACGAAAGCCTGCACCAAGTGGAGGAGGGGATCATCGCCAAGGAATTGCATAGGAACATGCTGGTTACACATCCAGCTCCCGAATCTTCACCACACCCAGAATTATAGGGTGCACTTTGAATGTTATAGATAACAGTAGCAGTGTGTGTTTTTTATATTTAGCCTCTCAGAGCTATTTATATTATACAAACAATCCATTTACACAGCTGGAGCAGTTCAGGGTAATGGCAACAGGTGAGATTCAACAGGCAACCTCTGGGTTGTTAGTCCAGCTCCTAAACCCTTATTGCTACATTGATGCCCGTATACTACATGAAATACCACATAACCTGAAGGCATCAGACATTTGGTGAAAGTAGTGTCATGACTGGGACCCCTTTTGGAGGTAGCCACAGCCCTTGGCAAGGCCTTTTTTAGCTCCCAGGGAGATTTTTACTAATCAACTGTAAAGAAGCAGATAAATTGATTATTTTTTGATTTTATAGATTTTTTGTATTGATTATTGGTTTGGTTATGGCGCATACAGATGGCATATGGTGTTTAAGTGGATTATCTGTATATTGAGTATTCAGGATAATAGCAGTCTAGTTAGCACGTGAGCAGCGCTATGTGTGTCTGCAGCCAAATGCTTCTGTCAACCCTGGGGCGAAATCTGAATAACTTCACCAGCTGTGAATCGCTTTGAATCCTGAAATGATGGATGAGTTGCGCTGTCAGTGTTGCTGAGTTAATATCCACATGGCCACATGACAGTCCGATTCTGCTATTAATCTCAGGCTTAAGATGGGAGAATGACGTACTGTTACAGAAGAGGGAGGTGCACCAGATTCGCAGAATGGCTGGTAAATCATGAGCTGGATTCTGCTTTGTTAAACTTAAAAGTGTGATTCTTGCCTCAGTATCCCAACTTCTTGTTGAAGTGTCTTATTGAACATTTATCCCAGTGGTGTTGGTGTGGCCAGTCGTCCAGCCTCTGTCATGGGCACTCGTTACGAGCCGGACAATAGCTGTCCAATCATGGGAAAGGAACAGCCAGACTATGCCCCTGTGGGTGTGATTGGGCATGTGCTGTGCCAACAACAACACTGATGACACCCCGTGCAAACATCCGTCATGCCCTGGTGCTTGCAGCAATGTGCCCATATCAAAGCTTTATCAGTGGGAGGACCCAAAAAACACTGTTAAGGAATCCGGAGGAAGTTCCTTGTTGATTTGCCATTGACTGCCATTCGAAAAAACCCAATGTGATGGAATTTGCTCCAATCCTAACGTTGAATAGACAAACCAGGGGCCAATCCCCTCAGGAGCAAGGTTGGGTTAAGGGCCTTGCTCAAGGGCCCAGCAGCTGCACTGATTTTATTTTGGCTGGACTGGCGTTTTAACTGCCAAGGCTATAGACTGCCCCCAGTGAATCACACTGTCCACTGTCACATCACACAGACATCGGTAGAGGATGCCCAGTTTATACAAGTGATGGCATAATGAGGCCTTACAAATCCCATAATAGGTGGTGCTACCTTATGTTGTCAATCACAGACTCATATGAATCAGCCAAATAATAATCATGCTCCTCAGCAAAACATTCGTGGGTGGCATAGTAATCATGCACACAGGCATATAAACAGGAAGCCTCCCTACTTTGGTTTCCAAGTGTCACTGTTACCTTGAGAAGGGCAGTAGATGTTAATGGCTCAACAATGGATGGCAGATAAAAGAGTGAGTTCACCCAGCCAAGGGCAAAAACTGAACAAATAGGAGTTGTAGAGAAGTCCAGAGGTTTCCTATTTAAGCACAACGTATGTGCTCTGCAGCTCTTCTGATGGTCGATTTAATGTTTTACAGAGGATTCCTGCTTAGCGATGCCTGAACCTAGTGTATAAGACTCAAGTAGTAGAAGAAGAGGTGGTCATGTTTTCATTTGCCGTTAATCTGCTTTGTTCTCTCTGTGCTGCTGTATTCAATCCCATTAAAGTGGCCGTGACGGCAACAGGTGGGGATGTAATAATAGCCATAATCCCGGCCCTCCCTTTGAGCAGGGGGATCCTTGTGATAAGAGGACTCCACAAACTGATCATACTGGCTGACACGGCACAAGGAGCCACCTCTTCCTTCATCCTCAAAAGGTTTGGCTGCAGACTGGCCAGAGACATTCAACACTAGTTCTCTAAACAAGCCACTGTGTCACAGTGCCATCCGTCACCTCTGTTATCGTTTAGCCTTCCTGTAATATCATGATGCTCTCCCTAAGGAGGAAAAAATGAGTTATGCCCAATTATGTAATCTCATCAAATGGTATAATCAATGAGTCGGCAGCATAATGCTTGTTTCTCTGGATTTTGACTGCCACAGGTTTAAACTGTGTTTGTGTACAGACACTCGAATGTGTCACACGTACTGAAAAACACAATTACAGGGTTATGGTGTGTCCGGCAGTGTAGTTTATCATAAGGGACAGTTGTCATAAGGAGACAGAGTCAGACGGTATGTTATCTGCTGTGTGACTCATAAATTAATGGTTATTGCTGATATGAATCCCTACACCTGTGGAGTCAATATTAAAGTAATTATTTCAGTAAGTACTTGCTTATGAATGTATGAGTAGAGTCTACAGTGAGACTGTTTGGCTTCTCTCTGCAGGGGTGTGATTGTGGTGACCCTTTGACCTCTGAGGACAGCATGAAGGTGACGGCCTTGGTCATCTCGTCCTGCCTAGCATGGGCGTGCCTGGGGAAGCCTCAGTTTCCTGGTAAGCCTCCGCCATCGTGTTCAATCTTCATTGTGTCATGCAAAATATGATAAAAATGACCATAATCATATGTGTACATAGTGTACACTGTCAAACTTCATCTCTTGATATTTGACGAGGCAAGTAAGTCTATGCATCCTGAGTTATAGTACAACTTGTTCTTGGATTCAGGACAGTCATGTCAGGATAAGGGGTTGGGTTGGTCACCCCAGTTATTACATCACACATCACAGAGTCATGTGATGCACATTGTGTTAACTCATTGTGTTAATGGCTGCAGTGTCTATGAATGAATGAGCCATTCCCAAACTCCCCAGGTTCACCCTGTTACACTCTGCTAATCCATCAGCGTAAAATCTTGGAATGCGAGCAACAGCGGAGCGTGCTGGTGTGTTTGGATAGGCCCTGGTGCTTTAAAGTGGAACAGAAATGTTATTTGGAGATTGAGTTGTGGTTTACCACTGTAAACAGGCCATAATTTGGCAGGAATATTGTTTGGCGTGACAGACAGGACACATCATTACATTACCAATTAGCTTAGCAGAGGGCATGGTGCATGGTCCAGGTTTCACGTTAGCCATTTACACAGATGGATATTTGCTGAGGCAGGTCAGGTAAACTGCCTCCCTCAAACAGTGACTTAACCCTTGGGTTACAAGCTCAGCTCCTTAAGCGTGACACTGCACTGTGGCTCCATACCCCAGGCTATGCTCACTTAATGGGTAATTTCAGTGACCCAGCCCTGACCAACCCAACCTATGCAATTATTTTGAATTATGGAAATAATATATTCACATATTATGTACACTGTAGCTAAAGAGATATATTTGCAATTCAAAGACAAAATATATGCCATTCAGTAAGTTATTTTTGTCATGTGTCATCTGGCCTCCCACAATCACAGTTTGGGAACCACTGCCTTAGCCCTTAGCAGCTCCCTTCAGTCCATGGCTGTGCGAAGCAACGGTGTTTGATTATGCAGAACCCATCCTCTGTGACTTGTGCAGAGAAACACAGGGCCGCTGTTGTTTTCCACTTCCGCCTAGAGGAGTCATTCAGCCTAATGTGCTCCCCACTCGCAAGCTAGAGCTCCCAGGCAGCTCACATCAGTACACACCACTTGTCCAGCAGAAGAGGAGACAGCTTGTCAGCCTGCCATTTGCCTGTTACATCATTTACAAATGACTGGATATTGAGAAAAGCTCTTCTGTGACCTGATAGGCTCATTATAGGAAACTAGGCTTCAAAGACATCTGAGTATTCCATCTACAAGTTCTTTGTCTTTTTGTTTTTAAATTTTACCTCTGTTTTAAATTTGACAGGATTTTTAAAAAAACCCTTTTAAGTGATGTACGACCATAGATGCACACAATGTTGTTCATTGGTTCATTTACTTGCCAAGTGGATTATTGTGTTTGGCCGCCTCTTTCAGGAGTTTTGTACATGAGTAAACTCACCACGCTCAATGCACACCCAGCATCAGGGTTCAAGTTCAGTTAAGAGGCTTACATTCTGAAGGGGGGGTAGATTTAGATTTACATTGTTTATTTGGACACATGGACTCTGCTAAATCTGTATTTTCACCACCACAGAAACCAATATGATTCATTTACTTTACTGTTCTCGGTCAATAAAAATTTTAATAATCCTTTCAATTAATATTGCAGAACAAGAGAAGGATCCATACTACTGGAACTCTTGGGCCCAACGGACACTGAAGAATGCTCTGACACTGCAGGAGCTCAACAAGAACATTGCCAAAAACCTCATTTTGTTTCTTGGAGATGGTAAAATCTCAGTGTTTGTATTTATTCATTTACTTTTTACATGTTTATGTATTAGAGCTTTGGCCAATTATGTACCACCCCCACAGTGCTTGCATAATGAAGTCCAGACTGTAGGGAGCTTAACTGGGTTAGTAATCTAGATACACCCCACCCCCAAATCTCACTGTGATGCTATTAAAACAAAACTCTGCAATTACAGAATGATTTAGAACATTATATTTTAATCAGAACGAGTGTACACGTTAATGGTTTACAGCTGAAGCTTCATGGCATGGAAACAAAGTACATAATTTTTACTTGCTACAGTTGCTATCCTATTCTTCTATTGTCCCATTGTCTGTTTTCAGACAGCCATATTTGAGAGAACCTTTCACTATTATATAATCATTTAGCATCAGTCTACCAGAGTTGAACATTAAATTCTAATGTTTTTGTAATTTTTAGTTTGCTGAAAAAGGTCAGGATTGGTATGAAAATGAGTCTAGTAAAATGAGAGCTTAGTTAGGTATACCAAGAACCCACCAATTTAATGGCACTTATGGGACATATCTGTGAATGCTTGGGGCTTCCAATTCAGCTTGGGGCTTTCCCTGACATGAAATAAACCCCTTGTGCTGCATAGCAGAACTGTGAATATGAGTAAAATCTTCCTGAAATAGAATCTCAGAATCTGTTCCTGTGTAATTAAGAGGAACGTTTTTGGTTTAAGAAAAAGAAGATTTCCTTCTGCATTTAATATCATTCTCCTGATAAATTCTGTATGCTGATATATTTGAGTCTTTAGACTCGTCATTACTGGAAAACACTGCGGCCGTATCGTTTTACGAATGTAATGTGATCGCAGAAATAAGAATAAATACAGAATTCTTCAATCTGGAGAAATAGGCGACGCTCTGACTATGCTGCTGCAGATGAGAGACTCAGGCTGAGAGGGGAAGAGGAAGGTGATGAAGGCTTAGAGAGTCATAACTAGCTATGCCAGACGCTCACAGAGTGTGGAAATGCTGCTACAGAGCCCTGCTCCTGGTTAAACCCCATTCCCCTGTGTCATGCAGGGATGGGAATTCCCACTGTAACCGCAGCTCGCATCCTGAAGGGACAGCTGAGCGGACACAACGGCGAGGAGACAGAGCTTGAGATGGACAAGTTCCCCTATGTGGCTCTCTCAAAGGTATTCCCTCTAGATTTCTGTGCCTCTTGTAATAATTTTTTTCAATCAAATTATTATTGTAACATTTTTGAAACTCATTTTGAAACACCAAATTTTGTCTGATTGGCTTGTGCCTTTGCTATACAATCCCACCCTCCTTCTTCTGTCAGTTTGGCAGAACACTTTACAGATTACTGAAATGCATTTAGTTTGCCAAATGTATCGGCTAAGCTGCGGTCATTGTGCCAGGACGCTGTTCTGTTTTGCTGTATATAGTGGGTACAGGCAGACCACAAGCACCCTGTTAGCTGGAGGAATTGCTCTTGTCCAGTTAGATGGGATGTACCATGCCAATTACAGCCCTCTTTCTGCAGATACACTGTCCCAAGATGTGTTTTCAAAATGCCTACTGGCTGTCAGCCTAAAAACTGCTGTTACAAGCCCTTGTTAAAGGGCTATTGTAAGATAAGCTACTTCGGGATCAGTGGGTCCATTGATGTGACTAATAGTTAATCAATGTGCAAATTGCATCGCTTGCTTCAGTCATGGTAACCAGTTTACTCTGCGGTGAAGAGAAGGTGACGGTGCCCTCTGAGATACTGTATGACAGTATTTTGGCATTGGGCAGCTTTATGGCATAGCTGAAAGGTAATGACAGAGATTTAAAACAGATTTGAGAGCAGGTCGGTAAGTATCCATGGATTTATTTAATGCCAAACGCTGTTCTAAGATGTGCCATGTTAACGTTTGTGTCCCATTTTTGTTGAGCGGTAAAGGAGAGGAAACGTACACATAAAATGTTCTTGTATGACTGGGTAATTTCATTGACTATATCCCCTTTCTGTCCTTCACATTGGCTTACAGCCAATGAAGGTCCAATAGACTGAGTTTGAGAGACGTGAAGTAATTTTAGGTTACCTTACACGTCACATTTTGTATATTTTTATCCATGATGGACTGTACATGGCCATGACATCCCAGTCCTAATTCTGTGGCTTGCTGTCCCCCCCAGACCTACAATACCAATGCTCAGGTGGCAGACAGTGCGGGCACCGCCACAGCGTACCTCTGTGGGGTGAAGGCTAACGAGGGGACGGTGGGCGTGAGTGCCGCTGCTGTCCGCTCCCAGTGCAACACCACCTTTGGGAATGAGGTCACCTCCATCCTCAAGTGGGCCAAAGATGCAGGTACCCTCAACTCCCTCCACAAAATGCCATCCCCTTCTTGACAAACTCCCATTGGGGCATTCCCCCTTTCCCATTCAGTGAGAGTGCCCCACACAACTAAACCCTACACTTCAGAGATGCATCCATCAGGCAGACTTTATAGAGCTGAAAGGATGACCAAAAGAAGATTAAAAAGAGGCCACCAAAAACGCCTTTTTATCAGAAAATGAAATAGCCATTGGCCAACAGTGATGCTTTCAGCCACAAATTCAGCCCAGACAGTATAGGTGTCTGCAAAATCAACCAATCATTTGATAAAATCTTTCAATTTTTTTACTTTTTCAAAGTAAAGAGCCTTCCAACAAGTCTCTTTTCACATTTTATGTGACAGTTTCTCTGGCACTCTTGACGAGGAAAATGTCACAGAGAATTTAATTAAAACTATGTGAGTTGTAAAGATATCACTTGAAAGGAAGAATTGTGATGCTTTGGAAAAGAAAATAAATCACCTGGAGTGATAGAAGTGGAAACGTTGAGGCGTTATCAAATAAAAAGAAATGATCTGGATTCAATCAACATTCATCCTCAACAGTGAACTACAATTAAATGAATGTGTATGTTTGCAGTCTGGCAAAGTTATTTTTTCATTCAAGCCATTTGCTCTGGAGCAAGCTCAAAAATGACAGAAAACCTCATGTGCTAGTGAAGAAAAAAGTATAAAATATCCCCATTTGTCATTTAATGGAAACTAAGCACAAATGTAAATGGGCAACCCTTTTCTGGTACAGTATGCATTATGTTTGAGCTGAACACAACTTAAAGCTCAAAGCTTGAGGAGCAATATGATATACACATGATTTCAAGCTGTTGGTTATTTAATACTGAAGCAGAGAGAAGCTGGAACAGCTTCTGAAGAAGAACAGAGACCTTGGTGCATACATATAAAGGTTTAAGCTGCATTGCACTCATCTGAACCAGAGTATGGCCTGAATCTTGGGAATTCCTTCCGAGAATAGATGACCATAATCCACTGCACCAGAACAGACCTGTCAGGCCTGTGAATTTGTTGCGACATCAGTAGGTCATTTTGGATCTTTATCCATTGTATTTCGCTACTGCGAAATTGTATGCCTGTGTGCTTACTGTTTGATGGGTAAACCTGCAGGGGGCCGTAGCGCAGAGGAAGGGAGAAAGCCCCAGCTAGGCAATTGGACATCTGCTTGGGACTCAGTGAGCTCGAGCAGTATTATAAGTTCCGCAGCTGTTCCCTGCTCTCAGTCCAGACTGCTACGCTGCGCTGCTGCTCTCTCATGCTGCAGCAAAAGCATCATTCTCTGAGATATGCTTAATTGACGGATCTAACCTTTGCTGTCCAAACTGGTTTTCAATTTGTTGGTACTTTAATCTCTCCTGTGAGTTGTTACTATATTTTTTTCCTCCTCAGTTGCTGTTAGGTATGTTTGGATAATAAAAATGGCTAAAGAATTCAGCTCATTTTGTTATCCTTTTGCAGAAATGATCAGGCTAAGTAAGTTTGAGTAATGCATTTTCAGCTGTAATAAACAAGGCGATTTGTCTACCTGCAGGCAAGTCGGTGGGCATCGTCACGACCACTCGTGTCAATCACGCAACCCCCAGTGCGGCCTACGCCCACTGCGTAGACCGTGATTGGTTCTCAGATGCCGAAATGCCCGTTGAGGCAGTGCAGGCGGGCTGCAAAGACATTGCCCGGCAACTGTTCGAGAACATCCACAACATTGATGTGAGTACGCCACAAGCACACTCCTCTTATCTTCAAGGTGATTGGCTCAAAACATGCTGCTCTCATTTCCCTTGGCATGATCTGGAGTCAATCATCATTTTTCCTTCATTTTAACTCACAATTAAGCAGTGATTGTTTGTCCTCACAATCAGCTCAGCAATCAGCTAAATTAAACTGCCAGCTACTCTGCTGGAGTTTATTTGTGCCTCAAACTGGAGGACAAATGACTATTGAATCCAGGCCTGAATCTTCCTGACCCCAGCTGATAGTAGTTTCTTTAAACTATGAGAAATTTCAGAAACTAGTGTGGTAAACCATTACCCTGTCATTATCCCGTTGTTTGACCTCTTGTGTCTATGGCTGGTGGTGGCTCACTTAATGTTTAGTTTGGTATGAGGCAATCTAAACTGATATGGTAATCGGGCCGGTCTGAAAGGAAGTCAGAGATCATTTGTTTGAAAGGGTAGATGAATACCAGGCAAAACACAGACTTATAGTATTTTTGCTACAGGAAAAGAATCCCAATGGGTATGTGTACTCCCTTCATTATTGTCTGTTTACCTCTGAAGCTCACAACTTGCTTTACTGAATGTGTGCTGCCCAGAACACACTCAATAGTTCACTATGGTGTAGTAATATTTGATGTTAAAAAGGGAAAGTGAAACTTCTATTGGAGACTTCTACTAATGGTATGTACCTCAGATTTGTGTTTTCCTATGTATCTTATTTTCTTAAAAAGGGTTTTCTAAAAATGACAGTGGTTTTCTTTTGACTAAAATCAAGCTTAGATTTCTTTGTACAGCAGAAATTGTGGTAGGGGTCACATTCATTTCAGTTCCATGAAAAAGCCTAACTATAGAACTATAGAAGCATGCCAAATACCAAGCAAGCCACATCGCTAGTGTCATGTCTTGTCTGCATCACACTAGTATGCCAACCCCAACCTGGCTTGTCAACTATAGCCCAGATCAGCACACTCAAGGACAGTGCACCTTCATGTGTCTTTTTTTGTTTGCAACTGTGAAAGCCAAGTTGGTCTTGTCCATTCACACCTGTCACTCAACGGGTGCGCAGGTGATCATGGGAGGAGGCCGGAAGTACATGTTCCCAAAGAACATGTCGGATGTGGAATACCCTGGAGAACGCAAGCACATGGGCACCCGTAAGGATGGCAGGAACCTGGTGGAGGAGTGGAAGGAACGAGTGAAGAGTCTGGTGAGGGACAGTTAACTTAGTGCAGCCAAGAAGCTCCTGTCCTCTCCAATCCAAACACAAATTTGGCATGGCAATCTGTGGATCCAGGCTCACAAAAAAACAAAGTCTCTCACCTCCCTAGTTCTTTAAGGGTACCTCAGGCTGTACTCACTTCAGAACAATTAAAAGCCAGGAAAGTGTTTTGTTCGATGTGCCAAGAATTTCAATTAGCCCCACAAGGGCCTACTCTGTCAATCCTGAAACTTTTCTCATACTTCATTTTCAAAAGTTATTGACCTTTTGCAGGGAACTTCAGCTGCTTGATTCAAATAACTAGCTATGCTAGATGATTATCAACAAGTTCAAAGAAGCAGAAGAAACTGCTGGAGTGTACTTTTCATGTCTGCCTTTTGAAAAGGCCCAGAAAGTTTTTTTGTTTGTATCTTTTTTCCAAAGATTCCTTCTTCCTTAGATCTTACTTGTCCTGTATCTTGAGTAAGAGGCTCCATGTACTTGTGTAAAGAACATTATGTGGCCATGAATTTTTATTTCTCTCTGTTTTCAAAAATGTAAAGTAAAACACTTAAAATAACTAGAATAGTCTGTACATAACCACTTATGTTGTGCATTTTCCTTCCCCTTCATTATAGAGAGGTCATTATGTGTGGAATCGGAAAGAACTCTTAGCTTTAAATCCAAACAACGTGGACTACCTACTGGGTTAGTATACTGTTGATTGAATATGTTCTGACTTTCCACTTTCCTTGAACATTATGTGTTAAGCATGTGTCTGAAATGAATAACAAACACAATAACAAGTGTGTTTCTCAGAGTCAACTGACTGATGAATTCCCTACCACAACCGCCCCCAGGTCTGTTTGAGCCTGGAGATCTCACATATGACCTGGAGAGAAATGTAGAGACAGAACCATCCCTGACCGAAATGGTGGATGTGGCCATCAAAATCCTAAGGAAGAACCCTCGGGGGTTTTACCTGCTGGTGGAGGGTGAGTGGCCCCTGTTCCCATAAAAACATGGCACTGAATGACTGCAACTTGCTGGTGGGCCATGGGAGAGGTTGAGGCGAATCAAAACCAAAATGGATGATGAACCTTATATCACGATCTGAAAAGCTGTACAAATCCTGTTTTAACAACTGTTTACTGTCCCATCCCACCTCACGGCCTCCCTTATTCCATCTACAATAACAACGTGTAATAGCAACATGAGCTGCAATCAGTCCGTGTACAGTTAAATATGGTCCTGAGTGACAATATAAAGAGCTTGTGTAGTGTAAAGCCTATCATTAGGGGGAACAGAATGTGCGTTTAAGGAAATTACAGTATCTGAAAGTCAATGAAGCAGCAGTCTATAAAGGCCTAATTTGCTGTAAGCGCTAACTGGCTACTGTCTCTTGAATGCTAAGCTGGGGATGTGTCATTCTTCATTTTTAACATGGGTTAGTGTATGACACATTTTCAATACTGGGAGCCGCACATATGATCTCCAGTAATGCTGATAGGTGGCCTAACCACAATATTCAGCAGCAAGGATAGACTCCAAGCCTTTGCTACCCATGAAACACCTGAAGTAATTACAGTGCCATCTTTTGAAGATCGATATTAAATCAATATTAAATTTACTGTATAAGACTTTCTGGGATTGGCTCTGATGTGAAAGCTGCATAAAAGCATAAAGCACTCCATAACACAATCTTGGGCACTGGATTAACATTCTAAATTCTTTTACTGTACTGATAAAGACTTGGCCTAGCTGTCAAAGGCAAGGTCCACGATGACTACAATAAATGACGATGTCCGATGTCGACACCATGGAGCCTTAATGTCTTTGGTACTGTACAATTATGCAAATGTTTTCTCCTTCCCTGCCAGATTCCTGCAAGCAGTTTTCAAATTCAACAGATGCAGTATTATATTTCAATAGGTGATAAATGACAAAGAACAAACCTACAAAAAATAATAAGATTAATCATGTAATGCTGTTTTTGAAAATAGCTGAACTGTTGATTGTGATCAGAACTGATCTTCACTTAATCAGACATTTACTGTCAGACATTCAGGTCAGGCACTTTGCTTAGTGTCCAGCTTTGTATTTGAACATTTAATGCACTGATTATAAGATGCTTCACGGTACTCAATGGAAAGAATTTAAATGCATTTTAATAGCTGTAATGTATACGCTAACATTGGCTCTGAATGCCAGGTGGGCGGATCGATCATGGGCATCATGAGGGTAAGGCCAAGCAGGCTCTCCATGAGGCGGTGGAGATGGACAGGGCCATCGGCCGGGCGGGGCTCCTGACCAGCCACTACGACACGCTGACCGTCATCACTGCAGACCACTCCCACGTCTTCAACTTCGGCGGCTACACCCCGCGAGGGAACTCCATCTTTGGTGTGTAGGGAAGCAGTACACCATGTCCCACCTTCAGGCCTGCACATTTAAATTGAGGGGGGGTGGGGGGTGCCACTCAAGGATATTTTCATGGTTTCCCTCCAGCTATGGCCTTCTCACGCTCCATGTTCTATGCAAGCTGGGTGTATTCTGAAAAGCGGTTTCTCGTTCCTCAGGACTGGCGCCCATGGTAAGCGATGTGGACCAGAAGCCCTTCACAGCCATTCTGTATGGAAACGGGCCAGGATACAAAATAGTGAATGGTGTGAGGGAGAACGTCTCAACCATTGACTACAGTATGTAGCACTGTTCTCCTTCTCATTCTGTCTCATTCTTCTCATACCACATACACTACTGTGCCCAGACTACAGTTTATAATTTTATAATGACATTTTTCACTATTTATTTTTCCTTCCTCTATACCAATACTCGAAGCTCAATTACGCTGTTACGACCAATCAAGAACACTTTTATAATCAGTAGAACTTCAGAACATGATTCAATAAATTGAGTCATGTTGTGAAACAAGTCTATTACTTTTTTCTTACTTTTAAAGATATTGATTAGTAAAAAACAGAAATTTATCTTCAAAATGAAAAGTAATACTCATACATTTAAGTAATGATGTGAGATTAATGTTATGACATTAGTAATAACAAAAGGAATGTCCTCATTTTAAGAAGCTGTTCAGCTCCTTGTACAACCTTTTAGAACCTCTCTGTCTGTCTGTCTGTCTGTCTGTCTATCTGTCTTTCTGTCTTTCTCTCTCCTCTCTCCCAGACCAGAATAACTACCAGGCCCAGTCAGCAGTGCCCCTGCGTATGGAGACCCACGGAGGGGAGGACGTGGCCATATTCTCCAAAGGCCCCATGGCTCACCTGCTGCATGGAGTCAAGGAGCAGAACTACATTCCGCACGTCATGGCCTACGCCGCCTGCATCGGCCAGAACACGCGCCACTGCCTCTCAGCAGAGAGCAAGGCCCCCGCCCTCTCCACAGCCCTGCCCAGCCTGGGGGTCCTCCTCGCTGTCACCCACCTGCTCTGCTGACCCCACCCCCTTTTTGGCCCTCCCCGCCCCCAACAGCACACACTGTTACAGAGGGACACGCCCTCAGGGACGTCCCGCCCCTAAACCACCACAGCAAACACTCCCTCCACTCTCCAAATGTAGTTTTTTTATTATTACTTTAGATTATAACCTGGAGTGTGGAATCATGAACTAAAGAAGCCAACTGATTTTATGACCTACTGATGTAGTGCAAGACAGAGGATGACCGGTAGATATCTGTTACTAAACAGAGAGAGGAAGAGGGGGGTTGTATTGATACACAAGCTGTTCTGGAGGAGTACATCATATATAACATCAGAAGGAACTGTCCATAAGAATGACATTTTAATCCATCTGAAAAAGATCAATTTTTTACTGAATAAAATAATGGGATTCACCCTTGATTTATTGTATAATGGCTTTGTCATGCAGGTCCAAAGCACTGTTAAAGTAATGCAGAATAATCAGGTGGTGAACCAAAATATTTGCAAGTCATACACAGAGAAAAAAAATTAACTGTATCACTGAACATTATATTTTTGGATATTTGGATTTTAAATGTGTAATCTGCCATAGAAACAAGATTAGAGCAAGCAATACTTAGTTAATACAGAGTAATCTTTATCATTTTGATGTACATCGTTTGTGAAATGCAGATGACTAGCAGATATAGGGTAGTGAGGTTAGACGTACACAGAGCATATTGATGCACTCAGACTTATTTTCGATCCCTTCCAGATTAATCTTTTTTTTTGGCCTTGCTAACATCTAAATTTTTCAACATGAATAATCTACCTCAAATCGTTTCAAGAAATTTACTGCCATTTTTCCCTAAATTGTCAACTTGACAAATTTGCTTAAAGCGCACCTTTACATTGAATTAAAAAGGGAGGTTCGAAGAAGAATATTCTTAGCTTCAAGTAATGTGTTTAGAACACAGTGTGTTTTCTTTTATGCAAAGGCAGTGAATCTACACACCTGAGGTATGAGCATTGTCTTCATTTTAAAAATGTATCTTTCGCATAAATAATTCATGCCCAGCCATCAGAAAATTCCTCATGAATCTAAAGTAATGATTTTGGGTTGATATAATGTGTCAGGATTTATATAATAGTTGCCATTATCTCTGCATTAGCAGGTCTTTGTAATGTGGGTTAATTGTATTGATTTATTCTGTTTTTTTAATTACATAAATTTAGCACCTGCATTGTTTTCATTGTCTTTCAGTCTTTGTATTATTCATAGAATATACTAAATAATGTAATAGTTTTTCCCTGTTTGTTTGAATGGATACTTTTATCCATATATGTGAAAATTCTGAAATTACTTATGGAACAAGCCAAATGAACTGATCACAAAACTGGATAAAAATGTGTGTTTTGGGTTTTCATACTGAGAAGAAATTTTTCATTACTCATACTTTACTTAACCTGTGACTGAAACCAGCTGAAGGCCAGCTATTGAAATTATAGAAAAGTACTGAAAAATCTTTGTGGAATTAGAAAAATAGATTCTCCTGTGAACCATCTGTAAGAGTTATTCAATGGTTTGGTGAGGTAAAGTTTAATTAGAAAAATGTTTTACCTCTCTATATGTTTGACAAGAGAGAAAGAAAATGAAATGAGACGTAATTAAATTAATTTCAGGCCAGATTTGAAATGATTTGTATGTCCCCGTTCATTTGTCAAGAGGAGGCTTTCTTGCAAATCTGCCCTTGCCATTGTAGAGTGTGTGAATTTGATTGTTTGATATTTTCGGCCTTCTGTGCCATTTTCACATGGAGCAGAATCCTAGAGTGGCTTAGAAGCAAAATGAACCAGTCTATCACGGTACTTCTAATTCCCATCAGCAGTTGCTTCCTCAGCCGCTGTTTGTCCAGTACCAGATTCAGTACCCACCCAAGCTATTTGCAACGCCATAAGAAATGAGTGAGTTTGAAACATACCCCCAGAAGACTTCATTACGGGAAAAACTCAGGCCATATTCAAACTAATCCCGATGTGCTTTAGAAAAAAATTAGCATACCATCACTGAGGCAGAGTTAAAACTTTCTTTCTCTTCTTTTGGCCTATTCTTTAAATTGAATTTAAAAAAAAAATGTGACAGCTGATCCACTATTGATATGATAGTAACTGAAAGAAAAACAGAGTTTGTTAAATTGACTATTTGATTGTGTAACTTAGACCATTAGTTTTCTGCCCTAAGCTTGTGAGAAATCTTCCAGTCCAATATTATTACTTATTTGCATAGCAGATATAATACAGAGTGACTAATATGGCTTAAATTTCCATACTATCTGTTAATAGTGCAGGATTTCACTTTAGGGTGTAGCAGCAGTACTCTACCTGAAATTTGAGTTTTTAAGTCCTCACTCTTCAAAAGCAACCCAACATTATTGCCCTATTTAATATTGTTTGTATAAGGCCATGCTGGAGGTAGCCCTCCTTTGAGAAACATGGAAAGAAATTTGAAAGTAAATATTTACTTTCAGAACTCA
The DNA here is from genome assembly GCA_022829145.1 of Albula goreensis. Taxonomy (NCBI): domain Eukaryota; kingdom Metazoa; phylum Chordata; class Actinopteri; order Albuliformes; family Albulidae; genus Albula; species Albula goreensis. Next base: position 11,773,924 of record CM040752.1, read on the forward strand.
TTTGAGCCACCAGCATTATATTGTACAAAATAAATATAATTAAATTTTGGGGTTTGGGCATATCAGTTGTGTAAATGTAGGTTTGTAGTTCAGTTTGGGTTCTGAAGTCATGACTGCCAGGGTGGTGTAGTTATCTTTATTTTCATTGTGACACTCTGTCTGTGAGAGATTTATTTATCCAGAAGTGATACATGCACTTTCTCCAAGAACATATGAAAAAAATTACACATGGCTTCCAACTCCAGCTGGCAAATAACTCATTGTATGTGGGGGAAACAGATGGGAGACACAAACAAAGGGAAAGTAAATATCTCTTGCTTCCTTTGAAGTTTGAGATGTCATTTCCACCCGGCACAACTGTGTTCTGCAGTGGAGGAGCGAAGAGACCACAAACATCCTGGCAGTCTATCTGCACTTTCAACACCAAATTACTGGTAGATTTATCATGTATTCCATGTGACACGGTTTCAGGAGAGTGCAATGGGATCCACGGCACAGAGCTTTTTTTTTTCCAAACATTGGCTTGAGTTGCAGAGACAAGGCTGAGATTTCCCACAAAACAAATCACCATCAATTTGTCTTTCAACAGACAAATCTTCAGTCAATTTTCACATGGAATGAAGTGTGGAATAGCTATATCAGATATGTAGCTCATGAGCAAATCCATACGCGATACTTTAGACCTAGGACCATGGCTCTCAGTTTGAGAATTATGAACACAATTTATAAAGCAGTATGACAAATTATATTGCGTTTTGCGCTGAGAAAAACATGATTATGAAAATGAGTTTTCAAATAGCCATCGGATTCACAGAGTCAGAGATGTGCTTCTGACTTTTCTTCTGTAAGGCCTCAATGTACTCCAGTTGAAGCTGAAATTTTATCACCTACTCAACGTCATAGTGAACTAGTTGCTTTTATACTTTTATATTGAGCGATATTGTTTTAAACTTTTGTCCCCATTTGTGTTGCAGTTTTGCTCCACAGTTTATTTATTCAACATTATGTCGGCACCAGACGAATTTGGTTTGCTTTCTACTGAGACTGATGATGTGGATGATGTTGGACATGTTACAACTGTAAGAAACAAAGACATGCAGATGGAGAAGGTACTTGTGGCTACTCATCAGAGAAGGATAAACGGTGGGCTGGTTCACAATGCTGATCAGGCCCATTCACACAATAGATGAAGAGAATCACTTTATTTACTTTTGAATGTCTGCTGGTCGATTTGATGATCTTGTATATTGTTTGGTTTGCTTTTTGTTGAGTTCGCTAAGACAGTTTGACAAGCCAATCAGAAATTTTGGTTATTGCACGACCTACCAAAGAACCCTAAGTAAACACCCTAGTCGAACAAAACCATTGTCAGATAACATAATTACATGCGCAAACCAGCTGGCATCAGTTTGCCTTGTAAGAAAAAAAATGTCTTTTTTTCTGGCAGTCCAGACAGAACATGGGTATGGAGGATGGAGGTAGAGGGCGAGGTGAGGGTGAGGGAGAGAGGGAGGTACAGCTAGATCAGTTAGATCACATAGAGGCAGCCAGAGGAGTCTGACAGCTGTGAGTCTCCTGCATAAAGGAATGTGCTGAAGGGGCAGAAGGCGCTCCCGTTCCCCCATTAGAGCCCAGATCCCCCTTAAGCCCCGGTTCGCCCCGTGACCCCCGGGCCTGTCCCTGAGCGGGATAAGCAGGCTCACAGTGGCATCCGGCAAATCCGTTCCTCACTCATTCCTCGCAGGTCCATCGGTGATGTATCATGGCCACCTCTGTAATATCACTTTCATCTGATTTTCCCATGGGAATACACCCAAACCTCCCCTTCCCCCCACCAAAAAGTAAAGAACGCCTTGTTGCCTGAGCCAGGAAATTTCCTCTGAGCAATGAAAGTACCCCTCTGACCCTGGCTCTGACTGTACTACACTTGCAGCGCATTCCATCGTTTTTGGTGGGGAGGGGGGGTTTGGGAGAGCGAGGGTCACGAGGCATGAATCAAAATATGTGATCGCATTCCGGGCGAAGAACGTCAGTACGCAAAGCCACAATGCCTCGGTACATAAGGGGTGGATACCAACATCCAGCGAGATTACGTCAACTCCTGGCCGGTGACCTCAAGCTCGGTATGAGCTGTGGGAGCTGTTTCGGTGAGGCCTCCCTGGAGCCGGGAGCCGCTTGCATGTCGCCATCGCTTATTGAGGCTGCTCGTTCTGTCATGACATCACACAAACGCAGCGATGGCAATGATGTGGCATCGGCCGCATACAGTCTGTGCAGCAATTATGGTATTAAGTGAAGGTAGAATGAGCAGAGGATATGCGGTCTTTGTAAACATTGCTTTTGTGCACTGCGTCGCTGGATGGGCTCACTGGCATTCACACTGTACTCGTGTGTTATGTGTCCATTGTGCCTCCTGCATCAGCCCTCAGTTGGGTGCTCACAAAGGAGTAATTAATGGTCATGTTATTGAACTGGTTGTTGGTCTGCTCTGAGCCATAGCTGTCCCTCAGTCAGCAACATGAACATCGTGACTACAAGTCTCCATCTTAGAAATAAGTCCCTAAATGTTGGTCACGAGTCTCCATCATGGAAAACAGTTTCTGAGTATTAGTAACAGGTCTCAATCATGGAGAGAAGTATCTAACTGGATAAACAAAGGTTGGATAAGTAAGTCTTGTACTTAGCTTTGTTTATTTAGCTTTGTGCTTCTTCGCTGGTGCAACACTTCCTGTTCTTCATCCATGCTCTGGCTTCTGTAGCTATTGCAATATGCTTTGCATAGACATTGCTGGGTAAAAGTCTTTTGCGTTTTGCCTTTTCATAATCTGAAGCTAAAAGTTCGTGTAACACCACAGCTGTACAGAACTATTCAGACAGAGAAAAATAAAACAGTCCAAGTGATTTCATGACCTTTAGCTCTAGAATGCCCTGAATAGAATGCCAGTTTCATACATAATAGCTTATTATAGGGTCAGCATTTTACAGGACAAAGCAGATATTCAATTGGGAGAAAAACTAAAACTGAACCTTTCTAATGGTATTGTATCTTGCTTTTACAATTCTATAAGACGTTCTGGAGAAGAATGTCTGCCATTAAAAAGAAGTAATATATAATAAATAACTCAAACAATTACAAAACACTATTACTCAAGTCAACAGTCTTCAATTTTTCTTTTAGAAGAGTGAAATAACTCCCTTAATTGGCATGTTATGTTTTCTCACGTATACACAACAGTTTTTCAGACTTGTATCATTAGCAAAGTTTGGTCTGGATTAAATTAAGTTTTATGTATTGTAAAATATAAGTGTTGGGACTGTACTGGGCTTGGTTGGTACATAGATATGGGCGTTCCTTGTAAAGAGAGATCCCATGGCCCAGTTAACCCTTATGTCCCAGTGCACAGTTAACCTGTATGTCCCAGGGCACAGTTTAGTTCTTATGTCCTAGGGCACAGTTAACCCTTATGTCCCTGGGCACAGTTAAGCTTTATGTCCCAGGGCACAGTTAACCCTGATGTCCAGGGCACAGTTAACCTTTATGTCCCAGGGCACAGTTGACCCTTATGTCTCAGCAATCTCCAAAAAACCAACTCCATACAAGTGGCCACATTAGTTCCTCTAGGAATCCGGAAAGAGGTGTCACAAAACATTAAAAAAATGTATTTAATCTTTATTATACTCCGTTAATCCATGTGGTTTCATGAACATGAATGAATAAATCAACAAAATGAACCAGCAAACAAAGGAATGAACAAGCAAACAAATGATTAGTGATCACACAGTTCTTGTTGACACTTCCATCGACTGATATACGTCATGCTACTCAGGTTTATTTTCTTAAACTCAGCACAAAGTGTGGCCTGGGACCCAAGATGACTCCTGGGAAATGATAAGGGAGGCATAACCTGTTTAACAAAAGTGATAATTTATCTATTCAACAAAAACCAAGACAAGGAATGTAACCTAAAAACAGTGAGGTTGAATGTATTTTTATAGTAAGAAATAAGGTTAATGAACATTACATGCACTGCCTATCCTTTACCTGTAGGATAAGGATCCAATTATTAAAATAAATAAATGAAGGTTACCATATGCTTGAGGTTCTAAGTTCCTCTCCTCTCACACTTTGAGTCTCTTACACTGAAACTATATAATAAATATTGAATTATGTAAGTATGAGCTCATGTGAAAAAGCACAAAGCTTCAGGAAGATGAGCTAGCTGCCAGTTTTATAGACTATGGCCTTTTTCCAAAATGCATACTTGCATACTGCCTAGAAGTACAGATGTTTACGACTGAAATGAAGAGTAGTTCCAAATCTCAAGTACATAAGAAGGGTATTGCATTGAAATTCCCCACTTGTGGTTTTGCATACTTTGGTGGGCCAATAAGCTCAGCATGCAATGAAGCATACCTCATCCATACCTTTCATTCCCAGAATTCCTTGCTATTCCGTTATATGTACTCAAATCCAGATGGCACACTTAACAAGAAATATGAAATCCTTTTCTTGAGTTAAAGGACTTTAGGCACGAATTATCAACATACAAAACATAAAAGGTTGAAATTAAAGAGAGCAGTCATCTTATAGCAATGTCTATTTGACCTTTGGAAACACAGGGGGGATTCATTTCTACATTTCGATTGAAATTGTTGTGAGATGACAATAGGTTGTTGCAAGCTTTCATGAGGATACGGTAAACCATATTTTGAATGTGAATTAATTATTTTATAAAATGTATTGAATCATCTAAGTTAGATGCATTATCAAAAGGGATTTTATTGAACAGACTTGATACACTGCACAAGTTCTTCAGACTGAATGCAGCATTTGATAGAGAGAGGAGTGGATTAAAGCTTGGCCTCCATACCTCATGCTCCAGTCTACACTTTATATCTCCATTACTCCAAGTAAAAAGACACAACGGAAAATAGTAGACTTGAATTGGGCCCTCAAATATCCACAAATAAAAGGGCTTTCACTACCCTTTGAACACAGACATCTGCTGTTTGACAAGACAGTATCTCAGAACACTTTCTCTGCAGTATATAGAGACCCCACTTTTTAAAGTCCTGGCAATACACTCTGACTGGACACCGCCAGCAGTCTGTTGGAAGTGCGCTTAGATTAAGCTGAAAGGTATTAGAGATTTACCGGTCAAAATCCTGGCTGAGAGCTAGGCGGCACCTTAGGGATCGCTGCAATAACACCGCCTCCATCCTTCTTCCCTATCTGAGCCCTCCACACTGGTCAAGGCTCCCGGATCATTAAAATTCCACTCTCATCCTACGGGAGCCGGAGCAGGAGCCGGCCTCTGAAACATCTTTTCGTCGAGAGAGAGAGAGGATTGTAAATCCAAATCCGTTCCCACTCGCAAGCGCCGGGTCCTCCTGCGTAATTGGAATTCAGAAACACACGCACTAGATCACCACACCCTTGAGATCTCTAACCTCTAACAGTCTCTCTCTCTCTTTCCTCCCCCAATTCTGTAACGCCGCATCGTCCTCGCTCATGACAGAAACGGCTGCCATAAATCGTCCTTTAAGAAACACAATGTTATAATGCTATAGGCACAATGCTATAATTCCTCATGGGGTATGCCTGTCATTGTTGTTGTTTGTTTATTTATGCAACTTTCCTTAAGTTTCCCTCGCATCTTCATATTTACATTCACGGGTCGGCCACTCTTGCGCTTGATGGACAACCAAATTATATTCGTTGCAAATAAACACACATCACCACACCTCCACAAGGCAATCAAATCATTCGCCTATCAATCACATTCATTTCAAATTTAATGTCAGGGCTGGGTACAATATTGAATTTTTTTGGGGGGACAAGATAATGTTTGTAAATATGATTTACGGGTTCAGTCACAGAGATGCAATCAAGATATTCTCAGGGGAATTCTTAATGACTGATGCTTGCGACAGTTTGTCCTAGTTTTGCACATTTACATAAAGTGTGTGTGTGTGTGTGTGTGTGTGTGTGTGCCAGGACTAGGCTCTGTGTGTCGTCTGCACAGTAGAACTTCCTCATCATTTGTGAGAAGGTTCACTGACAGTTATTATACCTATAAACTGGGTCTGTTGATTTGCGAAGGAGACACCACAGTGAGAGATGTGACCTGAATTTTTATTTATCTGTTGAATCATTTATTTTTATTTGTGTAAGATTTATAAGAGCACCTGTGGCCCGCTCACTCAACTCAATGCCACTGAGTGACGTGGACCCTTCCGAATCACTCACCCACAGCACAATGGCTATTTTCTCACACAGCAGACAGCAGCCCACACAGAAGAGGTTGAGCTAGGGCACAGGCATATCTCTCAATAGCGTCAGGTAGCCCGGCGATATCATTATTGCAGGAGCTCTCTGTAATGCAGCTCTAACCGAGGGAACCCAGGCCAGCTTAGACCCAACCCACCCCTACATGAACAATGTTGTCCCAGCACTGCGTACCACTGCCAGTCATAATTAGCTGAAGGAAACGCTAAGGTTTGAACCCGTCTCAGCCTAGCCAGCCCTCCCGTCAAGTTATTTCCCAGAGTAAGGCACTGTGAAGCCACTGACATTTAGTTAACGAGGCTGCCCGAATAATTGTAGAAACAATACAGGTCATGAATGTGTGGGATTGTTCAGTCAGTCAGGTGAGAGAGGGTGCAATTAGATCTTTGTTAATCACAGCATGGTTGGAGTCAAGAAGTTAGAGAAGGGAGGTGGAGTGGGTGGGGTGGGGGGTGGGGTGGTTCTTGCCTTTGAGTTGTAACTTTTGAAATGAGGGAAAGAGACACCATTCAAAAAAGGCGTAATAACCACGGCAAAATGAAGGCACGCTTAGATAGCTTAGAAAATGACAGCTTGTGGCAGAGATGCTCATGAATATGTGAGACTGAATACTGAAGTTTTAGCTCCTAGCACTGCAGCCTTATGCTTTGTCGCTAATGCACCACTTGCTATTCCATACCTACAGCCCCAGCTCCTGCAGATCTGAATACAGGCGCTAACATTTATCTCACTGTGGTGACCTTGACAGGCAATCTGAACGAGAGAATCTACCAAATAAGTAAGTGATTATTGAGAAACTAAAGAAAATTCAGTTTATCTCATTCTGTCACTATATGGTTTTATGGCATAGACTCAACGTGATGTCAAAGCTGTGTTTCTGTGCTTCCAACAGTTGGTACAAGGTTTGTGAGTAAAACCATGCTGCGTCCTTCCAATAACCCAAAAAGCAGAAAAGTTATGAATTAGAGATAAAACTGATATGACTATGATTTCGTTTAGTCACAAAGGGCAGTCATTTGGGACAACTGTATTAAAACCCATTGATGAATTACTCACTTAGCGATAATGACAGACCTTGTACAGTAACAACATGTCCAATTTATTTTTTATGCCTTTCAAGAGCCAAACCCTGAACCATCTAACCATAATGAAGAAATATTTTTTGTTTTGTTTCAGTTCTTGGCTTTGCATGTGTACAGTTTTTTGCTCATTATCTTTTTATTGGGATTTATTGTAATTTCTTTCTTTAAAATGGAAGTCTTTCGGTCTTGTAGACACGCAGTCATGGAACATTAAATGTTTGTGTGGGGAAAAAAAGAGGTTTGTAATAGTGTCTATTCTTGGAATTGTATGAAAGAGAATGAATGTGAATAAGTATGCTGGTCGTTTACGGGAAAATGCTGTTAGCATATGCCTGCAGTCCAGACATAACACTGGCGACAGTGTTAGAGGGCAGCCTCCCCCCCCCACTCTGTCCAATGGGCTTTTGAGGAGATCCACCGCATGGAAACCACAAACCAGACCCATCCAACTTTCCTAAAGAGAGCAGAGACGTCTGTTCCTTATTCCACCCGGGTCAGGCCAGCGGGAAATCCAGCATGGTCTTCAACACATTGGAAATGAGTAGTAATGATAAAAATACAAATCAACATGTATATGTTATATTTTTCAGTTCATGTAGTCTTTTTTGAAAAAACAAAAACAAAAAAAGTCTAAAAACAACCTGAAACGAAAATCAAACACATATTCTGATGAATGCCTCAAGGCAACTAGAGACGAGGAGCTTCTGTGGCCTAAAAACACAAGCAAGTTTCTGTTTTTTTTTATTATATTTTTTGCTCTTTTCCAAGAGCATGTTCAACATGACGTCCCATCTGCAAACACTCAAAGGACCTGCGATCCTTTCTGGCCCGTCCCCTGTCAACTCCAGAAAATCCTGAAAGTGAAAATTAAGTATGAGTTCAACGACCACCTCAGGCTTACAGCTGTAATCCTCCATTTATGAATCCACATGATCTAAACACCTCTTCACTTCTATCAGCTGATTTTTCACCTCTGTTTGTGAGACATCCTTCCTTTTCTGGAAGACATGACAGTTGCCAGCCTGTTTAGCTCTGTGGTTGTCTGAAGGTAGAGATGATAACTAAAAAGACTAAAAACTGAAATCATAGTGTTCAAGACTGTTCTATGATCAAGAATCTCCCAAATTAGAAATTGGTGACTTAAACTGTAAACACATACCCATAATACTGAAGCAGAGTCATAGAAGAGTTGTAGTCATGGAAACATCACTATTGTTGACACAAACGGTAAATTCATTACATATCTCACATTTCAGCGATGTAAAAATGACTTTCTTTAAGGGGTGTTTAACAGATCCAGATACTCTTTGTTTGCTAAATGTACTAGTCAGAACATCCATGGCACACTCTAATACACAGGTAGAGAGCAAACTAGGGAAATACTATAGTGTTGGATCAGCAAAAGGCTCTGGTGGTTCTCTAAGGCAGTGAGCCACATTGTCCAGCAGCGGTTAAAATGCAGACACACCTTTAGAAGGCAAAGCTGATGGTCCTTAGTGATTTTCACCCCGGGCTGAAACCAGACCTACTTTTGAATGAATTTTCTGCTTGACTTATCGTTGAAAAAAAGGAGAGACTTACGCAGAAAATGCACTTAAGCGCATTGGTCTGGGTTCAGCCCTTAATGCTAAAACATTCTGTGATGATCATAATGCTCCATTTAAGGAACATTGTGCAATGTTGCACCTTTCACAGGTGCAAGCAATATGCTCATTTTTTCGCTGACGGTGCTACAAATAATAGTTTTTGGCTATTCAGCTGATTGCAGTTTTTTAAAATGTTCCAATCACTGACTAAGAGGGATGCTCTAGTTTAAAGACCTTTAAACCAGACTAGTATTTACTCATAAACTCAATTCATTATATAGCCGAATGATATTTCATTGTAATTGAAAAGCGTGATGCACTTTCTTAATGAACAGGCAGCAGTAATGTTGTATGTATTTTTGGATGAAGTTACATAATTGGGTCCCAGTTTATCACTAAGAGCGAAAATATATTTGCTCGCTGTCAGCAATTCTGTAGATGCTAAAACGTACTTTTTCCATATTTGACCAAGATCTGAAATCACATTATTAATCATTGAACAATGTAAGATAATTCACACCTCAATAATTGCATTTACTATAAGCCAAATAGAGTGCCATTTACCACATTAATATCAGAAACTTGGTAACCATTATGCAGTGATACATGCAGGGCGTATACAACTGATAAAGCCATGAATTGTTAAAGAGTGGTTTTAATTTCAGGCATTTCCAAAATGTTGTAAGGTAGTGTGGTGCAGTGGCAGGTGTGGCCACTGAACTGGGTGGTGAATGAAAGGAAAACAAACAAAAATTAAACCAAAAAGTGGCAAATGCTCTTTTATTTACCCCTTCTGGGGAAAAACTGCAAACAAAGGATAAACTCAAAAGTACAAATTACAGGGTTAAACACGTGCGCGCGCACGCACGCACACCTCTTGAAGAATGTGCTTAAATAAGTGGCCTAATTGAAGGTACTCACACCTGAGTTGATTGGAAACCACCTCCAGCAGAGCCTGCCTGTTAGTGAGGCTGTTGCTATGCAAGTTCTTGTATTGTCTCCAAGCTGAAGGAGGGAACAAGAACTGACAGCAGTCTAAGGAAAGGATCTGAGGAGCTTGCTCTTCCCTCCATCTCTCCTGGTGCCGCAGTATCTAATTTCCTTAAAATGCAAACATTTTAAGACAGTATTCATATGCCATACACTTAGAACTGTCTGCCACCACAAATCATGTGACCAGTCATGAGACCAATTGTGTGGACCATCTTAACCATCAGCTATGTAAATTAACCAATTATTGCTCCAATGCCCACTCTATGAGAAACAGAATTTATTGCAAGACTTGGAGCCACAGAGTACTTTGATGTGTGTACTGTCAATCTGGCATGACTTTTGTGGAGCAGTTTGCATATTCATAGAATTTTTATGTTTTCATTTCCAATGTTATTTGCTTTTACTTTAAACTTACTCGGTCATTCATTTGTGTATATATAAAATATTTATTGCTGACATAGCTCAACTCCAAAATAATAATAAACAGACTCAAAACTTAAGGGCATTCTGTTTCCTCCAAGAGGCACCAGTTCCGCTATGTAAGAATTTCAAATATAACACCCACACTGAACCAGCTACATTGTGCAGTACAAGTTGTGGGAAAAAATATTTTAAAGGACGAAAGGAGGAGGTTGTAATGAATGTTTTTGTATATGTAGATGTGCGAAACAGCAGGATCACGCTGAGCCTACAAGGTAGAGCCTACCTAGACCTGTAACTGAAAAAATACAGTGTTACGTAATTATACGTGTTACATATGTATTACTGTATTTTGAAAACCGTGAAATTCATTTTCTTAAATATATGTTCCATTTAGCCTCTACTGTCAAAATATATCTGTAATAAAATCCACAAAACACACTCCAATAAAACGATTTGCTGATTACAAGCAATTGAAAGTTTACAGAGTATCCCTTAATTACTCAAGGATGATTACCATAGCTTAATTACATAGTACAGTACTTTAACAACGTCTGAAATGCTAACAGTCTCACTTTTGTTTACCCTTTATTGCAGGACTACAGCAGACTAAATATTTTCAGTCATAAATAAAACTATTCTTCCACTTGCGTGGGCTCTTGTAAACCATTTCAAATATGTCTAATTTTGTGCCTTACTAGACAGAAAGTTGTATTTATTCCATAGTTAAGTCCAGATGGCAGTAAATGCTTCAGTGCGTAGCAATGAAAATTTGTTGCTATACTTTATGCAGGGCTAATGAAGTATTACTTTGTCCTGGGATGCTTGCTGTACTTGTATGTTCAAATCCTGCTTTGTCTTGGGTCTTCTGTCTTTGCGACGCCTAAAATTACAATTCAATGTATGGGAATGATGTAATACAATAATTAAGTCCAGCCTTGTGTAATTAGCTTTCCGTAGGCTCATGACATAATCATTTTTGTGTGACGTGTCCCTCCCATGTATCTACGTGATTGTAGCAAAGATATTTTGATGAGTCATTAAAACAGTCCCACAGCATCAACCATTAATTCTGTGTGAGTGATATTTACTTGGAAAACAGCAAAGTTGGATATAGTTGAACTCATAGTCTCTAGCTGATGCATTTACAGCATTGATTCACAGAGATTTTATGACATAAATAATAAAAAGTCTTCAATAGCTGTAAAAGTGATTGAAAGAGCTGGTAGAGTATACATGCCTTGCATTAGGTTGAGACTCAGGATCCTGCCCAGGTCTTTGCGTTGATTTGGACTTGGAGACATTGCGGTTGTCCTACACTGAAAGACACTGTGCTATTTGTTTCATTACTTTCCTACATGAGGGCTCAGGAGTAGTTCTTTACAAATGCCCCTCCTCAGCAACCTCCTCCAGCTCTCTTTCAATTTGTTTCATAGAAGATGTTTATATCCACTCAATTTTCTGGGTCTTCAGTACCCAAGTAAGAGTGGGACAGAGTCACCATGACCTTCTACAGCACTATACCTCTCATACAAAATTGGCTCAGTTCAGTCATAATTAAAATGAAGGTCTTCCCCCTTTTTACTTTTTCATCCATTCATCAGTCCATGAAATGGGATTACTTGTTTGCTCTGTCAAGTACAGCGATCCAACAAAGGCTTCAAAGCTATAAAGAAGGGAGGTGTAAGAAGACAAAAACAAGACTGTGAAGGTCTGGTAATATGTTTCTTATTTATATAAATATAAGTTCTTATTTGTATACATATCTTATACCCATATTTGGAATGCTTTATAGCAACCTGTAATACCAGCTTCCACATACTGAAGCACACACTTGACCAGAGGTGGCGCTCTTGTCCAATGAGTACCCCCTCCTCCCATGTGTGATACTACAATCATTTGTATCTTTGCAGTTTGAAAGCATGTCACTGAACAGGAAGACTAAACTCTTTGATTGTCCGACATTTTAGTTTTACAATACCTGCCCTTGCAATGGCATGTCCTTAAAATGCCATGTTCCATCAATCACTGCTTTTTGTCATCTGCCTGTGTGATACCATCAGATGTCATTTGACGTGAATGGCCAAGAATGCATTCAGCACAGCATTGCCTGGGTTACGCACAGGACCGCTCGCCCTGACAATGTGTGTGGTTCACTGAGCTGTTTTATCGGCACTAAATTATCTTCCCCAGATATGTTGAGATACTGATGTTTTTTTTTCTTTCAGCAGTCTGGTTTTTATGATAGCTTAAAGGTGGAGTTTTTTACAGAGTAGAATATGGAGTCTGTGCTGTACTTGGAGACCCATGGAGACATGCTGGAGTTAGTCAATCTCTCTTTCCCTTGTTATGTGTGAATCAGCTGGTTAGTCACATTTTTTGCTGTGCTAAGCTTAAGTGTAGCATGCTGTGCAAGGAGTGATGATTGTGGGTTTTTTTCTTCTGTGGTTCCTAACTTGTGTGGCACAATAAAAGGGAACAATTTCCAAAGTGGAAGAGAAAGCTGTTTGTTTCCATGGACATCAGAAATGTTTTTGACCGAAGTGTAATCATGGTTCTGGCTTGTCTCCATGGCACTCACTGTACTGCGCTGTACTGTAACTGTGACGGCACTCGGTCTACATGCAAGTCCTGTTTACCCTGGAGGAATCCCAGTGCTTTGGACAGATCTATATCATTTGTGGGGACAAAACTGGGAGACGATGTTCACCACAGCTCTGATTGTTAAATGAATGATTTTATCCATCCTTCAGTGGATCCAGTGCATTTTGAAAAATGTGACTTGGACTGAGTGAATTTTTAAAGTGGTGCTTTTTTCCTCAGTAATTTGAAATTCCATCTGTAGGCCTGTTCCATTATACAACATTCTCCATTGTTTGGCATGGTTGCAAGCAGGGTGTGCATCCTCTGAAAGGCATATGGCTGTGATTACTCCAATTCTTCACATCTTCAGCAGCCACTGCAAGGTGAACTGCTTTGCTGACATGACTGGTACAGAATGACTGCAGATATCTGATTGACTACAGGAGTAACAGCAGACCAGTGGAGAACCCTGCAGACCAAACTCTCGCTCTCTCTGGTCAGTTATGAGTACCCTGAAGAACCTGCTGACCAGGGCCAACACTTACCTGGTCTGATGTAGAAGCCCCATTGCCTAAGCTGAACGAGAGCACCTAAAACTCATGATTTCCAGCTATACTGTGGATTGAGTTATTTTTAACGGGCCTGTCTCTTTTTACGGTAAATTAAATGCTTTTTATCAAGCTTCAGCTCTTTTGAATAAGGCTGTAGAAATTGAGTATGTCACGGCCCCAAAGTTACTGATTTCTTTTTTATTTTGCTATTCATTACCATCATTTCTGAAACTGATTGATTATTTCTCTGCTTCTAAAAATAGTATACTTACTCTAGTATATACAGTGCCTCTCATGCTCATTATTCTCCGTGACGGGGGGAACACCGTGAGTGATGGTGTTCGGATCAATGCTGCACAGGCTTCCATCCATGTGAACACATTCTTGATTGATGGTGGTGGAAACTCCTGGAGAATCACTGCAAGCAGCTCAAAATGGGGGAATAGGGAGAAAACATTTTTGCAAGCCTGATTGCCTTTGAAGACAGAAATCAGCCTGCTAGCTGTTAGCTAGGTGGTCAAACGCAAACAGATTATATGTTAACAAAAGGGAAAAAGAGTACAAACAGAAAACAGGCTAAAACCCCCTGCAGAAGTACCAATGATTGATCAAGTTTCACAGGGGGAAAACTTTTCGTTGGCTTAAAGTAGGGCAGAACTGAGCACATGCTCCTCTCCTGCCTGTCATTGTGTTTCCTGTCACCACGTCTGTTATCCTTCCCGGCACCTGAGCCGGGTCTGTCACGGCAGCTGAAGGGATTGTCCGCGCCCTGGCGTCAGTCATGCACCGTGTCCCTGGCTCTTATCGGCAGAACCAGGGTGCTGGAGCAGGCAGAGGAGTGCGCTGGAAACACCTTGAGCATGTGTCTGTTCTCTTAATGCTGTGAGCAAAGCTAACACAATTAGTGACAGATTAATTTACTGCATAACCAGGAAATATGATGTGAGACAAATGTCAACAAAAGAGTCAATTCCATAGCTTATATTTGGTCTGCTACCTTTCACCGGATATTATTATTATTATTATTATTATTATTATTATTATTATTATTATTATTGTTATTATTATTATTATTATTATTATTATTATTATTATTATTATTATTATTATTATTATTATCATGTTTTTAACATAATGGGAAATCCTTCATTATACACTGAAACTAATGTACCTACCAATACCTCACTTGATATTCTGTATGCACATATTGTAATTTAGATAATGTAGAGACTGACTTATAAATACTGAAAATATAAATACAACTTTCAGAAAATGTTTACTTACTATTACATTAAATGTGCACAGAGCATTCTTATGGTTTTCATGAGGGTGAAGAGGGATGCCAGCAATCAGTCAATCTAAACTAGGCTTGACAGTGAAAGTGCAGTGAGTTTGTCATGGACTCCCAGTACTGCTCAGTCTCTGCTCTGTCCAAATGATTGAATATAATATATCACAAGTGAAGCAGAAATTGTATTCTTCATCATTGTTTTATGCAGGGTCTGGTTGTTATGATAAAGCACATGTCTTACTTTCACAACGTGTGAGACACAATAGGAGCTGCCAATTCCTTGTATTCTGGCGACCACCCTGTTATTGGAAAACAGCAAGTTTATACTGTGTGTAATCTGTAAGTCGTTGAGCCCACCGGACTGGATTTTCATCTGCATGGTCTGTCGGTATTATGTTATTCTGTCTTTCTGTTTTCTGCCTTTATACTGGCTCTGGTTGTCATGAAAACTCAAGTGTGACTTCAAACTTTTCCCATCTTTGCTTTTGCTCTGATTGTCAGGGAAAACCCTTTGATTCTGATTGTACTTATTTTTGGTGAATGGCTTTATTGAGCTGTTTTACAGATGATGGCATAATGTAAAACAATCACAATTACAATCAGAGGGAAGCGCAAACGTTGCTCTGCTACTTTACACTCAAATGTACTCAGTGACTCGTGGAGTTGTAATGAACAAGACTGAATGCTTTTTCATGAATAAATGTGTACCCAGTTTTCTCCATTGTAGCACATCACATCAAGAAAATAAAATAATCTTTTCTTTTTTTAACGTGAATAGCTGGTTGCAGCAATCACTCCTTGAGTGATGGAGTAGGGGAAGCAGAGTCAGTGGAAGACCTTTCTTTGAACCAAGGTGTCATCTCTGAAAGCAGCAGCTGCTCCAGAAAACAACATGACTAAGGGAAAGAGGACTTCTCTAATGAAAATGTCCATGCAAACTCTGCCCAGATCCAGTGGTAACGTCAAATGGATCACATCTGTTATATTATATGCAGCTAATTGAGAAACACCCTGAGCTTTGACAGAAAATCCCTGTAGTCTAGTGGTTACGGTGCATGACTGGGACCCCTGAGGTTGGTGGTTCAAACCCCAGTATAGCCACAGCAAGATCACCATTGATGCTAGGCCCTTAACCCCACATTGCTCCCAGGGGGGAATGGCCCTTGGGTTAGCCTAATTTACTGTAAATTGCTTTGGATAAAAATTCCACAAAAATCACAGATTCTATCAATGTGTGGAAATATGCAGAAGGCCAATGACACAGTTCTTCCACATGACAGTCAATCAACTCCAGCCTGGAGAGTGGAGGTGGAAAATGCTGTCTAAGCTATCTATCATCCATCCATCCATGATAAGATGATTCTGTGTCATTTACAATGAAGGGTCTCATGCTATGCTTAAAACTGTACTAAAACTGAGGTAAATCACAAAGTTTGGATCCTTTGAACTTCTGTTTGTGTGATTCATAGGCATTTACCTGACTGTATTTTCCAGGCTGATGAATTTGGCAGCGTGAATCATGCATGCTACATGGTGTGTGATGAATTATACAGAGAGCCAACCTTACCTGACCTGCTGCACAAACACAGACCCAGGGGAGAAATACAGCGGAGGCTGGCAAAGAAGTGCGAGTTATGGGAAATGAGGTAGTCAGAGAGTGTGAAGTGCACATGTGCACACACGCACGCACGCACGCACGCACGCACGCACGCACGCGCACACACACACACACACACACACACACACACACACACACACACACACACAAACACGATTCAGATTACTTCCTGGGAAACAGGGATAAGATGGGGAACAAATGCCGGGGGAAAATAAATCTATGAAAACATGCTATGAAAAACAATTTAGCAGTTGTATGGATTTATCAGAAAATATTAAACTTATTAAACATATATTCCCTATATTAAACATCAACCACACTATCCTCTGGGATTATACAAAAGTTCAAAATATCATACAAAGTTTCAAAATATCTAAAATTATTGTAAACAAATCAATATTTGGTGTGTCCACCCTTTGCCCTTAAAATTGCATCAGTCCTCTTAGGTATACTGTTGTTCAAGAAAACTGGCTGGTCGGTTGCTCCAAGCATCTTGGAGAATTTGATACAGTTCTTCTGCAGACTTCTGCCGTCTCCCCCTTACCCGTCTCTTCAAATATTCCTTGGTATATGCACCAGAGAACCTGATCAATGGCACAGGTGCTGGAAAAAAGCAAACAGAATCCACATACATGCAATGTTTATTCATTATTTAAACATGGTCTGCAACAAATATAGTTTGCAAATTCATAAATTATGCTGAAATTGTACTTATTTATTTTTTTCCTCTGCTCAGGTAAAGGTTATGCATGTATCATGTTGTCGGTTGAGAATCCATCCCAAATGAATTCATGTGTTATGAACTATTGCCATCTGCTGGTTAAAAGAGACCTTATCTTTCTGCCATTGACTAACACAACTTACAGTATTCTTTCTCATGTTTAATCATCAGGATTTTCAATGCAACAGATCAAACTAAACAGCCTTGCAGTAACTTCAGTTGCTTTATGAAGTGTTAGGCTGCACTGCAGTGAGAAAATGAAACACAGCTGCACGTCATTAACAGTTAACTGAAGTACTCCAACGAATGAGGGAAATCTGGGGTTTATAGAGTGAAGACTGTTTTACCTCCGGCCATTTTGGCTCTGAATTTGCATTGAGATTGAACAGGAAACTGGGCAGCCACTTAAGACAAATGAGCCCCATTTCACCCCAAGGTAGAACATATACATACATACCCAAAACTTGGCTGGAAAAATTGGTGGTTAAATTTTATAGATCATTCATTGGCCAACTGCCTTTAAAACCATTACAATTAAGGTATTACTGAGCTATTATAATTATGTTTAAGTGATTTCATAATACATAGGCCTTTGTTCAAAATACAGCCAGTTTTCACATCTTGAATTTAAATGAATTACCAAAGAGCAGTCACTAGAGGGCAGTCTCTGTAATAAAATGTGAACTCCCCTTGATTTCAGGCTATTTCAGTACACAATTTTACATATAGATTCAAAAGACCATAATTATATGGGTTATTTTTTCAAACTATTTTCAGAGGAACTTTGTGAGGATGTTTTAAAACTGCAGTGCCAAATTTGTTGTTATAGGTGGAGAGAAATGAAAGAAAAACCAGGCAAATGAAGGACTGAAGGAGAATGGTAGAACAGTTCCTTACCAGCATGTATTGTCTTTATCTGGTGCCATGGCTTTTACCAAGCCCTTGATGTACAGAAGAGGTCCTGTTTGCTTGGGATCGTATAAGTGTATATGTGATCAGGACAGGTATTTGATCCCAAAAGAACAGATCCTGGTTTGCACACTCAAAGTGGAAATATTCTTAATTCTAACCATTCCAGACAAAAGGTGGGATATTCACAACTGTTCACAAATGATCTGTTTCATCCTGTGAGTCAATGGTGACAATGCAGCCCCAAGAGAGATGGTAGGCCTCCATTAGGTGTTTGAGCTGTGTCTACTTGATAGACTCTAACTGCTCTGAAAAGCAGAGAATGAAATGAAATTTAGGCCAATATGGTTATGTGGAGTTATTTCCACAGATACTCAATATTTTCATTTGTTAACGTAAGCCTAAATCCCCCATCTGCCATGACTATAAGCTTAGCTTGTTGTTCGATTTTACAGTCATAAAAATGCAAAAATAATTTACTAGCAAATCATCTGTAATTTTCATAACATGTTGTTAAGGTCTCAGTACATGTTAAAATGGTTTGGCTGGATATAAATAAAGAGTCTTCAAAAGGTCTGACAACTTAGCATTCCTAACGTAATATGGGCACCCAGTTTATATTGAAAGGTGAAAAATGGAAATGTGATACGAGTGATTTAGGATGACTGGCCTCGGGTTGGTCATTCATCTTCTATAATCTCCTATGGTACTCTGTGGTCTGTTGTAATGCAATCACTTCACATTAAAATGTACCTGGTGTTCAGCCGCAGTGCTCCTAACGTGGATGTGGGTGGCACAATGGTGACCCAAGAGAAGCAGGTGGTGATTCCAAAATGGGGAGAAATTAGCTTTCTTCACACAAGTTCCTTCTTCTATTCATACCTGAGTAGTATGAGTACCTAATTACAATTTAATATTCTAATTTTATATCAAAACATATTCAGTATATTCTATTCAGCTAGCACCTGTTCGATAGTTGACTATCGTTCATTAGTTGCACTGGCTATTTTATCTGTTTGGATGTTGTATTTACTATTATGAATGCTACTCAGATACTGCTTCTAGCCTAATCAATGTACAATGTACTCACAGGAGTCAACTGAGTTGAGCAGTAATTTAATTTTATTAAAAGGAAATTAAGAGTGGATGCAAGGTAATGCACATTAAGACAATTATTTTCAGATCATTTTGTTGAGCATACAAATGAATAGGAGTTTGTAAAAACATATGACCTCCCAAATGAATACAACAAACAAATACGGTTTCATTTAAATATGTAAAAAGTCTTCTAATTCTCCAGTAACATACAGGATAAACGTCAAGAAAACTTAACAAAACAAGAAATATAATTCTTTTAAATACAAGTAAAAGTACGAGGACATGATTAGCTTTTTCTCGGTGTCACCAGCTGCCTATTTTCCGTATCTCGAGCTTGAATTGTGTTGTCGGAACTAAAATTTTCGAAGAAAACGAAACGTAAACAACAGAACGCAGAAAGCGTAGAAATCACGCAGAGCACAAGTGCTGTGCCGGGGGTTCAACAGCCGGTGCACGCGGCGTACATGCAGATCTCGCACTCGTCGTGGTGACCGCCGATATACTCTGTTGAAAAAAAAAGAAAGAAAGAGAAAATGTTCACTTCACAAAACCCACAGGTGGTAAGAGGTGTTTGTAATAATAGTTAATGAGCTAATGTACTGGACATTTCTTCAGATAAGGCTGTTTGCTAAACACATAAACAATGTGCTGTAACTTCACCTGCCTCCTGTAATCAACAATTTATTATCAACTATAATGTGAAATTGTTTATTGGACTTTCTCCATTTTATTAAAAATTAAGAGACTACTATGAGGGCTTCCAAATGGCTAGCTGCCAAGTGATTGCTTTACTAATAGTAAATGTTTAATATGACTTTCCTTTTGGGCTCATTGTATTTATGTGACCGTGTATCTCAATGTTTGTACGTGCAGCTGAATGAAAACAATAAATTTCCCTCAGGACAATTAAGCTAATCTTGATCTCGAACACTCAGTTTTGTTAGCGGCACATTTTGCGCAATTTCACTCAATGTTCTGCTTTTGGCTCTGATAAGCTCCGGCTCCAGAGGGAAGGTGTGTACTTTCTGACCTGCCTTTGCACTCCCTCACCCACTTACTCAGTCTGGCGAGGGACATGCCTGCCCCCTTGCTCTGGCACAAGGCGAGGAACTCCTCAGGCAGGTCAGGATCGGTGCAGATGATCGCTGTGCTGGTCCTAGCCAGGTGGGGACTCTCCTTCCCCGCCAAGTCACTGTCCATCAGGACCTTCAGCTTCTTCACTGAGTCGAGGGAGAAGCTGAAATCACCCTCCTGAGGAGAGGGAGAGACACAGGGTGAACGTGTTAACAACTATTGTGTGAAACGTTTGAATGGCGAGACAGAGGAAAAGAGAGAGAGAGCAAGAGAGAGTATTATCTGTGTGTCATGTGTGTGCCACAGGTAGAGTAATGTTTGTTTTCTCCTGAGTTCTCTGAGCACACCCAATCACAGAGCCAGGCACTGCCTCTAATTAAAACTTACACATTATCTTTGATTCTATAAATCCATAAATCTACTTGTGCTTTCAGTTTTCTTTTCAATAAGAAGTTAATTGTCAAGAAAGGTATCATTTGTGTCATGCATGCATGTTTTAGTCATTATGCATGTCTATTTCATTATGCATGACACAGTTCCTGTGTAGACTGAAATACCTTGACAGAGCTTACTATAATGTGATGTATATGTAATGGATGTAAACGGACACGACGCCTGTAAAAAGAGAGAGCCTTACTTTGACCTGGACGCATTCACAGAGCAGGCACATGGCCAGGAGCAGGAGCGCTGTGGACAGGGTGGTCTTCATCTTCCTTTGGGTCGGTGTCTGTGGCAGGGTTCTCCTCTGGTTCTGAAAGTGCACTTGGTCTAGCTGACTCTTCCTTTGCCTCTCCTGTGCTCACTCTCGCCTTTTTAAAGGGTGCAGTCTCTAAGCGCGACCGTGGGCCATTGGCTGCAGGGAAAGGGACGAAAGTTTCTCATGGTTAATGAATGCAGGGTTAATATTTATGGCGCCATATACAATTCATAAATCATCACTGACCTCATCTATGATCTGGAAATTTGCACAGAATCCCTACTGTGTTCTTTGCCTCTCTAGACTTGTTTCTGAAACCCATTTAAACAACAATACAATATTGCCTATCATTACTTTAATGCAGACTCTCCTATCTCATGCTAGTTAGCATATAATCTCAGGATCTTCACCACTGAGATAGACCAAGAAATTACGCTCATTCTATATTATTAATTCAGAGTATCAGTGTGCAGAACAGAGCAATATAAAACTTGTTGAAGTTTGTCATCTTAAAAATCACTTTTTCATATTCTCAGAAAATCAGAGTCAACAGTAAATGAATCATTTGTGCAACTCGATGTTAATTTTCATCATTCATTATCAACCTGCTATTATAAACAGATGACTGCACTTGAACAACTCTTGTTTTAGAGTCCGTGTAAATAATTGTATCAGTAAAATAAGCAGCTGTTTGGTGAATCTGCCACATTTGCAGACATTTTAAAAACAAAAGCAGTTTGAAAAAGTAAGAAAAGGCCATATGTGGTTTAGATTCTGAAATTACTCACGGTTTGTCGAGGGATTGTTTACTGTAAAAAACTCCTCCCTTTGTGGACATAATTTTATGTACTGTATCTTTATAGTCTCATGCTAGCTGTAAACGGCCTTTCAGCATTGTTCTCCCCTCTGGCCTTTCCATGTGGACACTGTTATTTTTTTTTTTACAACCTTCAAAGGGTCTTGTCTGCTTCCACAGATACCTCGCCTGTGTGGCAGACACAAGGAGGAGGATGGGCTCTGGGCATTGGCCTGTAGCCAAAGCAAAAGTGATTTTTGTGTTTATCTATCGTATTACTGCAGTCACTGCAAATATGTACACACAAGGAGGAGAATACTAAGAAATGTCTCTCTAAGGAACACGAAACATGTGTCAAAATATTTTTTTGTTGACAGGATAAAGTTATTTTGTGTTATTTCCTCTGAAAAAAAGTTTCTCAGTTTTTTACTGCATTCCTCTGTTTCTGTAATACAAATGTGTCTGTAAGGATCACTCATTACAAAACATGTTTCAAAATATTATTTTTGTTGACAGGAAGTTATTCTGCGTTACTTCCTCTGAAAAAAGTTTCTCCGGTTTTTACTACTTTCCTCTGTCTGTAATTGGATAAGTCTGAGAGTTTTGACCAGCTCTCCTGCAAATGTGCTTCCCTGATAACAGTCTCAGCTTGTGTTTCATTGTCGGGGTTCAGAGAGAAAAATGTCAGGCTTTATTTCACTGTGCTGAAAGCTGTGATGCTGAACTAAAAAGGACATTTTCCTCAGGTGGAATTCATATTAACTGGGTTACTGTCTGAGCCAGCCTGTGTGCAGCCTTTTGACAAATTATTTACATCTCAGCATATTGACTAGATACCAGAGACAGTGAAACCGCAAATAGTTACTGTTTCTCATTAATATCTCATGCATATTATATTCTGAACTTTTGAACATCAGAGCCACCTACCCCTTTTTTTCCCATGTATGTTTTTTTTCTGAACTGGGTCATGAGAAGTGAAAATGAATAATGGGAAGAGGCTGAGATTTAAGAAGATTGATGCTGTTCAAATGGGGGCCGGAGTAAATTATAAACTGCTCTAGAACTGCCCTATCTGCCCTAGAAACTCCAGCCTCAACTCCAGTCACCATTATTTAGGGGCCAGATGCATGTGTTTGGCTCTGAGAAGGGAAGACTTGATGCTTGATTAAAAAATTAGCCGGTATAGATTATGTAACACTTGGGGCGGCAGTGTGGTAGCGGGGCAGTGGGGTGGAGAGTTTGGGTGTTTTGGAGTTCACTCTTTTTGGCTGGGCTGGGCTGGGCAACCCATCGCCCCACATAATATACTATTAAATGTCACATTTAAAACCATTTAAAAACCATTAAGATTTTAACAGATTTCCTATGTGGTAAAGCTACACATGCAACTTCTTTTAACGGCGGTTTTCAGTGCTGAAAATGTGTGTGCCCTGATCTCTGGACATTGCACCGAACATTGTGATAATAATGCCCATTCAACCTCATTTGTCTGTGAGCGGTTAGCTTTTCCTGATAAACCGGGCTGGGCGAGCCGGTGGGACTATTACAGATCTTTTACAGGAGGTAAACAGAGGGAGAGCTGATTGTGACCTCTCTTTTTCCCTCTGTTTCTCACTCTTTTCAACCACAACATGTATTGATTTGGGACATTGTTCCTTACACGCTATCTCTGTCTAAAGCTATTTGTCTTCATATTGCTCAACCATATAGTCAGGCTCGGGCATTGACGAATTTGTGGTTTGAGCTGCGTCACTCTTTTATAAAGCACGCTGTAAAAGAGAAAACACCAACATCTTTTTTAACAGTTTTATAGAAAACTTTTTATAAGTTTAAACAAGGGTGCAATAAAATGGCCTCGGTCACATTAAAAGTGACGTGCAGTATATTGAGATCTTTATCTCACCTTTGTTTGCTATTGGTGTCGTAATATCTGACTGCAAGGATTTCCTTTTTAGGGTTTCCTTCTTTTTAGGTTTTCTTGGTGGGTGCGTGTGTGTGTGTGTGCATGTGTACGTGCATGTTTGCACTGGTGCAGGGGAACATGCGTGTACAGATGGGCGTGGCTGAAGGTGTGTGAATGAGAGGACCTCTTCTTAAATTCTGAATTTTATTTTTAATGATTAATTATTAGTAACTTGCTTCATAGATTGGGTACACTATAATTTAATGTACTGTAGTTCAAGGAAAAGCTGTGGATGTTGTTATTTAAATGATCCACCAGGGGGCAGTGATGGGCTGCCCTTGTGATACATTAGCTCTGTGCTATTTACTGTTGGGTGGATTTCTGTATTCTGCTGTGATGTGCACAGCTACAACAGTACTGCTTCATAGTTTTCCCTTTCCACTGTCCCTGTCTTTCTAATACCTTGCTCACACAGAGGTCTGAAATGGATTAGTCCGACTTGGCCCTGACCTAATCTAGAGGGTTGACAGATAATTTTTGAACATGTTGTTTCATGTTTCTTAAAATGTAAGTTAAAATGGCTGTGTTACCCCTTAGATGATCATGTGAAAAAATATGACGCGACAATTCAATATTGTGTGATATGTTTTTCTCTCCACAATGCTGTCCAAGATAATGACATTTATTAATTACACTGATTAATAAGCAACTACAACAACACAGATGATAAATATCACTATTATTTTGTGTCAAAATGCAAATGTCTTTACCAGTCTGTTCAAAGGGCTGCTGAAAAAGCAGGTAGACAATGGCATAGAAGGGGTGGGTGCCCATCCTTCATTAAATCATTGTTTCATGGCACAAAAAGGTATATATCTGATCGTTTCCATGAACAACAATTGAAAATATAGCGAATCCTTCTGTTCCCACTTATATTGCATCAGAGAATGGCATCAGGTGATAAGCCTAACCAATGATGTGTTTTTTTTTCCCCTGCGGTTTTATTTCAGATCTCGGTCATAAAGATAGCCAGTGCTAGCCAGTGCTCTCCTCCTCAGTCTATAAATCTCCCGTCTACCTCCACCCATATTTACACCTGCACCTACCCTGCTCTATAAAAGCAGCCATTACACTGAACCTCTTGTTAGTGCTAGTGTTAACAGTTCATCCGCAATAAACAAATATCAATGTGATTAAAAGGCAAAGGAAAATGTGTTGGGCAGTATTGAAATGAGAAGTGTAGGTGTTTGGAAATTCATTATAAAGTTCTGTATTTTTGTAAGATTACAGTGATTACAAGTTTGGCTATAGTGCTGAAGAGCTTTAATAATTATTGGATTCATTTAAAGTAAATGAATGTTGCAGAACTGCTGTACTGGGTCATTGTGTGCTAGACTCACATGTCAAGGCCTGCTCCATTTTGGGGTGATACACAAATTCAGTTAAACTCACACAACAGGCCTGGCTTGACTTGTAAAAAATCCATCCCATGAGGCTCAGCGGTGGCCACAGGTATGTGTCTGTTATTCAATATGTTAAATGATTCAATAAATACGTTCACAAAAAAAGAGAAATGTTTATTTTCTTGTATAATGGAAAAATGCACAGTGCCCTAACAGGGCACATCACTTTAATAAAGGGTTTTTATTTCATTCTCACAAACAATCAGAGCCCACGTGGACCTGTGCGGGATCTAGTCATCGTCCCACTGTCTATTCACCTGGTCTCACACCAGATCACGTCATACACAATCAGCTCTTTCCCGCAAACCTGAGGTGCTATAAGCTATAGCTCGCTAACTCCCTAGAGATGTGCTTTAATCATGCTTAACAATGGGTATTATTTTACACGGATTAAAAAACACTGTTTAAAAATTTTATGAGCCATAATAACAGTCAAGAACGTAGTAAATCTGACTAAAGCGTCATGGAAATATTGTAGCTAGCTTTAAAAAGACACAAAATTAGCTAGATATGGATAACCTTCCCTATCAAATAAATTATCATGAGTAAACTAATGACGAAGTTAAACATAGCTGATTAGATAGTTTCTTTAAGTAGCTATACTGTTTCATTTGGTGACAATGACAAATGAATGCAAAAATACAGTAAGCACTGAACTACAGACGGTGATGATCAACAAGGCAATCTTTTCTTTGCACAAAACAAATAATATGACCAGATAATGTTTAGCTACAGACACAATAAATATATACAAAAAGTGGCTTGTTCTTTTGAAAACAAATTTATCACACAATGTTCACATTTCACCACTGAGTGATCGTCTTTGCTATGGAAATCAGCAAACCAGCATTTGTCCAAGTTAAATAGTTTGATTAATCCTATGTGCATCCATGTATGTTCAGTCAGCTAATCCAAGTAGGAGTGACCAGCCAAATGATGAAGGCACAATGTTGATTCATTTTCCAGAAATAAAGATACAAAGAGATTCATCTGATCCCATCGTAGTCTTGTCTATGTGGCTACCTATATGTCATATGGAGGTCGCTTTACATTTTATGCACTAGACATATTTGCCACTGACTGCTATTAAGATTCTGTGTATGGTTGACAATTCATGATGCAAATTTATTTTTCAAGTTTTAGAAGTGCATATGGTTTTGCTATCACATTTTAAATAAAGTGTTAATTTTTATATTCTTTTTTAATTTTGCTCATTTATAAATGTCACATTTTCTTCATTTTCTTCAAATGTTATCCTGAGTTGTAGGACATATGATTGCAAACAGTTTAATATAATGTAAATACAAATTTTGTGTGACTGGTACACATAAAAATAATGTCTCTTTTAATTAGTACTGACTTGTATACTGCACAATCTTTGCAATTACTCTCTCCTTAAGGGGCAACATAGCCAGAATCAAAAAACATGTTGTGAAGATATTCTATGCATGTTTCAGAACAAAATTTCTCAATCCATATTCTAACCACCAACATTCTTTGACACAGTGCACCAATGTCACTTTCTTTGTCGGTCCAGATATTGATGCTTAGTACATAGGATACCTCCATCAATATATAGACTGTAAAAGACAGAGACATACTTTTGAAACAGGGTAGGTAGGTAATCACAAAAGGAAAAACAAAGCAAATCAGACAGTACATGAGATAAGAGTAAAGGAAAAAACATTTCAATAACAATGAACAACAAACTAAAATCTTAATAAACAAACATTTATACAAAAAATGCATTTCATAAATACATTACAGCATGGCTGCCCGAGTTCAATCTTGGAGATCTACTCTCCAGCATGTTTCATCTTTCACCCAGCACCTGATTCAAATCGCCCCCTTAATTCAGCTCGTTAAAACTCCCTCTCCAGACTGAAAGAGTGGCTGCTTTAAAAGAGAAGTGGAAAACCTCCTGGTCAGTAGATCTCCAGGGCACCCCTGCCAAACAGTGCTTAAAAAACCTCCTTATTCGAGAGATGATGAAGCACAGAAAGGAATGTATCATGGGTAAATTGATGCTGAAAGAGACAGTCAGCATGTCCAGTATGCCCTGGACACCTCCGCATTGCTGATCCTTCATGGAAGAGCTCAGCTGCTGAAGGTGGGCCTCTGTTGTATCCGGACTACGTTGTACGTGTTGAGTCCTGGGGCGTCAAAGCCGGGCGACTCGCCCTTTTTATCAAAGACGTAAAAGTTAAAGAGCTGTCTGTCCTGGGCCTCCAGGGATACAGAGGCAGAGTTGACGGTTAAGACACAGGGGTACTCCCTCTCAAACACCACCCTGAAAACCCGGTCTTCCAGGAAGTTCAGTTTTATGGTCCTGTATTTCTCCGGGATCAGGTTCTCGATGTGGGGTCCGAACTGCTGCATGGTTAGCACCCCGTCCGGCTCGGCCCGGATCTCGTAGAAGGTGATGTTGCTGTAGGTGTAGAATCCCACGTAGGGTGCCGAGCTGGGAGGGGGCACGAGAAGGCGGCGGGCCTCCCTGAAGGCCGTCTCCATGGCGGGTATGAGGTAATCGTAGGCCTTGGCTATGACGTCCTCATCCTGAGGCTTGGTTCCCGCCATCAGAACCACCATGCCCAGCTTCATGCGAGGCACTAGAGAGAAGGAGGCCGAGTAGCCATCCAGGTCGCCGTCCTTGCGCACCACCTCGTAACCCAGCTGCTCGTTGACCTCCCAGGGCGTGCCCGTGCGGTTGGCGAAGTAGCTCTTGTCGCAGCGGAAGAGGGGCGTCAGCATGACCTTGAGGGTGTCGGGCTCCAAGAGCTTGCGGCGGTAGGAGCCCAACAGAACCATAGCCAGCTTGGCCATGTCGGCTGTGGTGGAGTACATCTGCCCCGAGGGCCGGTACCAGCCCAGGTCGTACAGCGGTGCCGGCTGCCCGCTGGTGTACACGCCCACCGCCATCTGACTCTGGATCCCAGGCGTGATGTCAAAGCCCGTGTCCTCCATGCCCATTCGCTCCAGGATGTTGTCGGAGATCCAGCGCTGGTAGTCCAGCCCCACCACCCTCTCACCCAGGACATGTGCCAGCAGGGAGAAGGCCAGGTTACTGTAGTGACACCTGGAACACATGGGAGGCAATGGTGACTGCAGGGCTCAATGAATGAGCTTCTGCCCTACCTTTGTTCAATACTCACAGTAAGTGTGAAGGCTTTTAATCAAACTTCAGTAAAGGACACATATTTCACCCCCGGGTGCTGAGCAGGGAGAAACATGGCATGAGGCATGAGGCAGAACAGCATGCACCCACTGTTGATTTCCGCTGAAATCACAGCTCTCTATTGTGATATTTTGATTCAAGCGGATCTTTGTAAGGTCAGGATTATTAACAAACCTGCTCACTGCTGAGGACAAATATCATTTAAAGGGTCATTTCTATTTCAGAAGGTTAACTGGATTTTAACAAACACCAATGAACTAGCTGTCAGGTTATGTTTCATAATGGATAAACCACCAGTGGGCCCATTGCATAACTATGGATAATTTCAGTGGGACTTTAAAGTTCATGAAATGCACAGCAAATGTATGATGTTTTATACCTTATTATTACTGGGAGACAAAGATTCACAAATAGTAAACTCATGCTAAATTCACAGCAAATAACCAAATTAGGTACCGCATACTTTTGGTAATGCAGAGGTATCACATAGACCTATATATCTTACTCTCAAGCTGAATATTACACTGTTAAATCTGATGTAAAATGAACTCTCACTTGGTGCCGGGGTCAGCCACCAGGACATCATCTTGCAGGAGGTTGAGAGCCGCTTGTGTCTTTCCTTTCCACAGCAGGTTAGTGGCCCTTAGCCTTCTGGGTAAGCCTGTGAATGGTGCAGGTTTATATTTATTTATGATTATAGTGAAGATGCTATTCAACAGAAACCCAAGAGAAAGAAACTAGGACAGTAACTAGCCTACTGTACATATCACAATGTATTGAAACATTGTCATATTAGGATGGTAATTAAGATTTATTAATAAGTCTGTCCATGTATAATGCAAGTATTAGATCATTACTTAAATAAAATGAGTGCCATTTAAAAGTATGCTTTTACAAGCATACAAATTAATGGTTACTCATTGATGCCTGCCTGCTCAAATGTCAAACCGGAGGATAATAATTATTTCTGTTGTGGTGGAACGCTGTTCCCTGGTTTGGTGAGTTCAGCAATGATCAAAATATACGCAGCGTTAAAAATAACGTGCATTTAGTTGTGAGTCCAAGTTAAGAACAAATGTTGATTGAATCCAGGCCGTGGTATTAGGTGCCTGTCTCTGAGGTAATCCACATGCAGGACTGTTCAGTGGGGATTAAGTCTTGTTAATGCTATCAGGATACAGAGGGCCGACTGCCCCTCCATTTTGTGGCGAACTAGATTGTCAATATACAGATTTTCTGTCTGAATATGTGAGTCTGGAGCTTAAATAAAAGCTATTATGGAAAAAAGCCAAATCTATCCATATAACTCTGAACAAAGGTTAACTATTGTATACATCAATACATATTAATGTGTTAAATGTCAGAGTAATACACTGTAATAGCTGGAATTATCTCAGTGGGAAGACAGAGGGAACTTTGCCATGATGAATTTTCATTTCTTTTTTTCTGGGAAATGTTTTTATGTTTAATGTGTCACTTAAGTGTTCGAAAAACGTTTCAATTTCCAACCAACTCTGTGTCAGATAGCATGTTATTATGTCCCCCTTGAACCTTGAAAATAGTCTTTAAACTAGTGTCCTTTATTAAAACTTGGGTTCTGTGTTCTTTTATACTTGGTAGTAAATACTTCCAAGTTTTTTGAGAGAATGAAACTTGAAGAGAGAAAAAGTGCCGCACACCTCAACTACTGCTTTGACAAGGTCATACATTTAACAAATATAAAGTAACTTTTATTCTCTCACCTTGCTCCTCTTAGTAACTGACTTATGGTAACATTTGTTTTCCCAACTCATTGTAGTGATGGTAAGTTGGTTAAAAGAGTTAGTTATCCAACATTATTCATATAGCTACCTGCTTCATCCTTTCCTTTTGGCGTTGTCTGGAAAAAACTTGATTGGGCAAAAAGCTGATGCTAGCTTCCGTGCTATCGCTGCACGCAATAGGTCTGAAGCAAATATGTCGACATATTGCACTTATGAAGACTGTCATGCAGATGTTTATGCTAATTCATTTACCGCTTGTGTCAAATACTTATTAGGTATTTCGCAATTTGTGGCTAATTTATTTTCTGAAAAAAATAAACAATTATTGATGTCTGGTTTTGTCTTACTGCAAGAAATCATTACTCTAACACAGAATTACACTCAAATAGCCTGATTTAAGAGCTGACTACATCTTATACTCTATAAAAATGAAATGTGTCCTGGCTGCGCAATGAAGTGTTCATATACAGACACTCAGACTTTTTCCAGGAGAGATAAAAAAGTCTGGCAGTCAGCAATGAAGCAATTTAAAAGTATGAAAGGGTAAGTCTATCTGAAACTTCATTTCTATTCCTGTTCTGGTGCGACAGAAAGAAATCCTCTCAACGCCTATCAGAATCATGCTTACATTCAAACCTTCCCTGAGGCTCAGCTTAGCTTCTGCTTTCAACCCATTTCCACTTTTTCTCTTGCGCCTTTTTCACAGACAACTTTTTAGCTCTTAGTGTTGGCCTCTTGCTTGGAGACTGTAGAAGTATAGAATCGTAATGACCCTGGCTATTATTATACCTGTAGCTTTAATGGCTGTAATCCCTCCACTACCATAATACACAATAATAGCGTAGCGTGTGGCTTTTAGAAAGGGTATTAAATGCATTTATAGATAAGACTGAGCATGATTTCTGTGTTAAAGGTTTTTTGAGGGTTATGCTTTTGGAATTGTCTGCTGGTCTGAAAATGTACGGTGTATGTGCCATAGACAGTTTTTTTTTTCTATTTTACTGTCAAAATGTGATTAAAAGTAATCACTTGGTGTTTTTTTGGTGTACATTTGTAAAGTTTGATAGGAAGCTAATGAACAGAGGATTGTTTGGTATTGGTAAATATTTTTACTAAGTCTTGATGGTTGATGTCATCTTTATTGTTTACTTTCAATTATTCCTGTCAGCTTTGTAGCATTTTAATCCGTTACATTTTTTCACACCAATAAACAGACTTTATTTCCACCAGTTATTTCTGGAAAGACCAATAATCACACCTTGTATTTTTTGTATTTCCATCTATATTTCTATATATTTATCTAGATAGCAGGTTTGCTATTGATCCCTGAGTAATAGTAAGTAAAAATTCTTTAGGTATTTTGAGTCTAACCAAGTTTGCATTCTGTGAGCTTGCCCAAAGTGGGTAATTATAATATTACATTAATGGCCAGTTACTTTTTTAGGTAAAACTGTTCTTATCCAGGTGGGACTCCAAGATGGCCCATATTGGGTTCAGATTCAAGTTAACTCAACCTTTGATTGTTAATATATACCTGGCACATATTCATTCTTGTCATGAATTTGCAGGAAAACTGTAACTTTGCCCTCTAGAAACTCTAGACAGAATGTCTGGGACCAAGACTAGCTAGCAATTAACGTCAACAATTCATAGTCAATAATAGCTGATGCTGCTAGGTGGGCAGTTACACAGATCTGCACTGAGCTGGAGCCAGTTTTCTGGTGTCATAGTTGATCACTGTTACCTGAAACTGTAAATCAAGGAGAAGCAAAAAGAGAATATGAGGAGGAAGGTAATAATAACAAGGAGGAGGAGGAGGAGGAGGAGGAGGAGGAGGATGACATAGGAGTATGCTATCCTGGCTGTCAGACAGCTTACCAGACAGCTGGCTGGCCATCCTCCGCAGTGTGACAGAGGAAGAGCGGATGGGCACCTCCCCGCTGTCCAGGAAGATAAGGCCGTCGGTCACATGCTTGAGCTCTGAGTCACGCCGCCTCCCGAGCGGGTTCTTTATGGTGAAGTTATCCACGTACTTCTCCAGGGGGTCATCCAGGGACCCCACCTTCCCCTCCTCCCACAGCTTGTACAGCATGAGCGTGGGGAAGATCTTGGACAGGCTAGCGATCCTGCGGAGACACCATCTCAGTCTAATGGGGCACTGTGGCCGGCCCTCATTACGGCCCATCTGAGCGTCCACCTGACAGTCTCCATTGACACATCATTATGTTGTATCATGGATTCTTGTCTTTCCAGTTATTTATTATGATAAATATACATTTACGTGGGCATTTCACCAAATCTTTAAAAAGGAACCTCAGAGAAAGTTAACAGATGAACATCCTGAAGGGCAAATGAACTGCTCAAGATTGCCGTGTAAGCTCTTTCCTTTTCCACATTTATTTTTGTCACAGGACCTCCGTAGGATGCCTTTAATTTGTGAAAATACATTAAGGAGCTGAACATCTCACAGCTGTGCATCCAGCACACAGCAGGGCTTATGAAAGCAGGAGATTTCATTAGCTCACAAATCTGTCTGTTGCAATGCTTGCAGTACCAATATATCTATATATAATCTTCAGATATATATATATATAAAAATTAACAGGAGCCATGGGCAATCCAGATGCACTAGCCAGCCGAAGCTGTCCCATCCTCACCTGTATATGGTGTACTCGTTGGGTGGGCCTGACAGGGGGTCGCTCCTGTTGCGTTTGCCGAAGTTTCCCGTCCACAGGACGGAGTCGTTGTAGATGACGATGGCTGACAAAGCGGGCAGGCTGGTTTCATGGACGCTGAGTCGCAGAAGGGCATCCACCTTGGGTGGGAAATGGAAATGGGGGATATGGAGTGAAGGTGAAGGTGAAGACCTGGAGTCCCTCTCACTGTGAAATCCCACTGAGTCCCTCTTACTGTGAAATCCCACTGAGTCCCTCTTACTGTGAAATCTCACTGATTCCCTCTCACTGTGAAATCCCACTGAGTCCCTCTCACTGTGAAATCCCACTGAGTCCCTCTTACTGTGAAATCCCACTGAGTCCCTCTTACTGTGAAATCTCACTGATTCCCTCTCACTGTGAAATCCCACTGAGTCCCTCTCACTGTGAAATCTCACTGAGTCCCTCTCACTGTGAAATCTCACTGATTCCCTCTCACTGTGAAATCCCACTGAGTCCCTCTCACTGTGAAATCCCACTGAGTCCCTCTTACTGTGAAATCTCACTGATTCCCTCTCACTGTGAAATCTCACTGATTCCCTCTCACTGTGAAATCCACTGATCCCTCTCACTGAGTCCCTCTTACTGTGAAATCCCACTGAGTCCCTCTTACTGTGAAATCTCACTGATTCCCTCTCACTGTGAAATCCCACTGATTCCCTCTCACTGTGAAATCTCACTGAGTCCCTCTTACTGTGAAATCTCACTGATTCCCTCTCACTGTGAAATCTCACTGAGTCCCTCTTACTGTGAAATCCCACTGAGTCCCTCTTACTGTGAAATCTCACTGATTCCCTCTCACTGTGAAATCACTGAGTCCCCCACTGAGTCCCTCTTACTGTGAAATCTCACTGATTCCCTCTACTGTGAAATCTCACTGATTCACTCACTCACTGTGAAATCCCACCTGAGTCCCTCTTACTGTGAAATCCCACTGAGTCCCTCTTCACTGTGAAATCTCACTGATTCCCTCTCACTGTGAAATCTCACTGAGTCCCTCTTCACTGTGAAATCTCACTGATTCCCTCTCACTGTGAAATCTCACTGAAGTCCCTCTTCACTGTGAAATCCCACTGAGTCCCTCTTCCCACCCCTCTCACTGAAATCCCACTGAGTCCCTCTGAAATCTCACTGATTCCCTCTCACTGTGAAATCCAACTGATTCCCTCTCACTGTGAAATCTCACTGAGTCCCTCTTACTGTGAAATCTCACTGAGTCCCTCTCACTGTGAAATCCCACTGAGTCCCTCTTCTCACTGTGAAATCTCACTGATTCCCCTCTCACTGTGAAATCTCACTGAGTCCCTCTTACTGTGAAATCCCACTGAGTCCCTCTCACTGTGAAATCTCACTGATTCCCTCTCACTGTGAAATCCCACTGATTCCCTCTCACTGTGAAATCTCACTGAGTCCCTCTTACTGTGAAATCTCACTGAGTCCCTCTCACTGTGAAATCCCACTGAGTCCCTCTTACTGTGAAATCTGTATGGAAGCCACAGTGGCAGCTAAATTGCTCTAATATGCGTTTGTTATCACTTGAGTCAAAAGAGGATGTTGCTATTGAGTTCCAAAGCTAATCTTTTCATGACATTTTTGCCTCTTTTTCTTCAATAGTTTTACTCCAATGCAATTAAAACTGTGCTAAATGAGGAATTGTGGACTCTGCACATACTATACATTATACATATACTGCACCTCTAACACTTAGTGAAATACTAGGAGTTTTAATACACTCACTCTATGTGTTCCCTATATGCTATGGAATTGCTGTCTGTATTCCTTTTTAAGAAAAAAAGTGTGACAATATTCAATCCTAAACATATAATTACACATTACAGCTGAATTAAGTGACTGTTTTGAGTTCACAGTGATCACTGATGAATGAAATGCCAAATACATATTTCCAGCAAACTATATGAACTGAACTATATGGTCTGTTGCATTGTGTGATTTCAGGTGACATCAATGGGAAAGGGGCTTGTTTCTGTTTGAGGACACAGCTAACAGCGTACCTTCTCCAGCGCCTCTCTCAGGTGATGGATGGGGTGCTCCAGTGGGGAGGGCTCAGGGAACCGGGGGCACATCTTCTCAGTTTTGGGGTCGTTTTCCACGTTCTCATCTACAGGAGAAGGAAGACAGCAACAACTGGTTTGTTTTTGGGAAGAGGTTGACATCTTGTAATGGCTTCGCATCTGGGTCAGTGCTTCTCACTTTTCCAAGAAATGCACCTGGTGTCCATTAGTGACCAAAAGCCCATTCGTTCTCTGACTGTTTCAGACAGCATAGGCTTTTGTCTAACATTAATATTCATATTTTAGACAACCCACTGAAGCTGTGTATGAATACTAAAGCCTATGCTTATATTTACTGTCTTTTAAACATATTCAGCAAAGCTGTATGCTTTGCATTGGGGATGGATGGATTTGCCATGCTGTCACTGTTACTTCTTTGCCTTGTGAACGCGAGTATGCTTAACCCCCTTCCCCCCCCCCTCACCACAGGCAATCAGGCTTTGCCGACACCAGAGATGGGAGGGCTGCTGTTTTGGGCTTTGCGTAATCTCCAGCAGTTACTTACAAACGATCAACTGAGAGTAAGGAGCTCAAACGGCTGAATGGCCAAAAGTAGTTTCTGGTGTTAAGCGTGTCTGTAAATACCTCATCCACCAGGAGAAGTGACTCGGTGGAGAAGTGCTAAAAGTGCTGAAAGAGTGGTGGTGCCAGTCATTTGCCTTTTCCTGCTGGGCTGCGTTTTTCTGAAATGTATGGTATTCATCCTCCACTCTAGTGTAACCCTTGGGGATGGTAATTGTCCAACCTGGCCTTACCAGAGGCCTTTTAGGACGCCCAAGGGGACACCAATGTGGCCTTACCCTCAATGCCCCAGGCTGGCTGGATTCCATTTATGCATGCTTCAAAGGGGATCCACCCACGCGCACTAGCATTATAGCATTAGATAAGCTTTGTGAGGCTTCAGAGCCTGAGGTAATTGGTCTGGGACCATGATCCTACAGGGACACCCACCCACACACACTTACTCTTGGCTGGGGGAAGGAGAAGGTCAGTGCTGGGCAGGAATGGCGTCTCACCTGGCTTTAGCTTGGGCAGCTGGTATTGCCACAGGAAGCAGCCCGTCATGACGATGGAGAGCAGCAGGAAGAAGACCAGCCCCAGCTGGGTCCACTTCACCTTCATCTGCCTGGGTTTGGTGAGACCCACAGATGTGGCAGGGACAGGCTGCCAGGCACACAAATACAAACATCATTTCCCCCACTTCTAGAACTTTCTTTTGCTCCAACAGGTGTATAGTCAGACCAGCACTGAAACAAATATTGAAATAATGAGGCCCATACTTCAGGCAGTCGTTTGGGAATAGAATCGATGGAAAATGGGAGGGGGACTAAAATCAGTGGAAACTGGTTAATCGGCAGTCATCCATCACCTTTATCAGTGACAGTGTTTGGTTTCATAAATGTTTTGACAAATTATGACAAAATGTGCCTCTTTGCCTACAGTATACTGTAAGCATATTTAAAACTATGATATTATATGTTTTAAATAAAAATGCTAATGCAGCATTAGAGGAGAAAATAATAATATTAAATAATATTTCATAGTTATGGCATTAGGCTGTTTCCTGTTGTCGTAATTTATCTATCAAAGCTCAGTACTGCCACAGAGGAAGCCTGTTACAGTACCTTTAAAACAGGCACAAAGCTAAATGACATATCTGGTCTTTGTAAACTCCACAAGATTGTTAATTCTATTTATTTAATTCTAACACTTTGTCTCTAAAAATACAACAAATGCATTTATGTACTGTACTATATTAGTCCATTGCCTTTTATTTTTAAAATGACTGGACTATTTACACCATTCACTGTGTCACAAAATACATGCATGTTGATACAGAAACTTGACACAGGAGTTTGATAGTAGTGTTATTGACTTCAAGTCTTAAGACTAAAGAGCAAAGAAAAAAGTTACACATAACAATATCCACCAAAAATACAGATCCAAGTACACAAGTTCAGCCATCAAATATGTCATACCAAAGACATATTGAATTGAAATTTTTAACAAGGAACCAAAAAGAGGCCTAAAGTTTGAGAAGAATCGGAGCATTTTAAAATGAACTGCTGTGAAGCATAGACAAGCGGTGACAACTAGCAACAGAAGCACACAAAATATATTAATCGAATCTGAAACTTACCACAAACGTTTTGCAGATTAATTATTTTTCTTACTTCTCACAGAGCCCACATATTCACATCAGAATACCAAAATCCATAAGATGCTGCATCTTGACCAAAAGTTGAAGACTTCCCAATTGAGTGCAATATGTTAGGAACATAGCTAATGGTCCCCAATCCCTTCTGTTCTGGTGGAGTGATCCCAACTATGACCCCCCTCCCTCTCTAGCTGACAACTCAATTTCCTCTTCTCTCACTGGCCGCCTTTACATCATAATCCTCAGCTTTACGCCACTAAAGCCCACACAGAGGAGGGAATCCTAATCTCTAATCTTAGCAAATCAAATCACTCTGCTTTCTGTGTGGCGGGCCGGTCCTTGGTCCGGTCCTTGGTCTGACACGCCCATTGCTCACCGGGGAGTGTGTGTGTGTGTGTGTGTGTGTGTGTGTGTGTGGGGTGGGTGTCACTCTTCAGGATGTCCCTCTCGGAGGGTGTCCCTCTGGGGTGTCCCTAGGTGTGATGACCTAATTTCTCCCTCATCTGCATAGGCAGGACTTTGCTTTGCATGAGGAGAAGCTGGGCTGCAGCGCTCACATGGCTAAATGCTTCCAAGTGGACAATGGTGGCAGCCCAAACTGAGTGATTGGTGGCCTGTGTTTGTTTGTTAAAATGTATTTGTATAATAATCTGTTTTTGCCATTACTCCACCATCCTCCAAAACATTTAGGATAATGAGACAAATTCTTTAGAACTTGTGCTATTGGAAATGCCACATCACTCAGTTTTTTTAAGAATCTACATTTTAAATGTTATATTTAATGTTAGGATTTTGATTATTACACTCTAAATAGATGTTCCAGTCTGAAGGTCAGGTCCAATCTGAATCATAATGCACGTATTTTTTGATTTTGTTTTGTTCTTAAAGTTTAACTACCTGTAACAACATTGAATGACTATAATTAATTGAAAAAAATGAATAAAAAGTTAATTCACCACAAAGAATGGAGTACATTTTACTCCATTCTCCCAAAGCACTCAGAGACACAGGCAAGCTTTTTTTTTGCCAGATTATCTCCCAATTATCTCCTAATCCCAGGAGTGTCTGCACTCATCAGTGAAGTGAGGTGAATTAAGGGGGTGTCCAAATCCTCTATGCACGCTACCTTCCTCCTGGGGAATGCGTGGCCTGTTTTACATTCTCACATGTACAGCATCTGATGAGTAAAACTATGCAGAGCATGCCAAACTGAAAATACGATTCCACATGATCAATTGTTTTAAAAACGCTTTATATTTAATGGAGATATGAAGATGCATAATACTGTGCCAACGCAGGATGTATTTAATCATGATGGACCTGATTTACTGAAGAATTTAGCATGTGCAAAAACGTTCTCCTGGTGCAGAAAATTTATGTCATTGTTCAAAATGTTTCAACATGTGCTTGAGGCTTTGATAAAATATGTTCTATATGTTTTGTCCTCACCTTGACAAAATTAAGGTTGAGTGACAGTTTTCTTTTTTCTTTAATTTTATATTTATTTATAGGATAACTGTGATGGGTGATTAGCTTATTTATTTCGCTGAATAACAGGAGCCCAAGGGTTACACTAGAGTGGAATGGTAAGGATATCAAAATACCAGTTCAATTACATGCTAATTACAGTGTAATTACACTGTTGATGTATTATCTCTTTGTTTACTAAGGAGATCCAGGATGATCTTGTCATTTCACCCTGCAGTTTGATGTTTTAATCATCCCCAATTCAGGTTAAGTACCCGTGTTGAAGGGCACATCGGCAGCCTCCCACTTATGGAACAAAGTTGTGGCTACAAGCTAAGGTCCTAGACCCCATGCCACAATTAACTCCAGAGACTTAAGTAAATGTTATCAGTGTGTACTTTAACCTCACACGGTGTGTTTACCATTTGCTCAATGCTCACTGAATGAGCGGTGATTCCACTGAAACAGACTGTGAGATGGGATGTCCCCTGCTGTCAGACCACCTCTCTGGGGTCAGGGTTAATTGGTGTGACACGACCCCTTTGGGTGGGGGGAAGGGTGCACGGCTGGGGTTTAAGCAGGAATTACTGTCAGGAGTTCAAAGCAGTCAAAGAAGTCAGGTGATGAATCTACGTTAGGTCTATAAATAAACTCCAGAATTATCGCAAGATGGGGGTGGGGGGGGGTCAGTGTGGTGGTGAGGCTTAAATAGGAAATGGTGTCAAGAGTTAAAAACAGGACCTTAGGAGATGGTTTTATGCAAAGAAGTCAGGCTGCAGGGATATTATTAGCTATTGTGACACACTGATTTGAACCTCTTGTTACATTTTTTCTGTGTTGTGCAAAACCTTTTGATTGGTTTAAATAAGTGACTGACAGCTCATTGCTACTCCTCCCATCATGGGCTTCATGAAACCATATTCTCTTGTCATTGGTATGACACTGGAATGCTCAAATCTCTTTTCAAATGTACTTCTCTTTCAACACCTCAGTAATATGCCTCCCGGATAGCTTTCTCTTCAGCATGTGTGTCTTTGTTTGGTCCTCCACATTATTTTTACTCTTTATTGTTTGTGCACTGTTTTTAATATGTTATATTACACCAACCTTACAGTTTTTTGGGCTGTGGTCTATTTAAATATTGGGTGACCTCATTTTATATGTCATAGCTGTATTTTTAACTTTTACCAAATTTGTCTGTTGGAGATTATCTGTCTGTCAGTGATGTTTCTTTACCTGTTCAACACTGTCTGTAGAGGTCTCTCTCAGCACCTTGCTCCCACCTTTCCCCATGGTCGCAGCTCACAGTGAGACGTGGAAGCGGAAAAAGTATGAGACCTAAAGAGAGTCAATAAGAAAAATACAATGATACACTTCTCTTTATGTGTTTTTTTGGTTGTTTTCCACCCTCTCTGTCCTGTTCCCATTTGAAATGTCCAACAGCGGTGCTTTGGCTACTACTGCACCATCCACACCAGGAGAACCGTAGCAGAGGCACATGCACTCTAAAGTACATTTTTCGTGGAAAACAGTGACTGTTCAGCACTTTGGGAGCCACGCTCCCACAGAGAGCTGGTGCTGATTGGAGGTTTATGTAAATACATATGAATACACTCATGATGACATAAACAGAGTAATCAGAGGGTAGTGACTAAACACATGACCGATCATTCCTGCGTCAAACCACTGGCAACCTGTCTTGTGATCTCTGCATGACTTTGGACCAAGCCTATACAAACTGTCTCTGAGCCTGTGAAATTCATCAATTACTTCATAAAAGCAAACACAGGCTTGTAAATCATTGGACTTATCACAGTGCCAAGGGGGGGTGATTGGGGGGTGGGGGTGGGGGCGGCTCATCCATGCCCATTGGTTATTTATGATATCTTACAGTGAAATTTTAATTACTATGGATTCTAGGAACCATGGACGATGAAGAGCTGAGTGCTTGGAGATACATTCCCACAATGTTTCTTGTTCCCTTTAAACCCTTTATCCAAGCTGGCTTTCTGGTTCTGCCACAGCTGGTGTGTGCTCTTTCATCCAGAGCGTTTGCTTGGAGCAATGATCGACTTTCATGTCTCACATGTAACAGAGGCACCAAATTGAGTCAGAACTTTTCAAATTCTTTTCATACTCATGAATTCCTATTCATCATTCTTCATCTGCCTTCATTGTAAGACTTTGGTGAAGAACTTGCAAAACAGATCAATGGTATGATTTGCATGAAAGCTGGTTCACATTTTTGTACTAAAATAATTATGGTCGAATTCATTGTATCATCGGAGGTTTCACAAGCTTACTTGCAAACGTCATGGACTTTGGTTGTGCCGAACTTCATTCTGACATGAGCGTCACACTCCAACGATGTACAGTAAGGCCTACATGGCAGACTTAAGGTTGCAGCAAAATGAGTCAGTCATCACTTTAATGTCAAGGCAACACGTTTACTTTAGCACTCGATGCTGTGGCAAGAACTGCCATGATGAAGGGATACTTTGGACAACCTCTAAATAGCCACTTGTAAGAACAGTCAGATGTAAACCTATTGCTGCGCATTGAAGGGAAAAGGTCCAGGGGCTAGATTCAAGCAAATGCACCTAGTCTCTTTCAGGACAATATGCAATTAATTCAAAGCAGACTTTCTTTTGTATCATACTGGAAAGAAAATGTCTTTGGCAATGTATTCTTTTCAATTATAAAATAGAATAGCGTCAATAACATTAGGTGAAATTTAATATCATTATTAATAATTTGTTAATGTGCAAAAATAATCAGAAGTACTGACATTGTTTCACAAACAAACCAACCCACACATCATTAATGGAATGGCATACCCTGGCATGCTGAGTGCTGACAAAGCTATACAACAAACAGCTCAATTAGGCCACACTAATTAATATGCGTCAGGGGGTTATTATTTCATTATCATCTTTTATCATCAAAAACAAGTTTCAAAACACTTTATTGCTGTTCCACTGCTGGTGCACATTGCTGTGAAACAGTCACAGTCTGCATGCTACGGCCTCTGCTGTATCGGGTGGGCATGATAAAAGCTGCAGTTCCTTTTCAGATATGCATCTGCTCGCTCCTCACGGTTAAGCCTGACCTTGCCTCATGGAGTCATGCTAAGACACCGCTGTCGGGCCTGACGTGGACAACTTCCTGCTCCCATGTTGAGATAGTTTACTTCCCACCCCCCGCGGCTGTCCGTGTGGAGTGGTACCATGCGTCATATATACATGTGTTCCAGGGGCGGTGTCGCTGTAAACCTCTCACACAGAGTGTTATATGCCATTTTATCTCTCTTATAAGCTCAGTGGATAATTGCTATGCGGTATTCAGCAGGCAAACAGTGGAAACAGAGGGGCCCTGTTTTTTAATCAAAAATTAGTAGACATGCAACATCTTTTTGCATGTCGTAAGAGTTGTGCATAGTGTACCAATAAGAACCAATAAACCAATCAAACATGATAGGCTGTATCTAGCATAAAAACACAGACATTAAAGATTTTTGGAACATTTCCCCTCCACTGATATGTACAGCAAAGCAATCAAGGATACAAGAGGCCCTCTTCCTTCACTCAGCTGTGCCTTTATAATGACCACCACCCTGCAAACTGATGGACGAATATGCATGTGATAGCACGCTTGAGCGTGTGTGCAAGCATGCAAACACATGCATTTGCATGAACACATGCACATAAAAATGAACATTGTTTTTAATAGTGTGTGTTGGGGGTCCTGAAAAGCCATTTGATTAATGGCTAAATTTAGCTTTCTGCTTGAAGATTAAATATCCCTGACACTACTCAAAAAGCTACACTCATAAACCTGCTTTCATGTCATGATTATTGTTTGGAAAATTGGAATGCTTTACTTCAGTGATGGAATAGTGAGGTTTCATGAACTTCTCACTGGGTGTGGGTGCAGTTAACTGCCAACCAATGACTTGTTTAAACAAATCAAAAACACAACAATAGGTTTAAAATACCTAAAAAAACTTGGTAAATTGTAGCTTCTCCCGTTAACAGGTTTCATGAAGACCATATGCTGCCATCACAACCTGACTGTTCATTTATTCATTATGCTTCAAGGACTACTCTGAATGGGTGCCTGCTAAGAGAGGTTGCCATCTGCAAAACATGCAAAGTAAAGACCTTGAGTCATTTGTAGGTGCTTCCTTTGATATTCAACATTCATAAGAATTCTAGCATTACTTGAACCGCTATGCATACAGACACAAAAAGGCCAATTTGTGCTTGTTAAAATAGAATAGAGAATAAACTTGTTGGGCAACTTGCTGTGCTACTTATTAAGTAAGTATTTTCATTACTTACCTGGGCTTGAAACAGATTATATGCATCAAGCAATACGTAAGAGGCTGGAGTATTTTGAGTGCAACACATTTCTTTACAACTAACTGAATAAAATTGTATCTTTTATTCAGTGTATAAACATTAAGGTCAGACACAATTTGTCCTCTTCCCGAAAAATGGTTGACCAAAAATTTCACCCAGTGTGGGCATGTTGCTTTTATACATGCCATTTTATCTGCCCGGGCAGAGAATCTGATAATCTTTTCAATTACGAAGAGAACAACTGGATTGCAGCCAATCGGTTCATTTCTGCTAGGCAGAAAAATGGGGGGTAAAAACATCAGTGGCTCTGCTATAAAGTCAAACCTGATCAACGGTGTTTGTTTTGAAGAGAAAATATTTTTTATTTGAGAACTGAGGAATGGTGCCTTGTGCACTGTTCATATAATTTAATTACTGATCCCTGTTTGTTTTGTCCCTTTTAATTTGTGAAACTTCTATTGTAGATAAAAGGTAGGTGGTAAATTGCTTATGAAAATTATCGTTGTAATCTTTATGGATGGAATGGCACAAAAAGATACACAAACATGCTTATGCCATTCGGTAATACGGAGTACAATGAGTTCATGAAAATTAAAAAAAAATTATGAAATATTGGAGGCAAAACACCTGCATATATTTGCATTTCAAAGAACTGAAGACTGTAGTGAAAACATGATCATACATTGAATTCTTCATAGTCCTTCCATTTGCCTTATGTTCTTTAACAGCATGCATGTACTTAACTAATTACAATCAACTTCACATGTGAAAAGATGGTTACTGATGTAAATCAAGATATGAGATGAATAAAACCATCTGGTCAATATAACAGCAACTCCTAAACACCTATGAGCATTAGCATCCTTAGCTCAAAGATTCTCTATGGGCACAGTACCTACACCCCCCTCCCCATCCCCCGCCTCCAACTTACCCAAAACTCTCAGATCCCAGGGTTTTACAGAGCCAGTCCTCCAAATGGACATCCACTCCTCCCTCTCCTTGTTGGAGATATTGTGTGCTTCTCCGCTCTCCCGTTGCTGTCTCGCGCTGGGCTGTAGCTGCTGACAGATGTTGACATCATTGAGGCGGTTAAACCTGGTTTGTACCAAACCCTCCAGATCCTGGATTATCTCCTGCTGTTCTCGCTGACATCTGCCAGGGCTGGGGACCCGCCGCTGCAGAGATGGGCGTGCCCGTGCTAACTAGAAAATGCCACAGGTTTGGATCTGAGAACAATAAGGCACCTGGGAAAACAAGATTTTATAAAAGTTATAAGGTGTTATAAGATGTTATAAAGAGTTATAACAATCGTCCTGCTTATGAGTAATATATAATATATTATGTCTATTACAGGCACAGACGCAACTCAGTAGTAGTGTGGCTCAGGCGAGGGATTTCGACCCCTAAAATGCCCCCCCCCAACCCCCCTGAAACAATTGAATA
Source organism: Albula goreensis (assembly GCA_022829145.1). NCBI lineage: Eukaryota > Metazoa > Chordata > Actinopteri > Albuliformes > Albulidae > Albula > Albula goreensis. Next base: position 11,818,151 of record CM040752.1, read on the forward strand.
TAGAGGCTTTTTACTCCATGATGTCATTAAATCTATGTTGTTAACCATTATGGTTGGTTACAACTCACATTATACAGGCCTGCATGATGTGAGTTGTAACCAACCATAATGGTTAACAACATAGATTTAATGGCATCAACCAATATGTATAAAAATGCAGTGTTATACATGTTAAATGAATGCTACTTGATAGCCAGAGGACTGTTGCAGGCAAAATCAAAATGTTGAGAGCTGAAATTGCAGTTTATGGTACTCATTTGAATCTTCTCTCTTTTCAGATTTTGATAAACCCTAACTTTTAACTTAAAAAACTGCATTTTGCTATTCATTATATATATGCATATACAGCATATAGTTATTTATTACACTATACATATTAAATAGTAACAATATAAATATTTAACAGTATTTAATAGTAAATATTAATGTAGGTAATTCTACATAGAACTCTATAAACAATACAATCAGCTTTTGTAATCTTTGTCTAAACTATGCTATACATAAGATATGTAAAAACATTCTTAAAAGGGAAAATATGTTTTTAAATTTTGATGCGGATCCACTAAAACTCACTATTTAAGCCTGTTGGTTACACACTCTTTCTCCAACCATGTCCTCATGTAACTTCTTACCTCTATCCCCAGTGACAGACGTGATTTACTAAAATTAAGGCTCAGGCCTTAATTAGTCCCAGTGAAAACTGTGCCTCTGTCTCAATCCAGCTCTATAGTTCTAAATATACTGTGTTTCCTGGCATGGGGCCCGGTCAGGTGGGGGAAGCTCATGCAAATTTAAGGAGACCATAATGCACCTCCAAATCCCGCCTGACTCAGCTGCGTGAGCATCATGACCTATCAGCAGGTAAAGCAGTGGGAGGATGCTGGAGATGTGGAAGGAGGACAAAATGGAAGAAAAAGTAAACCGTAAAATGAGCTGAAATATTCAGACACCTGTGATCAGCGATTGACCAGCATACATAGACTGAAATGGGAATTCCAGACAAGTCAAGTATAGCAATAATATATAAAATAATATATCATATTGGCTTATAGATTACTGTCCTGCTTGATTGATTATGGTTTGCTTCATAATGCAGTTCTGACACAAAGTCAAGGGCTCACTGCGTTTGCACTGAAGAAGCACCTGGGGGCACAATAAGGACGCTGGCATAGTTGACCTGTGGGGTGGAAAACCAAATGATATACAATATAAATAAAATAAGTTTCTCCTCTCCATGGTCTTTTAATTTGTGTTTATGTGTTTGTTTGAATCAAACAAATTACATATGAGCAAATAAACATATACCATAAAACAAGTCCTAAAATCAAAATAAAACAGTGATTTGAAATGTTGACATTCTCATGTCAGCGAAAAACTTTCATGAGACAGCCATACAGTAAAAAGACAAGAGAAAAAAAAACAAAACAAAGGCATTAACAGACTTTGATTGATGTCGGTGGATTTAAAATCCCTGCAAACTTGAAGCCAACAATGTAGTTTAAAGTGCTCAGAGATTAAAAAAGGAATTAAGTAAGATAATCCAAGAGGCAGCAGTGAACAGGGGCAGAGATTCGGTCTGGAACACGGCCATGCTGGCATAGATGGGGGTGGTAAGGGTTAATGGGGGGGTCAGGATTAACTCATTATGGCCACAGGTAACATACCGCGCTTCAAAGACATTACACTGAAATATCTTTGTTAAGAACACCAATACTGCAAACACAGAGACTTAGCATTTTCAGATGTTCCCAGAATTCAGGATCCTGTCTGGCTCGCTTCACTGCGAAACTAAATCAGGATTATTGTCAACGCGACTGTACCAACCTCTTTCTTTCAGACATCTGGCTCAGTCAATCAAGGGGACTTCTGCAGTCCCACTCTGTACCCAACCAAAAGCAAAACAAATCGATGAATAAACAATTCATTTATTTTGTAAAGTGCATTTCTATCCTATTTCACGTTTTCAACGAAGGAACATTAGGAGAAAACAAAAAAGTATAACATGGCGGAAAATTAAGATGGTGCTATTTGTTACAACTATGGTGTAACAAATCTCTCTTTGCAGTGAATGAGGTTAGAAAGGCTGAAATGAAAACAGACTCCAGTAATGGAGATTAGTCTGTCCGCAGTTCCACACAGGGACCGCAGGGCGGTGGGGGTGGGAGTATTTGGGTTGTAGTTGAGGATCAGACTTACTCCTCTCTGTTGGCAGTGAGTAGTAGTTAGTAGTACCATGTAGGTCACAATCGCAGTGCAAGTCTATCTGCCGGCCACTAGATGGCCTCCTATCACGTCTCTTTGTGTTGCAGGAAAGCCCTAAGCGCTCATTTAGGCTGGGTTGACAGACACAGATGTAGGGTTACAGCTCTGGGTTCTTCAGAAGCATAGCCTTCAAATATGAAAGGAAATCAAGAGTTTAGACTCACTGAATGAAGTCACATTTATAAGTGAACAGCTGTTTGGCTCTTTTATTCTTTCCACCCAAAGCCTGCCTTGATGTTGAAGCAGCCCTGCTGATTAAATGGTGTGTGGTTTTATTGACGTTATTATGCTTGTCAAGGGTGAACATTGTTGTAGTTTTGCACATTGTTACAGTCTCCTGTTTTTTTTTCGCTGACCTTCAGATCGGTTTGGGGAATTTTGGGGAATGCTGGCTCTTGACTGCTGCTTTATAGTTATGCTTTAGTGTTATTATTTCTGAGGTTTTTTATGACCTTTTTATAGCCATTGCCCCCACACCACCCAAACCCTGAGTTTCCCTCAGAGTTAAAACACGAGTGTAAGAAATTTGGGACACTGTAGGGGCCTTGTACTGTATATGCAGCTTTGTCAAAACTTAATTTTGAAGAATTTGAACATTAAATATCTCAGCCTTGTTACCATCATTTATAACACAATTTCACACGTCAGCTCAAAATATTGTTTGCAAACAGAATGCAATCAAGCACAGAAAAATCTGTGTAATTTTGAAAATAAATGGAAGTATTGTTTGCTCATTTGTAACTGAACAATTGTCTCTCAGACTTCACAGTGATATTGGCTGACAAAGGTACTACATTCTGTTCTTTTATTTCTTGTTTTTAAGTCTTTTTCAGACAACATTTTTTTTAGAATCAAATTTTGAGAAAAGTAATAAAATATCGATTTCACCGTTACCTTTAACATAAGCACAAATAACAGGCTACATCCAATCACACATAGTTTATTCCAGGGCAAATACAATCAATGCCAAAAAGATTGCAACAGATTACATTAAAACAAGTTCGTTTTTGTTATATTTTGTTACATTTCATTTTAAATAAGGTCACATTGGAATGTGTTTGATTCATAATAGCATATGCCCTTAAAGGACCAGTCCACTCATCCTGACTGTCTTATCTATTTGATACATCCCTTAGTTTGAAAAATGCTGGTGTGCAATGGTCACAGACTGAACATTGACGGTGAAAGTGTGAGTGATTGAATCATAAACGTCCGTTTTCTGACTTCTTCCTCAAAGGATTTCCCACGTGCCGAGATGTACGTCCGGTCGAATTACTGCGGTGACGTTGTTATTCTGTTTGTAAAGTAACAGAGCAAATAGAAGACAACAGATAGAGATCACACCCTGCTTCCTGTATGTAGCAGCGGTGGCGCTGGCGCATTAAACCCCCCCCTTCCCCACCCCGTTCAGAAGCATGCACAAAAAGGGAACCATTTACTGTTTAGGCACTGGCCTCCCATCCAGGTACTGACACACAACTGGTTAGCTTTTGCACTTTCTCACATGACAGACCCATCAGGTGTGAAAGCTGACATTTCTTGTTTAACTTGCAGCAAATCACAGTTTTTAACCACAGACAAGTGGGGACTTACTTTTCCACTGCTTTCATTTTATTACTATTTCTTCATGTAAAATTAGGCATTCATAATGCAGGGACACAAAATGAGCTTTTGTGTAGTAAATAATAATAAGTAGTTTTAACAAGATTCAAGTTTATTTACAAATAACCACTTAAGCTGTGTCATGGAGAAGGATGTTCTCTAATAAAATTAGTTGGAAATTTTAAAGTAGTGTATCATATAATACAAGCCATTATGTTTTTCTCCACTGCTTTAAAGTGAAATAAAGTCAAGCTTTTAAAATCTGCCATACAGTTTTGAGTTAAATGTCACAAATGTGATTTAAACCCAAGAGATAGTTAGACAACTCTGAAATAGTTGTGGCCCTGCTGGTCTGCTTAGCTTCAGCAGTTATCCTCTTAAAAAAGAAAAACATGTTCTTAAATGCTACATATCTCCTAATTTGAAAAAAAAAAATCACACAGAGTATTAACCATAGGCTTCAAAGTTGAACTGGTTTCCAGAATCTTTTAAAACTCAAGCGGCAGAGAAATAATGACCATGATTTCCTACAGTGGTCTGCTTTACAGCACAGGGGTAATTGGGTCCCAGCAGAAATAATTTTAAAAAAGCCTCCCAAATCTATAATAGCCTGATAGCCTCACCAGCTTCTTCACAATGCGAGCTCATCCCTGTCAATCCCTATGTGAGGTAGCCGTGGGCTGGAGCACGCAGAGGCATAAATATGGCTGGTGCCCTATCCCCACTGCTGTGTAAATAGAAAGGTCTCTTTTGTTCCCGCGGGGCGCTTTCATTGATTGGTGCACCCGCCCCTCGGTTTGTACCCCCCTCTGACCCCCTGACCTCTTTCCATTCCACCTCACAGAGGGGCATCTGGCTGCTTCATGGTCTGTGTTTGGGCCCAGCAAAGCACAGCCACCAATCTAGGTCAGATCATTGTTATCAACCTCAGCAACCTGCCTCATGGAACAAAAAAAAAAACGCTTTGTGGTTTTCCATCTGAGGGGTCGAACACGCAACACTCACTGCATGCAGATCTATGGGGATGCTAATTTATGCACAGTGTTTCTATATGTTTCTTCTCTAGTATAGTTTTCTGGTTTGTAAATCTTTTTATTTTCGCATGTATTCTCACACTGCTACTTTTCCATTCTGTGCTTCTACTGTCCATTTAAAAAATAAGAACTGCCTGAAATCAACCGCATTGCAGACAGTACTCATTAAAACGGCTAAAAATGGTTTCGTTCAAAAGTTATAATGTTCAGGATGGAAAAAACATCCTGCATTTGTGACAGAACAAATTTTTGCCACAATCATGCAAGTAAAACTGGTTTTTCAGCCTCAGTATAAAAATGTTTCTGTGTTTCATGAGAACAGGCTGCAAGTAGGTCTCTCTGTAGTCAGATTTTTCTAAGCTTAAATACTGCAGATTGAGTATAATTGCTGTTTATATTTTGTATTAGGAACCAGTTTAGTTGCCCTCTTTGTATTGTCTCTCTCTGCTTGGTACAATATCAGCACAAAATTCATCTGAATATAAATTACATCCCTGTGTACTTTATATTCAGCAAACTTTCTCCTGTATATTCCACAATCCCATTACCCTTTTTTGAACTTGCCCACAGACACATAACTCCTCAAATTCATGTGACAAGCCCGCACATTATAGATGCTACATGAATCATACATCGCCTTTACTGTCAGAGGAACAGAAAGTTAACGTGTTCAGTTCAAGCTGGGGGTGCTTTAGACCAAAACGTCCATTAAGGTTAAGACAGTTTAATCTTTTGTTCAAGATTGCTTAATTTAACTGTCCTGTGTTTGAGATGGTATAATATTTCCATCCATATAACCATTAAGACACATTAAATATTTCAATGTAACCTTTTTAGACTGCAATTAAAGATAATACAGTAAAAATATTGGCTACTCTAGGGATTTTTGAAATTATAGGAAAATGGTAACTAGTGAAATAAAATCATAACTCAGGTTTATGGGTTTAAAATATCTGTATATGTATTTTAACATTTTAATGCTTTTAGAGGTATGTGTCAAAATGAATGAGTCTTTTGTGTGTTAGATATTGCCAGTGTGCCTTTCCTTACTCTTGTAAAAACTGATGCATTATGAAGACTGGTCACAAGGGGGCATAAGTCTCTCTTTCATAAACTCACCTGATTTTACTGTTCAGACTATCCAGTCTCCATTTTGATGTTTGCAGTTTTCATAGGAATAAAGAGGAGCAATGCGAACAGATTAAAAGAGACGTCAACACAGATTATAATTCTGACCTATGCAATTCAATTGACCTATATTAGCACTGGACCAGTTTGATGCTAACACGATACACAACAATGTTAAACATGGCATTCTATAGTTCGGTCATTCAAGCATGACCTCCACCATATGGTTGTATGAGATAACACACACATGTAAACAACTCCAAAAATAATGTACATTTCAGAATTATATACAGCATACATAATTACATATGGTATCACCCGTGAATAGATTTAAAAACTGTTTTGTTTAATTCAGATCCTGCAAGCACATGTATGCATCACCACACACAAGGGCACACACACACACATTTTGGCAAATAGTGTTTATTTCAATTATATATCACAGAGGGATTTATGGTCAATTGCACACAAAAGCGTTGATGGCCTGTAGTTATGGGTGAAGAGTGATGTTTGCTGAGCGGTCAGGTGCTCCCTTTGTGTGGGAATGGGCCGCTGCACCACACTGGCAGAAGCAGGAGAGCACGCCATCCGCTGTGTCAGACAAGGTCAAGGCAGTGCTCCATTCCTCACACTCTTACAGCCAGAGCTGGGGTCCCACTGTCTGTACCACCAGAGCTCAGTTTTACCACTCACCATGCTGTAATCCCTACAGCAATAACACCCACTGATCCAATGCACACACACACACACACATATACACACACACACGCACACACACATACATACACGCACACACACACACACACACACACACACACACACACACACACACACACACACACACACACACACACACACATCAAACACCCACACACACACACACGTATACACACACACATGCACACACACATACACATACATATACACGTACACACACAACACACACTATGCTCTCTGTCTTTTCTCTGTCAAACACACACACACACAGACTATGCTCTCTCTCTCTTTCTCACACAAACACACACACACACACACACACACACACACACACACACACACACACACACACACACACACACACACACACACACACACAGACTATGCTCTCTGTCTCTTTCTCTGTCAAACACCACACACACACACACGTACTATGTGCCAAGTGTCTCTTTCTCTCTCCTATACACATTCATACACACACACATACACATACACATTCACACATACTGTATAGACACAAAAAGTACCCTTGCATATGGTGCAGACACACTCACACCAAGTCATGTTGAAATACAGTAAGACAAACACATTCTGCATGAAATAAATGGGCTGTGAAATGATTGATTTGTCAAAACAGTGGGAGGCTCTGCTTTGGATTATTTCCCCTTCTTTATTTTTAAATCAAGCAAATGGTCTGAGAGATCTTTTATCTTTCCCTCTGTCACTGTATTCTGTGCTTTATGAAGCCTTTTCCTGCATGCCCACAGCACTAGCTCTGCTTTGAACTGTATACAAATTGTATTTGCTTAAAAAAGCCATATTACTCTGTACAGTTGTCTCTGTACAAGATGAATAATTTGATCTCTGAATTTGCAGGAACTCCACCAGAGTGATATCTTTTGAAGTGCTTTTCCTCTCAGTGAATGAGAAAAAGATAAACTGTTTTTTTTTCTGTTTTCCAGAACATTCTAGATGTTCTTGTCAGAAGCAGTGATGGCTGACAGTTAAGGCGTTGGTGTGCTGGTGGGTGTCGCTTGGTCTCTATCCAGCAGACCTTTGACATGCGTACATGACTCCAATAAAAGCAGTCTGCTGGGGAGCTGTGTCTTTAGACAGACCCACTGCTCTCCTGTCTGCAGTCACTAATACAAACCTCAGTCAGGAGAAAAGTGCCTTTCCTCACTTGAATGCACTGGTGAGATGTGAGGAGATTTATGGGGGCTCAGACATGAGAAGCTCTCAGTGCTGCAGTCTGCAGTAATGTCCCTGCCTCTCCATCTGAGACACCTATCCATCCATCCATCCATCCATCCATCTATCTCTCTGTCAGCAGCCCCAGTGTTTGCAGGAGAGCAGACCTAAAGGAATTGTATTCCACATAGAACACAAAATAGTAATGAGCCAGGGGAGATTACATGAGACTTTTCATGCAGGTTTATATCTACCTTTGAAAGCACCTTCTGATGCCTTAATTCATCTTAGAAATAAAATCGTCTTACATCAATCTTTAATCTAGTTTTAACTATGGAAATGTGTTTATGTAATTTTCAAACTGTAATATCAATGATCAGTATAACTGCGGCTGTGGTTGTTGAGCACTCTCAACGCCAGTGACCACAGTTTGACTCATATTGATTTGCAGCTCGTCCCATCCCACACACGCTAACTAAACGCTGCTTGACACCGGCTAATCTATCAGGAGTCATTTATTCTCGAGAGCGATGTATTAGCATTGCAAGGGAAAGACAATAAGCAGCACAATTTACATTAGCATGTTAGTTTAAGTAAGCGTCTCTTCAAAGGTACTGTGTTGATGTGGGGGAAAAATCAAAGGCAACACTTCTGCACACTTGACTGACTGGCTTCACTGATTTCTGGCTGAGAGATTCATGAGAACAGTCTGTATTTCTCCTTTGAGTGCTGCCTCTTAGTCTTTTTCACAGACCCCCAGCAGTTATTTATGCATTCTGTTGTTGTTATTATTCTGATTACATGATTTCCTTTTTTATCATTATTGAAATTTGCAAAAGCTTACAAGAATATATTTCCACTGCACTGTTCGCTTTGACTGATACAATGGACATTTTTTAACTACTTCTGTGCATAATATTGATCTTTACGATAAAGTGTATTAGTTCACACTAGGTGGCAAAACACCAAGGAATTCTGGGAGATGGAGACTGACCCGTCAGACACATTCCACTCTTGGACAACCTAAACTCTTCACTCAAACATTCTTTTCACATTGGTGTGTTAATTTTGATAATCACAAATCTCACAAAACTGTAACAAAAAAGCAATACTTTCATTTCACCATGAGCTGACTGAACTCTATGGTGAATGTCTATGGTGGATTGCATTAGGTCCTGCCTTATGTTGACCTCCTTCATATGGAGATTTCCACCACCAGGATCTATGGTGCCAAAGGGATTGAGCAACAAAGTAAGTTGATAATCCAGAAGTGACTATAATTTTCAAGCCAACGACTGTCTGTGTGTGATTTGACAGGGTCCTAGAGGAGGGGGGAAGGGAGCTTCACTCTAAGCCTTCATCCCCTGTGACCTCTACATGAACACTCATCTTTATACAAAATAAAATATTTAAGGTTAACCTGCTGTGACCCTGAGAAATGAGATGACCCCCCCCCCCCCCCCCCACCCCCACGCCCAGCCTTCTGGATCACTGTCTATTTCCAGGCTGGTATTTTGAAAGGGATGCATCGATGTTCCAGATATTAAATTACACATGAAATATCTGCCCAGCCTGCAGGCTCAGCTGCAGCTTGGCCTCAGAAGCATCTCGGAGAGCAGGCTTGTGTCACCTCTCCTGACGGGGTCAATTTCTTTGATTTAGAGCAGCACCATTAGGGACCCAGTCACCTTTCAGCATGCATTACCATCAAAGCCCCAGCTCGCCAATTTGGGTGGGGTAAACCTGAGGCAGGAGGTTCCTTTTTTTGGACAGTTTATCCCCCATTATCCTCTAAAGACTTGTTTTTCCTTTTTTTAATGTGGTATAATTTTTTTTTGCTATGGGCAGACATAGAGCAGTTAGAGGAGGTTCTGGTATTGGAGTGTAGATGGGGAGCTGGGGTGGTGTGGGAAGAGTTAACCCCGAGGCTGATACTCTGGCTCAGTCTGAATTTGGTGGACATGCCTTTTGAGTCCGAGGTTGTGCGACCTGTGGAGATTTTGGGATATTTTGTGGATGTGATTGTAAATGAGCTACGCCTCCCTTGGGGAAGTTCAACCCCCTCCACACCAGCCTCCAGCCTGCCTTCAATTCCTCTACCCTAACCCCAGTGAAGGGCTCACTATACTATACTATTCTTATGTATATATGTATCTATCTATTATATTTATACATACATACATACATACATACATACATACATGTTTGGTACCAGCATTCCAATCATCACTCACAATTCTCAGATTAAGAATAAAAATATAATTGCAATTCAATGTGAAATCACGTCAGCTGTGTTGCGGTGCACCTAAAGAAAGTGATACATCTGCCAATAAGACAGTCAACTGCTCAAGTGGAACATGTTGGACAAAGAATAAATTGCTGATTGAATCCAGGTGCAATACTTGCACCTGTGAGTCAAAGTTAAGGACGGACAGTGATTGAATCCAGACTATAGAGTGGGGTGAGTTTCAGTCACCTCGCCATCACCTCACCCTTGCCCCTATGTTTACAGCATGCACTACATACCGCTCTCACATCTCCTCTGACCTGGAAGAACCACACTAAATTATTCATATCTGCTTTTTTAAAGTGTAACTCATCTCTCTCAAGATCCTCAGCAATCCAGTTTCCTCTTCTCTAAGAGGTTGGACAAAGGTGAGATTCAATTAATTTCATTTTGTAAAATGTATACAGGAGCCTGCATGCAATGACAGCTAAGTGCTGCTGTCTGGAGAACATGTGGAATGTAAAATGGGAAAAATATATGTATATATGTATTGTTAATGTGAGTATAAGCACATTAAGACTATTGCTTTCACACAGACAAAAGCAGTCAGTGTACAGAAATGTGTTTACTTGTATGTGCGTGTGTGTGTATGTGTGCATGTATATGTGTGTGTGTGAGCTTCTCCTTAGGTGACCATGTGCTTGAGTGATTTAAAGCTTTCACTGCTCCTCATATATAAGCCACAATTTATTAATACTGTGTGTATAAACAACTCAGAGCTAAGATGTTTAGCAACATGGCCATTAGACCTCTCGGCCTTGAGAGAAAACAATAGCTTAAGTTGGATTCTCAGAGTCAACATTTTATTGCATACTATCTATTGAACCGAGCCGCACATACAGTATGGTATATACCATAATCCTCCTTTTTCTCTCACTGATCCTCTTATTATATGTCCACACATTCAGAGCATTTATTTCCATTTGGAAATCCTGTGTATTTTGCTTGACAGTTAGCACAATGTAAAACCAAAAACAGTTTCATTTTGTGTTTTTGGTTTCTACATATTTTTTTCACTTCAGGAAGAGCTTTTTGACCTCTGTCAGGACAAAGTTTTCATCTCTGATTATTGTAAAATGATAAAAGAAATCCATACAGTTTTTGAAGATGTGGATTGAAAGAGATATTGCAAATAAGCTTATCTAATTGTAAGTTTTAGGTGGTAACTACTACCAGGGTTGCCACCTGTTCCAGAAAATATGGAATCCTACTGTAATTGAACAGCACAACCTTCTCCTTGGAGTGCCTGCGACTCGATGACATGCCCATCATATTCCAGCCCCTGATTGGTCCATATAATCTGTCAATCACAACTGCATGCTTATTCTGAACTGCTGCATTCTTGATGTTCTTTATCAAAGAGTGATAATTCAACAGCAAACTATTAGAAATGACTCGGCAAGTCAGCATCTCAGACTTACACTGTGATTCACAGGCTTAATGGAGTGAATAAAGTTGAGATGTTAATTACATCTACCATGCACCACTTACATCCATTAGCTTATTCAAAGGTTGTCTATTTGTTTTGAATGACAAACTGTTTAAAAAGACATTTCATGTTAAGAATATGCAATAAATACAGACATATGTATATTCCACTATTTCTAATGCACATGTGCGTATTGTGTTCCCTAAAACAGCATTGCAACATTCAAGCCATTTTGAAAGCAATGCCTTTAACACTGCCAAGGGTCAGGATGGGGACGCAGTGCTGTACGAGGTTCGGATTCCATCAAATGCAATTAGCCTCTGTGGTAGCACATTCAAAGGAGTTTGAATTAACTGAAAATACTATTAAAAAGACAAAGTAAATTTGATTGAATTCCGGCTGCCTGTCTTTTAGTTGACTCACGGTAGTTATACAAGTTCCCGTAATACTCCAGTGGGTGTGCTTAGCAACCTGGCAAAATTCCCAAAATGAAAATCTAATCATCCTCTACATAAATTTTATTTGGATAATTAATCCCTTCCTCACCACTTCAGATGATGTGTGCTGACAGATCTTGTGTTAAATGGCTGCCATATTCCACTCAGGTGCTTTTTCTCCACATTGCTGGTGATTGAGGTGAGTCACACATTTCCCCTGGTGTAATGTCATTTTACAGACGTATCAAACAGCCAACGGAAGTGTTACGCAGAGCCATATAAGAGTATCTTAAAGTCAATGAATGTCTGACAGTTTGACATGGCTATGGTCGACTTCAGATTTAAATTATAAGCCCTGATTTTTTTTCTCACTGCATCATTGAGCTGGCATCCCTCCAAAATGAATTGCGATGTGAAAAATATATCTCCAATTGGCTATACTCCAGGTCCAAACTTAGGCCTCCTTTTTAACATAAACCTATTTTGACAGGAGCTTTTAATAAGCCACTTTATGACTTTGCACTGTCTTAGAGAGAGAGGGGGGGGTTTACATTGTGTTATGAAACCCACATCATAAATAACGTTAACTGGGCGATCGTGTGGAGTGATAGCTTGACATGTGAGGTGTCAGTGAGAGTTAGCACTCCATCAGCTAGTTTCTTCTGTGGTATATATTAGATTTTCTTTTAAAGAGCAGTTCTCTCGGATTAGCCAATTATGGATTATTTATGTGTTATCAAGATCATAAGTCATATATGTGTGCCTGATCAAATGATATTTCATTACTCATTTTCAAAGCAAATCCCACCATCCACAGCAAACTCACTTATAATCTTGAAAATGTTTTATACAGCTGGAGATGGGGAGGTCTAATGCCTGAATTTAATGGTTCTGTGTTTCTAACGGAAATTACTGAAATGCATGCGAATGCACTAAGACCCCCATGCCCCCTCCCATATCATACCTGGGTTTCTGACACCTCCCCAATAATCAATATTTATTTTTACCCATGACCCTACACTCATGAAAGCAGTCAAAAAATCGCATTGCAGCAGGATGGTATAGTGGTACAGTGTGTATATGGAGCTGGTCTAAGGCACTTAACCCAACTGCTTCACTGAAATAGCAAGCTGTGTAAATGGATAAATACCCAAAAGAGAAAGTTGTGAGCAATGTTAGTTTGGATTTGCATGTCTGCAAAGCAAAATAAATAATAAAACCGCTCGCGGGCTCAGCGAGTGGTGTGATCTATTATTTTTGCTCTGAGACTCCAGACGGCGAGTGGTTAGCCTCGCCAAACAGCGGGCGTCACAGAGATGCCCTCCCATCTGTTGCCGTGCGGCGCTGCCAGGGAGGTCCCTGCTCTCCCTTGCTGGGTCTCCTGGCTGCCCAGGCCCAGGCCTGCACCCGCGCCACCGCCGCCGGGGATCTCCGGCCAGGAATCGGACAGTAACCCCTGACGTTCCGTCTCATCGCAGAGTGCTTGCTTCATCATAACTTTGCAGCTGTTTGCATTTTTGTTCTTGTGTAAGGTTATCTGATTCATGTCAATGGACAGGATGATAACTTGTGTTCTGCAAGAGGCTGAAAAATGAGCTGCAATTGTTTACTGTTCATTTGTGTATTTGTCTGTGTGTGCGTGCGTTCCTTATGCCTTACACATACTTGTTGATGATGTTTAATACAGGAGACTGCCTCATGATGGCGCTGTGGCAAAACCACTAAAGATCTCATATTTGCAAAGGGGTGTGGCTGGGTATTAATAGGCTGAAATGAAAACAATTTACCAATCTGAATAATATCTTGATGTAATAATGGCGACACATAGGTATTGATGTTGCCCTAGTCTTCAGAGCTGGGATCATAGCCTCTGTGACACTATTTTGGTAGGTTAACTTGTTTTCAAGTTCTGAAATAAAAAAATAATACAATCAAGCAGTAAATTTTTACAAACATGCTTGCATATGCAGCTAATGAAAAACTTATTGTTACAGATCATTATATTTGATGTTTATGACTTTAGAAACTATCCCTGACACGCCCTCATCCATCAATTCCCATTCATTCTGATGGGATAATAAAATGTGGGTGAAGACTCTGCAGAGTGCTGACTGTGCTAGGTCAAAAGGCGTTTCTCAAGGTCAGAAAATTAATCAAGAACTTCATTAATTATCTTAATTAATTAATGATTTATTATTGATTAATAGTCATAAAAGTTTGGTTCTCACCAAAGCAAACTGGTATAATGTAGGAAATTGTGAATGAGAAAAGTGATACTTGCCTCAGTTTGTTGTTTGAAGCTAAGGGCATTAAATGGCAGTTATAATGTCTGCACCACTTCCTGGAAATGATGAATCATTTTTCATTTGCATACTGTAGATTGCACCCTTCTCTGAGCTGACATTTTAAACCCATCAAGTCAGCTGGGCTGGCTTATAACTGGAGGTAATCATATAAAGTCTCACACTGACAGGCGCAGCAGCAGTAGCTTGATTCAAACCTGCACCCACCTGCAAGTGGTCGCTAACCACTATGCCAAGACTCTTGTCTGATGTTGTTTGTTTTTTTAGCTAATGGGAGCATAGGGGTTGGGGGGTGGTTGGCAGGGGGTGAACTTACCACATGCTGGGGTTCCTGTCCACTGAGGGACGTGACTGGCTGCTCAGCCCCTTACACTGATGACATCACATGGATGTTGTCACTGAGGGCCGTGACTAGTTGCTCAGTCCATTACACTGATGACATCACACAGGTGATGTCACAGAAGGAGGTGGCTGGCTGCTCAGCTATCTACACATGACTATTAGAGCTCTAGCTTTCACTTATTTTGTTGCCCGATTCATTCATTCAATAAAAGTGTGCATGATAAAAATGTGCGTGCGTGTGCAAGCGCATGCAATGAAACATGCACCAATAAATACTACAACAAAATCTATGGAAATAGATTTCGGAGAGATGAAAAAACATTATTTTAAGGGCTCTGATACTTGCTAAAGTGCATACATCCTCTTGAGTCTGTGTTAAGTTTTGACTCTTTGGACTGAAGTGAACTACTCTCGACATACTGAGGCAATAAGTGGGTGAATGTTGCAACCTTCAAAAAAACGTAACATTTTCAAATCTTCTGTGCATGCCTGCACAGTCCAACGAGCTGCCATTTTCATTGTCTGCATCTGCATGGACCAGACTCGCTTTCAGGATTCCTTAGGCATCTGATGTGCTGCCACAGGCAGGTCTGTTCAGCGCGAACAGTGTGTGTTTACTCTGAGTCAAAAACGGCTAAAACTCAGATTTAAACCACCATGCCTCCTGTTACATTCCATGCTCTGAAAAAAAACCGTGTCACATGTATGTGTGGTACACTTACAGACCTCAGCTCCGCTGGCGAGAGAAGTCAGGGTGGAGACCAACTTTGCCGTTCAATCTATGACCCCACAAGTCAGGACAGATTAGATCTGATTGGATAGCTGGTGCCATATGTGCCCCACAAACTGAGCCGCCACCTCCTTCATGCTGGCGGGGGGGGGGTCGCTGATCTCCCTGGGCAAAGGTTGTCATGGGAACGACCTCTGGATCCCACAGTCGGCTGTTTCTTTCGCAGGCCTCCCTCATCTTAGGCCTGAATTATGCCGGATTCCTTTATGTCAGCTCCATATTCTTCTGCTCTATTTCTTCACTGTATTCCACTTTTTCCCCTCATTCACCGCCCCGTTCCCCTCCCTCCCTCCCTCCCTCTCTATTTCCCTGTCTCTCACACCATCCTGTAATATTTATCCTCTCCTCCATTCTCCTTTTGTAATTTCTTTTCCTCATTGGCTGAGCTCACGCAATTAATCTCGGTCTTTCTCAATGAATAAAATCTGTGCTTTATCAGACATGTGAATATCTGCATGCACTACACTGTAACAATCTGCTCGTGTTTAATTAAAAATATAAACAATTTTTCTGGAAGACTTAATGAACTACAATTTATGTCATTTCAAGATGATGTGCGTTTTGTTCTCTTTTTACACTGGTAATTAAGAAAAAAAATTGGCTAGCAATTTAATTTGAATATAATTGGTCTGAACTCATGCTGTCTTTATGTACAGTCATTAAAATGTCCTTTGCATGAAAGAAGCTAATACTGACTGGCTTGGATTGTACATGCCATGTAGGTGTGTACAGCACTGTAGATCAATGCACTCCTATATGAGTATTAGAACACTGACCAAAGGATAATGATCATAAGGGTTTAGTTCCATTTTGAGTTCATGGGTTACGACTTTTTAATTGGTTGTTTGTGTTATTGTTATTCTCCTCTCGATGATAAATTCAATTATTATTAAACAGTTTGCCCTTGACAAAACTGCTACTATAAATCCTACCCATGAGCTGTGGCAAACCACACATTTTATATAAATATTTGAGGCAAATTTCATATTATGTCCTTATTTCCATTTTTGAACACATGCCCTCCCCAGTCTCTGCCAGTGCCAATGAAATGCCAGGGCACTGGAGTTAGAGGCTGTTTAACCCCCTGAAGACCTGTCACATGGGAATTGGCACTGCCAGGCTGAACGTTTGTTTTAAATGAGGACCATGCAGGAAAGAAGTAGGCAATTGACGGATTTCAAAAGAGTTCCAAGAATTGTATGCAAAGCAGCAATCTGGCCTTTAAATATCAAAATAGACTGAAACAAATGTGAATTTAATCCTTTGGAGACATTTTCTATCCGGTGAAGAATCCTACATAAGAACTGTGTGAAGCGTTTATGAGCTACACATAAAATATTTATAAATAATCATTTACATATAAACAATGCATAAAATTAGTAAATACTTGAGTTTAACATACTTTAAAAGGATAGGTCAGGAGACGAGTCTTACCATATTGGGACTTTCCCACAATGCACCACATCACACTGAGGGGCAGAGGACAAACGACTCTGGGTGCCTTTGAAAGGCAATGTGTCCATGAATAATTCAGCTTGAAACTTCTTTTAAACAGCCAATGTCACTTCATTATGGCTGTGGGCCCTGAAGCCCAAAATAACATTTTTACAAAGTGAAAACTGATGAAAAACTAAATCAAGCTTTATTCAAGTGCAACTTCACAAAGTCTTTGATCAGTTATTTTTATGTCAGATCAGAGCAATCAACACAAATCAGATTCAGGATTTTAAAGTCATGTAATACTTGAACTTTATATCAAAGGTTGACATCAAAGATGGGGGGGTGTTGTTTTTTCATCATAAACCTACAGTGATCAACTCAATGTGCAGCTGCAGCATTACAGGACTGGATTAAAACAATAATACAAATATTAACAATAAAAAAACATACTTTTCAATAGTTCCCTTCATAAAACTTAAAGTGCTTTACAGTGCTGGGTCTGGTGGTGGGTGGATCAACAAAGGTTTACCACCATGTTGTAGTCAAGGGTATATGCACATATATGGAGTATAACCACGTTAAAGATGCTATTTGCCTCTCTACTATTAAAACATAAAGACTTTGGCTACAGTTTGCCCTCGTTCTCAGGCTGTCCACTCTTCTCATCTGTTACCACTATACCATTGGTGTTGCATCCGCAATGTTTAAAAGACCAGTGAGCAATGACTTTAACTCAAAGTCTCACTGTGGTGCAAGGGAACTAGAGCATTTGTTTTCTGCCTTCCCAAGAGAGTTAACTGTGCTGCATTGGCCCATAGATGCCTGTTTAAGCAACAGTTGGCTTTCCCAGCAGGTATCCAATTCAACTTTAGCATTACCCATGCTTGGCCTAAGCCATTTTCATATTACAGTATTTATTAAAAAACACACATAATTGTCAAACTTTAAGTGAGTTTTGTTTTTAGTTTTGTTTTGGCTTAAAAGGGAGGCAGATTTTTGACATCTTTCTTTCAACTGAGCACAATTATCTTTCCACACTGTGAATGGCCCTCATCTCATGCTAACAAGCAAGTAATCCGCAAAGTTTTCAAAACGTTGACAGACAAGTGCTGGAGGATTCAGGTTCAACCAAAATCCAATCAAAGCTCTACGATGTCCCGCTGTTTCCACCCCTGTCTAAACTGCACTGTGCTTTTTCAAAGATATTTCCCTGTGTGTTTTCAAAGACAGTTTGTTTACATAATGCGAGCGCTGCTTGCCAAGTCGAAAATCAACCCTTAATTGTAGCGAGGAGCCAAATCCTGGAAACAATTTCTTTATTCCGAATTAAAAAATGCTCAACCAAAGACCCCAAAGACTTAATTTTCCCTTCTGAAATGAACGTACATTTGTTTGTGGGGATTGAAATTGTAATTTGTTACCCCTTGCTTGCAATTATATGGCTGATTAGGGCTGAGCATCACTTAAGCTTGTGTTGCAGCCACTGGGTATTAATTTTTATAGTGATTTCAACAACCATTACAGCTTTATTCTTTTGAAACATGATTACTTCTCAAATCCATTACAACCTCATTTTCATACCACTGAGTGCTATCTGCTTGGTGAACATAAAACACAAAACTTTCATTTTGTCCAATTGTCAATTTCCTTGAGAATTCGGAGCGAATATTTTGAAGAATATTATGTGTAAGGGATTAAAATGATGTCAAACCTAAACACTAAGTAAGGTAAACCTTATTTGTAGGTGGTTTGTGCCTCATTAATGATTTATTGACAGTGGTCTTGCTGAGGTGGCTGTATCAATGTATTGCTCATGGAGGACTGAATTATGAGCTAAACCATTTTGCTGGGACATGGGGGTGTGAGGTCATTTCCACATTGATCAGACAGACAATAAGGTTGTGCATTTCATTTCCCCATTGTTTTTACTTTACACTACTATTAATACTACATCACCCAAAACACCCCCCCCTCCCAAAACCCTCATGTCTCGCTACAACCCTATCCCACCGACCCCTGCTCCCCCCTCCAAAAAAAAAAAACGCATACAAATTCTTCACTATCGAATAAGAGATAAAAATGCCTTGCAGATGGCAACAGGTGACATATCAGTCAGAAATGTAACACATGACCGGCTGATTGAAAGGAATTTACCACAGGAACCTCAGAGCGAATATCACATTCTCTCTCTATACATAATGATGTAAAGTGTCCTTTATGCAACGGCCATGAAAGGATGAGGCGGCTCCTCTCCCATTTAACGGCACCACAGAGCAGCCCAATAATGAGGCGAAGGTCAGAGAGCCCATCTGCAGCTTAGGCAGATTAAAACACCTACAGCCAGCTCCTCAAGAATGGAGCGGGCATAATAGGACATTTCATTATTGTGACAGTTTCAAAGACCTGAGTCCATAATTCAGTTATAACAGGGACTACAGGTATGAATAAGGCAGGCTGAGGCAGTTTCACATCTGTCATAAGTAGGTCCCATCTCTTTATTAACTTTAAAAACTATTTTCTAGTGGAATATGACATCTGTGAATAATTTTAAAATGAATACCACAGTGGTAAGTACAGACTGAAGAGCAGTGGACCATATGTAAAACATTTTCTCATAAGGCATCTTAAAGGCCATATTAATGACTTTCTCATATGCAGTTTTCGATCGACAAAAGCTCCAATTGGAAATTCAATTATACCACATAGAGATCCCACCTGACCCTTCCTCATCTACAATAAGAATGATATGAATGGGAGGTAACTGTGGGAATCGATGTATGTGACTAAGGACATATCTGTCACTCACCTGCAATGATCTGAGGAAACTGAGGCTTGGAATATATACTTACAGGATAAAACAGCTAAAGTGATAATTACTAGACAGTCATTTCACACATATCCTTTATGTGGAAATCAATGAATATCTCACAGTGCAAAAACATTAATGTCTTACAAATTGTTATTTTAGGTTTTGGGAATTTTGAAAGAGGTTTTGAAAGAGGCATTGAGGGTCAGGTCTTGTGAATTGTAAAATGTAAATTTCAATGTAAACTTCTCCTGAAAAAAAACCCAAAAAACTGGCAGAACGACAGTAAAATTAAAAGCAATACTAGGCCAACCTCTCCCCCCATTCACTCACACATAACAAGACATGCACATGTCCTGCCAGGTCTCAGACAAAAAAAACCTTAAATATCAGATGCATTTTCTACTCCATATGTGTACTGAAATAACAGAATCAAGAGCATAGGACAGATTGACAGGTAAAAGAATTTTAGGAGCATGTTCCTTTTAATTGAGTTAATGCATCCAACAGACACACAGACCCTTCACCACAGACATACCCTGTTAAGTCAGTTTAACCTGATTCAAAAGCCTGAAGACACCTTAAATGCTGAATAAATATCAGTATAAGCCTTACTTATAATATACTAAGATATGTGGGATGTATTTATTATCTTTAAAGGGATCATACTGAAACTGATATGGGGCCACTGAACATGTCAAAGTTTCTCTGGCTAGGACAGCGACTGTTGTTAAGTTCAGTTTATATGTCTGGAAATGTACTAAATTCATCCAAAATAAACCAGAAAATGATCTGGCTGGATCTGACGTGGTGAGGAGGAGATCGTCTACATATAGGGAAACCGCCATGTGCTTTTACGACTTTCAGACGTTTTCGATCCGATGGGCTGGGATGGTGGGGGACGTTGGGTGGCGCAGGGCCATGGAGCCTCTGATCCGCGGAGAAGAGGAACGGGGATGCCCACCCGTCCGCCCGCTGTTTACAGATCAGTGAGGATGAAGGCTTTCTCCCGGCTGACTGGTCAGGTACTGTCCAGATGGACGTCGGAGGTGGAGGACCATGGATTGACAGGCAGCGGTGCCTCTCTGCTCCCGGACTTATCTCCACTCTCCTGTGATCAAACTAAGCTTCTAGCCCCTCATCGCTGGGGGGATCGGATTAGGCGATGGCAGAGGGGAAAGGATGAAGAACCGCTGTCCTGGAATCGGCACACTTTAGCTGTGGCTTTGAAATACATCTCTTAAATATCCATCTTACTGTGAGTGTGTGTGTGTGTGTGTGTGTGTGTGGTGAATGTATCCTCTGATTCATCATAATTCTGTTTATATAATGTAGTGCTATAAGTAGATTGAACACACAAGAATGAGGTATTAGCACTGATACATAATGTGATGAGCATTTTCTGCTTGACAAATGGTATTGTACATACAAATGCACAAGAGATATTTATGGCAGGCTTGCCCACTATTGAATGAAAACACATGACATGAATTGAGTCCTTATATATATATACTGCCTACATATTTGTTAGCATTCCCTATATAACAGCTAATATTTTAATCTATCATGCGCCCAATTAGATCAGTGTTTCATGAAGATCAACAGAGTTGATAGGCTATAAATCTAAATAGAGTTGATAGGCTGTCTACATCTGATGCCTAAAAATATAGGAAAAATATGTATGGGAAGTGTGCTATTTGTATTTCAACATAAACAACATTTCCCTAAATCTACTTCACTGTTGAAGCCTTTCTATTATGTATGTGAATAATGGAGCATCTTAGTATTACAATGGGTACCTGGGAGGTCACCAAAGTGTAGCACAAGCACAAAGATTTTTCAAAATTTTGCCAAGCCTCGTTCTCACCGCTGACCTGTGACGCCCTGGTTTAGTAGCTGGCCTAAAGTGTCGCCGATTTACGGGAGGAGTATCATGGGACCCAAAATCGCACCTTCTGGGGCTGTAACTGCCCCCGAACCCGACAGATGAATGATTACAGGCGTTTAGGCTGGTGTCAAAAATAAATAAATAAAATGTGAGTCACCTCGTCTGATTCACTTTATGGGTATTCTGTTTCCTGACAGCCTTGGATTTATATTTGTGATAAAAGTGAGCTCAGGCTGCCTGCTTCTGTCTCTGGACCCCTGTTTAAAATGAGGTTCTCCAGCACCATTAAACGCAAACCTGTCTGTGCTATGCTCGTAAACACAACGTTGCTTCAGGGCCTTTTGCTTGGACAAGACTGCTAAGAGAGCAACCCACATGGCCGAAATTCTGCTTAACGAATATTGATACTGTTTCCATGATAGACCGTTCACATTAACAGTGGTAGTTTTCAAAATGAGTCATGCACCAAACAATAGCTTCTCTATGACAGTTTATTTTTTCTCTGGCTGTGAAACCTGCTCTGACACCTAAATTTCTTTCCTCAGATTT
Organism: Albula goreensis; assembly: GCA_022829145.1. Taxonomy (NCBI): domain Eukaryota; kingdom Metazoa; phylum Chordata; class Actinopteri; order Albuliformes; family Albulidae; genus Albula; species Albula goreensis. Next base: position 11,840,356 of record CM040752.1, read on the forward strand.
CTTTTTTTTGCCTCTTTTTTTGCTTATACACTAAAAAAAATGGAATATGAGGGAAAAAATGAATTTCATCATCTCATTCTGTGACTTGGTAATTCAAGCTGCATCAGTTAAGCACATATTAATTTTTGGCCAGGGGTCAGACAGAGACACAAAGGCGATAATTTAAAAATTGTACTTTTCTTCTACCACAATAAGAATGATTGCAGCCACAAAAAATGGAATCCATGTAACCGAGCACAATGAAAATATAAATTAGACATAAAGTTTCACTGTTTAATGTGTCTGCCCTCAGTTAAGTAGTTCCAGTCTCTCATAAGATGCATATTTTAAGAAACCGCTGTGCATTAAGGCGAAGTCCTTTGTGCCTATGAAGTTATTGAGAATAGCAACACTCAAGCAATCATACTATAATGACACGTATGGAAAGGAACATCCAGAGCAGCTCATTTTGGGCCTGACTGGAGTGTGTAATAGCCGTCAGGTTTCATGTGTCGTGGGCCAGCGTGGGGTTAATCTGTGTGTTTGGGGTCTCTCTGGATTAGAGCTCTATGTGTACATTCTCAGCCTGGGGTCAAGGGTCAAGTGGAAACTTGATGAGAAGCAGACCACTTTCCTTTCTCTCTCTCACTCAATTTCAACTTCATATGCTCTAATTTCCATGACAATAGGGTGTAGTTTTAATATTTTAGCAAGACCATCGGTATGAATTAGCTCGGAAATGTCATGACATTTATTAACTTAAAAAATAAATGAAAAACTGAAAAATGCATCCATTTGTCTTTTTTTCCCAGCAACAAAGTTAATAGCAGCAAAACTGTTAATCTCTCTTTCTTGGTGAATATATGAAATTGCAAATGAGATTTCACATTAAGTGTGAAATTCTGTTCCTTGTTCTGACTGTTCCAGCATGGGTTCTTTCTCTTTGTCTTGTCACAGACATGACTGAGGAATGAATGATTAAGACTTCATTTTTTAGTGGGTTATATTGTTCATGTGCTTTCCTGTACATGCATTTTTAAAATATTAAAACGACTTGATTGTTAATGACGTGATCATATCATTACAAAAAACCAAAGCACTTTTTCCTATTCACTACTAAACTCATTACTGGAACAGGAAGGCATTACTGGAACAGGTAAGTGACACACACTGCATGATGTGCACCTGGGTACATATAGTACCTGTGAAAATGACACATCACCTTGTCCCATTTGTGAATCTTCTCCTGTCACCAACACAATACTGGCAAATGACATTCCATAATGAGTATATAGGAATCTGAATAAACCCTGCTGTGGACCAGGTCATTAGGTTGGATGGAACACTGAGTGCAGCATTATAAATACGGACTCAAATATATTGGAACCAAATATGCTAAGTGACATGAGGATGAAAACCAAGTTTGAATAAACAACCAAGGAATGACCTATGGCTGCGGATACCTACTGATATGAAAAATGATATTTATGACCACTACATGGCAGTGCTACCACACAGGTAGCTGGTTTATGAGGCACTGGTCAGTTTGACCACTTGTGTTGTTACATGGATTGTATTCCATGTACAGACTCATGGAGGGAGTTTAGATCCTGGGTTGCTAACTGTTCCATAGTATAGAACAATTAATAATTCTATTCTATCAGATGGTTTATTAATGAATTCATATGGTACAAAAACATGATTTCATGTACAGAAGCCCATGAATAGCATTTCATTAAACTGCAGTGGGCACCAACTTGATTTTACAAAAGTGAAATACTGAAGACTTTAGGCCATACATATGCTCAAGAAGTGATTGGAAACTCATTAAAAGACACACACAATTTATCTTTCAGTCAAATCAGAAAAGAGAGCAGGCAAGCATTCACATTTTGGTTCAGCTCCATTTTAAGGATCCTGATTCGGCTATAAATATTAAATCTTGTTCAGTAATGACAAACGACGGGAAGGGAAATGTGTCTTTGTAACTCTAGGTGGCAGTATTGATGCAATTTGCCTGTGAATTGCTTCGATGCGTGGAAAAAATATACCCTTCATCTTCAAAGAAACACAGAGAAGCAATTTACATTTTTATTAAGTACTGCAGAGTTCTTCTGTATTACACGTGGGTTTGACAGAATTATGAAAAATTTAATTTCAGCTTTTAGTAAAGCAGCAAACTTTAATAATTAATCGCCGTCTGCCTCTTTTACCAATTTAACTGGTCCAGCACAGATGAATTCAGAAAGTTCCTTTAACATCCATTTGAATTATAAATGGACGATATATAAAATCCATCATTTTACTTCTGATCCTATATAGCTTGTCTTTAGGATGTAAGACTATGTAAGACACATCACAGGATAGATTTCTTTTAAAATGTAGAGATATACAATGGGGTCCAAACGTCTGAGATCAGTAATGGAAGTGCTTCTATTTTGCATTCTTTCATAATTTAATACAACATTTTTCACCATAAATTATATTAACAACTTCAGGGAAAAGTTGAATCTTTGAAAAAGGAATTTCTGAATGTTTTAGTTCTTGGTATGTCCCCTTTTTGCATTAATGCATTGGAGGTGACACGGACTCCACAAGTTTGTGCAAACCTGATGATCCATGTTCTCCCATGAACCTCAAGTACCTAAAACTTTCTTGGCCTTTAAGTTCCCCCATACATGGTTGATGGGGTTTGACCGTTTTTACAAACGAGTTAATATGGTCAGTGTCACAAATTTGCTTAAATTTGACCAAGAAAGAATCTTAAATAATTCTTCTTTATTTTAAATGTCATAACTTTTCATTGTTTCAAATGTTTCAAAATCCTAAAACTTTCTGCTTATTTCCAGGTTTCCATGAAAACAATTTTGAAAAAGATTGTCTGGTCTCAGACTTTTGGACCCTACTGTATTTTTCATTTTCTTTTTAAAGACAGATGTCTGATAGAAAAGTAATTTACCATATTGTACATGCTATAAACATGGTACAAAAATTAATTTCTAGGAAGGAATAAAACATATGGGCTACACTGCAGAAATATTCATAGTTACATATGTCATATGGACATATATAAAAGACAACATAATTTCATTATATACAATTATTTGAAATATATTGAATACCTTTTATCTTCTTCCTTGTTAGCAAAACAATTGACTATGACCATTCTACAATGCAACAGATTTTCACTCACACTTATTTAATTGCATGTTTAATTATCATACATTTGTAATGCAGGGTTATTAATGTATAATAAAATGCCTTTTAACACAGCTGATAGAAATGCTGTCTGCAATCAGCCCCAGTTTGCTATGGCCATTATGTTAATCAGAGTGGTAATGTGTAACGGTAAACATTATGGAAATGTGAATGGCTCAGAGCAGATGTTTCATGCACATCAAGCATCGTAGCTATACGTCCAGCAGGGTCTAATGTTTCCATCATGACCAGCATAAAGACATAGGACCAATTGTTAAAGACAACAATTTTTCTGACAATATCGTGACTTCTCTCAGTCTCTTAGTCTTTTTCATTTGCCCACGCTCTGACTGCAGCAAGACGTTTTTAAGCTGGTCTGAAGCTTTAACAAGTGAAGGTTTGTGGTTCATTCAAAGTGATAATGCTGAGCCACTGAGGTGTATGCTGATAGACTGGATGGATGCTAATACCACAACTCAACATACTCTTCTACTCAAACCAAGGGGAGGATAATCCCAAAATGACCGCATGCTACCCTAAGTACGAGCTGAAGTTACTTCAGGAATGAGGCGAGAACCATTCTCTCGGGTTAATAACACAGAACTAAGGCCTGGTTCAGGCTCTGTGTTAGGGTTTCAACAAACTAAAAAAAGGGCAAATTTAATTTTTTAAAAAAATTAAGTGCAACAGTCACATAGCTACAAATGAGTCTGATTACAAAAAATCATTTTTTATTTATGACTTCAGAACGGTTACCCCTGCCAGACTACTGCCGACGGAGCAGGATTCATCCATTTTATACATCTACAGCCACAGCCAGCATTTCACAGGCACATTTACAGATAATATATACCACCCCGCTGTGATCACATGCCATACGATGATCATAGTGCTCCCATAGCAGTTCACACCCACAGCTGCAGATACTACTGAACTTATAATGGTCTCAAATCAGGTGTGAAGGAATGTGATATTGTACTTTTCAAAATATTGCCACAATACTGTAATGTTATTTCAGAAAAACAACCAACAGTTTTACACTAGAAAGGGAAAAGGTTTCAATTCCATTTAATTGTCCTATTCTGGGTTACTGGCTATGCATCAACAAATGCCATCAACCGCTTAAAACATGAGTTCATTAAAAGGGAGTCCTACTGGTCTCCTACAATTGTAATTATTTTGTTATGGCTTCTGTGTACTGTCTGAACTTAATTTGTATCTTAAATATCACATCTCCATCTCAGCAGCCATGTCCCCACCACACACATTCCTTCCACACATTGACACTCAAGTCTGCACAACATATAAAAAAGTGACTATATATTTGATACAAAATGAACTGTTACAGTACATTCCTAAAGGGAAACAAGTATATCAGCCAAGAAGACATAGCCTGCAACAGAACAGTTGTGTAGAAGAAAAAAAGAAAATAAAGGTCTATAATAAAGATTTTTTGGCTGTTTTTCTGTTGCAATGTTTTATATTTAGCTCAGGTCAGTTTAGGTTATTCCTGAAGTGTAGGTTTGCTCATGTAGGCTTAACACACACACACACACACACACACACACACACACACACACACACACACACACACACACACACACACACACACACACACACACACACACACACACACACACACATAAAACTCAGCTAAAAAAACAGTTATTTTCTTAGTGACCGACAAGGCTGGTCTGATGGTTTCCATATTGGTCACCCCTCTGGTAAAATAAACAGTTGCCATTCATTTTCTCATTAATGAGCTGTGTAGCCTCTAAAATATAATCATTTGTGACATTTCTATCATACTGTACAATTAATTAATGGCATATGTTTCTGTTTGAATTAATGATAGCACATTCGTTTAGGAACTGTTTCCCCCAAAAGGTTAGTTTAAGTATACAGAGTGTTGTTAATTATGTTCATACATCATGATTTGGATTTGGACAGAAATCTCTGACTACTTAACTTGAGAAACTTGTGACTGATACATAAAACGCTTATCCTCCAGGCATCAAAATACAGAATTGTATTACAGCACAGAAAAACAACTACTTACACCATTAAAGAATTAATTATTGTAAGTGTTAAATAATTATATCATGTAATTATATGTATATATTATGGTGTGTAGTTAAAGGAAGTGAAACAGAAATGGATGCATCAACAAATCTTAAACAATTAATTTTAGAGACATAGTGCAACAATATCCACCAGGTTAATGTGTACATTAATTATCATAACTCAAAATTAATTGAGATAATTAATCAACTACAATGGACTGATTCTTTCCAAGGGGGCTTGAGAAAAGTGTATAGGGTCCTCTAGTACTAGTCCAACACATGTAAGGAATAAACAAATGCGGTTTTGTATGAATGTAAACCATGACATTGGTGGACTAAAATGGTCCTCAGGCGAAGCCAACACGGCATTAACAAACCCTTAATTTTACAGACCGTTGAATTTGCCAAACTATTTACGAAGAAAAATAAAGTGACATTTGCGTATAACCATGAGTTCAAAACTTATGTGAGAGGAGTGATTCAGTACTGTTCCGTTCAGACACACGGTTTATTTTGGAGACAGTACTGAGATTGATTGTTTTGAAGTGGAGGTCATATGACACCTTTTTTTTTTTACAGTTTTAGCTGATATAGGGATCAGAGGCTTGCATGAATTTATGGGCAAGGTTTAATCAAGCTTCTACACAAATGCCTTTTTATGATCAGGAACAGTGTCTCAGAACTGATGTGTGGCATTTGAAAGCTCCTTCCTGATTTATTATTTATTATTTAGTTATTTGCATGTAAATGAAAGCAAATGAAGTGATATGGATTTATATAATACATTATTTAAATGAATGACTCACTGCATGCATTAGAATGCACTTCCTTTGCTCCTTGAGAAGAAAAAACAATAATAGTATGTGTTATTTTTGAAAGGTAAACCTTGCTTGTGCCAGGAAATTAATCAAGGTAAATAACAATGGTAATCCTGAAATAAAAAAGTCTATCATTGAAATAAAAAGGTCTGGTCTTCAACCCTTTCATTTAACAAGACCATTATCCAGGTGTGGTCAACTCATCTCACTGGACCGTATAACAAAATGTGTAATGGCTTCACAGAGTTAGTACCGCAGTTTTGAGCAGAAAAGATAACTATTAACAGTGTAAATTAAGACACCGTTGGTGGTGTACATAAGTAGCTTTGGGAAAAGCATCTCCAAAATTAAAACTGTTATTAAAAATACCATTATAAAAATGTGTTCTTGCATATTGACCATATAATCAGACTCCCTGGGATGGCTAGCTAGCTGCATTTGCTACACTCTACCGGCAGTGCCAAAAATTAATGGAAAAATAGCATCACCAATCGAAATTCTCATGGCACCAGGATCAGTGCTTCACACCTACAAATGGAAAGCAGAATATGAATTTTTAAATTTTACAGATAATGATATTGTATCAGTAATGGATTCTCTTAGAAGGAAAGACTCCTATGTACAGAGACAGGATTTTAGAACTGCAGGAATATTCACAAAAGTAAAATAATGTATGAGAAGCAGTACTTCTGCATTGATGGTGTTCCCTTTATTGGTATCATTGTAACTCTAAATTGCTAATCTAGTTTACCAGCTTTGCTGTGAAGGCCACAGAATGCACAACACCTTTACCGAATACAGTGCCTGCTGAAATCAGGATCCCGAGTAAACAGGATTACAACTGCATTACAAGCTTACAATTGGCTAGAATACAAAGGACTTCTAAAATGTGCCATTCTACTTGAAGAGAACTAGAGATGAAGACTTCTTATGAAAATAATGACAGCAATTTCATGACTCAGAGAATATTTAAGTTTAAGCAGTTTTTTGATTGCACAGATATTTCAGATCAAGTAATCAAAAGTGAAAAGTGTCTTATTGCAATGACATTTTGTTTCCTCACCTCATGTTTAGTTACACTACATGGGACTTCACATATAAAAAATATATATGTGTATAACAATATATATGTGTACTCATTTAGCCTGTTTTTTTGCCCTGAATTTAGAATAACAGTTGAACACTCAACAAACTCAGATAAACAACCTGGTGTAATGGGCAATATGTAATAAATAATGTGGAAAAATATAATTAGCTGATATTTGGATCTGATTTGGTAGTGAATAAGAACAACTTTTGTGGTTTATTTTTTGTTTAATAAAAATGTAGAATTTAATGTATTCTTGGCATATTCAATTTACCAATATTTACCATGGAAAACTGCTATCCCTGAAAATCCATAAACTCCAGTTCAATGTAATTATCAAAAGGGTAAAGAGTAGGCAAGAGTAATATGCACTGAAATGACTTGGAAATAAGTGTTGTTTTTCTACGAGGAAAAAATAAATCCAATGTCCTCAAAATGCCTTGCCATTGTAAATCTTGAACTGTTTGACGGCTGATTTTTTGTGAGTTCAGTTTTAGAAACATGAAATATTGCACCATTTATATGGATTTTCCAGATTTTCCATGTTTTAGAAAGAATACACTGGCAAATCCTACAGCTGTAGTAACATAAATATCATAAATCAATTCTTGGATAGCATTATATTAGCAAAACGGGTCCTCTAATTCGGTTCTCAAAAATATGTGATTCTTAGAATCTATTTATAAAACCCGACACAGAATAATTGCTCTATTCAAATCTTTCCAGTAATTCACTTACAATTACCTGTTCCAGCGAGGGCTTGGCCAGTGATTTCATGCTGAGTAACTGCTTGTGATCATTATCCTTTTTGGCAAATAATTCAGCAGAAGAAAACTAAGAATGGGACTTATTTTACAATATATCTATGAGTGGAAAAGAGCGGTTTGAATTGTAAAAGCTTAAAAACTACATGGCAGCTGTAGATGTCACAGGTCTTCTGCTGAATGAACAAAGTCAGTGCCAGCGGAAAGTCACTCTCTTAGCATTTCCACTCCCAGCGTAAGCTTCCCTCACACCATCACTCTTCTTTTTCATAACAAGTATAGCAAAACCAGCAGCAGCTACTGAGAGGTACAAGATCCACTTTACACTTCAAAAAAACAGGAATTTGCCTGACTCTCTCTGCGGCTTGGCACTTTCAGAGACATAAGTTCAGACGCCATGTGCTTCTGCCAACCCAAACTGACAAACGGAATCGCTTCTGCATCACGGTGCTGTTCACAGTCGCTCGAGGACAGCTTCCTTTTTACACAAATTTCACTTCCTGTATATACCCATTTCTGAGAGCATGGAAAACCATTAAGTTCCACCTCAAATATGTCTCAACGTGTGCTTCCATGGCAGGGACATGCACACACATATTGAGGAGCAGGGGCCCATGGGAAAAAAAGCACCCTGCACATACCTGCTCCAGGATACGAGCACTGTAACCTGGCAAGGCCTCATGACTCACATGTTCACTGTTTTTACTGGGCAAGGGTTGACTCAGATTAGTCCTCTACAAAGACATTTTGCAACAAGGTCATGAATTAATTCCTTATCTGTGATCTTTTTCTGGAAATAATCTGAAAATAATATCTGCATTATTATATATTGATACAATAATGTATATTGATATAGTTTCAAAGAAACCACTAAAGTTAGTTGTAGCAGATGACAGCATAAGTCTGGAATCAGTGAGAAATGGCATATTAGTCTTTTATAGTGTCTGTCTTCAGCAGAGAGAATACCACATTTCGTTACAAAATGTGTAACAAAAAATCTTTTTTAGTTAATACTGTGTGATTTTGCAGTTAGGCATCTGTCACTTAAAACGTTTCAAAAATGTTGGTCAAGTTTATCAAAGTCAGATACTTTAAGAAATGTATAGCAGCATCAAAAGGGATATCAAAAATAAAATCAGAAATTGCCCGAAAAGTTGGAAACAACTTGTACAGAAAAACTGAATTACTAAAAGAGTAATTACAAAGAGAACTACTACATAGTCATGTCCTCATTAGACCATATTATTTTGTAATGCCTCACACACACGCACTATTGAACGTTATCAATCCTGCTAAATATACTACATTGTGTCTTACCTCATATACATTATAAATGAAATTAGAAAACGGGTAAAAAGGTTTCTTATGAAATCAACACTCGTAAACTAAATGATAACATTACTTTCCTTTTCATGTCCAGTTAAAACCTTAAATGCAACTGAAGTATTAGAATTGTACTAAACTGGACACGCTATACCCCAGGCTGAATCAACGCTCGCTGTTCTCCCCCCATAAAATGTACACAGCGCATTTTCTTCATGCGATGCTTTTCTCCAGTTTGGCAACTTTTCAACGTAAGCCATGGATCAGAGAGCCTCGGGGTAATTATGTTTCATTTTAAGAGAATTTTTTTGTCTGCATCCAGTATGCACAACACCAGGCCGAAGATACGATAATACAAGGTACAGAACAAGTGGATTCACCAAGTCCAAATTTTACAGTTATTTCTACTTGCTTGCTGCCGGACGGAGTAGATTGTGTTAGGCCTAGTTTAAAACGTCTGCTATTAATTTCCCAAAGAATTCTTCCCAAAGAAAGAGAAAGCGAGTTGATAGGAACCACGGCCAGGAAAAAAAAACAGTATACTAAAACATACATAGTCGTCTGTGTTCAATGGATGTCCTACTTTAACATTAAAAGTAATGCAATTTAAACATATTTCCATGTATTCTTGACACTTGCCGGTTGGGAAAAACAGCAATAAAAATTTCCAACTGAACTATTAGACATTATCTTACGTTTTTGTTTTCGTCAGAGTTTCCATATTCTGTTTCACTCACCTGTCAATGAAATGCGCTCAAGGAGGTACCAAGTAAGATTGAAAGAAGACAGTATTATATTTGCCTAAATGAAATACAAAAATTAATTCGGAAAGTATTCCCTGGCTCATTCTGCTTCTGTTCTATGTTGGTTTCCACATTTCTGATTACACGTTCTAGCGCTTCCTAAAAAACTCACACACCAGTCATATATGCGCTCAAAGCTACTTCTTTATGCGTATGATTGACAGCAGGGGAAACTGAATAATTTTATTAGGGAAGTATGTACAAAGTATATACTGAAACAAAATAAGATGCATAATATAAATGAACTTGTTCTGTGACAGTGAATAATTTATGACATTTTTGTATCAGTTAAAATATATTAATTGCTTGAACTTATTTGAAATTCAAATTAAACGTTAATCGAGTGATATGTTATCCCCTTTGTCTGTGTTCTTTTGGTCTCGCCCAAACTTGGCTTAGATTTTTGCTCCCTTTCTATGGGAGCTAGATCAGTCCATCGGTAGTGAAGGTTTGCGCGTCTCCATCAGTTTATCCTGTCACTGGCTTGCTGGACCTATTTCCTTTGAATGCCTGGGCTTTTTACATTTTCGTGCTAAGAAACCCTCGCAGTTATGGACATTTTATGGATTTTATGGATACTACCCACTGTATGGGCCGTAGAAGGTAAGCCATAATGTTTGTGTTTGGAAAGAATTTGGAAGTACTGACCATGTGAATGTATTTTACAGCATATCAGCTGAAACCGTAGGAGTTTACAGTTTCTGGAGCAAGGTGTAGCGAAATCCGAGTTTTTCTTTAGGTGCGCTATTGGGGGCGATGCCGTTTGTTTCGCGTTCAGGTCGATTTATAGTAAGTGACCATCGCTTTCATGTAGACTGTATCGCAAATGTGCAGGTAGCACATGTTCCACACAAAGAATTTAAGAGCAGTATGATCATAAATACTTGTTACAGTTCTTATCAGAACGAAATCGGTAAAGCGCAAACTGTCAAAATGCAGGTGCACGTATATGCAATAAAATGCTAAAGTATGGTTATTTTACTATGTGGCATGTTCTATTTTATTTCATTTTCAATCATTAATTTTTATTTTTGCATTTGAGATATGCATGCATATGTATGTTATAACTAATTTATATAATTGTGTATCTGCCCGGCGAAGTGGATACGACTCCAAGCAAAGTCAAGAAATAAATAAGCCACTCTTTCTTCGCTCTCCATGTAAAATGTAATATTTAGTCAAAACGCTATGATGGGCAATTTTGGCTCCACACGATGGTATCAAATAGTCGGCATCTATAAAGGAAAAAAATTACAAAGATTTTTGCGCTCGCACACAAGCTTGCATAACTCTGAACGCCAAATTTTTTATTTGTGACATTTTTTTATGAGAAAATTCCCGGAGATACGTCGATGAAAACTGCCGCTCCGACCGTGGTTGCATATACCGTGCCGTATGCACGGTTTGCATGTCCTGAATGCGCCGATATCCCTGATATGTGTAGGAATATCTCTACTTGGTACACACAACCACCCCCAGCCTTCCCAAGTGGTGGCGTAGGCTTGCTCAGACGTTTGACCCCCGCTCTGCATCTCCCCCCACTACGATATACAAATCTAGGAATGTCTAGACCTCTCTGAGTTCTGTTAAAACACTGAATTTATACACAGAACATAATTCCTGAACAAAACAATGAGAACTGTGATTTTTAAAATTCATTACACTATTGCTGCAAAAAAAATGTTGATGTGCTTGGTTTAATTGTAACTACAGATTTAGGAGAAATTTTTCATAGATTGTTCTTGACTTACGAAAGTGTAAGATAAATTCATTGCTATACATTTTACAGGTGGGTGATAAATAATAAAGTTGCGCATCGGTGTAAAAACCGCAAACACGGAGCCCGGCATCTATGTTTAATTAGTAATTCCAAATTTAAATGTACAATCTGATAAACGTTTGTCTTTTTAAGGTTTGTTTTCTCATTGGTAAAAAAATGTCAGGTGACATATCAGATGGCATGTCATGATCCCTCTCGTTTCAACCAGAATGCTGAAGCACTGACCTTTTTCCTTCCTCTGTATAAATCATACTGGACACCCCTTTTTATCAGTAATGGGTCAGATAGATTTCTCACCCACATGTGCTACTTGCAGAATGAATACGTATGTAAAATAGAATATATAAAACAGACAGACCGTTCATTATTGTAAGTATGTTCGGTCTGCTCCAACTATCAGCCAAAATGAAAGAAGGCTTTGACAACACAAAGAGTGTTGCAGGAATTTGACCATCAAAGTATAACATAATAGAATCCAGTTTTTTATGTAACATATCTGATATCAATACAGTTCATATTGAAAAATATATGTTTTCTGCATATATATTTTACACTAGATGTAGGAGACTGCACTTTGGCAGAAACTGTGTGGCTTTTATGTTATCCTCTGAGCCCATTCCATGGCCCAATTGTCTAGTGGTTTTGTTGGATGTTGTTTTTAGTAATTCATATCGAAGCATTGGTTGGTCCCTCTCCCAATTAAAAATTAGAATGCAACTGGAAGATGTACAATATGGGAGCTGAGTGCCTATTTCCTCGCTTAACCCCTTTGCACATAAAATTAAGGCCTCATGGCTGTGCTGTGTCACTTGTGCTGGTTCAGACACAGCTCTCCGACTGAATATGCCGCCGGCATCGAGAATTCTAGCATTTTTTTTGGCTAACTTTTCTTCAAAGTTAAGGCAGCATAAATAACGGTTAATTCCCTCTGCCCGCTGATACTCACAGGCTCAATCAAATGTAACCCCCTGAGGATTTTCTGAGATTTTGGAAGGCAAACATGGCTGACTGACGATGCGCTGTCCTTCCCAGTCTGCGAGAGCCATTATGCCAAAGCGCTGTGCTATCTGGACTGAAAACAGTTGCTGCTGTGTGTGAAATCCACAGCTATTTCAGTAATATCACCAGAGCGCTTGTGTAGGAGGATAAAGGATACACTGAATGAAGCTGTTTCTTTTCAGCGGCTCCTAGTTCTGAATTTGGAGAAACATGCTGTGAATAGTTTATACTCTCCATATAACTGATCAGTGTAATATTCTCTGACAGTTATTGTATCCGCATATTGTACTTGCTGGAGTTCTGGGTTAATGCAAGATTAGGAAACAAGCTCTGGTTTATCAGTAGGATTTTACATAGATGGAGCTTTCGTATTTACTTTTCAGTGTGTCTCGGATATCCTAATAACACATTTTTAATATGTGTATGAATTAATCTGATATGGCGTATATGAAATAAAGTTTGATTTAAAAAAATAGAATTATTACGGCAAGGCTGCAATTCTATCTGATATGCCAGCTATGGTTTCAATTCATAAATTACAAAATGTGTTCCACCTATAAACGTTATATAAACAAAATATGATCATACAATGGTACATTTTTATTTGGTTTCGCTTTTGTTGATAGTTTTTCTATTCCTTTCTGGTACAATTGTAAAAAATGTGATACATTTGCCACAGTGGCTGCATTTAACAGCTATGAGCTGCTAACTTCCCATACTGCAACCAGACAACAGAACAAGAACTTATAAGGGGTGTGCTTATTACTACTACCTGAAATAGATACCTAGTGGTAAAATGAAGGTGCCGCTGTTATATGAGGGAGCTGCCCAACATGGCACAGAATGAGAGAAGATAAGTGTTTCAAGGATTTTTTTCCCTGAAGATAATAAATAAATACGTAAATAGGAAATGAAACACTATGTGCTGGGTCTGCTGGTTATGGATTATATACACCATAGCTAGTAATAAATAAATAAACAGTTTATTCCTGTTCTATTCTTTTGAAAATGGTCATATATGTCGGTGCAAAAACAATTTCAGCTGCCAAGCTGTATTTTGGCCTTCCATGATTTCTTGTTTTTTCTGGTGTATAAAATCAGGAAAATAAAATGCATAAGAAATCTGTCATCTACAACCATGGAATAAAGCAAACAGCTGAAAAACCAATGTAAAAATAGTTATTGACTTTCATGAATCAGGTAATGGGTATACCTAAAAAAAATCATCCACGAAAATATTAGTGTAATAATCAAACAATCTATAACCACTACAGCTGTTTAATTTGCCAGGTTTAATGTGCCCTATTCCCATGGACTCTGGGAAGATGGTGTGGAAGGCAAAAGGCAGTTCAATGGTCACATTCAAAGGCAGGTTCCTATGGTCAGATGAGACTTTTTGAAAGTCTTTGACCATGCACACCATCTGTCATGGAGTCAGAAGAGTGATGCATACAAAGACAAGTACCTCACACCTACTGCAAAATGTGGTGAATCAGTGATGCGATGGGGCTGTCGTGCTGCTGCCGATCCCGGGACCCCTGTCAGAGTCGATAGTAACATGATACCCACTATGTAACAGGTCGTTTTGGCCGAATACCTGGTAACCCCCGCCAGGAGGCTGAGACCTGACCACAGGTGGACCTTCCAGCAAGAACGTTAACCAAAATGCACCTCAAAATCAAAAGACTCTCAGCCTCTGGATCTACTTCTAAACCTGACTGAAACCTTGATCAATTTGTATGATCTCATATCAGTTGGGATTTGGTTAGAATTACTATTTAAGCATGCAATAGCCAGAAAATAATTATTTCTATGCACACCAAAAGCTTGAAAATGTGCTTGCAGTCATTATCTGGAACTCAGATTTCTTCCATTTTCAAATCCTTGCCAAAAAAAACCTATTTAATTTTTGTCAGTTTTTTCCTGTCTTTAATGAGCCACAATGGTCAACTTCCTCAGTGGTGCGGTGATACTAAAATAAGTATAACTGTCAGGGAACACTATTGTTGGTTGTGTTCATGCAGCCAGTGTTAGTGCGTTGTGTAAAGCAGATTGATTGCGTCCAGCTGGAGATAGCAAAACAAATGATCCGGCTGTTTGATTTGTTTGGTCTGCCCAAAGGATTTTGAGGAATTGTGAGTAAAAGCCATGTACTGTACCACTGCTCACGGCTTGGATGTATTTCAAGTAATTAAATTCTGTTCCTCTCACTCGAAATTGCTGGGGATGTACAGTCCCTTCCTTCGGCTGGCTGCGAAAGCGGCAGTAAATTCCTGTGCTGTTTTAACCGCAGTCTCTAGTGGTGTGAAATTTGCTTGACCTAATTAGTGGAAATCACAGGGCTGTGCGTGTGTGAAGGGCTCTGCTGTCTCAGCTGTGGTGTGGGGACCTGCACTTATGTGGCTTTTCTATTTATGTGTTTGTGTGTTAGGGGGACGCGCTTGAATCGCCAAGACAGGTTGGGTTTTACAGGGGATGAATGATTGAGAGAGGTCAGAAATAAGGTTACGTTGCCGTCTCTTTGTTGAACGGGCACACTGATGATTAATTTGTCTGCTTGCATTATTTTAAAAACTGGCTTTCAAACAGTGATTGGGGAGAACTCCCCCGGTGGTCTACTGGAAAGGTTGAAATGTTATGAAAATTACATTAGAAACATGTAGTTAGATTGCTGCATTGATATTTGCACAGATAAACAGGTGCACTCATCTGATTGAAAGTCTAATTATTATGTATTTAAAATGTACAAATAGTGTTTTGTTTAAATGTTTAAGTGGTTCAAAATTGTTAAATTTGTCTGTAGAAGAAAAATATGGAGAACCGCTGGTTTAGTATTTACATAAGTGACCCAATAATCTCTGTCCTGAAGGTTGAGTCCTTTGGATGGTTTGGTTTTTTCTAAACAGGCGTCATGCCTGTTCTCTTTGCACAGTTTTTCAGCACAACTACTAGCAATTTGTGTGTGTGTGTGTGTGTGTGTGTGAGTGTGTGTGTGTGTGTGTGTGGGTGTCTGTTTGTGGATGCAGCAATGAAAACTCGAATAGTCAATTACTTTTATTTGAATGCTGAACTGTAAGATGAGTAATCGATTATTTGTTTCAGAATGCAATGATTGTTAATTAATAGAGAAAAAGCTTAATTCTGTTTCATCCATATTCATGAATGGGACTCTAAGGGCATACAATAACACGTAGCTCATTGATGTTATTAATTTCTCTGGCTTATTGCATTGGGTGCAGGTCTCTGTTCAGTGAGCCATTGTATTTGGAGAATTAGAGTTCTATACAATTACTACACATAAATCTATTCATTTTTTGAACTTGTAGAATATAATGTCCCATACATTATGCATATATCAGTGCTTGTGTATGTTGTCTGCATTTTTGTGTGTATGCCACACTGTTCTCTATCCTTAGCCTCCCTACAGAGGTGCATAGATTTTTGGATGAAATATTAGATTTCAGTGCTTTGCTGCTTGTATCTCAGAGCTCTGCATGTCCCGTCCCAGGAGTAGGAAAAAGGTGAGGTACACGTGACTGGTCAGGAATGAGGACTCTATCCACAGCTCTCCCATCCAAAGGACTCAAGGAAAAGTGGGACAGGAATATCAGGGAACACAATGTCTTTTGTAGTCTTAGCATGGAGGTGGGGAGTGGGTAAGTTTTTCCACCTGTTGTATTGAGGGCTGTTGAACACAATGCAAGCCTGTGGGTTGAGTCATGAGCAACGACCATAGCATGGTAAAAACCTGCTCAGCTACTGTCTTGCTTCCCGCAAGTGTCAGATGTGGCTGAAATGCAAGACTCCGCACCTGCCTTCCAGCTACATGAAATATCATACATTACATGGTAGGCGAAGTAGTACACTCAGATACAGGAAAGCACCCTTTGCATTATTCTGGTCTGTAAAAGCAAAGCCATATATCATTAGCATATTATCTCAGTGTTGGTGGTAGATAAGTTACAACTACAACATTGAACCGGTGGGATGTTGTGCATTTCAACGTTGGATTAATCCTCCTTAAATAGTTATCCAAACTTTATTATATGTATCTTTATAGCCTTTGCAGATTTTGTGGTGGAAATATGTCCATGAGATCCAGTAGATGCGAGTACCTTTTTCGGAGAATCTGACTGTGTTTCAGTGGTATATTGACCACACTGCAAGCTTCTGTTTATTGATTGGATTTTTTGCGTGGTCTTATCACAAAGGGGCCTGGAGACCGTCCTCATATATAGACCATAAGAGAAAATGAGCAGGACAACATACGCTTTTGCACATTTGAAAGATTTCCGATGGGGGATGTTCCAGTCCAACGAGGGCGAGCAGATGCTAACACTTCTTTAGCAAGGCCGCAGCAGCTTTGCTCAAACAGCTTGTCTCAACCCAGGTCTTAACCCGCACGGCCCAGGGCTCTGTGATCTGCAGTCGCGTGAACAATTTCAATTAGTGACACCGCCCTTCATTGTCTCCGTGAAGCTGGTCATCGCGTTTCATAGAGCGGTCCATGGCCTACCTTGAGGACGAGTTCAGTCTGGCCTTGCAAAGAGGTATTAGGATCCGCTAGGCAACAGCCCAGGGGCTCACAAAAGGCCTGGCCTCTCACCATGGCATGACTTCATTGTGTTAGAGGCTTCAGCCAGCGTCATTAGCTGCTGAACTCAGCTAGCGCACTGCACTTTTTTTCTGTGGTGTCCCATTCATCTCCAGTCTAGTGTATACTAATGCTAGTATCAGTATGCAATTATATGTATATATATAGAGAAAGAGAGGGAGATAGAGGCAGCACTATGACTCCATAACATTCAAAGTTATATTTAGCTCCTGAACTAAATTAGGGTTTTCCATACGACATAGGTTGAGTAATTGATTAATCAAGTCATATCAGGTTTGTATTTACAGTGTTGTTGTGTGCTTTTCCTTTGGCGCTGTTAAGTAGGCTGTTTAAATCAACAAATTATCTCTGTGTAACAGTATCATGATCTCAGGCTAGGACACAAGGAAATATGAAAACTGATGGGGAAGCATTGAGGGTGATGGAGGTACTCACGAAATGGTTGGGGGGTGGTTGATGAGGACACATTTCAATCGTCCTGTAAAAACAACAGACATGTTGTTTTCGATATGCAAGACTTGAGAGACATGTACTGTATGTGTCTAGACAAACACAGTTTTACTGCTTCAATTTGTACAGAAATGAACACAAGTTGCATCCAATGCAGCCATAGAGATGTTGACCTCATTCTTGAGTGATTGCTTAGTGATTTCACAAGCTTTATTGTGTTTACTTTTTTCTGCGTATACTAAAGCTTGGGGGAGGCTGTCCTGCTGTTTTTCACATTTTTATCTTCTGATCGCATTTCATGCAGGATCTCAGCTGCGTGTTTGCGTTGTCAACTTGTAGGAGGTTTGACTGTATCTGTGACATGCATACACCTAACAATATGTAGATCAAGTGGAAATGCCATGAAATTAAAACAGGCATGCAACATATGGCCGTACATGCATGAGGCCATATTGCAGTTTATTTTTACAGCCGAGAAAGACAAATACACTTACTGCTTATAGAATATATACTGATGTGCAGTTTATTTTGAAAGTCAAGTTCACCTCCTGTTCATTTTAGAAGCACAAGATAATGTTTTGTTGGATAATAATTGCATGTAACAATGTCATCACTTCAGTCTTGTTTTTGTATTAGTATGAAGAATGGGTAAGTGTATTATTTATGACTAAAACTGAACAAAGTTGTATGCTGCATGGCGATTATTTTTTTAAAGCCATCACCATAGCTAAAAACTGGACGGCAGTAGACTGCAGAGCAGATCTCAGTGGCCCTGTAATTTCCCTGCTGTAGAGGCTGTTAGATTGCCATGTTCAGTTTGGTACCTGGTGTTTTCCACATACATTGAAGAGTTCCAACAGGCACTTATATAAAAATGGCAGCATTCTGAAACCCAAGTACTGGAGTTGTCTGTCAGTAGCCAGTGGGGTTTTTTGAAGGGGGGAGGTGGGGGGGAGTTCTTAAAACAGTGTGTGAGAGTCTGAAGTTTGCTTGCAGTAATGGAAACATACCGGACTTGCGTTTTATCACATTCTTGCCTTCCCCTCGTGAGCCAGTCTGGAAAAGCCGGCGGACCTCCCGCAGAGCGGGCGGCGATTAATCTTTCCTCGGGTCTTGATCTGAGCGCCGGCAAATCGGCCGCTTTTATTAATCTCAACTGCGAGGGTGTCGGGAGGGCCCGGTGCGTATTCCCCCGGCCCTGTCAGAGGGCTGCGCGTCTTTGTGAGGATGATAATTCGCATATATAATTTAAAAAGCAGCAGTATAACCTATTTGTTTTCGACTCGAGTTACTAAACAGCCTGTGACCAGGAGGGAGAGTGTGAGCTTTGTTTCCAACACTCTGGTGAGTCAGTGCTTTGAGGAGCAAACTGACGGCATCTTTAAGTGGATTCCTCTCCAGAGAAGGGACCCTCTCCATGGAGCTCATATGGATTCCTCTCCAGAGAAGGGACCCTCTCCATGGAGCTCATATGGATTCCTCTCCAGAGAAGGGACCATCTCCATGGAGCTCATATGGATTCCTCTCCAGAGAAGGGACCCTCTCCATGGAGCTCATATTGATTTTTACACTTCCACACTTGGAATTGTGGTGATTCCTGCAGCACTGCTGGCAGCACAGGAAAACCACACCTTCAGATGATGAGGAAAAGAAAACACGAGCAACTGCTGGGAGCTAAACATCCACTCGGGTGTTAATATTTCATCCGTGTGACGGGCCGAGCATGGACAGGTGCCCTACTGTAATTGCTGCACGGCCTGCTTACCAGTGCAAGTTGGTTTGAGCTTTAAATAGTCGCTTTCCGCCGATGTCAGCCACAGAAAAGTTCGGGCTGGCTTCTCTGCCGAGGTGACCGAATCCAAAGTCTACACCCTTTAATCACCTTTGACCCCTAAAACAATAAATCAGGCGAAGGCTTGCAAATAATAACTGTAATGTTCAACTAAGCAAATATTGAAACGCATGTCCCAGCTTGAGCTTTCCCACCTTTTTTCACTTTTAAAGGGTAATAAAGCTTGGGGAGTGAAAACAAATGTGCACAAAATTAGCCCTGAGACAGGGAGAACGTATCCATTTCAAATGTGGATAGCGTTTGATTTCTCATAAAGGAATCCTGTTTAACATTTAGGGAAACTGTGGGAAACGGCCATTAGACATTTTGATCTTACATAAGAGTTGTATTTTTTACAGTGGAATGGGGGGCAATGCTAGCTGGGTCTTGGTTTATGTTTTTCTTGAAGTGGGTAAGTGATAGCAGGATTAGTCTACCTTGGGGCCATAATTTTTTTTTCTGTTCACAGTCCGAAAAATGTTGGGTCCAAAAGTTAAACCTGCACTGAGTTACGGCTAATGCCTCTGTACTCAACCCTCTGAGCCTCTGAGAGCTTCGGGTGCAAAATTTTTAGGAAAATCAAATGTTTTTGCAGGACATTCAAGTACAGGGGATCATTGCCTGAATTAAACACGGTCAACAAAGGTAGAGTTCAATATGTTTTACAAAAATGGATTTAGTAACAATATTTTTGAAAGGGAGGCAATGTGATCATATGTCACATAGGAATACATGGCAGGATCCAGTTTTTTTCTAGTAGCTGGGGTTCGGATGAAATCAGGTACAATAAACAGTAACTAATTTAATATTCTGAAAGGTCCTCCCTGTCTGGCACTTTACACTTCTACCGTTTTCTAAACGGGGTTTATGGAAAATGTGGTGCGGCTGAGGCCACCAGTCATGGAGACAAACAGGTTAAGTTGATTAAATTTGACGCAGGCTGTATGTTTGAAATAACTAATCGAATTAGTAGCTTAGAAACAGGGCTGCATTATTGAATTGAAAGATATAGTAAAGTGGTAGTCACAGCCCAGTGCGTCTTCTTTCATTGGCACCGCGTCAGGACTGCTTTCCTTCGTACCGAGCAAAAATAGGAAAGACTGCGTCTGAAATGTTTTCTTAATCTGTAGAATTGGTCTACATACAGGCACTTCCGCCAAAATTAGGACCGACAGAAAATTTGTCTCTTGTCAAGGTTCGAGACTTCCTGTGCATGTCTGAGCACTTCTGTGAGATAAAGTGAGATGTTCTGAGCTCCACTCCAGTGATTCTTTTTCTCTTTCTCTCTCTCTCTCTCTCTCAAACACACACACACACACATACACACACACACACTCTCCGTGACTGAAATCAGTCAGCCAGTGTATGAGCTCTGGACCAGATCTGCTCTGGACAAGGAGGAAGGGGCAGAGAGAAATTGAGAGTGATCAGAACCCGGTGAACTCACACACACACACACAGAAGCATTGTGGGGTCTCCTTACAGAGACCCGCTGGATTAATGTCACCTCCCATTGTCCCCTCCAGCACAGCCCTGTCTTCCACAGGGCAGGGATGCCGATTACATCTTCATTTACATAAAAATAGAACAAGAGAAAAAAAACAGGGACGGGGAAAAAACAATGTCTCACCTGAGCCACAGCTGCACGCGGTCCGTGGCGTGTGATGTCTGTCGGCCCTCGGCCCATGTGACGTCTGACCGGCCTGGCGGCTTGCCGTTTTCAGCCGTCGATCCGCATTAGGGGGGCGAGATGTTTCCCCTGGGCTCTGCTGACATGTTCCCAGACCCTTACGTAAGAGGCAGGCGGTCCTGACCGATTTCAGTCGCGCCAGGAGCGGCCAGATCAGCCGTGCACCGGACTTCAGTGGCAGAGGACCTTGCAGAGATCTGTTCGCCTGGCAGTAAAATGAGGATTTATGTCAACGTGTGGCACTGTCACAAAGGCCAGGGGGTTAAATCTCTCATCTTTAAAAACTTTTTTATTTATCCTGGAAAGAATCCAAACAAATGACATTGGCATTCACAGGCCAAAAGTAACCAGCAAGGCACTTGATTGAAGTGTTGCTTTTTTCCTCCCTGTTTTTACACATTGTCTTGATCAATATTTGGAAATAACGAGAAGAATGTTGTGAGAATCATAATGATTCATGGCTCACCTTAGTTGGTTACACAACACTGAGAAGAGAGCCCCATACGAGTAGATTTCACGACACAGATTTAATGCAACCTCTGTCTTTTCCTCTGCCATGAGACGGGGCCATGTCCATGATGAGGTTTTAGTGAATGGACATGGTTCATTGGATGGGCGTGCACCTGATGAAGCTATGCGTGGTGACTGATCTTAAGTTGCAAGGTGCAGGGGAAGGTGGGCTAGATTTGGGAGGTTGTGCGGTGACCATCTTGGGAGCCTTCCTGGTCCCTCCCTGACGCAGAAGAAGCGGCGTGGGGCATGTGAGTGAGTCACGTTGTCATCCGCGTGTCTCATCCCCATCATACTCTCTTGCGTCTCATATGGAATCAACTTCTCAAGCCAAAAGTATGTCATTAGTTTCTCCTCATGCCACACATGTTCCAATTATCCCAGCTACTGCTGCTCTGCTGCCATCCATGGCTTCCATCACAGCGAGGCAGGAATGTGCCATTTTCTCAATAGCCACACATCACTACCATGCAGCTGGCTTACAGCAAAGCAATTCATTGCGGTTCTTTTCTGTTGTATGTCATTGTGATTGCATTGTTGGTATGTATTAAAGAGCATGGAACTTGCATACGTACACATTTTGAATTTGTGGTTTTCCCTCATCTTAAACCCTTTCTTGGACACTATCAAACATCAGTTTGAGTGTATGATATTTCATGATTGAGAATGAAGCCAGTCTTTTTATCCTCTCTGTTCTGTTCTCTAATTGTGGACAGTAATTGGCTCTGCGGAGAACATGCTATGTCGCAGCGTGAAGCATTAATGCAGAACAAGAGCGACCTACACTGCCTGTGTCTGGCTGCCTCAGGTGCACATTTGCTTATTCCAGAGGACTTCCTGCCAAAGGCCAGACTCTCATCTAACGCCTGCTTACACTCTCTGCTGTGTCAGTTATTACATGCAGGAGGGAGTAGGAGAGGGTTTGGTGTGATTGTGTGTGTCTGTGTGTGCGTGTGTGTATGTTTGAGTGTGAGTGCATTTTTGTGCATGTGCTTTTATGACTGAGCATGTGTGTGCTCATCTGAGTGAATGAGGGCGATGTATATATATGTGAGTGTATTTGAATGCATGTGTCTCACTGTGTGAGTATGTAAGTGTGGGACTGTGAGAGTGTACCTTACTGAGACTGTGCACTAGTATGTAATTGTGTGCAGGGGTATGAAAGGGGTGGGGGTTGGGCAGTTGTGGGTGGGTGGGTTTACCTGACCGGAGCTTGGAGCCAGAGCCGCCTCAGCACGGGCTGCAGGTGTCAGTGCGCCTCAGCCTCACTTCCAGCCCAGTACCCGTCCGGTCAAGAAGCCCGGGGGACACACGGCGGCTGTCAGGGTAAAGCGCTGCCGCTGCCTTCCGCGGCATCCAGGGGCACGGTGCGACGGCTGCTGCAAGAAAGTGTTGCCAGACACGGAATCAAGGGAAATCAGCTGCACCAGGTTCATATCTAATGGTGCTCTCAGAAAAGCCACAAAACAAAGCACTGGTTGCAGAATTAGATCATTGCTTGTGTGTTCTTTTCACTCTAACACACTGCATGTGAAAAACTATGAGACTGACCCTTTGGCTGGCTTAGGTGTCTCCATTGCATTTGAAGTGTGGGGCAGGGCTCAAAAATAGACCTATTCTCCAGCACACCAACTCAAAGTAAGTTCCGTCTGCGATATGTTGGATGTTTCAAACTGCTGGAAAGGGCCTCCGACGGGAATCGATGATGGATGATGTAAAGCAAAGCATGAAAACAAAAAATGAGGAAAAAACAGCTTAGGGCTACTGACTTGAGGTCCTTTGTTAAAATCACTTAAAATCGATTTCTTCTTTTTATGCACCCTCGTGAGGGGATGTCCCAGCAGATTTGACCCATAAGTCAGTTTAAAAGGGTAAAAGTGTACTTTATCAGACTCAGGCTGCCACAGAATACATGGATGGAGTTTTGGTAACAAGCATGAAAAATATGACGTTATTGAATTGCATTTGCCCTTCCTTAAAGTGCTTTTGACTGAATCCCAGTCAGCGGGGCTGTGCCATGAGGGATAGCAATCACGATCACTACAGCTGCCACACAAAAAAAAAAAAAAAAAAAAACTTTGCATGTCAAAACGGCACATTATGTCATTTATTGAGAGATTTATCATTATGTCATTTATCTCTCTTAATTTTGACAAAAACCTTCACAGCCATGGTGGAGCTAACGGTCAGGACAGTAACCATGCTGTTTGCTAACTGTGCCTCTATCCTGCCTGTAACCAGGCAACCACCAGAGATGCTGTGGAGCTGATTTGACACAGAAGAGACTCGCTGCATGTGGGAAAAGAAAGATAATGGAAAACGGCACAAAACATGAACTTGGCAAGGCAGCCTAGCTCAAACTGTCTGGTGGAACAGGAGGTTTCAGAACCCCCATAAAATACAGTCAGGGACCGAAAGAGCAAGTGATGGTTAATCTCATTGTGCATAAGTTATGGTATTTAGCAAACCTTTGGAACACAGAGCATCTCTTAAAAGGGAAATAATGCTAAGTAATTAAAATAAAAAACAAAAAGTAAACCTCCACAAAGAATAATGCATGAATCTCCCAGAGACGAGTAACAAAACCCGAAGCACAGCGTTCAAAGACAAAGAAAAATAAAACCCACAGTTAAGAGTTGCACAGAAGGTATTTGTTTGCATCTAATTGCATTACCCCACTGTACAGGGAATTAGCAGAGATAATTAACTGCTTTAGCCCGTGGCTGTTTCTTTATTGCTCTCACGATCTCCTGTGGTTTCTGCCGTAGATTTGATGCTACAGCACAAATGGATTACAAACCTCCCAGTTCTCAAAGGGTCACTGTTTCTTAATGGAAAATGGAAAACTTTTTTCTTTCAATCTCTTGAGCATTTGAAGAAAACCTACAGAAAATCTGGTAGGAGGGGAATATTGTTGTTAAAAGTGTCAGTTGTCAGATAACAACAGTTTCAATATATTTTAATGGTGTTGGTTTGCTTACCCAAACTGACCACTTTGTCGCCTTTAACATGGCAACAGTTGTAAGGGGGCCCAGCAAAGAGAGAAAGAAATGGGACCGAGTGGAACCTGAAGGCGGAGATGTAAATAGGTCTTAAAAGTTGGGGCTGCTCCACACAATAGCCAAGGGATAAACACACTTCTTCTCTGTGGTTAATTACCTGCAGACCAATTACTGTGGACCATCCTAGAGGCAAGAGAGGATCATTTTCTGCATGGCATTAGAGCTCTTAAGAGCCAGGGTTTCAGTGATTATCAAGGGTGGGCAGGAGGGGTTTAACATGCCGTAAGTGGATTTTGTTTTGGAGACTTATGGCTCTTTTTCACAGCCGTATTCCATGTTGCCTGGGCCAGACTCCGGCCTGCTGCTGCTTAGTCTGGTCCAAGTTATGGGTCGATTTACACTGTCCCAGGCCACCTGATAAAAATACCCAAACCTTGAAAAAAAAAAAACAGGCCATGGAAAGATTATGGAACAAAAAAATTGAGAGGAAGTTTCTCAGTGTGTCTCGCCATTTTTGCGAAGAGTCACAAAAATTTAGGCTTAAGGAATCTCACAGAACATCTCCTCAGAACATGATGGCAAAGCTAAATTATATGCCTTTTCATATTTGACTTCCTGCCTACATCCTCTGTCAAGTCCTCTGTCCACTCTGCATAGTTGGTGGTTGCTAGTTGGTGGATTTTTCTCAAACACGCAAAAGCGTATTCGCTGGGCCCCAATCAAGTGGACTGATTCTTACACCATTCACTTCTCGGAGTATTTTCTGTTTTATTGCAGACAAGAAAACCTTTAATCTTTTCATTCTTAAACAGAATGACATATACCTTAAAAGACTGAAGTCCATTTAAATTTTCTGAGAAAGTTGAGTGTTCTTCCTGAAGACACCTTCTGATTGTGATGCCATATATCCAGGCTCTAGTTTATGTAAGAAGCAGCTGAAATGCCATGTGCCATGTTGGTGGCCTTTTCACTGTACATTCTTGTTCTCTTATGTCTTGTCTGTACTTACATCTTATTGGAAACTAAGTAGGATAGGTATGGCTCTATTTTTCCTTGATCCATACCATGAGCTGTATTCAACCCTGTTTATCCATGAATGTGTATACTGCTGTTGGCTGGCTAGCCGACCAGATAACCCACATACATTTTGGATATAATTTTAAATGCTGCTGTGTGCATGCTTGTTGAGCATTGCTCCTCATGTTTATGTATGTCTGTACATGTGAGGGTGCATGTATTTGCATAAATGTGTGCATTTTAATATTAATTGTAGAACAGATTTTCCATTTCCCATCAGTTTGGTATATGCAGTCACTGCTATGGGTTAATGACGGGGAGAGGCACATGTAGGGACATATGTGTGCATGTGACCGTGTCTGCTTTTGCATGTAGATGTGTGTGCGTGTGTGTGTAATGTAACTTTTAATCTCTTGTCTGCATTATATATGCAGTTGCTGTTAGTGTATGTGTTAGTGCCTGTACATTGCACATGCAGGTGGCAGATGCATGCCACACAGTCCCGACATGCTCTCCTCAGTGATGTGCATCTTTAGAGGTTCAGTCCCTTAAACGTTCCTGCAGGAAACATTGAGGTTTCCATTTAAACTGATGCAATAACCAGAGCCAGAGATGGAGAGAGAGGGAGAGAGACAAAGGGGGAGGGAGGGAGGGAGAGTAAGACAGAGCAATACTTGCACCCCTGGGGTTTATGAAACAATGTCTTAAATTGTTGTTGGGCTCATGGAGTAGCAGAGCTCTCTTAAACAGGAGCTCGGTGCACAGGGATTTGAAGAGTGATGACTATTTTCCATGCACCCTAAAACCATTTATTTTATGTGGTGGGCATGCGCCTCGCAGAGCCATCGCCATTGATTGCACTGAAGGTGACTGGAGAAAGAAATCCACAAAAACTCACCAGAGACCGGTGTGGCTGTGGAGTCGATGCGGAAATCCAGTGGAGGATGCTAAAATAAAATGAAACGGTCACATGACACCACGGGGGCTCATGTGTGGAAGGCTACAGCTCATGCAGACAGACCTGAGATCTCTTTTCACATGACGGTAACTGAAGACCAAATGTATATTGACAGAATCTCATTATATTACACCTTGTCCCGAAACTGTACCCACCTATCAGAAATAAAACCCACAAAGGAGCTTTTTTATTTGTCTTCATCAGTTTCTGAGAATATGATTGTGAAAAGCTGAATTGTATGTTCGTGTGCACCTTGAAAAATGTGAACATTACGCTGAACTATATCAGCAGGATGCACAGTTATGCACCGCTGTTTCATTCTGTTACCACCATTTTAAAGATGCAAACTCAAATAGTACTGTGCAGGAAATCATCAATATTAATTTGACGTCTCCACCAATCAATGTTTAGTGTTTCCAATGCTCTATACTCCCTCTGTGAATCACAGTGACACAGATTATTGAGCATTGTAACAGGAAATGACCTACTTCTCTGCTGGGCTGCTAAGCCTGTAACACATGGACACTGGGTCAGAGGCGACAGAAATCCACTACTACATAGCATGGAAAATCACCAGATCATGGGAATTCTGGGTAGTGTAGTTCACAGATGTGTAAATAGTGGTCCGTGATACAACAAAGAAACTGTATAGGAAGGATATTTTAATGAACTTTCCATATCTGCAGAAGCCACTGGTACATACATATCTGAATGTTTGTGTATCATCACACGGGCTACAGCTGGGATAATATTTTTGAAAATGGCCGATTAACTTAAAGGCTGTATATATCAGTTCCAGATTCAGCAGGATGTTTTAGTGAGAAGTCAATTCAGTCCATAAAACCCTGATTCAGTTGGTTGATGTAGTTAGTACCAGCAGTTAAAAAGGTGTACCCAGTTCCCATCAGTAAACGTCACACTGTGAAATGGGATACAGTGGTTGTTAGATTTTCGCACACATTGCAATATACATAACTTACATTTTTACTAATACAGCATCCATTTTAAAAGGAGGTACAAATTGTGAAAGTACTTGGTGTGATTTCCTCTATGAAATATATATGTATATATAGATATAAATAGATAATTCTGTACATAATATACATCTGTAAACCATCCCTGGAATTATGAGTCAGATGAACAGATAAATAATTCAAGTGGAGTATTTTCACACGTTTAAATCGTGCCAGGGACCACAGTGGATAGACAGTGCGTGTACGCATATTTCACTCAACAGCCTCTGTACACAGAATCCCCCCCACACCTGCAGGCACACTGTTCTCCGCTCGCGACGTGAGGCCTGTTATATCTCTAAAATGCCTTTGGTCATGCCACGGTTGACGTGCCGCGCACATGCGGTTAACTGCTCGCGTCCCCTGACGGGCGACTTGCGGAGAGCCCGCCTGAAGGACTGATTAAAAAAGCATGTAGGGGCTTAATCCCTCTGCCTTCTCTCCATGCCCAGCTCAGACGGGGGACCATGTCGCTGTGCTTTAGCTCTCCCCACTCCTGACCGCCACAGCAACAAAAACATCGAAAGGGAACCACAGGTCCCCCTGCACAGGAGCAATGTGGCTTCCTTCCCATGTCTTATAAGGAATTATAGAAGCTGAGGACACGGGTAACACGGCCAACGTCTCTGCTTACCGCCATCGATTTGCAGGACATGATGCTAGTTAGGAATATCACATGTTTTTAAATTAAACATGAAATGTAACATTTTTAAACTAACTTCATCACCAAAATTGATCTATTGTAAGCTCAAGTGCACATTTGGCTTGTTTCCATCTTTTTAGAATATTTAAATAGCCTGTCACAAAATGTGCAGTGACCCATATAGAACAGACATATAGAGATTATCATAAATCAAAATATGATATGCAACATATACAATTTGTCATGGACTGCGATCGTACTCTGTTATTTAGATCCTGAGTAACCCAAGCTGGGCCTAAGGTATTGATATTACTACCTGTTACTACAGTACATAGTATATCTATTTAGTGCTAATTAGTCAAATAGCCAAAGCAATGCCAAATAACCGTTGGACGACTTAGTAGTAAAACATAATCTGGTTTAGCTTTGAATAGTGATTTAACATCACTCTGCTCTATAAATACCCTTTTTATGTCATGGAATCTTCTTGAATCACTGTTGTGCCCAGATACATATTTTGGCATAATGCAGTTACACATGTCACACTATGAAGCATATTCTCATCAGCTTGGATATCTGGGAGGAAGTGTTCACGGCTTCGTGTCAAATCTATGGCCTGCATGGCCTGAACACACAGATCTGACCCCTTTCTGGAGAAAATGTTATTTTTGGAGTGGAAATTGTGGAGCAGAAGCAGTGTAGACAACTGAAACACTTCTTCCAATCACTTTACTATCTCACAGTGGCGAGAGGGTCAGGTACCACTAATGATTTGAGAATGAGGGCTTTTGACCCGCAAAATCGATGTGGCAATCGTGTGTTATAAGAGATTGTGGTTTGTACTGGTCTTATTTTAACGATCTTAGTGCAAGGTCTGTGGTCCATAGCATGTGTGTCCACAGGCATTTTTTGCTTGGAACAGTGAGTTTAGTTTCATGGTTTGAATTACCTATCTATGGGTCTTAGGCAATAATGTACAGTAAAACAATCAGAGCTTGATCACTCAGTCACTTTAAAACCCATTTGCATTTATGCCATAGCTGATACCTCTTAGTTATCAGTAAGACAGAATTGCATCGTACATTATCCAATCACGACTATGTACCTGTTTACATTAAAGATAAAGTGTAAAGAATGAATGCATTGGCAAAATAAGTTTACTGCACATTGCTAGTTTTGCCATCATTATTCAGCTAGCCTATGGTTTTATCACAACTGGGAAGTGTTATTATTACATACACTAGTGCAAAATTCAAAACATGGATTTGTACTCCAGTGTGACACTGTTTTACCTCATCAAATGGTAAATATTGAAAGTGCATAGACTGTCATAGTACAACTGCATTGCAGCCTGTGCAAGGGAGAGCTTCTGCTAATAAGCTAAGGCAAATCAAACTTTAAAAACACATGCAGCCAGCATTAAAAAGAGACAGATTGACAGCATGCTAAATAAATAGAAAGTATGGAATAATAGGAAAAATTGTCGAAGTAAACACCACCCTACCCAAATGGATGTAAATTCACTTGCAATTTTCAGAACATCAGCACTTGAAAATAGGAACAAAAATGACATAGAAAATAGGAAGCATTACTGACTGGAATTAGAGCAACAGCTCCATACTGACCTGTGTAAGATTTTTTGTGTTTTTATATGCAGATTAACAACTTTTTACAGCCTGTCCCTCCTTCAGAATATCCATTTGTAATATACTTTTGAGCCACCGGCACCTATACAGGAAACACAGTATATAAAGTACTTGCATCTTTGGAGTAATACCTCCAATAAGCCAATGACTACAGACCACCTGGCAAAATGCACAGCATGTAGCAAGGAAACTTACACAGAGTTATAGCATAAAACAGCATCGCTCTCTTAGTTACAGCATGTAACAACCTCACACCAATAGGTTATCTGTATCGTCAGTCCTTTCCCATCATTCAACACCATCACCCTTGCATATCCTCTCCTTGGCACAGGTAAAACTGTCATATGATATCCTGTGATATGATATTGAAGATTAGCTTAGTTATATTTATTCATTTATTCGCAATAAACTAACACTGATATAAAGACACTTCTTCCTTAACTTCCAGTCGAAATATAAAATGTCACAATCTAATTTTGGGAAACACATTTATAAGTCTGCTGCTACTCTCAAGTGATATAGCAGTAGCAGGGAGGGTGTTTTATTTTTTATTAAAAATGAGGACAGTGTAAAAATGTTTTGACACTTTAAATATCAATTTATGTTTTATTCCATTTGCCTTTGCTTGGAACTGTGTTTGTCACATTCCGCCAAGTGAACATGGATCACTGATGGGTTCAACACCACAAATGCTCTAAAATTCAATATGAAAAAAATTATGCATCTGTCTGCCTGTGTAATTTTGTGCCAGCTCAAAGCTAATTTTATACTAGCTGCTCATTTCTGTAAAGAAAAAAAGATAATTTAACCAAATGTATTCAAATACTTGCAACAAGCAACTTTGGTGAAGGAAGCCAGTTCTGCCTTGGAATGGCTTGAAATGAACAAGAATTACTTTGAAAAACTCTAGACACCTTGATATAAACATTTGCCCTTGGGATCAATTTCCCAATGAAACACTGTTCCCAGACTCTTCCAGCTCTTCACCACTGTTGTTTAGGTTACGCGTGTGCACATACATTTCCTAACCTTTGTCTCATGGTTGTGACAGAGGTAGTGACCTAGATAAGTTTTCTTAAGCAGGATTTTGATGAATATTTTATGTACTTTTTTAGAACTGAATTCCACGTTCCCCGTCAAATAGTTGCTTGTTGGGTAAGTGCCTTTTTTCTGGGACAAGTGTGATTTTTTGTTGTTTTATTCGTTGAGACAGCAAAAGGACTTTCAGAAGAAAATGTTG
The DNA here is from genome assembly GCA_022829145.1 of Albula goreensis. Classification (NCBI taxonomy): domain Eukaryota; kingdom Metazoa; phylum Chordata; class Actinopteri; order Albuliformes; family Albulidae; genus Albula; species Albula goreensis. Next base: position 11,871,785 of record CM040752.1, read on the forward strand.
GATGAGAGATCATTCCAGCTATGGTGTATTACTTCACAGTCCCCATCCCACCAGTGGCTCAAGTTTAAGTGACGTTACTATAGCTCCAACAAAAGCGAAACTTTGCAGCTTGCATGCCTTCAGCACTAACCACAGTGGACAAAAGTTAGTTCCACACAAAACCCCTTTGGCATAGTGTGAGTCCTTTTGAACAATTGTCTAGTTAGGATGGACTCTTGTGTTGCGCTCACGTATTGGCTCATTAGGTGTCACTTCCTGAGTACTACTGGTTTGTGTATCTCCTGGCCGTCAGTTGCAATTGATACAGGTTATCCATTGGACCACGACTTTGGTCAAAACACGCGCAGGCATATGCACTTCAACTCACAGAGGCCTAGTGTCTCAGTCAAAACAATATAGGTAAAAAAATTCTCTACCAATGGGGTTCCATTAAATTTCATGTAATTATATTATATTCATGTTATTTATATCCAATTTTGAAATGTCATTGCAAATAAAACAAATGTATTTTGTGTCCTTAATGTAGAACTTTAAAATTCTGTTCTGGCCTTCCTACCGTCGGTATTTGTGAGGGGATGTAGTGGATCTATTTGCATATGGGGGCTGTAATCTTCTCAAACATGGCCAGATTGAGTGGACACAACTTTGCATAGTGCCAAATGAAGCGCTGCACTATAAACACTGCAATTATTCTGGCTGTGTGCTAGCGGGCTCTTGTAAATACACAGTGCTGCAGGCTCTCTAAAACAAACCTCTGAACTCACCGGACCCGAACAGCCTTTTCTTTGATGTGTGTTTTACAGACATGTTAATTGAAAAACTGGCCAGCAGGAAAGTAAAGGGGATATGTCCAAATTCATATCCCTTATCACACCTATGTGAGCTCTTTTACTGAATGGCACAGGGGTTGGGAACCAGGTAGATATCTAAATAGCTTTTTTTTCTGGTGGGAAAGCCCACCTATTTCAGAGGATTAAGTTGTGACGCAGTTTAGTGATTTCAGCTAAGGGTAAGTGCTGCACCAGGCTCCAAAGCTCCGCACTTGCCCCATTGCAGTCATTTCTGCCATATGACAGCCGATAGCCCCCATGGAAAACCGTAACTGTTGGTGAGTTCTGTTGTACGACTCTCCTTTAGTAAGCCCTACCCAATACCTCAGCTCAGAGGTCTTAAAATGACTCTATTTCAGTTCAGGTAGACGGAGAGCAGTATTCAAGGGACTCCCAATTTCGCTATTGAAGATGAAAGCCTGGCATGTTGGCATATTACCTCATAACTGGTTTGAAAATGAAAGCAGTCCCTCAAGTATCTTGGATGTATCATAAACTTCTGAGCACGCTCCTCCTCAGCCGATCCACAGTCTTTTCTCCATCAGCGAGGAGGACAAGTGTTAATGGGATTTAGCAGGGTGAAAGAATCAGTTGTAAAGAAGTTGCATTCTGTGGCATGTTTTTACATTATGTTGAAGCATCCATAGTGCTGGATGAGCTAGAGTCTGTAATTGTTTGATTGTGAGTCATGTGTCCTGTTACAGAGGTCAGTTAACTCGCATGTTTTGTTTTAAGACCTATAGGCCATATAAGTATCTCCATCACGGCTGGATGGATATTTTTAAATCCAATAATAATGACTGCTTGTTTGTATGAATATTTCAACTGATGAATGACCTGGTATTTCACTGACATTCAAATGCTGAGGAGAAAAATCTGCAGTATGTTCCTTAATTTTTGCCTTTCCAGTACAGCTATCAATGACAAAAAATCCCATGATGTTTACACAGGTGAATCATGTGTGTGTTGTGGACACATACAATAGATATATAGTTAACAGGAATGGTATAACTAGGTGGTCTGTAAGCCTTTTCTTCCATATCCGTCCATTGTGATTAATGTATTTAACAGCGTTATTGACATTGTGCAAAAAGACGGAATGAAATGTCTTGTCAGAGAGCAGTCTGTTTGGCCTCCGTGGGCGAGGATCGCACATTTTGCCTGACAGTAATGGGTGGGGCTCCTTAGGGATACCTTGCAAATGCATCTTAAGCCTGATCAAAGCACCCTGTGAATTAATTAACTCTGCATTCATTATTCAACACCTCTCAACAGCCATCTCACAAGAGTTTTTAAGCGTTCCTCCTGGGAAAACAGACAAAAAACTCAAATAATGTCATATTATATAAAATTTTCTTTTCTCTGAAGAATCATCTTCACAGTTTTTTTTTTTTTTTTTTTTTTTACCACCAGAATGCTTCCCATTACTCTGTCAAGAAGGATTAAATTAAAATGCAAATAGCCAAGCACCAGACGGAGCGATTTACAGGTTCCATCCAAATTACAGTTTGTTTAGTTTAACAAGTCCTACATGCGAATAATTTTGAAAGAACATTACGCTACATGAATAAATGATAAATCCCTCCTTTATGTTTTAATTGATTTTGGGAAGTGGGTTATTAGAAGCATAATTTATACTCCCAAGTCGTTTGTGTTTTGAAATAGATCACACAGGCGCATTTTGCCTCGTCTGTTCTTTACAAAAAGTATGAATGTATCTCACCGGGGATAATTTCACTTTCAACAGACTGTCAGAAGAGCATATTGTTTTAAATGTGTTAATGTTCTGGTCGTGTAGGAATTCATATTTCTGTGATCAAAACCAGCTAGAGTAGGCTAACAACAACGAAAAGTTGGTCGTTGGTCATTGTTCGTGCGGGCTGCATGACAGATGTACCGTAAACGGTCTTGTTACATGCCGTTATCGGTAGGTAAACATTTAGCGCGGCGCATCTGCTGTGATGTGACAGCAGACCTCTCCCTCTCTGCGTCTGGCTCGCGGGGTCGTGCGGCGCGCGCCGCGGAAGATGGCATCATCTGGATTCGTTTTAGGACCCCGGCGAGAGGACAGCACATGTCCAACAGAAGCAGTTCAACAGATTCTTTCTCCTCCTATTTCTTTCCCTCTTTCCCTCTGTAATTAAATTGAAACGAGGCTCAGACCTTACGGGGTCTGCTCTGAGGACAGAGGATTTGATTTGCCAGGAAACTCTCACGAAGGGAATGAACAGTGGAAGACGGTCCCCTGCCTTTCATAAAACTCAATGAAAAGAAGCATCGGAGCATAGCCCTGTTTCAACCCCTCTGAAGAAACGCTTAATTTTCCTCAATACGTTTTTAAATAATAAACACACTTTTTATGAATATATTTAGCTTTCACGTTTTAAAAAAATGATTCTGTTGCATGAAATTATTGATGAGTGTAACAATGCAACTTTGAGGATGAAAGTGTTCATAATAGACGGGTTGTCCCTATCACTTTTCCCAAGTTGTACACAGCGCTCTCCACTTTGTCATGATGAGGTTTTCTTCACTCGTGATGGTTTGCTTGGTCATGTAAGAGGCACTAAATTGTTTATGTTGAGGAGAAGTGTTGAGTGAAAGTGCCTAAGATGTAAGTGATTGAAATGTATTGTTTATTAGTTCCATCTTGCTGACTAGCAAAGTAACTAGTTCACACTGTGATGATGTCAGCTGCATTAGATAGCTAGCAGCAAGTCACTAATGATTTTACCAGTAGCAGTAGATAGCTACAGCAGAGGTTTCATAATCAGAAAACACACGTTGAACAGACTAATTCCAGCTTATTAGCTATCTCGCGTAATTATATAATAACAGGTGTCTCTTAACATCTCATCATATGAATGATGATTTTCTATTAAAAATTGAGAAAGTAATATATGAATGTGTTGTTGGTACACGACAGTCATGCCATGAGAAGCATTTTTCAATACTTAATACAAATGATTTTGCCTCAGCATTGTGTAAAAATGTAGAATATTCAATATTTAACAACAGAATAAGTTCTTAATGTCCTTTTATAATTATTGTAGTCGGCTAGTCTTAGGTTTCTGACAGCCTGAATTCTTTTCATAATTGCTTTTTGCCCAAAATGTCAGTTACAGCCCTCTGTTTCAAAGCCCTTTATATTTTATACTTTAACAGAAAGGTGAAAATTAAGATGAACGTTACTGAGCTGTGAAGCCAAGGACTCCCCCTCTTCCTGTTGCCAATTCTATAATGCATTGTGAGGGGCGAAGAAGCTGCATGATGTGAGAACAAACCCTTCACCCCAGTACAAACGAGGGGTGGAGGGGGTGCCGTGAACAGCTATGCTGTGATGGTACCCAGACGGACACCACTCCCCCTTCCCCCCCCCCCCTCCTCCCTTCAGTCCTCCCCTTCACATGTCCTCAGACTCAGCCCCCCCCAACCCCCTCTCGTTGGCTGCTTGGGCAGACTGTTCCAGCCCAGGCACTGTCACTCCCATCTTTCCACTAAATGTCAGATGGGTTTTCCGCTTAATTACAATCGGATCATTTTGTACAGGGGATCGCCATAGCAACGGGCGGCTGTCACCTTTGTGGTGGCTGAGCCCTTGCTGCGTGGGCCACTGGGGTGGCGAGGTGCTGGACCCCTGCGCCTTCATTTCCTGGAGATGATACTCAGCACTCCTAGGAAACGCCAGAGCGCGCTAACAAAGATCAGGCTTTTCATCCACAGCGATAATGATGTAATAATGATGAGATGTGTGTTTGTATGATAACAGGAGCCTGTTCGTGACTATGACTGGAACTCCAGATGGGATACATGTCCATTGTTCTGCCAGTGAATGGAGAATAAGAAGAATGAGATTACTACTGTAATACTGTAATTTCATTTGCTTCAAGGTTACTTCTCTTACAAAACTAGACAATCTTTAGCTACCTTTTGGATTTGCTCCTCCTGGAGCAGTATAATTGATGCAGCTGGGCTGTATGTGCATGCCATTCACAAACTCCCATTTCTCAAGCTGAAAGATTTCAGCTATAGTTGTTATCTTACACTTCTCTTGTATAGTATGTGTACAACAACCAAACACCTCTGCTGTATTGGACTGTATACGCCTGGATTTGTTGATTCAAAGCTGGGTTTTAATGGATAGACAAGATTAGTTTATTTGTCATTTTGTGTGTTGGACTTACTTCTGGTGCTTCTAGGAACTCATTTGACTGTCACTGATATTGTATATGTTGGTAGCAATGCTAATCTTCCCAAAAAGGTTTGTGTCTCTGTGATTGGGCCTCGGGAGCAGTAGTGTGAGGAGGATGTGGTGTCTTCCCCTTAACACATCACTGAGATAAGAGCACAGCCTTAAGCCTCCAAAGCAGTAAGGCTGTTACACATACAGCATTGCCACGGCAACAGCGTCAGCATCACCACAGGGGGATGTTGCATAAACAGAGGATGAAATGATGAAATCAATAAAAAAGAAATACCAAATTTAAAAAAAAAAATGAGATTAAAAGTTGTTGCCTTGGCACTGTGACCTAAAATCCACAGAAGACTAGCAGCGTCTCCGCTGGGAGTAATCCAGCATAGCGTAGAGAGCGTGGCAGGGCCTACAAGGATTATGTGTGCAGGACTTGTTCTTTCATTGCCCTACTTTTCCTTAAAATAGAGGGAGGGAGGGAGGGAGGGAGAGACAGAGCAAGAGAGAGAGAGACAGAAAGAGAGACAGGGACAGAAAGAGAGTGAGAGAGCAAGCGAGAGAGAAAGTGGGCATGGGAGGCTCATTCTATATTTCGAGCACAGATGGAGTTGGGAGGGGGGCATTTTATGTCATTAAACAATGTCCACTGGGGCGATAGGCTAGAATGTATTTTTTTAAACCTGTTAAATATGCAAATGCATCTCTGCTTTTACTTTGAGAAGTAAAACATCCTTTGTGGGTTAATGACTTTTGTTTTTTGACCCCAGCATTTTTTTTTTTTTTCTGTGGATTATTTTCACTTCACATAATCGCTGTAGCCTCAGACTCACAAATACAAACATGTAGTTGCAGTAGCCTGACTGAGAGTAATGGCAACAGGCCTCTCTGAGTAGCAAGAGCTGTTGAAATATAGATGTGATTTGCAAAAATAAAAAAAAAAAACCTGTGCCAGGTTCGTCCAACGTTTGCCTATATCCATATACAGGGTTCTGCAGGGAGGGCTTTCTCTATGATGACTATCAAATCAAAAATTCAAAAATTCCTAGACCTGGAACATCTCCTCAGAGAACATGTGACTAATGACGTACAACCCAGCTGTCTTGGGAAGCAACCAGATGCTCAATTCCTTGAGCATTTAATAAAGAAGAACCTCAGGATTTAAAATGTGAGGCATTACACACACACACACACACACACATACACACACACACCATTTTCAAATTATCCATGAAAAGTGCTGGTGTCAGATAGGTACTTTACTGTCCCTGTTGTAAGGAAACACTAAGCTATTTTGCTAGGAAAAGGTTTGGACTGCAAGTGAAATGCACTGCATCTGGTCAGAGTTGGAGTCAGTTTAATTTCAGTTGGGTCACTTCAGAAAATTTAATTAAATTAAATTTGTGAATTTGAAAAAATTCCCATAATGTTCTGTGATGATTTCAAAAATATTAATTGAATTTCAGTCAGTTTCCTGTATTAAATTACTTGCAATCGAATTGACACCACCCTGTACCATAGTCAACTTTATCAAGGCAAAAATATTGATTTTTAGAATACGGTCAATGGAGAGAGACCTTTGTGGAGTAAAAGCTAACTATTAATTTTCATTCATGCTTGAATTACAGATTCAGGTTACTGCAATTGCTTTACCTGGTAGTGAGTTCTTTCAGAGTGATTTATTTGTATTTCAAAATAGAACCACATCATAATGGTAAATGCTGGGTTTCAATCAACATTTGTCCTTGATTTTGGCTAATAATTAAATCCAAGTCTTCATTTAAAAAAAAAAAAAAGCACAAAAAAACAAGCTTGGCGAGTCATGATGGACAACTAACCAAACTGTTATTGCAGAGAAAAACACTTGTAAGTGAAAGTTAAGTACAAATGTTGATTGAATCCTGGCCAAAATGTGTTGTTGAAAAATGGTAGTCTTCTCAGGGTGTTCAAATTGTTCAGTACTGGTCTGGAATTTGTTGCCGATCGTGTGACGTGAATGCACTGTGAGACCAAAGGCATACCATACCGTTGCTGGTGCTGGAAAAATGTTTCCATCATCTACATAATTTTAACAGACTTTTCCAATACAGCCCACAAGATCCTGAGCATATGGAGATGGATGTTTGGAAAACCACAGAAAGACAAATTGCATACATGACGGATGAAGTGAGATGCGCATGCACGTTGTGGGGTACCATTGATGTTCCGACGTGGATGTGAACATTAAATATGTGCTGGGACTTTGGGGGTTTAACATGGAAATGTGATTTAATTATGCATAGGCAACAGAAAGGGGAGATTTGTTATTAAAGTACCAGACAACGGGGCACAGCATACGCAATTAGCATATTTTGTTATTCAGAGGAAATCATTTATCCCTTAATTGTAAAATTATCTTGAGGAGAAGCTCAGAGGAATTCAATCATCTAAAAATTCATTCCTCACAGTTCTCTTAGTGCAGCACCATAGTAGCAAACTATTAGAAATCTCCCAGCGCTGGTTTAAAATAACCTTGAAAAGAAATGGTACTTATCACCCCAAAGGTGAAAAGGCAATGCTATTGAAATGTCCTCTGTGCACTTCTGTTAATATGAAAAACAATATTTTGAGGGGGGCGGTGAAGGGCACTGCTGCTGCTACTGGAATTTGTATCCATGTTCAGGGGCTGAAATGTCTTTTTTCGCCCATGCGTAATCTGTGCTTAACCATGTAACCGAGGCAGAGCACATGCAACTCTGAAGCAGCAGCTGTGCTCAGGGCTACCATTTCAAAAAAAAATGTGTCATTCATTATTTATTTTTCTGGGAGATTGCTAACTGCTACTTCCACAAGGCAGAGACGTTGCTGTACATTATTCATTCGCTTTGCAGATTCACTAATCAAGGTCGGCTCTCTCTGCTTTCATTCTGTCATTCTTTTTTACATGTTGACCATTTATACACAGAAGGATTCGCACTGAAGCGGTTTAGTTCATTAAACAGCTACCTTGCTCAAGGGTAACTCATCACTGCTTCCCCATGTGAGTTGGACCATCAGCCCCATTGACATCAGTGATAGCATTACACATGTGGTTGAAACTATTTTCATATGTTCATAGCTTTATGGGATAAATGGTAGAGGTGCCATCTCTTTGTGGTTGGACTGAAACGGTCTTTAATATCCCATGGCATTTACATATATATATTACATAATCCAGCTGAATGGAAAGCACAGAAGTCCATATTGTCACATGCATGTGAGCACATTAGCATATAGCATAAATTAAGCAAAATATACCTAATACATTTAATTAGCGTGTTACATTTCACACCATTGGAGCTCACTGGTTTTTGTCCTGCGGTAGACTGGGTGGTGAGACTGGCTTTAATCCAGTCAATTAAGATTAAAACATCACAAAGCTTCTTTAAGTATTTACTACTTTGTTGGAGACAAGCAAAATGTATTGTTTTAAATATATTATTTCAATAATAAAAACAAAACAGAATATGCCCCTAAGGTCTAAGTCTATTTTTGCTTAATTGAATATTCCCTTAAAACACTAAGACCAGGATTCAAACAACATTTGCTTTAAACAATTAAATGCAAGCATTCATTTTGGTTTTCATGGATACAGTTTGGCAAGTTCAGCAATTATGAACTGTTACTCTACAAACTATTCTTATAGAAGGTATAGCACTCTTATTCATAGCACTCTACTCCAAGTAAAATTTAAGGACAGATGTTGATTGAATCCTGGCCAAAGTTAGTTTCATTGGCTTGCAGTAACTGAGTCAGATAAATCATATGTCTTTAGTTTGCCCAACAATGAAAATGAAAACATTATTTTTATATAATATTAGAATGACACAGTGAGGCATTAACTGCCTGTTAATGATGTGTTACCCATCTCCAGCTATCACTATGGTGCTCCGTTTGCCAACCCTATTCCAATACAGTCAAGTCTGATAGGCTGAACCCTTTCACTGTACAAGATCCTGTATTCATCTCTCTTTCCACCACACTGGCATGTGGACTTCAAAGACTAGGAAGCAAAAGTGTTTGTGAAGCCATTTGCACTGAGTGGGAGGCCAGCAAAATGCTGCAGGCAGTATATAGGCTTAAAACAAAAAGTGTCTCTGTGCCACACACAGTACAGTACTCCGCACTCTTCACCTCCTGTGTTCTCAGACTTAGAGACAGGGGAAAGTAGGGCAAGGAGACGTTGAGGACACGTCCAAAAGATTGTCACACCAGAGACGTGCAAACTTTTGGATCGATACAGTCACTGCAGTGCAATTTCAGAACGGTTTTAAAGATTTTTATTTTTAGTCGCCATTTGTCTGAATAGTGTAGATACAGGCCATGGACTCATGTAGATTAAATAAATTGTAGCGGTCAGTATGATCAGTTTATAGAGAATACCTTTTGTCATTTAGTTTGTTCATTCTCAAATGCCTCATTTTACTTGCTGTTTTAAAGCAACAACTTCCTGTCAAAATGTTTACATTTGTTTGGTCTACGCTAGTCTTTGGCCAAACCACAAAACTATACAAAAAAAAAAAAAAAGTATAGAACTTTACCACAATGTTTGTGTATCAGGTAGGATCTGTTGGAGGTCTACCACTGGATAAATAATTTGCAAGGTCTACTTTGTAAGGACTGATGATGATGGGACTCCTTAGTGTGCACAATACTCAGACGAAAAGCTAAGGACACCAAGGTCTTGAAGGAGACAGATTAGAGGGAACAAATCCCTAAAACAGAAAATACACTCCTGTGGGAGAATCCCAACTCTAAGATAAATAAAAATAAAAAGAAACTAAGACTTCGGGAGTGATAAAACAGCTCTTAATATAGAAAGAGCAATCTGCAAAGTACCACGCAGATACTTAAACACCAAAGTTCTTCAGCAGGTAAAAATGGATCAACCCCACAAGAAAAAAGAAAATAAAGGACTTCAGAAAACATTCCTACATTTATACTTACATACAAGGCTACTAAGCCAACAAAAACCCAGTGGCCAAACTCTCTGCCAAAGCCAGCGAAGTGTATAGACAACACTAACGCAAAGAAATGCTGAAGCCTTGGGTAATATAAAGACCTCACACACCTGAAACCAATTACTAATCGGCCACACCTAGCAGTCAACCGATTACCAAACAAGATAGGAAAAGATAGCCGATTGGCCAGAAGAACGTCGTTACCTTCCCGACAATAGTACAAACGAAAAAGCACGAAATAACCAATAAAAACAAGATAACACCTGCAATCATGATATACTTGAGTTACCCATTTAAAAACTTCACCCTGCTAAGCAAGAAGCCATTTTGATGATTCAGCATGTGCTTAGATATGTGTTTGTTACAAGATTAAACAAACTAATGGATGGATGGATTGATGGATGACTGCTGTAACAAAAGAACATTGACATAAAGCAGTCACCCCTTTCTGTAAGTGTGATGTGGCATAATAATTCCTCAATGGTTATCTGGCCTGAGTCGAAGGTGACTGATTTGCATTCCCTCTGTTTGATTTTATTAGTAATTGCCACTTCAATTCAATCAGTAAACTTGAGCATGACACAAACCAGTATAGTTTATATAAATGTCAATCTGTTTCTTAAAACTTGCTGTCATGTGTACAAGAGGTACTGGTTATAAAAACTAAAGGGTGGTATCACTCGCATGAAACATTTTGTTGTAATATTACTTTTGATTTGTACGTCTAGGCTTTCATTTATTTACTCCTGGCTTTTAGAACTAAACAGAACTGGACATGTTGCGCTGTATCTGTCACACTCATTATTGGCTTAGTCTGGTTACATTGGCTTGGCTTGTACATGTGTTCTTCCATAACCAAAATCAAGTGAAGCAGTAGAACATCACAGAATGTGGCACATCTTGGTAATTGCTTTAAAAAACATGACAATTCTGTCAGGGACGATTCTGTTTGGAAGCTGGATTGAACCCATTTGATATGGGCGTTGCCTCATTGACAGTTGGTGCTACAACACATCACTGTTGCCCATATACTCTTGTGTAACACGTAACAGTGAGACAGAGTGTTATGTTGGACTGTAAATATGCATAATACACACATGCAACTCACTTCGTCCTGGTTTGCAGCGCCTCCATTTGCAACTTTTGGACAGCAAGTGACAGTGTGATAGACATAGGGGTAGGGGGTCACTCTGAGAGAATATTAAGCGAGTGTCTGGCCAACATGCAGGCCCCTGACCTTTGACCCTGCAACACGCCTCACAAAACCATCTGATTGAGGCAAGGCTGGAGGGACCGCCAATCTGTCAATCACAGGCATGTAAAACAACCGTCAGAAGACTCTCTTTGAGTTACAAATAAACATATGTAAGGTTTTGTTTCTTCTCATGCACAATGAGGTCAGTGAAGACAAAAAAAGAACAAAATTAGCTTTTTAAGTCAAAATAAAGGACACATTTTCACTTAATCTAGGCCTAGGAAATGTTACAATATTTGACAAACAGGACAGGATTACCCATTCACAAGTTTTCACAAGGCGCCCGGCTACTGTGGAGTAACCTGAAATCTCAGATCCCATGTTTTGATGTCCTTCGCAACCTAAACTCAAACTCAGTCCCTGATCTTGACCAGATACCAGTTCAGCCATACAGAAACACAGGAGTGGAGCTAGCAGCACTGTAAACTGTTGACTTACTCAATCAAATCAGCTGCTATCTGGACTTTGGCACACATCAGTTACTCTTTTGGCAGTTAAAATGTTTAGGAAATATCGTTGAAGGTGTGCACTGGCTAATCAGTTGCCTATACTATACAATCACATTTATCAATTGAAATAATTTTTTCACCCATGGTAGTAGGATAGTAGTGCTGATGTTTTCTTACTAAAGATTCTTTGTTAAACTGACTGAAGATTTGTAGGTAGAGATTCCATCACTATAGTTACTCTCCTTATTCACCTCCCACTGAATTATGACTCCTCCCACCAACACAGTTCTTGTGTAAAGAAATGAATCAGCAATTTGACTTAAGTTCCTCATGCAGACAGTTCCCACTCTGCGTGATGGAAAAATACCGTTAGTTAGCACTGTTGTGACAGCACCACTACTTCCTACACTTTTAGGGATGCATATGGACAAGGCATCCGGGCTAAATGAACCGCCTTTTTTCTCTGCAGCCTGAGCGCTTAATTTGCTGCTACTGGGCCGGCGATGGCTCAGAGCAGTAAATGAAATCCTTGCACAAGCTGAGCCTTGGAGTCTATAAGAGGCACTTTTACTTAGATCAGCTATTTTAGCGTATCGTTCCTGCAGTGGTCTCTCAGCCATTAGCTTTCCAAATTTGAGAAGTGCAAGTTAGAATGTGTCATTGCTTTTTAATTTCACTTTTCATGGATTTTCTAAGTAATTATAGTTTAATCAAATACAGTCCATACGTTCCAGTTCTCCAGAATGGGGGGTGCGTTATCTCGGCAGATAAATAGCCAATTTCCTGTGTGTAGTAATATCACTTTTCATAGCTGTTAAACCGCAAACTGGTTTTTTTCTTTTTTTTTGTAGTGGAAATCTACTTCATAATATAAACTTTTAGTTTATATTATGAAGTACTAGTTTCAGTTAAATGGTTTCTCAGATGGTGTATTCAGAACAGAAAAGGTGATTTATGGTGAGTGTTTTTTTTCTGAGGAGCCGTTAACACGGTCCAAAGCTGTCATTTCAACGACTGAGGGACATCTGGTGTGTGCTGACAACTCATACTACCACTAAGTCTGTTCTTTTGCATTATTCTAAGAAAAGTGTCGCTTTCTTGAGAAAAAGGAAAATCTTGTTCTTGTTTTTTTATTCTTGAGGGGACAACAACCATATTGCTATTATTCATCTAGTCCCTCATTTTTTTGTGTCGCTGAAAGCTGAAAGCTGAATAGAGAGGGTTTGGATAGACTACGCTTAGGAGCTCATTTGCCTAATCTTTGGAAGTAGAGTGGAAGCTTAGTGCATAATGAGGGGAATGGCTTTTGGGAGGGGGTGTGGGGGGTGGGTGGGGGACAGAGGGGGGGGATCTGTGAAAGACGTGAAGGTATTAATCAGACAAAAGGGGCAGTTGAAAGTTTTTAATGGAAGCAGAGGACGGAATTCCTTTAGAATGGCCTAGCATTTTTTTTTGTTTTTTTGCTTTTCATTCGGCAACAGGAAAAAGGAAAACCCGCAGCGTTTCAGAGACAAGGGGCTCGAAGCAAACGTTTGTCAACTTTTTTTTTTTTTTTTTTGCCAGTGACAGAGACTTGTGGTGACGTTGTCAGAATGCAGCGCCGTGTGCCACATTTCATCAGGACGATTTGGCCCGGGGCGCGGTTCTGCACCACTGAATGTTAAAGGGTACAGAGCCCCTGATAATAGAGTGCCTACCGAGAGTCTGTTTACTACACCCGTTTACATAATAACGCTACCTCATGGAAAAGCCAACCCATTAAAGCAGCCCAGCTTCCGCTTCGGAGGAACACAGCGTTCCACTATTAGATACACATATGCGTATATTTATGGATGCCAGCATTAGTTTGTTAAAGTTTGAGCCGGAAGTATGAATCACAGAAGGACATGACAAATTGATAGAAAGATACCTTTGGTTAAAGCCCATAAGCAAGTGCTTATGGATTATTTGACAAATTGTCTCTTTTTTAAGCACAGAAGTGCTTTTTACCCCTGATATAAGTACGTTTAAAAAAATTGACATACTGCTTGTCCACTGATCATCATTTTTCATCTGGATATAGTACCTGAGGACCCAGAATCCATTTCATATAAAGATTCACAGATCTGAATTGTGGGACTGTGCACAGTCTGTACTAAACTGATGCTCAAGAACAGTGAAGTAGTTCTCGTATGTTATGTTGTTGATCTTTGCAAATAAATGTAAAGGATCACTTACTGGTGTCTGTCGACCCACAAGCATTCCTTTGGATCGTCTCAGAATGCCAGTGTACTGTCCTCCGAGGTTTTCCAGGCTCCTAGAGCCTTCTGGGTTTCTCAAAGGCCAGCAGCACTCAGGTTTGTGATCCCGGACGAGCCCCTAGGTTGTCGTGGCAAAAATATCCTTAAATAATGGACAACAGTCAAAGTTTTTTTAGTCTTGTTTAATATTGCAATATGGGAGAAGCAGTACATTCAGCGATGCATCAGCTTCGTCCTAAGAATATAGTGGACAGTACCTTTCTTATTAAAGTCTGGGCGAGGTATTGTTAGTTTACCTTTCTCTAATTGGTCTAGGGGTATGACTCAAGCATAACGTCTTCTCCTAAAAGATATCTTGACACCTGTTGCTAGGGGTTACAGCTTTTACATGGTAGATAATAAAAAATGTGGATTTTTTTCACATGTTACAAAGCACAGAGAGCCAGGCTCTACCACTCAAGGTCAACATATATGATAAAGGTCTGAGATGCTTCTTGACCAGCATTTTGTCACCAGCTTACATTCTCACAAAGGGTTATACCATATCACATAGCACTAGCATACATTTGTATACTCACTGAAAGGTCAGGACACACACACACACACACACACACACACACACACACACACACACACACACACACACACACACACACACACACACACACACACAGTTGTAGAACCGCCTGGTACTAGGCTTCTTTCACTCAGGGACATCTGGCCTGATTGACCCTAAGAATATATATTTCCACAAGCAAAAGCCTTTTGGCACAGTTAAAACAGACATGCCGAATCTGTGAACAATGAACGCAGAACAGTGATTTATAATGTTGAATAACACATGAATATAAGTAAAATCATTATATGTGTGACCAATACAAATTAATAGTAGTAATAATTAGATAATTCAGATTAATGACTAGTGATCAATCATTAATAATAATGAATAATGAAAATCATATACCATATATGAGTAACACAAATTTCCTTTACTGTTACCACAATGTGCCCACAACCAAATCATTGTAACTAGCACACTTTAATATATTTCATTTATTTTAATATTTATTGTAACTGTTTTCTCCAGCATTTCCCCTGGCCGTGCTAATATCTCCACTCCTTCCTGTGGTTCCTCTATGGTCCCTAGGGTGATGGCATATGTCCTCATACAACGCCCCCCAGCACAAGACCTGGATGTACATAATTATGTAATTACAGGGGAATTAGCCAAAGTGAGCGACCATACCAGTGATTAAGATGCACGAGTAAGTTCCTCATAATTAATTGCAAACAACATTTTCTCCGTTTGCTCATTTGTCTTCCCTTGGGGGCCATTTACGTTGGCCTTGAGTTAGGTTTTCCCATGCCAGATGTGACACGGTGATAAAGTGTCGGGAACACTGACGCCGCTCTTTCAGGCCTCAATGAATCCAAAATTGTATAAAATCTCATTTGAAAGAGTAAAGAAAGTTTGTTTTTTTATAATAAAGTCTCACATCCCATGATCATGCATTATTAAAAGAGCTCTTCCCAGTGGAGAAAAAATAAGACAGTATAAAGTGTTTCCTGTTTTCAGCTTTTTTCATAGTGTGCAATAGTTCTATACTTAATTGCAGATTCAGTGTGAAGTCGCTGAAAGGACATAGGGAGTGATTGAGGTGGTAACTTTGGGGAGATGGCTTGTATTTTATTAATTTTTTTTATTTATTGTTGTTTATACTCTGGCGTTATGGGTTATATTAATTCCAAATTTAGTGATGGATGGATGTAGGGCCTCTTCCCAGCCAAGCTTTGAGTCCCCCTGATTTGGGCTCAGCTCCTGCACAGTTCATGAATGTAGGACAGGGGCTGGAGAGTGTTGTCTGAGTGCTACGTCCTGTGGCGAAGCTGATAAAGACAAAAGAACTCTGTGATTTCTGATGTCCATGCGTGGCTAATGTATCAGATTCTTATTATTAATTAAACTGCCAGTACTGTCCTGATATCTCTCAGGATAAAGCTGGCGAAGCTCACAGTTATGGCTCTAGCTACTCTGTCAGTTGAGTTTGAAAATGTTGTTATTCTGTATTCATACACACACACACACACACACACACACAAAGTGGAGTAAACCTGCATGCTGCAACCTAGATCTGTTAGTCAAAGCAAAAAATGAAATTATCTGTGGAGTCACCATAATCCTAGATTAGAATTTATGCACACAGTAGTCAAACAGAATCAGCCACTCGTACTCCCGTCTCAGCCCGCCCACACATGTGCACAAGGTCATATCACCACGTCTGCAAATGCGCACATCTTATGCAGACACACAGCCACACACAGCAAAATGGATGCGTACACACACTCGTGCAGAGATAAGCCCCGGACGCACTGTGGCGGGGAACTGCGGCCACGCTCACTGTGAAAGAAGATTCAACAATGAGCCTGTCTGGAATTGGGGGGGGTATTTGCATTGTGGAACTTCCATTTGGAGAAAGGGACATGACATGCATGAATAAGACTGGTCAGCTCGACTCCATTTTTTTTGGAACTCCATACAAATGTAATACAATTATTTCATCACTGCAAAAACAACAACAAGAGCACAAAAAAACCCAAATAAAGCAAAAAGAAATGCTTAATTCCCGCAAGGTCATTTGAAATGTTCCCTTCACGGTTGTGGAGTTTTATTTACTGAAGGGGGGGAAAAAAAAGCTAATTTTGTGGTTTTCACGGTTCGTGTCATGCTAAATGCTGTTGTCGCCGGGGGTTCTGTGCAGCATGGCTGTGATCACTGAAAATGAGAGACGGATAACTGGAAATGAAGGGCTGAATCATAAGAACCTCCCAGAATATCGCGCCGAACTTTAGATCATTCTAAAACGGGACTTTAGCTCAGGTTTGCAGCCAAGAAGCCGATTTTCCATGGAGTGTCGGTGTGCTACATCTGAGTCTGAGGCTGACGTGAAGTAGGCTTAGTTACAGTTAGGATTAGTCTGCTGGAGAGCCGAGGTAGCTGGTGTAGACAGAGCTCTCTGACACCCAGGAAGTCAGACACGTTGTTATACTTCCACAAATATTCCTCCCAAGATTTGTCCCCTCCATTTAGGTTCTGGTGAGATGCAGCCATGTGGTTCCATGTCTCTTAGCTGCCTCCTGTATTTGAGTTTCTGCTGTATCTTCCTTAGAAATCTACTGAAGAGAACTGTTTCAGTGTGCAGAGCTTGTAGCCGAAGAGCTGGATTTTAAACCAGACGTAGCAGAAGCAGTTCTTCTCCTTATCAGAGTTCAATATTAATATTCAATATTAATAATAAAAAACCATCTGTATTTGGTAGATATCAGGTGGATGAAATGTGCCAGATAATTATGTACAATCACTGTGTTCCTCATGTGTCCTCTGCCACAGATCAGTCCTGACAACAGAGTCTGTGCCTCGCCTGGCGCAGGCTGAGGCCTGGTGACATGTTTGCCCACACTGCTTAGTTTACCCACCTGCTACCCATCCCCCCCACCCCCCACCCCAGTGCCATGCTTCGCTGCGGCACTAGCTCTACTGAAAGTCATCTGCACCGACACCAAAACCTGTGAGCTGTCCATCACCAAAACCCAAGAGCCTCTCCACTTACTCAACAGGCATCTATTCCCCATCCGGACAGGAAGGCGTGAAGGTAGATTTCCCCAGAAAAAGGGTATGACCTAATTAAAACGGGAGGTGATAACTCAGCTGGGACTAAGTTGTGTGCACTGAAATCCCTAATGTCTCCAAGCCCAGCCCCTGAGAGACATTATAAACTTAAGCAATATGTTGCATCCGTACTCATATTTTTAGCAACAACAGTAGTGGTGGTAAAAAAAAGACCATGCTCTTAGGTGTGAGCTTTTCGTTGCTGTGAGCTATTTAAAACACATTTTGCAGATGTGGTCAATTATGAAACGCTCGGGAGAGAGTGGGCATGGGAGATGGACTGTAACCTCCATTCATTATTCACACTAAATTACACAGAGAGGAGATAGAGGGCAGAAAGTGATTAACCCCACCACCATCACCTCATTTTAGCATTGTGGTCACTGAATGTTATTTAGAGGGAAGCCCCACCCTCTCGACCCCCCTATGAGGGCTGCAGTGACCCTCTGGGTCTGGCAGAGGATCGGGTGGGCGGGGCCTGCCACACACAGTTCAATCCTGTCCTTGTCCCCTGTCCGTCTGCGCACGAAACGAGGAACAGCTCGGTTCACGGAGGACTGAGGTTTTGAAAAAAATAATAACAAACAAGCGAACATCAAAGCCAAATGTTTTTCCAATTGTTTTTCATATTTAAAGAGGCACCAGATGTTTCAATATGTTTTCAATGCAACCATCCAAGAATTCTAATGTTTGTTTACCTTAATCAGTTTAGTGGTATAATTGATCCCTTCCCACATGCCACTGCCCTCAAGGAGAATTTAAAATAAGTATTTATTTTATTCTTTTTTAGAAATATGGAAATTCTGTGCTTTATGCACAAATGCTCGGGTTGGAAGCAATGGCTCTGCTTTGTGACCGAACATAAGAAGAAGAATGCAGATGTTTGCAAAATCAGGACGTAGCAGTCATTGCAATCTGTTTCTTATCAAACTCATTATGGTCGTACAAACAAAAAAGCCTGTTCATTTAAATATTTTTTCATTCTGGCATCTTTAGATCTCTCTTTGTCTCTCACTCTCGCTTTCACTCATTTTTTACAATGTGGTACAAAGGGACTGAGTCTTTCTGATGGAGCAGCCAATATGTCTAATTTTTGCCAATGAGAGTATGAATTATGTCAACATCCCCAGCTCAATGGTAAGCACTGTCCTTCTGGTAATTAGCATTTTTTAAATAAAAAAGGGGATGACATTCTCTGTGGCCTATTGTACTGTATCTACATTACTTGTACATTTTTAATCAGAGTGGACCAAGTGTAGCTTGGAACAGAATGAGAAAAGAAAATGTATCTGCAAATTTAACTCTAAAAACAGTGAGTCACAGGCTGAATTGGTGGTGTTTCAGTGTATTTGTTATTGAGCTCATGCGAGGTTAGCACAGAAGCCAGCAGCATAAAGACTGATTGGAATAAGCAGCCGTACCGCAGCTTTTATCTCTGCGTGACGTGCAGACGTACTGTGAGAACCATTTGTCATACGGCCCCGCCTCCTCCCCAGACCTCCTCATTTGGGACGCTCTCAGAATGTTGTGGGTCATCCATGTTTAGAGGCTGCCTCTGGGCGTGTCAGAAGTAACACACGGCATGTCTTAAGTGCAGTGGGGGAGCACAAACCAAAGCCAAGATATGGAATGGAAATCATGGGGGATCCCAAACCACCCACCCAACAACTTATTTGCTCCAGGCTCCACCCACACCAGAATTTCCCCACCACAGCCCTCCCAAAATGTACAGTGTGTTTTCGGCCGTGATGGCAGACCAGTTTTACATTGGGCTTCTGCGCCTCCGGCCCCTCGTTCTTATGAATGACACCCCCACCACCCCAACAACCACCCCCGCCTCCAGCCGATCCGCGATCTGCTCTGCTGGAATCCCGTGCGGTTCACTTCCCTAGCCCTCTTTCACTGCTATTCAGTGCCCGTTCCGACACCTGGTCCGCCACCCTCATCACCCAACCCCAACCCCCCCCCCCCCCACACCTCATTAATCGCACTTGATATTAATAAGAGTTGAATACTGGCAAATTGTTGCCTTCAAATCCGTGGAAGCCCCTTTGCTTCCACACACAGGCCTGATTTGCATACTGGTTGACACATTTTTTGGCTTTTCCCAGGGAGCAGTGCTCTCAAATCAGCTCCTGTGAAACTCTCCGTCTCTTTCTCTGTCTCACCAGCTGCTCCACTGTGCTTTGCTCTGTCTTTGCATTATTTCTTGTTATTTGATCACTTCTTTTATATAAAGTTGTTTTTAATTTGATTGGTAATTATTTTATATGCGAGGTATAAAAAAATGTTGTTGTCGTCTATTCACATGTACTATATAATGCAAACCTATCAGTGTTGTGTCTTATTTAGTGTTTATTTCTTCTTAAAATCTTGAATACTGTTTTTGCTCGTTTGTTTCTGTCTTGCATTTCATGCGTTCCGAGTCAACTACTTCATTCAGCGACTCAGTCCATAAGCTGTGGTTGGTCACTGTGTTGAACACTATAGAAAAGAGCTTGGAATAAAGGTTCGGCCACCTGTTAATTCTCTACTACTAGGCCACCCTTTTCTCCCTGAAGAAAAGATAGCACAGAGAGACTGTTCAACAGAAGAGAAATGACCACACACACAGACACACCTCCCTCACAGATAAAAACGAGGCTTCTTCAAGGGGCTAAAAAGTAGCTCTGACCTTAAGCTTTCCAGAGGAAATGTAACACTTTTAAACCATTCTGAATGACTGATTTTGATATTTGAATTATAATAAAAGCTACGCCCAATAAAGGTTTATAGGAAACATTTGAATATACGACCGCATATTAACATTTTGTGAATGCGATTAAAGTTAGCGTGAATAAGGTTAGATTTCTTTTCACTAATGCAGTTGGCTCTTCTTGGCTGAAGCAGGCCTTAGACCCACTGCCAACAATGAAACATAAAGCAGTCTCCAGCCATACGCTGTGCTTTGTCTCATGTAAGAAACAGGAGGTAGAGGCTGTTTTGTGGGCTGTGTAATTCACCGTTTTTAAGAGAGGTGTCAGGGAGTGCGCTGACATGGTTTTGGGGGACGTGAGGAGGCTGTCAGCCTCTGAAGCTCACCCGTCCTGCCGCAGCGCTTGTTTTAAGGTGGGGGATGAGACTCTTTGACAGAGCTAAGTCAGGCACGGGGGGCTCTGTGGGGGGAACATGCTCTCTCCTGTCCATCACGACAGCTTCCCCCCAGGGGGCGGCTTCTATTTTTATGCACCCACGGTGACCTGGTGTCCCAGGACGACACGGCAGCCAATGAAATAACAGCATAACCAAAAACCACAATTCCACTGTCTGTGCTTGTCATCTCGACAAGTGTCTACAAATGTCATGAACCTGTAAGGATCATCATTAGTCGATAATGTGGACAGTATCAGAAATGTTGGGTGGAGGCCATATATTGGAATATATACAGAATAATAATTTTCTTAAACTAATGACTGATTTATTTTGGTTTTGCCCAAGGAATTAATGTAATTTCTCCATCCTGTCCTGCTTGATGAATTCACTTATGAAACAACATGTTTATAACTACATAATATGAATTATACATGTTATAATATATCATGGACTGCATTTTTCCAAAAAAGCATGCAACCCTACTCATTTGTAGCACTGATGTTGCTCGGATTACAAAGCTTAAGTCCAGGCATTCACTTATTTAATTGTGAAGACATGGAATGGAATATCTCCATTTACTTATAAAACCAATTTAGCTTTGGTTTGGCACCACTGAGTGGTCATACTCTGTCTTGGCCATTTTTTAAACTCCATACACATCCTGTCATTTGATGGCTGGAATTCATTTCTTGCATGAAGGACTGTACCATTCCTTAAGGACAGTGGATTAAAAAGAGATCCTGATGTCCATGTTTTTATAGTCGTGCTCTTAAGTGTGTTAGACTGTAATGTAATTATAGATGCATATAAAATGAACACAAAAATATATAATGACATGAATAGACTTTATTCTATGCACGTATAGTTGGGATATGCAAACTATTATAAAAAATCTAACAGGGAACAGAGGAAAGAAGACACATTTAAAGAACAGAGACTGCTCAATGACAGCCCATAATACAGTCTCATTCTGTTTTCCCTGTATGGAAGTCGCTCTCTTACGTTGATTCTTAATAAAGATGAAAAGTAGGATCATGGTTGGGGCAGGTTCTAGATGAGATGTATCCTGGTCCTGCTGAGTGGCTGAAGCTACGCAGGTGTGGACTTTGTCAGTAAACAAATGGGAAACAGTGCTGGCAGGCCAGCAAGGGGTGGTCTTCCCTCTGGACAACAAAGGCCAGTGTCCTAGTCCAATGAACCGCAGTGAGCTATAAAATGCTGTCATTTAGATGCAATATTAAACTAAGGTTTGGACTTACTGTGGTTATTTAAACCCCATGTCACTTATTGCACAGAATGTTAGGACATTTTCAGACCGTGCTCTCTCAACCTGCCAACAAATCATCCTCCGGTTATGGCTCCCTGTGTTTCCCTCTCTCGCCAACTGAGCTGATGTGTAGTATAATATGTTTGTTGAGGTGTGTGCTGCGCTTTGGTGGTGGTTTTGGTGAGAGCCCCCCCAATCCTCGTAAAGCAATTTTGGTTCCACAAATGCATTGTGTAGATGCATTTGTCCGTCATAAAACCTCAAACAGTCCCACAAACGATCGCTTCCTCTGAAGTCGTATTCCACAGAAAATGGCTGCATGCGTGCCGTCATCAGTGCTGTCTGACTTGATGAGGCCCTCAGCATATTAACGCTGTCAGGTCATCCCACTCACTTTGACACCTCTCATGGCTCTGAGGCTTCTGGCACGCATGCCGTCTCCTCGCCCAGTGGAACCGGAAGCTCTCTGCACCAGGGAGATAGAGCTGGTGACAGATAGATGCGCGCCTCCAGTGACACTGATTTAGGAACCCGCCACAAGTCTACCGGTTTGGAACGATATATCTTCCCCCGGCCCCATAAAGCCAGGCCCTGGATGTACTGAGCGCGGTCTCTCCCTGTGAGTAATGGCAGTTGTTATTGCTGTTACACTGCGTTACAGTCTGTCAGATGTCCTCTCAGGGCCTGTATATCAGAGGCTGTTATCGAGTAGAGAGGAGAGGAGAGAAGCATGGCTTTTTTGGGGCGAGATTCAGGTGGCACGCTGTCCATGGCTGTGTCATTTTCGGCTTCATGGGGGGTGCTTTACTGAGTAAATGACCGCAGAGAGCCTCTTTGCATGGCGTGGATCTGATCGAGAGCAGTGTTTGCTCTCATGAATCTCGTCTGTTTCCCTCTATGTTTTCCAAACAAAGCTCGCTGAACTGTTTGTCTGAGTAGTTGAGTGGTGTTTGTTTTTCGAGGAGCAGAACAGCGTTTTTATTTTGGTGGGAACGACATGGAAAGCATTTATCTTACAAGGTAATTGGGAGATAAGGTGAACAAACAGCTATTGGTCTTATCTCGAGAGCCCCTTATTGACTAGCTCAAAACAAATCTTGGCAGCTCAGCGCATTCTAAATAAATCAGTACAAAATATATAATTATATTTATGAAGGTGTCCTACAGACACATGTAATTAAGTTTTCAGCAACAGAACACACATCATTTTCCATGTGAAGCATAATCTAATCTTTAAATTTGGGTTTATGCTGTCCCCATACCAATTCTGGACCAGTACATTACTTTGACAGTTAATGGTGGAGGCTAGGATGCTGTGTCAGGAATCTTGCGCATTATTAGTTGTGGAGAAGAAATATCTTTGCTACTTTGACAACTCCTACAGCAATAAAACTCAAATGAATGAGTAACATTTCTATAAAAATTTATGATAAAGGGTAATAAAATCCATATACTACAACAATTCAGTTTACAGCATTTCAGGGAATATGAGTGTGCAAACTGGTTGTAAAAAAAAACCTTCATCAGAGCATTGAAAAATCAAACTGAAGTTTTGTAATAGCAAGGAAATTCCTGGCCAGAAGATGATATACCATGAAACCGAATCCTTCAAGGCCTTCAAGCCCTTTCAAAGATGATATTTAAGTGAAAAAACATGAATTTACTGAAATTTTGTTTTAGCTTATAATAAAATACTTAGAATAGTCTACTGCAACTTCTAAGTTTTTAGCTGCTGAGTCATCATTTTGGAATTCCCACATAGATGTATGCAAACATTTTAAGGGAATGACAGCTGGACAAAAATGCTTGATTTGTAGTTGATTGATAAATGGTTTGACTTGTTAGCTTACACTAGCGTTCTAGTGTAAGCTAGAGGATCTAGTGGAAAGCAATTACTCAGGTTTACAGATAGAAAATAAAGTACAATTGTATTAATTCCACTAGAGGTTTTTCGTTTTTGGCCAAATATGATATGGTATATGATTTACTGAACTGCAAATTCAGTAGGTGCATATTATCTAACACTTTTAGACATGTTGCACCTTCACACATGTACCGTGTTCAATTTAGCAGTCACTTTCTTGTCAGTGACAGTGTGGAAAATTAATTCAATGTGACATTGAACAGTTAGAAAGAGGCTCTTTTCACTGTAACCATGGTACAACTTGGGGGCTTGACTTAATGGACTCTTTTAAAGAGGGATGTATAGTTTGTTCTACACAGCCTACTTCAGGCTGTAAAAAAGTGTACCTCTAAGGAAGTTCTCCTTGGCCAGGCTGTCTCCAACAACTAAGTCATCATACAAGGATAACAGCCATTATGGGAAACCAAGATGATGCCAATAAAAACATTGAAATGGCTACAGAATCCAATAGCTGAGATGAGAAAACGATGTCTGCTACTCAACAATATCCCAATCAGAGCAGTGCTTTTCATTTAGAGTGAGTTCTGATTTAGTCACATCTCACCACAAAACCTCCATATGAAATTTGAGATGTGTTTTTTAAGCTAATGTGTGTGGAGGGTGGACAGATATATTCTTTCATAAAAAGACTTAGTGCAATTGAGTAGTGTTCAGGTTAAAGAAATATCATGTATCAATTTGAGTAAGAAATTACACAATTTTTTTCCTCTTAGACATTTTATATGTTGTAATTCATGTATGTTACTTTTACATTTTTATGCACTAAAATGTATGTTTTCTTTTTATATTTTGAGCATAATTGGAACACACGCAAAACCTTTGGACCACAAGTCCAAAACTCTGTCTGTTAGTGTGGGCATAGACTGTTTGGCCAAGGTTAAAATTCCTAGATTTTCCAGCCAATATGTTCTGAGTTATAGCACTACTATAACATGGAAGCTTTAAAAAAGGTGTCTGGTAAACATGGTCAACCTAACATTTCACTTCTCTCCCCCTGAAAACACGGGTTTCTCCTTTCTCAGCTTCTCTGCGAGCTCGCTCAGGGTGGAATGTTTCATTTGGGTGGTACTGGGGCACAGTGGTTAAAGAGCTGGGCTTGCAAGCGCAAATTTCCAGCTTCAGTTTCCCAGGTGGGCTGTTGTACCCTTGAGCAAGACACTTAACCTGAATCACCTCGCTAAATATCCAGCTGTATAAACGGGTGATATTTAAAAACGCATGTCGGTCCATTCAGAGACGAGAGACTGCCAAGCAAGCAAATCGTTTCTACACCACATTACCCATAAGTCTCTCCCTCTGCACATCAACCCCACTTTTATTTTAGTACTTGCCATGGCTGAAATATATTTTTCTTATTCACTTTGGTTTGTAACTCAGAGATGAATTAAATAAGGATAATATCAGGTACCATTTAATAAATGTTATTGTTTTAATACTCAGTGTGTTACTCTGGTCTACATATGTGTCCCGTTCCTGTGTTACTAATGTGTTCCATTTTTTGTTCTCACAACTAATAAAATAACAGTCTTAATTGTTTGTTATTTTTTAGGTTGTGGAAAATATTTTGTAGAATATTATTTTTGTATGGTTTTGTTGGGGTTCATACAAATCTTGTTAAAGTTTGTTTCAAATGTAAATTAAAAAAAGAATCTGGACCTCTTTACAGTGTATCTTAAAGGGTGAAAAGGAGAAATCACTGCAAGATAGGCCTTCACCAAAACTGTACATAACCTTATTTCATCCCTTGCAAAACATTTTAATTTGATGTTAAGCAAAAGACAGTGAATTTATTCTGTCTATTTATTATACTGGATGTCATGGTGAAGCACTGAATTTAAGACACCTCAAACATTATCTTGCTAATCTTGCTAATCCCCACTGTTGTGGCTTCAGTAATGAACAAATGCACAGATCAAAGTCAATACTATGAGTGGGGGTCAAGTATGACTCTAGCAGCCAGATATAAGATGGAGATGTTCTGCTGTCTGACAGTGTAATATTGAGCAGACTGGGGTGGATGTTTCATTCTGTTCCAGTAGTATTACTACATTGCATTTACAGTGAGTCTTCCTCTCTTTTTAAAGGATTTATAAGAACTTTAGTGTGAGGAGATAAGCATGAACCTCACCTTGACCACCACTAACCAGTTTGGACCTCATACTCGACTGCTTACCCACATTGCCTGAGCTTCAGACGCAGTGATACATAAATTCTCGGTTGAGAGTCACATGGCTCGGGAGAATCAAACTGAAATCCCTTTCTGTCCAGTGAGGGAGTAGAATTGGATGCTGTCTGCCCAAATACATCCAGAACATTTATGAGCGTGGATTCACATTGAGCGCTTACAGAAACGGCTGAGCACCCTGAGCTGTGTACGCTAGCTGAGAACCCAATCCTCGTCCCCAGGCCGATGACGCAAGCCCGCCGTACTGCCAGCCCGAGCTTTTCATTAGAGTGAACAGTGAACACAAAAACCCTGTCAAAAAGGATTCTTTTTCAGCTCCCTGAATGGCTGCAGTCTGTCTTTAAAGGTATTAATAGGCTGAACGTTGTCAGTTTGCTTACGGGGAAAATAACAGTCTGCTTCCCGCAGGTTGAGGTAAATCCTGGCACTTTGGACAGTCTAATCTTTTCGGCAGTTTTACCGTCTATGTTATTCTGTATCCATTTTAACACACTCACACACACACATACACACGTGCGTATCTGTGTGTGCACAATGACTGTACAATATGATTGTGTGAGTGTGTTAAAATGACTGCAAAGTTATCATTGGGCTTCAGAAGCAGCACATGTCTGTGTTGGTGGAGGGTGCTGCAGTGATGAGACAGGCCTAGCGGTATAACTAGGTACTCCAAACTGGGAGACCAAAAAAATCTGGGATAATAATCTGGGTTTCCATATATAGCATGTATATGACACTGCACTGAATGGGGAAGTGGAGCTGTAGGGAATGAGGTGAAGCTGTAGGTTCAGGTCTGTATAAGAGTAGCTGCATAGATAATCTGTGTTAAGCCTGTCTAGCCGAGTGACACGGTCAGCTCACGATGACATGGTCAGCTCTGTTTGATTGATTCGTTCAGTCGATATTAGATCAATGGTTAATGACATCAGAGTAGTAGAAGCTTTCATTCTAGATCAGTGCATCAACTGATAACTATTATACCACAAGAAGAAACCACGTGTGTTCATAAAGGAAGACGAATAGTTTGTCTAAGAAAATAGTCAAGGCCCCATTTGCCAGAGAAAACATGGGTGCTTAATTAGCTAGTTATTTTGAAGTATAATGCAATAAAGGTTGGATCATCTGACTGTTAATATGGATGCTACATCTGTGCTTACCTTTTGGCCATTATTTCAAGTTAAGCCCTCACTTGTCATGGCATAATTACAGTACGTCATGTTTACGAAAGTCTTTGATAATGGCATACATGAAGTGTTGGCATAGCACTATAATGGAACACCTTTTTGATCTAATGCATGGCAATTATGATTTTGATATGTCCTATTTCACAGCTGGGAGATAACACAGTTTATCTGAGTGGATAATTATTATAGGAGATGGGATTAGGATGGGCGATATGACAGGAAGCAGTCTGTCATTTCCTGCCCCCCCCACCCCACCCCACCCCACCCCACCCCACCCCACACATACACAAAGCAAAATCTGCAGCTTTCATTACCTTTGGATGACAGGAACAACAGACATATAAATTAGGCCAATTTGGTTAAGGAAATTAGCCTGAAAGGTCTTAAGATACAGCATATTAATGAAAAAGGGATAATAGGTTCATTTTCCTCCAGGCCGAATCTCAGATAGGGCAGAGAAACACTTTCATCATATCCTGTTATCTAGATAATTAAGAACCTTGATTATCAGCAGTTTCATATTTTGTTACCGTATCTATTTTTACAGTGTTTTGAGTGCAGTATCTTAAGGGGATGTGCAAACTCTGAGTAACTCCCAGGTGTCACAGGATTCACTTTTACTTCCCATGGGACAGTGGCTCCTCCGAGCCTTCCTAGACCGTTCTTTGTTGTTCAGTCACATCCTCATGCTAAGATCTTTTATGAAAAAAAAATTCCCTTGTTGTTAGAGGTTAAGGCCATTTAAAACTGTTATCCTTCAGCGCTTAATTAATTTTTCACAGGCATGGAACAAGGACAAGAACTACTTTTAATTTAGTGAAGTTCTTCAAAAAAAGACACCCTTGTTCAACCTATATAAAATTCAGGGACATGTAAAAGGCTCAAACCAGCTGTGTGTTTCTGAATGATTCCTCTTTTCTAAGTAGACTAGAAGTAATGGTCAATCTTGTATTTCTGGCGAAATGGTGTGGGTGCTGGCTTTATTCAGCTAATCACAGTCTTGATTGAAAACCATGATGTGGAGTCTGAAAGCAAAAATTCCACCCATACTGGTTCAGGCCTTCACAATGCTGAGACAGTGGCAACATGAACTTTGATGGAAGTGATACCGTACTTTGCATGTATTCTTGAAAGCTTCTGTCTTATTTGGTTTTGCACTTTTTATCCTGAATAGTTGTCTGCCCATGGATCCTGTCATTGCTTTGTGATGCACCAGGGAACTGTGGCACATGAACGTGAACGGACACACAGCTGACATACGCATACTTTCGCACAGTACATGTGCGCTCTTTTTTTAGTCATGATTTTATTACCTCTACAAGTAGATGTAATGACAGACCCTTGGTTTGTTCAGCTTTCCGTCTCGCACAACGTGCGCATGCAGAACGAAACATAAATGGTCTTGACAGCTTTCAGGCCTGGATATTATGCTCAGTTTGTGCCTAGGGAGCCTTCAGAACGCGTAATGATTTGTTTGCTTATTGTCATGTGCTGTCTGGATAGCAAACAGATCTGAGGAAAAGAAGGTTTCTCCATTTTAAGGCACCGAAGTTTTGAGCGGTCTGCCAACCCACCTGAAAACCATTAGTAACTGTACCTTTTTGTTGTTGTTTTTTTTTTAAAGTAAAATCTGATTACATTTTTAGAAACAATATGTTCTTGCAATTGGATGTTGTAATTTGTTAAAGATAGCACATGCTTTCCTCCCCTTTTTTTCTCGTAAGTATTTTTTTTTACATATTGCATAATCCCCCCCTTGAAGAATAAAAGTCAAATCTTTGTGTAATGTAATCAGTGTTAATTACAATTTTAAGTAAAATAAAACCCTTAGCATACAATTTTGTCATTTGCATTTCATAAAATGTTACATGAGCTAAATCAGCCATTTCAAATGGCATGCTACTTTAGAAAAATATCTTGCTTCTTGAGAAACATAATCAAAATCTGCATATGACTGTATAATACTATTCATCCCAAACAGACATTCTGTAGAAATCTATCTCTGTCCATGGCATAGAATGTATGCATTTTCCAGGAAAGGTTAAAAGCTTCAGTCAGTGAGTCAGCATCGGTCATGTCAATTAATGCCTGCAGATGGTTTTTATGTCACTGTTTGTTATCATTTTGTGGTCTTACAGCGTGTGGTGGACATCATCCACAGATCAGTGATAGCCGCCTCTTGGGATTCACTGAAAACCCAAGAGAGCAGCAGAGGCAGACTCAGATGCTCATGCTGGGACAACAAGAGATGGTCAGCCGTATAAACGCTGCTGTTTACTTCATTTCCCTCTCTCTAAACTGAAACCGGCCCGTGGAGAGACCGCCCGCCAGAAGCCTCTGCCGTGGCGTGAATTTGCAGAGTAATTAGTGCGTGATGACAGAGCCAAACGAGCGATTACTATGGGGCCGCTGTGGACTCAGAGCGATTTTTCAATTTTATGTCGTTTTTTTTTTTTTTTGTGCGGCTAAACAATTTTTGTAACAACCTAAAGAGTGTAAGGCTGTAAGAATGTTTGACAAAGAGACAAGAGGACACCCAGATCCAGTCCATCTAGAGGAATGATTTCTCCAATTGTCTGAAGGCTATCTAGCACTATCATGCCCCATCTTGAACACCCCGCGGGTCTTTACTTTTACCTCACAGCCTGGAAAGCTGTTCCAAGCACTGAGAATTTTCTGTGTAAAAAACACAGTGAGAGAACTTGACTTGAGGTATATTTCTTTGTTCACTTTAATCCCAGTTAAAATGTACATACTTTAATAAAATCCCTTGTTAGCCTCTTTGAGTGACTGAGGCAATTTAGTTACCCCTCTTCGTACTTTTCACAATCCTTTGTACTTTCTTATATTGATGTTGGCAATCTTTCATAAATCAACAGTGCAACTATGTTACTGTGATCTTTTAAGGATTGCGGCAACATAGTGGTACTTTTTGATCGGGCATTGTAACCTAGTCTGTTTGTGTGTAGTGATTTGCATTTAGCTACATTTAGCCCCATGCTTCATTTTTGCAAGCAGGCATCTCACAGTATCTCCTCCCATTTGTGTTTCAAGATGTGTGATAATTATGAAAATGATAAATGAATGCATACTCTTCACCCTCACCCTAAAAATGATGGCTGCTGCTTTATCAGTTACAATTAGAAGGGAAAAATCTGCAGTTTCCATCACACAATGTCAAAATGATAAACTGCCCTCATTTAATTCAAGAATAGTGCCATCAATTATCAAAAAGGACACAACTCAGGACCAGGAACAAAAATCCAACAGCTGTTTTGCATTAAAATTTCACCTCACAGCCAACAGTCAGTTGTTAAACTAATGTTCATTCTGATAAATGATTTTCTTAACACAATAAATAAAAAAATCACAATACTTAAAAAACAATATCAAATAGTATCGTTATGTAAGACTGATCCATGAAATGTGGAGTGTTCATTGCAGTTCAAAATGCAAAATGTATTATAATCTTTAAAGTGTAATGTTAGAAGAAGAAAACACGGGGTTGAAGAGGTTAATTTATTCCACTTAAACTACCTAGCACAAATAAATATTAAAGACTGAAAATACTATGTAATTTTTTTAATCAAATAGAATTTGTAATACTATAGGGCTTGTTGGATATTTCAGTGCAGAGCGAGTACAGATATGTTTAATAACCATGCAAATCTGGTTCATCAGACAGCGAAACATTTTATTTCATTTTTCGAAGCCATGCATTGTCTTCCAGGCATTTAGCTCAAAACTCACTTACTATATTATTGTGAGAGGTGAGTTACGCATTCAAGCAAAACGTACTTCTGAAATAAGCTTAATGACTTATCCTTGCTTACAGACATTAATGTGCTTCAGAGGGACTTTATATTTTTCATATTCAACATTCATTTTGGAGAGGAGACTCATAGTTAAGAATAGGGCTTCCCAGCTAACATGATAACATTTCAAAATGTTGGGAAACTTTCCTGTTGAATTCCCTTTTGGTTCTTAGATAACATTGCGATGAGAAATTTCCACAGTCAGTCTTAGAATGTATTTATTATTTGAAACAAGATTTGTCAAAGCCAATTAAATGAATTCCAGGCATGTCAAATCCAAACATACTCATAACATCCCCAGTGGTTATCAGTTGTCATGAAAAAAACATCATGGAGGGTATATTTGTCACTAACATTTTAGTATTGTTTTGAACGGAAGCACTGCAATGCTAAACTCATGGAACACTTCTACATTTCCCAATGTGATTACCTCTGTCCACTATGATTGACCATCCACAAGTCACATTATGTTTTGAACGTTTTGGAATGACAAATGTTCCATGTGACTTAAATAATACTGTCTAGTTGGACATCCAAAACCCTTGACAAGTTTGCATGTTGGTTACATTCACACATTTTCTGTGTGGATGTTCTTAGAGCCAAGATTGAACCATTAGGCATTTTCGCCATAGCAACTGCCTCCTTGGGAACAGAGGAGTGCAGATGCTTCTCCTTTGGTAGTCCGTGACTGAAGGGTTATTTGAGTGCAAACAGCCGTGATGCAAAACAGGGGGCAGCGCTTATCTCTCAATCTGGAATACATTTAGCTAGCCATTAATTGAGTCCATCCATCAGGTAGCCTGCCTCGCTGTATTCACAACCTTTGCAGTGGGGTCAGCTCCACAAACAACAATCACTGGCGAACAAAGGGCCAAGGCTTCTGGGATTTTTTTCCCTCTTCGTCCTGGAGCTGAACTGAAATAGGTTCATGAGGAAACAGGCTGGTGAGAGAGGAGGGTGACACTGTCTATTGACTGGAGAGGATACAGCACTCCTCCACCCTCACCTCCCTCTGGTCGCCTTGTAATCCTGGAAAACTCGAGGAAAGAGGGTATTTGCTGTACCACGCAAACAGGATCACAGCATCTCTGAAGAAGAGAAAAAAGTTTAATTCAGTGTTTGTGTTCACACTTTTAACGATCCCAGTGCCGTCCTGTTGCTTACATTAAAGGTGTGAAACATTTGCGGTATAATTACAGCTTGTAATTCTGCTCGTTGCCTAAACCTATTCTGTGTGCTTTTGCAAGTTGCTCTGGAGAGATGCGTCTGCTAAATTTAAATTAAATATAAATGTGATTACATCTGTTTTTAATCATTTGGGTAATAATGGCTTGGAAACCAATGCAGTACTTTGTGCTGGCTAGTACTCCCGGCCAGCACGAGATTGTGCCCTACCCCATGGAGGAGGGTTTTCAGAGAGGTTATGTGGAACACAATCCTTTGTTGTAAATCTAACTGCAGTGCCCTTTAACTTTTCATTATGAATTTAAGAGATGGTTTTCATTTTGTCTGCATCAATAGTTTTGTGACAGCTGAAATAAAGGGAAAATATATAAGAAACAAGTGAGAGGAAATTGTATCAAAGCGGAACACAATACTAAAATTGGAAAAAGATGGATTTGAGATTCGAAAACGTGCTTCAATAAGAATTACCACAACATAGGGCAAACCTTTTGCCATTTATTGTTACTTTACATTAAATTCCAGTACTTCACTTCATACTTATGGTAAAATATTATCCCATTATTGTCTTAGAAGTGTGAGCTCAGCAAACATAGCTATAGCTCACTTTACAGACTCTGTAAAAGTCTGAATTTTGATTATAATGAAAAAACGTGTTCCTTCCATGCAGTTGCATGTTTTTGGCAAACACATCAGTTAATGAACAGAACTTATTTAAGTATCACAACTTGTCTCAATCAAAGAGTAAGGTT
Source organism: Albula goreensis (assembly GCA_022829145.1). NCBI lineage: Eukaryota > Metazoa > Chordata > Actinopteri > Albuliformes > Albulidae > Albula > Albula goreensis. The sequence continues at coordinate 11,904,835 of CM040752.1, forward strand.
TATATTAATATAACATTAAGCTTATTTTATCGAATTGCAAAAGATACATCCTAAAATCTGAGAAAAAGTTTTTTCCTCTCAAGTGAGGATCAATTATTGCAATGATGTACCCCAAAACTAATAATAAAAAGGGGACGTTTAAAAGGTTGGATGGAACAATCCCAAGCCGAGAGTCTCAGATCTGTAGTTCACAAATTAACATTTTTCCCAATAAAAAATAAAAAGATAAACAGAAATCACCAAATACCGTTTATGCATTTTATAGCGTGAAGGTACATTAAATCTGACTCCATGATTCACACGTACACACATGGGTTTGGTCATATTTTGCTACTGCACATATCTGACTTCTTGGCTCCCTTTAAAAGAGAGTCAGTCGATAGTGTGATGACAGAAAACTTGGGCGCGCGGGGGCATCAGTCTAGCGAACGCGGTGCTGTCAGCAGCCGCGGGTCTCATTGCAGCACATGTCAGCGTGTCTCAGAGCTCACATCCTGCCAAAGTCAACAAGACTCTGCTTCCACACACAGGAACACACCAACACGTAGCTCCGGCTACATCCCCCCTACATCCTGCTCTTCCGCCCCGACTCTAAAACTACTCCATCATAATCTAGCTCCCAAACTCACTTTTTAATATAGGGAAAAAAACTGCTGTCTCCATAATTCTCTGCATAAGAATGATAGCCCTCCAAAGACTCTGTACAAGCAGAACAAACCCGGTGAGCAGCTCCACTGTTAGACTTGAGTTTTGGTAAAACCCTAAAGTAGTGCTTTTTTGGGGTTCGGCATGAGGCCACTTTATCCACTAAGCCTGGATTTTGGAGGAAAATCACGGACCGTACGCTTCGACATATGTACTCAATTATTGTGCGAGGCCTTCTTTTTATCGCAGTCATGTGATCTCTGTCCAATCGACCATCGTTGCATCCAAAGACGTTCGTGACTGCCTGAGGCGGCTCTCACAAGCACCCCGCTAAGGCTCGGCATGCTGACGTATCCAGCATATTGTACTTGTTTTCCCCCCATCGTTTACAGAACTTTGTACCTCCAGTCTTTCCTGCTGAACTTTTCGGCTGTCTGGGTTATGACGCATGCCGTAACCTGACATCTATTTAGTGGAAGGCGATTTCTCAATTTACTGTTTGCGTAGTTGATATGTTAGAAATTACTGCACTGCTTTAATACACTGTACTAAGTTACTTATCTAAATCTTGTATTTTGCATGAAGCACGCAATTTAATGTGTCATTGATAAATTTTCACCTGTAAGTACCCAGAATCTGGTAAGGTCATGATGTACAAACTGAATTAATGAACAAGTTCTCAAAATTATGATGTATGTATTTTCCAATAGACAAATAAGTGAAGACAGTAGTTTAAACTTTCAAGTGAATCATTTTCGAATGTTGGCACAGCTAGAAAAAACATGCGTCTGTTTGTTTTACTATTTGTGGAAATGCAAGCTTCCTCTCATTAATCTGCTGCAAAAGGAGACTGACATGCAGTCAGTACAGTACCTTCTTATGTTCTCGAATAGGAGGATTTTGTCGTTTTGTTTTTCAAGCAGGAAACACTAGACACCGCTCCTTTGATCTGGATACACTAATCTTCGCGTTACAGAATTTGTGTCACTGCAGGGCTTTGGAAGATGTCAGTGCGGATCCTTGTGTGTCAAGCTGTCAGCCCGTGAATGGGTATCCGTGTCCGAGAGCGTTCCTACGGAGCCTCTGTGTGCTTTGCTTCCGAAAAAAACATGAGCTGTATCAAAATACACCTCTCTACCCTTTATTAATGAGAGGCAGCTGGAACTATAAACATTTGGAGAGTGTATGGAAAGCTGTTTTTATATCTTTGCATTGGTATGGATGGGAGTTCACCTCAGCGGTTACTGTAACATGTCTCAGCTCTCCAGGTTTTGTAGTTGCAGTGAGAGTGGATAGTTCTTTTTTGCTGTAAAAAAAGGAACTGAATGCTTGTGGTATCAGTGGCAATAATCTAGGTGGTAGTATGTGGCATTTGAGTGTTCTAGTCACAGCTGACAGCAGAGGTTATAGAGGGACATGAGTGACTAAGGGTATTTAAAAAAAAACATTTTTATTCATTATTCATTGAAAAGCCAGGAAACCACAAACATCCCCCCTCCACCATCAGTGGAAGTTTATTGAGATTTAAGATAAAGCATACAATAATATGTTTTTTGGATTATAAGACGGCCTTGCTTGCTGCAATGCACTGTCACAAACAGGTCAGGGGGTAACAAAAGTATAAGTGTGCCATGCGGATGGTGTCAGGCTGACTGCAGTCAGTGTGGATTTTGGGGGACTGTGTCTGGCCTCCAGAGATGGTCTTTATCAGACATCTTTGCCCACTGCATGGCACGGCTCAGTAAAACTTTGACCACTAATTAAACTGTATCTCTCTCAGCCAGCTGCCTTCATCCCTCCGGTCAGCACAGATACACTGCCTCTGTTGCCTGTCCCCATGGCAACTGGATCCAATCAAGCACACACTGCTACTGTAGCCTTGTGGAGGTCCGCTGTGGTGTTCCCCTTAAGCGCTGTAGTGGACCAGGACACAGGGCTAACATCCTGCCAAGAAAAGGGGGCAGCAGAGACAGTGGAAGAGAGAGTCAAGACTTGTGTTTTAACTACTTCTACCTTCAGCCAGTTTATTGACTGACCAAATTCAATAAGTGTTCCAGTGCACAGTGGCATTTTCTAAGTTAAAAGTTTAGAGGGAGGACTCTTCTATGTCCAATGCATGTTCCCTACCTCTGAACGCATGGAGCATGGGGGCTGTATTGGGGTATAGGGAGGTGAGTGGAGGGGGGTTGGAGGTGACTGTAGAACCCCTCCTCTCTCTAGGTGTGCCTTGTGAGCTGATGCTTTGCTAACCCGGGTTCGATCAGTAGCGCTGCCAGAGACAGGCCCCACGGCGAGCGCCACACCCACGGCGAGATGCAGCCTTTTAATCTGCACCTAATCGCGTCCCACAGTCGACTAACAACCGTTAACAAGCCGCACGACAATTTCACACCCCGTTGCTCATCTGAATAGCTTTCACCGGCTTACAAAAAAAAAGTAGCAATTTTAAACAGGTGCCATCTCTTTATCATCAGAGTGTGGCCACAGGAGAGCCATTTTTACCCCACGGAAATAATCCTCAATTCAGAGGGATCTTAGGTCTCGCCAATTAGTTTGGGGCTGGCAAAGTGCTCTAAAAATGGGTTTTTGTTTATAGACATGAGTGCAGCTGCAACCTCCAGGCTTTCTCTTATACAATACAGAGGCATGTGAGGCAGCAGAGGTCTTTGAAAAGCAGGGAAAGGTACCTGACAGGCCTGATGCTGCATTAGCTCTGGTCTGTGCGGCGAGGAATGAAGTCGACAGAAACTACTCTCTCTGTCGGCGTTGCATACCTCCGCCGCCTCCGGCTCCTGCTGCCCCGTGGTACAAATCTGACAAAGGTAGCTCATTGTGATTCGAGCGGTGCGCGGCCTTCGCCGGATCCTACATTGCGGCCGTCTGTGGAAGCATTGCAGAGGATTGCGTTTCTATGAATCGTCTCACTCATTTATTCCTTTTTTTTTTTTTTTTTTACCAACTCTGACCTGGAAACAGGTTGCCTCCTGTTCAGGCTAGTTTGGATTTAAGTCTGTTACCGCTTCAGCCATCCACGGATGTTCGCTTTCGATGCTGCTCCTCACCAACCAAGGCAGGAAAAAAATGAAGTAAAGGGGGGAAATCCCCGTGCAGATGAAGGGATGTGAAATCCTCCAGTGGGAGCGGGGCCTCAGCTCCACGCCGGGCCGGGCATGCTGTAAACGCTCCCCTGTGTAGGCTGTCATCCTCGCCACAGGGGCCTGAACAAGCCTCTCCCCGCACTCTGCAGCCTGCGCTATTACTTTGATATCACGGCTGAATAATTGAGAATGTGTCAGACAGTGCAGACATTTGGGTGGGGCTTGGGTGGGGGGGGGGGGATTTTCTTTCTCTCCCTTCGGTGGTTGGTTAGGGATGGTGGTGGGGGATTGGTCCCTGTGAGACCGGCCAGCTGGTGATAATAAATCAGCGTTAGAGGAAGAAGGGGCATACACCAGGAAGTGTGGGTGATCTATCTCGCAGCATTACGGACGTCTCTGTCTCAAGACCGCTGATAACAGGTAGCTGTCGTGCCGTGCTGCGAGAGAGGGAGAGGAGACAAACCGTCTGCTCTCACGTTCTCATTGAGGAGTCATTTCCTTCTCCAACTAGCGGTCTCAAATAAAAAAGAAAGAAAAAAAAAAGAACGGCAGCATGCGGGTTGTAACTCACATTTTCCATTTCCCTAATTCTCATTATGATTATGGCATGTAACTCTCATTCTCTCTGCTTAAGCCGTGACGCTCCGCTTTTATTTTGTGTTATCAATGGCAAGGCAAATGTGATTTCATCCTCTTAATTGCAAGAATTAGGCCCTGGAAGGAATTAACGGAATGACATTATGAATCTGCTGTCGCGCACACATGGAATGGTGCCTCAGAGATACCGTGTGTGTGTGTGTGTGCGTGCATGTGTGTGTGTGTGTGTATGTGCGCATGTGTGTGTTCTTCCGAAACTGGACCGGGTTCATGTAATCCGTGTTAATTAAAAGCAATGCTTTTCTAAGGAATACAAATCAAAGCAGTTCCAGGGACATTAAATCCAGCTGAATTCGTCTCTCACCCACTCCTTGGTTTTCAGCCGACGTGAAAGAGAGCAAACTCATCCCAGCAACATTTTTAGAGAATAAGGGTCGCCGATCTCTCTGTGTTCTTCACATCCCTGGTAAACTCCTTTCACTACCCAGCACAAAGTCATGTACTATCCTTTTTCTCACAGTTTTTCACAGCTTTGCATTCACTCTTACAGGCCCAATGCCATGCTTTAAAAAACACAATGATTTAAAAAATCTGTCATGTTGTGAAAAACTGTTTCAAGAAAGAAATAAATATATTATACTGCAATTCTTTTCTCTCTGTATTGTGGTACCATTTTTAAAATGCAGCATCTTTAATTTCTTTTGACAACCATGTACGCAAACTCGGTATATCTCTGTAGGTCCTGTTTTGGAGGCAGCAGCTGAAGCACAGTGCAATCAGTAATTCACATTGTCTTCAGTCCCATGCATTTTACCAATCAAAACTTTTTTTTTTAATTTTAAAATTTAATTCATATGGATTTGACCATGCATATACCTGCCATGTTAGTGTCAATGAAAAACAGAGGGCACAGAGCTCTGTTGTGTTTTCATAACATAACAACTATTCATATTTCTTATGGCATAGTGCTAGTATTTGAATAAAGTGTTACTTTCAATTTACAGCTCACGGCAACAAACACATATCCTGTTTCCTTTTTGGCTTTGAAATTGATTTGAAGAAACCTTATAAATATATATATATATATATATATATATATATATATATATATATATATATATATAAACATATTCAGATTCCGTCCATGTTTCCATCAGGTTGCATGCACACGCCATTTCACAAATGTCCTTCTCCTTTCCTACTGTCAGGGACATCTCATGTTGTAATTACCTGAGGAAATTAATTAAGTCTGTGATACAGTACTGCTTCTTTGTGACTTCCCTGAGAGAAAGCCTCTGGAAAAAGACCAGGGACATTATTAGTCTGTACCGATCACACAGGACATAATGGCAAACTGAGATGAATTTAGTGTAGCCATAATTATCCTTTTACCAGCCTGTAGTGAATGTCCTGTCTCTTTTCATTTTGCGAGAGATTTTGCTCCACAAAGCTAAGGGTAAACACATATACCCTGCCTGTTCCAAATAGCTGTACTGGTTGGCTGAGTCAGGGCTCAAGGTTGCTTGATGACTGGGGGAGGTTTACTCGCGTTAATGAAAACTCAGTGTATTAGGTCAGAGAACTCTACTGCTCAGAATGCGGTTAGTGCCTTTATCCGTTTCTTTATCTATGTGGTGGAGAGTCCCGCTGTTTAAGATCCTTTGTCCAAGTGTCCTTGGAAATATTGGCTATTAATGTTATTATTTTTTTATTTAATATTTTTTTTAGATAATTTGTTATAATATATTAAATGTTTTTAATGAAATTTGGCAAAATATATCTATGCATCATTTCTATATTTATACTTGTATCTTTACAGGTAGTCAATCAATCTATTCCTGTGAGCATTATTTTCCATTAAGGAGCAAAGTTTCTTTTTTTCAGTCGTGGCTGATGTTTTTTAAATTTAATCCTCCTAGTTCTGTAAGTTTGAAACCTCTTTTCTATGTTAAATGCTTACCCTGCAGTTCAGAGTTGCCTTTCTAAATTTAACATATTCCACAGTGTTGGGATTAATGGAATGATCCTGGTGAATATTTAAACATGGCAGAAAATAAAAAATAAAATAAAAAGGCCTTTCCTGTGGAAAAAGGACTTTAAATCCGCAGTCTGAATCCGGAGTGATCGTATTATTTCCACCAGCAGAGATATCATATTTTTCCCTCTCCCTCCGCTCTGCGGAGACCATAGACTGACACACTCCAGATGGGTATCCGTTCATGTTTAAATTCAAACAAGGGGAGAGGGTTAATGTTGTCGCAGGTGTCGTGTCACCCTCTGGTTCTGCCGCTCCCATTCAGATTCTATTAGTTGCGGAATTGGGGAGAAGCAAAAACAAAACAAAAAAAGTTATCATCTGCGTCTTTCTAAAAAAAAAAAGGTTTTAGCCGTTGGGGAGTTTCCATGCACAGGCCTGGTAATGATGGTTGGGCAGCAGAACAAAAGCAGTGGAGTAAGTGAACTGGTACTGGGACTTCCTGTTTGAGCCCGGTATTAGGGGTCTATGTCACTGGCTGAAAGATGTGCACTTAACCCCAGTCTGCTGCAGCTAGCGGCGTCCAGCAACCGAGATCCAGATGTCTCAGTGTATCTCTCGTGTTTTCAGAGCGGGATACGTGTTTGTGGAACGTATTTATCTTTTTTCTTTTCTTAGGGCTGTATTTGCTAACAGAGGCTCTTGAGAGGATTTTGAATGAAAGCGATGGGATTTTAAAGCAAAATGAAATCACATTATTTAATTGCATGCTTTATCTGGGGTGACAAACACATTTTTGTCAATGTATACAGTGAGATAATTAGTGAGGACAACCAGGTAGAATTCCCAGGGTTGTGATACACATGACTGAGGCTGACAACACAAGGTTCACAAGCCTTATTCCATAACCACATGTCCATAATGCTGCTCTTTGGAAAATATTATAAAATAACAGGTCTATAGAAGAACTCATATCTGAAACTGAACTGCCTTCGTTGTGAAAGGAATAGAATAATTTGGTCCTTACTGCAGTGTTTCACTGACTTTAAGGTCTAAATGGCTCTTTCGGTGATTGAGAAGCTAAATGAATGTCCCTCTTCCATTGGGAAAGTCAGAAGTATACCCTGTCACAAGGCTAGGATCAAAGGCTTTGGGGACATGTTATTATTTACTGCCCATGGGCTCAGCTGCTGCTTTAGATCCAGTGGGAGCCTGTTTGGGGTAGTGGCTCATGGTGAGCTGGAGGGGGACAGAGATGACAGAAGAGTGAAGAACCCGTTCTTATTGCCCCATCAGAGTGAGCCCTCCCCGGCCATGGGTCAACGGCCGGCCCGATCGATCTCGGGGACGGCCCCCCGGACGACGGACGCAGCAAAAATCCTCGCTTAATCTCACCGGTTGGCACCATAGTACATGGTCCTCTCTTCCTCCTGTCCACCACAGGGGAAATTCAGGGTTCAGCCAGGACCGTTAAATTGGTGCGCGCCACCTGTCTGGCATTATAGCGCCAGGATAAAACGCTTCGGCTTCAGCGCTTCTTCTGGGGCTGGAATGAATACGCTTAGCATGTAGTTTCAGGGTGCTGACGTGAAGAGATTTTCTTTTGGCCCTTTCGTGACCTTACCATATATTATCATTTAAAATATTCAAGGCAGGAATGTGGCAGAGATGAGGGTCAGTGGTATGTAACAGAGGATATCTCAATGAAATCACACAGCTGAAATTGGGGGCTTGACATGCTCCACACTGCATTGAATATACTCATTTTTATGATAGAAGATAAAACAGTGACTCTCTTTCTTTGTTCCTCGGCAGAAATATTAATGGACTCCACAACAGCCACAGCTGAACTGGGTTGGACAGTGTATCCCACATCAGGGGTAAGTGAAATCAGTCCTTTATTCATGAAGGGGAACATTCGATGTCTCATGCATATTTCTGTTTATGGGATTCTAATAAAACTTTGCTCATGTACACTGGAAATATCCATTCATATGTCCACATGAACTCTCTCTCTCTCTCTATCTCTCTCTCACACGCACAGAGAAGAAAAACAACACGCTCCAAAGACATATTTGCTTGTCTCCAATAAAATATAAAATACTGAAAGAAAACTATGATGTAATGTAAAGTCTGTTTTGATTGAATTGAGGTGTATGTGCGTTTGATCGGTTCCCAGCCTATGTCTTTTACAGATTCCATGCTGAACTGATTTTAACTTAGCTCCATGTAACTTGGCAGCAGATCTCTCCATAAGAATAACAGAGTAGAGATTGGATAACCATGCCACGTAGACTATGCTAGATAGTGTAAGAGTCTCAACAAGCTCAAGCTTCGTGAACCCCATAAAATGGGTGGAGCCACTATTTGACCTAGCCATAAGAACCAATCAGAGGACTTAAAAACAAAGTAAAACATTTGTGATTTGCTCCAGCTGATTTAGGGTCCATGTACCCTCAGTTCCCTGTCAGAACTATTTTAATGTTTGATTTGGCACGAAGAGGTTCACTTCACTATCATTATGAAGACTTGAATTCATGGTCATTTTTCAAATAGATCCAGTCAAATAAGAACAGAGAACTTGTTAATGGCCCTGATGTTAGTTGAAACAGAATTTTTGCTTACATTTTGGCTTTACACTTTTGCGATGGGTGATTTTCTCAGTCAGAGCCTCTCTAAGTAGATGGTGACAGCCTTTAATCTTGCCTCGATTTTCGAGTTAGAGTGTTTTATTTTTTCCATTCTGGAGAATTCCTGTCCCTTCTTCCAACTGGCCAGTGTTTCATCACCCTTTACGTGGAATTCATGCTTTATTTTATCTGTCCCCTAAGTGGACTGGGAGGCAGGTCTTGGGGTTGTTTTTTAAACAGTTGTAAATATTAATCTCACCACTCTGAAATGTTCAGAGCCTTACGGAAGAGCGAGTTTATTCCAGCATGTCAGCTCCCAAACGGGTGGCCAGACCCTGTATCCCGTCCCACAGCATGCCAGACCAACTTTTAACCGGTACTATTGAAACCAGAACCTTAGACTACACTTCACCTTCGTCTTCTCCGGTACACACACTCACACACACACACACAGACACACAAGCATGCACATATACACAAATACACACATCGTTTCTCACACACGCGCATACCATTTGGTGAAAAATGCAGATCAGGGTGAAAAAAACGGGAACATGACGTAGGATATTTTGCTGACGCCTTTCTCTAAACCACTTTCTCTCTATATTTATTCATTTATGCAGCCGTGGTCTGTATTAGAGCTGGTTTAGATTACAGAATTCCTTGTGTCTACATACAAAAGCGATTGGGGGTGTTGGGGGAGGTTGGCGATACGGTTGGAAATGAAATTCCTCCTCAGCGGCACTAGTTGCACTGCTTCAGTTTTTTTTTTCTTTTTTAGATATGATTTAGCTCAATGTCATCTGGGAAACCCTAGGATGTGAAACGTCTTCTCTGGTCGATTGGTATAATCAATATAAAAGAACAAAGAGCACTGGGGTCTCTGCTGTCTGCTCAGCTCTGGAATCAGTCCAAAGGGAGCGCAATTCATTCCTCTCCCCCTGTCTGCTGTAGCCCCAAGCACTGCTTCCTAGTACAGTCGGCTATTAAATATGACTCTGTCCTCCTGAGCTATCTCCCTCAGAGGTAAATAACTGATGTCCTCCAATCACAATCTCCAATCATAATGAATTAACATTCATTTATAACAAATTAATACTCTTATAAGAGAAAATTACCAATACCCTTAAACTGAGTCTGCATTTGCCAGTACAGACCAGCTACTAGAGTAAAATACATCACAAGTGTGGTGATAAAAATTCTAAAACTTTATTTACAGCAGTTATTTACAATAGACATACCAGGAGACAGGATAATTATTAGAAATAATAACATGGATTTTTCTGAAGCATAAGTTTTATCTCATACTCCCCGGTCTTTTATGATTTGTGGTTGTTATACTTAGTCTGTCCGATGTTGAGGACTGCTGAGGATACAGCTGCTCTGCTGCTGGTGTGGCGTCCTTCATCCGGTATGGAGTGTTTGGCAGTGTGGCTGCATGATTTTGTCTGGCTTTACGCTGACACTGAAGGAAATCACAAGGTCAGTCCTTCTTCCAGGGCTTCTCTCCAGCAAATGTCTGCTGGTTTGGAATTTCCAGTGAAACCAAGACCTCAGGCTCACTCACAATCTTCCATCATAAGTACCGGACTGGAGAGGTTTGTCTTGTTGTACAGACGAGCCCCAGCCTACTAGTGAATGTCTTTTATGGGAAATGGTTCATTGCAAGGATAAGGCCTGGTTTTTTCCACTGCCTAGGAGTCTGTTCCAATCAACAAAATTTGACCAATAATCTCTATCACAGAACATTCATTTGTACTGTGGGATCCAAACATGAGTTGTTCGATGAGTTCCATAAACCTGCAATGATTCAGTGCCTTTAAGAGAGAGACACTTGACTTGTTTTTCTGGATTTAAATCTAGACAGGAATACCCAGTGAACAGTAAATTAATACTAGGGGAACTGAAGGATTTACAGTGATGTACAGTATTTCGTTTGCCTTATTGTGAAGTTGTATTTTGTTGCATTTAAATTCCAAGCTTACATGAGGTCACAAGTTACAGAATCTGGACAAAAATCAGTTCCAAAACTGCCTAGGTAAAGTTCTAGGGTAACGTTATGAACGATAACCTAATTGAAGTGTTCTCTATCATTATTGAGACATTTCTATTAGTTGGGTTGTAGCTCCACCCATTACAGAGTTCATGACACTTTATTCTTCCATTACTACCATGGAGAGCCTGGCACCCCAAATAGAATTTCTGTAAAGCACAGCATAGAGGACTATGTGAATAAATTATCTTATACTCGGCCTAAATGTACATGTGTGAGATAGGCGCGTGTGGTTGAGTCACACACTCACTGTAGGTGGAGAGTCGTAAAGTGAGATGGAGAGGCTCTCTTCACGCTGCAGCTGGTGCCAAACCAGGGCAGAGCACTTTGAGGGGGTAGAGTATACATGATGTTTTCATCAGATAGTGAAACAGTTCTTCACTTCTCATTATCTCTTACAAAGCTTAAGATGATGACATTTTTGGTTGCTCAGACTGCAGTTGGACTTGACTGGCTCTGATTTGCAGCTTGTGAACAGTTATCGGACTATGGGAATGAATGAAATTAAATGGACATTGACACAGAAAACAATGCTGAGCTTGCGAGATTGTGGGAGTTCTGTGGTGTGGCAGGATTTTGAAAACCCAAATTAAACATGGTTTCCCCCTTTTATCATACTCTCTGTTTACACTAGTAGGGGCACATATCATTTTGACACAATTGCTCAAAACAGGGCTGTATAACAGATCTACTGACAGTAACATCACAAATTATGTCTTTGAAACAACTGTTTGTTTTTTAGATGCGACACATAATACTGGGAAGGCTAAAATGAAAAATCAGAACCAGACTCCAGATAATTTTCCTTCAGTTTAGTTTATTTATCCTTGTAATGCCAAACTCATTTTATAGTGTCAAGAGTTTTCAGGGCCTGAAATGCATGCAGGTAAATGATGAGCTTAGATGCATTGAATGGCCGACACTTGTCATAGACTACTTGAATATTCTTCTTCCTTATGCGTGAAGACCCAAAGGACAAAGGGTTGTTTCTTTCTCCCTTATGTGTCTGCTGGTAGTCTTCACACCCTTTTTTTGAACAAAACATAAAATGATTTGACCTTGTTGCACAGCATGGGTTTTAAGGTTGTAAATAATTCCCAACATGCTGAAACGGTGTTCAAGATTTTATTGGTAGGATGAGATTTTTAGACCTGAAGCACTGTGGTGATGAGATAATCTGTGCAACAGATCTATTGAAACAGTAAGGGTCTTAACCCCAGTCTCCCAATCACCTTCTCCTGCTCGGTCTGGCCAGCTAAAACTCTCCCTCATCCTGGGCAACTAATAATCTAGAAGTGATCTAGAAGTGGGAAGGATAATGCACTATCCAGTGTTTGCTTGGCATTTCCAGAACAGGATCAGCTTCAAGATTTCTGAACTGTTGCATAACTAAGCTCTTCACACTACTTAGTTTGTGTCTAAGGTTTACACTCTGTCTGAGATGTGTGGAATGACAGTAGAGAAACCGTCCCCTAACCTGTATTGGCCTTAAAAGCAATTGCATTAACCGCACATTGCTCATTTAACCAAACATATCAGTCTGCGACCTGTGAAACATGCCTAATTAAATTAATAATAACTGACGGCTCACTGAAAAAGAGAAAGTGTTTATTCGCTTATTTGCTTAGACATCTGGCAGTTGCTTGTACATGTCATGCCCTCTTTAAGAGCTGAAATATGCAATTATAGCCCCAAGAGAGGTATACCGAGTGTTACAATGACATTTTAAACAGGTGGTGTTGATGCCACAGCTTCACTATAATTGCGGGCTCTGTTGTGTGGGAGCTCCATTACTGAAGTCTGCCGTATGTATCGTGACAAGGAATGTTTGAATTCCATTCCATAGAGGACCTGCTTCCATTATGAGGGTTTGCCTATAAAAACAGAAGTAATCCAGATAAGTATGTCTATTTATGGTTGATGGGAATGACTGACTTGTTCAATTCTGCTTTTTTACGTTCAGCTGTTTTTACACATGTACACACACGCACATGCACACACACACACACACACACACACACACACACACACACACACACACACACACACACACACACACACACACACACACACACACACACACACACACACACACAGCTAGTACAGGAAGGCTGTACTAGTGAAAAGTTTTGGACAGATCTATGATTTAAAAAGGTTTTGAAAATAAACTTGTTCCAGCCATCTTGATACTTGTCATCTTGATCTGTTTGTTACACATGGATAGACCCACAATTACCTCCATTTTAGAGGAGCCTCATACATGAGCAGATTTGTATGAAGTCAGACAAAAATGATACAGAAAACCATTCATCATATGTAAGTCAGCCAAACCTCGTTCAGGTGAAAAATCCATCCTTCAGATTGAGGGAGACACAACTTAAGTCATTTGGACATGGTATCGATCATGCTTGAGTCACACAAACAGGGCCAACTGAATTTAGGTTGTCCTTGAGCACATATGCGTTTTACACACGTACACATAATACATTGTTATATTTGACATTTGAAGTCTCTTGGTCCTACAGCATACCATGTGTTATGTGTAACAATAGACATGAATCCGCTAAATAAACATTCGGAGCAGACGTAGTATTGAGATTTAACTTTACGTTGAACTTTGTTAAGGAGGTAAATGCTGCAAACTCAGGTTGTGTAAGAGCTGTTATATTAACCTGCCTGTTCCCCAAATCTTCAAAGACAAGACGGATACTCTAAACTATTCACTGTACCTTGGTTTAAAGACCCCATTTTTGTCCTCCATAGCTGGGAAATCATTAGGTTTGGGCCTCTTCTCATTGCTTAGATGTTCCCCTTAGATGCTGTCTGAAATAGCCTTCATAGTAATTACTACTGCTCAGCTAAATAGAGAGCAATGTCAAACATAAATGTGTGACCCATCAATATTTAAACCATTTCAGCAATAATTCAAAGATGGCAGATGGAGGAGCACTGCATTTCCACACTCTAAGCTTCCCTGTGCACTGCCAGGAATATCATGTCTCTAATTTTTACTGAAACCTCAGCTATCAGTCCTGAAAACCACAGATAAATACTGTCCTCTGACATACATGGTGTTAGCCACAGTCCATAGGGGAGAGCTAGCCCAGTCATAAGTATGATGACTGATCAGCGATGGTTTCTGGTGAGTGATGAGACATGGACATTCCTGCCGATGGATCCCTCCCTCCCTGGGTAAAGAAATGGCTCGTTATGCTGCAGCCTGCCCTCTGCTTGTTTCAGACCAGCTCCACAAGGACACAGTGACTGACCACAGAAACCAGATCAGAATGACTGCATTGATGAAATTTACAGTAGCTATAGAAGGAAGGACATTGACCACACAGGGAATGACAAGACATTAGAGTCTACAGTGTCCACATAGACAAGGGTCCTGTGTCTGCATTGGGGAAACAGTTATGGGGACTTTGATGACATAGCACAGTATTCCATTGACCAGAAGGCTGCATGGAGCACTGACCACACAGACCCAAACCGAATAACTACACAGCTGTGGGCCGGTCATTGTGCTCAGACTGGCATCAGCGTGGGGCTGGCTATTTTCTGTGTAAGCTCGTCTACCATGATTTTAAACCCCACAAGATTGTTTTTGTTTAAATATGCAATGACCCTGAAAGCTTAAATTCTGTTGAGTTTTTAAAGGAAGAATTTAATGCTGGTCTTATGAATAGGATTATGAATTTGTTGATTCAAAGGCATAATAACTCGATAATTACCTGGTGCTGGAAATGAAACCCAAAGCAAACATTGTCTCAGATTCAGAATAACCTCTGCGGCAAGGTTTCTTTGAGTTTTGGAAAGGAATATAAGCGATTACCATATTTTTTGAACTCCTACATAATACTGTCCATTAATTTCCATGGCCACAAAATTCACGATGATTGTATGGAGAACATTTACAAAACCACCTTTTCCCTGTACATTTTTTCCTAAAAGTGAAGGACAATGCCAGGAAACCGGATGCCAGGTCTCTCTTTAGATAGTAGAAAGAAGGCTTGGGTTTGGGGGGGTGGGGTGTTGTGGTTAGGGGTACTGGTAATCCATAAAGTGAACTAACTAAGTTAAGCAATTAAGCATTAAGCATGCTCAAGTATTGTTTAAATCGCAAGATTGTCAACAAATCTAAAAGTGTTGTGAGAAGAGAGTTGCTGGCAGAACAGTAGAGTTGTATGGAAAGTAGGCTAGAGAGAAATTTTAAGGCAAAACTGTCACACCACACAAATTAATATAACCATATAGGGGACTTGGCAAAAAATAGCTGACCGATTAAAAGCTGAATGTGCTAGCGGTGGCGAGTATTAGCACGACTTTGTCACCCAATTTGTTTTCATTTAATGTTTAGTAACTGCTCATGGCTAGTAAAGAGCACAAGAGGTGTTTGATGGAACTGAAATCACTTGAAATAAGCCTGGACTCTTAGAATAAGCAAGGGTTTCTCACTAAGCATGCTTTGTGGAATACCCACTTGGTCATAATTATGTTATTTGTATTTGTTTGTATATGGATTCTACAAGGTCATCAAATCTACCATATATTGCCGAAGGAACGAAAAAAATAATCAAGGAAACAAATCTTAGTACGTAATTCCAAGCCTAACCAGAATAGTAGTCTCCTCCACTCCTCCTTCCCACCACCATCACCTAGAACACATGACTACACCATAGCCATAACTCAACAACAACAGAAAAGCTGTGAAAATGAAGACATTTATTCTAATTTCGCACTTTGCACTTGATCGTTGGCCCCTTGTTAGTCTCCATTAGCTTCCCTCCACTGGACCCGATCAAAGCATGCCAGAAAGAGAAAAAAAGCTGGCCGCTACATTAAAGTTCATTTGCGTGGATGCTTTTTTGTCCTTCCACTCTCCCTCTGTCTTCCTTTCATTATTCCTGGAACTTCTGCTCTTCGCTTCCAGCTTGATTGGTCAAAACAAAATGGATTGGGGAACTTCCAAAAACCCGGTTCTTTCCCAAAAGAACATTCTTCCGTAGATTCAAGGACAGTTCATGACTCTGGTTAATGTAGGCAGGGTAGTGGGAGCAAACCTTTCTACCAAGTTTGTTGTTACCTTTTCAGTCCCTTCATTAACATAATAACTATTTCCAAACCATATCACATCATTAATCAAACGGCCATTCTGTATTAGTATGAGTTATTTTAACAGGCGTCATAATTGTAAGCATGCTACATTATTATTTATAGTATTTTTGTTGTTATACTCAGCACTTTGGTTCATGAGTGAATCCATTGACAAACCCACCGATTTTTGCAAAAATAACTCTGGGACTCGAATGGTTAAGAAACAAATGCAGGATGAAAAAATGGTCCAATTAGTCTCTCATCAAAATCCTCCTTAAGCAGGCACTAATTTGTGAAATTATGTCAGCTGTGAAGTGGGGGGTGAAAAAGAGAGAGAGAGAGAGAGAGAGAGAGAGAGAGAGAGAGAGAGAGAGAGAGATTGGGAGAGGAAGCACAATTGAAAGGAACAGATTTAGAGACAGAGAGAGCAGGGAGGTTGTCCCTGACTGGATGACGCTCTGCGTTAAAAATGGGGGTTGTTTCAGCTTTTCAGGGTCAAGGTCGAGACTGGTGGTGGGATGTCTCGCCATTTGCTGTCAAGTGCTCTCAACTCAATTAAGCAACAGGCCAATTGGGCAAGAAACCCCAGCAGTGACACAGAGACTTTCCCTGTGTGTGTGTGTGTGTGTCTGTGTCTGTGTGTGTGTGCATATGTATGTGAATATATGTTTGTGTGTGTTTGCATGTGCGTTTTGTGCATTTATGTGTACACATATATGTGTTTGTATATGAGTGCGACTGTACGTGTTTCGGTATGTGTGTACAGAGGGACTGGAACAATTGTGTTTGTCCTTCGACATTAGAAAATAATATCTAATCAAATTTAATATAATGACAAATGTGACATTGTAAAATACATTGATATATCAGACAGTTTCCTATTGCTGTAACTAATTTACTCCACTATACAAGATAAATATGGATATTTTTTATTTTTCAAATGACTTTACAGAAAGTGGGTGTCAGCCATAACCAGAATAGAACTGGCAGATTAATACCCAATGTTGACAAGCATGCTTACACACCTGTTTATATTTTATGAAAAATGTAAATAATGCAGAACCTATTGGTGGAGGGAGAACAAACAGCCAATCCAGACAAAGCTATTGGCCAAGTTAAACACTGATATGTGGTTTTAGTCAACGGCTTGCAATGTTGGGTACACAGATTCAGCATGCAATGGAGCAGCGCCAAAGCAATTGCTAGGCGTCATGCCGTATTTTCAATAAGTTTTCATTCTGGGTTTTGTAATCTTCATAAAAGGTTATCTTCAGTTATAACTCTGCTATCTGAATGAGAAAGTGTTTCCACAGTTAAATTCCATTCTCTGTTAAAGTTCAGACAAAATGTGTTAATGTAAGGTTGTTTTTAAATTATTTGCAATGATGAAAAAAAATCCCCAAACATTCCTGGTCTCAAAAGGTCAAGCACCAGCTTGAGGAAATATACTTCTCATCATCTTATTTTTGCACATAATGAGAATGGTTGACCCCACAAATTGTAATGAAGTTAAATGAAACAATTTTATAATTTTACTTTACAAATGTAAAGTGAATTTAGTGTGATATGATGAATGAAGGGTGAAAACATGAAAAAGGGAAGGAGTTATTTTAATTTATGGCAGCAAAATATCAGACTAAAGGTCTCCTTCTGTTTGTGTTTCCTGCAGTGGGAGGAAGTGAGTGGTTATGATGAGAACATGAACACCATCCGTACCTACCAGGTGTGTAACGTCTTCGACAACAATCAGAACAACTGGGTGCGCACAAAGTTCATCCGTCGCCGTGGCGCTCAGCGCATCCACGTGGAGATGAAGTTCTCGGTGCGCGACTGCAGTAGCATCCCCAATGTGCCGGGCTCCTGCAAAGAGACTTTCAACCTTTACTACTATGAGTCTGACCTGGACACCGCCAACAAGGTGTCCCCGGCCTGGATGGAGAACCCCTGGATCAAGGTGGACACGATCGCGGCCGACGAGAGCTTCTCCCAGGTGGACCTGGGCGGACGCGTCATGAAGATCAACACAGAGATGCGCAGCTTTGGACCCGTCTCCCGACAGGGCTTCTACCTGGCCTTCCAGGACTACGGGGGCTGCATGTCCCTCATCGCCGTACGCGTCTTCTACCGCAAGTGCCCCCGCGTCATCCGGAATGGGGCGGTGTTCCAGGAGACGCTGTCGGGGGCAGAGAGCACCTCACTGGTGGCGGCGCGTGGTTCGTGTGTGCCCAATGGAGAAGAAGTGGACGTACCCATCAAGCTGTACTGTAATGGTGACGGCGAGTGGATGGTGCCCATCGGACGCTGCATGTGTAAGGCCGGCCACGAGGCTGTGGAGAATGGGACCGTATGCAGAGGTAAGGACCATTTTCAGCTCTGTGCCCTCATTGTATAAACTCTATGTCCCCTGCCTGTGAGCTCTATGCCCTTCCTATGAGCTCTGTGACCCCTTCCTATGATATCTGTGTCCCCTACCTGAGACCTTCTGTATGTGAGCTGTATGAAGCCCTACCTGTGAGCCCTACCTGTGAGCTCTATGCCCTTCCTATGAGCTCTATGACCCCTACCTGTGAGCTAAATGGGCCTCGCTAAACTGCTTCATTTGTAGTGTGACTGATTTCTTCAAATCATACAGTTTTAAACACAATGTGTTTGAGGAAAGAAACATATTGAACAAATAAGTTCGTTGAATAATGAAAAGAGTGTGTCATGGTATTTCGAGCAAGTTGTCTCAGTTAAAATGTCACAACAACCTGTAGGAGTTTCCTGCTGTTTGATTATGGCCTTTCTCTTAAATGCTAACTATTATTTAACGTCAGCTGGCAGGGCCATACCAAATGATAGAACATTAAGCATGCACACAAGATATCTGTCACACCATTCTCCCCAAATGCCAAAGTCCATTCATCAACCTGTCATCAGGAAACAAGAAGCTTATTCTAACCTGATTGATTAACAGGAAAGCGGAGTGTATACAGGCTTTCCAATGGACAGCAAATGATCATAACTCACCAGCCCACATCTGTGTCCCCTCCAGAACTATTCCGCAGTGGAGCACTGCTTAATATCACTTACCACAACACCTGTACCTCAGTAAAGTTTCATCTGTTAAATCCTGACGTTTCATTTGAAGTGGGCAGAGTTGTGCTGTACTGTATACTCAGTTCCACAGAAAGACACATGTGTATACAAAGGGCTTTCAAATATATCGCCTCACAGCCTGTGCTTATTTGAGATTCTTTTTTAATGATTTACTGCAAAGAGGTGCACTGTGATATGGACATGGTTTTTTTGGTCTTTTAATCACACAATGCCTGTCATAGCTTCAGGCATTTCGGGCATTTGGGAGTAATTTATTATGTATCATAATCTACATCAGTGCCTCTCTCATTTTTATCCTCAGCCCCCTGTATTCTTTCATCGAATACTCTTGGCCTCCATACCATTTACATACCTAAGTTTGCAAGTTTAAATGGTAATCTTTAATACGATCCTGTATGTATTCACAATTAAATTTCAATTATAAAGCCTGTGATGACGTGATCATTGTGTTGCTGTGTAAAGATTTGTAGAAAAGTAAATGGCATTGGTAAGGATATCGATCTTTTGTTTTCTTCCTGTTGCATTTCTCAGCCAGATATGAGTAAAGTGGGCATCCCCTTGTTCCCCCTTGTTGAGTAGAATAAATAGAATATGGAACACTTAGTCATGACATTAATCCCTTTCCATCTGTAATATAATAAAATACTGTAATTCACTCTAGAGTGTAGGGATTTCGTTGCATTCAACAGTTCAGCAAAGAATTCAGTATCGATGGAAAAGATCAGCTTTCTTTTGAGCCTTTTTGGAAACATGCTTTGAAATGGATATTTCACATATTCTTTGCTCAGGCCCATGTCTGAAACAGCTTTTTACCCTTTAAGCCAAAGTCTTTTTGACTGACTTTTTGAACTTTTCTGCTAATGTGGGAGGGGTTTATCTGGGGCTAGGGGCTAGGTGTTTAGCTAGGAGTGGTCAGACTTTAATGGGAGGAGTCTGCTTGAAGGCCCTACAGCCCATGTCATTTTCTCTCTGTGAATTATATGGTAATTACAGAAAAAACTGAAACCCCAATTACTTGTTCGCTGGAGAATACTGTTCCACCACCATTGTCATGTAAAAGAAGTGACTCATACCAGTTCTGCTTGGAGTGAGTCAGAAGCAAGCAAGTCCGAAATGGAACTGCCCGTCTACCGCTCAAGGGCCCATTCTGAGGCCCAGAAGTGGCCTGTACTTCAAACAAGTGCTTATCCAATAAAGTGATTGTCCTGTTTCAGAAAGTACCTTAGGTGTTCTCTGAACACAGCCTCACTCCCATAGCTATGCACATGGACAGCGGCAGTGCGGTAGTTAAGGAAGAGAGTTTGTGACAGAGAGTTTTGCAAGTTCAAATCTCATATAGTGGGTTATGAGCTGGGTGTGCATCACTCATTTAAATTGCTTCAGTAAAATGAATGAATAAACAGATGATGCATTAAATGTGAGCTGCACATTCAGGCCCAGGGAAAAGGGCATCTGCTGAGATGATACATAATATGCCAAACTGATAATGACAGTACTGGAGACCAGCAGGTAAACAGAAACTACTCTTGCTCCTTTGGAGAAATGCAGGGTCCTCTCCATCGCCCGTTGAGGGGCCTAACACAGAACATGGCCTAGCCTGACACAGGCAGCACAACTAGCCTAGACTCCATCCCACCACATACATAATGCATGATGTAATTACACATTATTCTCCAGCTGCCATGGAAACATGGGCAGAAATGGGTATTTAGTTATACAAGGGGGTGTATTACTACTCCATTAGCTACTCATTTAATGATCATTAACACGGATGGCAGCAACTCCCTCAACACACAAGCAAAACGATGATGCAGTTCTCTGCTACGTATGCTAGTTGTCTTTGACCGTGCAATTTTGGTTGTCCTTTTTGTTGTATCATATATGGATTTATAAGTCCCTGTGGCTCTGCATTTTCTATCACGTTTCTTATGGATCAGGTAATTAAATGATCAAAATTCAATTATGAGATTCAGAGATAAAGCCACAGGCTTTAGCTGAAGTTGATGCTAGGCTGGAGTCTTAAAGACTTCACTCTCCCCTTACTTAGGAGCACATACCAGTATCTCAGCCTCTCTCTCCAGGGGTTCCCAGGATCCTTGAAAATCCCTGAATTTTTAAAAAATTTTATTTTGGATATTCATGGAAAAATCATGGGAAATAATGAGACATCCCGCTGTACGTGGAATGCTGTTGAAGACTTTTTTTTGTACAATATCTTTTTGGAAATGAGATATGTTCCACTTTTTCAGTAAGCCCCCAGCCAGAGAGCTGAAATTGTACAAAGTGGGTTTTCTCAAGTCCCCTGCCAGTGATTGAACCTAGTGGTTACTGGGGTTCATTTCCAAGATCATATAGAAGTATGCATCTTAGGAGACATACAAATTACACAATTAAATATGTGTACACACATATATATATACATGCAGTGTGTGTGTGTGTGTGTGTGTGTTTTAAAAATGAATGTTTAGTTATTATATACTACTTTTCCTGTGAATTAGAGGCTCGCCATGGAGCCATTTTTTGTGCTTTTTTGAGTGAATTAAAGATGATATTCAGTAGACTTGTGACATGGTGTAAAACTTTGGTACATGATCAGTGCTTTTTGCATGCTGATAGTTAGTTAATGAACTGATTATGATAGATGAAGATGTAATAGAGATATGTTCTCTCAGGACTGATTCAGAGAGAAGTACATTATCTTCTTTCAGTGTGGATTATACAGCGGTAGAGGAACAAAAAAAAAAAACTTGAATCCTTCAGATGAGGAGTTGTCATAGCACGGTATTAATAAAGAAGTGAACAGTTGAAATCATATTGTTCAAATGCCACCATAACCAAACGTATAATTACATCCAGTATCAAGGAAAAACCTTTTGCCTGCTTTCATAGAATAATTGTAGGATTACATGAAATATGTCAAAATATTTACAAAACAGCCAGGCTCTTTTCAGCTTTGTAAATGCAAGCTTTTCCTCAGAAATGATTTTCTTACCGCATCGTCCTTTATCCCATTGAAGCCCTGAAAGTATCGCAGTCTTTCCAAGCCTCTCAGCAAAAATGGCCCAAAAAGAGTGGTCTTCTTCCAGGAAAAGCTTAAGATTGTTTTGATTGTTGTTGAGGTTTTGTGTCTCATGAGGTAATTGGATTTATGCCTCTTTTTTATTTGAAACATGACTGATTACTGTAAACTATTTAATAGGAATGCCAAATATATACAATTGTTTAAGCCTCATAATGTTGCTTGACCCAGTTCTTGTCTGGAGTCGCCCGTTTTATACAGAAAAAAATGTGGTATCGTTGGATGGAGAATGTACCTTACTGAACTGATGTCTTTTTCACATTGAGAATACGAGTCCAGGTCAAATATCTAATGACAATTCCAAACTACATGAACTCCACAAAGTCCATCCCTGGTAATAGAGCAAATTAAGAAATGATCTGGAACTAAATGTTTGGATAATTCACTGAAAATACCACCAAGGTTTATTCAGTTGCGGATTAATGTAGTCGACGGTGGAAGTGTCCAAGAAAGTCCATTTAACTATGCTGTACAGCTTGTAAAACAAAGCTGAATTATTATGGACGGTAACATGAGACGCTGCTGGCGGCAGAAGAGACAGCCAAAACCCCAAAAACGTGGTGAGGTTTGCAGGTGCTGCGGAAGTGCCCGGGCGTCGGAACACACTCGGCGGGAGTTGGCGGCCGTGGTGGGAGGAACACTTTCACAGACAAAGAGAAATAAAACACTTTTGCCTCATGTTCTACTAATGAGGGAGACAGGACACCTTGTCAGTATGTTGACTCAGTTCTCTTCTCCTCTGCCCGCGCACACACACACACATGCACACACACACACACATGCACTGCGCACACATTAAGCCATACAATAATGGAACAATGACTCCTCTCCAGCTTTCACTCATTAATAAGTTGCAGGGACAGGCTGCAGTGAGGTGGGTTGCACATTGGAAATCTTGTCTGCTACTGGAGTTTTATAGGTGTGTGTGTGTTTGTGTGTGTGTAAGCATGTTTTCTCAGTATGTGTGGACCTAATGTAGCTAAATATTTGGGGGAGAAATATACCAATAAATCACTCCATCTTAGTCGGACCTTGGGGGGACTATAAACATTGGTTAAGGACCATAAACATTTTATGTGACAATCATCTCTTCTGTGAATAATTTACTGTTCTGCAAATGTCATATCCAATGCTGATGCAGCCATAAAGCGAGATGGACGATTAATAAAGAAGATGCAGAGTAGCAACATTGGTAATTGTGAGTTTCCTTTGGATAATAGGAACAGTAGGATGCCTTGTTTGTAGTATATTCAAGTCAGGACTGAATGGTGACAAGAGGAGAAACACAGACAGTTAAACATGTGCCTACGGTGCAGGATTTTGGGAGCTAAAGGGAGGAGGTGGACTGTGGCTAGGAACAGACATGGGAATGTGAAAAAAGAAGAGAAGGACAGCTGAAACCAGGAGATAATTATGACTTGGATTTTCCCCTGACAGAATACAAATTACTAATGCCATAGCGATTGATAGAGTATGAAAACTGAAATCCCTCACTTCATCCACAAACACACAGCAGAGAAACACACAAACACACGCTTTTTTCCCCCAAGTTGCATTTTTCTATTGCTTTAATGACAATTGTAATTGACTAATGTGCGAATGGAGGGTGGAACTACGGATGGGGAGAGAATTCCCCCTCGTGTTTTTAATAGATACTATCGGGCTAAACTAATGAATCCTTATGTGGCTGCTACTACTGGCGCTCGTAAAGACAAATGGAATTTTTTGAGATTTCCTCCCCACAAGAAATAAAAGGACTCCATTCGTAGTACAGCTGAAATGCAATAATGCCAACCTGCCCGAAAATTCCCCCATGTTCTCCTGTATCGCCGTCTCGGAGTGATGATGTGAACATAATCATTCAGATCGCAGCACTGATGACAGCCCACGGAGGCTCTCTGCACCCTCTATGACAGTGCTGCGATAGTGCTTTTGTTTCTCGACGCGGCCGCAAATCCTCCCAGCCCCCTGTTTATAGCTGCCGACTGTATTTCAAGCAGCGCCCTGCTCTGCGGCTGCTGGGCTTTGGCGTTCCTGGAAAGAGGTGATTAGAATTCTCTGCTCCCACTCTACAGTGGCGAGAGCCAAGGGCAACCGTACAGGAGTCATTACATTACGCACCTCCATTTCAATTATGCACACAGATTTAACAATTAAGCAGGCTAACTTTTCCCACATAGCTTGACTTTAATTCACATCAGTAAGGTGTCAAGGTTTCCTTTGGGTGCCATTCCAAAGAATGTCATGCCAAGGGTTTGACAAGGGGTGTTTTTCATGCTATAGGTCATAACTACACCCCATGATACCCTGCAGGAAGTATATATGCTCTTGCTTGGTTGGAAATGGGGGAGTTGAGGAATTCATCTGCCCTGCAGAATGTGAATTTGCAATGAAAGCACTTTGGGTCTGCAGTAGTCAGAGATCAGGGTTCCAGTCAGAACGCAGATGGAGCTTAGCATCATGGCTGGGGTCAGAGAGTTTTGGTCCCTCATTGCTGCACTGGTGCTCGTATCATTAGAGCCGTGGGATATGAACCCGAGCCTGCCGAGACACCGGGGAGCTGTCATACACCTTTATTTCATGTACCTGCTC
Source organism: Albula goreensis (assembly GCA_022829145.1). Lineage (NCBI taxonomy): Eukaryota > Metazoa > Chordata > Actinopteri > Albuliformes > Albulidae > Albula > Albula goreensis. The sequence goes on from CM040752.1 coordinate 11,929,700, forward strand.
GTGATTGATATCCCCAGCAGTCCAGGTGGTTTTAGCATTTGAGCACATTTCGCACACGCCAGACGAGGCAGGGCATTAGGAGAGAGCGAAGGTGTGTTTTTTTTCCTTTAAAGAGCTTGAACTTTACATGGTTTGTTCAACGCTCACACGGCACAATGCTAGTGGTTTGGGGCACATCAGTCTTCCTGGTGCTCTGGGATGACTCACAGAATGGCGGTGTTAACCTTGTCCATGTGTGGTGTGATGTTGTGTGCTGAGAGCAATGCAAAATGCCACGGTACGTTGTGGCTGGTTTGGTGTGATGCAGTCCAGAACAGTCAATGTGGTGAGCTCTGTTCATGGTGTATGAAGTAGTGTGGCGGTTTGGGATGCAGCGCGGTATGACACTTCTTGCTATGATGTAGAGCGGTTTGTTGTTTTGAGTGAGTTTTGATGCAGCTGGGTGCAGATTGATGTGATGTGCAATGGTATGGTTGAGATAAGTCATAAAATGCTGGGATGTGGTCCACATCCCGGCCAGGCCTCTATTTATTGGACTCAAGTTCTTTTGGTTCCCAGAATTCACCTTCCTCTCCTTCAGGAAGCACAGATCCACCCTCTGAGCCAAACCCATTTTATATCTGTCCTTGGATCGAGTTGTGTCTGGGCTGTCCCAACTTCTGCATTAATAACCAAACCAATCTCCGTTCCAGAAGGCCAATGCTTTTGACAGTAGGGGTAAGCTCAGACGGCACTCCTCAATGCCTCAAAAGGGAGCAAGCAGCTGGTCTCCCCATCACTCCCATGGGCTGAATGGGTCTGCTAAAGCTCACTGTGACCTCCTAGTGCAGCCCCTTCCCTTTCATATGTGTCCTGATTAATGTCCCATTGGCAGTGCCATGCCATACATGGGAGTCGCTGCAGCACTGGTTTATATTCCGGTATCCGAACGGGGTCCAGGATCCTGTCAGAAGAGTTCCGGGAGAAGAGAGGTGAGAATCTCCAGTCACTGGGCAGCCCGAGGAGGCAGACCCTGCGGCTAACAGGTACATCTGTGCCAGCGGTACCAGAAAGGGAGCTCCCCAGGCGCGGGCAGGGGCCGTGCGAACTGGCTGAAAACCTCCAGTCACTGGGCAGCCCGAGGCATTGCGGGCAATTTGCCAAACAAAGGACCAGATTATTGTCTGGGCTGTCCCAACTTCTGCATTAATAACCAAACCAATCTCCGTTCCAGAAGGCCAATGCTTTTGACAGTAGGGGTAAGCTCAGACGCCACTCCTCAATGCCTCAAAAGGGAGCAAGCAGCTGGTCTCCCCCATCACTCCCATGGGCTGAATGGGTCTGCTAAAGCTCACTGTGACCTCCTAGTGCAGCCCCTTCCCTTTCATATGTGTCCTGATTAATGTCCCATTGGCATCGCTGCAGCACTGGTTTATATTCCGGTATCCGAACGGGGTCCCAGAGGTGAGAATCTCCAGTCACTGGGCAGCCCGAGGAGGCAGACCCTGCGGCTAACAGGTACATCTGTGCCAGCGGTACCAGAAAGGGAGCTCCCCAGGCGCGGGCAGGGGCCGTGCGAACGCTCACGGCTGAGCGGACATGGCCATCGATAGGGCGTCTGGGTAAAATCAGAATGGCAGCCCATGGGAAATGACCCCTGTCAGCAGCTGTCTGTCAGACCCCCACAGCTGGCGGGGAGGAGGAAGGGCTGCGGAGAATATCAACACGGAATGTCACAGACCGCTCAAATCCTCTGCGCACAAAAAAAAAAAAAAAACAAAACGAGGAAAGCGACGCATGAAGACAGCCTGCCAATCAAATGACCTCATATCTTCTGTTTTAATTGAACAGTGAAGTCAGTGAATGAGTGGAGGTTGGTGAACAATAAAAACACTGAGAAAAAAAAAACATTCTATTTGCCCTTTATGGGACAGATGGATATGCAATGATGTCATTTTAAATTCCTCTCTTTATGGATATTTCCTAAAAATATGAGAGGATGTTAGATGATCGGTGCGGCGAGGGTGAGAACATAGTTGGGGCTCTCATTTCCCAGGCGTGGGCAACATGGTGACTGTGCCCAGTGTGGCCTGCTTAATCCTCTAGAGATGAACCCTGTCATTCACCAGAGCCCCACCCTGCTGCAGCACACACAGCTCTGGACACGCACTTGTGTAGTGTCATAATTGCATCTCAGTGTGGGAAGACCATACATGGGATATATTCGCTTATGTTATATAAGCAGAAATCTTTACATAGAGCTGTGAATCACATGCCATGTACAGTGCTTTGTAGTTATACCACTGCTTAAATTTGCTGGGCTTAGGCTGTAAGGTTTTACACTAAAGTTCTCTTCTGAAAAAATAAAGATGTAGGTATAGTGCCATCATTGACAAATATCATTAGCACCATTCAAATGTGTGAGATAATAAACTGGAATGAACGTCTTAGAAGATTTTCAGAACAGAAAATTATAACACACACACATATATATCCATACACACACCTCAGTTTTCAGTTTTAAGTGTTCAGAAAACAAAAAAAATGTGGCAGGTAGCTCCTGTCAGCCTTCAAGTGGAGCCTCACAGCTAACATAATGGAATCTAAAACAGGAACTCCACCCTGGAACACAGATCTCCCGCTTGATGTCTCTTTTTATTCCTGAAGGTGTTTAAAGATTAAAAGAGGCAGAGTGGGTGAGATAGAGGAGATAAGAGAGGGAGAGAGCTCTCACTCCTGTGCTAGGTCTTCAAAAATGGACGCCTCGTATCTCGGTGACATACTGCGATAATAACCGAACCAAGCTTTTCTCTAAGCAAGCCATTTACTCCCAGTCTACAATGAGAGGCCATTTACAAAGACGTCTCACTTTGCTGTGGTGTTAAGTGCAAAGTTGACACATGGGGAGCTGAGAATATTGATATTTCTGGACCAGCTGCGCTGAACAGATTCAAGCGAGGCTTCAAAGTGTTCTCGAGCCGATGCTTAGAATCTCTGAGTGGTGGAACTGGGTAGAATAAAAACTGTGCACTTTAAACAACAACAGCTAGTCTTATTCATTTTAAGTAACCAATGATTGCATTTACAATGCCAGTTCCATTTTAGACAGTACCATATTGGACAGTATAACGTTTTGTTGTCTGTCTTGAAATTGACATACAGGCTTCCAGTTCAAATTATGGGTTAGCACTGATCAATTATATAATGCACTCATGTTGCAGCTGATGTTATATCTCTGAATGAATTTCTTGTCAAATTTGTTCTTAACCAGTAGTTAACGTGAGTCCAAGAATGTGCAGATCGAATAAAGAAGTACATAAACAGGAAACAGAACATGAGCTCAAATCCTTTTAGTGCACCAACAGTGATTGAGATATGATTGCGCAGCACTGTGGCATGTGTGCCTTTCGGGTTGAGTGATGAATCTCTGTGTCCTGCCTTGAGACGTATTTGCGCTGGTTTAGCGTAGTGCAGCGGATGAGTCGGAGAGTGCCACAGCGTGTATTAAAGTCTCACGTTTCACTCTTTTTTCCCTTCTCTCTGGCCAAGGCTGATAAGGATGGCATTCTGGGGACCCCCCTCTTCTATCTCTGGTATCGGTTTCTTCTCACTGCTCCTCTATTGTTCGCTCCGTGATTAAAAGTGGGTGTCACGTTAATTCCTCAGCTCTGTCCTTGGGAAGGGTCCATTGCCCCACCCCCGTGCTGAAACCCTGCCAAGATCTCAATTCCCTCTGCACTCAGAGGGGTAACAGAAAGTGTGGATAGTATCGAGGGACATTGTGTGTGTTGACTTTTGTGCTGCCCAACACAGGCATTTATAACCTCATGTCTTAGAGTCATACCCTTGTAACTCAAGGCAACTCTTTGCAAGGAACTCTTTGCAAGGTTTTTCAATTATATAGTGCAATTAGCAATAACATACTTCACTGAGCTAAGTAGCTAATGGGCTAAAAATATAGGGTATTTTAAAAATGGGTGTGAAAACTATTTCACAGTGAATACATGAAATGACAATGCATTAAATTAATACTGTGTGTTCAACAGGGACTAGTTTTATTTGGGTAAATGGGTTCCGTAGTGTCAAATATTGTAACAAATGTGGCTTTACAAATAATATGACAGTAATTATCTATGTGCATAAATGTGCGTGTGTGTGTGTATTTGTCTTTTTGTGTGTGCATGTGAATAGTGTGTGTGTATGTGTGTGTGTGGAGATGTATTTTGATGTGGGTGTATGGGATATATGCTTCCTAATCTGTGTTTGTATGTTCAGACACAACACACACCCACCCACCATGTGTGTGAGTGTGTGTTTGTGTCTGTGTGTGTGGTGTATTTATTCATGGCACATGCTTCACTGAAGGTCGTGATTTGTAATCAGAACTTGGTGTAGCTGTGCAGGGATTTTTTTGATAAAATTTAGTGTAGTCAACGCACTCAGTGCATCCTGGTAAAGTACATGATATTGACCTTTGCCATGTGTCTGATGTTGTTAATACCATGTGCCTGATAAGGGCACAGCTATTTTCTCAGCATCCAAAATAGCAAACACAGTGTGAACAGTGCTTTCTTTTGTGAAATAAAATGCACAGGTTGGTAGACAGGTAAGAGTCCTGGTGAAGTTTTTGTTCCTTTTGAAATTTACGAATCTAATCGGGTATTTAAAATTATATCTAATTGTCTAAGTAGTTTGAATATTCGTTTTAAAAACTGAAAACTATACTTAACATCTTCAAGTCAAAATCCATGACCCATTGCTGGATCAGCTAGGACACATTCACAAATATTTAAAGGTCTAATGCTTTTGTTTTCATTAGTGTGCTTGAACAAAAAAATCATTTTTGGGGAATATTATGTTTCTATCACACTGTTTTGAGAAGTTAAAACTTCAGTGCTGGCAAGCCAACCTTCATTCAATTTTTCCTTTGTTTACACTGCTCTAGGGCATTTATCAGTTTTTTCATCATGAAGAGAATCCAAAATGTCTGCAGTATTTGGGGGAGTTCATTTTAAAATAAAGGTACAGTAGAACCAAATTATGTTATTGGAGAAGTGTGTCAGCTTGGGCCTTCAGAATCGAGCGAAATGCAAAAATTAAGTATACTTTTTGGGTGCAAGAAACCAGAAGTAGATGAATTAAAGGTTCAAAATCCTGAGCCCCATAAATCAGGCCGAATCAGGTAATTTATCAAGGTTGTTTATTTGCAGTCTGTTTCCAGCCTGTATCACTTAAATCAGTGTGAATTATGGACTTACGCAGTATTTTACCCACTCTATGTACCTCCTTGCATTGAAATGAATATTAATTTTGTTATAAAGCTCTAGTTTTAAAGTTTGATTTATGCAGCCTTAGCTCCATTCCCTCTTCAGTATATGCTGTGTTTAAATTCTTCCCATCAGCCCACTTGTTCACTTGATTTTTCGCCCCTTGACTAAAAGCCACAGTGTATGAGTAGCCAGCTCCATGTAGCCATGTGTTTTACCTGTGAATTGCACAGTTGTGTAACCTTTTCCATTTAAACCAATCTGAATCATGCAGTTTAACTTTACCTTGCATCATGTTGCTTAGCCTCTCACATTCGGATCTGTCTGCGTTGTACAGTATGGTTGCAGAGCAGTGGAAACCCCACATTAGAATCTGCAGAGACACAGAGCATTAATCCCCTGGTGATCAGTAGCTGTCGACACTGTTGCTACTAGAGCGAGGCTTTTGATGGGAAGCAGGTGTCCTGTTGTCATCGACGGGCGGCTGATTGATCAAAGGTCCGCGGGAGTCCTCCCCTTGTCCCGCCCCCCTCCTCCCCACCCACACCAAAGCCCCCAATTCTAGACGTCGGACAATGTCAAAGAAACCGGGTCCCAACAGCAGTCTCCTGTGGATGGCTCAATTTCCTGCCTCCCTTCCCTCTCCCGCAGAGTCACGATGAAAGAAGCTGGGCCTCAGTCACAGGTATGGGAACAAAAGCCCCTAAACAGGCCCCCTCTTTCCATCCCATACCACTCTGCATGGGATCACACGAATAATTAGCTTTTTTCATTATTCATTTTAGCTTTTTACAGATGTGCTCTCTTCTAATTGGCTTCAGGGAGCAGGGTGAGGGCTCCAAGAGTCCTGCGGCAGTAAAGATGAATGAAGTGACCTCTCAGCTGTACTGACACCACATGTCAAACTTGCCTGGTTTTGGTGACAGAGACACAGCAGGGGCGGGCATGGGGAGTAGAGGAGCCGTTCAGTTTCCCTACTGTGGCACACCTGTGTGGCTGTCGCGTTAGTGACAGGATCGGTGGGCATTCAACGCAGTTATATTATGGCTAGATGGTAAGGTGACCTCCCGGTTTAAATATACCATCCTATCATTGTGGGTGAAGAGATAAGCAGGTGCAGGGTAGCTAACCATCCATTTTGATGAACTGCCTGTTAAAATGGGGGCATGTTAGCTTGTCTGTGAATAATGTACAAATGTAAAGAAACTGCATTTTATACATACACGCCCACACAAACACATACAAATGGTGATGTTAATGTTGACAATTTTGGCTATAATCATTTTTGTGCAGTTTGGAACTGGATCCAAGTTTCTGCATTAACTGATGCATTTCTAGCAGCGCAAATTTAAGATGAAACACATTTTATTCACTAACATCTTTCACCTTTCATCCATTGCTCCAGCCATATGTCGTCTGCCTAATAACACTCATCAACTATAACCAAGCAGCTTAGTCTGAGTGTTCAACATTTCACTTTGTTCACGGAAACTGACAGCGACATTTTTCATTTTGAAAAATTTCTCTTATCTCTTTTAAGCTGTTGTCTTTGTGCTTATCAGGGTGGAGTCCCTTCCGATTAATGATTAAATTGCTGATAAAATGATGAAATCCTTTGCTTTTCTCCGTACATGGCAAGCTTAATGTCTTTTGTCCTTTTCATTGTGTTTATCATAATCATTGGTTTCAATTAATAACAATCTTTATGTTTTGGTGAATCATTGGTGATTACGTGTTTATTCTTACTAGTGGACCAAGCAAAATTTTTATTCTGAAAGGTCAGCAAAAAGGATAAAGGTAAAGTTTCTAATATGTATTCTGGCCAGTTCCCATTATATATTTAGCACTGCCACAATCTCTGCCTGCTTTTCTATCCATGCTCCATTTTGAAATGGATGTTTCACAGGTTACGGGTGTATCAGGGACAGGACTGTATCAGTGCAGCCTCCTTGTCTGGGCACCCCATGCAGGGGAGTGAATGAGCTTTTTACACCTCCTGGCTTTGCCTCCCTCCTACGAGGGAGGTGTAAATCCCCTCTATCTCTCTCCCAAGCGTGCACACACACACACACACACACACACACGTGGGTGCATCCATCAGGACTGACTGTGTCATAGAGACTTAGATCACTTCCTCTGCACTCATGAATACAGAATATGGACAGATGGACATGCATACAGGCTTAAACACAGACGCACACACGCGAACACAAACATACTCACTGCATGCAAACACACTGTGCAAATATGAATGTGATATCATTTTTAAACTGAAAAAGAAGAAATGAGGAAATGGGATAATTTCACTTGCTACGCGCCCTAACTCACTCACTTCCATAGCGTACTACCTCCGTAACCCTAGTCCTCTTTGAATATAAACTATATCTGAGAGTGTGCTAATAACAAACACACATTAGTCAGTTTCATTCAGCGTGAGATATCCCAGGCAATCCGCTTCAAGGCTGCTCACACGCCCGCATTGTGTGAAAAGATTTTCAGCGTAATTGCCCCAATGAAGAAAGCGAGAGATGGAAATCACATCCAGCTTTTTTTTTCTTTAGAGCAAAAGAAAACCGATTCTTTTCTTCATTTATTATCTTCAGAAACCACCGGCACAGCTCGCACCACGTCTGGGACTTGGCTTTGAAAGCAAAACTGTATCACTAAGTCCATTAAAATATTTATGTGACATTTTCTTTTACTGTGTGGCAGTTATATGGTATAGCTTGTTAGCTTCACATTGATGCCCCATACTTGTATTGAACCGTATCTTTACCCTCTCAGACATCATAACATTGGCCATTACTGCACAAATGTTAAGCACTTAGATTACTGAAAACCATTCAACTGTCTCAGGATGGGTGCATTAATTCATTACTTCACTGACCCCTGTACTGGGGTCTATGTTCACTATTCACAGCTCAGATTACCGGGACTGATACAACAAAACTGATATGAACAGAAAAAGGACGTGATCCCAACCCCACCCCCCTTCCCTTTTGTCACTGTGTGACAGTGCCAGCTTGGAACAGTGATAATATTATGGCACTGTCAAGAGTATTATGGAACTCAGTGAGTATAATAGATCTTCAGTGAGTATGATAGAATAGCAAAGAGATTATGGAACTGCAGAGTATAAGGAAGCTGTAGACAGGATCATAGACCTGTGGAGCATATAACGGAACTATAGTGAATACAGTGAGATAATAGAGAGGATTATGAAGCTTTCAAATATGATGGGGGTGTATACATTATAATGGAGCTGTGAGGCGTAAGATGGAGCCCTGGACTTTGGCTGCTGCAACCAAGAAAGAAATACGAGGCTGTGCAGAGCTATTTGTAAGGTCTATCACACACTCTGCTGCAGCCAAGTCTATTTACCACCTGCTGCTGATTGCCATTAAGCCGAGATTAAATGTATATATACATGTGCAAGTGAGATGCTGTTGCAGGAGCAGTGCATTGTGGGTTACACTGTGTGCTATCCCTATTGGGCTTTTCAGGGAGCGTTTTCACCACTCACCAGCGGCAGTGTGGGAGCAGCACTGTGGGGGAGTCTGAAGTCATGCTGGTTGCCTAATCAATGATTTTGTTTATACTGCTGTGTGATAGCGTTTCAGCTCTCCGGGGCTGCCCTTCAGAACTCTCACCGTGTCTAATCCCTGTCTTACAAAGCAGCCATTGTAAAACAACTGTAGTGTGTTCCCTTTTCCTCCTTCTGTCTGTATTCAGGACCGTTTAGTTTTGATCCCCCAGGTGAAGCAAGCTTGTAAATGTCTCTCATGGTACAATAATGTGTGTTTTTTTTTGAAACCGGAGAGACAGGTGAAGATAAAGTCCTTGATAGATCTTGCTTTTAAACGACATACTACATAAAAAGTAGGCTCTTATTAAAGATGACTGTAAGAAGTAGGTTTTGTTGAGCAGCTGGGGCTTAATGGTATTTCTGTGTTCTCAGATATGCAGCAGGACAAAGGGAGAAGAGTGTGCGTGTAAAAGCGGTGTTTTCTTCTCTGAATATTATTTTTCTATAAATAGATGTCCAGATATTAACCCATGGGTAGTATATTTGGTTTTACTGAATCCAAAATGCTCGTGTAGTTGTGGATGTGATCTGGTGGTTAGCGTCTCATCATCATGGAATACTACCTGGGGTACTCAAAGTTTACTCTTTCATTGCTTTCCTTTAATGGAAGGACAGAAATCAGCACATGTTCTTTGTCTGTATAATGCCCATCTTTTATCCACCTCTGTTGCTTCCCTAAGGGGTGTTGCTTCAGCTCGTCCGTCTGCCCGTCTGTGTGTCCAGATCCAAGACACTCAGTCACAATCCTCTATCCCTCGAGGCCAGGGATAAACAGGGGGACCAGGGGTCTGAGATCCATGATTGAACGTTTTTTGTTCCCTGAAGATAATCCTGTAACAGCAAACGTCTCTCTGCGGGTCGGGGTGGGACGCCAGCTCCAGCGAGTCGCCCCTGTCCAAGAGTGATGCAGCGTCCTGATTAATGCGCTCCGCCAGCGCTGAGAGAGGCATTAGCATTATTGACCAGGGAAAGATGATAAAGGGGGTCATAGGTATTCTGCGCTTTCTATTCAGGGCTAAAATTCATTATAAACGATTGCCGAACAGAATTGCTCACACCTAATTGTACCAAACGAATGCCGGGCCCGCTTACTTGAAAAGGCATTCTGGGACAAAGAAATGAGCATATGCTGCATGAGGAGCCTGACAGCTTTGCAATAGTGAAATGCTCTGTAGTTGTACCATGCTATATATTGATTCTGGCATGCTGTTCTGCAATAGATGGTTTGTACAGAACGACCCATTTCACTATTTGCACGTACACTCACTTGCACAACTCCCTCTCTCTCTTTCTCTCTCTTTCACACACACACACACACACACACACACACATTTTCGCATATGCGCGAGCAGAGCGGTCACAGCTGAACCGATTAATTTTCCCCCTAACAGAAACGAACGTTTCTGTCGCGTGCCGTGATTACCGTTTCTAAACAGCTAATTCCTCTAATTAACGTGCCGCAGTCCCTCGGATTCTGAACGCAGTGCAGGTGTTCCGCTGGAGTGAAACATGGTTCTAGATGTCAAACAGGAGGAACAAAGTGAGGGACACACACACACACCCTCTGCATGGCAAAACCTTGATCTGTGTGTCATCGTGTCACTTGAAACGCTGGCGCGGTTTAAGATGCGGCTCTTCGCGTCGGGCATGAAAAGCCAGATGGAGCTGATGCAGCATTAATATTTACTCCCTCTAAATGAATAAATATGCTCAAGCAGCAGCCAGAAGACAAAAGCAGCAGACAGTGTGAAAGCCCTCCCCAGGGAGGTGCGTCTGAGACACCTGAGGCCAATAAAATATTAACAAGCTGCGAAAAAAACCAAGCGCTCAGAGCAGGATATCAGCACCGGCGCAGGTTAAACAAGCTTTGACACCGCAGCGACGCTTCCACTGGATTCACACACCTACATTCCCATTCACCTCACAGTTCAAAAAAAAGGAAAAAAACTTCAAGCCCGCAGAGATGTTAAACACCAACCTCGCTTGGCAGACAAATGTCAAAATGCTTTCATTTCCTGTCCCGCGGCCGAACGTGAGCCATGCGCGAAAACACGTCGGGAAAGGGTCCCGTGCTGGCACAAGAGAATGCTCTCGCCGCGCCAAAGCGTACGGCAACAGTTTCCTCTCCTTGGCATTTGATGTGAATATTTGGAGTGGAAATTTCAAAATGACTGTGTTTTTACCTCAGTGTACTAGTTTTCACTACAAGTATGAAAATTGCCATGTGTCGTTTCCTCATCCCTCCTCCCTCCCCATCTCAACTTTTTTTTTTTGCATTCTTTGTCCTCTCAGTGATGGCCCAAATGTGTGATGGTGCTTCCATTAGGTGCAATTACAAATCCAAGTTCAAGTTTGGCAAATGTTTCAAATGCGACAAGCAGTAACACATTTGTTAGCCAGACTAATTTAATTCTTACTTTTTATTGTTTGTCTGCTTTGACGAGACCTTTTTATTCATGCAGAGGGCAATGGAATTTGTCGGCTGAAGTCCAGCTGTAGTCGTGGCCTCAGGGGTTTCAACACCAGTTCACAATCGGCCCATTGAGGACCTGGTCACTCCGTCAGCGCTCCGCCGCAGTTGATACGGGCCGCCCGCTGAAAGCACGCCTGTCTCCCGCGCCGCTAAAGTGCCCGCTAATTGAGCTCTACTTGACATAATCTCTGTGTTCTGATGATAAGCTGGTATTCTGACCTCAGGGGAGAGGGTTCAGCTTACAGTTTGGAACCGTGGCCCAAATGGGCCTTCCGTCAAAACCCACTGTGAGGACTCATTACTGAGAGTAAATTCAGCATTGTTGATAAAGCTTTTTACTCCATGAAAAAAAAACCTTGACAAAGGAAAGAGGAGTGGGCCTGTTACTCAAATAGTCTGAAAACAGGCTTTCACTGCCCTGTTGGGCGTAGACTACACATTCAAATTCCCTTCATCGCTCAGACTAAATAAGTACCTTTCTTATTCAAATTCCCAACGCGCCAATGGAAGCCGTGCACCCCACCAGAAGGCCGTTTGAAATTGTCTGAGTGACTCCTCTTGTTGCCTTATGTTCCTCGCACCCTGTTCCCTTCCTTTTCTTTTTTTTTTTGCACCTCAAATGTTTTCAGAAGTCTGTTTGCGCTTATCTTGGAAACCTGCCTTTTACGTTTCCACATTTTCAACTGTTGACTGCCGCCCCCTCCCACACCCTCCTCTGTGCTGGATGTGGGCTCTCCGTCTGGGACCACGGCAGTCTCCTGGCCAAGGCCAGCCCCAGCAACTAATCCCGCAGTCTCTGCAAACCCAAGACTAATCCGCCAGTCTCCTGTCGTGGGCAGCCGCGCTGATAAGAATCTCAGGGAATTCTGTTACGCGTCATTGGGATTCAGTGACCTTCTGAGGCGGAAAAGCAGGATTTCTGAAAACAGAACGGAGCATTGAAGCCGGGTCATATATACGAGCCTGTTTTGAAAATATCTCATCTTCCTATGTCAACACAGTACATCCCCGATTATTTGCGTGTTGCCAAGTCAAAATGATGAATTTGTGTTCATTAAAATACCACTGTAACCTCCTGAAAAGAGACATGAACACCACTGCGCTGTTGCTGTAACTACAGCAACAGTAGTCGCAGGTATGATTACATGATCTCCTTGAGGTACTTGGACATGCGTTTTGACATTGATATGCCTGGTGTCGTCCACTTCTATGTAACAATGAACGCTGTAGATTCAGGAGTGGAACCTTTTCACTGGAAGAGGCTCTAGGGTGTTCTTTACACTGACAGAACGAGAGAGGGGGAAAAGAGAAAGAAAGACAGGCAGAGAGAGCAAGAGATATAGAAAGTACATACACTCTCACAATGTATGTACAAATATTTGTATGGTCGTTTTATATATAAACTGTATATTGAAGGAGCAGCATGCCAATACCAATATATTGGCATGTAAGAGACAGAGAAACGGCGAAAGACAGTGAGTCAACAGACCGGGTGGAGAAGACCCCTCCCCCAACTGTTTGTTTGTTTTCCCTATGCCCCCCTCCCCCTCCCCCCCAGAGTGTTGAGTGACAGGAGGATCCTACACTGGCTATTCAGCAGCTCATTCTCTGGTGCCCCTTCACTGCCCGTCGTCAATGACGACGCTCTGCCACGGCCGCCTTCCAGGTTCCCGCAGCGCGGCGGGCCCGTGCCAGAAGATGGAGAGGCCTGCCAGCCTTCTCTTACTGCCTGTTAGGCCATGTCTGGCACCCCCATCCACTTGGGGCTCCATTGCCCAAGGGGACCAAATCCATTACTTTTCCAGCATCGGCATCTATAGAACTCCACCCCAGGGGCAAGTTTAACCCACACATTTCAGAAGGGTTTTAGTGACATGCTCTTGCACAAACACAGTTGTTCTTGGAAGAACACAGATGTGCACAAAATCTTTCTCTTCTTAGCAAAGGTATTTATGGAGAATTGTAGTTCTAACTTTGCATTCTTGCATTTTTGCATTTTAGCTGAACTCATACTCACCTCTTCAAAGCCTGCAGGTTCTTCATCCTAAATACTGTCATATTAAGCTGAAATAAGCTTAGACTTGGTGTTGGGCTCAGTACCGAGCATGAAGGAAAGCATCACCCAGCTCAGAGACTTAAGACAACACATGCCAGAGTCGGTTTGTGGCTCTGGCTAAAAAGCTGATGGATTTGGCTTCAACTTACTATCATTATTAATATTATTATTATTATTAGTATTAGTAGTAGAGTAGCAGTAATAGTTTATAATTAGCAATAATTTACTATAATTGGTTTTATTTTTCTTTTTGGTTTAAGTATATATAATTAAAATATATTGAACAGAAGGGGAAATCTGTGAGTAAAATGTAATTAGTTTTTTTATCCAAATAAATCTTTTGAAGCAGTCTCACACCACTTGATTAACAATTTAGCGTGGACCTATTTCAGCTAAAACATTGTAAGTCACATGACTTATTTTAGGTAGCCGACTCTGCAGAGAGGGCACATATAGAAAAGGCTCAGGTCGGCGATGCCCTCCTTGTAATTAAAATGGTGACAAAGGCCTCATGCTCAGACCTGCTCAGCAAAAACAGCGAGCTTCATTTCACTGACCCCTAGGGCATGGTTTAAACAGGCCACATAATTCAGTTTGCATTGATTAGGTCAAATTAAAGGAAGCTCTGCAACTGGGTTATCGGAACAGCGGGGCAGCAGCAATGGGATTTTTTTAGAAGAAAGAACACATAAAGTCTTTCTTGGTGGAATTAATCCCATATATATTCCAAGACTAATTAATGTAAGCGCTCATTAACTTTGATTGGTACCAACATACACATGTGACCTTGATTTAAATCCAGGAAGAGTTCAGACTTTCTGTTATTCTGTTGGGTGCCAGTTTGCCAGTTCCCAAAGCCTTCACTTATCTCAGCAGTTCTTGCAGATTGGCAATGGGCAATATTGTAATCTGTTCAGTGTGAAAACAACACTGCTCCTGAGTTACTATGGCACAGACTGAGGGTTCACCTGATGAACCATCTCGCTGTCATTTTAGTATTCAAGCTTCAACTTGAAACCATAAACCCATTAAGTTGTGTGATTATAAGCTGTCTGTAAAACATCCTGATTTGATATATTATGAAAATAGGCCTAAAATGAAATAAGTATCGTGTTCAAGCAGCTTATTTGGACATGGTTTAAAGGGATGTAACTCTGCTGTTTAGATAGAGCATGATTTATTGTAGCATTTGGTGATGGTAGCATTTATGATCAAGGAGTAAGATTAAACCACCTCTGAGTTGGTGATAAGCTGAATAACACATTATTATGGAGTAAATGGGAAACACAGGAGGCAGAATTCTCCAAAACGATGCCTGTTTCTATGAATTATTGTAAAAATATGTAGGATATATTATATTTGGTGACACTAATTAAGCTGAGAAATAGAGTTCTTGTTTGTCTGGCATAGGCTAAGAGTCGCTACAATAAAAAGTACGTAGAAGCTGGAATGATTAAAACATGCAGGAGAGGCAGATAGCCCTTATTAATGCAGCAGAGGGAGCGCAATAAATCAAAGAATCTGCTTTAGGTCAAGTCCTGGCAAAAATTAAACTGCCTGAAATATGGCATGATGTCATATGTAATGAAGCAGCCAAATTTCACGGAAATTGCTGAAATTTTCCAACTGATCTCTTTCCCAGCCTGCGTGTGTGTGCCTGTGTGTGTGTGTGTGTGTGTGTGTGTGTGTGTGTGCATGCTCATGTGTTTTATGTAAGATAGAAACACTTGCAATGTCTCTTATGGACAGATTTTCCCTGCAAGAGGTTTTTTTCTCTGAAGAGGCTCCATGGATTTTAAACCTCACGACCTAACAGACCTTTCTGCCAACCTTTATGATTATGATATGAATATAAATATGAATAAATTTGATCTCTGATAAAGTCACACAAGGCATAGGAGGACAAAATATGGGCTATCACTTTGCTTTTTTGTACAGACACAGGAAGAGAGGATGTGTGTGTGTGTGTGTGTGAGAGAGAGAGAGAAAGAGAGATTGGAATGGTCCGTTTGTGCATTGGTGTGTGTGTATGTGTGTGGTGGGTACTCAGGAACAGTAATTTGGATGGAACAGCAGCTGTTCCCCAGCACTGTTGCCCCTCTGTTCCCCATCGTCCCCCATTGTCACGCTGTCACACGGTCCCATTATACTCCCTGTCCATCAACCGGACCCACCCTGAGGAGCTCCTGAGACTGACTCTGGGCTGGTAAAGTCTTTTATTGAAGGGAGAAATGCTCGTTGCTTTTGTCAAACAGAAAACAGCCACCTCAATCTTTGCTTTGATTCTGCTACGCTGTAGACGGCATTCATATTTTGAATGCTTCACACACTGTTATTAAGTGTTTTTGCACTGTCAAGGAAAAATAATGTACCATTGTCAATATTCTGGGAGTGCTGTGCAAGCTGTCCTGTTTGTTTTTACCCTTCATTGAATACCATTTGGTAGTGTGACTCTTCCTAATTGACATTCAACAGTGATGTAGGCTAGTCCATTATGTACCTATAGTGCTTTTTAAATTTGAAGATATATTATATTCACATCTATTTCATTTGCCTGAAGCTGCTTTCTTTCATTAATAATGTCAAAAGTAGCCTGGGGGTGGAAAGTAAGATCAATCATGTTTTGAAATTTTTAAGTCCTGGCAAAGACAGGATAATCTCGTCGGGCTCTGACACATTCCTCACCATTGTAAAACATTGTGTTATTAGCGAAGGAACAGCTGCTCTGTACAAGATAGAACAAAGGAACAAGAGACACGGTGTGCTCTCCCTTCTCTGCTCTCTCTTAGCCTCAGTACTAGGAGTGGGAGTGGTTTTGCTCCAGGCTGTGCTCTCTGTGTATCTTTTTGAAGCCAGTTCAGGTTTAACTCCCTCCGATCGGAGTGTATGGCGAAACAACCTCAGTGGTGATGCGGAGCGGTGAGAAAGAATCCCATTGGCCCCTGAGAGAACCCTTTGGCACGACTAGAGGGCTTCTTCCCTCAGACTTTGCAACAGCCTACACGATATGTCGAATCGCCTGGGGCCCTAGGCGCATCCCTCTAGTTGCCCGGGCAACAGGCCGCCCTCAGCAAAAAAAAAAAAAAAAAAAAAAAAGGGCACATTCCGAGTTAGGGGCCAGGGCTTTGACAGCAGCAGTCGAAACCCATGAAGCGCCCGAACATGTTTTCGTCCGTATGGCGGAGTTAAGGTCTTAAGCCCTCCGCCACACGCGGGGGACCATGGAACGATGGCGCACGTCTCTTAAAATAACAAATGAATCATAGCGCCACAAATCCCCGTCCGTGTCCAAATAAAGGTTGTGCTACATGCATCTCCCCCCAGAGGCTACAACACTTTTCACAGACTAACCTGTCGTATTTTTAGCCCTATTCTATGTCATGGGGGTTAATCATTTAAACAGAAAAGAAGTCTTACTATTCCCCAGATGAGCCTGTACTGTAAATGGGGGGGGGTCCTCGGTCACCATTCAGGTGGGGTTTTCCTTTTGGGACGGATGGAGTTCCATGGGTTTTTGTTCTCTCACAATGAGATCAAGGTTCTTACATGAGATCATTTACTCCATACATTTCCCCTTTTTTTCTTGAAACTCAGCTTAAGGGGGAAAATAAGCTATTCACATCCAGCCTGTTCCTGGCCCTTTCTCAGATAAAGACTGTATGAAACCTCTCCTGAACAAACAGCAGCTGCAGTGTGTCAGGTTACACGAAAAAGTGTCCATTTTTTTCTGTTATTGTTAGATGATGTTGCTTTTTTTGAAACATACTGTAAAGCTGCACGGGATTTGCCTGAAGCAATAATACCATGTTATGGAATGTGATGAGAACATGACCTTCAGGTTGCTCTGGGAGGGGCTTACGCTGTGATTGGCTTGCCATCTCAAACGTGACCGTCGTGGGTAAATGTCCAGAGCTGACCTTGCGCTGCAGGAGTCGGAGGAGAGGAGACAGCATGTTACAGATGAGTAAAATCCCTCCACGGAGCTTTGCCTATCTCATCCTATCATGGAGGGGCGGGGGCGTTCCATTTGGCTACCTGTCACCCCTCTGGCTGGTCCGGCAGTGTGACAGGCCACCTGTAATGGAGATTAATGATCGCTCCATGGTCTTCCACGACAAAGATGGACACTCTCGCCATCTGCTGCGGGGCGGAAGGAGGGGGGAGGGGGAGTGGGATTCTCACAGGCCCAATTCACTTACAGCCGGATTGGACCCTTGGGTCCTCCATAGAGTCAGTCCTCTACCACCAGTGTGCTCAAAGACACGGTTCTGCAGACCGCACGCTGGGCGGAGCTTGAGTACGCCCATGCTGTCCTGTCGTCTGCGCCCAGCCTCTCCTACTGATAGGCCGAGCCCTTGTTGTAAAGATGTCCTTTGAATCCTGGCCAATTGCTGTTTATGGTCAGATCGTATCGCCATCTCGAGACCCCGGGGGGCCTTTTTGATATGTATAAGCTGCATAAGCTGATGTGGTGATGGAGACCCTCCCCCTCAGCTGTCATTCGCCCCACTGTGCTGAAATCCTGGGCCGTGTGTATATTTATGTAAGGGCACTTTACTGTCTGATCTCATGGATGATAAATATAGCTAGTGAAAAAATATGCAGACATATATCACAGATGTAGACCTTTTATACACATTTATATGATATGAATTCTGAAATTGCCTTTTGATTGTTCTGTATGATCAAGAGGAAAATCCAATTATAAATAAAGCAATGCCTTTTATGTGCTCTGTCTTTTTTACCCAACTGTCTAATGTGATAGTTCTGCCTCTGTGCACTTTATACAGTAATATTATGTACACAATTTTTGATGGATAATATAAAGAGTATACATAAAATTAAATAGTATATGTCTCTATATCATAATTATTTATGTGAAGAACATAACGCTACTGCTGGGTTCAATTAAGGAAAAAATGATTCAACAGCTGACGGGTAAGCCTTACAAAAACAATTCAGCTTGTAAATAATAAAAAGCGGTTCAGAATGTCCTTTGAGAGTTGGTTTAAAAGCAGCTTCCCCGTACAATTGCTGAACCCCCACTGCAGTGAGTCCATTTTGTTTCTTGTGCGTGCAGACTGTGTACTGGCCACACTGGCTGTCCTGTATGCAGCACTATGTTAAAGATAGAAAGTGCTGTTATGAGCTAACCTGAATCGCTCTGAACGGTCTTCTCTTTAACATTCCCAGCGAGCATTTCGCTTCCACAGTCTCCCGCGGGTGAGTCATAAATGCACCCCCCACCCCCACCCCCCACACTGCAACAGACTGGTCCAGTAGCTCGCTGACAGTCACCCACATGTGAAGGGCGGGACCCTTTCACTTACACGAGCCGTCAGATTTTGTGGCCGGCTAATTGTGTCAGACGAGGAAGCGCGTGGGAATGAAGATCTAATTTGTGCCCGTGTGTGGGGTAATCGGAATGCCAGTTGTCTTAATTGCTTTCACACTGTCCTTGATTGAATTAGCTAGCAAAGCCGGAGCCCTTAATTTAATTCCCAGACCTGATTATAGTCTGCCAAACAGGAACATGCTCTGTGCGTGAGAGGGCGGGATTAAGACGGGTTCGCTGAATGAAGTGACCCGGGGTGTGTTTTGGGCGTGGTCTACGTAGGAGTGACACGGCCACTGTGTACTAAAGTGAGTGTGGCTAAGGAGAGCATGCTGGACACATTGTAAAATCCTATCATGCATTCTCACTGCTAGACGCACTTAACTGAATGGATTGAGATGAGGTAGCATACCTTGCTCCAGGACACAGCAGCTGTTCCTTAACCAGAATCTGAAATAGAAACCATTTGGATGTGAATGCAGTCTCTTAACCACATTGCCACATTTGGCACCACTGTGGTGGTTTATGGTTTTAGGCTTTGGAATTTTGGAGTCTGCGTTGGTGTTTATATCTGTTCTAAGCTGATAATTACCAAAGGCTAACGCATGGATTCAATCAAAATGCGTCCTTTGTACTTTGACCAACAAATTAATGAAGAAGTTAATTTTTTTCCCTCACAAACACAATCTGGGTGTTTAGTTTGGAGGGCTCTGAAATTCCTATCTTAGAGTTGAAGCATGGGACACAAGGAGATGACTGAGATATTAGAACTTACTCCCTTCATTTCTCCGCATTGGTCTCAGCACTCAAACTAACCACCACAGGGCACCAAGAGTTTAAAGTTCATTTTCAAGTACATTTATAAGTTATACCATATTTATAACTAATTAATAACTGAATAAATAGTGTTTACAACCAACACTGCCCCAAATCATAAATTGTTGTGGCAAAGTGCCACAAAGGAGAGGAAGTTCCACGATAATCATATTACTTACCGTCTTTTAACTCAGTCAATCAGCGGAGAACTCAATTTTCTTTTCACATTGGCAATCTAGGGAATCGAACTGGGTAGGAAAATCAGCCAGCCATATGCTGGGGGAATCGATAGACCTCCAGATGAAGAGAGGTGAATTTGTAGGGATTTGTTCACAGGACACCAGGGTTAACACCACACTCCTTTGAGAAGTACTGCAGAAGCTAAAAAGTGCTACAGGATGACTGGAATGGAACGTTTGAAATTATTAGGCCTGATATCTGTTTCTTTTTTCTCCTGCTGAGTTCTATTTTGTCCTTTAGAAAACAATAGCTTTTTGTCATCACTGGTCAACGGTATAATTGTAGATATGCAAGCTATATAAGTTATACAGTTATATAATTACTGCATGTCTTATAATTGTAACACATGTATGCGATTATATTTGGCATATAGATTTCATCAGTTGCTCACAGACATTTAGAGTGTTGTCGCTGTCCTCTTTCTCCCCACATGAAGTTTTAATCCTGCTAGCCAGCTAGCTCTGTTGAATTGCTTTGTTAAGAGTGAAGTAATAATTCTCCCAGAACAAGGTAAACTTGTTATCTTTATTAACAAGATAGTACCAAAAGGTAATGTCCTTCTTTCTGAACTCACTGCCATAATGGTTGTAAAAAGGTAGAGAGAAAGGGATTGATTCCATGTTATTGTTAACTTTCACCTCCCTGGAGCCACAACAGAGCCTTTGATTCTCATCTACATGGGGAAATAACCACAAATTTTCACTGCTTTCAGCACTTTGTTTTGCTGTGTTAACAAAACCTTACATCTGTAGCCCCTCTTTTCTCTGCCTATTCTCTTACACTGTCCCACTCCTATTTATACAATACAAACACACACAGGCATGGTCACGTGCGAACGCACACATGGACGCACGCAATCAAGTGTATTCAAATGCACTCAGTTGTCTACACGCCAGGACACACATGCACACGGATGCACACACACACACACACACACACACACACACACACACACACACACACACACACACACACACACACACACACACACATTTCCTATTACCTTCCCTGTCTCTCTTGTCTGTAGTTAAATGTGCTTTCATTGGACAGCCTGACTCAGAGGTGCTGAATGGGCAAGCTGCAGGCGCTGGAAAGGTTTGGGGGGGGAGGGGGCGGAGGGGTGCAGGGGGGCTGTTAGCTCTGTGGTCACTCGAGCTTTCAGACAAAAGAGCGATTTTGTCGAGCAGGGATGCTGGGGACGGGGCGTGTGAGATGTGGAGGGGGGTGGTGGGGGGCTGAGTGCGGGGTGCGAGGCAAGCAGTGGATTTCACTCAATAGACCTGGCTTTAGCTGGATTAGGTTGTTTTCAGCCAGTAGGGGGAAGGGGTGCTGGGCATTCACAGATCTGGTCGGGGGTGAGGAAGGCATGGAGGGTGTTGTTTGGGGGGGGCTATATACAGCACAGCTGCCTTGATAAAAATGTCAAACCCCGTCTTTGTTTGAGCTTACACATACAAACCCCCGTTTCTGGCACAGCACCTACTGCCAGCACAGCTGGAGGAGTTATTCTCACTGGTTGTAAAGCGGGAGACTGTGAGGCAGAACGTTGCTTCCTCTCTGGTCCCTCAAAAGCACATAACTTCATCAGCAGGGCTTCCACGGGAGGGGGGGATGGGGGAACTGGAACAGGTCTCTGCTGTACATGGGCAAGTCCATTAAAGAGGTATTATGAACTGCTATAGCCACAACATACTATACTGTACATCAGCCTGGCTGAAATGTTTTGGAAACCATTGAACAATGAGTGAATTATCTGGAGTGGAGAAAGAAAACAGGGTTTTTGGGAGCGGGGCTCATTTTCGCTAAAGTTATCACCTGTGTTTTATTCAGACAGCGCTGCATGTGTCTGGTTAAATCTATGCCTGTGTGAGTTTGTCAAAGCAGCTAACCCAGGGAAAATATTTTTAATTGTAGTATGATATTACTGAATGTAATTCAATGCAAAAAAAATCATTATGACAAAGAAATATATCATATACTATGTACTGAATATACTATACATTGCTTAGCAAGTGTCCAGCTGTTATACATAGCTGAAGGGTTTGTAGTGTATTTACTGGCACCCATGAAGTCTGAGTAATCTCTATGCTAGGAGTACAGTAAGCAAGTAATCCTTGAATTACACCATAAAACCGCTGTGAAGAAGAGTCGCATGGAAAATATTCATGAAAAGCGTTCATGATAATTTACAGTTTGAATTTGCATTCTGATTGCAAAATAACGCCATAGCGCCATCCCACTGGCTCCTCTGATAAACGTGTGTCATACAAGTACTGTTAGTCGAGTCGAGTTCAGAAGCACAATATTTATTTCACCTGCTCTGGGGAGAAATCGAAGAAATGGAAAAAGGCAGAGTTTTCCGGGATCCCGCAAATCAGTCTAATTCCTGCTTGGATGGCAAATTACCTTGAAAGCGGTTCAGAAGTGATGTTGTTTTTGGTCAAATACCAATCAAGTGAAAGCTATTGCCACAAATTATGGCGGGGATGGACTCTTGAGGGACTCAACAGTGTTTGGATTTCAGTCAGCCACAGTTTCTCTTCCTTTTGGCATATGGTTTATTAACTCCACCAGGAGTCACAGCGGATTTACTTTCACAATACCCTGAGTCTTTTATTTTTTCATAAATGCCAAGTGACTAATTTAACTAAATTTCCGTGCAAGTCACAGAAAGTTGCAAAGTGCAGCATGAGATTGTGGATTGTGAAGTGCTTCTTGGAGCACATGCATTTAGCCTTTTAAAGGCTGGCAGGTGGCGGTTTTTGTGGATGGCATTTTACATTTTTGGTGGAACGAGTCCCTGGTTTTCAGAAAGCACATGGACTGCTTTCCTTTGGCCTCTTCTGTCTGCTTCCCCTAAAATGCCATCATTGCGGGGGGGTTTATTATGCCCGTAAACAGGGAGACATTTAGTTTGAGAGCCAGGAGGAGCGGAGAGTTTAACATGGATGCCACGTTTCATCAGGCAGACCACAGTGCTTTGTGTTATTCCCGGTTCTGATGGAACCATCTGGAAGTGAGTAGAGAGGGGGGGTCATACACAAACGCTCGACGATAGACAGAGCTTTAGAAATCTTTCCCCCCTGGGCCATGCCCCTCTCACACGCTGTACACTGACACCCCCTGCCCCCCCCCTTCCCCCACACTCCCACTCCGGGATATCCATGTAACTTCCTGGGTCCTGTTCCAAGGTCGACGCCCCCAAAGTGTTTACACTCCTTTGTGTGATGACCTTGTCACAAATTAGAGTAATGTGTCTGTTTGACTTGTTAAAACACGGGATAAATTGTTTGATCAACTTCTCTAGCACACACACACACACACACACACATGCGCACACACATTCTGTCTCTCCCTCTTTCTTTTTCTGTCTCTCTTTCCCACTCATTTCTGCCCCTCTCTCATTTCTGCAGAAGTCTTTGAATCTGCGTCTCTTGGTCCCGTTTCACTGAACTGTAGCCGACACCTCGTTGAACGACTCCGGAGTTTAATTCAGTGTGAGATGAAAATGTGTGCACTTCAAATTCCTGTTAGCACAGAGCCCCTGTTCTGCTATTAATCATACAGGAAAAAGAACATGCCAAGACTAATATTTTCAAAGTGGTAGAACTGGTACAAGAATTATAGTAAATTAAAGTGTACGTTTCACTTTTTCTTATTTCGTCCATACAATGTTCATTTCACAGTTTTCAGAGCTGCCTATCCATACAGTTAATTAATCTTCTTTAAACTAGAGACAGTTGGGCTCTGTAAGAATATGAAGGGAAAGTGCAGGGTTAGACGTATCGCGTTTAAACCACTTCTGTGGTCCACGCAGTGCTGTGTTGTAAATATTTTTTCATCCATCTAAATTGTCTCCGAGGGTCTCTTTTCAACTGTATATTGACTTTTGTTCCAGAACACTTAAGATGAATAATTAATTCCAAGTTTTAAGTCAATATCCAGGATAAATGATAAATGTCAGGTGAGCTAGCAATCATGATTTAGATAGCAAAGTCCAGCCACCCTTTTAGGTGTTGCTGTGCACACACACTCACACATACACACACACACACACACACACTCATACACACACATATACTACTTTACCTTTTGTGTTGTGAGTGGTGGGTTTACAGCGAAGTCTCTGCTCCGAGAGTCAGAGGAACATATAGGGGCTGCTGCACTATTAGGATGGACGGGGTAGAGTTGAGTGGGATTTGGGGTTGGAGAGGAGAGAAGTGAAGTGGATTTGAGGGTGGAGGAGAGAGGAGAAGTGGATTTGGTGTTTCTCTCTCTCTCTCTCTCTCTCTCCTCTCTCACTCTCTAATAAAGTCAAAGATCCTCGCCTTCACGGCTCCCTCTGACTGTATCCAGGCACGGCCTGCAGCCAGTGTTTGGAGTCTGACATGTCTGACACGAGCTCACCTGAGCTGCTGCAGTTGGTGGAGAGGAGTAGAGCAGGCCTGTCCAAATAAATCCCTTCGTGCACGGTGCAGAGCTTCTTCCTGGAATATGCTGCAACACTTCAAAGTACGAGTAAGACTGAGAGGCGAAGGAACGGTAGGCGTTCTTTCGCTGCTGTATCGGAAAACGGGTATGCACAGAGTAATCATCCAGCTGAACCGGGGAAGCTACTGAGTGAAAATGTAGTTACCTAAGCTACCAAATCGATTTTAACCACAGAAAAGGTACACTCAAAAGAAAGATACATAGCTGGAATAGATGTATTTTGAAGAAGTATTTCACTGTATTGAATCCATTCAATAAAAGGCATTAATGCAAAAATATATTTCATGTATGTGACAATTTTTTTACTAATGACATATACTTGTCAATTTCAGGGGAGAAGCTTTCATGGTTATTTTGTTGCCATTATCAAATGGAGTGACAGAAATATGCAATAAATGTCTCTGTGATAAAATAACTTCAGGGTTGATGGGATTCTGTTAACTCATTGGTTATTTTCAGGACTATGTAGTCTGCCTTTAGACAATATTTTATATCACAATATGACAGTAATATTCACTACCTATAATCTCAAGTGCAACAGAGAAGGTTCCATGATCTACCTTAAAAAAAGATAGGTAGCAAGCTAACATAGTGAATCACATTGTCAATCAATGTGTAATTGTAAATGCATGGTTTGGTAGCTATTCCACTGACATTATGTATTTTCTATTGTGCACTCATACACTAAACATATATTGATTCGCCTGTCCTAAAGGAAAAATAAAACCTTTTTTGGGTGAATAAGGAACTTTAAAGAAACATACTGTGGAAAAAGGGTTTAACTTATAGATGAACTTGTGAGAACTGAGTACTGTGAGTAGCATGCATTATCTCACTGTCTGGCAGCGTTAAGGCAATGTTTAATTAATAAATTGCCCTGTACCGGGGTGATTTGCATACATAATTGGCGAGGTTATGTCTTGGTGTGGAGGTTTGTACTGTGGTAATGCTGTGCACTGGTTGTATTTTGTAAAAGTTAGGAAAGGTCAAATCCTTCATTTGTCTCTCTAAATTCTCTGCCTGAGTTCTACATGCACATTTTAAACCCCATACACGCAGAGGCTGTTGTAATACCATGTAATGCCTGTACCAAGGGCAATTACAGCCCTGGAGGTACGTAGACCAGACTCTTCACAGCTCCTGGAGGCTAAAGGAGAGGGGGAAAAAAGCATCACTTGACTTTGTGTCCGCCACCACCCCTGAGAATTCTGGGAAGGAATCCAAAGTGGTGGTAGAGAAACAGAGGGTACCTGAGGTGAAGATCAAAGCATGCCTGTGGGTGATAGGCTCCTCTGCGATGTAAACAGAAGTGAGCGCTTTGTTACCGCAGCTCCAGAAAGACCTCTCCAGGGGCCGCCAGTTGCATCTAATTATTCCCCCCTCTTCTGGAAGTGTGTTTACGTTCTTCACTGCTCCCTGATAGGAGACATTTGTGGGCAATTTCTGTCTCGCTCAGAGTCTTATTGGAAGCAGACCAGTTTGAAATGGCATGGACCGATTGGAGATATTTGAGATCAAAACAAGGGGAGCGCAGTATATCAAATGTACAGTGTTCGACCTTGTCATAACCTGATTCAGGAAACCTTCATCAAGTGCGGCTTGCCTTGCTTATATTTCCACTTATTATCATTCATACTGCTATATTTGTACAGAAGTGAGGTATGCTTGCTCAGGCGCCTCTGTTGAGAATTTTAACCTGTCCTCATGAGTCTTCAGGCAGAAGTGTGACCACACTGAGCCACCGTTCAATGTTTAGGAAAGCAGCAAATTCAAAGGTTCATTTAAATTAACTCATACTGGGTCATATTAGTGTTGAATTTTTGCTGAACTACTGATTGTAATCTGATGTGGATCAGCTCCATGGATGGTATAACCTATCCAGGTTATATAAAGTTCATGTTAAACAGATGTGTCGCAGAGCCCACCTAGCAGAATGTGACCAATTGTATTTGGCTATCATATAATTTATTCCTGTGGTGTGTTGTACCCCTGGGCCTGATTGGTTGCTTTTGACTGGTATTGTGTACTAACCAATCCTCTTTCTCTCTTCTGTGTTTGCAGCCTGCCCTTCTGGCTTCTTCAAGCCAGCCCAGGGAGACAACGCTTGCCTCCAATGTCCCATCAACAGCCGCACCACCAGCGAGGGAGCCACCAACTGTGTGTGCCGCAACGGCTACTACCGCACCGACTCCGACCCTTTCCAGATGCCCTGCACCAGTATGTACCAGTCTCCCCAGTCTCCACCTGCACGCCCATTAATGCTGTCCTTGCACCTGCATGCAATCAGTGCTGCCATCGCACAGTCTGAAAAAATACCAACCCTTGCCAGTGCAGGTGAATGCACTTGGCATCCAACCCAGGATAGATTATCATTGGCCATCATTTCACCAGATGAGGCAGGGTGTCCCCACACTTTAGGGAAATGGTGGCTCCTCTGGTTGATTGGATGCCTGCTGGAGCCTGCACCAGCTGTGCATGAAGTGTAATTCTCTGGTGAAGTGATTGCATGGTTCTGCTTGCACGGACACTCTGTACGGAAATGAAATTCAGGTGTACTTTTCCACGCTCTTTTCAAATTCATAGAGGATGCTGCGGCAAAGAAGACAGATCAAAATTTAACTCGGGAGAATCCGGAAGACATTTCACTTAGAATGGATCGGGATCAGCGCTGAGCTCAGAAAGGTTCTAGAAAAAGGATTGGAATACTCCTGTCATCTGGCCTTTTCCCTCAAGGTTTACTGTCAATGGTGTCAAGCCAATTACTTTTAAGGGGAGAGGTTTTTTATTTCAGGGACCTAACATGGTTTGCTTGCTCTATACAACATTACTATGTTCTATCAAACTAAACAAATAAAAGCCCTTCTGTTTCTAGCTAGCTACTTGCAGAGACCAACACAGCTGACTTGCAATGTGTTACTTATTATGTAATTATTATGTATGATCATATGTTCTATCTGTGATCATGAGAACACTGAAAGATGATGTGGAGTGCAGTGCAGTTTGAGGATGAGCCTAATCATGGCCATGGGCTTGGTGTGATGAAAGATTATTTGAACACCTCCCCCAACAAAAGAGATTTGCATAAGCCCAGCCCCCTGCTCCACGACAGCTGCTTTTAATGAGAAAACTGGCATCACGTAGGCAGTACTTATCTCAGCAGGCCTCAGACCTGATTATAAGGGGTGCAAATGAACACATCTGACTACTCCCCTCCCCTGTGTCTCAGCGCACACTGCCATGCTTCATTCTACTGCAGTCCCTCCGAACGAGCAGTCTATTAACAGTGACGTCAGATAGGGAAACTTCAGGGGGTTCGTCTCCATGAATGGACGTCCTAACTAGGCAGGGTTATTAGCTGAAGTGTAAAACAGACTGTTGTAGTGCGTACAGGCTGTGGTACCAAACCATGAATGTAGAGCCACTTGAAGTTGATTCTGTTGATTCATTAGAGTTGGTCTTAAACCCAATTTTGTAACCAGGCTTGTTAAGGAGAAGTATAAATGCATGTGGCATCAGAATGAAATTATTTTAATTATAAATCATGATTTTTTTATTAATGAGGATATTGGAGTTGGGGCTACAGTTTTCATAGGGCAGAGATTGAGGAACACTCCATCATAAACTAGTGGTTTCCATATTGTAGGTGTGAACACAACTGGGGAGTCTTGGCAGGGGTTGAAGTGTGTCACGGGTCATACCGGGGACCTGCAGGCCTCTGTCACCTCAGGGAAGCGCCATGCTCATTACTTCACCATCAGAAAAACACTGGACAAAATTAAAAGATTCATGGCAGAGTAACATGGTGGAGACCACAGCTACCTAATAACTTGAATGCTCATCTTAGGTTAGATGATTCTTCCCAGTGTAAACAGTGATGGGAAACCTGTTGCAGTATGCCAGGTGAAAACCAAATGGCATTCCACAGTGAGGACCATTGTGCCAGCACGGTAGTGGTTGTGTCATGGTTTTGGTATGATTTGTTGTATCAGCACCTGGACGACTTGCCATAATTGTAGGAACCATTAATTCTGCTCCATATAAGAGAATAATACAGAAGAACAGCAGGGCATAAGATCAATATTGAGCGCTGCTGGGTCACGCAGCAAGATAACGACCTGAAACACACAAGCAGGTACCAAGCAGGTACCAATAGCCCCTTATTGAGATGTTGTGTTGGGACCTGAAATTTGAAACCCACAACTGTCACTGAGTGGATACAGTTCTGCATGGAGGGAGAGGGCCAGATTCCTTCATTGTGTGGTGAGAGACTGATCGATAACAAAAGGAAGTGTTTGGTTACAGTCATCCCTGCTAAAGGTAGCTTAAGGGGCTCATTGAGTCTTGTGGGAATTGGGAGTGGCGTAGCTTTCTTTAAAACATAAGTAGATACTAGATGTTTGTGTTATTCTTTTAGTCAGGTTTCCTTTCAACTGACATAACATGTTGGGTGTCTGATCTTACGGCAATAAGTCCACCGTACCTGGTAAAAGGCTCGAATGTAAAAGTTTAACTTAAAACCTTGTTTGTGGGGTCATCACTTAGGCATTCTAGAGCAAATATGATTTAACCATTGTCACCATCAGGGTAGTACAACATTTAAAATAATATTTCAGTCACTCTGGATGGGTTTGTTCAGTTTCACCATTCAATGCAAGACCTTTTTTCTACAAGCTTAACCCCCTGGAGCTTTGGAAGAGTCATTTGTAATAGTAGTTTCTTGGTCACTGCTTGCACTCACCAATATATCTTGTTCCTAGATTGATACATCCTTCAGGCAATATCAGAACATGGCCCTTTTCTATGGCCTCAACAGAATTGTCTGCAAGGCAGAAATACATTTAATTTATTCCCTCAAGATCACTGGCTGTTTTCTCAGCCAATTAGTCAGACTTAATTGTTCTAATTAGTTTATTACATTTCAGCAACTGCACAATGTTTCTCAAAATGCACTGAAGCATAATATTGACTACAAGACACACTGTAACCTTCAGCTGTAGTGGGAGGTTGTATTGGGAAATTTCAAACTGTTTAAATGAGAGGACTGCTTAAGAACAGCGGCTGCATTGACAGCCGACATGCGCAGCATGATTCTGTGAGAGTCCCTATCCATCTGCCCTCGGTTTTTATGGTCTGTCGTTGCTATCTGCCTTTCTTCCAGCGATCCCATCCGCCCCGCAGAACGTCATCTCCAGCGTCAACGAAACGTCCCTGATGCTGGAGTGGATGTCGCCACGGGAGATGGGCGGGCGGGAGGACGTGGTCTACAACATCATCTGCAAGAGCTGCGGGGCGGGGCGGGGGGCCTGCACGCGCTGCGGCGACAACGTGCAGTTCGTGCCGCGCCAGCTGGGCCTGACCGAGCCTCGCGTCTACATCAGCGACCTGCTGGCCCACACGCAGTACACCTTTGAGATCCAAGCTGTCAACGGCGTCTCCGACCAGAGCCCCTACTCTCCGCAGTTTGCGTCCGTCAACATCACCACCAATCAGGCCGGTGAGTGACCACTGTCGCAGGTTTTAGGGGGGAGGGTGGGTGGGACTGGTGGAGGCGTATGAAGAAGGAGCTTAGCGTGGCATGCACCCAAAATTGTTGCCACTGATTCTTTCTCTTTGAAAGAAACAATTGCCCAGTTGTCTCTTCTTCCACTTTCTTCCAGAGATTGTGGTACAGTGACAATAAAAAATGCACTCAGTTCCTATATAATAGAAAAATATACTATATTTTGTTCTATATACCTTTTTTCTTGCAAAAGGTGTTTTAATGGAAGCCAGGTCCTTTTAGACTGAATAATGACAAACTCTCATCTTTGAGGCCACCATTTCCTTGAGGATTTTGCCGCAGCCCTGTTATGTCAATTCTGGTATAAATGAGAGTCTAGATGACAGTTATTTCATGTAGGAACAAAATCAGGTTCTTACTTTACTTTTGTTTTTTGGGGGTAAAATATAATATTTGGCAGACAGCGGTTTCCCATAACTGTGGATCTTATGATATGAGTTCTGTGAAGCTCTATCATTTCTGACCCATTTGACTGTGCAGTGTTCATATATTCAGGTTTTGCAGTGCTGCACTTTGTAGATCCCCCTGTTCCTGTATTGAATGTGGCATATTGCTTGTGTTAAACCCAACACTTTCCTCTGTCTGGATTTCCCTGTGGAGACATCCGTTGCTTTGGCTTGCAATGACCCGGGAAAATGGCTTTTCAGAAACGCAAGAAAATGAAATGAAAATTGCTCCAATAAAAGCTTTTTTTTCAGGTGGAGTGGATGAAATGGTGTAGTGTTTACATCACAGCAGAGGCCAATCAGGGCCTGGCCCTGACTTGTGTTCTCACTTTTTTTGTGAGCTAGAGCTGCAGCAAGCGTCTCAGGAACCAGTTGAACACCCCTGAGTTTGAAAACAGCTCACGCCCCAATTGACACCCTCCGCTGCCCTCTCCGCTGATTTTATTCAGGGAGCCAAGGGGACAACACTCCCCTCCCTCGCCACCACTCCATCCCAGTCTCTCTCTCTCTTTCTCTCTCTGGCTCACTCCCTTTCTTCCTGCCTTTCCCCCTCTCTTTCCTGCAGTGCTTCTCCTCCTCTTTGTCTCTCTCTTTTCTGTCTGTGTCATCCCTGCTTAATCTCAATCCCCCCTTCTCTCTCCTCTCCCTCTTTCACTCGCTCTCCCCTCCTCCTCCTCTTCTCTCATTCACTGTGTTGGTTGATGCCACAGTTTCTCTCATTAGTTTTGGCAGCTGTGAAAATCCAATTAGCTCTGAATATTTTTTGAAACACATTTTACACACTGTCAAGCATGCATGCACAGCCACACACACACACACACACACACACACACATGCATAAACACAAGCATGCATGCCATGCACGCATGAAGAGGGACCACCATGCACCTGCACACACTCACACACACACGCACACAGACATTCACAGACATATGTGCACACACACAAACACACAAGTGTTACAGACAAGACCTTGACACTTAAGCATCATTTAATTAATCTCATTGAGGCATTTGTGTTTTTCCCAGGGGAAGTCTGTGACCAGAATGGCTTTATTTGATATCAGTGATTTACTTCTCAGACTCAGAGCTAAAGACTAAGAGGGTGATATGTACTGCCTAGTGAAAGCAGTCATCCATATCACGGAGCTAAAAAAACATTCAGTGGGAAAAACTACAAATTCTTTTGCACAAATAACTCACAGGTTTGTGACAAAGGGCCGCTAAAATACATTAGAAGTTGGCCAAAAGCCTATCCCTCTCTTGAATTAAATCTGTTCCAAATGAATGTTACAAACGAAGCCGCAAACCAGCTCCTAAGCTCAAAACCTACAAGCCTGCTGGTAGCCCCCATGCCCCAAGGGGCCACATTAATGAATGAATGACTTGTTTGCCAATAGTTGAGGTAATATTTACACAGCCCTGTAAGATTTGGGCATTTTCATTAAAACAATTTTACTGCGCCACACTTCTTTTAGCCAGATATTTTATTGGCCTTGTTATTAAGTACCATAATGGCCCAAACATGTTGCATTAAGTGCACTGTTTTCCCCCTCTCTCAAATGATTGCATCCGTTTAAAGAATGCGGCTGTTTCTTTTTTGTGTGTTCTGCTCTTTGTCTGTGACGAATTTCATCGTTACCATCCCGGATAACGAGGGCCTTGGGGTCTAATAAAGCATTCTAATGAGGTCCCCTATCCCCTCCCACTCCACTGTACCACAAAGAACAGGCTGGCTCTGTCATTTACTCTGGGGTTGGGTGGGGTAGGGGGGGCAGGGGTCCTGCACTGTTTCGGCCGATGTGGCTGTCAGTTTGGATTACAGGGCCGGACAGCCTGTCAGGGGGGCTGTGAAAGGGCCGAAGTGGCCCCCTCTTCCCCGGTGCCAGGGAGTGGAAGACGAGGACTGTAGGTCAGCCAGACTGGCCGTAATTAAGCCCGGTTTGGAGAGCAAAGAGGTTATGCAAACATAATGTCCATTATGATTAACCAGGGAAGTCTCTTCCTGTGTGTCCAGAATGCCGCTCCTTAGGTTTGTGTGTGTGTGTGTGTGTGTGTGTGTGTGCGTGCCTCCTGTGTTAGCGTATGTTCTGAACTTCTCTTCTCGGATGCGTGTATGTATGCATTCAGGCTATGTGAATTTGTGTGTATTCAGCATGTATAAATGTCCACTCGCCAGTGAATGTGAGTGTGTTTGAACGTCTCCTTCAGGATGACTCTTCATAAAAAAAATGCATGAGGTTTCATTTTTTCTACCAATAAATGGAACGTATACATGAGAAAATATGAACATACATAATAATACACAAGAATACATAATGACAAGAATAGGCCAGTCATTTACTTACAGTGTATCCGTCATGGACTTGAACACCCTAAGGGTCTCTGCTTCTACTGCATGACCTGAAAAGGTGGACCACATATCAACAACCCTCAGTGTAAAAGAAAATACTTCCCATCCATGCCCTGCTGCAAAATATTTTGTTGCTCTCTCTCTCATTCCCTTTGTAACAATAATCCTGTTACAGTAGGTAGCGGTGCAGTTTCTCTAGTGTGTAGCACATAACTCACTATTGTTTCATTTAAGGTCCTGTTCACATCTTGTGTAGACACAGAATCATCCTCCCATGTAAAAAACTGGGTTTTTACATTTTGTGTATTACATTCAGGCGTTTAGCAGGTGCTTGTATCCAGAACAGCTTACACAATTCTACACACCATCTATTCCTACAGCTGGATAGTTACTGAAGCAATTTGGGTAAGTACCCTGTTCAAGGGAACCAGCTGTGTTGCTCAAGCAGTGTCCGACGTGACAATCGAACCTACCACTTCTGAGCTGGACGAACAGCTCCCTAACCATTAAACCACATCCCTGTGTCATATGGGAGATGTACTGGAGGTAATTGAGTTTGATAAGAGTTTACTTTTTATCCAGTAATGAAACCTTGGCAGACATCCATCCAGCCTAGGGAGGTATAATTCATTTCATAGCATTTGTATTTTTGGACGCTAGCAACAACCCTGTCTTACTACATAGCCATCTTCAGAGGACTACATCATAATGAAGCAGAGGTTTTGAAAAGGGAGGGAAAAACGCATTTGAAATGTTCATTGTGCTAATAATTGTGCTTATCTGTGATGAGTAATGGCTTGATGGAAGAGAGTGAATCATTCATGTCTCCTGCGCTGGAGTGTAATTATTGGAATGATCTGACACGGGGCTCTGCTAATAGCTCTGTGCGGCGTACGCTGGTGTTGGAGGGAGGTGCTGATGTGATTAGTAATTAGAGAAAAGTTCAGCATGGGAGGAGGAGAGGTGAGATTAGCCTTCAGGCGCTCGGTCCTCCAGGAACACTCCACAGGTTGAGCCTGTGCAAAAGGCTGGAAGACTCCTTCCTGCAAAACACAAAAAAGTAACTGTGCCTGTCCAAGTTATCTGTGTTAGCTAATTAGCGATCAAGTTGTTAGCTATGGTAGCATAGCCATGAAGCCATGTCCCCAATTGATAGCCAAGCTTTCAACTTACCTGAACTATGCATCTTCGGCTCCAGACTAACCACCCAAGGTCACGATGTGTCGATAATTCATCACTAGGATGCTGACTGACTTTGGACGTTCCCATTACATGCTGTGCGGGGTTTGCAGCATTTATCAGCAAGAGTGGGGAAAGGCTTTTCCTGTGCCATGCCATTCCGCCATCCGAAAGCATTATTAGTCAGGTCTGCCACAGCCCTGGAGTCAGTGTGTGAGCTGCGATGTAAACAAGCGCCAGGGAGCTGCCACTCTCTGTCATTCCCACATGAGTCCTTATGGGAAAGAAATAGCATAAATACACAGCTCCCAAGTGGCGTGTGTTAGAAAGCTGTACATTTCCCCGCATGTGTAGACAGTGCCGCTCTTCTGTCTGAAGCTAATGAACGGTGATTGAATATGAAAATGAAAAATAAACCAGCCATGTCCATTAATTACAGTTCAGCGCTGTGACCCACCAGGGAGATGTTTGTTAAAACGTTCAAAGATGGAAAAAAGAAGAGAAAAAAGCATAAACATTTGCAGGGCTTTCAGCCACCCTGAGGCAATGTTCATGTACACACACTTGCACGCAAACAGACTAACCCATCCCCCCTCTCCCCCTTGAACACACACACACACACACATACGCTCAGAGTCCAGAGAAATTACACTTCCCAACAGTTAACGTATCATGTGCACTGTGTAAAGGTTAACCTTACTGCCAGCTAATAATTACCTGTTCATGAATTATAACAGTGAGAGCATCCCTCTGTACACCCAGAGCTTCTCTCGTTGTATTGTAGCCAGTTAGTGTGTGTGTCACTACCTTTCTGTAGTGACCTGGTAAGTTCTCAATATTACTGTGCATGTCAAAGTTATTACATCATCTTTTAGGAAGTCTTATACAGCATGTTATTACAGTTGGCCCGTCTTATCTGCGGGTATATGGTTCCAGGACCCCCATGGATGTGCAAAAACCGCCGATGCTCAGGGCGCGTATGTAAAATGATGTAATTTTACCCTTTAAGTGTCCATAACTTGAAACCCCCTATATGTACTACTAAGAACTGCTAAAACCCACGTAAATCAAACTGACTACAGTATTCTAGCATGCGCTGGAAAAAAATGTTCTTTTTCAAGAAAATTCTGGATTTTTTAAAAATGTTTTTGAACCATGGTTGGTCAGAACCGCGGCTGTCAAACCCACAGATAAGGCCAACTGTACGTACATCTGAGCCACAAAAGCAAATAGAAGGACCAGTACACAGTCAAACACCTAAATGTAACCAGCCAGAGAGCTGATAAGAATGT
The DNA here is from genome assembly GCA_022829145.1 of Albula goreensis. Lineage (NCBI taxonomy): Eukaryota > Metazoa > Chordata > Actinopteri > Albuliformes > Albulidae > Albula > Albula goreensis. Next base: position 11,964,772 of record CM040752.1, read on the forward strand.
CAAAAAGAGATCTGGAGTGCAGGAGGGGGGCAGATGGTTGTATTTCCTGGAATTCACTTAACCAGGTGTGATACATCAGCTAATTAAGCTCCTTCACCACCACCTACAGGCAGACACAATTGAAAGAAAACAAAATAATGCAACAGAAAGAGTGGACTGTGACAAATGTTGCATGAATAAAAAAATGGTACACAATTTAAGTGGAACTGTACACATGATAGTTAAGCTTTATAGACTTTTATAACCTATTACAACATGCTATTTTACTTTAGTCACTCTAACCAGCCCTTTTTGCAGTACCCAGTCTAAAGTTGAAACTTGAATGGACTTCATTCTTTATTCAAGCTTGTTAATGATTTGTAAATCTTTACAAATACTTAGCAGTCAGAAGTCTGACAAAAGGATATTGCCATTGCATGATGTTGACATAAAATTTGAACTGTTTTAATTACTGACTATCACATTAACAAGAATAAAAATAAAAGCCAAATGGGTCAAGCATACATTTTCCAAAACAGACATACAAACGTGTCCCACGTATGGTCAATGGTACTAAGTAAAGCATTCATTTTTACCAAATTAGTAAAGTGACACTGGACTGTTAAAGTGTCACTTGTATAATAAATGTATAATTGCATGGTATTACCGTATAATTTCAGACCATCAGAAAAATATCAAAATGTACTGTTTGATTGGGTACTGCAAAAATATTAATAAAACATGAATGATTAGCTGATAAATATTACAACAATAAGACCTCCAAATATTCAGCTGTAAGTATAAAAAATGTTATTAGGTAATACATTTATAAATGTTTTCCCCATATTTTCTAGCAAATGTATGAAACATGACCTAATAATCTACTAAGACATGTTATGATGGCTTATTAATCATGGTGTTCATTGTCTTCAGCTTAATTTATAAACAATTTCTCATTTAACTAATATTCTCCAACTCACTCACATACTTCATACTGTCTAGCATTTATAAACATTAATAAACACATCAAATAACACATTGCTCATTTGCTTGCTAACATTTATTAGTTATAATATAAATGTGTCGAAACCAACAGTGATTTACTAATGACTTAAATGAATGATCTATCAATGAAAGACTCTTTAATAAAACTAATTACTGTGGTCTTACTGTAGCGGTAACATCACACAAAGCAGAATGGGAAATGGGACCATGGAGAGTTTTTCATTTGCATGCAGCATACTGTGACATGAGAAGGATTTGAAAAACTTAAGAGCTAGATATAAGAACAGTTTCCTCAGCTCAAAGTTAAGTACAAAGAATGAAAATCTGTACCACACACACTTGCTACGAATTTCCTTTTGATACTGAATTCTAGTTTGATAGGAAGGAGCTTATGATCTGTAGATGTATTCTCTCTGCCTTTTTGTCCATGTATAAACACTCTTGGTGATGACAGCCATGTGTCACGACAACACAAAGGTTTGGAACGAAATGCTAAGGTGTGACAGCGATGGAGGGTACTAGTGTGGGTGCTTATGGAAAGTGCTGCTGTGGATTGTGCTGGAAAACAAAAGCTTGCCCACAGTGGGAGGGTTCTTGAGACATACAGCCAATCAGCATACTTCATGCTAATCAGGGAAAATGGCCTTGAAATGATGGCAAAAGTTTTGTATTCAACGGTATTTGAATTCAGGGAAAATATATTTACATAAAGATGTATATTCTGTATAAAATGTAAAATGTGTGCACCATGTGAAATATTCTGAAATAATTTTTCAAATGTTTGTTATGATCTGCTCTTGATACATGCATTCCATATCTAGGGATAAAAGTTTTATGATTCTGTTCAAATAACATTTATTGGCACTGTGGAACTTGAATAAGTTGCAGTAATTTAATTTTGTTTATTTGACTTTGATAATGGCCAAGAGGTAGAGAAGTAATAACGCATAGTGCTTGTGTGGCTCATTTTTCCATTTAAAATGAAATTTAAGCCAGTAATGAGGTTTCTGACCAACCCAATCACTCGCTCTACTGAAGTATTTTAAACCGTTTTTCCTCCCCAAATTGAATCATTCGATATTTAAGACAGTAAGAACTGCTCAAAATCATTTATTTTTGGGAAACAGGGGGCAATTTATAAAATGCACTATGCTGTGGATAAAAATTAACCATCATGTTGTTTTTGAAGCATGGACAAGAGGAGCTCCCGGATGGTATCTGAGTTCGTGAGAACATCCGAACCACAAAAACCACTCATAATTTACGGCTCTGCTAATTTAGCCCTGAGCAGCAGTGTCTGAGGGCTTGGACAGATATCGGATGGGAAAGTCACATTTATCCTTTCTGACATGTCCCCCAGCCCGGAGTTCTCTGCCGTCGATGGCGGAGCAGAGCGGAGATGTAGGTCAGACTGTCAGAGGCTCTCCTGTCTCTTCCTCATCTCCGGTGCCCCCACAGCCTGCTGGGAAATCTCCTCTATAAATAATGGATGGATGCTCTCTCTGGAATGTTTGATGGTTTGGCCTTTTTTATGTTTTTTTTTTTTGTGTTGTTCATTTTTTTAAGGTGGAGGTGACGCAGGGACCTTGTTTCTTGTTCTGCTGTCACTCAGAAACAAGTGGAACAGTTTGTGCCAGGACAACAGCGTGGGATGAGGCGTAGGTTAAAGTGAGAGAGAGGGAGAGAGAAAGAGAGGGAGAGAGAAAGTTAGATAAGCAGATTCTGTGTGTGTGGTTTGTGTGTGTGTGTGTGTGTGTGCACATGAGAGTCAGAGAGAGATTAAAATAGAGTGAGAGAGTTTGTGCTTGAGAGTAAGCGACAGAGATAATGTGAGTGTGTGTGTGGGTTTATATGACAATAACCCAATCTGTCTCAGAAAACTGGGCCATTCAAATATAAAAAACATTGTTTTGTGTTATGACAGTAGAGATGCATTCTATTTTTCATGTAACAATCAAAATATGTTTTGAAGAAGAGCATTTACTCTTGAGGGAGCCAATAGTTAGTAATTAATTAAATCGTATTTTTTTTTACATTGCACAGATGTACATTTATCAGTACATAACTAGTAATCTTATTAATGAAATATATCAATATGGGAATGAATAAAAAATTAGTGAATTTGCCAAACCTATGTTCCTTCCCAACCACTTTGTATAACCTAAGGCAAAGTGATATGATACTTGCATAAGAAGCAGGTGATTTAGTATGCTCCATATAACGTCACATCTACATCTGCCGCGGGCATTTACCCAATAAGTCCTTTTAGGTGAACACTCATTTCAATATCTGTAGATCAACTCTACAAATATAATCCTTACAATTAAAGGTTAGTTTGGATCTTTATTCTGTGTTGCTGTACATTTCAGGATACTTTCATGAAGGGCTAATATATGTGAATATTGAACTCGGTGTCTTTATCATAAAGAATGGTGTAACTCCATAATCCCCATGCATGTTATCCTCACAAAAATTACTATTAACCAACATGAGTAATAAGAAAAAAGAATAATTAATCAGTAGCAGTTTACATTGTGCATTGTATAATATGGAGAGTCAATGAAAATGTGAAATAATGGGGGCCTTTGAGTGGCTCGTGAAGCAAAGCACACGTTCCTCGAGTGGCCGTAGGTCTAGCAAGCCCCAGCCAATGGCTGGAGGGCCATAATCGCCAGGCAACAGTCTGCTCCGCCTCAGGGTTTTTATCTTCCCAAAGGAAAGTCTTCGTCCAATAGCTGGTGTTGTCTGCAGTGACTTCATTCTGCCAGCTGTTAGTCACAATGCCAAAGCAGCCACCAGAATCAGATAAAATGGGCCCATAGAACATGTAAATATCAGTGAGATATCAAGTCCGATTTTACACATTTATTATAGTCAACCTCATCACAATAGGGGATTATAACAACGAGCAAAATGCGTCATTATAATGGTAATTATATTATCATTTAATTAAAATGTGTCTATCATTGCTCTAACATCAAAGGCTGACAGTGCACCTGTTAAATTCACAAACCGATCACGTGTTGAGTTGTTCTTGCACAGTAAAATTGATATCACACAGTTTACAGCTTCCCCTCTCGACTTTGCGGGAATCGGCAACTAGATGGGACTGAAAAGTGGTTCAAATCAATTGGGTAAATGGAAAAAATACAAAAGAAAAAAGCTGGATAATGGCTCAAACTGAAAATGAATAAATAAACAATGTTTTCAAGGGAAACAAATGACGGGGTCTTTTAAAGAAAAGACTGCAGGCTAGCAAGGCTGACTCTTATTTGCTAAGTGCTCGCAGTTGTAATTGCTACATTTTGAAATAATTAGTGGAATGTTTTCAGCAAAATCAATGTATATTATGAACTCAGATTTTCCCTTGGAAAAGCAATATTGATCTGGATCCAACATAAACACTTTGGACAGCTCCATCATTGGTATGAAGGCATGAGGACCCAAAACCTTTTAACACTGAGGGAGACTACTTTACAAAATGTGATATACTCCATGATTTGTGCTCAGAGGTGATGTTGTACAGCCCCTTTCCCCCCCACGCATCATAATACCTGATTCAATTTGTCTAAATAATGGAAATAAATAACCTTTAAAATGGAGATGGTCTCCAACTAGCATGAAAAGGACAAGAAACTGTTCTCTGAGTCTGAGATGTTCATCACACCAGCTGTTAAAATTTCCGGGTTCTGTGTACGAGCGGAATCCCACGCGGGAGCAGAACGCACTCAAAACAAGAGTTTTAAAATGCGCAGCCTTCATCCGCATGTTCCTTTACTGTACAGGGGTGACCGGTTGAAACAATGAGCCGCTTTAAATCACAGATTCGCGTGCCAGGATTTTTCACAGCAAATAAATAGCGGCCGTACATATTTTTGTCTTTGTCCTGTAGCACGAGGCTCTGGAGAACCATCCCTCCAACTTCAGAAAACACGTTTCTGCCAAAGCGATGCGCTGAGGCCCAAGAACAGCTCTTGTCTGTCGGTCCACCTGCTACTGTTTCTAGCTTGTGCTTTTAAAATGCGCCAAGCCTTGTTGATGACGGTCTACCGCAGACAGAGAAAGCAGGGTAGGAGGAAGGGCTATGGGTGAACTGTATGTTCTGTGAACTTGCATGCCTCAAGATTTCTTTAGACTTTTTTTTAAAGATGTTCGATCTTTTTTATCCTCCATCGAAACCATAAATATTCATTTCTAATATGTTATGGCTTTAATAATTTGTTTTAACATGCTTTCCACTTGATGTATAAAACTGTCCTGTTACATCATTGCCAATATATAACTTTTCTCTTTGGAAAGTGCTCCATTTTACATCGTTGTGCAAACATGTAGTCAAGTGGTTGTATCTCATTACTTAATTACAATGATTAATCGCTTGTTTTTATTTATTTATTTTAAAATGCATCTGTCAAATGGGGACACATTATTCTAATGCCCTGGGAGATATATACAGCTGTGAAGACAGCCCATAATATGGAATTTGGCATAATATTGGCTATATAGATATGAGTGAATGAATCAGTGACAAGCAGTATTATTCAGTTATTGGCTGGATGTGGACCATCTCTTACTTCTGGTGTTACTTGCAACATTTTTCATGGTTTTGTTGTATAGATATGTATGCGGTGAAGTGTGTGTGTGTGTGTGTGTGTGTGTGTGTGTGTGTGTGTGTGTGTGTGTGTGTATGCAATTTGTTCCTTTTCATGGTATCACTGCTATTAATCATCAATGTCATGCAATATTTTTCTGTCTCTGTAATGACATCTTTGAAACATTATGTGACAATTCCTTTCAGTCACGCTCTGTTTTAATTAAATTGGTTTGATTGAGCTGTTAATTTAGAACTGATCTGGTTTTGACATCGCTTGTGAGAGATCTGCTGTATGTCCTTTACAAATGAAACACCATATTAACAAGGTTGGAAGGCATTCATTCATTCATTCATTCATTCATTCATTCATTCATTCATTTTTAGAATGGTGTTTGAGCTGAGCTCTGCTGAAAAGTCTGCTATATTAGCCAAAGGCTACATTTCGTTGTTGTTTGTTGGCTGTTGAGTTTTTGAGCATGCAAGGCTGGACTTGGTTCAGTAAATATTCAGCTTTACAAATGAGCAATATGTTGAGCAGTGCAACTCACTTGGGCACTTTATAAGAAAATAATGTAAAAATGAAATTATTATATTTCTGTAATATTATGTTAATATTGCCCCTTAAAGCACTTGGTTGTCTCAAAGCACTTGCTTAATATGATTTAGTATGTAAGTTAATTAAGCTTACTTAGTTGTTCAACAAATTGTCCCAGGCACTAAAACAATGAATTAAGCCTAATGGACTGACAAAATAATCTCATTTAAGTTGTATGCTAATATGTATTAAGTGCTCAAGGGGAACAAATTAGCAAAACGAAGGAAGTGTTTAGAAATACCACTGCTTTCTCACTATTATTGTACAGACGTAAGACAAAGCTATATCTTAATATTTTTAAAATTAGCTAAAAAAAAAGGAAATGAGCAGGCTGTTTGTTTAAGGGCGTAGTCAAACCTGGTGGTTGAAAAGAGCACATAAAGTTTTGCCTCAAATGAAAAAGTGGATATTTATAAATGAAACGCGAAAACAAGCAGAAGTGTTTCTGAATTAATATTTCATACCCCGTCCTATCTGTTTCCCTTTCCAGAATAATTACTGGTACTTAGGAAGCTTAGAGGCAAAAGGAAAGTTTCTGTTTCTGAGTTCATGTCATCTGAAAACCTTCAGAAAGAGAACAGTGAACAGTGCCTGTTTTAAAGTTAGCCAAAGATACGTATATTCTCTAATATGGATGGGTTAAAGTACGATTAGCTTAGATGTTACATTGTTATTTACTACAGTGGAAAACTCTTTGGGGGAAAAAAATTCCCCAAATCCATTACAGATGGAAAACAGGGATAATTGCCAGACTGCTTTTCATCCGGCATACCAGAAATGCATGCAAATGTGCACTTCTCCCTATAAAAGTGCCGGCTTTATATCTACGCGTGTCATAAATCAAAAGTAGGCTACAGAGGAAGTAGGTTCAGTCTGTTTGGGGAGGGGTGGATGACTAGGTAAAATACCAATTGTAGCAGAGAGGAATGATAGAATACTAGTGAGGAAAAGGTCTGGGGGTACATGATCTATCCTGTGTAGTTGTGGGGTTAATTTTAATGTGGTGGGCTGAGGATTTATGGGCATTTACCTAGGATTGCAACAGTACCTTCTCCTAATCACTGGACTGCCTACCCCTCCATAACTTTCAATGAGCTGAGTAACATATGGTGATGGAATTACAAAGCTTAAAATTGGGGGATTGGGGGTGATGATGAGGTCATGGCCAGCTCGTGCCCCTAGAGCAGAGTGTGCGTGGCGGGCAGGGTTATTGAGTCAATCTTCAACTTCTGCTCCGGATCTGGCCTGAATGTTCAAAGTCAACAGTTCATGCATAACATTAACAATATCATTTCAAATATAGTATCAGGGCCAATCAGGCGATAGAAAGGAGAAGGCATGTCAAAGGCAATGCTTTCGCTGGAGACCAGAGGAGGTGTTGGCAAACAATTTTCTTCCTTGGAACGGCCCCTGCATTTTTCTCTCTCGCTGTGCCCCCCCCATCACCCCTCATAAATGGAAATGGGTCCAGACCACTCCTTCTTCTCCTCCTCCTCTCCTCCCACCGGAGTGAAGCTCTGTGGCCAACGCTCCAGAGCACTACCCAAAATGCCAGCCCTTTCGAATGACTGCAGGGGTGCCACGCGATAAGCTTGCATAATGAAAACTCTCGTCGGGCCCAGCCGAACGGCAGCTTTTTGAAAGATCATCGGGGGTGCCGCGCAATAAGCTCGCTTAATGAACTCAGACGCTGAGCTCCAGGATGCCCGCGACAAAAGATGAAAATCAACAGGCGGTCTGGACTGAGTGGGCGGGGCCGCCGAAAGGGGGCAGGGCGGACGTTTTAACGTGGGCGGTGGTGGATGCAGCTGGCGGGGCGGGGTGGGATCAGGGGGAGGTGCAATCAGGCCCTTTGAAAGAATCAGCAGGGACAAGGAATTATCGGCAGAGGAGCTGTCTGGACAGGGAACATGAGAGCTGTGCATTAGGATTCAGGAGAAAATCCCTCAAGTGATTTCAGGGCTGAAAGACAAATCCTGCAACTAAATGTGTTCAGTCACTAGAAAGACTGTAATTTTTAGGATCCATTGCAACAGGGTTATTTCCCATCTCAGTATCGTCATGCAAGAAAGAACCCCTGGCCATGTGTGGCGGGCTGTCCTTGCATGAAATATCATTCCTAATTCTGGATTCTGTCATACCTGCCTCGGCTGTCTTTACTTTATTATTCGTTTTGATATTAAATATCATTGAATAAAATTGTAACAATGATGCCTGTCCTTCTAAAAGATTAATCTGATTTAAACAAAATGTTTTCCTTGAAAAGTCATGGTGATTCTGACTTAATCCAGTTTGAACAGGTTGCATATGGTTCCGAATTAATCCGTGATTTGATTTTATACATTCAGTACCACATCTGGTAGACTGAAATAATGATTTTATTCTGACATGAAAGGTAAGTCTTTTCCCTGGACTCTTTCCTGCCGGTAGGCTAGACGATATTGCTTGTTGTCCTCAGACTCATTTCGATTCTTCCATCACAAATAATGGAGTGAGGAAAGTTTAGCCTTTTTGCAAAGACATGCTTCAGCCTGTCTGATTATGTTTCTTTTAATGAAAAGTTTATCAAAAGACGCACTGGTCACAAAGGCAAGCCATGGTTTTGTTCGGGGTGTAAGAAGAGAGGTATCTCTAGCACAATTCATAATCAACAACTCCAGCTTGTATTAATCAGATCAATCAGTGTTGATTGGTTCAGGATGGACAGGAAATCCATCCCACATGGCAAGCTGTTGGTCAGCTGTGATGTCTCTCGGAACAGTTTATTGGCGAGAGGGTTCACCCCCTCCCTTCTTTCCCAGTCTTTGCAGGAGGGAAAATCAGGGCTCACATTCATAAAACCTACATTATGGTAACAGATTATGGAAAATTTGAGGAAAAAAAAAAACATTCACACTCATGGTTCAGCAATTAATTAACAAGAGTATGCCACATTGGTGAAGGCCATCATACATATTGATATACATTGTTAATAATTACATGGCGGGTAAGGGGCGTTTCTACGGCCCTTACTAGTCTTGGAGAGAATACTTTTCAAGACAGGTCTGGGAACAGTAGAACTGCTGTTCTATTGCAGCAGGAATTTTCATGCCAAGGATGTGTCAGCTTAGGAATTGTGAAATTTTTTCTCTACCGCTGTTGAATTTTCCTTTTGAAGGCAATGAACGGAGCTATTTCAATAAATTGATGTGTCCTTGGATTATCGTAAGACTCTTGGCTTAAGACATGGTTAATTTCTCTGGGCACACGTTTCCCCAAGACGTAAGCACAACTCTTTCTCAGAAGCCAGCATACGCTGAAGGGAAGAATTAATCACACAGGCAAACTGAACAGGTCCGTCCGCAGACCCACACACTGTTTACACCGCATGCACGATCCCTTTTATTTGTTAGTATGAATGTTGCATCTGGGCAAAGAGTCAGATGGCTATTATTCTCAACAAAGAAAGTTCATCACAGAGCCGCGAAGGGTAATTGTTTGGGAAAAACAGAGAGACCACGTGACAGAAATGTATGAGCTCTGATTACCCTTATCACACCAGACAGAGAACAAGAGCTGTACTGCTGCTTTGCATAAGTACTTGACGAATAACGCACTACTTTAGATATACTCTGTTTTTCCCATTAACATGCGTGCAATGCAGGGAATGCTCACTTCCTATAAGGCTGAACTATTCTTTTGTCTTTAAATGAAGGGATATTCTTGGAACAGGGAAGGAACAGCAGTGACTGTAACCAGGTGCCAGGAAGCTCTTTCTGTGGGTGGTCAAATTGCTGCCGAGGGAACCCTCTTGATCAGCTTGGACAGCCCTCGCTCTGGCGACTGTACAACTTAAACATATTAAGACAGTTGCTTTGTTTGTTTTTGTTTGGAACGTACATATAACATATGAACGAGGAGGGGGTCATCTGCCATATCAATCTTTTTTAGAAAAACAGAAAATAAAACAGCGCCGAAAATTTATGAAATGAAATGGTGAGCAGAGTTATAATTAATGGGTTCCTTCTGTAGAAGTTTTGATGTAGCAGGCATTCCATTTTTCAAATCCTATATCATAACTTTGCACTGTGTTTTTATCTTAGTACATTTTACATGGCTTTAAAAAGTTATTTCGTACATTTAAACAAGTATATATCAAAGCCACATTTCAAACAGCGTTCTAATGGCAATGTTTCATTCTTGACACAATTGCCAGAGAGAACGCTATAATGCTGAGCGATTGAAATGCGTGGGTAATGTTTGGAAAGACTCTTCTCCTCCATTTTATTTTCCCATGCACCCCAGGTCCTTCTTGATGGGTGGGTGTAGAACGGAGACTGAGTTTGATGTGTTGTACAGTGTTGACTCCTCAGAAGAAAAAGAATGTGTCAAATGGAGAAGAAATCAAACCTGAGTTTTAGTTCTAGCTCAAGGGAAAAAGGCTCTTCAGTCGATATGCTGACTGTTCCAGCTGAACAGGGAGAGGCTTGGCAGAAGCTTCCATGTGTGATATCACCTCCCATTGGTTGCCAAGATGATGAATGAACGGGGTCATCTACAATATGCGGTAAATCTAATATAGATCTGAAGCATTGCTCTAGACCAAATACATTGCGAGCGAATTAAGAATTTTGTGCATATTGGAGTCTCATATCTCAGGCCTGCCACTCCCCAAGGGCGCGCCCTCTCTTGTGCTTGGATTCCAAATGCACTGCTATTCATTGAGTAAACGATGGTGCAGAAATCAAAAGGGGGACAACAGTGTGGAGGAGGGGAATGAAAAGGTTGGTACGTTCCCTAACTGTTTAAGCTCCACCATGTGGAAATAATTCCTAACGCCGGATTGGGTTCAGAGGCTATGAGGTTTAATCGAACGTACTTTAAACACCGTTTGAAAGTCCGCAGCCTCGCCCGTTCACTAATTTTTACTGCACTGGCTGCTTATTGAGAGAGAGAAGCCGAGCCAAGGTTTCCCGTTACAGGATTTTCCGTGGCGAACGCAGCCGGTTGATAGTTTTGTCTTTATGGCATGGGCTCTAGAGACCCTTTCATGCTCAAGACGGTAAACTGCTGCCAAAGTGATGTGTGTCTAGCGCTGGGGCCAGCTGCTGTAAATTCTGGCTGCACGGCCCAAAGACAGAGCGTTTTGTCTTCTGTAGTGTGTTTACTTGCACCCAGTGCACTATACAAGGACATTTTATGGGCATCAATTAATTTAATGCCAGGGCTGTTAGAAGCCTTTAGTTTCAAACACAGTAGTTTGGGTAACACGAGACGTGACCTTGTACCGAAGCGTAGTTGAACGTTACGCAGCAACGTTTTACTGCTGCAGGCAGTAGCCAAGACATCCGACCCAGTGTCTTTTACAGCACAACTAAGGCTTTAGGGCTTCTCATTATGCTCTCTGTTGTTACCCGACATCTGAAATAAACTCAGTGATTCACTCCATTCTTTCATTACAGCCCTGCCCCTTGTCTCTGTGTTTTGAGCGCTCTTTCTGGTGTTTGTCAAACTCGGCTGTAACAAATGTGTCAACTCACCACAAATACAAAATTAGAACTCTGAAATGCTCACAAAAAGGTCAGATGTGAATGGCACGCGCAATTTGTGGTTTGGGCGAAGCCGGTGTCTGCGAAATAGGCTTTCTTTGTGAATTTGTCCCGCTGCCTTTAAAATGGGGGGAGGGAGACAGCTTCGGAAATTTAGCACCGATGGAGACGTTTTTGGTCGTGTTCGTCGAGCAGGGGGGTGCGTTTCGGAGTGTCCCTTGCTGAGCTGTTACTCAGATCCTTAGAGTGGGAAAGCACCTAAGACTGGCAAGCTGTTTCCTTAGGTGGCATGTAACATCACGTCCCGTCGGAGAACACCTACAGCGTTTTCATGCTCACCTGAGCCCACCTCATTGACAGTAGATCTTTGTGTTGCGATATATTGTATATTCTAGTTTAAACCTTGGTCACATAAGAGCATGCTTGAACCCCGCTCACACATTCTCTCTCTCTCTCTCTCTCCCTGCAGCTCCATCTGCAGTGGCCATCATGCATCAGGTCAGCAGGACTGTGGACAGCATCACTCTTTCCTGGTCACAGCCTGACCAGCCAAACGGGGTCATCCTGGACTATGAGCTGCAGTACTATGAGAAGGTTGGTAGTCTGCATCACAGTCTGTAATTACTAAACATCACACATGCACCGATCCTGACAGTAACTTCACACATAACTAAGCACACCCATACTCATCTGCACAAACATGTCCTAATGCAGTTGATCTGCAATGATCGATTACCACACTTGCATCAATCAGGTCAATTTTTGATTTTAAATTAACACATAAATCTATGTATGCATCAACAAACATGCAAAATCCACTCTGAATGAGCCTCCAACACACATGCCTTGCTTGCAGCCAGTTGACTACAGAAACAACCAGACACCCATCAAGCCAGCCTATTAACCAACCACAGGATTACCGGTCCACACCCCTCAAAACCTTCCCAACACGCCCTCCAATCCCCACAGCTGATACCAAACACCACTGCCAGAAACCAGGTCCTGTTCATAAACTTGGTTTTGGGGGACCTGACTTTTAAAGTGTGAAGTGTAAAAGCTGAGCAGACCTCCTGGTGCATGGCACAGTTTGAATGCAGAAGTGCGATTCCATCCACGGAGACAACAGAGAGCGCAGTGACAGGAAATAGCTCTGGAGTGGAAAGTTATATGCGAGTCGTAGCGGCTGGTGGCTGATGAGAAGGTGTGCGGATATAACCATCGAGTGCTTTTGATGGGGGCTCTAAAAATAGCGTTTTTACAAGCAGGCTCTTCAGATCTGGGAGTGTTAGAGGTAGATTGGAAACCCATAGTCACCCTCTTGTGACTGCACACTACATCACACACACACATGCCACACAGGCACACACACACACCCTCCACCCCACAAGTGTTAACAGACTTCTCCCCCCAGACACACACTCTAACCAGCATGCTCACACTGACCTGGTCTGCCCTCTGATGTGGACACACACACACCAATATACACACTAAAAAACAGACTTTAGCTGTTCCCAGAATTCCTCTGCACCCAGACACACACCTTAACACACACACACACACACACACATATACATACATGCACATCGCCCTCACACTGACCTGCTCTGATCAGATGTGGACATACACACACACACATACACACTCAAAAATAAGCGGACTCCAGCTGCACCCAGAATTCCTCTCTGAGACACAAAGGAGAGCAGTCCTGCTGAAATGGAACACCGCGTCACCCTGTCTCCGAGCAGCAGCGGCGGCTCAGAGCCCGGCCCTGAGTGATGGGAGGGAAAAGCCGGCTGAAAAACACCACCTCCTCATAGAGATTGCTTTGTCGGAAACGTCTGGGTTGACTCCAAACGCTGCTGCAATCAACTCCAGCTCCATTAAGACGAATGAGTATCGGTTAACCTAAAACTGCCAAGTGCTTCCCCCAGTGGAAGCAGTTCATTTTATCTCATGACAACTGCCGGAGGAGCTGTCACATGTGACTGATCACACACCGGACACTGTTTGAACTGCACTACCAATTTATGTTTGTAATGGGCTGGCAAACTTACTGAACCAATCAGCTGTTGATTACTCTCACCTCCTCACTATGTGACACCACCTAACCCTGGAGTGACATTTGGCCTAGCTGTGAGGACTTCCCTCTATGAAATACTGCAGCCTGATGGACTCACTCCTGGACTTTGCGATCGGTCCCCAGTAGTGAGAGTATGTTCTTCACTGTGTGTGATCTCCCCAAGTGACTTTCTGATCACATGTCCCGTCTGTTCTGGATGGGGGTGGGACGAGCAGTCCGGAGCTTTACATCTTTCAATGCCGACTGAAAACCCACCTCAGCAGAGTGTGCATCTAGACCCCCAAACCTTTTTTCTTGCATTTCAACAAATATTTACATGCCATTGAATGCCCTGCTACATTGTTGGGTTAGATAGATATATTTATTTATATATTTTTCAATATATCTACCAAGATACCTAGCTAAGATAACAAGGTCATATTTGTGCTTCATGGTACATTGTTACTGATCCTTACAGTGTGAATGGAATAACATTGCCTATAATACTGTAGCTTAAAATATATGAACGCATGCATGTACAGACTGTGTAAGAGTACACTGTGAATGGATACTAATGTCCGGTCTGTTTCCTTGTTGTGGTGTGCAGGACCAGACCGAGTACAACTCCTCCACAGTGAGAAGTCAGACCAACACAGCCGTTATCCGAGGGCTCAAGCCGGGGGACATCTACGTGTTCCAAGTGCGTGCTCGGACGGTGGCCGGATTCGGTCGGTACAGCGGCAAGATGTACTTCCAGACCATGACTGAAGGTATGCAGGGATCAGCTTGAACGTTGAGCTGATATTTGTATCTGTACTTTATTATTTTAATATCAGTCTTTTCTTGCCCTATGACTTTTTTTTTTACAATTGTACATCTTGTTATGTAGTGTGCCATGTAACTGTAATGCTTTAACTGATGTATTGTATCTGTAGATGTTAGCCTGGTTCTGGCTCCAAAATTCAGCCGCCAACATGAACATATCTGCATGTTATTCAAGCGTTTCAACCAATTCAGAGCAGCTTGTTTGATTTATAAACCCACTCTGTTTTTTCCCTCAGAGGTTTCATATTAAAGAACTGGAAGTAGCATATATCAAAGCTTTTAACGCTTTCAGAGAAGTATCATGCACAGTGTTTCGTTTTTTTCGATAGGCAGGCGTGCAACAATGTCATGCTCAGCACAAACAGAGAGGGCAGAGGGGTTTTGGCAGAATTAATTCTATGCAACAGGGGTCAGTATAAAGTGGACTGGATGCTGTGGATTGATGCTTGGGGCTTCGTTAACTCAAAATCGGGCTGAAGGGATTGAAGATAAGGTCAGCGAGAGGGGCCAGGCTTTACCTACACACCTAATTACCTGTTTCACTCAAGGACATAATTAGCCCGATCACTAACTGAAGTCTGGTCAGAACACCTCCGTGCTTAGCAGAAAGAGCCAATGCTGGGCGCACCTCGCGAGTGCAGTCTCAGCACTCAACAGCGACCATTTAAAGACTCGCCTAACCTCCTCTTCCTCCAATTATCCTGTAACGGTGTATGCAGATAATTCTAAAGTGGGGAGAATTATATCCATTCTGCAACCCAGAAAATTGGCAGAATTCTCACAAGCCTGGAATAGCATACATCAGCTGTCATTAAGTTCTTATGAGTGTGTCAAGTGTAGCTTTTCACTTCTTTATTCTTCAGAAGTGTCAGAACCTGAGTACTTCTGTCACATGTAAGCTCGTACATTGTATCCCATAAAATGGAAGCTGTTATCCATATGAATTAATATTGTATCTAAACTGCTGTGATGTATTAAGTGTTATGTCCTCTCCGCAAGAAATGAAAATCTTGCTTTTACATCGTTTCATTTAAAGAAATCGAACTGCATTTTAGTCCTTGGAGAAAAGGTGCCTCTATGTGTGTGTATATATCTGTTCTATGTGTGTGTGTGTGTATGTGTGTGTGTGTGATTCAGCCCCCCATTGGCATCCAAGATGCCATTACATCCCCTAAGCCTGGAAGGCCCTTAATTACCGCTATGGGAAAGTAACCCCCCATCCCAACCATTCGGCCCTCTACAAAATGTGAAGAAGCGTCCTAAAGGCACAGAGAGCTGTGCTACCCCTCCGTTTGGCGAAAGCTCCCATACGGCCCCCATATGCTGCTTCCGCTCCTGAGGCGAGTGCCCAGGCCTCCGGGTCCAGCACCGGGAGCAGACACATCCATCATGGCATCCGGCGTGGCAGGGCCGTCTCCTGTGATGAACGACCCGACCGTCTCCTAATTGCTGACGTTCACTAGAGTTCTGTGGTCCCTCCAGTTCTCCCAGTACCCCTCTCTCTCCGACACCCAGCCGTCTCACTGTGTCTGCAGATATCACAGCCAGCAGGTCTGGCTGCTCACTTCCTCTCGGAACTACTTCTATGGTCCATACCGGACAACATCGGAGACAACTATACAAGTGGTTAGGAATCATGATAGATTGGGAGGACATGCCCCTCTCCATTTTGAAAATGAATTTTTGCCCCCTTATCAGAAGGAAAGATGAACTCAGACCAGAAGTTCACTCCAAATGAAATGTAGCAGTATGATCTTCCTCCCTGCCACAGAGTATTCAGGCTCTTTCTCTGTGCACGTTGTCACTGAGTTTGGCCGTGTTTTGACAGAGGAGTACAAGACCAGCCTCCAGGAAAAGCTGCCCCTCATCATCGGCTCATCTGCCGCCGGTCTCGTCTTCCTCATCGCCGTGGTTGTCATCATCATCGTCTGTAACCGGTAAGTCACGTCAGTCCAACAGCACTTCACTTTTACTGACTGTTTTTACCTACTATAAAACCTGCCTTTAAATGCCTTTAAATTAACCTGCCAAGCCAAGAACATAAAATTAAGATTGTTTTAAATCTTTGGATGACTTTGTAGTTTAGTGGATTTTAACTAGACTGTAAAGGCCATAAGCCCAGCCTTTGAGAGCTGTGTGATTGGCACGGTGGAGTTGGCTGAAGGTACGATGGCCAGTGTTATAGGTGTTTGTGTTGTTTCCAGGAGGAGGGGCTTCGATAGGCCTGACTCAGAGTACACAGACAAACTCCAGCATTACACCAGTGGCCACAGTGAGTAACTCTTCTGCATCCTCAACCATCCTCTCTCTTTGCATTAATGCTGTCCTTCTCCCCTCTGTAAACCGTTATGCCACTCTCATCTAACTCATCTCTGTTATGTCCTGTTGCTCTGTCATAGCAATCCATCCTGTTTCGTACCGCTCTGTACCCCTCATTCATTTACTTGTGGAGTGTCATTGCTGTATACGCCTCCCTGTTGCCTTTTACCACTCTGCACTAGTCTTCCTTGCTTTATCTTTCTATACTATACTATACTATACTATACTATACTATACTATACTATACTATACACTATACTATACTATACTATACTATACTGCTATGTTGTACTGTGCAATGCAATACTATATTACACTATACTTTACTATACAATGCTACACTACATAATGTGTACTTATCTACGTTTCCAGGTGATGTATTGACTCTAAAACTCTCCTCTACTTCTATACATCCCCCACATATCAAATTCCACTTCATGTCATTCTGTACTAGCCTATGCTTTTCTATACAAGAGTGTCTTATTCACTGTGGCTGCTAGAACATGTGCAGCCTATTGTAACCACATTTTCCTTCCTTTTTGACAGACTTATCTGCAAATAATCAACAGACACCAAGCATGTATTTTCATTATGATAACAATATGTCTGTTGTGGTTTTCTAATACACCACTTATCAAATCGCACATGTCAAATTCCATTGTCAAACAATTACCTCTAATTAATTCCAGATTGTTCACTGGACACTTTACTACCTTTTTATTTCCTGTTTATAGTAAATGTATTACAGAGTTAATCTCATTAGAGTGAAAAATTAAAGCAAGTCTCATTAAATCAAGACACAAGTATTTAGTGTGGAAGCAAATACTTGAAGTAAAGGATTTGCTTTATTTCAGTTTCCTGCTTAGAGGTTCTGTTTTCATATATGACTCTGCTGAACTTTGCTGTTCACCTGTTTGTAATGTTGCACCGTTGTGCTTTTAGGTTGCATGCCAGCTTTCTACCCATGACAAATTCTCCCGTTAGAACTGCATGGAGTCAGATGTGGTATTTAGATTTCCAGTAATTGGATTTGAAACCTTGGACTTTTAAATCCCTTTGCACTTTCAATGGGGCTTCTGGCCATTTTGCCCAGCATCTACACTTAAGAAGGCCAATTTCTTTCCTGGAGCAGGACCCAGTGATAAGCAGGCTGGCATATGCGGCATTAAACGCTTGACTCCAACATCGTTTGTTTGAACTTTCTCCAGCCACAGTCTTGGCCTTACACATGGGGCTCGCAACTATAGGAGCCCGCAGGTCCAAAAAGTGCTGTGTGAGCTGGCCCGGCCGTCCATCAGATACAAGCACAAGGCGGGGAGAGCCAATCTGTACAGACTGTAGCCTGCCAGCCCCAGTCACTAGGGCTCAGACCCGGTCCAGACCCTGCTGCTCGCAGCTTCTCTGCTCTTCCACTGCTGCTCAGTCAGATTTCTATTAGACATCTGCTGCCTTAAAGAACCCCTGCAACAAAAATACACACGTTTGCACTTCTAAAGCATGGTTGCATACTAAAACTTTTAGTGTGGACATGAATGTACAATTACAACTCCCCACTGTTTCCTGCTAAAATAAAAAAAAACATTTATGCTCAAAACTGCTTATTTATAGCTTTTTAATCAAATAGTAAATTAAATTAAAGTTTTAATCTAATAAAAATCAAAACAGGGCACTCTTATTCACATGTGTGATTCAAAATTAAGAATGCAGTGTTATGGTAGATGGACCTGTAGCATGTAATGTGTATGTTGAAATAAAATGAGGCATCCACTGATCCAGCAAGAATTATAACTCCTGCTTCTCTTTCCAAGTGACTCCAGGAATGAAGATCTATATTGATCCATTCACATATGAGGATCCCAACGAGGCCGTGCGTGAGTTTGCCAAGGAGATCGACATCTCCTGCGTGAAGATCGAGCAGGTCATCGGTGCGGGTGAGTGATGACTGACCGGGAATAGCCAGGTCAAACAAATGGGACTCCCATCCTCTCAGGGGCCGCAATGTTCATAAATGCAAACAAAAGCTACCACTGGAAAGCTTTCGCTGTATATATTTTTGGAGATGTTGATATGCAGTTGAGCAGATGACATTTGAACGTCTTGGGCTGTTGATTCTCCCCCACCAGGAGAGTTTGGGGAGGTGTGCAGCGGGAACCTGAAGCTGCCCGGAAAAGAGGGAGATGTTCGTGGCCATTAAGACGCTGAAGTCCGGCTACACGGAGAAGCAGAGGAGGGACTTCCTGAGTGAGGCCAGCATCATGGGCCAGTTCGACCATCCCAACGTCATCCACCTGGAGGGTGTGGTCACCAAGAGCAGCCCCGTCATGATCATCACTGAGTTCATGGAGAATGGATCTCTGGATTCCTTCCTCAGGGTGAGTGTGGTCTTCTTTGTGTATATCTTCCTCATACAGTTTCTGTTTATCTATCTATCTGTCTGTCTGTCTGTCTCTTTGTAGGTGAAGTCTTATTCTAACTATTTAAAATATCAGAATCTCAGTAAGAAATAAGTGGTGATAATCACAGATAAATTGAGCCACAGACATTGTAGAAACTTCTGAACATTCCTTAAGCACATTCTGAGCATGTTGATACAGTCACAGGACACACAGAGCCTATTTCTTAATCCATGGCTTTAGATTAGAGACACATTCTTTGGTTTCACAAGAAAAAATGTGCTGTCACCACAACTTGTTTTTAATGTAAATATTTCATAATTGCATTCATTATTTATGGTCACAATACTGCCAAGCCCAGAGAAGCAAAGCCTTGTTATTCTTTAAATATTTCAAATCATTAGAGAAGAAAAATATCTTACATGCCAACACATGAAACTTGGAAATAGGTAATGTAATTTTCCACTACTGTGTTAGACCATATATATTAATTAATAATAGGAATATGCTCAATACAAATATTATGTTGGCATCAAATGATTTTAGTACTGTCATAAAACCATAAAATACTTCACTCTCTGTGAAAATGGATCAGCATTAGAGCCTCTTTAATTTGAGACTCATGTTTGAAATCTCAGAAATTAATTGTTATGTTTGTTTATGACCTCCTCTGTTATGCTGTTGAAGTAAATTATTTTTTTCAGCATATCAGAATGTGTTTCTCACATATAACATTGAGAATTTCTGATTAGTAGTGGTGAATAACAGAAAAAAGACATACATAAAAGACACTCATGCACACACACACGTATACACACACACACAGACATGCATGAATATTATTTCCTTGCTTTTCTATAAACAGATCAATGGATTAAGAAATAGGTTATGATTACCTGTCAACCTGTCTTTTCTGATGTGACTGCTGTCAGTTAAGAAGCACAAGCTTTTTACCGCTCTTCAAAGCCCTTTTTTGAAGTTTAGAAAATTTCAACAACAGGAGTTCATGTTACAAATGAAAACTTTGTTGCCAGACAGAATGCACCAAAATAACCGCTCTCGGGCCCCTAAAAAGTTTAACTTGTTTGCCAACAAACTTCAGATTTTCAAGAAAGGAAATGTCAATCTTTGTGAGACACATTCCTCTGAAATAAAAAGGGAGGGAGGGAGGAAGAGGTGGAGGTAGCCGCTTAGGGAGGGCCAGACAGATTGTAATTACCAGCTGAGCACTACTCTCCAGAGAGGGCCAGGTTGGGCAGCCTCGTGCTGATGGGTGTCAGAGGGGAGGAGGGAGAGAGAGAGAGAGACAGATCAATACCAGCCGAACGAGAGAACAGAGTAATAGAGGCAAGCTGAGATGCTACAAAAACACAAATAAAACCAAAACAAATTAATTCTAAAAATGTTACCTCTCCCAAGACGTGACGCAAAAGAAACACACGATCGCTGATCGATGGCTGAAATAATGAACGTGAAGAGAAAAAGCAAACAGCCCACGTACAATAGGGAAGAGCCGAGTCTTTCAGATCCGCACTGCATTATATGGTTATGAGAGAGCCCTCATTGTGAGTGTTTGAGATGAGATCATTTTTCAGGGTTACCTTTAATATTTGGGTCAGTCTTAAAGACATCCTTTTGTTTGAGAGGAACACAAAGCGAGCATAGAAAATAGTTGACAGAGCATCACAAGAAGTATTATCTCAGTTAATGAGGGATACGTGGTGCTGAACAACAGATGAATGAGGGAAAGAAAACCTGCCCGAGGAGGAGGAGGAGGAGGAGGAGGCGGTGGAGGAGCGAGCCAGTTGGCTTGGGCTGCGTCTTGCGTTGTGGGACCGTCTCCGCTCCGTACCCTGAAGCTAGCCTTGCCAGGGCCCGGTCTTATTTATAACTCACTCTGCCCGCCTGCAGCTGGAACCACAGCTGGATCACAGGGGTTCTGGGGTTCCAGATGTGGAGCCCCAAAAGCTCCACAGGAGTGATGCAAAGCTCAGCTCTTTCCACAAAGTCTGGAAGAAAGACCTTCATAAAATCTCTTGTGCTGCTTTTTAACATTATAGTTAATGTTATTAGCAGTAGTTATTAGTCATTGTTATACCTTAATTTATCTAATTTACTGTTAATGTTCAGCTCTGAAGACATTGCAAATCCTGATTACAGAAGACATATTCTGTGTATGATGAAGTGGGTATTTGAAAAGCATTTCAACATAGAACCTGGAACACATACAGACAGTACACTGATGCCAGCTTCGACTTGAGTCTAAATCTGTCCATGCTGGAGTCTTTAGCCCCTTCAGCACCTTGTCACTGTGCTTTGTCTGATGTTTCTCCAGCAAAACGACGGGCAGTTTACGGTGATCCAGCTGGTGGGGATGCTCCGCGGCATCGCGGCCGGAATGAAATACCTCTCCGATATGAACTATGTTCACCGGGACCTGGCTGCCCGCAACATCCTGGTCAACAGCAACCTGGTGTGCAAGGTCTCTGATTTCGGACTCTCCCGCTTCCTGGAAGATGACACCTCTGACCCCACCTACACCAGTGCCCTGGTGAGTGTCCCAACAATACCTCTGTTGATCCTGACATGACCTTAAAAAAAGGAAATATATTATTACCAAAAAACATAACTGTGCAATTAAAAGTTTCTATTGCTGCCTAATTGGTTGTTTTTTATTGATGTTTCCTGCAGTTACATTACATGACATCACATGTATGTAATACAGCTATATTAATGCTGCATAATGAAAATGTATCATGTGAGAGGTTTAGTTTTCAAACAATCAAATGACAGTTATTGTTTTGTCCCATCATGCACTTCACTCTGCTCTTAAGCAGGGATTGGCTACCTCGGATGCCTTAAAGCTGAACTGAGGATACTCAGTAAACCTGAGTTTTTTTTTTCTTGGCAGGGAGGAAAGATCCCCATTCGGTGGACTGCCCCTGAGGCGATCCAATACAGGAAGTTCACATCAGCC
The DNA here is from genome assembly GCA_022829145.1 of Albula goreensis. NCBI lineage: Eukaryota > Metazoa > Chordata > Actinopteri > Albuliformes > Albulidae > Albula > Albula goreensis. The sequence goes on from CM040752.1 coordinate 11,987,043, forward strand.
AGTGATGTGTGGAGCTATGGCATCGTCATGTGGGAGGTGATGTCTTATGGAGAGCGGCCGTACTGGGACATGACCAATCAGGACGTATGTATTTCACGCTGCAGTATGTTTTCTTTGTTGTCGTATAAATCTGAAACCCAAGAATCATAAAGAGAAAACATTATGGCTCTGTACTCTTTAGTACAAATTTCAAGCTGTTCAATATTTTGCTATTGTTGTTGTGTTAAAAATAACAATTGTAAAATTTTTTGAGAATTTCTTAAAAAAAAAGGTTTCTTTTTACCTATTTGGTTGGTACACCACCTAGTGGCAAATTATTTCCCATATTTGGTCTTTGGAGTGAACTTTCACAAAGAACAGACTGCAGAATTTGGCTAAAGAAAACTCTGAGGTAGTTTTATACAAGTTTTGTATCTAAGTAATTCAGTTGAATGTTGCAGAAATTTTAGCCATGTCCTAATGAATAGGAAATTCCACAACAACTTGAAAAACGGAACCATAAGCATGCGTCAGCTTATTCTTTTGCAGTCTGAAAGGAGGTTCTTTCTTTTCTTGTAGTGTTTGATATTTTCATTATGACATGGTCTGGAGATACAGAGGTAGACAAAATAATGGAAATGGTAAACAATATATGAATACTTATGAAAGAATTGGGCTGTCTTTTCTCTTCAGAACAGCTTCAGTCCTTCATGGAATGTGGCCGTACAAGTTTTGAATTAAAATATTTTTTTACATGCTCCAATGTTTCCAGATGTTCCCGTAATGGTTCAGTCTGATTATTGGGGAGGCCAAGGAAGGTGTTTGACCTCATCCTGGTGTTCATTAACATACACTTGAATCCATTTTGGAGGGTGTTTTGGGGTATTGTTGTCTTGCCAACTGGGATGAGAGGAAACAATGTTCCCAAAAAGCCTGGTCACCAAAAATATTGAGGTCTGAGGTGTCTTTCAGAAAGCCCTCCTCTGTCGGCATAGTCCAATGTCTTTTTGTCTTTTCTGCTGCACTCTTTCCTCGTTTAGTGCATGCTGACATAAGTTGAAACTTTTCCCTTTAATATATCAAATTGTTGATACTACAACATATTTTACAGCATAAACATATTGAAACTAAGTGTTGACATTAATATGAAACACACGTGACTCATTTTCAATTGATATTTAGGGTTTTTCATTTTTTATTTCCATTATTCTGTCTGTCCCCTATGTATATATATAAAATGGCTGTCAACTTTGAAAAATAATTACAATTAACTGTGAAAAACGTTGGCCATGATTAATTGGTCATTAAGTCACACTTTCAAACTGTTACAAGTTCACAGAAAAGCATTAATTGTTGCAGTAAAGGAAATTAATTGTTCATTTTGAAAGCACCATATGAACACTTCAGTTATAATGGAAAATGTAATGCTCTATGTTCCCTGCTGCTCTCCTGGAGAACATACCAGCAGTGCTGGAGCCTGTCTTTCAGTGCAATCCTGTTTATTTCTGCTGAGCCTCTATATGAGAAACACTAGCTTGCATTGGGTAGTTCTACACTACACAATGTGCTTTACAAAAAGTAGCTGCATGGCAACTGCACATTTTAGAACATGTTGAATGGTCAGTTGTCAGTTGCTGTCCACTATTGCATTATAAAAATAGTGTATGATTACATATAGTTCATGAGCTTCTATCCATTCTTGCATGAGGAAACCTTAATTCTCAGCTGCAAATGTAGTACATTTACCATGAAGGAAACTACTTTAAAATAGATTTACTTGAATTATACTATAACTTGACATAGATAAAAGTAGCTTTCTTCTTAATCCAAAGATCAGTTTGGAGTTGTGCATGGCTAAGAATTTTTCTCCATCACTTGTATTTATTTTTCTTCATAGGGCAAGTGTGCAAAGTTCACTTCTTCATTTTAACCTCACCAGTGACACCATAATACTGAAATATGAGCAGTCAATTATTGGCTTTAAAATTAGAAATGAAGTACATTAACAAAAAGATACTGGAAGTCTTCTCAGAAAATAATCTGTAATTTGCAAATAGCCGTGGACTGACAGGCCCACGAAGGAATAACTGGTACTTTTTAAAATGAATGACAGTACAGTGTGGAATTTGGCTGTTGAACAGTAACCTCATTCTAAATCATGCTTGTGGGCCATCTAACTAAAACAAATGACAGGAATGGGAATAAAGATGTCTTATTTGAAACCGAAGATGCTGAAAGCGTGCATCAAGAGGAGACAGACTCTCCGCAGCTCCAGATAGCGCTCCTGCCAGCGCATTCCTCATTTAGCATCAGTGAGTGATTTTCATCTGGGTTTGAATGTAGCCTCACAATCAGCGCACTAATGAGCGAAAGTCTAGCATCTGCCCCTGTCAGCGTCCTCATCGGGAGCCGTGCTTTTCTTTGACTGAACCTCTCGTCTTGCAAGCTTTCATTCCATCGCTTTTAATCAAGCTATGCGTGTAAGGAAACTCTGTGTTTTTGTTCTCCATATTGATGTGACTCGGTCTGTGGAAAAAAAAACTTCCGCATTCAGAAATTCCGCCACAGGCCAGTGCGTGTCAGAGAAAACGTCACCGTTGATGTTTACTGAATGAAAAGGAGAGAAATGAGGGGAAGAAGCAGGATGCTTAGTAAAAGGGCACTGGGCACATTTGAAAACATAACCCATAGCTAACAACTTTTCCCTTTCCAAAATGTATCCCCAGTTTATTTCTCCCCATTTCGAAAGGGAAATTGCAGGATTTGACTGAGTGAAAGTGGTAGGTGAAGCACACGCACTCTCTCCACAGATTCTCTCGCCAGTGCTAGTCCAGCACTCTTTGACAGTCTGAGCTAGGGCATTCATTTGTGCCTGAGACTCGGTTTTGTGTTTACACGTTTTACTGAAACTGCACCAAACAACCAAAGATGTCATACTCACCATACCACACTGGAATACGGTTCCAGACATTTATTCATTACAGACAGGCTTTCTGTTCAGTATTCTGCTCATGGTCTAGACTGCGGGTTTACTGCGGCTGTGGACTTTACTCTACTGTGAGTTTGCAAAATCGACACATTTTCATCTTCAAGGCCGAAATTGAAATCAATATAAAATACAGATTTTAAAATCCAAACACCTGCCACTCAGCATCATTAGTAATGGACACATTGTGGGTGCGATCTTTGTTGTTCTATGTCATTATGCAAGGTGAAGGGTGAAGGTGGTTGCACTTCTGTCGCATACAAACACAGTTTTACATATTTTTCAAGAACCGTCTCAAAAATCATCACCGGAAACCTGAAGGTCTGAGAGGATCATGCATCAGTTTGACCAGCTGGAGTGGGTCTGAGATTTGCGTGCGTTTCCAGACTTGTATCTATGTTATTCAATATCTATGAATAAAAAATACTCCCATGAACAGAGCATGTCATACTCGACACCCACGAATGTTTTACATTTTTCCTGAAAATGTGCAAAATTCTTCGGTTAGCAACCTGCTACAACTTCATTCCCAGCTGAACCAAACAGATCTCTGCAGGCCCTGAGTCATAACAAATAATCTACAACTATTTTAACTGTGAATACATCAGTGGTCAGATTAACTGCAACATTTAACAAAGGTACACATATTTACAGTTTGGGGGCAGGTGACATATTTCAGAAATTATTTTGGGAGGTTATTATTTCAATATACTGAAAATAACTTGTGGCCATAATCTTGTTAAGAAAGTGCTTCTTTGGGTTCCTTTTTAACAATCAGCATTTCGACAACAGAGCTCTTTGTCTCCCCCTGCAGGTGATCAATGCCATTGAGCAGGACTATCGGTTGCCCCCTCCTATGGACTGTCCCAGTGCTCTGCACCAGCTCATGCTCGACTGCTGGCAGAAGGACCGCAACAACCGGCCAAAGTTCAGCCAGATCGTCAACAACCTGGACAAGATGATCCGTAACCCCAACAGCCTGAAGGCCACCACTCCACTTTCGTCAGGGTAAGGCTGGTGTCTGGGCGAGAGGAGGGGAAAGGGACTGAGAGGCAGTCGTCGTTTTTTTGGACCCGTGCTCATCTGCGCCACTGCTCAAGCAACACAGTGAAATCGCTACTTCAGACATCCTGGGGTTCCCTAAAGATTAATGTGTTTGCTATTTCTTCTGCTCTCATTAAGGAGACCATTCAGTGTAATTGCCTCTGCTTTGTTATTTTGAGCACAGCGTTTCAGTAGGTATTGCGTTCTCTCACATTATTACCGCAAGCCATGCTGAGTTCAGCAGCGGACGTTTAAATCAGCTGAATGTATTTTTTTTACCGGAATGTCAACATGGTTAAATTGAATGGCTCCCCCGCTCAACCAGAGTTAACGGGAGCTGTAAATATATGAAGCAGCGTGTGTGCATGTGTGCGTGTGTGCGTGTGTGTGTGTGTGTGTGTGTGTGTGTGTGCACGGTATACGGCTGAAGGCAGACTCCAGGTTTATCTTTTTGCTGCAAGCCCTCAACTGCTATATATAACAGAAACCGAAGCAGATCCACAGCCTAGATGAGTAAGTCCTGCTCCCATTCGCCCCCTCCACATCATCCCTCGCCATCCCATGCAGGGCTGTTGATGGTCACAGGCCTCATTACTGCCCCCCGCCCCCCCCAGCAGGATATTTCTGTCTGTCCACAGTCCCGTGAATGTGCACGCCCTTCGCCACACACATCCAGGAGTCAGACACTCTGCGGGTCGATTTGTATCGTGTTCTACAGAGAAACCGAAGCCTGCCTCAGCCCAGTCTTCATAATATAATAGTAATAAAATAAACTCTGAATACACTGAAAAGATGATTACCATTGCGCTGAACATGCCATTGAAAGTCGGAAAACTGAAAACTGGTTTCCATCATCAAAATATGGCTGAAATAACAATATTTAGAATGTGAGGTCAAATGCTTTGGTTTGTTTTTTTTTTTTTTTCAAACATTCGAAGTGCAACGCATCTGCAAAGTGCATTTATTTCTTTTGGCATGGGGCGGGCATGTAAATAAGCCCGTTCGGTTTGCTAGCTCACTAATTTTGGTGAAAGCTTGAGGTGGAGTGTGATTAAAAACAGCTTCAGCATTTGAAAACAAAAACGTTTAGAAACAGTTCCACGAGTGTCAAGTTCTTCCGAATGTTTGAACCTATCGAATTCCTAGCCTTGCACAAGTCCACTCTTCTTACGTCCAAAATATCTGACATTTTTGCACAAAAATGGCTCCTGGCTCATCTTTCTCAATTTGCCGAAACACCCATTTTCACACAGACATACACTGTGAAAAAATGAAATGGAGGACACCGCGACTTTCACTGCTGGTCTGTGAGAGAACTTTGGCCAAAAGCTATTTTATAGTTTCTTATGTCATTTTTGTAGTTTTTATCAAAGAGACTTTTTCTTTAAAAAAATGGTCTTGTAGTATTTTGTTTCCTGACAAACTGTTCAGTATGCCCTGTTGTGATTTTAAATACTCATCTGAACTGAAGTAATATTTGTTTTTAAAAGAACATTTTACTCCTGAGGAATGTTCGAGGTTAGAACATGCTAGACAACACTCTGGCAGTGGCTATTAGAAGGCGTTTTAGATTAATTGTCCACCAAGCACTTTCCCTGGGTTTGAACACTCTTAAAAACTCCACAGGATGTGATGTCACAGTTCTCAGTCCGCTCTGCTTCCTGTCTACAGTGTGCATCTACCTCTCCTGGACCGCAGCGTGCCAGACTTCTCCAGCTTCAGCACGGTGGATGAGTGGCTGGATGCCATTAAGATGGGCCAGTACAAAGAGAACTTTGCCAGCGCGGAGTTCAACAGCTTTGACGTGGTTTCTCAGATGACTATGGAGTAAGTTGTGATTTCACCATTCTGCAAACTGCTGAATGTAATGTTTGCCCTATCATGTAACTTTATACACTACACAGTAATAATTGTCACATTTGTCCATGTACATGTTATCAGACAGCCCTTTCATTTTCAGAGTTGCTGTTAATGCCAAAATGCAGAGCTACAGAGTCATCACCGAGTTGTGAAACACATTGAAAAACTTTAATACTCTATCCAATTCATTAGCCTGAGTTCAACCCACAGTTTTTTACATGTATGAATGTAAACTTTTCCTTCTTAAAACTTGCTGTGTTGGATTAATATTTAAGATTGCTCAACTTGTATTTCATTTAGTGTTTGTGAGGATAGAGCTAACTCTTTAATTGTGTTGTAAAGATAAAGGCAGGTGTCAATTAAATCCACCACTCAGCCACTTTGAGGCCTCTCTTGTTGTTCATTTGTTAATCCCTTTGCCACTCTGTCTCCCCACAGTGACATCCTTAGAGTGGGCGTGACACTAGCAGGACACCAGAAGAAGATTCTCAACAGCGTGCAGATGATGCGAGCCCAAATGAACCAGATCCAGTCTGTGGAGGTTTGACCCTCAGAAGTGGGTGGGGATGGGGGTGGGTGGAACAGCCCCCTGCCCTGAGCCTGGTCTTCCTGTAAGACTGTTTGTCCCTCCAAGCATTCATCTGTCCTTTGCCCATCTTCATCAATGCCCGTAATCGCCCTCAGCACTCAGCCCCGCCCACCCACCCTCCCAGCCATCCCACTCTGCGGTCTCATGGAACATTCTGGCAGATCTCAGCATCCTCGACTGCCCGCCCACGCAGAAGCGAGGATAGTGGACAGCCAGCGCAGCGCCAACATTGTGTTCTTTTTTTTTATTTTTAAAAAAACAAGGTTCTTCCACAGAACAATTTCTCCATAGTTTTTGTTCCATTTTTTTCACTTTTTCTTTTTTGTTTGAATCTTTAAGAATTTTTTAAAAAGACCTTCGATGGAAAATGCTAGGAAGAAATCTATATGGTGATATATAGATTATATGTTGTACAAAAGTTGAACTGATCAAAATGAACACCCTTCAAAAGGGTAATGGAACTAACTACACAGAAGATTGGGAGGGGTAGGACTACAGAGAGCCCCCTCCCCCACCGCATACGCAACACGCTTCCAAGAGCTGTACTTTATTCGTGGAAAAGGGTTTAAATGCACATGGTCCTCCACAAAGAGAAATCTATGATGGAGGAATTTCAGAAGAAATTCCTGAGCCTTGAATACACTCCTGTTGGAGGGAAAAAAAGGAATTTATTAACATTTGAAGTTATCTTTTGGCGCGACTTGCCTCTGAGGACAATTTTAGAGACTTCGATGATATGAAATATTTAATACACAAAAAAAACATCTAAAACACAAAAACACATATACACACATACGCACACATACACACACACACAAACTTCTTTTATTTTCTCGCAGTGAATAATCTTTGACAGTGTGGAAATTGTGATGAATATTTTTCTTTTCTTCCTTCTCTTCGGCTATCTGATCGTCTTTTTTTCTTCCTGTCTGAATGCATTACAGCCTGCCAAATGGGACTTCCTCCCTGAGTACCTCTGATGTCATCATCCTGTACATATCAGATGCGCTTGACATTGTGATGTCATCACTAAGTGAAAGTCTGCCATAGTCACGAAGCCTTGGCTATGTATTGGGTTCAGAATTTACTTCATCTACACAAACATTACCTGGGTGACAAAAGGGAGGTTAATTGTTTTTATTTTCCTTTTTTTTTACAAAATGTTTGTTGTGCACCTTGAATAAGTAAGAAAAAAAAACAGCACCAGACATTCTTCCTACATGGATGTACTGTATAGAAAAAATGGGGGTGTTATGTTCCTATATTGTTTACATTGAAGGACCCTGATTTTTTTCCCTATATAGACGCTATCCCTTTATTCTTTTCAGCAGCTAGAGCATCCTTGGATTTGGAGATTGTGAGCATGCTCATTTGAGGAGTGATGTCATAGGGAATCAAACAGTATGACACTTTACAGAACACTGTGGTGATGTGCTTTCAATTAGATTTTTTTTTAGCATTTTAAAACTTTTTTAGATGTTATATAATGAAGTTTTAGGATTTGTAATACAACATGCATTCATGGAAATTTAGTTTTGCCTGGAATGAAGTGACGAGGAAAAATGATCACACATGGACAGTGCATTGCAGTTTTGTTGGAAGGGATAATCTATTTTTTTCCAGACAGTGAGTTTTCGGAGAGCACAGAATGTGTGTGTGTGTGTTTCAGAGGGAGAGAAGAGTGAGAGGCAGTGAACAGTGAGATTGTGTATTGAGTGCAAATTGCACATGCAGCCATTTTCTCAGGAGGTCTGGTACAGCAGTCCACAGGGTCCACTAACTCCTGGCCGGTACTCTACATCAGAGTACGCTCTTTCCCTCTGGCGTTATTAAATGCCAGCGTAAATCAGCAGACGTTCACAGTGACCTTAGCAGCCAGAGTCAGGATCCAAACTGAAGAAAAGACAGGACATACATTTCCTTTTGAAATCACAGTCACCATGCTTGCTTTTCGGATGGTATATAGTACTGTTCAGATCCCCCTCTTCATTCAAGGAAACATTCGAAAATATGAAAGTACAGCCCAAAGTAGTGCTGTTGGGGATACTCTGGCTAGTTAGCCTAAATAAATCCTTAGTGAAGATCAACTGACCCTTCCAATGAAATAACAAGCTCTGTTTCCTCCACTTTTTCATGGCTTGTAGATGTATACAGATCCAAGTGTCTCTGGCTCCCAGCAACTCAGATCTAAATTTTTTTAGATTCCCAGGTGTCCATCAGGATAGCAGTCAAAAGTGCTGGAGTGAGTCAATGTTGTTCTATGAGTCCAGGCGTAAACCTTCCAGTGATCACATTCGTAGCTCTTCCAAAAAAAAATAAAAAGCATTTGACCTCATTCTCTGTGATACTGATGATAAGATGTGCCACAGAGGCATATGTTATCCTCAAAGCCCAACTGGATGTGCGGATTAATCGTGGTTGCCAGATTGGGAAGTGTGAAATCAAAACCATCACACTGAAACCTTTGTCCAGGAATTTTCCGGGCTGGGAAATCTTTCTTATCATGCATCTGAAACCTTTCAAAATCTTTTCTCATTGTGCAGCCACCATTTGTACGCCTCTGCTTCAATCTGACAGTCCGTCCAGTGCTTCATAATTATGTAAAGTATATATATATTAAATATCATTTTTTTTCTGTTCTGCGTACTGGATTATGCTACCATAGCAAAGCCTATGTAAGCCTTTTATTCATACCCATTTATGCATAATGTAACCATATAATGTGCAAGGGGCTAATGATGCAATAATACTTGCTTCATCACTATTCTCTTTAGTCATGAAACGACAAGTGGGAGACTGGGACATAACATTTCTCATTCAAGTCCCAGTGTTTATGCTCCACAGATACTTAACAAGCTGTAACCTTTTTTTCCTTTTGCAGATGACATTTTGATTTTTAATACTTCCACTATCTGGGCAGGCATTCAGTAAAATGCGGTGTTTGAGTCAGTGGTCCGGATTCAATAAAGATTCATCCTTAAGTCTGGCTCGCAATCGCATGGAGGTGTTAATTACCTTTCTTCACAGGCAGTGAATCGAGTTCGCCGTTCGCTGGACTCGTCAAACTGTGCGGGGTGAGGTTGGCCTGAGAAAAAAATGATGTCCTTGTTTCCGCTGTCATTGTGACACAGGTGGATGCATTTGTTTTCAGTGAATGCGATGGTGTTTTCATTCCCAAAGTGGATTGTTGCTCTCGTGGGACTATTTGCACATGCAGTATCTAGTATCTCACCCAGCACAAACAATGGCTTTATTGAAGTGTGGAGGAAGGTAGAGGTTTTCAGTGGGAGAAAAGGTTTTTTTAAATTTTGCAGAAAAGGTCTGTTTTAGAAAAGGCATTCTGTAGTATCAGCCGTTCTTCATTACATTAAACGGATGGCACTTCACTGGAAAAGGGAAATTGCTCGTTGGCCCATTATGGACCGGATAATCCCCATCCCTCCTTTATTAATATTATAATAATATCCCACATACTCCCAAGTGGTTCGTTGTTTTTTCTTTTAAATGCAAATGTTAAAGGCACATTGTGTCTCTGTGCCTTTGTGTCTCAAGTACAGCAATGTAAATTCTTAGATACTCTTGTCATTTTATTTATTTTTTATTTTTATTTTTTTTGTAAAAAGCAAGATGTTGCAGCTTCAAAACATGATGGTGAATGAAGCAAACGTGTAAAATTCTGTCAATAACAGTTTTTCTCCTTGAGCAATGAATTGGATCAGTGGATTTTAAAAATCTCGACACGAAACAAAAAATAATACACAACTTTCCCTTTATTGTCACAATAGATTGGACTGATATTCATGATCAAGGGTATCTTCATGAAATCTTCATGAATTAGCCTACAGACAGAACAACTTTAACAAAGCTTACAAGTCTTCATAGTGAATTTCAACATTGAACAACCCGGTTTATGACACAAATGACTTATGAGCAAATTACTTTCAACCAATACAATTTAGGATGGACTGGAAGGAACTTACCATTTCATTGCAGGAAGTGCCATATTAACTCAAGAACAATCTCTGCCTCCCCTCTTGCAGAATCATTATTTTCATATATAGATTAGTGTTTGTTTAATGTTCGTTTCTGTTCATAGTGCACACATTTTCACTTTGATCTCTGATATGATATCTTATGTCAGGAGACGGGGCCGGTTTGGTCGATTGTTATGAGCATGCCGTGTTCTGTGCTGTTCTGTACAGGTGTGTTCATGAACTCTTCATGTGACCCAAAGGGCAAAGGTCACTGAGAGAGTACGGTATTCTGTCTAATTTTAATCAATCCTCCTTGTTCCCAGTGTGTCCCATGTACCTCAGCGCACATCAAAAGTCAGTGAATGAGCAAAGTGGATATCACACGTATGTTTTAAACGGCAGTGAGTAACCTTGGTTACTATCCCCTCGCACTCTGAGATTTCCTGCGCTAGATTGGCGTCTATTGTTCTTTTGATATTTATGCAAATCATATTTGAAATATTGTGCCACTATTCCACATTGTATTGTCATTATAATCGGCTGCAGACAAAAAATGTATGAAGGCTGGTGACATTGAGCTGTCTCTAAGGTAGCCATAGAGATCTGTTTTGAATGATCTAACTCAAATATCAATTCAATTGTTTTTTTCATCAGACTGACTCATAAAATATGGGTTTGGGCAAAATCCCTGCCAATCTCATCATCCTAAATATGTGTCTGGCTTTGTAAATTAGGTGGATTTGTTTCCTCTTATAATATATGGAATATTGCAAACAGTGTCCAGAAAAAAAAAAGATTTTGGACTGTATATTGACCTTTCTTTCAGGCTTACCTTCCCTGCTTATTGTTGAAATGTTTTATTTCTTTTCTGGACCAATCATGAAACAGAAGCGGATCTGTTCCCATATTAGGAAATGATCTGTTGGGGTGGGGTTTTTGGGATCATTTCAGGCTTTAGTCCATTCGTCTTACTGAGCATCACTGCAGATGAGTAGGGTTACCCATGGAAACGGTGACAGAGCTCCAATACTACCACCAAGGCATTGGCATCACATCAAAATTCACCATACGTGTTTCTGTGTAACGTTGACTTCTTCCGGCTCCTGAGCTGCAGTTTGAGCTCTGCTATTGTGCATCCCTTTTTGGTGCAATGTAAAGTGTGGTAATTGAACACTAAATCCTCTTTTATGATACTGCTGGGGTAGATGGAGCTAGCTGAATGCTAAATTGCCAATGCTACAGTCCTACAGCTGGGGAAGGAAAGTCACTGTGACTACTTCAAACAAGGAAGTATTTTGGGACATTTAAGATAACCGTTGATAACCTGTGGCTTTGTAACTTTAGGGTGAGTGCATTGAAAGGTAGATAAATGAAAGGTACTTGCTTTTCTTGGGTGAAAAGATTATGGTGTAATTGTCTCAGAATTTCCACTCTAACCTATGATACTCTAGGTTGTATCAAGAATCTGAAACGTCAGACAAATCTGGTTGTATAGAACGTCTCAGACCGGCTGTTATGGCATCATTAGACTTTCATCAGTGTATGTTCAGGTAATGGAAACCAGCAAATTTGTACAGGTTTACACACATACACACACACAGCTGTGTCATATTGCCAGCAAATACACTGATGAAAAGTAGTGGTGCTTGAATCCTACCAAAACACTCACTCTACATTTGGATAATGATTCAGTATTTCAGAATTTTTGAACCACCTCTCATAGGAGGGGATGGAGCACTTACATGACGGAGCCAAGACACTCGAGCTACTCATGGACAGTGATAAAGGGTGGTAATTCAGCACAACACCAGCTGCATTTAAATCAATATTCAAAATGCTTGATATTTCAGAAAAATATGTATTCTGAAAGAGGGATATATCCTGTGGTCATGGGGAATATGTAATACCCTGTTATAACGTGTGTTATTATACCATCTGTAAACGTTTGCCTATGTAGCAAAGAAAAACAGAAAGTTATTCATGGCTGTGTGCTTTTTCCACTGTCTTTGAGTAGTGAAAGTAAAATCGACAGGTTTTACTGGGGTTTCTGTTCTCTGAGATATGAAATACAGTTGTAGTTGTCAAACAGCAAACACGATCTGTTCAGGTTCAATAACATTGGTCTGTGTTGCCGTGCCATCTAAAAAATGACCACAGCTGCCTGTGGGACTCTGTGAAGCAGTCAAAGATCTCCTTGCCAAAGGCTTGGTGCCACGGTCCCCTGCCGGCACTGTGATGATGAAGATGCGTTGCGTCTCTGAGATTGCCCTCTCTCAGTCTTGCCCACCTGAGATCCGCCTCTTTTGACCTCCACCACGCCCCCCTCCCAAAAAAAAAACGCATAGGGTCACAAACACATCCCCCCCCAAACTGCCTGCATATAGCACTGCCGGCCCAGACCACTGTGACCAAGATGGACCCCCCCCCACTTACTCCCTGCCTCCACCCCCACCCCTTGTACTCTGTATAAATGTACATTGACTGTAACCCTGTGAATGATGTAACAATTTAATTATTTGTAATATTGTTATTGGTTTATTTTCTAAAAATGGAAAGCCCAACTCGACTCTCCTCAATAAAAAAGGAAAAAAAAAATCTGTAACATTCTGTTATGTTGCACTGTATTTTTTATTTGCTTCATTTAATGTTTTATCGAACTTGCCTGTCAGATAATTCATAGTTTCACTAGATATTGATTTGGAACTTATTTTGTTTAAAGTATAAAAAAGCTCATCATACATTCTTAAACATATTTTTATTCATTAAAAATGAAAATCATTTATTCAGCATTTAAACCGAGCCACCATTCATATTCAGAGAATCACAACTCTTGAACCAATTATTATTAAAGGTCATGGCAGTTCCCCTGCAAATAGGCCAAAAGCTCTGTTCAGATTTGTGTTCATTTTGAAGATTTTACACATCAGATAATCTTTCCAGTAAAATTCCTCTCCAGAGATTATTATATAAGCTGTCCATCCAAGTGGACTGGCTCAGGATGATGATGTAAGAGTTAGGATGGGGTGCAAGGGAGGAGGGAGGAGGGGCTTCCTCCTTCATCATGTGACTCTGCCTCTTCAATTACATTGTGATGTCATTTGAGCCTTCATTGCCAATCATGGTGTGACATGACTAGCATGGGTCCCATAACCATAATGCAGCTCAGTTCCTCCTTCAGAGAATATAGAAACCTGTCTGTATTTTCTATAGGGTAAGCATGTGCTAGTATACATGTGGAAGGGATGAGGTGTTTAATATTGATCTTGATTATTAGCTGTGGCCTGCAAGGGTCCTGATTGGTTCATCTTTAGGGAAAGGCAGAGGTGATGCTTTATACCTGATTTTTCTATATACATGATTAACCATGGAGAGGGTTTTGGACCCAAGGTCATAGACATGGAGGGCCAAAGTTGTTCACTGCAGTGGACCATCTGTAAAGTTGGGTTGGATCTTATAGGCGGTTGTCATGGATACAGAGTGGACTATAGGCAACATTACCATGAGGGAAAAAACCAGGGCCTATAAGGACGAGAACTCTTGGTCTGCCGTACAGTGCAAATCAAAGGCCGGCTAGACTGACGGACGTGTGCCATGTTCCGCCACAGAGTGGGTCTCATGTTCTCCCCACTGATGAAGGGTGCAGACTGGGCCCCGTCCCATCAGCTGCGTCTAAACTGCAGTTTGATCCTCCGTTTAGAGGCAGCTGCCGCACGGAGCCTTGGGTTAACTCTCCCACCACAGGGACACTCTCTTTTAGGTCACTGCTCCCCTTATATCACCACGGAGCAGAAGGACAGAATGTGCCATCAGGAAAAAGAGGGCACTCTACGCTATATCTTCATCTACATTAGGGATTGTCCTTCAATGTCAAATCTCTTGCCCTTCATTCAATGGGACATCCTCTCAAATGTCTTGAAAAAATGGCCACTGAAATATGTAGTCCCTCATATACTATAGATTTTGTCTTTTTATCTTCTTCGGTCCTTGGTCTCAAGGACGACTGAAGTTAAGCCAAAAGGCATTTCTCGCCCTCTTCTGCATGCATTTAAATGCAGGAGGGCATGCCCCTCCTGAAAGGGCAGAATGCTGCATTCCTAACTGAGAGGGAGAGAGGCGCTCTGCTCTGCTCTGCTCTGCTCTGCGGGCTTCAGCACACTGTCTGCCGTGCTGCGTCTGACCTATATAACACTGCATCACCCCGGAGCACCAGCGGGCTTTCCGAGGACAGGGCCCAGAGCCCAGTGTCTCTCACAAACGCATATAAGGCATGGCCGAATGACTATGTGCTCCTTAGAGACGAAAGATATTTTATGCATTTTTAAAAGATCTGAGTCTGTTCTGTGCAAGATTGTCATGCCTCGTTCGCTCACCTTGCAGCATATGGCCAAGGATCTTGTTTATTAATTTTTAAAAAAATGTTTGTTTATTCATTTGGTTATTACACCATATCTTAAATTTCGTATGCATGTTTTACATGGAAGTACTATATATTACAAGTTAGAGACAGAGAAATAATAGTCACTGCATAAATATTTCAGTTATGTTATTCAAGTAGGTGACGAATAGCGGAACACAGACACTGCCAAAGAACACTACCATGAGCATGAAAACAAAGTGTTATATAGAGCACTCAAAAAGTATGCGGCAGAGACATTTGATATTTGAAACTTTACTCCCCATTTAGTTTCATTGATTGCATTTTTATCTTAGGGGTTTTGCAGACACAAAACCTAAGCTTAACACTTTGCATTCTTCAGTAGGATGGCAAGGGATCCCAAAACACGTGTTCTCAGAGTGACACAAGCAGCTTGAAAATGACACAGTACTAAGCCGATACAATTATTAACTTTGAAAGGTTATCTTCTTTGTTCCATTTGACTTGATATTTGGCCTAAAGGCCAATTTCCTCCAGACAAACCAGTTCTCCCTATGGATAACTTTGGTAATACTGATACTCTATGAACTTCCATCTTACATATTTGAAAATTTATAGTCGATGTTTTAAAAAATGTGTGTAAATTAATGTTTTTCCCCACAATAAACGTGATAACTGTCTGGTCAAGCTGGTGGATGATTTGAAAGTTAAAGGAAACTGTGACTGAAGAAAAAATGTCTTGGAAGGAAATATTTCCTGGCGAATAAGCTTCTCCCTGATGACTATGCTGATTGGCTAGAAAAAGGGGAAGCAAATGTACACATTTTTAGCCAATCACTATGATCCTCTTTGGAATGTTGTGGGATGTATAGTTGTGGGACTCCCACCTGTGCTTCATAGTATTCCTACATTCAGTTGTTGTCACAGCTGCCTTGCCCACAGCAGAGCGTAGACACCCTGAAAGGTCCAGAAAACTTTGGAATAACAAACAGGCAGAAGGGCATGGTCTAAGCATGTCTACAAACTGACACAAACTGTCAACGCATCATTAGGAATCATTGCATACAGTTATTTAGTTATGTAGTTATACAGATAAAACACGGCACTGCATGCTTTAGATGCCTTGCCAAGTCCCAGTAATACACAAACATTAAACATTTCAAAGGACTGAAACGTTCAGGAGTGCCAATAAGTCTGGAGTTCATTGTAACGCTGCACAGTGATGAATTTTTGGACCTCACAATTGCTGTCTTTTACACCAAATTTATTTGTTTGCTTTTGCTCTTGAAATTTCACAGGTTTTTTTCCAATGCTTATACACTTCACCAAGTGTGTTCTTGAAAGTCACTAAGTCTGGTCTCAGCAGGTCTGTCCATATAGATATATAGAGTTTCAGTTGTGCTGAAATTGATGTGGGATTGTGAGTGACGCTGAACAATAATCAGGGTTATAGCATAAAACCAGCACCCACAGAGTTTTAGCGTACTGAGGGACAGATAGTTCAGTGACTGAGTGATACAATATATTGAAGCAACAGGGGGGTTTGGGAGCTATTGCAAGTGAGTGACTTGCAAAATTGGTTTTGGGTGATTCAAAGGCTGTTTTCATGCGACGAATCCTGAAGATTGGAAAATTTATACATTTATTCTTGAGGGAAATCTGAATAAAAGTTATGCTTTTGTTTTTATGAGCATATTTCTTCCTTTGAATAAATAAAACATACATTAAATCTTTTCCCTTTCAAATGGAGAAACTGCTCGCCATCTAGTGGAAGTTATACCATACAGCAGTCCTTGGACATAGCTTTAAATGGACCTTTTGAATAACATAGATACATTACTACATTCATTTTAAATGTTACATATTCTTATGACACTGTTTCCATCAAAATGTACCATTATGTACACAATATTTCATCCTCCGAAACTAGAAAAAGGGGACTTTGAAGATTTTTTGAACTGTAGACTGTGCTTCTTCATTGATTAGAACTTCATACTAAGGTGAGGACTGAGGTGCTGTCAAAAAAATTATGTACAGTAATTGATTACTGAACCAGCTGTAAATGTTTTGCATAACTGAAGGTTTCAGCAGTTGAGTCAGGAGGTAGATTGTTGGAGTGCTTGTTAAATGACACTCCATCTTACAGTACTGTCTCCTCCAAGCACAGAACACTGAGTTAACTTCATGATAATTTCAGAGGAAAATACCATTACCTTTGAGTATCTTACCTTTGATACACAGCCTACTCATTACAATAAATAGATGTTCTGACAGTCTTTCACGCAGTTGTAATATATTGAGCACTTCTGCAGAAAACTTCAGAAACCCATATCAATATGTGATTAGCTCTCTAGCCTATCCTAGCCTTTCTTTTCCCTTGCTTTCCTTTCTCTATCTGTTTGTACAGGCCGTGAACACACATCAGCATCCCATAGAATTCTCCCATCATGGCGTCGATGCAGGTGTGTCTTTAGCAGGTGAGAGCATAGGTAAAACTTCTCCAAAAGCTAGCAGGGCCTCACCATTGACCAGTATCCAAGCTACGACTTACAATAGCCTGAGTGTGGGCTAAGTGGTCCAGTCCCCCTCCTTGGACCATGGCTACACCCTCTGAGACCTCACTGTCTGCCCTGTAGGAAAATAATCGCTTCTGAAAATCTGTGAGAGAAGAAGTTTATAACCCTCAGCCATCAGTTTCCCCAACCCCCACCCCCCCCAAAAAAAAAACAAAACGAGGGGGTAAGGAGGAACTCACTCCTGTCTCATCCCATGGGACTTGTATACTCTGGAGTGGCTCTACACAGTGAAAAGTCCTTCTCCCTACAACTGGTGTTCAGCTATCTCTTTTTGTCACTGAGGCTACTTATGTTGGTTTAGCTTACTCTCCTCCTCCCATCCACATGACTCTGCTCTTTTGGTTCAACAACACTGCAGCTTCATTGAAAGCTTCCATCAAGAACCCTTTAAGTGGGAGTGGGAATGTAAGTCCTCCAAAACTGCCTCATTGTGTGTTTAACTAGCAAGCTTTTTTCCTTTTGCTGTTCTTCATTGTGTTTTGTAACAACCCTTAAGGTCTGACAAACCATTCCCCATATAGTGAAAGGATTTGGAAGAACTGAATAAAATCCTAGGGCCCAAAGAGTTAAGTTATCCATTGCTTTCCATTGATGTTCATTTAATGTGTATATTTAGGCACATGTTGAATTTAAGTGCAGTGTTGTGTTATTGCAAAAATACTCATAAATATGTGAATGGTTCATTTCACCCTCAGTATCCGCTACCTCTGGTGCTTATTTTACAACATACAATGATTTTGTTTAGGAATTATACCCAAACCATGCATATTCTTTTTCCATGATTGAAACCTAAAACGTCTACTTTTCAAATCTATATAAAGCCAGGTAAAGACAGTCATTATCAACCACAAGAGGGCAGCACAGGCCAAGTTTCATTCAGAGCACGGACCAGTGGGGACCCATGAGTAGAACTACCCACTCCTTAAAACAAATATCAAGTTGAAGGAAAGTGTAACGTTGGAATAACAGGAGCAATTTGAAACATTTCACAATTGTGGTTATGTACATCACAACTGTGATCAAATGAATACAAAAACATGCTACATGTTGATATTGAGGGCAACAGTGGAGGAGATTTAAAATGAAAATCAATATTATTACACTAATCTTATCTTTGCCAGACGAATTTATAGCCAATTTATAAACATAGCTAGGAGGGATTCATTAATCTCACCACAGTACAGACTTATGTTGATACATGATATGTGGACTAAAATAATGTTTGTTGGTTAACCAGCAATAAAATCAAATAACAGAGATAAAACTAAAAGAAATTAGCATGTATTTATATTAAATTGTTGATTATAAATGATGCTAGCCATATTTGGAGATCGCTCTCTGTAGTGCTTTATGTTCTTGCTACCTTGAACAAGCCTCGACATGTATACCGTTTCTCTTTTTAAAAGCTCGTAAACGCAGAGGACACCTTGAGAAATGGTTTGAACATGTCTCTAAACTCATCACTTGTAGCGGCACTAATTGCATTTTGGCCCAAAAGCAAAAATTTACAATGTGAATCCAGAAAGGACATAAACCCACTCTGAAATGCTAAATTTCTCTCACAGAATCACATCATATTGATACCAGGTTTGCACGACCATTTATTAGCAGGACTTCTACTCAAATAACATTGCATACTGCATATTAAACAAGCTATATCTAGCAGCCTGACTGTGGTAAGCCAAAGCTGTAAAATATTGAACTCAAACATCCATGCCTCAAATTGTATATGCAACCGCATATACTACTTCATACTCAATCATACCTCAAATATTTGGATTCCAGATTCAGGAAAAATAAATCTGCTGTCCTCTAAGTTACCAACTGAGAAACCACCCTCAATAATGAAATTGCAATCAGTCATCAACGAAAAATATCTGACTTATTTCTTTTGGATGTTCTTTTAACTTTTGAAAACTGTGGTTGTACTCAAGGGTAAAAATGACTGCACATTCTGTACTCAAAAGGCATGCTATGAGTTAGGAAGCTTGTTGCTTTTTGCACTACAGCATTACAGTGGCGTCTATGTGCCCGTGTTTTCGTAGACCTCGCTGTCAGTGTGGGTTTGAAAGTGGAAGACCCACCAGCCACTCAAAACCCCAGCATCAGTCCCTCAAAAGCAATAGCTTTTAACCAGCTCAAGTGCCCTCATAGAGAGAGGTAATTGTGCAGAGATGCTTGTCTGTTCGATCTAAACGAGCTGTGGACTTAATTAGTGGCTTCCTTTCATTGAGTGCATGCAGACATTAGCCTCTCTCCAATTTCATTTCTTTTCTTTTTTTTGCAGTTTGTAAATGAGATGCTTATTTGAAAATTAAGAAAGGCTTTGAAACTGCAGATTGATTTCTGAAACTTGCAACTTCGAATATGGTGCTGCTGTCATATTTCAATAATTCAGGGAGTCCAGCTGCTACAGCCAAAATCCACAGACCCTGCGCACTGAGGATGAGAGGCCCTGCCTTTGAGGAGGAGTGCCCTGGGAAATCTGTGCCTGATTTGGTAACTGGGAGGCTGTGATAAAGCCCAGAGCTCAGTCATTACGCTTCGATCGCACCGTAATTAAGAGTCTCCAGTCTCTGGTCCGCTCGCACGGAGGAGGTACAGAGAGAGTAAGAAAGAGAGAGAAAGAGTAGGACAAGGAGTGAGAGGGATGGGGGATACAGAGTGAGTCAGAGGACTGTATCGTGAAAGAGAAGGAAGACTGATGGAGAGAGACAGGGATGAGAGTGACTCTGATTAAACCACACTGATGTGATGTGAAAAGAGGGGAGATCATCCTGGTCCCTGGGCCGGGCATTGTGGGTAGGCCCCAGGGGGTCAGCCCTGGCCTATAACACCTCTGCAGTACTTAGTTGTGTTCCTCTTGTGTATTTCAGTCCCCCCTCATACTAATTTTCACCTGGCGCTGGGCATGCAGGTGGCTCTGCCCCGTAGGCTGTTAGATTTCTATCTGACCCAAATAAGCACACTTTGTGAATTCTGCACTCTGTAAGGGCTAATCTCTCCCCCATGGGACCTCACAGAGCAGCACGGCTGAGGTTCTGGATTGGTAAGTGTGAAAGCAGATACCCAGCACACTACAGCACACATTTCATCTGAGGGAAATGATGGGAGCAGCTCTCATTGATGAAAGCCCTGAATTATGTCACTGTCTGTGATTCAGAGCTGCGCTGCTACATCTACTGAACTGTACCTCACAACAGTGGTAGGGGCACTATCCACTTGTTAAACTAAAGGGCATTGCTTGCCTCGCTCATTAAAAATGACATGGCACTTATCAAAAAGGGCAAGGCTGCTAACACTCTTGTCCTTGTCAGATTCCCTAAAAGGCTATTTCAGTCAGACCATGTAATTATCCTCCGTATAGATACCTGGCTCCTTACAATAGATTCAGTGGCAATGGAATCAAGGCAAGTCAGAAAGGGGGTTGGGGGAATCATTGGAACAGGAGTGTCATCAATCCTTTTCTAATCTTAGTCAGTCCTCAAGGTTGCAGGTTTGAGTCCTTGATATAGTGCTGCTGTTTGGCCCTTGAGAGAACTACCAAGTTTAACACTTCAGCACAGTTTACAACTATGTGCAATTGTGATATTTAAGCTATTCAAGTTCCTTTGGATTATTTGAAACTACTGCAGTGGTTCAAACATTATGGGCATGACATGTAGAAACTCTGGGATTTTCCAGAGATTTTCAGAATGACCTGATAGAAGATTTAGAGAGAGAGAGAGAGAGAGAGAAAGGGACAGCTCACAGAAAGGATGATCTTGCGAGGAGGTAAAGCGAACCCATCAATAAAGCAGACGGTGTGAATGTCACCTTCGACATGTGTCACGCACTGAGACGCCTCCTGCGTACTGATAGACAGCGCGGGATGTTATGCATTACCCTAATACCTTTTTATCCAGTGACGTAAGGCTCCGGAGGTGACAGCGAACCCCTCCTGCTTGCCGAAAAGAGGCAAATGCGAGAGGACATCTTTGGTGCGATGCCAGAGAGTCGTTTGTTCTCCTAACAAGAGGGAACGACCTTGTTCTGATGCTGGCTCAAGAGTTTGCAAAGCCCATTGAAAGTGATGAAAGGAGAGAGAGAGAGAGAGAGAGAGAGAGAGAGAAAGACAGATAGAGAGAGATGCCGTGACACTAAATCGACGCTGTGGAATGCCAGCCTCCCCAAGTACATCGCTCATCTCCGTGACAACTGCTCCATCTTCTGCTAGCAGTGGTCCAGAGAATCATCCAGCCACAACGTATCTTTGAAGTTAGTTACATATTTTGTGGCTGTGCCACTCAGGCCTCCAGGCAGAACACATGAGTTGCCCTTTATCCCGATTTAAAAATCAAATGCAGTGCACTGCTTATACTGAGGACACAATGTGTCTGAGGTCACAATGCTCGACTCGGAAGAAACATCCTCACAAAATGTAGTTCAAAGGATTTAATTACTGCACTATTCCTCATTAATAACAGTATTACTACAGACTACATATCACAGAATGACAAGTTCTCCGTGAGTTACAGTTTGATTTTACGACAGTGTACAAGCAGTAAGATGGGGCACTTTAAATTAAATCAAATTATTAAAGTATTGATAACTACCATTGTGCCCCTTAAAAATATATCGCTGATGATTAGTCAACCAGTATACTTGCTATAAAATGTATTATCATGAAAGACACAGAGTTTTCAAGACTGAGTACCCGCTAAATTCAATCTGACCACACTCAGCCAAAACAAGAGTTGAAAGCAGATAACTGCGTCTGTTAGGTCCAGACCAGTAATCGGCTGGGTACTCGATCAAACCTAACTCAATGAAACGCTCCAAATGGAGTAGGCATTGCTTCCCCCCAGGGTCAGAACATTTTGACTGCAGCAGACAGTCTTAATTAGCCTCAAGATCCAACTACCTAAACAAATCCCTCATCACCTCGGCTGAAGTAGGGTACAAAATGGCAGCTGGGTATCACCCAGCCACAAGATGAAACAACCTCCTCCTACTGTAAAATACTTTTAATTCCTTATATGAAATGTATAATGTTGTATAAATGTTACAATTCAGTGCATTAACAGGAGTTCTAAGGGATGTGTTTGCATACCATGTATTGACCATTTACTCGAAAGGCTAGTATATCCGTGTATTGCTGTGTTACTCCTATGATCATAATGGTTATTGTGTCTTGGAATGGATGAGAGTTAATACCCTGACACAACACATGCCTTTGCTAGTTTCCTTTTTTTCATTCTTGCCTAATGTTTGAAATTAGGGCAGCATCCAGACACTGCTGTAATCCCACAGTTCTGCCATCTTGACAAACAGATGCTTCCCCTGCTCCATTCCCATTGGACTGTTTTTCCGCCTCACTGTGGGGGAGGCTGGGATGCCGCCGCACGGTCCCGTGGTTCCCACTCGTCGGCAGTCTGGCGTCGGCTGTCCTGGATGGCGCCGAGAGCAGCCGGGACAGCGGCGTGTCCTCGAAAGCTGGCTGAGGAGTTGCCCCTCTGTGTGACGTCATCAAAGACGGCCTCGGAACCGACTGAGTTTGGGTCATGGTCCGAACAGGGGTCGGAGGGCCTGGGGTATGAGGTGGGACCTCGTCCCCTCAGCCAATCCCCCCATCCCCCCCAACCCTGCCCTCAGGGACGCAGAGCCGATTCCCCATTCCGCCGGTGCGTATTTCGGCTGCACTCCTCCAAACAGTGAATTATGATGTGACTTTGCGGCAGGGTCACCCGGATTGCCTGCGTGTCACGCAGATTGAATCTCCCGACTAAAAGGATTGTGCCGGAGACAAATGAAATTAGTTGCCAGAAAAAAAGAGAGAGAGAAATCTGTGTATACCCTCCCAGCTGTTGAGTCTCAAAGATTTGGATGCGGGGGCGAATGTGTGTGTGTGTGTGTGTGTGTGTGTGTGTGAGGAGGGCGGGGGTTGCAGAGTGCAGAGATTCGTGCAGGGATACTGTATTTGGGCGTAGCGCTGACATGTATCTGTCTTCTTGATATTTGCAGTGATTCAAGCCAGTGTAAAACAACAGCGGCTTCATGTTCCTTGTGTTTGCACCCTTATTGACATTTTGAACCGTAGTGTCCAGGTAACCTGTTAATGTTCACAGTGATCAGGGCGCTGTTGAACGCACATGTGTGAGTGCAAGGTCAGTCCAGTGCTGACTGTCACTGCTCTACCCTTGAGTGAGGCACTCTAAATAAATTGAAGTATAAATGGGTTGCAGCACTTGTGAGTCACATTGGAAAAGAACATCGTCCTGAATGATAAAAATGCAATTATTGATAGAAGTCCTATTATTTTGCCATCGGATTTGCTTCCAGATTAATTTGATCCCTGCCCTGATCTAATGTTAAGACTTAACTCTCTGTCGCAAAGTTTGCTCCCGCAAAATATATTGTATAAGACTCAGTCATGAAATACGACTTTCATTATTATAAAAGTATGTGATACAATAATTACATAAATAAAACATTAGCCTGGCTTAATGTTTAGCTGGTATTTTATACCTGCCCATATTTACCATACCTAAATGATACGATCATCACAGCACTTTGATCTCTTTATACTGCCAATTTGCCTCTCTTAGTAGAACGATGCCAGCCATTTTCGGTGATAGAGATACCATCTCCACAAAATGTATTAGGTGAATGAGCAGTTAGTGATATGTACACAGTCAGTTTACAGGGCGAAAGGTGAACCATTCCACCGACTCCAGAGCCAAAGGATGAAAAGAGTGCGTCATTTCCACTGCGTTGACAGGCTTTATCTGAGCCTCTTGATGTGAGCGATGCTGCCCTGAGCCAGTCTGATACACTATCCATTCACCAGCTGACGTTGCCTGTTGTTATCACCCTTTCCAAAGTAATATTCGAGTGCACCGTCCTGTTCTGATAAGCCCTGTGTCCTGTGGTCTAGTCTAATTTTGGGCTTCAGTAATGACCTTTGTTTCTTCATTCTGAAATGACTTTTTGATCAATCAGCCTAACTCTTCAACTTCTCACAGTTAAGTAACGATTAATTTAAATGTTGTTTTTTTTACTTTATGGGTAAAAATAGGAACAACACTGATCAAGTTCTGTGTTTTCGTGCTCATCACTATAACCGCCAGTTCAGCTTTGGCAGAAATTCACTGAATATCCTCTGAAACATGTTATTTCAAACTGTACTTCGTTTCACTCCACAGTCTACCACTCAAGCTCATACGTTGACTTTCACATACGGTTTTTGTAGACACACTGAGTCCACCCAACAGAATGGAGGAGTTTATGGTTGAGCCTTATGTACTTCCCTCAAAGATTCCTCCCTCTATAGACGACACTAAATCCAAGAATCCAGCAGTTTCAAAAAATAAACACTTTATTTAAATTTAAATGTGAGCCAGCATTACAAATGTTAAACTATTTATTAACTGATTAACCACTAATTTACCCTGCATTAATTAAGAAACAATCATTACATGTAACAATAAATGAAGAAAAATTAATCTTTTGCTCCTCCTGTTTTGTACATTGTGCTTTGAGAGAAGTAAAGACATTCCCACATGGTCTTTAGTGGGTAAAACATGATGCCAATCGGTCATAAAACACAGCTGAAGAAAGCTGAGCACATTCTGCAACTAACTGCTGGCAATCACTGAAATTAAAGCTGTCCTTGTGTTTGTATGTGTATGCACAAGGCACTCTGTGCATTATATATTCTTCTCAGAAGAGTGTTCTGTCTGCAGCAAGCCCACTGGATCAGGTAACATGTACCTACACGTGTCCTTTTGAAAAGCAAGCCAAGGTTCTGCTGTCATCACGGTTCTTTAATGTTTATGAGAATTAGAATCAGACTGTGTTATGCAGTTATTAATTCTTAAGCGAGCATGATACAAGAACACATACATTTCCAGTACACTGTGACATTTGGAATCCATCTATCATGGGGAAAGAATGAGAGGAAGCTATTATCTTTGGAGTTTAACATCTCTTAAGAAGAAAAGGAATAATAAGGACATGTGACTTAAATGGTCTTAGCATTGACTAGTGAGGGAGGGATACAGTCAGCAGAATATTCAAGTCTCGTAACTCTCCAGCGGTACTCAACAGGGGAAAGGGCACCACAGCCTGCCTGTTCAAAGCCTCACATCATATGTCTTTGTCCGACTCATGGCTGGGTATTTTTTGTGTCAGGGGTTTCAGAGGAGAGTGCATTACGAATGAGACAGGGACAGGGATGGCTGAAAAAATGAGCCTTGTTTGTAAATATGACTGATCAAGGTGACCAATGACAGGTCATAGCAAAGCTATTTTCAACTCTTTTCAGACCTGGAAGAGGTCGGACAATCTGAACGGGTTCATGACACTGCGTCCCCACAGCTGGGTGCTTCACTGAGCAGCGGACGATGTGATGAGAATGGCCAAAAATGAGCATGGTGGCCGAGGCTACCAGTGTCAAGTTCTCTGAACAATTCGGTTTATGAATTTCTCATTTCTTCCATCATCATATTCCTCATTCCACATCGAGTTCTTGATACAAGTTCTAGGCCTGCGAAGAGAGCTGACAATCGTAAAGACCTTGCAATTAAGTTGTACAGTTGGAACCAATTACACAAAAACATGAAATCTCTGGAACAAAAAGCATGTGCAATAACACTGTATTAAAGTATTGTGCAAAGTACTACAATAAATTACATAAACCTAAAACCAACATTTATTTGTTGCAATGTACAATATTTGGGTGGACACAATATTTTTAATTAATGTATTGAAAACTGCATAACAAAATCTTTATCATAAAAAAATAACACTGCTCAGAAATATGATACAATATTGAAAATGTAAAGAGAAACAAATACAATTCAGTAATAATTCAATAGGATTAAGAAAGCCTTAAAGTATTGTATTATTGAACAAAGGTCCCCTCCGACCTTTACATGGTAGGCACTGGACCAGCTGCTGGTATCAGTGGCTAACCCTAGGCTCCGCTAATTCTTCTGTCACAGCTTTTAATGCTGCCGCCTTCCTCACCAGGCTTCTTCCTGTTCCTCTTGTAAATACTTAGGCTGACATCCTCCCCCCTGGACCAGTGGGTAATCCAGGCTTAGGAGCGGTCTCTTGGGTGAGCACCGCCCCCTCGGTTAGCCACTCTGATGCATCCCGGGAAAATTTTGAGCGGATGATAAAGTCGACTCCAGCACAGTGGCTTTAGGCAGAACTCAGTCCCTTTCTTCCCCCGACAAAGCCTTTCAGCGCCCAAACGGAAATGCTAATGGCCACACTTAGCGCATGTCACATGAGCTAGCGACAGTACTGATCAAGTTGTTGGCTTAACGGTTTAAAGCATCCGATCTCTTCTTTTTTTACTGCAGCTATAATGAAACTCAAATGGGTTATGGTGGTTAAAGATGGCACATGCCACAGGCTCACAGAATAAGGTGCTGTGGTGTGACCTCCCAAAGGGGGAGTCTATTGGCTTTCTGGAATTAAGACAGGGCTGAGCAAAACGTCAAGATTTCTTTGTCCTTATTATCTCTGGAATGGGAATGTTTTTGGGGATATCAGGAGATATCAGTGCAGTCCAGATCTTCACTGCCCAAGTGTTATTGTCAACCGCCTACATGGAAATATCAAAAACCCAAAAAATTTCATTCTGTCATTATCAAAATACTGGGAATCAAATCACAATGTCTGTGGACGAGTCAAGCCAATATATCCATGGATGTACTCAGTGTGAAGCATCTTACTGCATGCCAATGAATGTGTGATGTGTCCCACCCACTGGCGGTTCTAAGGGGGGGCTGGAGGGGGGCCAGTGCTCCCATGACAACAAGCCTGACCCCCCGCCCTGGCCCCCCAAAAGTTTAGCAGGAGGAAAACTAAGAGCAATAAGGCCTAATATAACTGGCTCCTCTAACAGAGCAACTGGCCTCGGTCTGCCCCCATTGAATTGGTCCGGAAATGCCGCTGGTCCCACCCCAGCCTACACTCCATTCACATACACACATTCACTTTACATGTTACATGTACAAGCCTTATTTCTAATTCCCACTCCTGACACACCCTCCCAACGTCCAATGATCTTTTAGCTGTGACACGGGAACACTTTATTACCTTCTGCCATGCGAACCGTTGACAATGACAGAGAGCCAAGCCCTGGGGATGGAGGCCATTTTAATCCTGGCGGATGTCACAAGGACTCTGAGAGGCGCGGCATCAGAGTGCTACAAACATATTTATTGCGTCTTCTCTTCCCTTATATGATTAATGTATAACACAAAGCCACAAATAAGAGCAACAAGAACAAAATCATATTCCTACAGGAATAGAGTCAAATGAAAAAAAATAATAATATAAGATTGAAAAAGACACCATGGATTTATGAAAAAGAAAATGTCCAGATGTCTGTGCAGTACAATTTATGGAAAGTAATTTAAATAAGGGTCAGAACATTTGTCTCTGGAATGTTGCTTAGTAATCTATGAGAAGGAGTGGCTTCGCGAGATGGCTGGTCACATGCTAAATACTGACAGCCAGAACACCTGCTTCGCTCTGGTTTTCATCATTATCATTTGTGATTACTTAACATTACTTTTCATCGAATATGAAAAATCATGAGAATTCATGCAAGGTATAAGCAGGTGGGCTTGCATGATGTGTCACCTTCAACAAGATCTTCAAAAAATGTGCAACATTGTTGAAAAGTTGGTAAGTGTTGTTTTGTCCACTTCTTGTAGAGACCTTTCTAAAACTTTAATTAAATTGTTAGAAACAAAAGCTCTTTCACCTAAAAAGTTGCCTGTTAACATAGTGACATGTATCTATCTTTACACTATTATATAATAAATATTTGATGATTTTCACAAAATTAAAATACTTTTAGCTTACTTCTTATCAAGATACTGATAAAGATTTTATGAATAAGAATGCGCATGCATGTACATATTTCGATTATGGCGATATACAATTTCAGAGTTCACATAATGAGCCCAAAAGTTTATGATAACTTACACAGACAAAACGAAAATGATTGAAATTTGAAACACAAAATAGCTGCATAACAGTAGCTGATGCATTGAGACTTAGATGCATTTATTTGCAAAGACGTGTGTTCAGATGTTGCCAGGAAGATCAGAAACATACTAAACCGAGCAAAAACAAAGAGGTCAATAAATGTCAAAACGATGTTTATCATATCTAGAAGATCATATCTAATCATGTTCCATACCACTGGATTTTGGATTAGTAGTAGTCCAGTTTGATGCTATCTCCATAGGGGGTATTTTCATTCCTGCTATCTGAGCGAGGATCTGCGCTTTATCCGTGCAGAGGTAAGTAAAGGTAGAATTTCTCTGGGGGTGAATCTCTTAATGGATTAGACTGAAGACTTCTAGCCCATCTGTATGTTGGAGCCACAGATTTCCAAATGGTTTCTGTCTATTTTTAGCTTCTGCTTCTGTGTTTAACGTTCAGGAGTGCACTCTAACATTTTATGAAAACTGGACAGCTGGCTTATTGATTTTGACATGTTATTTTCACTCCTCTGTGTTTTTTTCCTGGATAATGTGCTCTTTGTTAAAAAAAAACCAAGCAGTGTTATCCTAAGAGAAGAACTCTGGAGAAAAATGAATATATGCAACATGCTATGATAAAAAACATTTGATTTTTTACATTTTTAATGAGGAAAACTGAATGAATAATTACGATATAATCCCAATGCATTAATTTATTATGCAGCAAATTAATTGGCAGGTATTTGCCCTTGAGGACTCAGTAAATGAGTTCTTTGCAACCTGTAGCAGCAGACAGAAACTGAATACTTCCTGCACATATTCACTGGTCCTTCACAGTGATGCCGAGGCGTTTTTGCCCAGCTGAGGAATTGTGTCGACTTAGTGACACTTCTGTGTTTTTGAGTATGAATTGCTTGTCTACGGTCCTGTTAAATAATATCTTAATGAGGTTTAGAAATAGTCCATTGCAAACTTGATTTCTTGTTGTCCAACCATTCTGCAGTAGAGTTTCTCTGGTGTACTGGCCAGCACTGGACCAAATCATGTCGGATTGCTGACAAAAGTATTCCAAAATATGGGGGCTCATTTTCATACCTGAAGATTTGTGATCACCCTGCATACTAAACAAATGAGGGAAAGAACAAATGCTTTTGTGTCATTTTTTCTGAGACTCTCTGAGTAAACGATTACCACACATAAAAAGGTCTGACCAACTTCAACATGAACAACGAACTAAAGTTAAGGCAGTCCTTTTATTTTGTTTTGTTTTCCATACTAATAGTATGGTAGCACACTACACACTAAAGCATGTATCAGTGTTATCTGCTCCATGCCATCAGTTCCATGCATAATTAAGCCACAAACTGCAGAAAATTACGATCTCAAAAGCTTCAGAGTGCCAGGAATAGCAACAGTGTCTTAATGCCTGCAGTTATTTAATGCAGGACAGAGTTATTATTCATAGGCATAAATATTCATCAAATACAGCCATGTAGGCAGGTGCACGGGCTTGTGAAAATACGGGCCGTCAAGACACCAGTTTTGGTCATTACTCAGTATTTGGCTATGGAAATATTTTAAAACAAGCAAGAACTGGATCAAATTATAACTAGGGAAAAGGAGAACTGCATCTCAGGATGTGTGTGAGTTTTAGGTCAGTTTGTTCCATCTCTGTACACAGTAAAGGTCTATATCCATCATGAGTACTCCCAAACACACATAATATAGTGATCAGCTGTTCCAGGATTATTTCGGGAACTCAGAGATCCAGAAGTTGTACAATCTGTTGATCTGAATGAAAGAAGGAAAAGGGGATTTTTCAAGCAGAGGGTAATCTTTTCAATCACAATACATTGGTAAACAGACACAATAGATGCATTTTGAGTTGGCATTGATGGGATTTTAAAATCTACTGGATGCACCAGACCACATCTATTTATTTTTTAGCTTTAGCAATAGCTGTGATCTGCAATCATATTCTCTTTTTGGTCTGGTGAGAAATTCGTCCTGTATGCCCTATTAAAATGTCAAATCTAGCATTTAAAATCTTCTTTTTATTTGTTATAGTTCATATGACATGCATGACCTCATTTTTATCCATTTATTTGTAGTATTTTAATATAAGCAGTTACGTTATTGAGATGGGATCTGAGCTGATCTGAAGCGATGCCGGGGAAGATTTGCTCTGGTGCGCTCAGTGGGGGCTGTGCTCTCGGTGATGACATCATAAGCAGCATCGAGGGCAAAAATGGTGTCTGTCTGGTGTACTTCACCCCAGGAGTGAACACCCCCAGGTCATCCTCACAAGACGAAACAACTTATTCATTCTGGCGGGAGGAGGAGGAGGGGGAAGGGGGAAGGGAAGCCGGGAGGGGTTCAAACCCCTCAACCTTGTACAAGGTGACTGACTGACGGAGACATACAAGTCTAAATTCCTAAAAAACAATACTCTACATAAAGAAGTACATTTAATGTATAATTAAGTGTTGATTGGACAGCGTTTACCCAAAATATTTTAAATTCATGTTCATTAAAGCTATACTGTGAATGCCAAATAGACTTTAGCAAATGGGATTGATTATAATTAGTACAAGATGCAACACAATAGCATATGATGCACATTGAAATTGCAAAGAGGGTTTTTTAATGTAGGCTGTTCATAACAGCAACTAGGTTCAAGTCCTTACCTATGAAGCCAGAGCTTCCACAACTTCTCAAGCACAACAGAATATTGTCTGTGGTAAACCTGGGCCTGTAAATTAGAGTTAAGAAATCCACAGTGTAACAAAAAAACAAAAAGGGATTATTGCTGTCAGAGTTTCCTATACAAAGGAAAATATGAGAAAGCTGCATGTTGTCACAAAGCCTTCATATATAGAGATTTTATCCATAGAATATAAAAGTTCTCTTATAGCTGTAATGTTTTCCCCTGCCAGTGACTCTTAGAAACAGCACCCTGATGGCATTTGTAAGTAATTTCAAAGCAAACACGAAGGGTCACTTAAAATCCAAGAGGCTTTCCTTTGCTCTTTGAGTGTATCGATCACATATGTAGCAACGAGATGATTTAAAAGTACACGGTGCCACTTTCTGAGTGAAGATTTGAAGTTGAGGGTCATGCAATAGCATTGTCAATGCATTTTTTTTGCCAGGATGACAAATACATAGAGCCTCAAGGTGTTTATCGAACCCAGCGTCTAATCTATCCATGTATGACAGTGGAAAAGAGAACGCAAGCTGGCTGACTGCTTCTCCAGCTGGCCAGAGTTCGGCCTGTGCTTTTTATGACAGGTTGGCGCACGAGTGGCCCTCGCTGTCAGCCCTGCGGCACTGCCAGGCCGGTCACACCGAAGGTGTGGGAGAGCGCTGGCTCGCATCCAGTGGGAAGTTTATCTCAGGTTGCCTCCCTGGGGCCCTTTGAAGATCAGCCAGGCAGCCCACGCTAACCTTCGGGGGCCCGTCCTCGCCTGGCACCCCCCCTCCGGGCCAGTCACACAGAGCAAGAGCCACCGGATTCTCACCTGCCAATGTGCAACCAAAGAAGCGGCAGCTGTCCCTGCGTCTTGAATGCCCAGCGCGTCGCCGAGGCCATTCTCAAATGCGGATGTGACATTTGCAGCCGTTTTTTTCCGAGTGTGGCGGTATTCGGGCTCGGCGTGACTGTCTGTCCTCCCACTGCGCCGAACACCGGGCAAGACTTGCCATTTATCATTTATTTATGCGCACCACTTTAATTGCATCAGGGAGAAAATATTCCTCCTCTCACCTCACAGCAGGGCCAGCCCACGGGGAAGGTACAGTACCCCGCCACGACTCCACATGTGCTCAACAAGCTGTTTTCCTTCCCAGCCACGGTTCGATAAAACATTTCTGCCTCTTTTCTGTCACTGAAATATGGCATTACTCATTTCTTACTGCACACAAACAGTGTACTCCCTTTTCCCTGACGGCGTTATCCGCATCGCTCGATCTTTATGTGGACGAGAATGTGCAGGCATGCTTGTGTGTATGCATGAGTGTATATTCTGCATGTACATTCAAGCTTGTGGGCTTGCGTGCATTAGGTGCCTGCGTGTTTGCAAGTGCTCACATGCATGTATTTGTGCGTGTGTTGCTATAGTTAGGGAATCCACCTTTTGGCACCTCTTCCTTGCAGACATGACTCCTCCAATTCTGAGTACTTGTTTTCAAATTTAACTGACTGGGAACGACTGAAATCTACGGATTTCAATGTTTTTTGTCACAGAGCACATTAGCTGCACAGCCCAAAGCTTTAGTACCTGCATAAGCGCACTTTTCAGCAGGAGAGAGTCTCCAGCTCTTATTGAAAAGCACTTTAAAGAAGTCACAAAATGGGCGCCCCTGGGCGGCTCACGGGGCAGAGGCGCATGTCCGAGGTGCAGCTGTGGGTCCTGTGACTCGAGCCCCAGCCACACCATTACCGGCCATAGCCAGAGGTCCACATTACCGAGGCAACAGTTGGCTCCTCCTCACTCAGGAAAACCTCATAGGGACTGAGCCAGTTAAAATCATCACTCCTCACTCCTCATTGGCCACTCCTGGCCGGGCCGGCTACTTGCAGGTACGTGAACTGAGCACATGCTGACCACATACCCCTCCAGCAACATACGCACTACATTACATAATTGGCGACATACTTGCTGTGGAAAAAATACCAAGCTTGCGCGGCACGCAGAGAAGAGGAAGTGGAATTGGTGAATTTTTCTTCCCCTTCAGTCAGAGGAT
This sequence comes from Albula goreensis, assembly GCA_022829145.1. NCBI lineage: Eukaryota > Metazoa > Chordata > Actinopteri > Albuliformes > Albulidae > Albula > Albula goreensis. Next base: position 12,020,163 of record CM040752.1, read on the forward strand.
GGAAAGAGGGTGGGGTTTAAAAATACTTTCACAGATGTCATAAAATAAATGTCTTAAAATAAACTGACAAATAAATTGTGCATTATGACCACTGGAGTCCACTGAGGTGAGAGCAGGTGTTTAAGGCATTTGCGATGACAATTTTTGTGATGAGTATTATCTGTGGGTGTACCACAGCTTTACCAGCAGTTAGCTAGCAGAAATGGATTTTCACATGTTTGTGATAGCAAGTGTTGCTCCTAAGAACAATGTACAATTAGCAAGAATGTTCACAGTCTTCAGTGACAGTTAATGTGTTCCTCACCAGCTAACTAGCCAGCTAAATAGCAAAAACATTTTTTTTCATTTATAAACGGTAGTATAGGGGACGATATTGTTGGGATGATTGCCACACAACTTTTGACTACTAAACCAGTAACAAAATATTAATAAAAATGTTCATTCCTTGAATATCTTTTTACATGTACAACTAGCTGAGCAGCGTAAAAGATTTAACCATTGACAGGAAAGATGTTTTTCCTTACATCTTTAGAGGACAGATTTTGGTATTTATAGTCCCTGACAAAAGTCACAATAAAGGGACCATGGGGAAATCTGATGATACTGCCTGGAAATTCAATCAGGTTGTGAATTACAGTTGGTGCATGTAACTGTAATCAGCGGGTATATAGGATGTACAGAGACTGCATTATTATGTTGTATGATCATGGAAGTTTAGACATTTCTTAATCCTAGGAGAGGAAATCAGATCATTGGCCACTAACCCCCTTCACAAGATTAATTACATGAACAGGGCGGCAGTGTACTGACACGCGGTGGTAAAGGAGCTGGGCGCATAGCACTGATACCGCAGCCTCAAATCCCGGGAGACCACTTCTGCTGTGACCTTGAGCAAAGTACTTAACCTGGATTCCTTCATGACAAGCTCCGGCAAATTAACAGACACTTTAATGAAAATGTCAGCTGTGAAAAGGGCAAAACCTGTCAAGATAATAATAATAATAATAATAATAATAATAATAATAATAATACGATTCAAAGCCCACAGCCTCACTTTGTGAAGCATAGCACACAGTGGGTTACGCAATCTGTCACTTACTTTCTGTCTTGGATACAGTTGTTTTACTGAATAGTAAGTTACTGGATGGTCAAAACCAGCCCTCCAAACATTAAACTTCGAATGAATAAATTGATTATGAATTCATTAACTTCTTTATATTACCCAAACCTTTTTTTTTACGTGATTTGATTTACCGTTCTATTACAGCATTACATTTAGCTGCATTTAATCAGAACCAGCACCGTAATCAAAATGACGTATCGTGTGGAAAAATCACTGGGGGTTTGAAAGGCTCCCCTCCCGTGAGGAGGAAATAGAGAGGAATCTGTCGCATAACTTTTAGATCTTTCCTCTTTCCACCCCATCGATCTGAAACTTGGCAGCTCGGCGGCCGTTTTTAAAGAATGGACGTACAGCACAGTCAGGCCCTGGGGAGCTCGGATGAAGCAAGGTGTTATTTAAAGTGAAGGGACTGTGTGCAGTGATTTACATCAGCGGCACCACACTGCGCCGGCCCGCACCCACACACTGGGAACCACGGGATGCGCCGCGGCTCGGCCCCGCGCTTACGCCTCGTCCTATATTCCAAACTTAAAAACGGGTAAGTGCGCTGTAATCCCTCACACTTTTGTGCCAGCGTCGCAACCTGACTGCGTCTATTGCACTTGCTACATTCATGTTTTTATAAGAAAATACCAAGGAAGTAGTCATCATTTCAAACAAAATACACAAGCATCAGCGCTGCCAATCAATATATCATGTGCTTTAATAAGGAGATGCAATTTGCTTTCAGAACAACTTCAGTCCTCCTTTGAATGCTATTGTACAAGTTTTGGACTGTTTCTGGACCACATTCTATCTATGCTAAATAATGAGAAGGCCTGTTCTTGGCTTATTTTAGTAAACAAGCGAAATGTTCTGCTATATTGCTATATTGCTGTGCTAAGCAGCTATAGTGCTGTGCCAGTGGAGGCAGGTGTATTGTCTGGTGCTGAAGCTGAAGTAATGAGCAGAGCAACGGAACAATGGAGGAACAATGTATGACAGTGCTGGACAAAAAAAAAGGGTTAGCAGACTGAAATGTGGTCCAGTGCAATGCAGTTATTGCTAAATTACACAAATTTGCAAGCAGTGTATCATTGAGTTGTGCAAAGGTATGTACAAAAAAAGTTAATGTATTTGTCTGACGCAGCGATGTACTGGAATAAGGTAAAGCAGTGACATCATGCTGAATGTGCTCCATACACAGAAATCCAAAAACAAAGAATAAGAACGTAATAAAAATAATGGGTACTGGGGTAACGTTTCTGTGCTATGATCACAATTAAAGATTCTGAAAGAAAATAAATGAATAAATTCAAGCTCACATCTGAGGACACGGATTCATTTTAGCGAACCACCTTCCCCTGGCGTCCTGGACTCCAGAAGCACATGTTCCCTCTGATGGTCCAGATAGGGACCATCTCCTCCATTTAACTAATCTTGTTCCATTTAATTGAATTGTGTGCTGGTTGTCGATTACTCAGCCAGCACAAATGGACACTAGGGGGTTGTGGGTAACAGATGCGCTGCATTTTATCTTACCTACGCTGCACCAATCTGAGGGGACCTCAAGTGAAGAAAACCATTTGGATTTTAAAAATATTACATACGTTATCAAAGGTGACAGTTCAAATCATCATGGTGCGCTGTGTGAAACAATACAGCATGCTGTCTTAGAAAGTTGTACTGTAATATCTTTTTTGTAAATAATGCAATAATACCTATTTTTTTACCCATTAGGGATTTACTTGCTGTTCCATGAAAATCTATCCAGCTACATCTTTAACTCTTTTTATTGCTGATTGTCCTGTGATTGTGTATGTGTGTTTGTGCGATTCACAGTATTCCACAGCTTGACAGACAAACAGAGACCTGGCAGAAAGCTCTGTAATGGCGGTCTCACAGGAATCAGTCACACATGGCAGACGGAGACAGATGACAGGAGATGACTTTTTGTTAACATGTATAGTCATTTTCCCCTCTGGCTGTGTTGTGCCAGCAACTGTGAGATACATCAAACTCAAAGGGAATGGATTTAGCGTTGTTCACATTTTTCATGTATGTTTTAATATTTTCAAATGCCACATCTGTGACTTAAGCATTCTGAGGATAATGAGGCTGCCCTCTGTCTTTAGTGTATTGTGTAACGTCGCTGGTCTGTGACAGCAGCTTCTCCTCTCTGGTGCATATGATGTAATAGGAAAATCTCCCCATTGACGTGTCATGTTTTTTGATTTCACAAAAGAATTATCCCAGACTGTATGCAGGAACTCTGTCTGTTTCAGGACAAATATAAACAACAGCTGGAGTTACTTTGCAAAACACCACCAATCTGTGTAATAAATGAGATGTGGCAGACATTAGCTAACACAAAATCTCTGTTTCCAGTATTTCTGTAAGGCTCTGAGAGAAAAGGCAAGTGGCTGAAAATGGTTATGGGGAAGTGACAGGGTGGCCTTGTACTTCAGGGGCAAATTGCCCTCCAAAATCGTCTCTTGACAGGAAGTGACATCATGAGCAAGCGAAACTATGAGGATTACACCACGCAAGCCACCTCCCCTTGGGAAACGTGCAGCCAATTGACAGCCACTCTCTGCGTTGTGCTTTCCGGATCGTCATTTGCATCCAGACGTCTCCATTGTGGATGTTTGGTGTGCGTCACCATGGCAACAGAGCTTTAATATGTTTTTCCAGCCCTGACAGCCTGTGCATCATACAGAGAAGGGGGGGGGGAGCTGGGGATGGAGGGGTGGGGGGGGGGGCGACCGTGGAGGCAGAACGTGATGCACAACGTGCGCTGTCTTTGGGGAACAAAAACAATCTTCCAGGATATGGCAAGCCTCATGGCACCAGCACGCACATGCCTTAGGTCACATTTACCATAACCAGTGAGCCAGCCATCCCTCTCGGAGAAGGGAAGGGGCAAGCGGGAGACTGTAACGATTTCTCTCTTGTTCTGCTCTGCGTGATGGAGGCACTCGGGGTATCCTTTTGTGTCAAAGATCCAGGCGTCCTCCTTAATTAACCCCTAGAGCGTGGGTTCACTCCGCCAACAGACTTCCCCTGCTGTCAGAGCCTTGCTCTGCCCCCAGCCTTTCCCCATTCGTGGTTCGCTAGCTTCTATTTACCTCTTTGTTAATCTCCCCTCCCCTCTCTCTCTCTCTTTCTCTCTCTCTCTCTCTCCCTCTCCCTCCCTCGCTATCTCTCCTCCCCTTACGCCTTCAAAGCCAGCAGTCTGCTACTCGATCCAGACTGCTTGCTACATGATCCCTGGGAAAACAGCGTTCGGTGTCTCTCTGGCTGCTCGACGCCCGAGCTCTTTTAGATCCAATCACAGGGAAAAAAGGATGTCTCAGCTCGGGCATTGATTCCTCCTTTCCTCTCGCGCTCCCCCCCTCCCCTTTCCTAATCTCCCACCCCCTGACCCTATCCCTACCCCCCCCATCCCCAACCCCAGTCCCCCTTCTTGTCCCCCTAACTGACCCTCCTTATCCTCATCCCCGGTGCCCCCTATCTCTTCCCACCCCCTCGACAATGTTGCCATGTGTCCGCTGGCTGCAGCCTCTCCTTGCCTTGCTGTCCTCTGTCTTGTTGTCTTCTTGGGGGCAGAACTGCCCAACTAACTGCCAGTGCCCGGACCCCCACACAGTGGACTGCAGTGGCCGGGGACTGACCCGTCTGCCAGACTCCATCCCCCTGGACGTCCGCCGGCTCCTGCTGTCTGACAACTGGATCCCCTGGATCCCCTCCGACTTCCTGGTCCTGTACAGCGACCTGGTCTACCTGGACCTCCGGAACAACTCGCTCTCCAGGATTGAGCCGGGGACCCTCAGCACCTCGTCGAGGCTGGTGTTCCTGGACCTGGGCAGCAATAACCTGACGGAGATCCCTTCGGGGACGTTCGGGGAATCCCGGAGCCTGATCAAATTGCGTCTAGGCAACAACCCCTACCTGAGCATGGTCAGCGAGGACGCCTTCATGGGCCTGACCTCACTGAGGGAGCTGGAGCTGGAGCGCAACGCCCTGTCCAGCCTGGACGTGGGGGTGCTGGGCCAGCTGCCCTCCCTGCGGGTGGTCCGACTGGAGGGCAACCCATGGGTGTGCAACTGCAACTTTGCCAAACTGTTTGGGTGGCTGATGGAAAACAGGCAAAAGCTTCCAACTGGTAAGGTCACTTCCTTTTTTCACAATCTTTGTGTGCAATACCAAACTGTCACATCATTAGTTTATTCTTACTTCACTTAAAATTTTTCTTTGCACCTTTGTTATTTTATTTTAGCAGGGTGCTATTTCTTTCTTCCCCTATGGCAGGGATTTTTTTTCTTTGAATTTTCCTCCGAACCCTAATTCTGAGCTGTTCTCTGCTGTCCTCCAGCCATAGAGTGCACAGAGAGGGAGAAAGAGAGAGAGTGACACAGAGAAAGAGAAAGAGGGAAAGCAAGAAAGACAGAGAGAGAGAGAGATTGAAGAGAAATGAAACACAAACGGGGAAGCGTGCTCTGGAGGGAAACTGCTGTGTGCGGCGCAAATCTCCGTGGCCACGGCGTTGTTTTGCATTCCGGAATGTGCCATGTGTTCTGAGACCATAGGACGCGCATGCCGAGCGTTAGCTTTTCCCCCTTTTGTTTGTGTTTGTTCTGTACGTAATAAATCGCCCAGCAACAGGAACCTCAGGCATTCCGAAGGCAGACTTGTCGTTCAAACCGCCCATAGATATGTCTGACACGACGCACTGCATTTCTGCCTGGGTAAATTAGGTAACTACACTTCTGTGTTGGCGTACGGTCCGCTGCTGGGTCTCAGAGACATTTAAAAATGCATGAATTTTGAACACAAGACAAAGAGGATCATGGTCCTCCCAAAGGAGCGCATAACAATATGCCCAAATCTGCTTACATGCAGATAATTAATATCACATTATGTGGCAGCAGATGCTATTGTTCTTTGATTTTGTAAATAATTAATAACTAATTAATCAGAGAGTTTAAAAAATAAATAAAAAGGGATGTTCCCTGCCTCTCTGTGAAGGTTAGAAAGTCTTTTATTAGATCACCTTTGGACATCTGGTCATTATTTTCTTCTACAACCTGCCAAACATCCTCACAGTGTCAGATTTACCTCAATTTCTCAGTGTAAATCTGTCCAGCAATCCATAAACTGATACTGTTTGTAGTCTGAATGTCATTGTTTTCAGTATTAACACTGCTTGGGCTTCCTCTGCTTTCAGTCAGTAATTCAGATTCAGGAAACGACACACATAAAAGAAACATAACATTAATATTTCAGCAGTAAAATCTTGTATTGAGAGAAATATACATTGTTTAAATACAGGATGTATGTCTGCAGTCTGATCACATGAATATTAATGACCTCACTGTGTGCAGCTGTCATAACTTTAGGAGGGATTTCATTGGTGGATGGGAGGTGAGCATGACTTGCACTCCACCACAGTTATGTTCGATAGATCTATGATAAAAAAGTTTCTGAAAAGAATGTGCATGTTTCTTAGCCACAGTATAAATACAGGCGCAGTGAAAGAGCCTTCATAGTAGAGCAGTTTTAATGCAGTGCCTGCATTTTAAAAGGTTTGATTTCTGCATGGTTTTGTTAAAGAATGTAATCCTGCATTGACAGAATAATGCCACTGTTATAGAAGGCCATGGTGTAAGGTCTACAGTCATGATCTGGGAAGTTGTAATGTTACAAAGATGGACAACAAGCTATTCCTCTCCAACACCAAGGTGATCAGGGTGAACCAAGGCATCTACGAATGGAGCATTTGTAACTAAATAAATTAATAATGAACGAGGAAAACAAATAACTAAATAAATGAGATTGCACAAAATGCTGTTCTTGAAATGGGCTAAAATACGACAATAGTAATCTGAACTATGATCTTAAGGTCCAAAAAGAAACTTTTTGTATTGCTAAAGGAACATAGGAACATTCTGAAACTTTGTAGGTTGTGGTAATGCTGTAGCTGACTGTGGCTATGGTATACTTTAGCTGACAACGGTTTGCAAAAACTACCATCCATCATGCTGACTGAAGTAATGTTTGTGCTGCTCCTCTTGGTGGCGCACAGACTAATCGCTCATGTTTGTGGTGCAGCTGCGTGCCCTGTATCTGAAAGTTTGCACCATCACCTGTGACTGTCACTAACTAGATAAATGGCATAGCTAGAATACAGTGATAGCAGTCTAATAATCTAGAAGTCTAAAGAACAAAGCTACTTCTATCACAGTCATGTCCTTGTCCTCTGATAGTGTATGACTTGAGGTTTATAGTGATGAGAAGTGGCAGTAGTTAAGCTTTGATGTACATTACGAGCATAGGCCTGCTGTCAGTCTGTGGTGATGACATCACACAATGCATAAATCAATCTTTAAATAAAGTAAGTTCAATAACAAAATTCATAGTCAAAATAATCAATAACAAATAGCTGTATTTTGCATTTTGCATTGCCTCAGTAACATGAAAGAATTGTAATTATCACCTCACATATCTAACATATTGTAACATATATTTACATAACTGAGCCTGTTTTGGTTCACGTTATGTATGTTTAAGTATGCATGTTTGTTTATATTGAAAGGGTTATGTTTTTTGTTCACCTGTGATGCACAAATTAAAAAAAATTCCATGAAAGTTAAATTACCAAATCTAAGAGGACCAACACTAGTGACACAGGCTTTCTTCTAAATTTATTCTAAAAAGAATGCTTTCTTCAGCCAGCTGATGTCAGATGACTTGCTGAAACGCATGATCCAGACACATCACACTTACGTAGGTGATGGACTTGCTGCTAACAACGGGCTAAAATAGAATTTGTCTTGTCTTCCAACAACCCCCTTCTCTTTGATGTACTTACAAACTACTGTGATCACTTATTATAACACATACAAGGACACACACAAACAAATACATAAACACTCTGTGTACACCCAGACAAACACAACTTTCACTGTTATCTTTACAATACATGTTTCCTCACATAAATAATATAAAATGTTGAAATAATATCAGGTCCCCCATGTTTCTGTGGGATTTGTGAAGTTTTGCATAGATTAAATCTGATCAGTGTTAAAAAAGGCAAAGCTAACGCATATTTAGCATCACCTTTCTGCCTGAAAGCCGTTAGGTGTGTGTATCACTTAAACCCTGCTCTGTTTGTTCCTCCACCAAGAAATTTGTCCTTTCAGCACATTGGTGTAAATAGGCTAAGATGACCAGTTTTGGGCCAAGTCACGAAAATGAACTTTAGTGACCTTTCAAACTTACTGCGGAAAAACTCAGGACACTTTCCGGTTGGGACAGGAAGGTCATGATGACCTCTTCATAAAATTAAAAATCAGCATAATCAACAAATTTACCAACTAAACTTGCACAGTAAATGTAAATGTTTGTAAATACTACACATTGTACAAGAAATAGGGGAAACAAAAAGGTAGATATCAACTTTGTAGGTAGACTCAGTCACAGATGTGATTCTCTTATTGTTGGTTGTACAACTGTAAAGTGAAAAAACTAAACTGAGGACATCAGTTCATATAATGAATGACGTGGCTGTGATGATGTGAGATGGTCAAGGGTTTTTATGCATGTTTTAAGGGTTCCATTTACAAACAATTTCCATTTATAAAGCTGGATACAGCAGCTGAGGTAAAGTAACTTGCTGAAGCGTACTCAGCAGTGGCCTACCTTGCAAACAACCTGAAACCTAAATCCAGTTCCCTAAAGAACCCAGGTGAAAATTAAAAATTCATCTTAGTTGATGGCTTCCTACAATTTCACAGCCAGTGTTTATTATGTTTTGGTGGTGCTTCATGCTCTTGAGACTCCAGAGCGACACTACCAGATTAATGAAAATGACAGGAGTTTTTCTATGTGTGTTATCAAAGACTTATATGTGTAGTTATTGTGTCATATACAGTTTGACCTAACAAGAGCAGTATCCTTCTAATGCCAGAAATTTGATTGCGTACCATGGGAGACCAGGTTTTCTGCTCCCTTGCACCCTGTAATATTGTAACAGACCATAGCAGAGCTCTGCTCTTCTGCTCAGCCCTCAGTCATTTCCATTGTATAACCAAATTTAATAGGCTGTACCAAACTGTATGTGTATTGTCTTGCATATGTATTTTTGTCCCTTCATCTGTAGAAAGTTTTGTGGAAAGTTATTCTTGGTAGTTTTCCCACTGTGTCAAATGATTCTACTTGTAAGCACTGTGTAACAATAGTGTTACGGGGGACATGCCATTTTTAACATTGGATATTTTGTGCATTCTAATCGTGGTGTTTCGCCATTGTCTTCATTTGGAGCTCCAGACAAAAGATTTGCAGGCTTTTCTTTTCTGTGAATGAGTTCTGGTTTTCATTTGGTAGATGCCAAACTTTTTCATGAAAGGCCTGACTAAAGCTACTTATCAGTTGTTACATTGTGAAAACTTCAGTAGAGGACATTTTCAGACAACAGTAGGTTGGAAGGGTTTATGATTGGAATGGGTTAGAGACGAGGATATGGTGTACTGGTTTTGGGCTTGGAGTCCAAAGGAGTGGAGTGGTTGTCAGAGGAGGAGAAGACCCCCCTGTAGGCAGAAAACATGGTTAGGGAAGGTGGTGATGGGGAGGAGGAGGGATGCCAGACATGCAAAGCCTGATGGGAGGTATGTACGCTTTTATACTTGTAAGGAGACTGGATTTGATTGAAGGGGTTGTCTGAAAATAATTCAAATTCCATTTATTTTCCAGTTAGTTATAAGGCCAGAATAAAATGGCCCCATTGTAGAAGTCCATTTTCTTTGCTATTGCTTTGGTATTTTTGCTTGTTGCTTTTTGGTCATTTCCCAGCAAGATAATGACGATGGGAGGTAACTACGGGAGATGCCAGTTAGGTTTTTGGCTAATATTGTTAAATGTTTGAAGCTTGCAGATGCACCATTGTGAATACTGCTTTGTATGTCATAACCTATTAAGAAGAAGCCAGTGGTTGATGGCTTTAGGCATTACTTTTCCCTCTCTGAACTTCGGACAGCCCTGCATAGTCTGACTGTGATTTTGAAAGTATTTCCTTGTGCAATAAATGAAATATCTACCAATATGTTGAATCAAAAGGCCATTATTATGCAGAAGTAAATTACATCTTTATTGTTGAATAACATTAAAACCCTGACTCATCTTCATTACTTTTTTTAATGTCAATGAATTTCCTACTAAAATTACAATAGAACTGAATTTTACTCAGGCTGTGAATAAAAAATGCTCTTGAATACACTCATCGGTACTTTTCAGTCGAAATAATAGAAGAGCAAGTACGAGCCGCATCTGATTTTGTAAAACAAATAAATAAAATAATAAATAAAATAAAAATTAACAGGTGTGCATTTCCATAGTGAAATTTAGGAACAAATAGATATGGTGATATGATCTGGTCATATGATCATGGTCTGTGTCATTGAATGTGCTGTACCCTGTAGTTCCAGGTTGTGAAGCCAGTAGTCATGTGTTGATGGGTGGAGTCCTGTTTTGGGTGCTGTTTTTTTAACTGAAACAAACCTCTTACTACTATTAAAACTTTTAATTGAATCTATTACCTCCCTCTATAAGGTCAAGTTTTAGTTCCCAATAAGATGTGTCACAGTTAGTATTGTATCAGACCTTATCTGACAGTAAGTAAAATTGGGTCCAAGAAAAACTCCCTCACACTGTAAGCGATCACTGTATCAGTTCAGTTTGTCTTAGGCAGTGAATTTGTGATAGAACATTTAACTGTAAAATAATTGTTGATAAACGCATTTCTGTTTTTGTTGTTTTGCTGTGATTCATTTTTCTTAATAAGCCATTTATTGACTGAAAGTAATGTTTGAATTTGTTAACTGTAACATAGTAATAACATTTTAATTACTGTACTTCTTTACAATGGCTAGTTATACATAACATTTCAGTGAATTTTTGGACTGATTTGATTTCCTTTGAAAACTAAATGCAATCTGTGCAATCACATATGCTCTTGGCACTTTTACTGATATTACATTTAACTGGGAGCTTTGTAACTCATCACAGTTTGTCTTAAAATTGTGTTTAATTAATAATAATTATCATCATCGGCAACATAGTACAGTACCTTATCATACAAAAAACAGACAAAAGTATGTCACACAAACATAGAAATAAAAAACGGAATACAATACTGCAAGACTAGAACAATACAACAAAAATCACCCAAAAGCCAAGCTAAAATTGGAATTTTCAGCTTTCTTTGAAAATGTTGAAAACCTTCCTAATACCTCATGACAGGGTGTTGAATATTTTTGGGCATAAAAATGAAAAGCTGGCTCCTGTCTTTTCTTGCAGCTGACGTGCGTACTACTTAGTAAACTGGAATTGGAGTACTTACGGCTGCATTGAAGCTCAATTGAAGAACCTTAAAGCCAATTCTAAAACTGAGTAGCTAAAGCAGAGATGTAATAACTAGAGTTACATGCACTCTCTCTTCAGGCCTCAGAATGTTTTGTATCTCATCATATTCTTTGTCTTTTTGTGCATTAAAATGCATTAAATTAATATGAACATTGTACGCCTCTTTTTGATGAGGCTGTCATTTTATTAACCTGTTCCGTCAAACGAGGTTCCGTCTATGCAGCTGCAATCAGGACATTCTAAATAGCTTGTAAGTCTCCCAGTCTAAATACGGACAATTGGAATGTGTCTGCGTCTATGCCATTTATAATGCTTGGGTCATGCTTTGACTAAAGATGTAACAGCTTGACTAATTGAGCTGTTGGAATGCAAATTAATCCTTGTACTACACAGTTAATGTAATATATAAAGTTGACAATGAACCATATTTAGACTGTAAGCAAACTGATGATCCTAGATAGGCCGTGTGGCCTGTTCTCATTATCAAGCTGTTCCTGTTTACTAAGATAGACCTCTTTTACCGGTGTGTGAGCACAGCTCTGGCAGACCCAAGCTGTGCAGCTTCTCAGCCACAGAAAGAGAGTACGTCTTTACCTCTCTTAGAGACATTTATTTGTAAACTGTTTTGATCTCCGGCACCTTCTTTTACAGAAAGTCCAGTTTGACAATGGAATATTGTGTTGCAAGCATTTGAGAATAAAGCAGCTGGGCCCTTAAATCGGTTCTTTAGTGTCATGGCCGAACCTTGAAAATGAATCCCCCTCCTGAAGTGCACCAACCTTTCCATCCCTTTATTCACAAGTTTTGTGTCTGTGTGCATTTTCTTCGATTCTGACCACACAAGGTGAAAAAAAGAGTGATTCACCAGATAAGTCTGTGTCATGTTGCTCATGTACTATAATATTTTCAGTGAGAGGGTACAGTACAGTAATAATAGTATTAATACTGTTATTTAACAAAGAGCACTCTTTGTTAAATAATTCATTAGCAAGACGTCCATGTGTAAGTTGTGCTAAATAAAAGCAAATCAATGTGCTTTTATTTGGACGGGTGGGTCTTAAGAAGAGGTGCGATCCAGCGCATTGCTGGCATTTTTCTATTTTGATTCAGCTTGAAGCCAACACAAGTTGACACACATTCAAAATTGTGCTGCACCTTTGACCTGTTACACCTTCTCTGTTGCATATACATTGGCAAAACATATCTAAAATATGTTGTTGATAAGTTATCAGGAATATAGAAATTAGGGATAAATAAAAAATTTTAATCACTTTTTATAATAGCTATATGGGTGAGACAATTGCAGTAATGTTTTCTCTTGAACTGGTTGTATTACTTTACTCCCATTCTCCCCTTTCAGTGACCTGCTGTTCTTTGTATATTTTTGGGGTGAGGAAGGGTGTAGAAAGCTAGCTAAAACATTTGGCCCACACCAGAACAGTGTAGTATTTGTCACATCAAAATATAATGGTTAAAATCATTCAGACTCAAAGTTGGTTTATATTTACTCTTGTTCATTGCTCTGTCCCTTTCATTTAACAGAAGCACTCAATTCACAAGGGTGTCACAACTTCACACTGGAGCAGAAAACCAGATCTGAAGCTCTGCTCTGCTGCTCAATACCAAAATTGCCCATCTGTGATAAAAGGGATCATAAAATAGTAATAAAAATCTATGGTTATTAGACAAACCTACTACTGCAGAGAAAATGTATTTTGCTAAAACATTTTAAAACGTTCCTAAGTTGCAGTAGAATACTGTGCAATGCAATACTTTACTGCTCCTCATGCTGACCAGACGTGTTGATGCAGGTGGATTTTAGAGGGAATGATAACACTGATGTTCTTATTTATGCCCATGACACACCTATTGGTAATTAAACTATATAACTCTCTAAATAAACTTTTGCTTTGCACCATACACAAAGCACTATCTTGTACTGTTTTTGCTGTATGATGTATTTTTGATGAATGTTTTTTTCCTACCCAAAATGAACTATCCTCAAAGTCCCTGTTACCTAAAGTAGGTCTGCATTACAAATTAAGTTTTTGCAATAGACAACAGTGGCATGACAGTTTTTCAGGGTTTGACCGTTGACTTCCTGGTTTCTTTAGATACACAGGCCAAATACTCTCAAGCTGCTGAAGGTATAGCTGAAGTTTTGGTCTTGCTTCTTTTACACTGCAGGTCTCATATCACACATTTTAACTGCTATGCCTTTGGTCTGGGGCTCAAGAGAACAAAAGCTCTGTTGCTACTCCCCATGACAGAGTGAAGCTGGGTGAATTCCAAACATTTCTAATGGAGTCTTGTGATGAAGGCCATCTACCTTGCACATCCTTGGTATAGAAAAATACATCTCAGCTCACACTGGCCTTGATTTTCTGTCTTTAATGCTGTATTGTTTGTCAAGAATGACATTGTAATTGTAAAACCATTTTACACATCCACCGATACACAAAAATGTCAAATAATCATCCTTGTGTTGAATTGGAGCTGGCATTTATCGAGAAGCGTTGTCACGGTTTTGCGTGAAACTGAGCTGTTGTGGGTCTGGGCAGGACGGTTTCCCAGTCGGGCTGTGCTTTTGTTCCTCGCTCTGAAAGCTGGAGTTTGGCATCCTCTCTGTGACACAGCGCATTCTCCTGAAAAGGTCAGCATGCCTGCCGCTGCAGGTCACTGCTCTCCCAATCCTGTCTCCATTATTCCCCAAAGCACTGCTGTTCTGTCATGTTCTATTCCTATTTATTATTACAAATATAATTTATTATTTATTATTATTACTGTCATTATCTATCATTATTATTATTATTAGTAGTAGTTGTTGTTGTACTAGTAATAGCAATATTTCAATTGGTGAACATTTTGCAAAGGCGGTTGTACGGATAGCAGCACAAATGTATATGTATTAAAGATTATGCTAATGTAAAACTTGACAAGAACATTTATACCACCATTTATAATGACTGTAGGAACTGAGAGGCTTTCTATCTGCTTTTGCATTTGCTGTAAAAGCCAAAAACACTTACAAAATTGTGCCTCTTTCTTATTTGCATGTCATTAGTATGATGTGTAACATGACTCAACACTAATGGTTAATCATATACATGGCCCTGATTGGGCCTATGCTGGTTGTAAAATTTGAGTTACGTATGTTTAAGTAAGTTCAGTAATTTGGTTTTTTGATACATGTTGAATTCTTGTTGTAGATTTTCAGAGTGCGTTTACCATTTTAAAGAACACAACATAAACATGGTGATACAAAGTGGGCTTTGCTCATACTGTAGTACATTCTCATTAGTTTGCCCTGTGGCTATAACAAAACACAGACCATACATAACTCTCGATCTCAAAATCTGCTTTTGTGACTCGTCTGCTCCAGGGAGAATATGTTTGTATGGACTAGGTCTGGATGGACATATTTACCATCTGTTAATCATTTACAGTGAGGATGGCTTCAATTCAATTAACATTTGCTTATTTTTTTTTTCAAAGAATGACAGCTTTCTACTTAATTATTATCAACCACTCCAAAAACAAAATCATCATCATCATTATCATCATATTCAATATACATTGATGCCTTTCATGTGTAAAAACTGTCACTCTTCTACTTACTCATTGGTCTATGCACCAGGGCTCATTTAAGACTGAATGTGAAAATGTTTCCTGTAGCATCACAATACCTTGAAATTCTATCAATTTGTTGCTTTTCATCTCTGCTGAGCATTTTTGAATTGTAGCCTGTGCCTTTCAGTGATTACTACTCCTGAGCATTCACATAAGCAACTTTCCAGGACTCAAAGGCACATTCTGACTTTGCTAAGAATGAGTGATATTATTTGTTATTCTGCAGTGCAGCTAGTCTCCCCAGCAAACGAATGTCTGTGTTGGTGCGGAAAGCGAATCTGAGGATAAGTGAGACTGATAGATTCTCTGATTGAGAGATTATAGAAATATTGGCTCAGTAATACATGTGTGTGGAGAAAGATAAGGTTCAAAATGGATGTGTTTCAGGCTTATTCACATTTGTTTCCCAGTTTGCATTGCCTTTTTTCTTCAGTCAGTTAATCACCCACTCCCTCACTCAGTCACACTCACCTACTCATACACAATCAGCATATGGTACCTTTTTACCCATTCACTCATTTGGTCAAGCCCAGTGATATTTTGATCTTCTCCATTCTGACTGACATAACAGAACATTGCTTAGGACTGCACTTGTCTTTTTATGCAGAATTATCAAAATAAAAGCCACATTTATTCTTACCTTCCAACAAATCATTGCTGAACTGTATCATGCCCAGTCACTGTTATATCCTCGCCACATTTTAAATTGAAACAAACATATTTCCCTACATCTCTATTTTGGGCCACCTCGGCCATAAGCAATGAAACCTATGCATAAAGAAAGTACTATTTAGATGTTTGCATATAGGGTATTTGAGTAATAACTTATATTTACCATTGTTACATAGAATATCTTGTGTTGCAGGAAATGGGTTGATATTTTGTTTGACCAAAATGGTTTATATATATAAATTGATATTATATTATATATATAATATCATTTTTATAGCAGGTGGAGAGGCCACATTTGCAGTGCCAGATGGGTGCATTTGGAAACCAATGGCAGTCAGTAATCTCCTCAGTGCACATGAAAGACAGCCCTGGAGATGAACCTGCACCTTTCTATTCCGGGTCTGTTTTTAATTAACGTCAAAGAGAGCTGAGCTGCAGCCACAGTGAGATCAGTAAGTTTCAAAACAATAACCGGATACGCATGAATAAATAACATTCGCTCCTGACATTCGCGGCGCCATCGAGGCCTCGGCTCAAAGAATTATTATTTCTCTGTGACTTTTCTCCGACTTTTCTCCCTCTCACTGGTGGAGATGCTGATGCAGATGTCCTGTGCTGCGAGGTTATTATTATTTAGCTGGAGATGATGCGCCGTTCCTTTGGTTTGCTCTGGGAAACCCCTCCGTGTAGCCAGTGCCAACGTGGCGTCCGTGATGCGCAGGCTAGCTTGCCGCTCATTAGCGCTTGCTCTCCTATGTGTTGATTTCCCTCGTGCCCCGGGCGCGTGGTCTGCCGTGCGGCATGGCCGCTTTTCTGTTCGGTAATCTTCACGAGGCTGCGGAGCTGAGCGCGGGCGGAGCGGGATGTAAACACCAGTGGTCAAAAAAACCCAGAGATTTAATGGATTAAGCGAGTCTTCGCCCAGATGCTTGGTCTGATGTGAATTAAGAGTGTTATTTATAGAAAAAAATCAATTCCTTTTAATTAGGATGTGGATTATTGTGTCGATTTGTCCCAGAACTCCTAAGGCGTACATTTCATGCATAGCATAGTGTGGCACCATAGTAACCATAGAGGTTCTGCCTACGTCCTCCTCAACACAAAATGAATTTAGTTCTTTAAAGCGTTTGTGAAAATGTATGCTGTATGTGTTTGTCTGTACAGTTCTTGGGCCTTGTTTTAAGAGCTGCATTTCAATATAAAAGTACCAAACAGACATGGAGCCTTTGATCTGAGAGCCGATAGCATTACTGAAGTCAAAGAGGCGTTGAGAGTCTGGATGCATGATTACCCCACATTATCTGACCCGCTGGAAAGATCTCCAATGGAAACACATTGCCTAGATGGCCCTGCACAACTTCCTTTCGATGCAAACGGCCTCCATGAATGATTAAATGGGGTAAGCAACGGCGAACATGACACCGCACGTCTCCGCTGCTCCTGGATGCTAAGGATGGCCAAACGCCATCCATTATTCAGCGTAACACCGAACTGGATCCCAGCAACAATGTACAGCTTGACCACTTGTAGACCGCCGGGGCTCGGTCATATGAACCCCACCCGCTCACAGGTTAGAGCTGACAAGACCTCCACGGCTAGCCATGCGTAACCCTGAGAGCCCCAGTTCAGACAACGCTGTCACCACAAATAACTGTGTGGTGTGTTAGAGGTGAGGGAGGACCTTATGGCATGGAAGTGCACTGGTTATTGCATGTCTGCTGTTCATATTGTGTATATAAATATAACGTTACGTGGACCATTGTATCATGCTACATTATGTCCTTTGGAGTAAACAAAACATTATTTGCTGTCAGCTCGTGTAAAACGTGTAATAGGAACCACAGCCGTAAATCTGCTTGTCTGTTTGTGAAAGTTTCGAAAACACCCAAGGCTGAGAAAAGTGACTAAAGTTGTTTGGTTTATGCATTCATATGACACTCTCTGTTCTGTATGATGGTTAGGTGAATTTTTTTGGTTATAATTTCAGATTTTTCCACCTTCCACCACCTTTTCATTCACTTGGCAACCAACCTTTTGCTGTTTTTCACTCTGCTGATGCAGCATGTAATTATAATGTCAGTCATTAGCTAGTGATAGACTTATGTAGCACATACCTCAGGTATGGGCTCAGCCCATGTTGCCTATGCAGTTGGAGGAACACAAATACAACATTGCAAACCTTTCAACCTTTAGGTCACTTGAGAGTAATAAGGCTGATAAGTTAAACGGCTTGTCCCATATTGGTCTATAGGAAAACTGAGCCAATCATTGGCTTTGCCCTTGGTGTGTTGGTTTTTAGGCTATACACACCTTCAGTTGTACTGCTGTTTGTACATTGTCTGTGTCAGTTTCTATATACATGTCTATCTGCCCATATCTGTGGTTATGTTTCTGGTTTTTTAAGCGGGTTGTGCTTTGTATGTTCGCCTGTATCCCTGTGTCTGTCCATATCTCTGAGCTCGCATGCCTTTTATTTTTTTTAAAAAAGGATGTCTATATCTGTTCTTGTGTCTCTGTTTTTAAGCTCTCCCAGTCTGTGATTGTATGCCCCTTTTTTTAAGCAGTCCACATTTGTGCCCGTTCGTCTGTTTCAGAATCGCTCCTGTGCAAAGCGTGGGGGCGGGGTGGGGGTGTGGGCTGTGACGTGCGTTCAGAAGGGGCCGAGCTGATGCGCTGTAGAGATGTCCATGTGACTGGAATATCAGAGGAGGCTGAGGTCACAGAGTCCCCTGCATGTGGAAAAGCCCTCCTGGTCTGAGAATGACTCACCCGCGCCCTCACTGTCACACACACTGCGCTCAGTGATATCTGCTGGCTGTGGGGAGGGGACAGCTCTCCTTTCATAGCAGGCTCTTAACGAGAGGAGATTAGACTACTTTTAATTAAAGGACAGATACACCACAGAAGCCATCACCCGCCCAAGGTTCACCAAATACATTGCAATGTACTGTTTTTTTGAGGTTTTTTTGTGTTTTTTTTTTGTAACCTTGCGTCATGTCAGACGTAGACAGTCTAAGCATAGATTCACAGACAGACGGTGTTCGCACATCCATTATTTCGCTGCAAAACTCTGCGGCTCATTTAATCTCTCTTTCATGCTGACCGACACAGGAACACAGCGATAAACAAGGGCATTTTTTATTTTCCCATTTCATGTACTAACACAAATGGGCATTTTGAAAGTGTTCAAACTTAAAGTCCACCTCAAGGACAAACACTATTGTCAAAACACTTTACACTTTTCAGTGCTTTGGCCTTTAACTGTTTATATTTAGTTATCAATATCAAAGTTGTTGGTCTTTGTCATTTGTGTATATTGCACTTTAAAAGAAAGAGATAGTAGCTGTCTGATCATAACATATTTATTATCCCTTTTTTCAAATATCTTTTGGTCTACTGTACCTTTCATGTCTCATTCCCCTCAGACCAATCAAAATGGTCTGAGGGGAATGTTCTTAATTGAAATGTTATGAAGATATGAGGGTGTTATCAGTGAAATTGTGTAAAACATTGTGGGAGTACCCAAATGGTTGACATTAAGGCCAGCGTCTGTGGCCTTCTACATGTATATCACTTCATCCTCTCTTTGGTGCTTTCACTAAAACTCCTCAATTTCCCTATGGAGTTGTTATGAGAGGCTTAGTACTTCTAACTGAATGCATGTTTTGAAATGTATTGTGAGATCCAGTCTGGAAATCCACCCCATTCCTACATTACTGTGGTCTGGAGCCCTCTGTCACAATTACATTAGGGAATTATATTTATGAGTCTTCTGTGTGGATAAAAAAAATCTTATCACTTTAATGCAATCTGTGAGTTGGAATCCCTGTCACATAAATAGGTGGATGAGATAGGGGAGGCTGGACTGGCAGAAACTGACAGGTAGATCAATCACTGTAAGACCAGGGAGTCTGTTATAGCCTGTACAGATCCGTCAGTCCATCCCTATCTACAGCTATAATCCTCTAATCTGTTAAAAGTAGATATTTCCTGTAACCTATCTCCACTGTGGTTCCACTATTGCTGTGGTCTAGTTTCCCCAGTGTTAATATTCTCATCCATCAGATTCATTTTTAGTACAGGTTTATCCCTTGTGCCTTGTTAGAACTAGGGAAAGTCCAGGTAATTAGAGTCTATATTTATATAGCTATTTATAGCCATCATCAGCTTGTTATCAATTGACAAATTAGGTATAAGGACACAATTGTCATTAATAATGATATTTAATGATGAACAATAAATGTCAGTCAGTTTATTTTCAGAGTCAGCACAAAGAAATATGATCACTATGTAAATCTTTTTTCGGTTTATCAACTGGCCAGTCTGGGTGGACAGTATTTGTTGACAAACGCCTCACTAAATTACATCTTTTGGGTGGAATCCCTGAGATACAAATCATCCAGAGCTGTTCTTCAGATAGGATATGCAGATCAGGCAATTTAATTACTTGAATAAAAACAATGAGTAACTATTTCTTGAATAATAATCTCAGTGTGGGTGCTGTTGGTAATTAAGTTTCTAGGGCTAACAAATACATTGGCATCCTGTATTAAAATTATTCTATGTTATTAAAAATAGTTAATTCTGGCTACAATTTACAAGAAGTTAGAAGTAGTCTGTAGTTCTACAACAAACAAAAACACATTTATGGGCATTGTTTATTTGGATTATTTTGAATTCAGCCATTCTGTCTATCATAGTATTGCTTTTGGAAATATAGTTTTGCTTTTAATCCACCAAATAAATCCCCTGAGGTAACCCGATCACACACAGTATATTGTTAGCTATATACTGTAACAGAGACATCAAAATTAAGGCGCTTAATACAGCTATGTGTGTGCTGTTGTGCGCGTGTTTCAGCGTTCACGCGAGGGCACGTGGGTGCGTGCGTGCGTTCTAAAGCCCATCTCTGATTTGAAATAGGCATACTGTTTCAGGAAGTCTGGAAAGACTCTTCTTTGGAGCTCTTGGAAGATAATGTGTCCCAAACTAAACCAGACACCTGTCAGACAAAGAGGCCACTGTAAGTGAGCCCTTCCAAGCTGTGATTAATGCATCACTAACAGTTGCAACGCTACATTAGGTCTTTGGGTGTCCCAAGTGCTGCTGGAACGAAAATTGTGTTGCCTTCCGGTAAGTCACCAAAAAGTTTAACGCAAAATGGTTTGCTTGACGTTGGGTCGAACAACACTCAACGGCCATCTTCAGGACATGAAGCGGGTTCTCGTTTCAAATCGCTGCATTACATGTTTTTTGAGGTTTTTACGATAAAGTTCGGACAACGGTTTAACCACAGTCGCCTTTCTGATACTTTAGTAGACAACCTACTAAATCTGACATCTGACGAGTTCTCTCAATTCGAATCTCTATCTCTTTCCCACAGTGTTTGGTTAGAAAGCAGAAAAATACCACACCGAAAGTATTATACATTTTTGCTAAGCCGTGGGAGTCTGCTTGTATGGGGGCTGATAGCGAGCGGTTCCTCTTTAAATCTGTCATCTGGCGTCTCATGACCGCGCGCTGATGACAGCGGATTAAATCCCGTTTCTGTGAAGCCCAAAAGCCGTTACCAAAGTGGAAATTAAACAAATGGGTGTTCACTGTGCCTCCGTGGGATACGGCGATATTGGAGCATATCCCGACCCAAATCTTACAGTAGGATTATATAATAAGAGTGATTTATGTAACGTGTGGCCACTGAGACCTCAACAAATTGTTCTTATCCAAAACAGAGGGAGGCAGCAGCCTACTCTCAAGAAGAAAGCATACATAAATCCACGTTTGTCTTATAACACCTGGACATGTTTTATACTCATGCTAGGTCATAATTAATTATCATTATCATATTTTCTTATATTTCCAGGATTTTATGAATTTTTACAAAATTTAGTTCGAACTGACTTTTGTGTTTGGCAATATCAGATATTTCCAAATCAGTAAGGTCTATGCAGACTCTGAGCTGGTATGTTTCCCAAATCAATATAAAATTAATCAGTTATAGTAGTAGCGATGTATTTTTTTTGGCAGATGAGAAACGATAATTTATGCTCAAATCGGTGACTATTTCCCAGCTGCACTCTGTTTCAGTTCCTTTTATCAGTTCAGTTTGAGGTTTTTTAAGTATCCTGAATATCAAGCAGAAATATTAAAGTGGGAAACAGGGTTTGTTTATTTGTTATTACCCTTTTTTTGCTCTCTGATATTAAACCATTAAGTCATCCCCATACCCCATCTGCTTCTTATTAAAATATCTCAATAGATGCTTACTCTCCCTTGGAGCTGTAATACCAATTTCACAGAGCCCTACAGAGGAATCATCCACGCTCATTTAAGAAGGATTACTTCATATTGTGGTATTGGGGAAAATACATATACAGGAATTTATTTCCACATTGATTTCACTGCAAAATTATTTTCACACAAAATCATTTTAATTACATTTCCTTTCTGTGAGGAAAATTATGAATCAGAACGTACATTAGTATGAATTGATGCTTTCTGTGAAAAAAGCCGATCATCGGTTAGATATTGCCAGGATCATAAAGACATGACAGTGTCTGTATGACACTTTTCTTGGTCTTACATTATAGTAAATTGAATATTTGGGGTTTCTGACTGGTTTTCAGACAAGAATAAGATATTTAATGACGTCGCCTTGTGGTTTAGGGCATTTTCCTTTGTTCTCTGATGTTTTATACACCATATGCTTAATCGGAAAAAATAATTGTTAGTTACGGCCCTAAATTACACATTGACAGCTGATACCGCTGTCATATAGGGATGTTATAGGTGAAAGCTCTGTCTTGTTCTGGCTAGCTGAGTACTTGACTGAAGAGGATAATACCTATTAGATCATTTAATTTAATTGCTGAGATAATAATGTTAATGACTGTGTGATCTATAAGACCCTGCATTCAAGTAACAAACACCAAATGGTAATTAGAGTGGTAATATTACATAATGGGATTAGGGTTTTTTTTACCCATGATGCCATGTGATTATTATTCCAAGAAATTATATTTGGACCCAAATTATGTTTTGTTTTGATAAACCATAATGTCCCCAAGTACCCAGCGTCATGCCTCAGGTGAAGTGAAAACATGTAAGAGAAAACTGTGAGGTTCTCTCAGCAGGACTCATCTGAGGCCAAAAAACCCTCTCCAGTCCTGAAATGGATGCCATATGGAATCGCCATTTACAGAACTTCCAGAACTTTTCTAACTGGTATACTTGGAACTCAAACTCTCCAACTACTTGGCAATGGCATTGCTTTGATTGCTTGATATTTAAATCATTAATGAAAAGCCCTGTTCAAAGAGAGAATTAAGTATTGCAATGTAACCACAAGACCAATCTGAAATTATATGGAACCACCCTTTTATGTAAAACATATCACCATGGCAGATATAAATATGAATATATATATATATATATATATATGAAAGTCGCATTCCGTTATAGTTAATGGTTTCTGCTGTCCCCAGGTACCTGCAGTTGTGTTGGCTGGTTATTATGTCACACTGAGTGGCAATTTCTTCTTGGCTTGTGTAGAAATGCTAGGGTAGAAATCCATCCAGGATCTCTCCTTGATTTGCTTCAGTGTATGTGATTATTGAGGGAAGATGTACTGCAAATTGCAGCTAGTATCAATGAATTGTCGGGTGTATTGTATCTTTGGGAACTGTGGCTGAAAGCTACAAAGGAAGAAGTACCTGCAGACAGACTGTTCAGTACTCTCAAGTGCAGTTTATTGTTGGAGCATAGCAAGTGACAGAATGGGGTCATGTGACTGAAGTCAGGCCGTGTGACTCAGGCTGCTGGACCATGTGACGGAGTAAGTGAGATCATACCTCGTGAAAGGGAGCCAAAAAGGTTGTTAAAATGGGGGAGGAGTGAGGCCGGTGCTTCGACACCTCAGTGAGTTGCAGTTTTGAGTTGGCAGGTCTGTAGACAGCCATTTGAACCAATACAGTCTTCAGTCTCTCAATTCTGCCAAAAAATTACTTGCTCTCACAACAGTTCTGCAATGGGTGTGAACCAGCACTCATGAGCACTGCTTCGTCCTGTTCACTCTTGCCTGTAAGGCTATTTTTAGCACAAAAAGCCACATCGCAGGTCACAGTGTCCAAGAGCTGTTAATTGAAGTATAATTAATGCTGGGTAAAGAGCAGCAGCAATAGAATGTCCATGGAACTTATTCAAAAATGGTGAAAATGAATGTGTTTTGTCAGAATTTTCTGATCAAGCCAGTCAGTAATTTATACAAAAATAAATGGTCTTTGTCATGGTGGTATTTTGTTAGCCTCAGGAACACATCCCTATAGACAGCGTGCTAGAACAGTTGATCAAACAAGCACAGTTAGGATGGTGCTTCACGATGATAAACCGTCAATTTGCATTCTAAGTCACATTAATCACTCTATAGTATCTGGCTATAGCGGTTTTCCCTTGACAGATCATTTCATCAAAGCAACAAAGGACAAGTGTGTGGGGAAACAGGCTTGCCTCTGAAAAGGGTGCAGCCAGAATATAAATAGAAGTCATTAATCAACTTCAGAAGTGTACTAGATGCGCAGATATTGTGGTATGTACCATATTGAACAACTGAAACTTTATTTTACTAACTTTAGTATGTATGTACGTAGCAGAACCCTTAGCCTTCTTCTTGCATCTGTGACAAGTCTTACTGAACTGCAGCACTGCGATCAGGTGGAATGTACTGGAAGGCGGGGGATTTGAACGTGATAACTTGCAGAGTTAGAGAACGTGTAAAGGAATCATGAATTACTCATTCAGATTGCTACCAACCTTCCAGGGGGATTTTCGAGGCACTTCCAGTTTGTCTGTTCTGACATCTTGCTTTGAGTAGGGAGAATGGGGTAGGTTGAGCCAGGGGGTAAGCTTATCCATCCCGGTATCAAGGCAACCATAGGCGTGACAGGTCACATGACTACTTTTAGGACAAGTCTTTCATTTTTCTTATGCCGTGATGGAGAAGCAAATAGAATCAAAAATCTGTTTTTGTAAATTGAAAGTGACAGTTTCCCTTTGTGAGGTTTCAATAGTTTTATGCCTGCACAAAATGCAGTGAAGTCTGAACATACATTTCACGTCTTGGTGTGTTATAAAGCAGTAGTAACACGTGATATAATTTTCGTGGCATTAGCTGTGAATTTCTATGTGGGGTACTTTTCCAAAGGAGGGGCTGAGGGATAAAAAGAGCCAGAAGTTCAGGGGCAAGTTGAGACAGTGGTTCAACGCATCGCACCATAAAATTTATTAATGTAATTTTCTTGTATCAATATAATTATATGTTTTGCACTTCAAGCCACCACTAATTTAGTCAATCATGTAGCTCACACAATGCCAATACTCCATATATAATCATTAATCATATTACCTTGAATTATTGAAATCTTCCCTCTCTATAATGCTCACGTTACCACTCTATATATAGTAAGGATTCCAATAATTGTTGATGTGATTGTATTGTGGTGATCTTCTCGTGTAGAAATAGATTATCATTGATTCTGAAGGGTTCAATTGCCCCTGTCCTGGGCATGGCAGTTCTTTTGTTCAGATATGCAGAGACCTATAATTAATTATATATAACTAATTATAATTTAACTTATAATTAAATTGTAAGTTTTTAATTTAATTCTTATTATTAATGCTGATGAAAATGTGTAAATGTATTTATGCTGATGAACAGGTATGTTATGCAATATGTGTGGAAACATGATTTCTATAAAATGTGGCTCAAAATATCCCATTCTCCACCAACCTATAGTTAAAACTCAGCATTTCTTTTCCGCTCCGCACTGTGGAGATAGCAGAAACTTTCTGTGAAGGTAAGTTACAATAAGTGATAGGATATCTCCCTATTTGTATCATGTATTAAGGCATTAGTTTTTTTTACCAGAAGCAGATCACTTGCAAATGAATCTGGGGGAGGTCCGGGATTCCGGAAACGTTTTATGAATTAATCAATGATTAAAGAGTTGTCCCTCTGGCTCAGAAATCTCAGCGCACAGAGATAGGAGCACAGATCGTCATGACATCCATTTCTCATGGATACCCATTAATTGCACTGTCATCTGCTTATGCTCAGTGGCTTATGTCCCACGTTCCATTCACCTGCACCAACCAAAGACAGACCCAAAGCCATGCTGTTGACTTTGCGGACTGCAAAGAACAGCAGAATGATATGTCGCACATGGGCATAGAGGCAACACTACTTTCTATTTATATCTGTGATCGCTAACAAAAATAATGTGTTAAGTGACTGAGAGATGACAAAGCCAAAAAAATCTCAAGTAAGACCTGCACTCTAATAATGCTTTCAAAAAGAAGCTTCTGTTCAAAAAGCCACTGTACCATACAGGGCTCTTTTTAGACAAAATGTGCTAACTACTCTGCAAGTCTATTCTCCAGCCTAACATCCTGAAATAATTTAGATCCACATGCTTACAATGTTGAAGAGACAAGAATAAGTATGAAAATAATGGTTGCTTTTTTGCTGTATTACTGGGAATGTAAACCCTGAGAGGTTTTTAATGTCGATAACAATGCCTAATAAATATCTGTATGTTCAGTAATGCTGTTATCAGACAGGATCAATACAATTTAACTGGTGCTGTTAAGTTTTGATTACCTGTGTGTCTCAGAGGGACAATATTCAAGAAGGAAATCCTATTTTTCTGCCATTTTTAGCACATAACTGCTTGCACACAGACGGTCTCACACACACAGACACACACACACAAAGACGTACCCATCCAATATCAGACAGTGTGAGAGGTGCAAGGACAGTAATAATACTTCTGCCTGTAATCTGGGCTGTCCAGTGATTTCAGCAGGACAGGTGGGTCAAGTCAACACATCAGTCTGCCGCTCACCGGAACGCCTCAGCAGATGGAGGCTTTTCACGTAAAACTGAGCCTCTCTCATCTCTCGCACGTCTTCCACACAACGCTCTAAATCTCGCCAATAGCAGGACATGTCAGCAACAGCATAAGGGCTCATTTTTCATGTTTAAATTTTACGTGCTGTGCCGCCAAGCCCCTCTCCCTAAACACTATCTAGCAGGTAGTGTTTGGTTTTGATAGGCGTGCAGCACATATGCCAGGTGGTGCAGTGAACCTTTTTACTCATTGTATTTTTTCACTTATGTATTTGCGTACTGCACTGGCAGTGACATTTAGTTATTGGCAATTTTTGTCTGATAAATGAGGCATGGGCTATTTCTCCAGGCTGTTTAAAATGGATGGGGTGTTCGATTTTGGGATGACGTGAAGGCTAGATGAATGCTTTTCACAGTATTTACAGCAAAGGTGAGGGGCTGGGGGCGGGGGGCATGATCACTTTCTGCTGCGCTCGCAACCGGCACCGAATCCTGTCGATGACAGCTCCCAGCACAATCTCAGCGCCATTCCAGGAAGAAGATAGCACTCTCCGGCGGCGAGGCTTTCTCCAAGAACAACGGGGATCGATACACAGGCGGCGTCAGCGACAGACACCACTTCACGCTCAATAAGCAAGAGAGTCCTCGGTGAAAACCGTACCACCTGATGCCCTTCTGCCTCAGTCTCCCTTGGGCTACATGTTGAGACCTGCCTTTTCTCTCTGAGTTAAACATGAAGTCATTGTCTTTGGCTACCATGCCTTACATCCTCTCTACACACAAGAGTTTCTGAGAATGAGTACCTGATTATCCAAGAATGAGGGGGAAAGTAACCTCTTAAACTTTGTTTCTAGATTGTCTGCTTTAATCCAGATGGATTACCAAATTATAATTTCATGTCTCATTCTACTTGTATGTGTAAAATCTTTTGCATATTACATTATGGCTGTTATCATTCATACGTGTCCATTTAGAAAAGAAGTAAAAGGGTATTTAATCTACATTTTTCCTTGTTTATACTTGGTGATTGCATGTTGGAAATATAGTTTATTTCAGGTATATCATGCAAAAAAAGAATACAATCAATATGCTCATTGTTTAAATCAACAAATATGCTTCTGGCTGTGGCTGAGGAAGTGTGACATTAATTATTTCCATCTTAACTTCAATGACAATTTTAGCCTGAAATGCAGCCAAATGTTCAATTTACTTAAAATGTACATAAATTACAAAGCACATCTTGGAAATGATGTAATCATCCGAATATTTTAATAACTCTGATGTGCAATAATTTACTTCAAGTGACCACGTCTATGTAAATTTCATTCTCTCTCCTTCTCTCTCTCTCTAACCTGTAGGATGTCAGTAAATTGAAAGCAGTGATTTATTTAAATTAGGCTACATCTTCCGTCTACTACAGTCTACTGACCCCGCCCTCGTGTCCATTCCCTTGCAGGTATCCAGGGCATGGAGTGCTCACTTCCTGTGGATGGGAGGCGGGTGGCTCTGAGCCTGCTCTCCGAGGACAGTTTCCGGGAGTGTCAAGTGACCCTCACCCTCACTGACTATCTGATCGTCATCTTCTCTGGCATTTCCGTCTCTGTGGCCGCCATCATGGCCAGCTTCTTCCTGGCCTCCACCGTCCACTGCTTCCAGCGCTGGAGCAAAGCCAACAAGACGGACGAGGAGGAGAGCGATGCCTGAAGAGGTTCACCTTCCCTACAACCCAACGCCCCTTGCCCCGCCCCTTGCCCTGCCCTCTTGCCCCGCCCCATGCCCCTCTTGACCCGCCCTCGACCGCTCCTCTGGGAGGACGGCCAGGAGACAGAGGCAGAGAGACTGTTCCACACTGCTCTTACCATGTGAAATCCCACAGGCCACTCAACTGACCCATGCAAGGTGTTAAAGAACACCCAGTCGAGTCAACTGCAAGGCATACAGGGATGGTGCCCAAAACATGGAAGATGGTATTTAAACCTGCTTTATTCATCTATATGGTCAAGTATTTCATATACAGCAGCATGTGTTCAAAGGGAACCCTCCCTTCAAGTTGAGGCTTCCAGCAGTTGGAAATATGCAAAGTGATTCCTCTTTGTCTTATTTCCCACTGCAGTAAAACACACAGTTCCGTGATATAGGTGAGGAACAGCTCAAAGCTGGTCTTATCTTTCACATCATCTGCAAACATTCGTTTTAATTTTTTAAACGATTTCAGGTCAAATTTAATTTGTAGAATTGTGCCAGATATGTGGATATGCAGTTTTTTTTATCACTGAATTCCTATCACTGTGCTGAAAAACAATATAGTGGAGTAATTGAAAAAACAATGAATTAACCAGATGTAGGGGAGTAGTTTATTGAGAACTTTACTAATAGATTCTTAGACTAATTGTATAATTTCTACAGCTTCCTTCCTTGGAAAATAAAATGGTAATAATTACAACGGGTGTATAGTAGCCTCCTCAACAATTACGGTTTTGTTCAAACTGTTGCTAATGGCTCAGCCAGAGTGGAGGCACTTGATCTGATATTCCATATATTAACCCTAGCTAGTGTGCAGCTTTTTAAGTTTCAGTGGTTTGCACTTTAAAGGAGAGACGATAATTGTACATGGGGGTTGTTGGCACTCGTCAATTTGACTGGACTTTGCCAAAACAAAGATCAGGTTTAAAGACAAGCGTTCATTTGACAGGGTCAGATGTCCCTGCCAGGAACAAACAGTTGACACACAGTATACTGTGACTTGTCTTGGTGTACATTCAGGGACAAAAAATCTCGAACCATTTCAAATTAGAGGTACTGCAGTGAATTTCAATGGGATTTGCTTCTACTGACAAGAGTTACATAAGTATAACCTTTAGAAAAAAAAAAACAGGTGATAATTGTCACACGTGGGAGTTTTATTTGCATAGTCTTTGCAATGTAACTTTATTTTTGCAACAAACTTTTCACGAAGTACATGGTAATAACTGACCTTTGGAAGTCATTATTTTTACCATCAGAGCAATTGTTTGAATTGTGAAACATGAATGGCATACAGAAATGTTGTTGACGTCCTTGTTGCGCATGACATGTATGAACGTGTGTGGCCTAGTTGAGCTGGATAGGGGATTTCACATCGTAATAGCGTTGCTGAGTTTGACTCACGCATAGACTCATATCTCAGCCTGTTGGGGCTGATTGAACTCAAGTGGAGACCTTTGTCCCGAAACTCAGACTCTGAACCTTCCAGACTGCAAATGGAGCCGCTGAACTCCAAAGAGCAAATTGGTTTCCCTGCTGTTTAGGGGTTGCTAAACTAAACAATGTCGTATTCCTGCTGATTTGTTATCTCATCGTCCTCTCTGAGGTTATGTTGCAACATCATCATGAAAATCTCTTTTCAGTGCAAGGTGGAAAATTGGAATGTACTGTGGACATTCAGGTATAGTGCCTACAATGAGATATATGATGGGTTCATTATAATATGTCTGTTTTTAATGTTGTATATTTTTCATTTAAATCATGTTGACCAAAATAATATTAGGATTTCCCTTAAAAGTAAATATTTATTTACTGATGCTATCAAGTATGTAATGTTACCTGTTATGTGCTTTGGCGTTCCCAGAAAATGTTGTCATGCCCAAATGAAAGCTTTATGCGATGTATTTACTAATAAGATGGGTTCTCTGTATTAGACCAGAACCCCTTCTTGTCTATGTAAATCTCCACCTACAACTTTATTGTCACGGTTTGGTTTGCAACCCCTAAATACTGAAGAAATTGTCCATAGGAATTCACTAGATAAGTCTGCTCTCAGCGAAAGTAATCTCAAACTAGCCAGAATATAGTATTTTGAGCTTAAGCCCAAAATATATTTGAAATCCAGGTACAATTGTGATGTAACTTAAACTGCTGTTACCATTACCTACTATATAGCTACAAATGTGTGCAGTAAATGATATTTGTTTCTGTCTTTCACTAACAACATGGATAATGAAGGTGTACCCTTCCTGTCATGCCGCCATGCTGTATTTCTCTGTAGCTAATGTCTAACTGCTGTCCTTTTGCAGTGCAATCAATGTACCCGTATTCTGAAGTGCATCCCTGTATTTATTTATCATCTTATGTTCCGTACATTTTTTTAATGTTTTGGTTTCTAAGAGGTAGCTAAGATCCCCAAATATACTATTACATGTTTGGTTGATTTTATTTATTTATTTGTTTTTATTTTTTTGGTTTTTGGTAACTTTTTTTATCATTATTGTAATACAGGATGAATCGCATAGTTATCGTTAAAGTTTGAAGGAGCTCCTGCATTTTCCTGTCACGTCCACCTTAGATTCACGGCCTGCACAAACCACTGTAATGAGCAGAGGGCCCCATATGCCGCCGAATAGTAGAAACAAATCACCGAACTCTGTAACCCAATCATCACATTAGCCCGCAGTGCAGCAGCTGCTTGCTATACTTCATCGGATCCTTGTCAGAAAGGTGACTTGATGAAGATGCTTAACCTGCAGGGTCTAACCCAGGATTCAAACACACGATTGTCTGGTGGCGGACAGGAAGTGAGGTCATACAGAGTGTTAGCCTGCACGCCTGTCTGTCAGCCCCACATGGTCTCTTGCCCAGGGACTCACTGACCATCCTGGTCTAGTTGAGAGGGTCCAGTGGGTGAGACAGAGATCCCACCGCCCCTTTGCATAACAATTCCAGTGAGTGAATGCAAACAGATGGCACAGGAAACCTTAGAACCCCTGTCCGCAGTTTCACTTCATTACAGAGCCTAACAAGGGGGGAAACGATGTGTTTAAAATCTAAAGTAAGTAAAGACCATGGATATACAGGGCTGACATGGGCTGTTTAACATTTCTGTGACCGTAGGACATCCAGATACCCAGTAAAATGAATAGAGTTTTCAAAAATCAGTCAGCATTACGATATTAAAGTAGGTCATTTGTGACTCCAATAACAGGGGCACATTTAAAATATAAGAACTGTGCAAACACAAAAAAAGAGATTCTGCTATATATGTATGTATGTTTTTTGTTTGTTTGGAAAGGATGGGAATCACTTAGATTGCAAACATTATCTCCATATTGCACTGAAATATGCAGTTATAGCTAGGCTTCGATCTGTGTGAGGACAGAATGAGCTAGTCCTTGTTGTGTATGAAGACAGACAGTAAACATTGAAGCAGCTTTGTTCATCCCCATAACATAACACATTGGACCAACCATGCAATACAGGAGTTAGCCCTAAATCTACATGGAAACAGATTGTAAAATTTAGCATGGGTCATCTCCATAACACATTGACATATGCAGGAACTGAGCTAGTCCTTAATCATACAGCATGGACATCCATATACCCACATGCTGATTCTGGTACACAGACTCTGAGTCTTATGCACAATGGAAGTTAAAGACCTTGCTGCCGGTTATATCTGTATTGTGAGTCTAATTCCATGTATCATTTTAACTTTCTTAACCTTTAAGAATATTATTATTGTTCTTAGCATTTTATACAATTCCTATTTATACCAAATTCTTCTTTTATTTGCTGAAGTGAATATAAATCCCAGCTGCCATGCTGTAAAAGGAGTAACTAACACTGTAAGATCAAGATATATACGTGTATATGTTTAGTTATAAAATTCAAAATGATAAAAAAATAATTTTTTAAAGACCTGAGTGTTTTCTTTGTGTTTCCTTCTGAGAATGAATGGGATCAAATAAAATGTGTTGAGGGAATGGACAAACACAGAACAAAGTCCATATACTCCTTACAAAATGTAATATCAGCCCTATAGTGCTGAGAGGTTATTCTGTCTGGTGTACCTGTTTGGAGTCTTTGGCCTCTGTGCTGGCAGTATTTATGATAGATTGTTTCATCCAAGTGCAGGGACTCCCCTGGTTCACATTTGGGACTTTGCTTTGTACAATGGCCAGACATAAATACTGCACTGCACTGCAGTGAAGCACAGCCCCCTCACATGACTGCATGGACCAGGAGTCCATCAACTTTTGTTCTAAAGAGAGAGACTAAAAAAAAGAAAGACTAGAAAAACGGAGGTGTCGCAGTTCTTTACAAGCATCGCTTAGTGAATAATTCAATTCAAAATTCAAACTCAAACTCTGTGCTGCAAGGACAAAAAAAAAAGAAGTAAGCCTCTAATCACAATTCAGAGTTATGGACAGATGTTTGTTTAATCCAAACCATAATTTCGATGATGGACACATTATGAGTCCTGCCAAATAAATACAAAATAGGCATTAGTTGCATTACATTATGTTGGGATTCTGTGGGAAGGAATCTTTTATAAACAGATATGCTATTTCAATCTGGATGTACAACTGAATGGTCTGAGTCTAAGGTAGTGATGGATGGTTTAAGGTGTGACTTCTGTAAATCCTTCTTCCCCTCACCTCCCCAACTTCCACTGTGCCACGGCACACATATTTACCTGCTAGAGTTGGATGTGAAGTGAAACCTGACATTGCAAAGGAAAAAAGAGGGACCAGGAATAGGGAGAAATTGGGTGGGGGGGTTGACATTTATGAAATTATAACAGAGACATGCACTCCCAGTTCTTGAGGCAGGGGCTGCGTGCATACAGAGGATCAATCTTATCAATGCCGGCACGTCCAGCTTTGACAATCACTGTCTGCGTAACTTGCTGTGATGGACTGCCTGGCTTGTCAGCTGGACGAGGTTTATCAGTTTATTTTATGTGTCCTGTCAAAACGCCAACTTCCATATTTCTGCCTGAGGAAAATTCCAGCGAAGGAGAGGAGAATGCGTACAATCTGTAACAAAAATAAAAACGTGGAGAGGGAGGTGTTGATGATGTTGCGTGTGAAACTGTGATAAACTGCAGCTTTGCAGTTTCATGATGTTATCGTATTGAAACAATCTATGCACCTATTGTATCAAGCCTGTAGTGATTCAGGGCAGTGCCATGTCTTTATATGTTCTCTTACCAAAGGTCTATATTTTATGACAATAAAAAGGTCAGGAGTTTATGTTTGTAATCATCTGTATATGTAAGCATAAATATGACATTGACATTATATTTACAAATACATGTTCAATATATTCTGTATTTGTAAATCACACATAAGTAGCAATAATTCCCATGATTCTGATAAATGATATATAATTTGATGTACATTCTGTTTCATTTGGGTGTTGCACTGTTAAAAAATGATCTATTATAGTCCATATTATATAAATCTCTAGTATAATTTTAGTTATTATAATCTATTGTAAGTGTACCTATTATAATTGGCCACTGTTGGATAAATCATTGATAGGTGAGATATGCAAGAAGCTGCAATGGAGAGTTTGTGAGTGTTAACACCATCAGACAGGGAAAAGGTTGGATATCAGTGCTGTAAACATTGCATTATTAATACACCTTCCGTGATGTAGCGGGACGGTGGTGCAGCTCACGCGCGGCTGCAGTGATGTGTGAGGAGGCGTGGGTATCTCTGCTGATCGTCGTAGACGGGGGATGTCCATGAGTGAGCCGCAACGACTCGTGCTGTGAAGCAACCTGACAGCGCACGGCTGAACCTTCTGGGCACGGAGAAGCAAACAGGAAAACAGAGACGCAGCAGGGAGAAAGACTCAGCTCCTCCCCCCAGACAAAAGAAAAGGGTTTAAGAGAGAAAGAGGGACCGTGTGTAGGTCGTCTGTGTGTGTGTACGTGTGTGTGGGAGCTGGGGGGGATGGTTTGGGTATTCTGCCTCGTCATCCTCTTCAATAAGCCTGGAAAATGGAGTGGGAGCAGGAGGGGGATAAAAAAAGAAGAAGGGAAAAAAACTGAAAATGAGGATTCTCCTGCCATCCATTTCGTTCTCGTGGTCACCATGGTTACGTGGCTGGGAGCCAGCTTTGTGGAAGGCCATGACTGGCACTGAGAGGGAGAAGCGTAGAGCTTACCGCCTTATTACGCGCACCCCCTCCCCAACCCCAACCCCAACCCCAACCCACCCCACCACTACCAACCCCCCTGTGTCTCGTTCTCCCTCTATTTCTCTTTCTCTCTCTCTCTTTCTTCCTCTCCCTGCATTAACAGGACCTGGCATTTTGGGAACTGTGCACCACAGCCTGCTATTCCCATCATGTATATGAGGCTGAGGCTCATGGCTGCTTCAGCACCGATCTTTATGATATACAACCTAAATTATATATGATGTACTAATATAAATGTAGGCATTTATTCTGTTAATGCATGGGCTGCAAATGTTACTATTAAACATATTACTGTTATATATATATACATAAAACTGCTATTATTATATATAATACATACATTATAGAGACAATTGTAGCCCATGCAGATGATTTAAGAGAACTGCCTGGATTTTCCTCCTGGATAATCTAGCCATCACCTTCTGACCTCTCCTTGCCTTTGACACATGGACACACGCACACACACACACACACACACACACACACACACGCACGCACGAAACTCAGCCTACTCCTACTGGCAGGCAATATTTCTGACAGTTTACTGCAACATTGTGTGCATAAAATGCTGGGCCCACAGATTAAACCTAATCCTCTGTGTATTGTTATCATTTTATTGGGAAGATTTATGACTCTTTCCCATGTTGAATACAGAGCTGAACGCGAGGTCATGCTGACTGATTCTGCATGCTCTGTAAAAGGCTTGCTGCATGCCCTTGTGCAGTTTCCAAAAATGCTGAAATGATCCTGACCGCGGCCTTTTTTGCATGCTTTTGCAAATAATTGGGTCAGTGATACTCCTCCTTAAGTCTGACATCAGCAGCACCTGAAACAGCATACTTACAGCACAGATATTTCCGTGTAACGTAGGTATGCCAGGCAAGCTATAGCGCAGAGGCGATGCTAGCAGTCACGCAGCAGTTAGTATCAGACATTTATTTGTCCCTGTTGTTTGTTGTTTATTTGTCCCTCTTCTGTGATTTTCCTCGAAAGTCCTGAGGAACAGTCAAGTAAAATTTTATTCAGTTGTGTAACTCCAATGAAAAAATAAATTTAGTTAGCTGTTCTAGGTGGGTACTCATCTCTCCCTGAAATTACCATCAGTGCATTTCCTACATTATGTTTCTTTTATGACTAATTGATAATCAGCATGATTGTACTGATAAGTCTGAATGATACTAACACTGATATGATACTGATGACACTGTCAAGTTTGTGTCCTTTACAGAGCATGTTTGCAAGTATAGATATATTGCAAGTCTTGTTTGGTGATGGTTGTAATCATGTTGTCTCTCAACCAAATTATGTATTCCATCACTACTGACCATTTACCTTCTTTGGTGCTTTATTGTTTCTTTTTGCTCTTTCTGTCATTTTTCAGGAATGATAAAATGCTCCTGTATCTTGGGTTATACACACAAATTCATTTTATTTTGGGATGCCTGTTGGTTGTCATCTAAATTGTTGTTGTTTTTCTGTGGACATCTCCTGCCAAAAGCTGCTGAGGAAAATGACCGGCGACACTGCTTACGTAATTTCTTCTAGCACTTTTTTTTTATTCTGCCGACAGCTGGCTATGTGCCCTCGTTTTAATATCCTTGCTTATTGTGACAGTTTTTTTGTCTTAATTTTCATTTTATTGCTCTTCATACCTAAAATGTTTGCCTCCCACACACAAATGGTGAATTCTAAAATACAATATTTACAACGCATGTGCATTCTAGGCAAGCCACAGCACTGAGGACTGGCTTTCTGTTCTTCAGCCATGGCTGGGAAAGAGGAGTCTCTCTCTCTCTGTCTCTCTCTCTCTCTCTCTCTCTCTTTGCCTTCCTCTCAGTTCAGTTCATCCAGTTCTGTTAATTTCAATTCAATTCAATCATCCCTGTTAACATCATAAGTAAAGCAAATGGTATTGCCAAAGTGCATATAGAACTAACTGCGGACAATAAAAAAGAAAAAGGTGACAGGGTGTGTGTGTGTGTGTGTGTGTGTGTTGTGTGTGTTTTGGGGGGGGGGGGGGGGGGGGGGTGAGGGGCGTTAATTAACCATGTCTGCATATCTCTGTCTTTAACATGCACACTCACATACACATTCTCAATGACCTCAAGTGCAGCATCTCTGCTCCAGTTTCTCTGCTCTGTTTTGTTCTGAGAGATAGCTGATGTCTATCCGGCTGTTCGTGTCAGCAAAGCTGAAGACTTTTCAAGACTCCGCCTCTACAAGAGTCAAGTGTCCACAAGCCTCAGATTCTACATGACTTACTATCTACAGCACACAGACTCTACAACAATTTGGGCCCTGTTTCTGTGTCAGCGGTAGCAATGATGTATGCGTATGTTGGTGGAACTGGTAGTTTCGTAGCATGGTAGCATTTTAATTTAAGCAGCTTTGATGGTTGCCAACTTCGTGTCTACAAAATAAAGTACAACCCCTGTAACACGTGTGATAGCAGTAAACCTGGTGTGACAGACACATCTAGCTGTCACTGCAGTACTTTTTTGTTCATGGCTCCTATTTTCGTACTGGTGATAGTGGCAAAGTGTATGGGCCCTAGTTTCATGTGACATTTTAATTCATGCTCAACGACTCAAGTTGCTTATTTTTTGTCCATAAAAAAGCTGCCGCTTTCATGATCGGTGCGATGGTATTTAAGTTAGTGTGACATAAAGTTCTCTCCAGCCATATGGTACTTTTATTGTCATTGCATTTATTTTCTTTTATGCCCAAAACAGACACCTCACAATGGTAGCAATTTCGCAGTCCCTGTTAGTGTACTTGCACAGTTTAAGTCTCACTTCACTAGTCAACTACAAATTCTCCTGTCAGTAAGTCAATTTCACCTCATTCTGTGGCACATTATGCATTCAGTGACTTAATGGAATTCACACAACAGTCAGTCAAGGACGCCAAGGTAAAGCATTTAAGTAACTGTAGGCAGTACAGCAGCCTATGACCACTTTAAAAAGTCTGTCAATTGATTTATGTAAAATGAGCATAAAGGTTGGCTAACCATTTGTTAATTGTATGACACGTATCACACTACAGTCAATGAAATTCATCACTCACAGATACATAATATCTCAGTGACATGCTTAGGACAGCAGACAGGAAGAAGATGTCATGAAACTACACTTGGCTTGGGAAGTTCCAGCTCAATTCTACTAACTGGTTTCCTTGTGTTTTGTGGGAAGTCTATCTGTATTTTTGCCCTCCTCACCACTGTGCAGACGCCAGCCCTCACCCTCTGTGACACTTGATCATTCCAGCATACCCTTTCCCAATGGTAATATACCAGCCATCTCCGGCATTCAGATATGTTCATATGATTTCCACTCACACATGAGTTTCGGCGCAGTGCTGAACAGGATTTTATTTTGTGGTTCCCTGG
Source organism: Albula goreensis (assembly GCA_022829145.1). Classification (NCBI taxonomy): domain Eukaryota; kingdom Metazoa; phylum Chordata; class Actinopteri; order Albuliformes; family Albulidae; genus Albula; species Albula goreensis. The sequence goes on from CM040752.1 coordinate 12,058,239, forward strand.
GGTGTTAAGGCTCATTGGTGGTGCATGTGCAATTACACACTCCATCTGACCACAGTATCATTTATGTGAATCGTAATGGATCTGCTCCATTAATGTCCAGGTGGCTAGGTGACTGCGAGGGAATAACGGCTGATTCAACTTATGGCTGATTAACCCATACGCAGACAGTGACTAGGTGGGCATTTTTACCATTGAAGATGCATTTCAGATGTTTTGACTGACTGAGTGGAACATCATGCAGTCCTCAGTATTAGGGGCATTCTGTGTGAAAGTTATGTTTCACATTTCATAGCCAAACAGAATGGATGTCGTTGATCTCACAAAGGGGACATTAGCAGGCACAGTTTAACAGGCAGAGCTGAAGGTGCTGAAGACAGAGAAAGGTGGAGGAGTACATGGTGCATTAGAGAGGAGGGATACGTTGGCTGAGAAGCCAGAGAGTGAGTAGGGAGTACCCCTACGCAGAGCAAAAAATAGGCAGTTTTACTTCCTCAAGACTTTTACAAAACTCAGCCTTCATAAGACTCAGCATCTATAAGTTTCAGCTGCTGCATTATTCAGCCTTTGGAAAACCTACAGCAACAGCCAAAATTTCACTTTCACCTGAAATCTGTGCACATTCACCTGCAGGTCCCACTCCACTTTTTGGCTTGAAATGAAGGCAAACAGTATTGCTGAATAAGTCTTCCAGCAGCTAACATAACAGTATTATAAGCTGAGGGGATACAGGTGAGCCATTCAGAAAACTCAGGGCCTCTGGGTGGCTCACAGGGTAAGATGCTTGCCTGGGAGGCCTGAGATCAGGGACCCAAATCCCAGCCTCACCATGGCCAGAGGCCCACATTAGCAAGGCACAACTGGCCCTGCCTTGCTAGGGATGATAGGGGCAAGCTAGCCACTTTCATTAGTCTCATCATTATAGCACCCTCTCTGGTCATGCTGGGCACCCGTGGCAGCGCAGGATGAGGGTACGCTGACTACATCATCCTCCAGTGTCATCCTCCAGCGTCATAGGCAGTGTACAATTAGTGGTGCAGCTGCAGCATGAATAGCTGAGTAGCTATTTTTTGCAAGATTGTCGTGACATGAGGAGTCACATGTTCAGCCAGAAGAGCAGGTGCTGCGGTGAGGTCAACAAGTTCGGCTTGGGAAAAATGGGGAAAATCAGGGGAAGAAATATAAATTAAAAAAGATGAATAATCAAAAGATAAATTAATAATTTCCCAGAAGCTGAAGAATTTGACATATTCTACTCCCTGCTCCTGTGGAAAAAGCCTATTTATTTATATACGCAAATTATAAGTTCATATCTCCAATTTTTGCAACTTCTACAGTCCATTATCTTTTGACATTACTGCTCTAGACAGGAAGTAATATTTGAGAGAACACAATGATCAATCAATAATCAATGTAGAACACAAAACAGAGGCCGCAATGGAAAGCAAATGGCATAAAAAAAAAAGTTTTTCATGATTTAAACCTTCTCTTTGCAAATGTTACTCTGTACAGTTTTCTCAGGTGCCTCAAGGAACGGTTAACCTTTTTCTTTGCTGGGGTAATGTAGGGACCAGGCACAGTTTTATAAAACAAAACAAAAGAAAAAAAGACAACAAGACAAGCCAGCTTAAGCCAAACTTTGATTTCCTGCATTCCCGACAGTCGGATTCACAGAAGGTCTCATTTCCCACAGTCAGGGAGCGTTATCAAGCCGGCAACCTACCGCCGCAGGCAGGAAGCTTCAGGAGACTGATGGGAGGTAACGCTACACCTCGATGGAGATAGCGAGGTATGAATAATTTCGTGATGGCTCACTGAAGGATTTGGGTTGAGAACCAGGTCGGGTTGCAGTGTAATGGGAGCCATGTCAGACTCACCTGCCACAGTATCTTTCAGGACAGGCCTATTTGGACAACAGTCAAGATTGTTTTTTTTTATTTTCTTTTTTTTAATTCAGTGACGATGGCACAGATCCAAAAGCCTGGCTGAATTCAGAGTCAGGGATTAGCCTGGAGAGTAAAACCGGGGAAGTGAGAGCCCTAAGGTCAGACTTGCGCACAGACATGGCACAATTTCCTGTCCTTTTCTACAGTTTCTGTAACTGCTACCCCGTCAAACCAAGGCGTCTTTAACCCCGAGAAGTGTGTTAATGGGTGACAAAGATATCTCACAGCAATATCTGTTAAAAAGAGAGTGCAAGTCAAACCTGCTAGCCAGCTACTAACAAACAGAAAATTATGGACAAATGGCTACCTGTATGTAAGTTTTAATGGCAGAAACAAAACAATAACTAATAGACCTATCACAGAAACAAGACAGAATAAACACATTTCTAGTTAGTAAGGTGAGTGAAGCCTGCATCAGAACAGTAGGTCTCTCCTTAAAGGTCTAATACAGGTAACTCACAATACCTGCAGAGCTTTCCAGTAATAATTCCCTATTGACGATTTTTGGTAATGGCATCAATTTTCTTGGCTTGAGTAATAGCAGAAATATTGGGGAACAGGCCTGTCTGCTCATCCACCAACACTCTAGGCATAGACACAGGTCAAGTAGTCTGACTCCCATATCATTAATTATTACAACCTGTCAAGGTTCAGTATCATGCTGAATTAATATTCTCATAGTTAACTGCCATTACTTCTGGCCTGTCTGTAGCCCAGTGTCTGAGCCATACAAATCAGAACACAATTCCGCCAGTTTTGGGTGACTTGATTGAAGAAAGTTACTGTGATCTTGTTTGTGAGCAGATGATAATTTGATATCAGCGAGGGTAGTCAAACAATCAAGATGAATTTCACGTCGCTGGCTCTCCGCTTGAGACCACCCAACAATCGTTAAATCGATGACACGGAGCTAGGGGGAGTGACAGTTCCAGTCAGCTACAGAATGTGTAATAATCCCTTTGCTTTGGTATAATCCACAGAACACAAACATTCGCAGTGCTTTTGTGTAGCCCACGAGCACGAGGCGTGTTGAACAGATACGGACGTCTCTGCGTTCACACGACCTGGCAGATGTGACGCATCTCGTACCCCAGACGTCGGCGTTGACTGCAGCAGAGCTCTGCTTGGATTAATCTGAAACCCCAGGAGGACCGGAGTTTTAAATGTGGGGTATTTAAACAACAAGAGATTTTGGGCAGGAAGTTAATGTCTTTTAATCTGCACAGCAAGCTTTGAGGCATCAGTAGGATAAACATTTAAATTACACTGTGTTTTAGCGGAGAGGGAAGGGGAAGGTGATATTAGTTACTGAGGACTGACACTGATTACCGAGGAACCATCAAACAGTAACATTCTCAAGCGTTCCACTACAATCTATTGAGAAATCAAGGGTTAGAGAGTGAGCAGGACTTACATCACATTGTCATTTTCCATCAGTGATAAACGCATACAGTTCATGTGCATATGCATTCTGTATACATGTATGCATTGGTCTACCAATCCATCAATTTTATAGTTTGTGTCGTATCCAGCATGTCTTTGCATGACTACGATATTGGTACATGACATTACAATATCTGCCTGTACACACTGCATCTTGTATATCTATATTTAATATGGTCTTCCTCACAGATGTTCTGCCCACACAGCAATCAGTCCCAACTTGTGTCACAATTATCACAATTTTGTTGTAGGCCTACTGTCAAGAGTGCTGATGATATAATGTCTTTAATAAGAGGCTGTAGCCTCATGGGAGAAACTCGGATTTAATATCTGGCTGCCCAGTGCAGGGACATGGTGTAATGTGGTTTGTGTTAATATGTCTGGTGAAATGGATCCAGGAATAATGCACTAAATGATAATGATGTCTAGCAGCAAAGAGGGTACAGGAACACAGGGTTGAGACAGCAGGAGTTTATATATGCACTTAAATAGAAAGTGCTATAATGAAATTCTCTCCGAGATGGTATAGTACTTACAAGGATACTGTAAGGGTCATTTTGGAGGGAAAACAAGTATTGCACCACTCTTTTTGTGTGTGTGTGTGTGTGTGTGTGTGTGTCAGAGAGAGATAGTGACTATACATGTGTAAAAATAATTATGGAATAAAGTGATAGATTAAAAATGCAAACTAGGCTAGATAAGTATTGTAAAAGAGAATAAAAAGAAAACACTCTGTATGTAATAAAAAGGTGGACATTGAAAAACGAAAGGCATTGAAGAAGGCAATCCCCAGCATATAAGCAAAGAAAAAAGGACTCCAGTTAGTATGCAGACACTCAAGGCTATAGAAAGAGACTGGATCAATCTTCTGACTGCATTAGTCCTGAAAGACTCTGCTTTCTCTGCCCACTTTAATTTGATTACTTTCATTTGCAGGGCATGGAATGGAGAAGGAACAGTTCATTACAGCGTCTAAACGAAGTGCTTGGGAATGTTTTCCATAAACAATGAAGGAAGAGGATCTGATGAATTTGCTCATCACCAAGGTTGAAGGTAAGGGTAGGTTCATCAGTAATGAGAACAAGCATCGTAGCTGTATATACCAAGTGTGACAGAGTACTCCATAAAACATATTTCTGGTATTATTTGAGGGAAGCCAATTTTCTATGAGTGTCCTTTGAATATGCCACTGCAGAATGATTCAGGCCCCACAAACAAACAGACGTGTGACCTTTTATTCATGAGAGGGAGAACTGAATCCGTAGGGTCACGGTGATTTTCAGGGGTGAGTATATTTTATCATATTTCCATGTCAATTCATTTCAGATTTAGAGCTGTTTTTATTCACATTGCTGAACCACACATCATGTAAATGTCAACATCATGAGTGATTCATTTATTTGTGTGTGCGTGTGTGTTTTTTTCTCCATCCTTCATTCACAGAAGGAAGGAGTGACAGTGTCATGAAGTCTGGTGATGGAGACAGCTGTATGGCAAACAATCAACAACAGTAGAACCCTCCCCCCTGCAGATGGATGACCAATAAGAACTGCTGTGGAGAGATGAGTGTCCACACACTGGGAAGCACAGGAGGGTATGGGCTGGGCCATATTGGATGCCCTGCCCTCAGTGTTAGCTTGTCCTTCAGTGCATGCAGCACCATGCTGTATCAACTCCATTTTTATTGTACTATGACCTGCCAAGGAACTGGAATTTAGCTGTGGCTAACTGGTGTGATGCATCATATTTAAAATAAATAGATAAAAATGGAAGCATGCATACGCTTTTAGCCTGGGAAGGTCAGCCTCTTATACAGCATTGTTTCCTTTATCACATCCAGCTTTATTAATTCACACGATGATTACATTTTCTCATTGTTGGATTACTTTTTTTACAAAGAGAGAAGCTGTAAAAGATGTGAAGGTGAACTGAAGACGCTAGGGCGCTCGTCAACAATATAATGGTAGATGGAGGTGTGGAAATCATTCAAAGGGCCATATTTATGTGGTAGCCCAGCACAAAGTACACAGCAGTTCTACTTTAATGACATACTTTCATCATTTGAGTGTGAAGAAATCTCCATGAATTTAATTGTAAGTCACTCAGATGCACAATTAAATACAACTACCACGTAGTTGGAAAATTGAAACAAAAGCCCTGTTTTGTATTCTCCGTGTCCTGTATTGTACATCTGTGTATTTGAGTCTGGGCTGAGTCACATTAACACCAGGGCCGCCACAGTCCAGAGGCAGGGAATAATTTACTCTTAAAATAACCCTTGTGTTAATTGGGAAACACTCATGAGAGAAATACATGCAGTGCTCTAATTTCCCTCATGTAAAAAAGCAGCAATTTAAATTGATGTCAAATAATCAAACAACATTACACACACACAACACATCACCAGCAAACCCCCATCTGACTCCCAACTTTCCTCACACTAACCAGGCAACGTGCACTGTGGTGAGGAGAATAGGCTGCACTGCATTCTGGGAAATGGGGTGAAGAGTGGGTGATTGATTCGTATATAAAGACGGGAGCCAGCTCGAGTTTTATGGGAGGGCACAGAGCCCTGTCTCCAGTCTCAGGTTCCAGAGGGCTTCGTTCCAGCCAGGAACTTGAGCACCTACTTCAAGCAATCCTTCTTTTAATCTAAACCATTTCTTCTTCTTCCCAGCACTGAGGGTGTTTCTTGACGGAAATCCAGTTGGATCCTGGCCCTGCTGGGATAGGGGTGAGCTCCAAATGAAGTTGGATCGACGCCATCCTCCTTCGTTTGTGTAGGGGAAGACAGGCAGTTTCCATAACATCACAATATGAACAAAATACAGTTGACAACATTGTATTCTGCATATCTTTTTATCTTTTACATTGCCATTTTTTTCTGTATTTTCCCATAGGGTTGCATTGGTAATATCAATGTAATTGTGATGGTAGTTATTCTGTGGATACCATAGGATTGTTGAGGAGAGGACACTTCGCCTCGACCTCCCCGCTCAGCCCCCACCCCTCACTAGGTCCATGGTCCAGATGTGGAGACTGGTGGATCAGTGTGCTGGAGCAGATGGTGATCCTTGCCAGGCCAGGGGCGTGTTTTGGATTACATGGCGGGTAAGGGCAGAAGACTGACTCGGGACGTGGAGATCTGCAGCTGTGCGAATCGCTAACACCACTCTGCTTGTGAGCTGGGCGGATAGGGGAGGAGGACTTTGGCTGGGTTTCTGAGCACTGACCTCTGGAAATCTGTGGCCAGCAGTGTTCAGCAAGATGTGATGCAAAAGTACCCAGCAAGACCAGACATGAATTTATACTGAACATTTCAATTGAATATCTGCATGGAATGCAAATTCAGTCACCTGTTAATACATTATCAGATAACACAAAATTTATTCAGATTTAGTTTTAGATCAGAAATTTTGCTTTTATCAGATTTATTTAGATCAGAATTGCTGACTTAAAAATGATGGATGTTACAACCAACTGTGATGAACAAAATCTGTAACATTACTCAACCTGCTCAGACTGCCAGCCATTTTGTGAATGCCAGTCTGGGTATTAGCAACTTCCTCTGCCCTTTGTCTCAACATAGAGTTGAGACAGGCAGAGGGACACTGAGCAAAGTTTTTAGCAGATAGGGGATATAAGATCAGTCTGGTAGAACTGGCTAGAATCTTAAATCCATCCATTAATTGCAGCATTGCCATGACAGTTGCTCTGCCAACAAGCTCTTTGTGTCAACAGTACTCAAATGATGTGTGTATCGAAAAAGCCATTTGGAAAGACTTTGGCTTGAAGCCTGCAACATTCATGGCTCTGCTAAATGAAGTGTCTGCATGACTCCCAGCTCCTCAATCTTCGATGACAGTTAAAAACACTCACAAAGATGATGGCATGCCTATGTGAGTGGTTCAATTGAAGTATAACAGACTAGCAAAGTCTCGAGGACCTAAAACCCAAAGCCCAAAACTGCCTGTGCACTGATGGTGTTCTTGTATTGTGTTGTCAGCAGTATACTTTATTCTCTCTGCCAGCAATGTCCCTGTGACTAAAAAAATGACTTGTGCAATAAAAGATTGATGGCATTGAAGGAGCATCTATGCATGACCACCTAAACAACATTGAGCTTTCTAAGGTATGGAATAAATTTACCATTGTTTGTAACATTGGTGCAGAGGACATGTCCAGCTCATTGTACAACTGCAGCATTCACACTCCTGGTAGTGTAATTACAAATTCATAACATTACTGACAATGCAATATGACCAGCACAAAATTATGAGTAGGTTTGATTAGGTTGACTGTTTTCTGGAGGCATAAATTCCATCTCAGGGGCTTGTGCGACAGGGAAGGTAAAGTGTGGTGCGAGAGTGGATGGGGAGAAGTCTGCAAATTAGATACTAAACAAATAGCTGTTAACTGCTATGAAACAAAACACATTTTCTCATTCCTCTGTTTCACACTTAGATGAAGGAGACTCAGGTATCAGGAGAGGGTGCTGACAAACAACAATGTGGAAAACATGACCGATGCCTCTGTTGGTTTAAAGGACCCCTGATACTTCTGCACTGTTGGAGAGGTTTAAGCTCCATTTGGTTAAAAACGTGAGCGGATATCAGAAAGCTGCATATAGACATTGCACCAGAGGGATCTGAAGGTGGGAGACAGTCTGGACTTGTTAATTCCAGTGGGGTTACTACCTCCTGCTTTTAAAGAGGCAGACTTGATCAAACATGTTAGCTTAGACAGAAACAGTCAGGAAATATCATTTTATTTATCTATTAAAAAAAGTCATTGTCCAGAGTCAGTCCTTCAGTGTGTTGACTCCACTCTTGAACAAAGCTTGGCAGTCACTCCAAGACTTCTTCACTTGTGTAAAGGGAATGAAAAAAATCTGTGTCTCTTTTTAAAGGAGAACTATTCAGCTGTGTGTCAGCTTTCTTCTCTTGCCTTGATCAAAGTCAGATTCTGGTCTTCCGAGTGTGAAAAAAGTGTGAGGTAAAAGAATGAGTTTTACTGAGGGAAACAGTTGATCAAATCCCAGAGGTGTGGTTGTGTTTTGAAACTGCTCTCATGCAGTAAAGGGTCATGGTGGAGACTATTTCAGTAAGAGGGTGGGAATGCTGCCCCTGTGGCATTGTACAGCACCGCTGCTTGCTGATGTGTTTGAATGGGCCACCTAAATGGTATGGGTGGATATCACAGTTACTTAAAGCAGTCTGACTGTGCAACAAAGTAGGCACAATGTTCTGATTCCCTCCATTGTACCTTCCTTTGGACAAAGATATCCCATTCGAATTTACTTCTGAGAAGGCATGATTGCATTTGTTACACATTGTCTCATTTGTTAGACTTCTCCGGGCATGGGATAATGTGTGTGTGTGTGTGTGTGTGTGTGTGTGTGTGTGTGTGTGTGTGTGTGTGTGTGTGTGTATGTGATACAGGCCACCCTCTTCACAGGACCTCTGAGATGGCCTTAACCACATTCTGACCATAATCACATTATTGTTGCTGGACAATGTGGGAACAGTGTCCAATTGTTCCTACAGAGAGATATATTTCTGTTCAGATTAAGAGAAAAAAAAATCTTATGACGATGATTCCTTCATGAAAAGGAAGAGACATTAACATTTCTGAACAATTCTGAACTTTTAAATGGAAATCCTTTCACTTCCTTTGATACTGAATTCCCAGAAAGGATTTGTCAGCAGTGCCACCTTATTACACAAAACATTTCTTTCAACAGAAAAAAAATTCTCTGCATTCATCTTTTAAAACCAGTATCATTCATTGATTTTTAAATGTCTTTCAATATACATGTTCAAACATCTGCAAGTGGATACACACTATGAAATTTGGTCAGCATGCCTGTAACAATTGATTTAATCATAATAAATCTAATTATAATGCTGGATATATTTGGTTGATGAATAAGTTATTTAAATTAGTGAGAAATAGAATTGTGTAAATAAATCATGGGAACCAAGATAAAAAAAACAAACAAAAAAACTTTATTTAAACTGGAGAAATACCAGCTCTATGTGGAACTATTCTAACTTTTAGCCACTCATGTTTGATCTGATTTGATTTTAAATGTTCAGGCGATATGGTTATTTCTGTTGTCATGCCAATGCAGGTAAGTTTTTACGACTGAATTTTCACCATTTCAATTTGACATGTGTTTGATAAAGTCTTGTATTACATTTTGTGCTTCAGGTTTTTACCTCGTAGGAAACAAGGGGAATTTGGGTACCCACTAGTCAAGTGGCCATCTCTGTAAATGATGAGACCCACTACTACCTTGGGGGAGTCAATACATGGGTTGCCATGGTGATAAAGTGAGTGGATGATGTGTGGAATTCAAGCGTGGGTTCTGGGATGTAAAACTGAGCAAAAATAATCTGTAGTTTACTAAAAATGGACCTCTCTCTCTCTCTCTCTCTCTCTCTCTCGCTTTCTCTCTGCCTGTCTCTCTATCTCTTCCCCTTTGTGGAACGCTAACAGCCCTGCTGACTCATTTAGCTGCAGCTCCAGCAAACATATCATCATCTCAGCTCTTGGCTGCCGGCACCTCATTGGCCTCAGTGCGCAATTAGTTTTACATACAATAATCACCAGTTAGGCCTTTGCTCAAAACCCCTTCAACATTGTTAATTCTCTCAAATTTTATCGCCTCTTCCTTGCTCTCTCTCTCTCTGTGCTAATTAGAGTAATAGTAACATCACACTTCTCCTGTGACTACTTGTGGGGGAAAGACAGAATTTAGCCTTTCACTCCAGAGGAGAGGAAAATGTCTTCAAAATAAAAGTTCAAGCAATTTTTGAAATAAGACGGGCCTATGTATTCTACCATTGTGTTATCTCTCAAACTGTGCTTGTTGGATGCCCTTATTCAGGGTGGCTAATACTGGATAAAGTACCCCATTTGTGCAAGCCAGTGGTACAATGGCATTGACCCAGCATGAAATCAATCTTGCAAGCTTGTTTATATAGTCCTACTCAGTTCCTTCAAAACTATTCACACTGCAGCTGAAAAACCTCCCACACACAGTGTCCATGTCCTGCAAATAATAACTAAGTACACTCAATGCAAGGGATGGTTTTGTATTAAGATTAGAAGTGTAAATGTACCTGGCATGAAAATCGAAAATGAAGGGACAGTGTGGCAAGCAGTGCTATGGTGTCACCTTTAATTATGACTCATCTGTAATAGCTTCAGATGAAGAGCAAAACGTTAGGTGTGTCAAAACAAAGAACAAATTGACTTGCAGAATGTGAAGGAAACAAAGGTGCACATATGCACAAAATCAAATGATATATTAAAATGTATACATGGGGCTTACCCTGCAAATGATATTGATTCTGTCCAAAACAGGATAGTTGAGCAAAATAATTACCAGTACATGAATACAGTACTCAATATCTCAAGTAGTTGTTTAAATTTTAATTGAATTATTTAACGTTAATTCCCGACGAGAATACATTCATAACGACAATGGATAAATTTATATTTTATCAATAATTAGATTTAGCCTATATGAATCGCCGCAAGTAGTAACACTGCTTTAGTCAACCTGAATTGGCGGTACGTTGAAATACAGATATCTCTGGAGAACCTGATTTCTAAGTAGGGAAAACGCGTCCTCGTGCGATCAATGGATGAATTACAACATCTGAGAGTGCACATGGTTGTATTGTACGCAGAATGGGCAGTTGCATGACAAAGGAAGATTAATTACGTTTTAATCGTGGAATAATTCCATGTAATAATGTTATATTTTAAAAAAGTTTGAATTTATAGAAGTTAAATATAAATATGAATATAAATAATTGAATGAGCTCTCATACTTTTCTTTTGTATTGTCTTTGTCTTCTCAGTTAGACAATTTGAGGCCGGGTAAGCCTGACCTCCAACCGATAGGTGTCCTCAGTTAGCTGTTTGCATGCTACCCCAGTGTTTTGGTCATGTGACAGGAATAGCACTGTTGGAAGTTCAGCGAGACAAGGAAGCGCCTACACTTGTTTTTATACCCGTGATGCTGACATCTAAGGGGAGGAGAGCGAAAAAGAAGCACAAGTGAAGATAAACAAATACCAGGCTCACTGGCTGGCAAACTTTCCTGTCACGGCAGTAACGATACACCATGCGTTCGGGCATAGTTGACTGAAGTACTGGTATCATGAGAGAATACTTCTTAACGCTATAAAGTAATTTTGCTGTTCTACTTTCTGTTACAACCTTGCCCACGCCTCTGCTTCCATTTAGCTAACGTTAGCTAGCTATGTAACTGCCTGTGGTGGCATTTTATGTGAAGCCTTTGTCGCAGCAGTTGTCAGCTAGCTGACTGGAAAGGATCGCCCTGGGTGTTGTCAACTTGAATAGCTATCAAATAATTCCTTTTTTACGCAACCTAATTTGGACAGTGTACTTTAATTTGTAGCTAGTTAGTTAGCTAACTAGCTGGCTAGGATACCCGGCGAGGACAAGCACTCCTGGAGCTGTTGCTGTCACCATGGGTTCAGATTACTCTAGCGGTCAAATGTGCTTGTGAAGAATTCAAAAGCCACCGCAAACAATGGTAAGTGTCAAGTGATTTGTTATGAAAAATATTCAATTAGCTAGTCTACAAGCTAGCTAGTTGCAGATGTGGTTTGCTATTACATTGATGTAGCGCTGACAAGATAAAGTACCATGGAGATAGCTAGGTAGCTGTTAAATAATTCACCTTTTTAACCGGCTATTTTGAGCAAACTAACCTTTTTTAATGCTACAAGTGATTATGCTCGTTAACGGTAGCTATGTCTCACTTTCCGTGTCTAAAACAGCAATCTTAGTGCTCTTGGTTTCTGAAAAGCATGTTTTGACAGAATAAATGATACTGTAGCACTGAAGAAAATAAATACAAAAAGATTCAGCCTGACAAATTATCTACACATGATTGGCTTTTGCAAGCCACACCTCTCACTATGTGGTAACCCTTGGTTTTTCCGGCTAAAAAAACATGGTCAGTGGTGACACTGATTACTGGTCTGATAAGCCATTCGAGCTGAAATACCTCAGAGAGAAACTGAAACTTGACAGGCTGGTAAGGTAGCATGTTGGTTACTATGACTGTTGCTTTGCTATTTAAGGGGATCATAAAACAAGAGTTTAAAACATTTTCATCCTTTTTGCAAGTTTGGGTTTAACCCTGTGGCTTTGTTCATGGATAGTTGTGAATCTGCACTTGGCTCAGCCTCAGTGTTAATTTGTCTCTTTACCAGGTCACTGAGTCTGAGTTGGAGAGTGACCGCTGACCCCCCTTCCCCCAGCCCTGTCCCGTGAACCTCCATACCGTATAAACCTGCCCTTTGTACCCCAGAATTCAGCCCTGTGCCCCCTGCCCCCACCCCACCCCCTCCTTTCCTGTTTGGATACCTCAACATGTTGGAAGGACTGGTTGCCTGGGTACTGAACACCTACCTCGGCAAATATGTCAGCAACCTTAACACAGACCAGCTCTCCATTGCCCTACTCAAAGGTACACATAGGGAAAGGGAATGACTGGGTATAGCTCTCCCATTGAATAGCAGTTTAGTCATTCCATGTTTCATTAGGAGAATAGGAGAGTTGTTTGGAAGCCTGACTTGAAATTATTGCACTCACCAATCTCTAGCGAGACACAAGGATGGCTCAAACTGTTATGCATTGGGAATGCCTTATGAATCTCTGATTTGGTGTTTGCGCTGTTGTTTGTGTACAAGTTTACAAGTAATTTTGATGACTTGATTGAGTGTTGATGTATTTGAGTCTGTGTTGAAAATGTGGAATACCTGAATGTTAGCTCTAAAGTTTGTATATACATTGTATTGAAATGACACATTTTAGTTGTGACCATGTGCACAAGTTTTCTGTACATAAAATATTGCTTGTGTGAAAGTTTGTCAGGGTGTGGGAGTGTATATGCATGTTACTGTGGCTGGCATATGAGTATGTTGCTGGGTCCTTTAATATCTTTCAGGGGCAGTGGAGCTGGAGAACCTCCCTCTGCGACAGGATGCCCTCAGAGAATTTGACCTGCCCTTTGAGGTCAAAGCAGGCGAGTGTTTGTGACCATTTAATTATCCTGAAAAAGCATGGCTTGTCACATACTGTTGGAAATTGAAAGACAATTGACCCGCTCTCCGTTAGCTTTTTGATTACCACTGTGTATGACTGCATAACTCTTTAATTGGTAATCATGGGTGCCAATATACCACATTACCCTGTGAGCTTTTAATTTAAAAATTATGGATGATGAGTGACAGATCAAGGTGCAGCAAAACTGGTTTCTGTCAAGTCCAGTCTTGATTATAGTTGAAAACAAAAAGAAAGAACACCTTGTGTTTTTTTGTAGACCTCATTCTTTAGCAGAGCTCTGAGTTCTTGTTTTGCCCCACATAAAATCTCAAAGACCAGAGGAATGTCAACAGACATGTATGTCAGGCATGATGGCCTCATTTGATTTTCTAAGGGTGGAAACAGTGCCATAACTTTGCATTGTTTTAGGAATGTTTAGATGTCCTTTTTTGAATTTTGCATTTCAAGTTCTTTAAAAAAATCATCCTAATAGTTATTACAACAGAATCCAGTTCGCTTTGCAACAGTTATTTGCTTCATTGCTTATATCATAGGAAACTAAGCTCAAACTGAAGCAGCTTCAACTCCATCATTAGGCATGTCTGTTTGTCTCCAAGAAAGAGCTTTTCTGCTTCCTTTATGATGAGTATAATGTAATCTTATAGGGTCACTGTTGGCTGTTGCGTGTGGGGTTGATAATACTATACACTGCCATCTGAACAATGACATAATAGTCCACGTGTGTCCAGATAGGCCATGTTGTGTTATGCCTGGGTATGGCATTCGAAAAGCTGGCTGAACTCTCCGCATGTGATCTGTAGGCTTCATCGGGAAGATCACCCTTCAGATCCCGTTCTACCGGCCGCACAGCGACCCGTGGGTCATCTCCATGTCCCAGCTGAACCTCATCATTGGCCCCGCCCAGCCCCAGGATGTGGACGAGCAGCGGGAGAAGGAAGCCGAGCAGGAACGCAAGAGACAGCTGCTCCAGGCGCTAGAGGACAAGTGGAAGGTGAGAGCTCTTCACAGTTTTACCTGAAAATAGCATGGGGGAGGAAGACATAAGAACGTAAGGATGCTTGATAAATAATTCTAACAGATCGACCGTTCAGCCCTTTTAGGGTTATCTAACTCTCCCCTTCATGTCTCCTAGCCCTCGCCCTTCATGCTTTAGCATCTCAAGCAAAACATATTGCTGCTGTTGCATCATTAAGCAGCAGATATTTGTCTGTGGGGTGTTTCTGCTGCTTGTTTTAATTGATGTTTTGCGATCATTATGCCTTGATTTGCCTAAATCTTAAGTGTTTTATGAAGTATTTAGGGAGATACTGAATAAATAGTTTATTTTATATTATTACTTCCACTGGGTCAGGCAGCTCTGTTGATGTTTTATACAGTACAGATGTTTTATTAGCACAGATCTTGTATAAAGTGATACTTATACTCATTCTCAACTAAATTATTTCCTCTATCTAAGAATCTACCAAAGAAACATACTCAATCGCTGTTGGAGGATAATCCAATTTGTTGATTCGATTTGGTTGTTGGGAAGCCTTAAGAGGAACTAGGTCTGAGATAAGGTATGGGATTAAGAGCTCCAGGAGAAATCCAGAGATGTTCAGCTGAGGTTTATTAATTAGTTTCTGTTGGAGATCGATTATGCTGTCATACTTATGGATGGTTCAGGTCAATAATGGAGAGCAGCAGAAGAAGAGGAGCCGGAGTTAACAGTATACTTAGGCAGTAGAAAAATAGACTGTCTATGTACTGCATATTGTTTTCTTGCAGAATTTCATCCTGAATGTGAATTGTTCCTACTTTGAAAATAAGACATAATATTGCATTGGTAATGGGTATTGCATGCAGTTGTTTCCAAGGGCGAAAAACTCATTTCATTGTCAGGGGGGACCATAACTTAAAAATTTTGTCAAGGGGGACACAATATGGGTGTGTATCATTTGCAAGGAAGCCTCCTGTTACCTCGGTGTCTACTTAGAACTTCCCATGTTTGGTAACTGTTTTCTGAAAAGGTATCATAATTTAATACAGCCTTATGAGATGGCATGGACTGAACAGTCTCCATGGTAGATGCGTCAACTGTCCCACGCTCTTCGTGACTTCTGATTCAAAATTGTTTCTTTAACCCCACAAGAGTGTAAAAGACTACTGTCAAACTAACTTGCTAATTAGCAAACTAACTAGTGAAACCAGCTTCCATTGCTTAACAAGTTACTGAAGGGAAAACATCAGATACTTTAAACATTTTTGACTAAGCTACCCTGATAGATGTACTCATAAATTCAATCCACTCGCAGAGCATAGAGTTTATAATCGCTCTTCAGTTTAAAGCTGATGTTACTATCTTAACTAGGATGCTTACTGCATGTCGAGCATTGACGGACTGCAGCCAAAATCTATTAGCCAAACTATATGAAGGGCAACTGGGTCAAACCATTGTTAACCGGCTGGTGACCACATTTTTTAACTGTAAAAAATGTTTTGTTTGCACTGTCTTCACACATTACATATCAAGTTAGCCATTTACATATGTATATATATTTTTTCTGTACAATTTGTGTACAATTCAAAGATTTTATTGGTTGGGGCCACTCCAGTCCTGGAGTCTTCAGGTTTTTGTTCCCAGCCATTTTAGGCCCTGGAAACCAGGTGTGTGGACTCTTTGCAACGATTTTAATTAATCCTGCTAAAACACACCAAAAACCAGTTGCCCTTACCCTGCCTTAGACCTTCCATGCATGAGATGGCTTGTGGCATGAAGCCTTGATCTGTCATGTGCTCCTCTTGTTTCCCAGAGTGAATGTGAACAGAAGGGAGAGTCTTACTGGTACTCTGTCACTGCCTCTGTTGTTACCAGAATCGTGGAGAACATCGAGGTAAATTTTGCCATGTCTTTTTTCTTTTTAATCATCATTCAATGTTTGAAAAACTACATTGATCTTCCAGTCTAATTTGAGTATACTTGGAAGTTAGCCATATTGAAACTTGGAAGTCATTTTTGTCTGTGACCACAATCCTTCGCTTCCTGTTTATGATGTATGTGGTTTTACTGGGTCTCAGTACTAACCTACATTTGAAGAGGTGTTAGCCTAAGTCTACTGCTGTTTGGATTACTGTTTCTGGATTGCAGAATTCCACATTATGGAGGTTCAATTGTATATGCCAGAAAAGCACAAACAGTAAAACAGCAGTATTTGCCTTGTATTTAAAATATGTATGGATAATCAAATGAGAACAAATGATCTCACTTCATAATGAGGTATATCTTTTTGAAATAAAGAGTTTTAAAATGAATATTTATATCTTATCAGAAAAAAAAAAACATATACAAAGGCTTTGAATATATTGAATAGATTTTGACTTTCAGTTATGTTTGTTTTCACCATCCTCCGTGTAGCTGAAGATTCAAGGAGTCCACTTGCGATTTGAAGACAACTTCTCCACCCCTGAGAAGCCCTTCTCGTTCGGCGTGTGTATAAAGAATGTGTCAGCACAGAATGCCTCCAGAGAACCGGTGAGCCGTCCCTTAGAGCCGTGGTCAGGGCTTCCCATACATGTCCTCCTGTCCACAAAAGAGGAAGCCAGCAAGACTGCAGCTGAGCTGCATATTCAGCCGAGGCAGTCACTGTTAGTGTGTTCTGAGTATCTAGTATCTAGTATCTTTAATTCACACGCACAGTCATATGGCCCAGTAGTTGTGTGGTGCAATTTGTAGATTGCAGAGTGCAAAGATCAGCGGAACCCCTCCTTCATCTATAAGAACTTGCAAACTCATGTTTGTCCTCTCAAACCAGTGGAGGGTGTTACAGCAGTGGGGCACAATTTGTTGTTCTACTTTGGAAGAAAGAAGTGTATTGTGTTATAAAAAGTTAAGAAGGAAAAAAAAATTATTAGACATTGAACTGGTTTTCCGCTCCCTGCAGGCAGAGAAGCTCCTGCGTCAGAAGCAGCTGGAGATCGAGGAGTTCAGTGTGTACTGGGACACGCAGTGTAGCATGCTGGGAGATCTCCCCACAGCAGAAATCCAGGTAAAACAAGCTGTCAGCATCCAAGAAAGTGCACAGTAATATGCATTTGTCCAAATTGGCATCTTGAGAGGAAAAACATGGACAGTACTAATTGCAGTGGTAAGGATAAGGTGGCTAGAAATAGACTCTCAACTGAAGCCACCTACTTTCTTAAGTTGAGCACAGGGAGCAACCTATATTCTAACTTCACGTCAACACAAACAACATTGAGCCGATTGTACCAGGTAATACGTTTAATTGTTCTTTCCCCAACATGTTCTGCCTCTGTGACAGAACTGAAGTGGTGCCCTGTGTGTTAGCATGCGTGTTGCGTTCACTCTCACCCCTCTACGCCTGTATCCTGCAGGAGGCCATGACCAGCTGCATGCAGAGCAGGGAGCATCAGTACATCTTTGAGCCGGTGTGCGCCTCGGTACTGCTCTGCAGGAATGCCTCCAAAGAGCCCCTGAGGTCCCGCCACACCCCCCGCATTGGGGGCCAGGTGCTGCTGGAGCCTCTGTCGCTGCGCCTGTCACAGGTACTGCCCCGCCCCTGTGCCCTGCCCCATGTTAGCTCCCCCTCCGCCTTCTGTACGTGGCTGCTGCTGGGCTGTCAGGGTGAACGTTAGATTGGTCACGAGAGTTTGGGAAGTAAGAGGATGACATTTGAGATCCAAGATTACTGTGCTGGAGAGGAGACATATTTCAGAGATTTAAAAGCAGTACCTTAGGCTAAAGTGTTTAAAGAAGATTTGATCTTCCTGATTTTCTAAAAAGTGAGTTTTATTAAAAAAAATCTTTTCCCAGGTCCAGTACCAGCAGATCATGGCCTTCCTCAAAGAGTTGGACCGCAGAGAGAGGGAGATGTTGTTTCGGAAATGGAGGCCCAAAGTTCCTGTGATTGGAAAGTAAGTCGGTATTATTACAAGATTCAGGTAACAAAAATGTAACTCCAAATGACTTCAGATTTAGATTTATGCAACGTGTTCCACTGAAAACCCAGTAAGGGTCACATTTTTTGAGACTCAAAACCTTTTTATTTAAAAAGGTTGTGAAAGGCAGTGATGACGAGTCACAATTATACAGCAACTTCAGTGTCTTTTCAAAAGCCAGTGAAGGGGGAGGAGAGGATGATTCAGCTCAATCACCATCAGCCTCCTCTGCACCTATTTGGGTGAAGCACAACAGTCATTTCGCTGAATCAGTTTTCAAGTAGATCGGAATATATGTAGGCAATTTATTTCGTATTTTTAATTCACCATGCTGGCATTATCCCCAATAATAATAATAATTATAAAAATACTAGGTGAGACGGTAGGTATTATTATGTAGTGATTGGATCAATTATGTATTCATGTCCATGGTTATCCGTGTCTCGCTGTTCTGAATGTTGGTGACTAATGGCTGTTCATCTCCTGCAGCTGCCGGCAGTGGTGGATGTTTGCCATTAACGCTAATTTGAGCGAGATCCAGGAGCAGCGGAGGAGAGAGAACTGGGACTTTGCCCTGCAGCGGGCCCGGAACGCTAAGCTCTACACACAGCTCTACTCCCAGAGACTCAAGGGCCTTACTCTGACCGCACAGGAGCAGGTGGGAACCGCTGACCATTCCCACAGTTGTGTTAAGTGCTGTATGGATAGCTGTTTATGCTATCAGGGGGACTCTGCCCATCTGTCTTTTCCCACTCAAATGAAATAATGTCGGTAGCTACTTTCTGTATTAAATGGCTGAAAGTTAAAGCTAACATAAACATAATGTTCTGAGGGAGTCAGCAGGTGCGCTGTAGGACAGAGTACTACACTGTCATTTATCTCAAAGACAGCCGAAAAAAAGGGTGCAAATGTAAAAATTATGGAAATGAAGTTTCATGTCTACCCTCTGGCTGGAAGTTCTGCACTGTAGAATGACTAGTCCCAATTTAGGTATCTGTTTGAGTCAGTGAATATCCCAATTGTATGTGGTGTAATGGATAATATTCAAAATGTAAGCTTAGTAAATTGCTGTAAATCCCCTGGGTAGGTGCCAAGAAATTAAATTGTAAAGATAATGGTAATGTTTCCAATTAGCATACGTTAATTTCTGGATCCAGGAGCTGAAAGGGATCGTTAATCACTATGACTCAAAAGTTTTGGATGTCCAATTGACTTGATGTAATAAAGTAAAAATAAATAAAGAGCAGTGCAAATCTTTTTATGAATGTTTTTCAGGAATCCTTTTTTAAAGTTCAAGGGTAACCCGCTGATACATTTATTTTTAAGACATGATTTATCCTCAGGGTTAGTGGGCAGGATACAGTTAGGCAATATGAATGTCAATAGCTAAAAGCATAGCGTGTGGATCGTTGCCATATTAAATCCACATGTGTTAGCTGTGAGCTGGAAGCGCTCATTCTGTAGACATAGTGAAGAGAAGTAGCAGGAATGGGGAACAGTTGGAAGAAAAATCAGCAGCAGCTTTCTGATCAGGGGACAAATGACTGTGACTGAAAGTGCAAGGCCAGCACCCTCGTCTATCCATCAAAGATACACGAGTATTAGTCATATCTAATGCCAGAGACAAATTTGCTCTTGCTGTCTGACCTGCTGATAGAGCTTAGATAGAGCTAGTCTTGATGCGAAAGCCCGAGGCAGGCTCATAGCTGTATAAAACCTAAACAGCCACAGTTGTGACTGCACGATTATTTAAGGATTAATAGTTTAGAGAAAGGATCAGCTCAGGGTTTTTGTGGGTACCCTGCTCCGATCGGTGGGTGCAGCACCCCCTTAAGGCTATTGAAGGGGCGCTCTGCTCTCTGCTGTGTACTGAATCAAATGTGCTGTGTCTGTGAACAGGGCGAGCTGGAGAGGGTGGAGGAAGAACAAACCCTGGAGGAGCTGAAGTGCCTGAGGGGGATCATCCACGACTGCCTCCGCAAGCAGCAGGAGCTCGCCGAGGCAAGCGCTAAGATGATTTACACCTGCAGCTTTAGCGGAATTAGGACCTTCAAGGTCTTTCCCGTAAGCGCAGTAAACGTGAAGGCAGGCCAGCGTCCGCGGGAGACGAATGATCAGACTGCTAATCGCGGTGTCTGACTCCTGATTTATGCAGAGGTCCCCGGAGTCTGGCTTTACAGCGCTTAATGGTCTTGATCTAAGACTAAAATGGAAACATTGCTCATGAAAGATTTCGGATGACTAAGCCGGGTTTAAAAAGGTTAATGTGATTGCTGGATGTAAAATTTCCACCAGAATATACTGTCATAAAGACAAGAGGTAGACTGAATGTCTGATTACTGAGGCTGTCAACTTTGTAGTTTGTTTGCCACACTGTTTTAAGGCCAGTTATTCTGCAGAATTTATATTGGTCCTCCAGGTGATAATTGCACAGATGTAGAGAACAGTGCAGGTCTCAGACCATTGTCAGGTGACCAGGTGTTTTCCCACAAATCCTCCACAGAGCGTGAAAGACTCCATCTCTGATCCAGCCCTGTGCTCTCCCCCGGGCTCCATCCCCAAGAGTGGCAGCTCTGGCATGATCCAGTACCTGCAGTCCTGGTTCCCTGGGTGGGGTGGCTGGTATGGGGAATCGCAGGACCCTGAGACGGGGCCTGACGGACAGAGAGTGGCCGCTGATGAGCTGCTGCCAAACCAGGGAACGTGGGATATTCTGGGTGAGAATTCCTTACATTGTCATGGAGAAATGCCACATATTTTAAAGGTATGTGTATGCCATTAGAAAACACCAGTAATTACTTCCTAGTTACCAACACGGCACTAATGACAGATACTACAGACCAAAGTATGAATTTTTACTACACAAAAACAGAAGGGTAAATAGAAGGTTTTGTTTGCTGTGAAGCTGACACAGAAGAGCTCTTCGATCCTTTGGAGGACTCCCAGACCCTTAACACCTTCACCAGGAGGGACCACCTCTTTGCCCGGCTGGACTTCCTGCTGGAGAAAGGAGCGGTCACTCTTTTCCACCAGGACAGGAAGGGAGCCACGCCCCATGAAAGCGGGGTCATCCAGCTGGAGTTTTCAGGTGCTGTTCGCTGCCAATGTCTGTCTGTCAGACTGAAATTTGAGTCTGCAGCATTGTATGGTTTTCACAAAGAGATTATAAAATGTTTCATTAAAGAGAAAAGTGAATGATGGCTCAGCTTATTTAATTCCTGCCAAAAAGCAGTGGTTTTTTCTGTTCCTTTGTTTACATTTCACATCACTGGGTACACTTTTCTTGAGCAATGTTGAACCTTTGAGCCCACCCAGTCAACCCCCCTTCACTTGAACTTTGAATTCCAGCACCTCTTGATTTACAAATCAAGCACTGCCAATAACTGATACGGTTTAAAAAGATTAACACAGAACAAAAACATTGGCCTGGCCAATATGTTGGTTGATTTCTAATATGGTGACATCTGAATGTGTGACGGTGATTTCAGGGGTGAAGGTCGGGGTGGAGTCGCTGCCACGGTCTGAGTCATCGCTGCTCTCAGTGAAGCTGGGGGGGCTGTTCCTAAGGGATCTTACCACCCAGGGGACCATCTTCCCCGTCCTCGTCTCCCCAAAACCAGTAGGTATCCTCCGTTGACACTTTGTTAACTGATAAACGCTGATATTTTCTTTATACTGATTCTATAAACTAACCAGATGGTCAGTCCATGTGTTTTTAGTCTCTCTGCTTTCTAACTACAAGAGGGTGTCTGATACTTTACGACAGTTAATTAATATTCATGAGGTGGCATATGCTCAGATGCATACCATCCGTTGCCATAGTAGCCTAGACCTTAGTCATATGGTGCAGAGATAGCTTAAAATTTGAGGAATATGGACCTGAGCTATCTAGTGGCTCATTATATTCAATGAAAATAATCAAACATCCAAGTATTCCTCAGTTGTGTCACCTGTAAATCTACACTGCACCCTTTTCTTGGCCTTATTTTAAGCCTATTGAAAGATGCAAGATTGAAATAATTGTATTTTTGTAGGTAGCTGTACCCTGAATCACTATGGCTGTTTTGACTTCAATTGCACACCTTATTCATGTTTTTTGTGTTCCTTTAAACTCTGATAGGATAAGACAGCTGGGGCCATTAGTCAACCTTTTGGACAGCCCACTTCCACTGAAACCTTGAGCTCAGGTGAGTAAATGTCTGGAGAAATAAAATAAGTTTTAAACTTCTTGATGTTTGGGACTCTGAAATTCACAAAAACTAGTACTCACTCACATTGCATGAAAGGAAAAAGTTTCAACCATTATGGTTTTATTTGAGATGGCCATATATGTGATTCACGAACACAGTAAAACCACTGTAAAACTGAAAGTCATTGCATAATGTATAAAATAATAAGCATACATTTTGTTGTTGTTGCCTCTAATACAGAGACGTCGGCATCCCCTGTCTTTGAGATGATTTACGAACGCAATCCAGCCCGGAGTAAATTTGAGAGGCGTTTGGAGGTCAACACAAGTCCCCTCAACATCATCTACAACCCCCAGGCTATTAAGAAAGTGTCTGACTTCTTCTACAAAGGCAGAGTCCACACCTCAGGTATAGCTTTTAGCGTTTCTCTGGAAAAGGAAAAAAAAAAACCATTGACATTCCTCAAGGAGGAAAACAGCATGGCTTCCTCAGCATGCCTGGCCGACATGTTGCTGATTTTGTATTTCTGTTGCCAGGGTTTGGCTACCAGTCGGAGCTAGAGCTGAGGGTGGCGGAGGCAGCCAGGAGGCAGTATAACAAGCTGAAGATGCAGACGAAGGCGGAAATCCGCCAGACCATCGATCAGCTGCTTGTTGGGGAGTTCATCGTAAGAGTGCAGTCTTATTCTAGAAAAAAGAATCATGTTTACATATGACTGTTTTAAAGCAACATTTTTGATAAACATTTTTTCATTCCTCAACTACAAAAGTCATTGGGTGGGCCTTATGCATGAATTTCTCTTTGAATGTTCTTATATCTCTTCTTGAAAGTCAATGAACAAAACATTCCTGGGGACCTGATTCTGTGTTCACCAATGTGCATCTGATGAAGAAAGATGAGTTATTTAATTACTTAAGATTGATGTATGTGTATTAATCTCAAGCAGCGGTAGTGGACTTGCCAACAGTTTCATAGTGTATACACCTACATTACTTACCTCAGCGGGACCAGAGGCACGGTGGTTCCATTAATCATTAAAAGTTAAATATGCCATCTAACTCCCTGAAACTACCTGTTACGAAAAGGCTAAACTATTTGTAATTTGTTGCAGCTTCCCAAATGGATTTTGTGGCACATTGATATTGTTCATGGGTGCCACTTGGTCTTTTCTCTAGGTTTGTCTTTCTCTAACGGTCCTTGTTTGTTGCTCTCTGGCAGGAGAACAGCAAACGCTGGACCATGAAGCTGGACATCTGCGCTCCACAGGTGGTCTTTCCAGATGACTTCCAGACAGAGGACCCTATGCTGGTTGTCGTGGACCTGGGTCGCATTCTCCTCACTAATTCACAAGGTATTTTGAAGAGATTGCCTGACAAAGAGGCAGAGAAAAGTTTTTTTTATTGTCTTTTTATGGTTTTGGATACTGTGTGGTAAAAATGTGGTAACATTTAGATTTTAACTTGCTATTACCTGACTGAAGTGGTCATCTAATTATGTCTTTCATCATGCATGATTATTTTTATGTTCCATGTCCTTGTGCAGATGATACCAAAACAAAGTCAAAGACACAGCAGTCAGAAGGGGAAGAGCTTAGTGATGAAGAGTACCAGACCCCACTGGCCACTCCCCCTGGTTCCCCACCTCCTGAGCCTGAGACAGAGTTCAAAGGTCAGGGGAAGAGCCCAGAGCTGTCCAACTCTCAGCCCTACTGCCGGAACCTGTATGAGAAGTACTCCCTATCCTTCAATGACCTTCAGATCATGGTGGGCCGCTACAGGGACAACTGGAAGCACTTGCAGGAGAGCGAGGTGGGTCCTACCCATGTGGTGGAGAAGTTCAACGTGCTTCTGCAGCTTGAGCAGAGGCTCCGCTACACCTCTGACCCCCAGCTTCCAGGGGCCGTGCTCTCTGGGACCCTCCCGGACCTGAAAGTGCACATTAACCTTGAGAAGATGACTGCTCTGCGGAGCTGCCTGACCCGTCTGGGGAGCGCAGGGTCAGAGGAGGATGGGGATATAACAGGAGGTGAAAATGCCCGGTCCCCTGACCCTTTGACACTGCGCCATGAGAGGATCTTCCAGCGGGAGGACAGCCAATGGAAGCTTCAGGGCTCCACCAAGAATCTCGCCCAGAGTGTGCAGACGCTGGAGCAGCACACCCGGGAGGTGCTGGTGGAATCTAGGCTTCTGCTGGCTGAGTTCAACATCAACTACATGCAGCTGGGTGTGGAGAGCGGTGGCCGCTACATATCAGTGCTCAAAGTATTTGGCACCAATGCCCACTTCGTGAAGCGGCCTTACGATGCTGAGGTCTCCCTCACCGTCCATGGGCTCCTCCTGGTGGACACCCTGCAGACATACGGCTCTGACTTTGACCTCTTAGTGGCCTCCCATAAACACCTCAGTTTTGACGTACCTACAGGCAGCCTACGGGAGAGCCAACCCAGCTCCCCAGTTTCTCCAGAACACAAGGCCCCTGAAATGTCCAACCTTCGAGGGGAATCGCCCCCAGGATTGCCTTTCGAAAAGGTCTCCCCGTTCAGCTCATTCCTCAAAGATGAGGACGCCCTTATTAAGCTGGAGTACCAGTTTGTTAGCTCGGACTGCCCCTCCATGAACCTGGACAGCTCCCTCCAGGTGACCTCCATGCAGGTGAACAATCTGGACATAATCCTGAACCCTGAAACTATGGTGGAGCTCCTTAAGTTTCTCCAGAAGTCTTTTCCTAAAGAGGAGAGCACCTGCACCCCCTCTACCCTGCAGCCTACCCTACAGACTGATGCAGACACCCCAGATGAGACTTTTCAGTCCACATATGACCAGAACACTGAAGTCACCGTGGAGATTCACAGACTTAATCTACTGCTCCTTCGCACAGTAGCCACTGGAACAGTTCTGGGTGGAGAAAAGAGGGGCATTAAGATCGCCACAGCCAGTATCAACGGCACAAAGGTCAACGTGTCCATGGGGAGCCGTCTGGATGTCAACGGCTCCCTTGGGTGCATCCAGTTGGTGGATCTGACCCAAGAAGGTGGGAGAAGCCAGTTTGTGGTTAGCATCGGGAATGTGGAGGAGCTGCCAGCTGCTGGGGGTATGACCTTCTTCCCTGACACTAGTGGGATGCCCGCAGAGGCGTTGAATTTCCAACTTCTGCAGAAATCCCAGGGGGAATTCTCCCTGCGGCTGCATATGGCATCCTTACACTACAACCATTCAGCTAAGTTCCTGAAGGAGCTCAGCCTCTCTGCCAATGAGGTTGAAGATAACTTCCGCTCTATGCTGAAGACTGCAGCCACCAAGGTTTCCACTGTGCTGGCCACTAAAACAGCTGAGTATAGTGGCATGGTGTCACTTTTCGAGACCCCTTCACGGAGGTCTCGGACACATAGTCAGAGCCACTGGGCATACCCCTTTGAAGATGATGAGGATTTAATTGAACCCGAAGAGGAGCCAAGCTTGGACTCCTTCATAGTGAAACTAACCCTAAACATCAGCATTGATTCCCCTGTAGTGTCCATCCCACGCAAGCCTGGTCACCCTGAACTACTGGTTGGTCATTTGGGGAGCATAACTATCAAGAACTCTATGGGTAGTTCAGAGAGAGAGAAGCTGGAGGTTGAGGTGAAAGACATTCGGCTGTACTCCCTCAACACCAGTCACCTGGTCTTGCGCAAGGCCACCCGGAATGAGTCCGGTTCCACCTTTAGCTTCTCACCCTCTCACAATGGGAGTGTTACCAACGAGGAGCCTCAGTTTACCCGCCATGACTTCTTTGAGTCCCTGAGCCGTGGCAAAGGTGAAAAATTGTTAATTTCTCCTAGTGATACCAAAGCTAGCTCATTAAAATGAACCATCAGACCTATGGAAGGATTTGGAACTGTGCCTTTGTAGAGGTTGTATGGATGATAATAACAGCACATGTTTTTCTGTTACAGCCTTTCATATCCTGAAAGATACAACTATTCAATTTACTGTTGAGAAAGTACCCCTGGATGAAGACACACGGTTCACTTTCCTCACATGTGACGAACCTTTTAACAGTACAGGTCTATTGAGAGTGGAAGGCAAATTTGTCGATGCCGTACAGGTAATGCCATTACTATGTGATAAGTCATGTCCTAGACAAATACTTTATCCATCTTAAAAGATTCCTTCCAGCTACTAACCCAAATGTTGTTTCATTTCAAACCTTAACAAATTCATTATTTTCATAATGAATCAGTGATGTATTGCCTGCCATCTAAAGCCCTACACTGTAAAATACATTCAGTAAAGCTAATCAATATATGCATGAGGCAGATATGCTTGGAGGAAGCCGTCAAGTGCTGATGCTAAATATTCAAGGTGGTAAATGTTACCCTCCTCACAATGTTCAAACACTCGACACAGTCTGCTCTGTTATGGGCTCTGTTTGCCACAACAGTCTTAAAAGCTGGTCAGACCTGTCACTATTTCTTTTTGGTGTTCTGTCTAGTATATGCAATAAATGATGCAGTCCCTTATAGGTAAAACCATGTTTTCTTAAATATGAAATCTCTGATACTATTATACTCCAGCAGAGTCTTAAGATGGCAATAAATATGGCTGTAGGGTGGTTTCCCATTGCTGTTAAATAACATTGTTGCCATTGTTTAGTAGCAACACATTCATCCTTTATTGTCAGCTCCCATTGACGTAACTCATGTAGAGATAGAAGAAAATGAGATTTGTGACAACTGTGTGAAAATGCAGTATTAGCAATAGTTTTTGCTAATGCTTTGACTCTTTTTCAGGTATCTCTGGCAAAAGCTGTGTATGAACAAGTTCTGCAAACCTTGGACAATCTCTCTTTCATCGATGACCAGCGAGCAACACCCAGCCAGCCCCCAACTCCACCTCCTCCCACACCCTCCTCCACAAAACCCCACCGCTTCCCAGATCCGCAGGGTGGGATGTTCGCACGTGACCCTCCATTGGGGGGCCTCTCCTACACCTCCTTGTCATCTTCCCTCTCCACCCCCTTGCCTCTGCAGGCGCACAGCCCCCCTCATCAGACCCCCTCCTTCACCCAGGTCAGGGCCACCTTCTGTGTGTCCGAGCTGCAGGTCCACTTAAGTGCTGACCTGAGCCAGGGCACCCAGGGGTTAGTCAGCCTGTGCTTCCAGGACCTACAGGGGGACTTCACCAAGGACCACCCACACTCACTGGCTGTCCAGCTGACCCTCCGGTCCCTTCTGATGGAGGACCTCCTGGAGCCCAACCCCGATTCAAAGTACAAGTACCTCATGGTTTCCCGGGGCGCCCCAAAACCCTCCACCTTCAGCCCCAAGGAGTACCTCTCCCAGTCTTGCCCATCGTCATCGAATGTCCTTTACCCTGACATGCCCCGCTCCCTCCCGGCCCAGATGGAGGAGGCACAGAATGTCTTCCAGTTCTACCAGAGACACCCCACCACCCCAGCAAGTGCGACCCGAAAAAGCAAGAAGGACCCGGAATGCCCCAGCACCCCTCCACCCTCCCCCACCCGCAACACACCATCCCCTCACCCACCCCCTGACTTTGACGACTCCCTTGTCCATATCAATGTGCTGCTGGTGGACCGACGCCACCCAGAGTTCAGGAGCCGCTATGGCAGTGTTGGCCGCAGTGTAGATGTTGACTTCAACTGCCTTGATGTCCTTATCACCCTGCAGACCTGGGTGGTCATCCTGGACTTCTTTGGCATTGGCTCCACTGCTAACAACCATGCTGTTAAAGTGCCCTGTGCCTCCCCGCAACCCATTCCTGGCCACCCACTGTTGTCTCCAGGGCCGGACGAGCTCTACCCTGAAATCAGTGAGGAGGAGCCCATTGAGCCTGTCAACACTAAGCTGGACTTGAAGGTACCCCCTCCACAGCACTGTTGATAGCCACTGTCCATATTTTCACCTATACCAGACCCACTGTGGAGAGTCTAATTTAGGTAATTCTGAGTATTTTAGCAAGAAACAGCGGTGTCGTCAATGGTTGCTTTTGTCCTTCATTGTATGATTTTCCCATTAGGTTCACTCC
The DNA here is from genome assembly GCA_022829145.1 of Albula goreensis. NCBI lineage: Eukaryota > Metazoa > Chordata > Actinopteri > Albuliformes > Albulidae > Albula > Albula goreensis. The sequence continues at coordinate 12,086,895 of CM040752.1, forward strand.
CTGACTCTAGTTCTCAACAAGAAAACCAATGAGCTGGCTAAGGCTAGTGTCTCGAAATTAGCTGCACATCTGGAGATGATTGGTGAGTTTTCAGGTTGATTTACAGTAGTTAATGCAGTGAAATATGTCTTGTCTGTCAACATGTTAGCCATCGCCAGCTGCTAGCTGTTGTCATCAATCATTCATCCATACATGTGTATGGCTGTTGCCATGTTTAGTGTTTAAATTTCATATCCTGATTTTGATTAAGTGTTTCCTGTTCCAGAGGGAGACTTAGCGCTGCAGGGGAGTCTGGGTAGTTTGTCTCTCAGTGACCTCACCCCACATGGCGACTTGTACAGGGAGCGTTTCACCACACGAGGTGGAGAGGCCCTTGTGTTCGACATCCACAAGTAATTGACATTCTTACTCTTCATTTTAGTTTAACTGAATACTACTGTTTTTGGTGATGATGTAGTAGAAATGCAGACACCTTGGGAGGGAGTTAACAATTAGCCATTAATTCTAAATGGAATACAACTATTAAAATGGTACTGAAATACAGTGTAAAGAATTTTAAACATTTAAACAATTATTAAGTCCTTTCTTGTATAATACACACTAGTACCGATCAAACCAGTAGCAGGAATGCCTGTCAACAAAGATACTTGCATGTGCTAAAGAAATATTTATTTTTTCACTTTTTATGTCCAAATTTTTGAGCAAATGTCATGACAAGGGTTTAAGTTTGATATGGGTGCCTTGGACATTGGAGATGGGTGACCTGAGTAAAGGTAAAGTAAAGATTTCATTAGTTTGCACGTAGCCTAATTGAGAGCCATTTTATTGTCCCTGTAGGTATGGTGAAGCTGACCCTTACCTGGAGCGTGAGTACGACATAAAGGTGTCCCTACAGATGGCTTCAGTGCAGTACGTCCACACCCAGCGCTTCCAGGCCGAGGTGGTTGCTTTCATCCAGCATTTCACCCAGCTGCAGGATGTCTTGGGCAGACAGAGGGCTGCAGTCGAGGGGCAGGCTGTGAGTAGGCCTCTTGTCTTTTTTGAATAAGTGATTAACCTTTTTTGTTTAAAATGGCTAAATTAGTGGAGACGCTCACCGTGAATGCTGACTGGACTAGTTGCAGATGAGAACCTCAGGCTCGTTTCTGCTGACAATGAAAGGAACTCCTCAGTGGTGGAAAGGAAAAACAGGAAGGAATCTCTAAATTTTACCGTGTTGAAAGTCAACACAATTACGTTTTTAAGATCACTTTTCATGGTCTCTTGGATATTTAAGACTGTGAGGCCATGTAGTAACAATGCTCTAGAAATGTCTCCCTCAGCAGAATAGAAGAGATTGAGAGGAGATCCTCACATCTGTGACAAGATACCAAAGAACATGCCTTGTCAAAAGGTACTATGCTTCTTCTCCCATCTGGGGTCTTAATCAGTTGTTTTTCTGCCGCGGTATGTTTCCCGTGCTTAGAGAACGTAATCCAGTAATGAAGGCACAGGCATTAAAAGGGAGTACTATGTATCTGGAATCTCTCAATCCCTTTCCTTCTTTTGATTCTGGAGGTGGCTGTAATCACTGTCCAGCAGAGTGTCCTGCTGGGTGGCCTTTGGGTGACACTGGGGGTTGTCAGTTCCCATCTCTGTCTGACCTGAGAAGAGTTTTAGGGCAGGGTGTTAGTACATCCCTCTGTCAGAGATTTCCAGGTAATAACTTCTGATGGGACTGTGCTAATCTGTGGGAGGTGTGATTAAAACCCCTCCTGATCAACTAGTGTGGTCATATGTCAGGTGACGTTTAATACAGCTTACATTTTCTGGGGTCCTGAATATGTATGTAGGGTTCATTTCCTACAGTGAGTATATATAGGCCTATGTGCATTTTTTAATTTTGTCTTGATGTCAAACATTACATAATGTGACAATTATACAGCTGGATCGAGTTCACAGTTAAGCATTGTGGCCAAGTTTGGGTCATTCTGCTCTGAGTAACTAAGTTGATTAAAACAGACCTATTAGTGAATGTGATCTGGGATCAGTGCTCGATCTTGCCTGTATGTCGTATTGTAGTGTTGTATATAAAGTAGTTTATGGTGTGCATTCAAGCCAAGTGTATGCACATGTAACTGGAGGGATTTTTTTTGTAATTTTTATAGGAATAGGTGAAAAAAATATTTTCCCAAATATGTCAATACGCCACAGTTAAGGTGTGGTTTAATACTCAAGGTTGACGAGAAATTATAAATATCCTGAAAAATGTATTTATTTACTCCTTTTCCAACATCTTATTTTTTAGTTTCAGACTTTACCAGGCTTAGTGAGAATGGTCCAGCGGGTCAGTTCAACATTTTGTTTCATCATGCTTAATTTTATGATTTGGAGAGATGAACCCTGGGTATTTGGAGTGGTTTGGGCCATAGTCAAAATAAGCAGATGGTAATTTTATTTTATTCTAAATTACCCAAAAAACTTTATCATAAAACTGAGCGCCCTATTGCTTTTACGTGTTCTTCTGAAAATACCAGTTAAATATTCTGAAAATATTGTAAAATATTCTGAACTGGCAATGCTTTCCGTCACCAAGCACCCCCAACCATGAAGGAAGAAGAAAAACACAGAGGAGGTAGGCACGTAGGAGTGTTAATATTTTCCCTTGAACATGTTTTTTGTGTTTGTTTATGGTGGCATTGAGGAAATATCATGGTGGTGTTCTGAGCATGCTGAATGAATGAATGACAGGATAGAGTCTGAGTCTGCCAGGAGAGATGGCTGCCATCTGTTCTTGTGAGAGGTCTGAGTGAAGTCAGCAGGGGGTTTGAGCAGTGAGATGTGACCTTCTGTCAAGATTTTCTCTCAGAGCATTTGTGCTTAGAAGTAAATACCATGTAATGTTTTCACTTACCTTAGGAGGGCTAAATATGTATAACTTTTATTAAGATATTTTAACTTATTTACAGCTGTTTATTTCTTGATACAGATACAGTGTTAATACCCCACCCAGGACTGAAGACTTCACTTTCTGGTTACCATCTGGGTATTTAATCACTGCTTGACCATGTCAGGATATTTTACCATCATTTGAATGTTGCAGATTGAATATTTTGCGACTTGAAGACGTGGGTGCTACTGCTTGACCATTGCAGGCCTGAACACAAACTTTGCCTCTCTCTCTCTCTCTTCCGCACAGGTGCGTGAGCGGCCGCAGCGGGCATCCCGGGTCCTGCTGGACATCGAGGCGGGCGCCCCGGTGCTGCTCATCCCCGAGAGCTCGCGCTCGCCACGCCTCATTGTGGCCAACCTCGGCCAGCTGCGCGTTCGTAACCGCTTCCTGCCCGCCGGCACGCACGGCACCTTCTCCCTCAGAGACAAGGTAGAGAAACTTACCATGGCACATGTCTTTTTCCCCTCTCTGGTGAGTCCTGCGTCCTCCCCCTCCTCGCCTCCCTGCCCCGCCCACCTCCCCCGGCTTATTTCTAAAGCATTTTCCACAGAGACGCTTCCATTACACCCTTAATGTAAATATTGCAATGTTTTGACTTGTATGTTTTTAATCTTGATACTGTTTAGTGATTGTACCCTCACACAGATCAATATCTGTATGTCATGCTGAGTCAAAGCCTTGTGCTGTGAAACCGTACTATCATATTACAGCAGTGTTGGCTTTATGAATTAGTGATGGAGCAATGAAATGAGGACTCGTCATTTTGTTGCAGTCATGTGGTACAATGCTTTATGAATCAAGGCATTTCTCTCCCTTTTGCTGGAGTTTGTGCTCTGCAGCCCTCCTGTTTCATTAAAATAATAAAAGTGGCTCATATGGTGGTGACAACTAACACGTTCAGGTAATGGATTTATGGGGTCCTTCTCTATCCTGCATGGGTTATTGTTTCATATTCACACTGCACGGTATTGTACTTTATTACACTGTACGCTTCCCAGGAGTAGCATGACGAGTTTTCTTGGCAACTATTCCTATACCTTGTATAATATTGTATTGAGCTTAATTTGTTTTAATTAGTTTAAACCTGGTGTTAAACAGGATAATGTCACACAATGGGTTTTTCTGTGCTGGGAGCCGTTGCCATTAACACGTAGTCTCTGTCATTTTGTTTGTGAAGAATTTAATTTTGCATGCTAATGCATACAAGGATCCTGCCCATTATAAGGTACCAGGGAATTATCTGCTGTCATGCTTGTTTTGCCGTGTGTCCTTTCATTTAAGTTTAAAAAGAGGATTTTGTTTTCCGCTTGTCCTCATTTGGATGTTTATGTGCAAACACGAGCAACTTTTATTGCAGAACTGGTCGGGGAGTTCCCTCAAACATATTTTAGAAATCTTGAAATACAGTATATGTCAAAAGCTTGCTATAAGTTTTTTGTGTTTTTATACTTTTTTAGTTTTTAAGTCCAGGCACACAAATAAATATTACGACTTTTAGCATATGAGAAGCAATGCTAAAATTTGTCATAGCCAATTTCTAATCTCAATATCCATATATATATAATATACATGATCAGCGATGTCAAGACCTTATTTATGGAACAACATTTTAGCAAATTTTTAGTGAACATTCAAGTGAATTTTTCGCTGAACCTTGTGACCACATGAAGACATGTATAGTTGTTTTTTAAAAAAGGAGCCTTTTTCATTCTTTTTCAAACAGCATTTTAGAACATTTCACAAATTTGAGAACACGTTTAGTCATGTGACTCCTGACCCAAATCGCAACCACTGCATAATCTACACAACAATCCAAAAGTGTAAATCTACTCTTGACAATGATGTTCGGGACCTAGGAGAAACCAGTATGTCAGGATAAACACAGTTGTGTTCTCTTAATGAACCATGTAAAATCTGATAAAATCTACTTCTTGCTTGAGGAGCTGTGCATGGTGTGAGTTTGGGCTTTACTGAGTGTTCAGAGTTTGCCCATGATGTTTTTTTGTTGTTGCTGTTGGGAAGTTACAGTCAATGGGAGATGAGTTGTGATACTGGTATTGCAAGCACAATTAGACCGTTAATGGCTCATAGGGTTTAAGACAAACAAACAAACAACAGGAAATATAATAACTTTGTATTGCAATTTTCAAATGGTCAATGAAAAGAGGCACTGCTGCTTTTTCTGTGGTGAGTTTTGAGGTTTAAATCACTGCTGGCTTTGAACAGTCAATGATAGGCTTGCTGTGGACAGCCAGTCACAAGCTAGATCACTGATAGCCTGCTTTGGTTCAATGCTAATATTGTAGAATATGCTGTAATGGTAAAGCAGCTGGGTTGAAGTCTGACATGCTAATGTTGTGTTTGTCTGCCCTGCAGGACCGTGTGAAGGAAGCCTCAGCAGCAGGGTTAGGGAAGGATGGGGAATCTTCAGGGAAGGCCGAAGCAGGGGCCTCAAGTTCCTCAGCCCCTGGATTTACACTGGGCCGGCCCCAGCCAGCCCTGGCCAGGATTCCAGAGGCAGATGTGCCGCTTAGCCCTGGTGAGCAGCGTGGCGTGGTGTTACGGCTGTACTGGGCTTCTCAATACTGAGAATAAGGGCAATTACATTTAACTCGTTGCAGCCTATCAGATATATTTGACATCATAACACATTGAATAAATAGCAATCTGTACTATTAATATTACTAATAAATCACCACTGAAATGTCATTGCACTTCCTTCTTTTGGTGCATATTTAAACTGAAGGTTTTTAATGTTACCTAGTTGTCTGCTTATGTAAAGGGACGGAGGGTTGCTGATGGTGATCGTAGGTGGTAATTCAGCAGATATTTTAAATATTTTTATGCGATTTGAATTACTCAGTGTCTGGATGAGTGTTTTTGTGTGTATGTGTAGGTAAGCGTGTACATCAGAGTGTGTATGTGTGAGAGTGTGTGAAAGAGGGTGTGGGCACCTTCTTTAATCTGTCGCTTTCTCAGAGGAACACGTGTGTCTGCTGGACTGCATCACACTGGACCTGCAGGAGATGGACATATTTGCAGCGGAGCGGTTGCCGTGTGAACCATGGGACAACCCTGGGAAGCAGCCAGAGACAGACCTGCTCTTTCCCTCCTATTCCGTGCGCAGAACCGGAGGCAACCTGCTCAAAGAGCGCTGCCGCCTCACACTCAAGGTGGAGAGGAACCTGGACAAGTGAGCGGACGCTTCTCCAACACAGCCATTTTTACATACATAAATGCATGTATAAATTATTACAAATATAAATACATATTTTAAAATCATTAGTGATTGAAAAAACTAAGAATGTCTACTGATTTTTCAGCAAATTTTCATGGTATCTCCTTCAGTATACAAAAACACAATGGAAAAGGCATTAGCACTATTTCGGGTAACATTCCCTGCATGAAGGTTTTAACTGAGTGTCTTAGCTGATAAGTTGAGTCTCTGTTTGGTTTGGATTTGGCTAGTCCTTCAGTCAGGTTATTGTTGGACTTGCATCTGTCCGTGTGAGAGTGAGGATTGACTGGGTACTCATACTGTCATTCCCCAGGGAGCTGAGCCACGCCATACCTGACATGACCATCCATGGCAGCCTGTCCTCTGTGCACTGCTCCCTGGATCTGGACCGGTACCGTCTTATCCGAGGGCTCCTGGAGAACAACCTAGGAGAGCCTGTGGAGGAATTCCTCAGACCCTACAACCTGCAGGACCCCAGCAGCCATGTAAGGGAAGCGGTGCATTAGGGGGGATTCAATGTTCCAGCCACAGCAGGTCCACCATAACTGTACTCATACCAAAGTGTTTTTCAGTGCAATAGCTAAACTAATCAGGGGACGTTATATGAGAACTGTTTATGTGGATTTGTAATTGATGAATGCGTTATGAGGATGCTGCGGTAGAAGAATGATTGCTCCACAAAGTTCAAACAGGCATTTACTGTCTGCATTGATATGAGGCCTCTAAGTGGCTCACAAAGTAAAGAAACTTGTTCTGAAAGCAAGCGGTCTCTGTGCATTTGGGTGATTGAGCCCCAGCTGCGACATTGCCACCTATGGCCGGAGGTCAGCATGGGCAAACTTACAGCTGGCCTTGCTTCGCCAGGGGATGACAGGGGTTAAACTGGCTGCTTTTGTTGGTCCCATTGCTCTCTAGCAGCCACTCCTGTTAGATTGGGTGTCTGCAGACGCACAAGCTGAGTATATTCTGCACTTGTAAGCCTCTGACGACAGGGGCAGTATGTTGGTGGTATGTCTGTAGTGAGGAAAGAGGAGAGGTTAGTCAATGCGTGAATAGGAGGTGTCACATGCCTTCAGCTCTCCTGATCTGAAGCTAGCAGGAAATGACTGCTACGGTAGCTGTGTGTGGAAACTAAGCACAGATCGCTATGAATTAGACCAGTATGGCTTGTGTTTGCTGTATTATGTTACACGCTGAAATCCTTCTTGTTCTTATCCTGTGTAGCTTGGCTGATATATAGAAGTCACAAGATGATCTACATGTGACCTCTCAAACAGTCGCGCAAAGGCCTCTACTGTACTGCAGCTGTAATTGAATATCAAAAACTCCTTTATAAAGCTTAACAAGCACAGCCCCCTGACTTATTTGTCTGTTATGGACATAATGTGATCCCACACATGTCAAATTGTTTTGAGCAAAAAAAAAAGTTTGCCAATGATAAATGTTATAACAAGTTGTATTAGAATAACATAAGAACCAGTCAGTGGCTGAGGGTACTTTGTGATTCTTTTTGTCCTTGGGGGAAAAAAAAGGTTTTTATATTAACTATCATAGGAGGTACTGTCTCAAAGAAGCATAAAATTGCATGTGGGACATCTCCTGTGCTGTGATTTATGACTTGTTTTGTCCCACTGCAGGCCTTTGAATGTGTGCATTTCATTGTCTGAAGCCACTCCGTTATTAGGTGCTCCATTCAGTTGCTGCCAAAATATTAAGGAGTGGCAGAGAGACTGCTGAGGTAATTGCTCATAGCAGCTCATTTGTTCTTTGTATTCACTTCTAGACGGTGTTGAGTGGTGATGTATACACTGGCCTCTCGTTCCTTGTTGATATGATGAACGTTAGCCTGGAGCTGCACGACACGCCCAAATCCACAGGCCAGAAGCGCTCTTTAGCCAGGTAATTTATTTTCTCCTGGGAGGGCAAAATCCTTTAATGCTGGGAAACCAGCTGCTCTCAAGGGCTGGGCGATTTGGCTGCTTTTCCTGCTATTAACCAAATAATTGAAATAATAACAGAGATTAAGTATTTCGTTATTTAATATTGACATTCTGTTCCCTCTGTAGGTTTGACTTCATGAAATCCAAGCTGCTGTTTGAGAGTTTCTCCAATGGGTCCAAGTCTGTTAACCTGGTTTCGCACTCCCTCCTGGCGTACGACACGCGCTACAGCGGGCCAGACCGCAGTTCGGAGGGCAAGCAGAACGCCTTCGACTGCATCCTGCAGCCGTCCAGAACCGGCACCAATCGGGCCTCGCTCCAGCTGGAGCTGCACTATAGGTATGGTATGGTTTGCGTCACCCCGGTCTACAGCACAGCCGCGGTCTCACAAACCGCAATTTCCTTTTCCAGTTACGCTAGAGATATGGCATCTAGGGGTCAAGTCTATACATATTCAATCCAGTAATCCATAGTACACAGTCATGTATGTTTCATGTGGTTACGTTTAACTTAAGGGCCAATGTGAGCGTTTAACTTATCCTATGTACCGCAGAACTTTTGGCAGAAAGAGGCTAAACCTGAAATATGCTGTGTAGTTTTTGCTCATGAAACAGTATTAAGCACTGCACTGTGCTGTCAGGTCTTAGATAAAGGAATGCGAATGATCAGATCAGATCAGGTGCTTTATTTTAACCTTTTGAAGTCACTTTGTCTTCTCCTTGTGCATCCCATCTCTCTGTGTCTCATCGTTCCTTCCTGTAGGTCCACCCGAGACTCCTCTTGCTTCACCGTTGTCCTCAACAACCTGCGAGTCTTCCTCATCTTCGACTGGCTGCAGCTGGTGCGGGACTTCCTGCGGTTGCCGGCAGAGAAAGGCGCGGCCCCACCCAGGCAGCGCTGGCCGAGCGGCAGCAGCGACCCTGGCGTCACCACGGGTGCTGTCATGCCCAAGACCGTGAAGAGCGGCGTGGTGACCAAGAGGTCCACAGTGCCCGTCACTCAGGACCGACACCTGGAGGTGAAGATCAACGTGACAGGTGAGAGCAATAAAATGTACAAGCACTCTATAACAATAACATGTCATCCAGAATGAGGATGAGTGGGCTATAACTCTTTCTGAGTGCAGGGCCAGTGTGGAGTGCAGGCGGCTCTGGAGCTTTGTAACCACTTATCTCCTCAGTGGTTTGACCATTTTGTAACACCTATCCTTCATTCATCTGTTCATAGTGTTGAATGCTCTTTCAGATTGAGAGCAAGGTGTCAATAGGCTGTCATCATGTACACTGGCCCCATTGTTTCCCAGTCATAGTCTTTCAGCCTTAGTCATTTAAATTTGACTGAGCTGTTAAATAAACAATTGGTCCCTGACATGTCATCTCTTAACAGTTATCTTTTTTCCTTTAAAGAAATCATTCCTGTGCTTATTGTTGTTCAGACATGTGCTTGTTCAGCTTGCAGATGCAAACACTGGTGCTTATCAAACTTCTCTCCTTAGGTATTTGGGCATTCGTGCCACGTCAACATGTTGGCAAAGCAAATCGTTATACAGCTCATTTGACATTAATCTGTTTATCAGTTAATTGTTTTAGGGCTCTGAACAATCAACGGAATGACTGATTTAGCTTCATTAATTGCTGTCCAAAATCTTTTCAATTGGAAGATATTAAGCATAATGTGAAAATTTCGACAAACACATTTTGTTGTTGGCATGAACAACAAACACATATTAATCAATGCTAACGTGACATCTCAGTCAAGGCTAATTATCTGAGAGCTCCGCTGGAAGCCCAGCATGCCTGGCGAACATGATGATGATTGAAGGGACTGCAGTCGAAGTGATGAACGATGCGCGGTGTATCCCACAGGGACTGAGTTTGTGGTGGTGGAGGACTCCTCCTCTCTGGACACCAACGCCATCATCCTGAAAGGCACCACGGTCCTCACCTACAAGCCCCGTCTCCTGGACCGTCCCTTTTCCGGCAGCTTGGCTGGCATTGAGGTGAGCACAGAATTAATCCAAGCAGGGATGGACTGGGCCATTGACAAACTGCTTCTGGTGTTTTTTTCTACAGAGAAAATTCCTGTTTAAAAATGACTTCATCATTATCTTCGGCTGTGAGGTAAAATATGTAGATACTGTTCAGCCAATGTCCCAATCGTATGTGTATAATGAAAAGCAATGGTGTTTTTCAGCAATGAATACTGATTTTTCATTGATATGTCATATGGAATCAAAAAATTTGTCAATTCCATAGTACTAATGAGAGGAGAGGTTGTATTTGTCAGTGTAGTGATGTCTTTGTGTCTCTCTGAACCTGTGTAGGTGTTCTCGTGCCGGCTGGGCAGCGAGCAGGAGACGGCGCTGTCCATCATTGACCCGGTGAATGTGCAGGTGGAGCTCTGTGGCAGCCCCACGTACCAGAGCAGCTCCGGCCTCCTGGACGCCTTCAACATGGAGGACTTCCCTCCGCTGCTGGAGGTCAGTGTACAGACTGTATCACAGACATGGAGGAGATTGATTAATGGTAACCAATATCTGTCACAGCTCTTCTGATAACTCTTCTATATGACCACAGATCCAGTTCCCAGCTCTGGATATCCGTCTCTCCTACAACGATGTCCAGCTTTTCTTGGCTATTGCCAAGTCCATCCCCACCTCAGGCTCCCCAAACACCGACGATCCTGCCAGCAGTTCACAGTCGGGCACATCCACAGCCAACCCAGATTCTACCTCCAATCCTAAAGACCTTTTCAGACACAAGACAGAGGCCCTGCTGGGTATGTGTTCTGTAATGTTTCAGGAATGAGGAGCTACTCATGTCCAGAGCCGTTACTCCACCTCCATGCTTGTGTAATGACACAAGTACACCATTAAATATTAAGTTATAGAGTCTACTGAAAGCATGCCAGCGTTTCTTTTAGTGCTTGCTGAGTAGTTAACTAAAAGTTGTTATCCAAGTAATACATTGTTATGCGTATATTTGCAAATATTTCCAGATGCATATTTTTATGCTTTCGAAATGCATGTTTTAAGCATGCAGTCATTGCCTGTCCTCATGAATAAGATGCTTTAATCTGTTGAAACTGCTCCCGTCAGACTCAAAAATACATTCCAGATAGATAACGAAACTGTCATTTAGCATACTCATTTATAATGCAAGTGGCCAGACCGAACAGGATGGCAACCTGCTGTGATAAGATACACCATCAGCTTATTTCACTTAATCGATGTGCTAAAAGGCAGCAGATTAAAGTCTGAAGACAGATTGGTAAAACAGGACCTTAGGAAGTGAATTAACACTATGCTGGGCTTATCTCCAGAGGGTCAGCTGTCTCGGCTTCAGGACCTTGGCTTCAGACAAGAAGACTGTAAACGGGCCCTCATCCAGTGTAAAGGTAAATAACTGCATTCAACAGCAGTTCCCTATAATGTTTCCCTATAGCAGTGTTTCCGTTCCATGTGGTTTGCAGTCACAAGATGTCTCCGAAGGAGAATTAATACCCTTGACATTCCATGGCAGTCCAAAATTGGATGATGGATCTCTGACACCATGCTGGGGCCTTAGTGCATGCGGGTCATTCAGTCCACTTACATTTCCTGTGGCTTTGTTTGCAGGACAACTGGACCAGGCTGCTACTTGGCTTCTAGAGAATGCTGAAACGATGACATCATACCCGGGGAGTGGGGGAGAATCTGGCTCGGCCAGCCACTCTGCTCCGCCCTTGTCGGGAGTGGAAGTGAAGGCGGAGAGCGTGTGCATCTGCTTCATCGATGACTGCCTGGACTGTGATGTGCCTCTGGCCGAGCTCACCTTCTCAAGTGAGTCCCGCTCGCAGGCACAGGGTGTCACAATGGCAGTCAACCAAAGCCTTTATGCCTGGCATGAGATACACAATCCCCACTGCCTCTGTAAATACCCTGCTGTGTATATTGATAAGATCCTAATTGTAGTCATGTAAGTCACCCTAGACTGACCCAGATATACATTCTAAATAAATTGATGGTGGCAGTAATCAGAAGATACTATTGCAGTGTAAACCATGAATAATGGCATGTTTAAATTATGATGGAGCTGTTAAAATCTGAATAGTTTTAAGCTCATCAAAGCTAATATTTTACCTTTTGTAGATTATCCTATATAATTAATTGTTGTCTTTCATTGAACCATTTATCAATCCAAAGACAGCAGTGGGTAAGCTCAGCTGGTGGACTTTAGAGAGATATGAGCAGGCTGCGTATGTTTTGATGGTGCACTTGCCAGATACCACTGCGGTAATGAGACCAGTCCACAGTCACAACTGGGTATTACAAATCAGAGGGAAATTAAGAGGGAAGTGGGGCTTAAATCAGAGTGAACAAAGTGAATCATTGTAAAAAGGTGAATCATTGTCCTCATGTGCCTCAGCCTCCCTCATCATTTCCAGGCCCGCCTTTGATAAAATCTCTGAGTATAAAACTCTATGGTTGACATCACTGCTGCGCCCCTATGCTGTTCCATTACAGGGCTGTACGTCCTACAGCGCATTGGGTCCACGCAGGAGGGCAACGCCAGCTTCACGCTGTCAGGAGATTATTACAACAGAGAGCTCTCAGGTGAGCCTTACCTCCTCTCTCTGGTCTATATTTACTCCATGGATCAAGGGCTAGCATGTGGCTCAGACTCCACTGTGCCTCTTTTCTGATGCTCAAATTCTTTGATAACCCACTTACAAACCAAATGTGCCTTAACTGTTTCTACTACATTAGCAAGATTTTAAAGGTGCATTTTAAAAGATTGGGAACTGTGAGAAACAAAACACCCTGTGGATGCAATGGTACAAATCTGGCATAGGAACTGAACAACTAGTTAACAGTTGTATTCAGCAACGACACTGACAAACTGAGCAAGGTAGCTCGATAACACTGCTCACTAGTCTTAGCCATCTGATGTTAGTTCATAACAATTCAAACATATGTTGTTCTGTGCAAACCAGTAGTAGTAGCATTGTGACAAGACATCAGGGAAGCCAGTCAGTTCTAACAGTAGCCAGTAATATGGTTAGTCATACATTGTCCTTGTTTGGTTGGAGAGAAACATTTTCCCATTCAGTAATACTGTATACTGGACCCCATAGAAGTGCATAACCCCTCTGCCCTGTGCTGTGTGGTGCAGGCTGGGAGCCATTCATCGAACCCTGGCCTTGCTTCCTCAACTGGCAGCAGCAGGCTGCTGGACGCCTCCACCCACCCCGCCTTAAAATGGGGATTCGAGCCAAGCAGAGACTGGACATCAACATCACATCTGTATTACTAGGTACAAAGGGCCCTTAGGGCAAATAGCCATAACCATAGAAATACACCAATAGGTGGTACAAGGGCTGGAACAGTTGTTCCTCCTGTTTCAAAGTGGCATTGCCCCCCTCACCTAGTGCTATGGGTCTATCTCTTATCCCACAGAGCAATACAGCACGACCAAGAGCTCCTGGCTGGCCGATTACTGCAAGGAGAAAGTGGAGGAGCAGCCAGCCCAGTCAGCCGCAGCCCTGTCCTGGATGGGTTCTTCAGTGGACCCGCCCACCTTTGGCCAGAGTGAGTCTGAGGGTTTGCATCTGGATCCTGCTGCTTGTTAGGGCATTTACCTTCAAATCCACTTAATATCATCTTTTAAAGCAGCGAAATATAGCTGTTTAGAGATTTCAAACAGCCAAATGCTGGCAGTTCTGTTTAGGTAGCCCAAAATTTTATTTATTGTAGTGGTAGGTATAGGTACACTTAAACTGTCACTCATAATTTTAACAGATTGACGCTGAGTGCCTGTTCTTTTATATGCTTGCTTATTAATGATACTAACAGTTTTACAGTGTACGTTTAAATGGTCATTCAAAGTTAACATCACCTTTGAATACTAAAAACAAGGAAAAAAAATGCACGTACTGAGAGGGAGTATTGATTTGTAATTGGTGAACACTTTTTGATATTTTTTTTTTTTTGTTAAAACTGAGAGAAAAACCTATAAATAATGGCACCCCTGGCGTGTTTGCTGTTGTGCCAGAACAGTAGCACAGCTCGTGCTTTACTCTTTAATCCCTGCTGCGGCGGCCCTGCGCTTTAACTTTGCAGGCTGTGTGTTTCTGTTCTTCCTAACTGCCCTGTGCTCTCCTGCATGTCTCTGTCCTGTCAGGTCTCCCTCTCTCCTGCCTTAGAACTAGGAGCACTGCCAGCTTGACTTGCCTCGAGCAGCAGATTCATGCCAGAGGTACAGTTCTTAGTCCATACTGATGCAGGCCTCTGGTCAAGCCCACTTTAGTTTCAGTACCTGAGAGCCCCAAGAATAATATCATGGACATCTGTGTTTAACCTTTCAATGTTTTCCTGTCATCGTCTCTTGTAATCCCCTGTCATTTCTGTTTCTTTTGCTTTTTTTTCCCCACTTGCATTAGTGTTGTTGTTGACTAATGTTGTAATTTGTGTTCATTAATAAATTTTTATATTTTAGGTTCATGGCAGTGACTCATTATGTTGTGTAAATTACACTGAAGCTGGTCTTGTCTGTTTTAGCTAGGGTTCAGAGATTTTTCTACACAGAACTCAAGCATAATGCAAACTGAAGAAACGAAGACGCAAACCTCAGTCCTCAGACTTTGGTTTGAAATGCACAGCTTTATGCCAGCTGTCAAAAATCTGGCCAGTTAACCTCAGCTATCCTCATAGCTACATCTGACCAGAAAAAACCTATTTGCATTCTTTTTCAGTAAATAAATCCAGTATTTATTTACTGAAAGTATGACCAGTTTAATGGCATACTTTTCATATGTCGATGACACTGTGTTTATGTGAAATATGCAAATATGTGTTACCATGGCAGTCCATCATGTATACTTATTAAGATTATATTAAATAACTGAAACTACTCTGGCAGGCTGAGCCTCCCTAGAAACACAGATAAGGAGAAAAATCGAGTTTGGGGAAATTGTGACGAGAAGCTCAATTCACCATAGCTAAATGCAGAAGGCATCCTAAGCACCAGTAAGGAGGGATCTGGCGTGTTTCTTTCGTGAGCTAGAATGGTAGGTAAGGAGCCTGCTGTGATATGGCGTTCTGTGCTGACTTGCCCACTGTTCTCTGGCTGCTTTTGTAGCGGATGTGAAACTCTCCAAGCGGAGGCAGCCGTTTGTGCCATATGCCCTGCGAAACCACACCGGCTGCACCATGTGGTTTGCCACGCTGACCACCACGCCCACCAGGTGATCCCCCTTATATTTTACCACTCAGCAGATCACATATTTATGCTGTTTATGAGGGAATTCATTACATTTTTAATACCCCTCAGTCAAAAACCTGTCTTATGTCTTATAATCAGAATATCCCTCCCCTCTTAGACATGTGGGTAACAGCCATGTTCTTGTCCACAGGGTGGCGCTGTCTCACAGCGGAAGCGCTGATTCCATATCGGACGCGCACGGTCCTGGCACGGATGACACCCACAACGTCAGCCAGTGGAGGGAGGTGCTGCCTGGGGAGGAGATTCCGTTTGAGTTTGAGGCCCGGGAAAAACTGAGACACAGGTGTGTGACAAGAGAGTCCCTGTCTCTAAATGCTTTTTCCCCCAGGATACTCATCCATAATGAAAAGTGTTAATATCAGTTATGCTGCTGCTTTATCAGAGCAATTAACTGGAAGGTCATTGTGTCTCTCACCTGTCCCCGGTCTCATCAGCTGCTTTGGACAGCTCATATGTGACATGTAACGGATAACATGGAGTGAATTCTCATATCACACATTTCTGCAGGAGTTACGAGTTGAGCATATTTTGTGTGTGTGTGTTTCAGACACACCCATGAGCTGAAGCTCCACCAACTGCTGGTCCGTGTCGGGGGATGGGAACAAGTGAAGCCTGTCTCAGTGGACAAAGTGGGCGTGTTCTTCCGCTATGCAGCCCCTGACCGCAACAACGTCTCCAACACAGTGAGTCAATGGCCTCATCACTGACTGCAGCCTGACCCGCACAGTGAATATAGTACAGGACTACACTGGTGAGATTACTTCTGAGACATGGTTATGTCAGGTTTGGTTGTAAATTGTGTCTAGTGGATTATCCCTTCAAGTTAGTGGAACAGTCCAAGGAAATTTTGGCAGTTAATTATGAAAGTGCCACCTTGACCAGCATCTTTATTTCAGACCACACTTCCCTGTGGTAGCCTGCACTGCTTATTAATTTAAAGTCATATTTATTATGCTGCTTTGAGGTCACTGAATACATCTGACTAAAGTTTCCTCCCAGACTGACTTTAGATGTCTGTCTTGAGGTTGAATTTAGTGTATCTAATTTTACATACTTACTGTCTCTATTCCGTCTGAAAGGTTGGCAGCCCCATCAGCAGAACCAATATCATCCACCCTCACGTCTACGTAAGTCCATTAAAAATACTTTATGAATGCATGACAAATTCCATTATGTGTCTCTGCTCATATTCAGCCGAATTTATTGCTCTCTACTAAAAGTGACAAGCCTCATAGATACTATTCATATTCTCTTGCCAGGAATATGCATATATTTTATTTTTTCGAGTCCTAGCACAGATTGCGGTTAAATGAAAAACATCCCGCCGGCATTTCATTTCTCATGGCTCTCTGTTTCCTCTTGCAGCAGGAAGCTACAGTAGGTTTTTTATTATTTCCTGCATTTTTTTTATCCCAAATTTGGAGTCAACAGTACTGCCTCTCAAACCACTGCTTTGTCACTGTCCCCTGTGCAATGTCTGTACACTCCTCTGATGTATTCGTATGCAAGTCGTTGACGTTTTTTGTGGCACACTCGTACAGGAGAGGTGTATCTGTCACTTAACTGAGTGGGACAGTGGTCGTGGTCATGTTGTTTTTTAGATCCTGAGAATAGTGGTTGCAGCTGTAGAGTCTGAGTACAGTAGTTGTAGTTATTTGTAGTGATGGAGTGACATGGTGGTTGTCTTATTGGGTAGGACAGTGGCCCTGTGGCCATGTTTGTGCATAGGGGCTCAATGCTATGTCTGCTTGTCTGTCCAGTTCTCCGCTCTGCCTCCTGTGAGGGTTGTGTTCTCCATCACGATGGAGGGGAGCGCCCGCAAGGTCATCACCGTACGCTCCGCCCTCATGGTCAGGAACCGGCTAGAGGTTCCCATGGAGATACGCTTGGACAGCCCATCAGCTCCAGACAGTACGTATGAGGACTTTAAGGCCCAATGCTTAACCTCTGTTTTGATGAGCTTTGGATAATGAGTGTTCTGATTGGCTGGCTTATGTGTCCCACAGAGCCAGTGGTGCTGCCTCCCATCCTGCCTGGGGAATCCCTGGCGGTGCCCCTGCATTTGACCTCCTGGAGGCTGCAGGCCCGACCCAAAGGCCTGGGCCTGTTCTTCTGCAAGGTTCCCATCCACTGGACCACTGTGGAGAGGCCAGGGGAGATCAGCAGCAGCAAGAGAGAGTGCCAGTCCACCGACTTTGATGACCACCCCAAACGCAGCTTCAGGTATAACATAGGTGCCATGCCTGGACTGAGGGACGTGCCCAGCCTGTGGCCGAGCTGTCTGGGAGCATGCCGTGCAGTCAGGAGGATGAATGTTGTACCCATAGCATGGTCAATCTCTCAAGCATTATGCCTAAACAGATTTGCTGCAGTAAAACTGCCACCACCACAAATGACTAACATATGGTAAAGTGAAGGGAGATTAATCTTCAACAGTCCAATTGTCCCCACCTCAAGAAAGCTGTATTATGCATTGAGAGCTGTTTTAAAAAATGAATGTACACTCTCAGTATACACAGGTAAGGGTGCTGGCTAAGCAAATACGCAGGGATACATTTATTGCTTGGTATAATAATCAGAACAGATTATTTTGTTAACTATTCAAATCACTTTTGTAGAGATCATCCCTGATCTTTTTCCCCAAGGTTTTGCGTGGTGATAAAGAAAGAGAACTACCCAGACCAGCAACCTGCCAAGACGGTGTCGGGAGGCGCTAAGCAGATTTACCGCCAACCAGGGCACAGCATCTACTTGCTGCCCACCTTAGTGCTGGCCAACCTGCTGCCCTGTGACCTCAACTACTACATCAAGGGCACCTCCATCAAGGGCTCCATGAAGCCTGGGAAGGAGGCCGTGCTGCATGCTGCAGACACCTCTCAGAACATCGAGCTGGGTGAGCACAGACACTCCGCTCTGGGTCTTTCAACTGAAGTCATTTTCCGGACCGACAATGGCGCTCTCTGTCCCCAGACTGCTCAGGGTTATGTAGTGTGAAATCAATCTCCTGGCAGAGGATGGTGTAATTTGTTCCTAAGATTTATTTAATTAACGAGTCAGTTTTTTTTTTTTTTTTGCATTATTTTAGGGTACAAAACTGTACATTTGATTATTTTATGTAACCAGGTAAATGCAGGTCAACTGGGGTTAGTACAACACAATCATTTCCTGGCTGAAGGATATGCTCTGTCACCAAACTGCTGTGGCTTATTGAACTTGGATGAAGTCAGTCTCAACTCACAGTGGCTCCCTCTGTCCCCAGGAGTCATGCTGGAGAACTTCCCTGTTTGCAAGGAGCTGCTCATCCCTCCTGGGACCCAGAACTATGTGGTGCGCATGCGGCTGTACGACGTCAACAAGCGCCTGCTGTGCCTCACCATCCGCATCATCCTCCGAGCACAGGGGGCACTCAAGATCCTCATTTCGGCCCCCTACTGGCTCATCAACAAAACTGGTATGCCCACATATCCAGGCAGTCAGGCTGTACGCAGCAAGAGCTTGCCCAGGCTTAAAGAGCATCTAAGATGACACCACAAATGGTGATGTGCTTAATAACACTGCTTAATGTGAAGTAGTTCTGCGTGGTTATACTACAGGTTTTATTATTTTGTGTTGTGGTGTGTTTGAGTTCACATTTTTGGTTTCTCTCCCCCCGGCGAACAACAGGACTTCCGCTGATTTTCCGGCAGGACAACGGAAAAACAGACGCTGCCGGTCAGTTTGAGGAGCACGAGCTGGCCAGGAGCCTCAGCCCCCTTCTCTTCTGTTACACGGACAAAGAGCAGCCTGCCATGTGAGTGACCAGTAAAGCACCTGACTCCACCCACAGAACAAGTTACATAAGCGGTCTTGGAGTCCACAGGTGGTTTGTAGTTCTGCTGTCAGCAGAGTCAGGCCAAAGACAAGGAAAGAAGATGACAACTTTGATTAACAACAAATATGTTTGTGTGTACATCAGTACCTTCTTGTCCCAGGGATTAGGCTGAGCTCTTGTCCCACGATTACTGCAGAAGAGTGACCCACTCTGTCTCTGTGACCTGGTTAGGTGCACCATGCGGATAGGTAAGGGGATCCACCCAGACGGGGTCCCAGGCTGGTGTCAGGGCTTCTCTCTGGATGGAGGCAGCGGGGTGAGAGCGGTCAAGGTTATTCAGCATGGGAATAGACCTGGACTTATCTACAACATAGGCAAGTTCATGTTCACGCGCACATATTATTGTATATTATTGAAGAACCACAATTCAACAATGAGAACATTACCTTTCTCACACATTTCAACAGCTAGTATGTTTCTCAAATCCTTCAAGAAATTCATACCACTTACCTGTAAACCTCATATTATTGTCTTTGTTATTCCATAGTCTACTATGACAGTAACATGAGGATTATGGGTACTCAGCGTCACCTTTCTATTCTTGAAATAGACATCCAAATATACATAGGTACAGTTTTTCCTGCTATACATTGAGGTGCAGTTAATGACATCTAGACCATGTTTGCAGGTATCAACGTTCGGAAAGGAAAGGGTCGCTATCGGGACACTCACATCGTTACCTTTGCCCCCCGATATCTCCTGGACAATCGGTCTTCCCACAAACTGGCTTTTTCACAGCGGGAGTTCGCCCGAGGAAAGGTGACTGTGTGTTACAAAGATTAACATTATCCAGGGTTATGTCAGAAGTGATTATTAGTATCAACAGTAGTAGTAGTATTAGTGTTAGTATTCTTATTATTATCAGTGAAAGTTGTTTATATGGTTATGGTTAAGAGATTCTGAATAGTGAGAGATTTCCTCACATGGGGTTACTGATGAACAATATTACCAGGGCACTGCAAACCCAGAAGGCTATATATCCACCCTGCCTGGGTCCAGCGTGGTCTTCCACTGGCCCAGGAACGACTATGACCAGCTGCTGTGCGTACGACTCATGGACGTCCAAAACTGCACCTGGTCTGGGGGCTTTGAGGTCAACAAGCCCAAGTCCTTCCACGTCAATATGAGGTACCCACCCCCACAGCATCTACCAGCACTCAAGCTCTGCAGACCACATGGCTATGTGGATTTTCATACTCTTTTTCCAGGAGAGGTTTCAGATTAGATTGTAATTGGTGTTGTCTTCTGTTCATGGCCATATTTTGATGGTCCCGTTTAGAAAGATGCTGTTCTTCATACAAGAGATGCAAGAAGATGAAATATACCCCCTACTAGTTGTAATCCTATAGTTTATTTTAAATATATGTTATATATGCAAGTGACCCATGTTGCCTTTTGGCTGCTCTCCAGGGACACTTTGGGAACTGCTTCTTTCTGCGTGCTGAGATTGCTCTCAAGGGGGCGACGTACCAGATCTCATTCTGCGACACAGACCAGCTGCCCCCTCCCTTCAGAATCGACAACATCTCCGAGGTGAGGGACCACGCCCTGCATTCACCTCTCAAGCAGAAAGGGCCGTACTGACAGAGCTTGAGAGAGAGAATATTTTCACAGAATCCAGAAAAAATTCACTGAAACTTTTTTTTTCTTTGAATCTGTACATAATTTTGAACAAAATAAAATCAAAGCACATGCAGGGAAAATTTAATCATCACTCCCTTGAGAAATGCTTTGACGAAACTTTGGGTTGTTTGCCGGTCTCTCTGTTTTGGAAATTATGAATTAATCTAATATTTTCAGAACAAGTTGGACTCTTTCCTGTTTGCGTGCTGCCTGTTTACTCTTTTATGCATGGGCGCGTCTCCTGATGGGAAGTTCTGGCCCATTAGCATTGCAAGCTCTAGGTTTTCATTACATGTTGGCACGCAGCAAGGGACTCTCACTTAACTATAATCTAAGGCAGGACTTAAGTCTGATGCTCCTGGTGGGTGATGGGACAGATGCAGAGAGTGTTGCTGTGATAGTGTGAGTCAGGTGGCATGCCAAAGAATCACAGTGAAAGCGGTTTGCTGTAGCAGTCCAACTGACCACTTGCCCATTGTACCCTCAGGTGCCCATCCAGTTCTGGCAGCACGGCGTGGCTGACATGCGTCTGCACACGGAGGTGAAGGCAGGCTCGGTTCTGGACTATGCCTGCGACGAACCCACCTTGCCGCCATACCTCACCCTCACGGTCAAGGGGGCGGGCTCGTCCGAGGTCACCGCCGACATGAACTTCTTCAGGGAGTACAACAAGCTGTACTACGAGAACTTCATCTACATCGCTGCCACATACACCTTCTCACAGTACGTCTACAGTCTCTGCCATATAACAGGGGCAGCATTTGGGTATTGAAATCGCCATATCTTAGCCATGTAGATACATTTTTTTTTTTTACACAAATCCATTCCAGGCTTTTAGTCTACAAGCAGAATTGTCATTGATTTGTACTCATAATTCTTAAGTGCAGTTTTCATAATGGTAAAATCTATTCTCGCTGCAGCTGTTAATTTTATGTTCAAGAGCTCCTGTATGATGTCATGGTGTGATTACAGGGGTGTGTCACAATCTTAATTATATCATAGTAAACAGTCATTTGCAGACCCAGAGTAGGGTGCCTCAGGTTATGCAGGTTTCTGTTAAAAACGCATACTTGCTGCACTTGGGTGGAGCTAAAGAGGCTGAGTTCAAGGCATGCCTGCTTGTCTTGGTACATAGCCATCCTGATGCCAGTGAGATGTGCTTACATTCACTTAGCATGCCAGGAATTGCCCTTATGCACAGTTAGCATAATTTGATAATGACTGTCTTCATGTACAGTTAGCATAATGCCAGTGGGATAACAGTGGCATCTTGTCCTAGGGATCCTGGAAAACGGCCGGTGGGTAAGAAGCGGGACGTGAGCTGCGCCGAGCTGGTTCTGGACGTGGAGACGAAGACCCAGAGAGTAATCCTGAAGAAGAAGGCAAGGAGCTGCTCCGTGCTCTCAGAGTCCAGGAGACTGCGCTGCATGTTGATTCTTGTTTTTCACTCTGCCGTCTCCCTTTGCTCCTCAGGAACCAGGGAAGCGCTCACAGCTGTGGAGGATGACTGGCACAGGAATGCTCTGTCACGAGGGCTCCTCCCCCCCTCAGAGCAAGCCCGCCCAGCCGCGGCCCCTCGACTCCTCCCTTGTTCTGGACATCGCGGGATTGGCTGCTGTCACTGACAACAGGTGGGAGTCGTTACGACCCGTATAATCATGGCAATGTTCCCTAGAGCCGGAGCTAATTATTTACAGAGCATAGCTGCATGTTAAAACATTGCCCTTTCTCTGTCTATCTGTCTTTTAAAAAAATGTATAAATATGCTTTGTTAAGCTTGAGTTTGTTTCAAGTGTTAAGCTTTTTAAGGTCAGTCTCTTTCTCTCCATTCTCCAGTTATGAGCCCCTGATGTTGAGAAGGCCAGACTCTCGACGCAGTACGACCCAGACCTGGCATTTCAGCTCTGGAATGCTGACCTGTGGGCTGCCCAGACTTGTGGTGCAGGTGTGTGTGTGTGTGTGTGTGTGTGTGTGTGTGTGCAAGTGTGGGTTTTTGGATCATCTCCACTCTGGCTTTGCCTGTGTATTATACTAAATTGCACATCATGGTTTTGCATTTATTGGCCATTCAGATTGTATGTCAGTGTGCCATGTTGGATGGAGAACTTGCTTGGGATGAGTGTTGATGATTTTGTCCAAAATCTGTACTTAATGCAATACTTAACATGACCTTAATACATATGCAGCTATGTAGAATCATTCTTAGATCTGGCTGAGTAGCGCTGATGGTGTGTCCCACCCCTCCAGGTGAAAGGTGGGGTTTCTGGGCTGTATGACGGGGCGGAGGTGGTTCTGGGGCCAGACTCCGGCCTGCTGGAGCTGCCTCCTGAGCAGCAGTTTATCAATCAGAAGATGCGGCCCGGCTCAGGGGTTTTGTCGGTCCAGGTCTTGCCTGACGGGCCCACCCGGGTTCTGCAGGTAAGCTGGCCTGGTGGGGCATTCTCCTCCTCTGTGCTCTGTGTTTCCACCTTTTTGATCTTGTTTCTGTTTCTTCAACTCCATTTTTCTATCTCCATTCTCTTTGTGTGTCCACCGCCATCTCTGTTTCTTCACCTCCACTTCTGTGCCATTTCCTCTGATTCACTAAAAGGCCCCTCAGGTTCATTCTCTCAGGGAAAACCTTACCTCAAACTGATACATTAATCATTGTTTTAATTTCATATTTCCCAAACCTGGTCCTATAGGCACACTTTGTTTTTGTGCTAGCTTCTGTTCCAGCTGAGCCTCACTTAATTAGCTTTAATCGGGCTGTTAATTTAATGTACCCAAAGGTAGCTGGTGCTCAGTGTTAATTTTACGCTTTCTGTGCCTTTAGAAATTGAAGTCTGATAAAATTTTAGCATTGGTACTTAAAGGCAGCAGATAATGTTTGCTAAAAATTTTGGTGCACCAGGCCGGGCAGGGGGTCACTGTTGAAGCTCTGTAAAACTTGTCCTTGTCCTTGTCCTTGTGTCTTTGAGTTTGTTTTCTGTCAGTGATGGAAGGAAGCCATAATCCCTCTGGACTCCATGTCATTTTCAGATCAGCGACTTCAACCAGCGGCGGATAAACCGTTCCTCCCCCAGCACAGAGGAGGACAAAGAGGGCAAGCAGAAGAAGGTTCCAGAGGAAGAGCTGGAGGTACGCTTGTATTCCCATACCCTGTATTTACCCTTTGTGGTAAGATGTAATGAGAAAAGCAACCAATCCATGTGAACCTGCATGGGTGGTCTTCTTTTTGTCCAGGTTTTGGTGAACCTAGAGGAGGGTGTCGGGATTTCGCTGGTCAATAAGCTGCCTGAGGAGCTGGTGTTCACCACCTTGTCAGGCATTGATGTCCACTTCACCCGCACTGCTGCCAGTGAGGTTCTGGAGCTCAGTGTGCAGAACATCCAGGTAACATTGTAATGTTAGCATTATGGGCCACGGTTAACATATATTACCATCAGTGTGTGATGGGTAGTTAAATGCACTTTTGTGATTGCTTATTCCAAATTACATTTCTTGGGTGTTTGCGATGACACCTGACTCCTTCCTGTCCTCTCTGTGTCAGGTGGATAACCAGCTTCTGGGTACCACCCAGCCGGTGATGCTTTGCGTGACGCCAAACTCCAGTGAGAGCAGCTCCATGGACACGGGTCCCGCCCTGCAGGTGAACGCAGTGAAGGTGCCCAGCAGTCTCATGCTGACCGACCTGTTCAAGGTGAGCTCTATGGTGAAAACACCAAGCTCCAAAGTCCACTTTGATCCAAACAAAATTGAATTGAAGCACAATGGGTGGGCATGGAGTTTGTGGTCAGGTAGATTATCAGATATGCTGGGAAGAGATGTTTTATATTGCCTACCTTAGATGGTTTGTTATATCATAACACACCATTCTGTGCATGTTGTTATTATTTTATTGTTACTGTTATGTAACTTTGGTGGAGACTTTTTTCTAGAGAGACAAACAAAGCTAACAAAGGAGGATAAGTAATATCAAATACAGTCTAGTTAGAATTAAAGTAAATTTACATCAAACTGAAAACCAAGTATTAACAATATATTATATTCCATGAAAAACAGACTTATGCTTAAGAGATATGAGCCTTGGGTCTGACAGTAAGCAATAACAAAAACATTGTATGAAATGATGACCAGTGGATCCATGTGAAAGACATCATAACTTGCATCATACCCATAAGTGGCTGATAATGATAATGATCCTGAAGGTCATTATGCTGAAGTTTTCCAGCACGTGCGATCAGTTTGAGGTCATGCTTTTTCCAAGTCTGAAAGGTTATTTAAATGAGGCGGATGGCGTCAGCTGCAAAAACAGCCATTGGAGTGTATTCTCAAAGCCTGTTATGGTTCACTGCCAGAGGGTTCACGTGCAATTCCTCTTTCAGCACCTGATGGTCACGGCCCGACGATTCACGGTCATCATCGAGGAGAAGCTCCTTCTCAAGCTGCTCAGCTTCTTCGGTTACGGCCAATCGGAGGCAGGTGCGTGAGTTCACGGGTTCTTCCGGAAAAACACGAGACGTGCACTCAGTGGCATTTGGTGGTTATTTGAATATTGCAGTGCTATGGATTGCCAGTTTGCGAAAGGTAAACTTTAGATAAGGCTCAATTCAAAGGCGACCACGGTTATTTCAGCTTTTTATCAGTGACTAGGTGTCAACTGCTATAATGTCACCATGAGACAGACAAAGCCAAACTCATTCATTAATTTGACAGACTTGTTTTTGCTGTTCAAAGGACAGATAGGGCCTGAAAACAGGAAAAAAAGGTCCTTTTCTTTGAAGTGTCATCTTTAGTTTACCTTTCATGTCTTTTAATATGTGAAAATGTCAGTGTTTTGCAAGCCCCTGTGAGGCAGATGTTTAATCTTCAAATGGGATGCGCTATATCATTCAGCTTTATTAACTGACACATAATCCTGTTGAACACAATCCTCTCCTGAAGGAAAGTGATGGAACAACTGCGCCCATTATGCGATTATTTCAAATTATTCTTATGAAACGGCAGTCTACTCATTTATGTGATTCAAGTGTGTATTCAAGTGTTTGTGGTGTGTGGTGCGTGTGGTGCACGTGTGTGCGCGCATGTATGTGGTGCTCATACGTGCATTTTTGTGTGTGTTTGCTGTGTTCATGCACATATGAGCACATGTGTGTGCACCTGCATGCATTGTGGGTGCATGCGTGCACTCCTATGTTTATGTGTGTGTACATGTGTACTTGTGCATCTCAGAGCTGGAGAAGCTGGATGAGAGTCTGTATGAGAAGACCAGTGAAGATGGTGGAGCACCGAAGCGTTACTACTTTGAGAACCTGAAAATCAGCCTGCCCCAGGTCAAACTCAGTGTCTTCACTTCACACAAACTTCCTCCAGATCTGAAGGTACCTAATCCTCGCCCCAAAACTCTTATCACCTTCCTCTCTTCGTTATCTGTACTGTATCCATCCACCCAATGATATACACTGTTATCACAAATTTAAGGTTTTAGTATATACCTGATTTTTTTATTCACCAAATTAGTTGTTCATGCTTTTGCCACAAGGGGGTGCAATGACTTTATCGTTCACCCTCCTGTAACTACAACCAAGAAGCAGGGTGGACAGCAAAAAATTATATGGTCTGCTTTTGCATTTAAGCTCATATGCTTGTCATTTGAATTAGTTTGTTGATTCAGTTTGACCTTTTTGATTATTTAGAATGTTTTAGCTGAGCTGAGTTTTACTGATTGAATTGCCTAAATGTGTTAGATCTTTTTTGAAGGAGGCCTTTACTGTTTTTGATTTGTTGAAATATTGAACAAGATTGAATAGATGCTGTTCTTTAATGACTTCAATACTGCTTCTAGAATTTGTGAAGAAGTGTAGCTAGAAAACTCTTTCATGCAGTGTCATAAGATAGTATGTATGGGATTTTTACTGCATATGCAGCAATGCATAGGTCCGATATACCTACAAGGCAGTTTAGGGTAAGCAATAATTCTCTTTCAAGTACCCCTGTTCTAATATGATTATGGTGTCTTGTGATACTATTAAAATATTTGTTAGACTGGAGGAGTTGAGAGTTGCACACATGACGCAACTAAACGAGTAACAGAGCTGCTGGAGCTGCTCTGGTTCTTTTCCACGGTAACCCTCTCTGGATGTGTTGCTTCTCACAAAGAGGATGTGGCCATTTTGAATTTCTGAGCCTGCCTTGTGATGACTTTGCTGTGTGTTAGGCCCTTAAAGGTACCCTGGGGATCCCTCTCATCCGGTTTGAGGACGCCATCATTAACATGTACCCCTTTACCCGGGTCCATCCGTATGAGACGCAAGAGATCATCATCAACGATGTACTCAAGCACTTCAGAGAGGTGAGCCTCAGTCTACCCATTTGCAGTATTTTGCCTTTTAATGCTTACACGTGGTGAGCAAAGGAGATACTGCCTGAGCTTTACCATCACCAGTGTAAGAGCGGTGTAGAGATTTCCTACAGGTGATTTTTTGGGACCCTGTTTCCAATTAAAATTACAAAATAAACTTGACATGGGAAGAATAAATGAACATATGTAAGAAGAATAATAGGCGTGTAACATAATATTCTCTGAATGATATTGTCTGTTCGGTTGTTCTAACCAAATTAATTTGTCACACTGCAGATTTATTGGATTTGCTGGATTTATTATTTCGTATTGTTTCTGTCTCTCTCCCTCCCTCCCTCCCTCTTCCGTCATTCTCTCTTTCTCTCTCTGTCTCTCTCCCTCCCTCCTGCTTCCCTCATTCTCTCCCTCTCTCTCTCTCTGTCTCACAGGAGCTCATAAGTCAGGCGGCTCAGATCCTGGGATCAGTGGATTTCCTGGGGAACCCCATGGGTCTTCTCAATGATGTCACAGAGGGCGTCTCTGAGCTCATCAAGTATGGCAACGTGGGGGGCCTCATCCGAAACGTCACGCATGGGGTTTCCAACTCAGCTGCCAAGGTATGGCCGATCAGCTTATCCTTTCACATGTTAGTGCTGACACATCACACATCAGTCATCTCGTTACATTACATTACATTACATTATGGCATTAGGCATTTAGCAGATGCTCGTAGCCATGTACAACACAAAGTGCATTTTTTTCTGGACAAGGGTGTTAAAGTGCTGGGGGGGGTGGGTGGTCCTCAAGTGCCAGAAGTACACACTGCTAATAATAGAATGTAGCACCATGGACCCTTGGTGTAGCTATAGTGAGCCTTCACACACACCAGTCCTGTCCTATTTTACTCCTCCACACCTTATTGTCAGCAGACCTTAATAAACACAAATTTGCCTTCATTTACATTGGTCCACACCTGTCAGTCAGCATACACATCTGCTCCGTGTATATACTGTAGTCCTCACTTATATCCATCTGTATGTGGATACCTGAAAGTGACGGCACATTTTCAGGCTAAGCTACAGGTCTGTGCGCACCTGTTCATTGTGTGTATGGCTGCCTCTTTATTTGCCACCGCAGGGTCTTAGAGTTCACACCAAATAAGGAAGACATTGCAATTGACCTGGCTCCAGCACGTTCAAGTGTGAGAGACGCAGTCTGTCCTCTCTGTGGAGATGGGTTTTTGAGAACTGCATGTACTGAAACAGCAAATGCGCATGTTTTATTCAGGACTTCCAGGAAAGCGGGCATAACAGTGCAGAAAGGTCAGTTGTTTATCACCTGGTTTCCGATGGCGTTGCATTAGATGATCTAGCTGACAGGCTGCACCTAAAATGTGCTGTAAAAAGGCTTAGTGTCTGTTTAAGACTGTATTATCTCTGGTGGCAGTCACACCATGGTGAGAATTATCAAAGTATCACTATACCATTGCTATAAAAATATGCAAATAGCTCAAGTCCTTTAAATGGTGTTTGTCAAACCACATTTACAACCATAAAAATGAAGGAGAGTAATGATCATCACTGGGATCCCATTTTTCAAAATTGAATTCCAGTAATAAAATGTTTTTAAGCAGCCACTGGTATGGAAACTGCTGAGGCATGAAAAAAAGTGAGGCGTGACAAAGACACAGCTCTCAAAATGAATTTTTAAGGGACCTTTTGATGGATAATGCTCTATTCTGAGGTAAGTGATAGATGGTCGCATTCATGGAGTATAGGGACCACTCTCAGTGTAATCACGTGGATCACATGTTGGACTGCAGCAGCCGTGTCAGCCTGGACGGTCGGCCTTGGTCGATGAGTTTGGCCCTTAGAGTAAGGACCAGCTCGAGTCGCTTCCAGCTCTACAGAGAGGCCAGATCCCAGCATGCCTCTGTGACAGATTGCCCCAGCCAAGCCAGCTTAGTGTCAACTCAACTACTTTGTCCAGTCCCCCCTCCCATTCTCTCCCTGCAGGCTCATTCACTCCTCTTTGTGCCAGAGGTGGGAAGAGATGGCACTTGCTTCGGCCGGCCAGCGGGTCGGATGCTAGCTGTTGACCGAGTCTGAGCCACCCGTGTTCTCGGCATTGCCAAGTGCCAGCTTGTGTGTCTTCTGGCTAATGGCTTTTCCTCTCAGAGTGCCAGTAAAGGGTTGATGTTAGAGTCCAAAAACAAGAACCCCTCCCCCAACCCCCATTTAAAGACATATACCTTTTCTTCCATAATTACCTCAAGCTGCTTCAAACTAAAGAAGAACAAACAGCGATGAATAAGATCCAGCACTAGCTTATCGAATTAGACTGCTTCATAGCTTGTGAGTTTCTGAAAGTAAAAGAGCCCACATACAAAGTAAGTGCACTGCACTTTGGCCTCAAGTTTTAGTATTGACTTTATAAATTATTATGGGCAGAAATAAGATTGTGTAATCAAAAAAAGTGTTATTTTCCATTCTGTGGATCCCCCCAGTTTGGTATTAAATCCGGACCATGCCAGTGCTGGCTGTAGCTGGGCGCCTTGTGGGCCAAGGCGTAATTGGAATTAGCCCAGCGAACGGTTCAGTTGGCGGGAATATCTGAGTCTCTTCGCTCTCCAGCGACTTCCGCTGGCGAAGCAGACACCTGCGGTCTGCTTGCACAAAACTGCACGTCGAGCTGTTGATATACTGATTCCAAATAAAGGATATTAATTTGCTTGTGCACCCAAGTGGTTGCACCTGTTACCATTCCACTCTTTGTGGATGATCAACAAAGAATAATTAGTTTACATGAATGGCATCAGATGCAAATAGCCATATTTAAATGAGCTGTTTTGTAGGGATCTTGACCATGGCCGGTTTAAAATCGCACCTGTACAAATGAGAGAATGCGGTGCTGTTCATTCAGGCATTTGCTGCCCCTTCACTCCCTATCATGCTATTTCTTCTGGAAACTGGCTCTAACACCCAATTTCCACATCCTTTCTGGTTCCATTCCAACCCAGGTAAACATGATAAAGTGTGCATTTCATTTAATCCGCTCGGACCATTGCATTAAATGTTATCTAACTCCACTCGTGGATTTTGATGCTAAAAGGAGCTGTAGCTGTTTTCCTTTTCTTGTGTGTTTTGGAGGAGAGGACCTGCATGTCTGTTCTCTTCTGAACTGATGGAGGAGGTTGTAACAGCGTCCAAAGCTTGTGAACACGACTGAGCATTCCAAACTAGGAGAAGCCATAATAAATAGTAGTTCATAAATTATTCACTTAGACATGAATAATTTGAATAATTTTCTACAGGGGGGTAGAAAAATAATGGAAATACCAAATAAAATATGAATATTTATGAAAGAGTTAGGTTACTATTTGCCTTTCGAACAGCTTCAATCCTTTGTGGAATGCCATTATGCAAGTTTCAAACTGTTTTAGTGGGATATTGGACAATTCCTTTTCAGCAGTGCATTCAGTTCTGATGAAAGAGGTAGAAATCTTCTCCCCACCATACATTCCAGAACTTTCAAAAGAGGCTCAATTATACGTGTAGATCTGGTGGTTCGACAGGCCAGGGAGGGTGTTTGACTTCATCCTGGTGTTCATGAAACCACGCTTGAATCCATTTAGCAATGTGTATGGGAGTTATTATCCTGGAATATGGGAACATCTTGAGGAAAAAATGTTTGTACAGTAGTGGGCACCTGGCCTACTGAAACAGCTTGGTATTTCCCTGCCATAAGTTTACCATGTAGAGTTATAATCGCATCCAATGACACACACAAGTTTGCTGCCACACAATGACAGATACACCATCATGTCTGACTCTTCATGTATGGTGTAGGATCTCTCATAATGCTTTAGAAACTAATATTAAAGTATTGAGTTTAAAATGTCTTTTCTGGCAGGAAGGTACTTGTAATTAGTATTGCCATTGCATAAAAAAACATTGTTGATCGTGATTTAGTTATTTTAAAATGTGCATCACATTTCATTTGGTGTTTCCATCATTTTGTCTAATAGTGGTTGGGTGGCTCTGAGCCAAGGTCTCTTCAGGTCTTCATCCCCAATGAACTTTCCATCCTCTCAGTGGAAAATAAAAGTGGGTCATTACACCCATGCTTCTCTGTTCTGGAAAACGTGTCATCTATGTTGTTTTTCTTCGTCTCAAATGGAGCCACCGGCGTGGTTTTGCGAGCAGTAAGAAAACGCCGCTTTTGGTGCACACATTCTAAGAGCTCCCAGCTTTTCCCATAAAACACCCATGCCAAGACATCGAGCCACATCGTTAAAATTCCATGATAGAATTTAATGAAAATTCACTCTTCAAAATCTCATTTTAATATGCATCAATTAAATGTGGTACCCAGTAGGCCTTTATGGTATACTTAGGGAATGATTATCCCAAGTTTATTCTTTTTCTGACAGTATCGAGGGAGTACCTGGGAGTCCTTGGCTACACTCATGCCAGTGGCTCTGGTGATGTTGACCAGGGTTTCATGACCCTAGTGGGAAAGCTGGGCCTCTTTATGGGCCTGTCAGGTCAGCTGTTTACACGGGCATCGCTGGCACTCCTGCACAAGCTTTCCCATGGCTGGATGAAGTCACCAGCCATGAGCAGTTCGCCCTGGTACTTTTACCTCAGCCTGTCCTCACTATTTCCATTCTATTTTTGAATTTCCTTGTTTGGAAAGTTCAAATGCCCTTCCCCCACTGGATTATCGTAGAAAATATGATAACTATTGTGTCTACTTTTACTGTTGAAATTGGAAGCTAAGTCGGTTTTTCATCTGTGAAAAAATACAATCCCAGCGCTCTTCAGAATTGCAAGTACACATCAGCCAGTCTGCTGAATGGTCAATGGCCATGTTGTCATCTCCATGAGCACTGGAGTTCTTTCAGTTTGGCCTTGTTGTCAGCACTAAAACTGCATGTTTTTTCATCTTTAAAGCTAAGCTTGGGCCAGTCCATGTTCACCCCTTATTTGACCATCAATCTCTCCACTGAAAGTTCTCACAGTTACTCCAAACCCTTTCTTAACCCCCCACCCCCACCCATGTCCCTGCACTTCAGTACGGGGTGGCAGGCTGTAAACTTGAAAGCATTCACATTCTCTCCCCTCTCTTTCCCCTGGGACTGTGTCCTGGTAAGTACATTGGTTTAGATTTGCAGAAAAGGCAAGAAAAGAGAAAAAAAAACTAGAGGGGGGAGGAGGTGGAGGAGGAGGGGGAGGGAGAAGAATCAGAGCGGAGCTGCCCTTCAGATGAACCCTCCGGGGACGTCGCTCGGCGGGGTCATCCCAAGTTCAGGCCTCCCTCTCGCTGGCTGTGTGCGCGCAGAGTGAGGAGAGAAGAGGCTGCGACGGAGGGTGGCGCAGAATGGAGGAGAGCACAGAGCAGAGCGGCCTATTTACACAGCACGGCCTCCAGCAGGGAGCTCTATGGGCCTGTAACACAAGCCCACTTCCAGCAGACACCTGCTGAGGCAAGGGGGGGAACTTACTGGGCAAAGTCAGGTCAGCTTGGGGTGGTTGAGTGAGGGGGGGGGGGGACTTTACTGCCTGATATATTGGACAGATGGGTGAAGCAGCACGCACACATCGGTTCCCTAAAAAACATCTCAAATGTACAGCAGTGCAGGGATCTGGCTGGCTCTTACTCCAAGCAGCAGGGAGAATGACTTTTGTTTTTATTTCAAGCATGCATTTAAATGTGTAAACCATACCAGCTGTTCAGGACATTCTACAGCCTTATAATCGAGTCCCATTTAATACGGTGGTATGCAGAATTTCCAGCAGTACTGTAAACTTAGAGGGACTGGCTCAGGCATTAGAACGGGAATACGTTTTCCCCTCAGCCTACCTGATGTAATTCACTTCTATTTTCCTTCATTTTAAATTATACAGTTAAAATTAACTTTGGGAGATCTCAATTTTCACACAGAATTAAGTTATGGACTACAATTTGTGTGGAACTGTGAATGAATCGCTCGGTAAAATGTTTTGTAAAAAAAAAGACTATATAAATCATTACAGGGTTGTCTGTGTGCAATCTTATGTCAGTTGAGTACATTTTGAAATGTCTGAACTTTTTTTTTATCAATTAAGCCAGATTTGTTCCCATGAATGGCCCCTTTGAAATGTTTAAAAGGTGTCCTCTGAAGCACATTGTGGGGGGAGGGCAGTGACAGTGTGGTCGGCAAGACTGCCAGAGCCTTTGATTGAGACAAATGAGAGGCAACCAGTCACTCTGCACAAGAGGCCCAGTCAGCTGGGATGGCTGGCTAATCAGGCAGTTCACACAGGGAGCCCTGTGGGGGTCCTTTGACAGGTTAAATAGTCCCACCCCCTGAGTCAGGGGCATTTAGACTGGTGTGGGTTGGTAGGGAGCTAATGAGCTTAGTTGGGTGGTAATTAGGGGTGAACGGAGGGGGGCTGTGACAGGCCCATGGGCTTGGACATGCAGATGTACAGACCCACAGGCTACAGATTAGGTCCTTTCTGTTTGTAGGTATTTGGTTTTTTTCTAGGTTTAATAAAAGGTTAGTGAATGACCCTCTGTTGTGGTGTTTCCCATCCTGTACTCACTGTCACCACTTCACTGGGGTAAGAAATGAAATGAAAGGCACTCTGGGTAATTGCTCTAGTGGCTTGATGTTAAACGCAGTCTCGGGCTACTGTCCACACCCTGGCATCTTGGTAACTTCTCTACATCAAGTGTGATGTGATCGCATACTCCATAAATTGTACCGTGGTTATTAGCATTTCAGATTCAGTGGGGTTGAAATCATTCATTTCAGACCAATCCCAATGTCCAGTGCTCCAATTAATCTGAAGGCTGATATACACAACTTCACCATGTTGACACAATGTTAAAACCAAAGCTGCGGTGAGCATGTTTTGATTTTGAGTTGTGTGAGTTGACTTTTTCCCCTGAGAATTGTGGCAGTGAGCGATGATAAGAGGTGCTCAGTTTTCCTCCAGGCCTTTCTGAAGTAGATGATCCATTGATCACTTGAAGCTCCCTGTTCTGAGCACAGAATGATGAAAACTTTGACCCTTGGTTTTGATACTGGAAGGTGTAGTTACATAAAACTATTTTTTGGAAACTGAGCTGCCAGTTTTTTTTTTAAGAGCAAAATACATTTATAAAATATATATAAATCAGAAAGGGTATTTGGAGGACTGATTGCTTCTTAGAATGTACCATGTTTGCTTTCCTTGTTTAATATTGTAAAAAGCAAAAAAACACTAATTCCAACAGTGAAGTAAATACACAGCTGCAGGTCTGTTGCATGTTCTGATTGTGATTCATTCTCGGCTAGTAAGATCAGATGGTACCTCCCGCACCCATTATACCTGCTGCTGGATCTTAGGTGGTGTCTCCCAGCTGGTTGGGAGGTGTCGAAGGTGTGTTCAAAACACGTGGTGTGGCAGCCTGGCCAGACTGACTGTCCATCTGTCCTCAACAAGTCATGGGTGGTATGCTTGAACACAGCCCAGAATCAGGCCCGAGCCAGCCCAGCCTTTCTCCTATAGATAGTCTCTTAGAGGCCCAGTCCTTGGTTTGTTTGGAGAAAACAGTTCCTTGAATCAGAAATGTTGAGCATTTTCAGTGCAATAATCATAATTGCTATTATAAAGCTGTTATTATGCATTATTATATGGGTACCAGGAGAGTAGGTCAGCCGTTATCTTTATGATCTCGAAGAGATATGCGGTTTGTTTTGGTTTTCTGTTTTTAATAGCCTGGGGGAATGCCTTGTGTTTATTTTCCACACCACATTAATGGATTTTTAATGTGTCATTGGCTGTGATTTATGCTGAACTTGTGACTTGAATTTGGGGCTCTGCGTATTTTGTAAGAGTTGACAGAACCAAATTAACCTTGACAACTTTGTGAAATTACACTGAAAAGCATGGGCCTGCACATAATCTATGGCTTCATCCTTTTTTTTTCAAAGCACAGCAGTCATTCTGTCCAGTTCAGCTCCGGTGGGGCTTGCTTCGGTTTCCCATCTTGGTAAATGCTGTCACTGAGCATGAAATTACTTTGAAGTCAAAAGTTGCTGTGAAAGTGTCTTTTAGAATAGAACCAGAGTGTGCAGTTTGGTGTTGTGCTATACTATGGGCATAGGGTAATATTATGCTGGTTTGTTTCAGTCCTGTTGATTTAAGATAGAATGTCCACAATGTTACAATCCTCTAGTTGTTATAGCTGTGGGAACCTACTATTGAGTGAATTAGAAAGGCACTAGCGTGTGTTTGCCGGGGTGCCTTCTGCCTCCACAGCCTTAAGACAAGAAGCCCTGGATACGGATTCTGTGTGTACCTTTAGTTTGCAGGAACCTTGTCGGATGGGCTTGGAAAGACCATGGACAACCGACACCAGAGTGAGAGGGAGTACATCCGTTACCATGGCGCCACCAGCGGAGAGCACCTGGTGGCTGGAATCCATGGACTGGCACATGGTATGTAGTTTTTTCAGTGGGTGTGTGTTGTGCATGTATGTGTGTGTGTGTGTGTGTGTGTGTATGTCTAGCTGCTTGGGTTTAATGTGCAAGCACAATCTATCATAAGCCTGGATCGAGAAGTAAAGATAACCACCAAGTACACATCTGTACTTTATATGATTTCAGTCGATGCAGAGAGCCCATTTTGAAGGCACAGGAGGCCTCCTCAATCTCACAGCAGTCATGTCCTAGCTCTGCCTTTGTTTATTGTACATACCATGTCAAGAGGAACTGACGTTTAAAGTGACCTTTCTCACGTTACACCTGAATGTTGAGAAATGTCACATCCATTTAGTGATTTTTTTTACAGCGGTTTGTACAAAAATAGTGGTCGTGTGAAACACATTTGGTTTAAGGGTTCAGTTCCTTTGTTGTGTGTTTCATTTTCATTTTCATTACGATCATTTTGGCAAATTGAACTTCCACAGTCTTCAATTGTTTGCTGAACTGCATGTGCTGTTTGAAATTGCAAAATTTTTCAAGTTGTTTTTTTCCTACAAAGGGAAACATCTGAAAGTGAAAATTATTTTAGAAATAATCAGGTTTCTTCAACCTGATTTTAGACTATATATGCTTAGTCTTCCTATGTAATGCCAGGTGGTCCCAACACATCCTAGGGGAGTTGCATGACCTTCATTGTAAGGATGGCCCGATGTTGATCTTTTAATTAGACTGTGTGACTGTCTTTTACGTATTTGTTTTGTATTTCGTAGATTTCTGTACCAGTGAAGCAGCATTTTGTTGGGATTTGGCTGTAGATGAATGTAAACACAAACCTGCTGTTGTGAGAGAAAGGATTTGTTTGGTTTGTGTTGTGTCTGCTCCTCATTTGTGTCTGCACATGAATGCTTAGATCATGATGTGGTAAATATTTCATTTGAAGACAGTGTTTCATACAGATTTATTTATGTCATTGTAATGTGTTGATATAGTTCTTTTCTGAATTTCTTTTCTAAGTAGTAAACAGTCGAATAAGGAACAGAATGTACTGTGACATTGGAAAAATGTACAACTTCAAAGCTTTTTGGTGTGACTTGGCAGGAAAATCTATAATCTGGTTTGAGGGTGTTGACCTTGGTTTTTTGTGTCTTGTAGGCATCATTGGCGGTCTTACCAGTGTCATCACATCCACGGTGGAAGGCGTAAAGACAGAGGGCGGTGTTAGTGGTTTCTTCTCCGGACTTGGGAAAGGCCTGGTTGGCACGGTGACTAAACCAGTGGCCGGAGCTCTGGACTTCGCCTCCGAGACAGCACAGACTGTACGAGACATGGCCAGCCTGAGCAATCACAGGTTTGTTGGGCGGGATTGGGGGCGTTACTGTAATTCTTGCCCATAGCAGTCTCAAGCTGTAACAGAGAAGCTAGGTTTGTTATCTACGAAAGGAGTGGAGCCATCAGCATCAGAAATAGCCAGAGTTGAATTTGTTCTCACGATTCTATGGAGCTATGGCTAGCTAAAAAAAAGTTTTAAATTGCTTTGGGTAGTCAGTGATTAGCAGCATATGTTAGCCTCTCTCTCCTCTCACTGGTCTGAAGTAGTAGTATGATAGATTTAAAATAGATTCTCATGCTGGAGAACAATGGGACTAATTCAGGATTCTTCTAAGGGCAAAGTTTAGGGCACCGATCCAGTCTGACAAAATATTTTCCAAATAAAATGAGGCAGATCTGGCTTCCAGGGAGGAATACCAAGATGCTGATCCTGTGAAGTTCTTCCCGAGAATGATAGAATGTCATATAAGGGCCGACCTCTTGTTCTCGGACCTAAGTGAAGAATAAAAAAGGAAAGAAAAAGACCTACTAAAGCTTTGTACTTTTTTAGAGGTTTTGTTTGTTTGTTTTGCTTTTGTTTAGCGTTGATGTAGGTGTGGAGTTTAATTATCTGGAGCTCAGCGTTTGCCAGCATCATCTGTTTTCTATTACTGCATCGCTGCACAGAAAAGGGTGAACGTGTCATTTAAATATGAAACAGCACTTTAGCTGGCTGTAACCTATAGTTTCGTGTTTGTAGGTGGCACGGGCAAAAGCATCTTGCTCGTCTTCAGTCTTCATTGACACCTGTGGAGCACAGAGGTTCAGGGCCAGGTCACGGTACACATGGCCCTGGTTTAGCTCTCTGGTCCCTTCCCTTCACTGATTCCATAAACAAGGACGCGGCTCTGAGCTTCTGAACCCCCAGTCGCCAGGATTGTTTGCGATGCGGCCGTGAAACGTATCACATAACCTGTAAAATGGGACTTCCTGCGGCCAGAGCTGGGCGTTTTTGCGTCATTCAGGAATCTTACACTCAGAGCAATAACCCGACACACCAGGGCACTCTTGTAAATCCCACCTGCGTTTTAATGGTACAGCCTTAAGCCAGGAGCCACCTGGGTCGGGTTGCACTCTAATTAGTGTCTAAAGCAAGGCTGGTAATGATCCGGACTGCGGCACAATGGGGCTCTGTAACTCTTACCTGCTGCGTTAAAAGCAGGGGGATAAAGGGGTGGAAGAAAGGCCTTTGGGTCTCACCCTGGCCTCGACTCGAGCCCATGGAACGAGCTGAACTTTGATTTCCAGCCTGAATCCTCTGGTTGTATTACAGAAGGTGTCTGGTATGTGAGGCCCATTTGTTCTGCGTTTTGCGTACATACGTGCGAGGCCAGAGCGAGACCTGCTGCTGGGGGGACAGTTTGGGGGGTGTTGATTGTGGGTTTGCAGTCCAGCAGGAATGAGAGGGTTTTCTGTCCTCCCCAGCGGTTCTGTGGGCAGCCAGAGCAGGGCCAGGGAGAGGGAGCGGAGGTGTGGAGGTGTGCGCAGGAGAGGGACCTCCCGGTGAACTGTGCTCCTGTGAGCTTGGTCATCGGGGGGGCGAGGATGAGAGTGGGGGGGGTGTGGCGGGGTGGGGGGGGAGCGCTGGAGCATGCCTGCAGCAGTGTGCCCAGGAGTTCAGCCAGAGTTCACACAGAGAATGCTGAGGATTCTCTGCCCACTGTGGGCACCGCACTGCCATACAAACACACACACACACAGATAGGTGCAAAAACACACACACACATACACAGGTACATATGCATCAACAAAACTACACACTTGGACAGGTACTTCCACACATATACGCAGGTGCAGTGCATACATAAACACTCTCACTCTTGGACTGTCTGATCTACGTGTTAAGGAACAGATGCCAACAAGCATGTGGGGAATGCCAAAAACAGGTCATTAATAACTGTAAAAAACCTTTTCCACTGGAGGACCCACACATGTGCTCCATCATGGTAATGGATATTTTCGTCCTCCCTTTTCATAAGGACTAATAACATATGTAACAAAACAAAAACAGACATTACTTTTAAAATGTTTTGCCTGAATGCATCAGTCACCTTGAAGCAATATTTCTGTGGTTATCTTGTAGTACTGCAACTTGACATTATGTTGAATTCCATTAAAAGGTGCTGTTGCTTTTTGTGCTGTGTGGAATGGCAAGTAGAATTTCCTTAGAATAACATTGTAGATTATGTAATCTCTCTCCTGTCCTTCAACCCGTCACAGCGGCCTTGCAGCTCCCCTCTCCTCTCTTCTTTCTTCTCCTCTACTCTCCTCTTCGCTCCTCTCTTCTCCTCCTACGTACGCCCCATCCATCTGCTCCGCTCGGATCGCAAACAGGAAATAAACAAGTAAATGAAAAGCAGACGTCCGTGCGGCCCTGGGGACGAGTGGAATTGTGGGATTGTCGGCGGTCCCTCCGCTCTCCTGCCCTGCTTGTGAACTCTCCCTCCTCCCGTCTCTCAGCGCCCTCCCCCACACCACCCTCCCCTGCCCCTGCCCCTCCCGTTCGCACTCGCACAGTCCAGGCATCCGTCCAGGGCCAGCTCGGTTACAGTCCCAAAACAAAGGGAGAGAAAAAGTGGTGGTGGTGGTGGGGGGTGGTTTGACCGAATAAGCATTTGCCCCCCCCTCCCCACCACCTACTCCAACCCCTCCTCAGCTGTCAGTTTAGATGGGATTGCAAGGCCCTTGTCATGCACTGAGCCAGTTTGCAGAAAGTACACTCTTTGGTTGGAAATGATCATTCGGGTGTTTGGTCAGATTTCGGGATAAGCCGGGTCCAGACTGGTGAGGTAGATAGGGGGCAACAGGAGAACCGCAGACCTCACATAGGTCCATCCTGTACGCTTTGTCATCAGCCTGAAACATTCCCACAATAAGACCCTCTGCAGCTGGTCGTGGGTGGCAGTTATTCAGGCCAGTGTACACAGCTTAGTTTCTTAACACTTTGTCCAAGTATACAGTAGGGACTTCACTGGAGAAATTGAGGTTAAGTACCAGTCTTGAGGGCACGGCTCTGGGAATGGAGACTGCAAGGTTTTGTTTACAAGACTGTCTTCTCAAGACAGCCACTTTGCCACCACCTGCCACTGTAGGTCCTGCTGGTTTGGACCACTGGTGGTTCAGCGTGGGTTAGAGCAAAAGCACAGTGCGTATCCAGGTCACTCTTCTCATTGTTTTGAGCGAATGTAAATACTCTTTTATTGCGGCTGGCCTCATGCAGAGGAGGATGCAAATTACTCTTAAATAAGAGAGAGTGAGAGAGAAAAATAGCATGCCATGCTTTTTTACACTTCGTTAAAAAAAGGTCAAGATATGATCAGTTTACATTTAAATACTTGCCCGAAGTTTGAACCCCAACCGAGGACTTCAGCAATTCGGAGCCGGAATTTGACAGTGAAATTGCCGGACTGGGAACAGTTTGAGATATGAGCGCGCCGCAGGCCGGCTCGATGTGATGAATACCAGACATGTAAATGAGACATGCTGCCACAGGCT
The DNA here is from genome assembly GCA_022829145.1 of Albula goreensis. Lineage (NCBI taxonomy): Eukaryota > Metazoa > Chordata > Actinopteri > Albuliformes > Albulidae > Albula > Albula goreensis. The sequence continues at coordinate 12,127,404 of CM040752.1, forward strand.
GTGTAACCCAGTCTAGGAGCGTGGGGCCGGGATAAACGTTTGAAAGCGATAGCGGTTGCATCTGAAGTGTGCATATCGTGATAAGGGTTGAGGGGGATCAGAGCAGAGGGAGCCATCTGGCTCCAAGGGGCAGGGAGGGGTGCCATACCCCGCAGGTTCCCCCGGTTGGAATGGGCCTACGCAGGGAAAGCAAGCGAGTGATCTGAAAGGCGAGCGGAGCTGGACGTCGGACATCCCTGCTAAGACAGCGAGGAGGGGAGGCTGTTTGTTTGCGCCCGTTGACAGCAGCCTGGCCTGGCTCCAAGCCCCGAGCCTGACCTGTTGCTGAACCTTATTGTTCAGCCCTGCAGTGGAGTGTGGGCTTTTGTGTGGGAGCGCCCCACGAGAGGGGGGGCAAGGGGCTTTTGGGGGGGCAGGGGGGAGGGAGGGTGGTAGGTGAAGGAGTGTGTCAGTTCAGAGAAGCAGGAAAGGACATTACAAGGACCTTGGTGTCCTCTTACTAGTGCCAGGAATGGGCTTTGATTGGGTTGATTAAATTGATAGCCATCTACTGATTCTTTAAAATGAAAGACGCAAGGAGTTCTACAAATGAATTTTTTAAAATGATTCATTCCTTAAAAGTTGACTTAGGATACATTGCCATTGTTGTTTCACATTATCATTATTTATACACTGTCATAGCTCTGATACTGACCACTTAGGTTATCTTTTTGGTGCAAGTCCAGTTCCCAAACAGCTCCTCCACTCTGCTGTCTGTAGATAATGTAAGTGTAGACTGTGACTTAAGATAAACTTATGAAGCAGCTATGGCTTTTTTCATTCCAAAATCATAAATAACCTAAATTCTATTTACAAAATAATAAAGAGAAGTATTTTTTGTCAGGTTTTTACAGACATTATTTATGTAAGGGGATCTGCAATGCATTTTCTGGTTTACACCCCAGTGTGCTTTACAGCAGGCTGTTATAGGAGACAATAGACATGTCTAAAAACCAGTTTCTATTAAAAATGGTTATTTAGATTGCTTACCTCACTAGCATGCATGGAATTTGTAAGATGAATAGCTTTTGCTTGCATTTATTTTTAAAACTGATAGAAACATCCCACAGTCACACCACACTACTATCACATCGTCCATGTTGGGTAGCTCTTCTTCTAGGGTGGTACAGTGCCTGGCTGGCATGACACAGCTCCCTATTCATTCATGTTGTCTCAATGTTGAAAATGGAGTTTGAGGGTAAAATGGTAGCACGTACGTGTGCTCTTTCCATCAAACATTGTAATGTTCTTAATTCATGTCTTTATGATTTGAAACACAAATGTGGAGTGTCCACATCAACTTAGGTGAGGAGTGGTCGTCACGCACTCCCTCCCACAGCAGTAGTTACCCCCGCCTCTCCCCTCATACTCTGAGTCTAAAGGGAAAAGCAAACGTCAGAAGAGACCTTAGTACAGTACCGTCTTTGTGAATCAACTGGAAACCATCAGCCCTAATCAAATGACCGCAGGCCCAGATTCAAGCCAGATGTAGGAATTCCAGCCCAGCGCGGCAGTGGCAGCCAGGATAGAGGTCATCCACAGGAGAAGAGAGAGACCCGAGATCTGGTCTGGCACCGGCGCCAAACAGCCGGATAAACCCATCCATCCCGGGGCCGCTGTGACCCCCTCACCCCGCAGAGCCCCAGCTCACCAAAACCGCAGGCTTCTCTCTTCTCTGTGAGGCTCAGCTCTACCCAGCGGCCTTTTTTGTGGTGTTAATTATGAGTGTTAATTGGGACGGCATGTGGGAATCATCATGGATTCATTAGGCAGAGCATTGCTGGTTTCTGGAAGACACCGAATGCTCCATATGCTTGTTAAGAGCTTTAGATGAATTGCTTACATCGAAGATGTAGTCTAATCGGTGTTGCAGATGTCAATTAGATAATTCCCTGACCTTAGTCAAGCTTCCATAAATCTGTATTAATACACGTCACTATACCTTGCTTAAGTCATTCCCAGCCGCAATAAAAAGAACTCATAAATTTTGGTGACTGGAAAAAACTGCAAAACAAATGCTGTGACAATCCCTGAGTCCCTCGACTGAGGATTTTTTTTTTTCGGTTCCTTTTTTCCATTAAGCCAAGATCTATGCAATAAGACAGATGTTCAAAAAGCATGAAAAAATCGCCTGCAAGTGCCAGTACGGAGAGTCAAACACCATTACTCAATTAATCCCTTTTTAGTTTTTGTTACATGTCACTGGCCTTGACCTTCACACTTTCGAAATGAAATGAAATATAAGGAAATAAAGACAGCAGTGTTCTCACTGCCAAAGTGCATGGGGTCAGTTACTGTACAGTCCCGCTTTTTCCATGTGTTTGTTTTCTTTTGAATCTTGCACAGGCCTCTAGGCCCAGTACAGTCAGTTTCACGGTTTCACATTTTGGGTCGGGATTTGATCACAGCGGAAAATGACCAGCAAAATGGAATTCTAATAAAGACAAATCAGAACAGTCTGAATGACAATAAGAAACTCATGCTGAGAACAAAGACAGCTACTTGCATTGTGACATTTTATGAAACCACGCATGTGTTACATGACTAATGAAGAGACTGAGTAGCTGAAATTTCTTTAAAAGGAGTCTGCTTATCTCTTATCCCTTGTCAGCACTTAAAAGTGCTTTGAGGGAGGCATTTTTGAGGAGATGATGCATTTTGGATGACTCCTAAACTCTCCACATGAAGTAAACACCTTTAAATTTGACATAATGCAACACATTTTGGTTGTGTTCCTGCTAGATCAAAGGGTTTTTAATTGCACACCCTTGCGAAGTTTAGCTTGAAATGCTTTCCTTGTCAAATTTATTGCTCTTTCATTCGAGTTTGATTTGTGACCCTGGTTTTGTTTTACACTCTGCGTGTGTGTGTGTGTGTGTGCGTGCATGCATACTTGCAAGCATGTCGACAGTAATGGAATAATCATCTGCTCCTACAAGCGTTCAAAGCGTGCTTCTCCAATGGGTTTGATAGGATGTCATTTGCTGTGTCTGATTTCTGTGGCATGTGTTTCCCTCCATGTCTGGGCCGGTTGATTGAGGATGTGGTTTCATGTTGCGTTTCAATTACTACAGACCTATTAAATCACCACATCATCTAAAGTGGCTTGCATCGCAGTGAGCACTTTGGAGGATAATTATTCGCCTTAAAGAAATAAAAGAAGATGTTTCAGACAGTACAGAAAAGCAGCTATTAGAACACTTAAGATGATGCCCTTGACAGTGATGTTTTAAAAGTCTCTGGGTTTATTAGTCTGTGTGTACAGACACAGACTAACAATTTGTATCTAATTTGTTATGTATGTGTATGTATCTTCATGTGTGACGACTGTTTGATTGTGTATACAGTAAATATTGATCCTCCATGTTTGTGTGTGTTTGTGTGCATGTGTGTTTGTGCAATTGTCTGTGTTTGCTTGATTGTATATAGTAAATTTTGATCCTCCATGTTTATGTGTGTGTGTGTGTGTAGGCTCAGCGTTCAGCGTGTGAGGAAGCCACGCTGCTGCAAAGGGCCGCAGGGCCTGCTCCCTCGCTTCTCCTCGCCTCAGGCCGATGGACAGGAGCAGCTCTTCCGCCTAACAGACAACATCCATTCTGAATTGTGAGTACCCCCACACGTCTCAACCACGCATGCTGTCCCCATCTTCTACTCTGAATTGTGAGTACCCCCACACGGCTCAACCACGCATGCTCTCCCCGTCATCCATTCCGAATTGTGAGTACAACCACACGGCTCAACCACGCATGCTGTCCTTATCATCCACTCCAGTAGGGAATAATCATCTGTGATCCACCTTGGTTTGACTTACAGAATGCAGCCACTGCAGATCTGTAAGTGTGCTTCAGAAAGTCAAGTACTACTTTGACGATGATGCCAACATTTGTGGCTCATAATGCAGGAGTACTTTTTAGCCATATCAGTGACTGATATGATTAGTATATTAGGGTTAGCAGAGTCAACAAGAGATGACTTAGTGTTTGTTAGTCCTGATTGTGAAATATTGTGATATTGCAAGCACTGGTAGAGTGTGAAGACATATTGAAGTAGATTTTGTGAACAGTATAGTCTCCTATACTGTCAGTAATACCCCCAAATTTCAAGGTCTCTCATATTGTATGATACTTTTCTCACAGAAGTATGGTATTCCTCACAGAAATGCCAGAGTCTTGTCTCCACCTTACAATAACCATCAGCAGCACTATTAGAAGGCCATTTCTAACAGCCTGAAACTGTAATTCATATGCCTGTCTCTCCTTTCCTCCTGTGAATGTTTCCTGCAAAGTCACAAAGCCTGGTGACAATTATTGAATTGACATCACCCCTCTGTGCAGCCCAGCATGAACAGTTTAGGCCAGATCATACCCTGTTAAAACTTACACACTGACTGTACACTCAGCTAGTTAAATTCAAGGTTAGTGCAAGCTCTAATTGGACCCTATACGTGCACCTAATGAGTGTGAGCAGAGCTCCACTAAGGTGTGGAAGAAGAACTTACTTTAAATGCTATTGATTTAGAAAGTAATGTAAAGCATTGCTGTGGTCCATTAGGTCATCATGTGGGTTTTTATCCATCAGGGTAAGTGCTCTGTTTCTGGGCACAGGCAGCGCAGACCGTGTTTTTGTCAGGACTGTTTGTGTTGGTTGTCTTTCAGCACACTGTAATTACTTTAGCGTGTTCTTCAGGGGGAAAGTGCCATTGAGTGAGATTTCACTGCTGGAGGTCAGGTTGTCAGAGCTCACAGGCTCTGTGAGGTCTTTGCATTTACATGTGTCGGCTTGAAAAAAATTCACTCTGTCTTACGAAGCTCCATGGGGCCCCATTGATAAATTTATCTGTCTGTCTGTCCATCTGTCTGTGTTGTGAGCTGAGAGTTTAACAAAGGCAGACTTTCGTAAGGACTCACACTATGCTGTCTTATACTTTTGTGCTTTACAAAGAAGATCTCTCTTCTGTAGACAGTGTGCATAGTAGTATGTCAATTATGCTAACACCACAATCGAGGGTAAGGCCAGAATCTCAGTTATGAGCTCTGTGCTCTGCATGTGAGTAAGAGCATGGTGGTATCTGGTTGGGTGTCCCCTAGTTGCGTTTGATCTCTGAGTCTTGGCCAGACTCTCCTCACAGCGGGCCGTAAAGTGACCCGTCATGGCGGCAGCCTCCCCGCTCTCTCAGCACTCATCAGCAGTGAACGCGCTAGGCTGTAAATCAACCTAATTAATTTGAGCCCCGACTCCGAAAATCTCCGCCTGTCAAAGGGAAGGATCATAAATATGTCAGAAGGTGTGCACCATGAAAAGACGGTAGGAGTGAGGGTTGTAGACGGGGTGGTGGGTGGTTGGGTGGAGTGGGCGGGGTCTGACAGCTTAAGGCGCTTGATGGCGGCTGTGATCAGAGCAGCGAGTCATTAGCTCGTGGCTGTGGCTCCCAGGCATCCTGAGAGAGCTCATTTGTCACCCTGCGAGCTAATTAATCCAGATAGAGAGACCCCCTGCCTCCCCGCCTGACCTTTCACCCTCGAGGTGTTAAACGGCCAATTACTCTTTTCAGCTTCTGTGCATGCAGAAGAGAGAGTGCGCACGAGTGCATGCTATCTGGGCCCGTGAGCTCTGCCTGGGGTGGTGAGCAAGCGTGCGTGCGTTTGTGCTCGCATGTGTGCGAGAGAGTGTATGAACTCTGTAGCTGAAGGCGTGTCTGTGTGTACACACGCCTCAGAATGAGGTGTTATACAATTTTGCACCTCACAGAGATTATGACATGAGTCCCTGTTGTGGAGTGTGTGTGTGTGTGTGTGTGTGTACACATGTACGTGTACATAGTCAGCATTTAGAAATGCATAGGAATATGTCAGGTCCTCTGATTTTGTACTCCACAAACTCAGCTTTCCCAAAAAGTATAAAAGCTAGCAAACCACTATTTCATACTTTTTCACAAATTATTTGTTTTATAATCGACCTACAGCAAGGTCTTGTAGTATTCCAGAAAGCATATTTCATGGCCAAACCATGATGATTGTTCATTGTTTGCAGTCACATATTCATTCAGCAGTCAGCTGAAGTCCAAAAGCAAATTCATGGCACCTCTATGGGGAAAGAATATGTGGTATTGGACAAAGAGGCTCCATCAGTTTTGAAATAATGAAGTCTGTTTTGTTTTGAATCCCTGTCAACTGCGTTTTCCAAAATTCTGACTTCTTGGTTGGCCATAGGATCGCATTCCTGAGTCAGTGCTGAGTCGCTGCTGTAGCAGAGTGCTCCAATATTCCCCTGCGCTGCTTAATTACCCAGAACATATCCTTCTGCCAGCTTTCAGCAGCACTCCGGGAGGAAACTGACTTTTTATTGTATTTTACAATGTGCTGTGCACATGTATGAATGTCCTGTTCATTAATCTCTCTCTCTTTCTTTCTCTCTCTCTCCCTCTGTCTCTTGCTCTCTCTTGTTCTTTCCTTGGTACTCTCTCCAGCTTCATTGCCGTGGAGCCGATCGACACGTACTGTGTGCTGATCTCCTCCAAGGTGGTGTATTTCCTGAAACCTGGGGAGTACGTGGACCGTGAGGCCATCTTCCTGGAGGTCAAGTATGACGACCTCTACCACTGCCTGGTCTCAAAGGATCATGGGAAGGTGTACGTGCAACTCACCAAGAAAGCTGAGAGCACAAGCAGCGGTGTGGCCATCCCAGGCCCCTCCCACCAGAAACCCATGGTGAGAGACAGCAGAGGGCATGACCCAGGAACAGCAGCCCCAGTTCACCATTCAACCACAGTTCTTTCAGGAAGTTATATGCCCTGATAAATGAGTGGGCAAATGACAAACCTGGATGGGTCAAATGATGCATACTGCAAATGTTGGTGTGTTAAGTTAGCCACAGTTGCTTTATGTACCATGACATTAACTCATTCTAACAACATGCCAGGCTGCCACTTGTCATTGGATACAGGTGTCATTCTCCTCCTGTAGTACTGTGTTCCTTTTAGGATGTACATGGGTATTGTCTCAGATAAAAGCACTTTACAGAGATTCTGTGCATTTTCAGGGATGTATACCTAAAAGACCTCTGACCTCCTTTTGTTCCTACAGGTTAATGTGAAGAATGAGAGCCTGGCCATCAAAATCTCTCAAGAAATCAACTATGCCAAGAGTCTCTATTACGAGCAGCAGTTAATGTTGCCTCCAAATGAGACTGAGGATTACCTGCTGCTGGACTCCTAACTGACCAATTGGAGAGCAGGCAGGTTTGTTTCTGTACAGAAAGCAATCAGCCAATGGTGGCACATCCGAAGGTACAAATAAACAATGAACTATAAAATGAGGGAGATATTCATAATTGGGGAAAGCTAGTTTTGGTTATTTGTAGGGACTTATAATAATGCGTTTGGGTATCATGAAAGTCCCTAGAAGCACAGCTGTAAAATATGAAAATATGCAACTAGTATTGTTTTATCAGGTTCTATACTTGTGGAATAAAATAAGAGAGGATTACAGAGATATTTTATTTTACAGAGATGTTTATAAAATTCCTGGTTTGTGTGGGAATATATACATATATTGGTAGTGTTATGATAAGACACGGATACATGAACACAGATGTGTATATAAATGCACACCCACTCACACAGTATGTATATACACAGAGAACAGTGTAACACTACCAGTCATGTACATATCGAGGAAGGAGGTTTATATGAAGTCAAATGGGTTGTGGAATGCTGTACAAAAAACTGCCTTTAATTAAAATGCTCTATATATTTTTTTTCTTTGTGTATAAAACACTGGCTGGTTGGAGCCGTAAAATAAATTGCACTGATGCTGATGTGGGAGACACTGCAGCTGCTCTTGCCACTATCCCAAGTAACCGTATACACACACGTTCACATATACACTACATACGCACTCACTCACCCACACAACAACATTCACACACACTCACATACAGAGTGTGTTAAGACGACCCTGTATTCTGAGACTCAGTGTAGACCAGTATATATTGGGTTTTTTTTTTTTTTTTTAACTGTGTCCTTTTTAATCCTCTGTCTTCAGTCATGGTGCTTGCATCATGTTGCCTCATTCGAGATGGGACCGTGTCCCTTGTTTCGCAAACTTCCCTTGTCCCTTGATGGTCATGAAACGCAGACAATGAAAACATTTGCTCTTTGTGTTCATTTGACCAAAAAAAATACAAACCAAAAAAATATGAAGCGCATTAAGCAAGCATAACGTATCCCTTCTGCTGAAACACCAGAGCTCTGCAATATCCACAGTTTGTGCCTTTCATTAATGCAGTGAACTTTTTCAGGCTGGTCATTAAATCATACCAAAAAAAAAAGCTACATTATTTTACAGGGCTTTTTCAACTACATGAGAAGTAGACTCATTGTTTGTTTGTTACCCCCTTGCCCTTGTTTCTCTGGCGTCCCAAAGTCACACACGTTATTTATGTTTGTCGTTAAAGACATGCTCGCCGGTTTGTTAGACAAGTCATGTGAACAATGGTATCTGTTATCCCCCTTCTGTGGTGGTAATAAGCCCCAGATCCCAACTCCACCACTTCAATGCGTTTTTTAAACCCGTTTGCCAGCTCCAGAACGGGCTTTTCTCTGTCTTAAAGGAGTCGCTCCACAGTGCGGTCTTCTGCAGCTGCTCTCTGTGTGCGGTGTTTAAAGACAGGCTTCCCAGTAATCTTTGTTTTGAGAGCAGTGGAGGACCTTCAGTGTGTACCCCTTGCTTTGCCCTGAGCTTTTTGAAACTGTAAAAGAATGTAAATATTTGATTCCAAATGCCTGCAAGTTACAGTTATGCTCAGATCCCTTACATACATTTGTTTTCTTTTGTTGCAAAAACTATGAGGGTTAATACCGTTTATGAAATTTGATAATTATGACTCCGTAGTTGAGGCTTTGTGAAGTGATATACCCCGCCCCCTCCAGTACACATAAATAAATTGGCCCTTAGGTTTAAAAGAGTTTTCCAGAGTTATGTAAAATTTTGTGTTACCAGATACATTTTATTAGCCGAAAGTCTTGGAAGTGACCGTTTAATCATTTTCATTTGTGCTTCAGTTGAGCTTCCACATAACTGGCTTTGCCTGGCTAAAAAAAAAAACACTGATTAAAAGATTCAAAGACAGTTAATGGTATCTGAATTTTTCATGTATTCCACTTTTTGGATATTTATATTTTTAAAGAGATCAAATTTAATTTAGCAGGAAAAAAACACTGAACAGATATATACTCTGTTAAGGTGGCGGGGATTATGAAGGATTGTCTTCCCACTGCTAGCTGCTGTGCTCCTGCAGGAATGCCCCACCCCTGCAGCCCCACACAGTCCCGGGGTATATCTAGTTCATGACCCATTTCTGTCTCCCCTCCCTTATCGCACACTGCTATCTGCACAACCGTTTCTGTGGGGTTCACCAGAGTTCAGCGTAGTTACGCAACCTACAAGGAAGTAATTTGGCAATAAATTATCCGCCCTGGATGGTCCGGCAGGGAATTGGCACTTTGACGGCTTCAGAAGAGGCCCTCGCATTCTCTGCAGGCTCCCAATGCCTGGTGGGCTTTATAAATAACCTGAGACATAAAATTCACTGTGTGGATTATTTTTCCCCTCATGCCGCTCCCTCTCTTTTTTTATGTTTTCCTTGTCCTCTCACTAAAGGAATCTTCTTTTTTTCCCTCTGTCTGCCTGACTCCGAGCTCCAACTTTTTGTTCATAATAAAGGGGTCGTCCCAATTGAGGTTGCTTATCGAACATCGATCTGGGGAACTCCAGTGATGGGCACCCCCAGTTACAATGGGTTAGTTAGTTGACAGTTGGTGGGTGGCTGCAGGGGAGGGAAGAATTGTGGCCGAGAAAAATGGTTCCATCACAGTTTTTGCAGCAAAAGGCCAGAGAAAAGGCGAATGCTCCTACTTTGCCACAGTTGATAGGGGGGTCAGATTCTAGAAGAAAGGCCCTTTCTGTCAGTTTCCTTGGATGTCACAAGATAATGTGTTATTCCTACACATTGACTCATTTCTCAAATTCACCAATCCCCTTAGCTGCGTGACACCCTCAACCCGGCCTGCATTTGCGACTCCGTGAAATATCAAGTGGCCTGCTGTTCAGGAAACCCCTTGCATACACGTAACCCACGTTTCGCTAAGCCACAGCTAAGCCCCCCTGCGGTTTTCCATGCTTCAGTACAGTGGAGGCTGTTGCTGGGCACCACTTTGTTTTCAAACAATATCTTCTTGTGCCTCTGTACTTTTCTTCCCCCACACACTTCCCTCTGATCACTGTAACTTCTTATCTGTTGCGGCATAGCAAATAGCATAAGCACACTCATACCCCTCAGCCCACCAATGAGAAGTAACTTTACTGTGGCACAGTCTTGGGAGAAATCCAGTGAGGAACTCAATGAATGAAAATTCTGGGGGGGGAAGGGGGTCGTTTTTAGATGACTTTTTCAGTCCTTGTGTGCGGAGAATAAAGAAGATGAAAGTCAGTAGATTTTCCTTATTTCTCACCTAAGGAAATATGAAGTGAATCAGTGATTAAGATATATCCTTAAAGGGACTGCATATTTTTAGTGTTTTTGTATTATAACTAAAAGGAACTGCCACTCAGCTGACCATGTTGTGAAATAGTTAGTGGTGTACTCAGTGCACATCAAAGCTTGTTGCTCTGTAGTAACAATGTAAAGCTGTCATTGTCTCGCAAATGGTTTTGAGTCTCACCACTGATCCACTTATCAGCCAAGTCTGTGTATCCAAGTCTACTGAATAACCTGAAAAATTAAAAACAATAAACTTATGTTTTCTATGGTTTTAAAGTGTACAGATTATAACGCTTGATAATAAAATGAAGTGTTTAAACTGCAAGCTTGCATTTGGTATTCTTTTTTTTTTGGCCTCCCATCTATTTTATATTTAATTTATTTTATTTACATACCTGCGATTTGGGCACTGACTATTTGACCTCTTCCTGAGAAGTATGCTAGATTTAACATATTGCTTTAGATATGAAGATTTTAAAACCACTAAGATTTTCAAAGCACCAATATAAAGCATGGATGTTCTTTTTAATTTTGATTCAGTTACTTCAAAATACCACTCCTTTTTCATTTGGTGTTTCTGATATTTTGTCTCTTTATACGTATGTCTGTTTGAGATTTGTCAGAGCTTTCTTTATTCATTTTTATACATTTTCCAATTATCCCATTTTTCTTCTAATTATCACCCTCCCTATCATATTTGTCAGGTAATGCAGGCTTAGCCTAGTCAGAGCCAATGGGTGCACTGGCTGAGGACTGTCTCCAAGCCCTCCGACCTTGTGTGCCCTTACGCCCCTCCCCACGTCCTATTTCTCTTCTTGATTGACAGGTTAATGGAGGCATGAGGGTCTCCCCCTGGCTGGGGGGCAGTCCAGGGCCCGTTTGTCTCCCTGCCCCCCCGGCACACGCTCTGCCAGGTGATGGATGAGCGCAGTGCCAACCAGGGACGAGACGCAATCTCAGGCTGGGAGGTTAGGAGCTATGCGTCGCCCTGTCCTGCCTAAGCCAGATTGCTGGAGGACCTGGTAGGAACTTAGGGCACCATGTACTGTGGGGTTTTTCTTTTTTTTTTCTTCACAAGAATGTGTTCTTCTTTTCACCAAAAGCACCAAAGAACATGTTGGATATTTTCAGAGACATGTTTCATTTCTCAAGTGTTATTGAGAAGTGATGAGGTCACTTTGTGAGAGTTGGGAACCCATTTAGTCTTCTTTTTTTCCTTCTATCTTCAAAGTCCTGCCAAAGAGCTTACCATCCAGTGTGTGGATGCACTATACATATTCTTCTGCTCTGACTTACTCCATGTTCAACCATCGAAAGGAACTGCCTACTGTCGGAGATGTTTGGTAAATTGCTTCCAGCTTCTCCAGACCTGCATGTGGCTTTGCAGCCGTGAATAATTCCACTGCCTGTGGTTTTGTCAAATGAGTGGCTTTGCTGGGCATTGGACCTGCTGGCCGGACAGAGCTCTTTTTAAGCTGTGCCGATCTGACAGTCTGGAAATCTGCCGCTTGAGCATTCCGGAGACCGTGCCACATGACAGAGGGACCAGGAAGTCCTGACGCATTTTAGTTTCCTTCGTGCAGAGGGAGTTCATGCCTGAGGGCAGTGTGTATAATTGTGAGCAGACAATGCAGAATCTCTGTTGTGGCTCCAGGAGCTAAGCGTATGTAAAGCAAAACCATCCCACAAGGTCCTACTGGCCAACATTGCTCTTGTGTAAGCATCATCCAAGGATGGACACCGAATTGTGGTTCACTTAATGGGTGATTCATAAGTGAATGTCAATGTATAAAACCTGTTACTGAAAGTTGCATTTGTGTTCTGTTACTATGGGAATTAAGTGTTCCATTAGGCCGTACAGGCTGGGCTTACAGAAGTGCAAGGAAAATATTCTTTTGTCCATTCATTCATGTGGCTTGAATAGTGTTCAGTTCATGGATGAAGTAGTTTTGGTCATTCGGCATATGTGGTCATGGACTGTGTCAAGTTTAAATAAATAATTATCTCAGCATTTTTACTTCGTTAGGTGCTGTACTTTTTTTTGTAGATTTGGGGCACCAACTGTGCTGGCTTTTATGAACATATTCATTCTCCGCCATTTTTTTATTTTTATTTTTTTGTCTTAGGCTTGGATGTAATTGGAACTTGTTCCCCTGTAGTTTGTGGTTCAATCAAGATATGGTCTTTGACCACTCTTAATATTTAGACAGAATGATTTGACTAATTTTTGCATAAATCATTAATCATACCTCTTTTATTCTAATTCAGTGTTTTGAATTCATAGAGCTTAGATCTGCATATGGCTTTGTGTGTGTGCATGCATGTGTGTGTGTCAGTGCATTTGCCTGATAAATCTGTCTTGCCAAACTTTTTTTATCTGGGTTCAATCTGTTTGGAAAATCTCAGAAGTATTGCATTTACATAAGAGTCCCACAAACACCTCAGTTTCCATCTGAGCTTATAGGGAACAGAAATGAGATGAAATGCAGAACAGTCTTTCTGACATCATAAATGCATGTGTGTGGATGAAAGTGTCTGCCGCCAGGCAGCGAGAGAGCGGGACCCCGCTGAACTCATCTGCTCCACAGTTGCTGATGAGCACTGCTTGTCCTCAAAGGGCCACAAACACACCGTCCTCAGCGCCAGAATCCATCTCTCACGAGTCGCTCTGCTCCGGTCCTCGCTGCTCTCCAGTTTATTTGACATGTGTTTATGAGTGCGCGAGGCTCTCCTCTGTCTCTGTCAAGAGTGTCGCGGAACAGAAGAGAACAAACGAGCGCTCTCCTGCAGGAGGGTCAGAGAAGAAGTGACGTGGCCTGCGGTTTCGATCATACACAGAGCGGGGTCCGCATCCCCAACCCTGTGCCCCTCGCCCCCTCTCCCCCATCCCCACCCCCCCAGCCCCCTTACAGTCCCTCCTCTTTTCCACCTGTGCCTGGGTCCTTGGAGCAGCTCTTTTCCCTGGGTGAAGAGTTCAGCACAGTGGGTGAGCTGTCTGTCTAACAGCCTCCTCTAATTTATCCACTATTTGGCTAACCTTGCTCTGAACTCGCCCCCTGAGATTTGAGCTGTCTTCTCTAACACACATGCTCTCAGCTCTGCCGCTCCCCCCTTCTCCGATCCCTCTCTCTCGCTCAATTTCTTGCTTGCTGAAATTTTTCTCTTTCACAACAGCCCCCCTTCTTCAGATGAGGGTAAATTCCCTTAGAGTAGTCCCTTTGGTTTCATTCTTTCACAAAGGCTTAAAAAATATGTATAATCACTGTTTCAACATCTCTTCTTTCCTAACCCCCATTCCCCCCATGTGGGTCACATACTGTTCGCAGTGGGACACGATGAGACAAAGTTCATAAGCACACAGGAAGGTATTTTTGGTTCACTCGAATTTGAATGAATTTTTATGAGCGCTGAGTCACAGCCAGAGCTTCGGTGCTTTTCCCCATTTACCGCCATCGTTATTGTTTGGCACTGGGCTGTCTGCACTTGTTTGGAAAACGCTAAAATGTAGTGCAAGCCAGCCAAATTTCAAACAGCCTCCTCTGTGCAGTTTCATTGTTGCATAATTGATCAATTTCAGTTGTTTGTGTCATTTGCTCCGAAGAGTATGTTCTGTCTCACAGCAGTTTTTGAAGGCGTTTTGCAGCTGTACATTCACGTCGGGGATTTCAGATCGTGGAAATGTTATTGAATAAGGAAATTTGATGGAAATTTAATGGAAATGTTTAAAGAAAGTATCCATGATTGATAGTATCCATCAAACAGCTGGGAAACTGCTGGTGTAGGGATTTCCGATTATTCCCTCTATGTCATCGTTAATGCTAAAGCTTTACCTATAAAGTTTTTTTACATGTAGTATGCATTAGACATATTTCAGAGCATGCAATGACTGTGAAAAATACTGTAGCCTTTTAAAAAGTTGCTCTGGGGTAACTGATTTGTGTTCCTCTGTGCCAAGTACTGTGAGAAGATGATTACCTGGACATGTTAAACTAATTGTGAGGGCGAGGGAAAATAGTCAGCCAGTTTCCATTTTGTATGAGCAGATGTTGAGGGTCAGAGCCTTACTTTTGTTAATCAACATTTATTAATAGGTTTACCACATGTCGAGAGGGGAAGGCCAGGAACTGGAAGCTTATAAGGTCTCTAAAAGGTTACAGGTGACACTGAGGGACAATTGATGAAATGTTAGGTCAGATGTGTGTATCTGTGTACAAAATCCTCCCAGGCAAAGCTCAAATGTCATGGTAGAATTCTTGCATCATTTGACAAACTAGACATTTGTTCACTGAGACATGCTTCTCCTCTGGTCCTAGATCATACGTGTGTAATGCACTTTGAGGACTGTAAGAGGTAAAACTGTCATTTTCTTACAGGTGAGAACATGAGTGCACACTCTACAGTTGCAGTACCCCTGGTGTGAGATTGAGGGCGGGACATGAGCAACTCAGGAGCCACAATTAGAGATGCTAAATTTGGAAGGAAAAAAAATATATAATGAAATTGCCAAAGCTATCATGTATCAAGGTATAATGTTCATGTTGCGCCTGTATGGTCCACAGTGATTTCTGCAGGGTGCAAGTGGCTAGTGAGTAACTAGGTGGTCTTTCAATAGAAACTGTGCATTAACAGACGGTACTTTTCTCTCTCAAATTGTTCATTTTGCAGGGTCTTCCCTGCCAAACAATGATTTTAGAATTGGAAGAAGCAGAAAGAAAGGAGAGGAGAGAGTGCAGCTGCCTGTAACATTCATGTAAATTGGACGTTATGTGGCCCTCCCGTCTCAGATCTCCATTCCAACCTGGCAGAAGAGAGGGCGAGGCAGAGTCGTCCAGCGGATTTCACCTCTAATTTAATTTCTACCTTTCTGCAGCTGAGGCTGTGGAGCGGTCCAGTCAGTGACCATGACCGGGGGATTCTGGGCGGGAGGGCCATGCGTTTGCCAGAGAGGAGGCGAGGGCCTGCTGGTTCATGTTTGCAGATCCCACCCCCTGACTCCCCCCGGCCCCCACCCCACTCTTATAGCCGTGGAGCCTTCTCCGGCACACATTCCCCACAGAGCGCAGCGTGTGTTTTGACAACAGCACCAAAGCGCGCAATGATCTCATGACTGGCAGTGCTGCGGTGGTGGAGTCGTGACTGTTGAAAAAGGGCCTTCAGTTCTGGCCGAGGTCCGACCATGCTCGCCGGGAGAGCCTAGTTCACCCACCAGTGCCACAAAAGTCACTCCTCTTCAGCAAAAGCAGGAAACAAAAGACAAGCAAGTGTCCCAACCATTTTCATTAAAACTTTATTTTTATTCAACAGTTTTAATACAGAGATACATGAAATGTTCAATTTGGGGGTAAAAAAGAAAGAAAACTCCCCATGAATTAAAAAAAGCAGATTAAAATAATAATAACCTACCTATAAACAAAACAAGAAAAGAAAGTACACTTAACTGTTCCTTTTTTGAGTGAGCTCAGCTCTCAGGATAGCATGTAGAAGGTTCTGAGCTTCATCCCCTTTCACCACCAATCAGTATGTTACTGTTTTGGAACCTTCAACGGAAGACTGGGGCTGCAAAAGGCACAGCCCGGGGATTGAATTAAAGTCCCTTTAAGGCGGCAACTAAAAACGCTGAAGGTCGTTCAGTCAAGGTTACACCAGCCAAGGCAATGCATCTGGGAGGTGCTCTGTGGAGCCGCAGTGTCATCGCATGGTCTCTGTTTCCTGTTTCCTGAAGCTCTAACTTGAGTGGCATCCCATAGTGCCCTGCTTTTTATTGTCCAAGTAAGTTAAAGTCTCTTGAATGTTATCATCTCAGCGCGCCCCGCTTTCAAAAACTGCTATTCACCAACTCTCCTCACCATCCCGCCTATGTCCGACCCTTGAATGTATTCATGCAGGTGTAGCTTCCAGAGAACTTGTGAATCTCTTCAAGCGCAAACTGGGGCAGGAAGCTGGGAAAGACGAGAGGCATTAGTCAATAAGACGATTGTCATGTTGACACCACTCCATTTTTGAACATCCCATTATGTATTTGTGACTTGAGTGGGGCCAGCTCACCTCTTGAGGATGACAAGGGCATGCATGGTCCACGGCAGGTAGACGAAGGCCGTGTTGCTCCTGACCGCATCTACGGTCTTTTGGGCCACCATCTCAGGGTTCAGGGGAGGGAAGAGCTGTGGAAACCTAAGCAAAGAAAACATGGTGAGATATAGAGAGGAACTGTGCAGTTGGATGCTAAACACAAACAGCGAATTAAATACGTAGCAAGTTTTTGATCGTGGCAACAAGAAATGCTGTTAAGTCACTGCTCACCTAACCCGCATGCCCTGGAACATCTCCGTGTTGGTGTGGAAGGGCAGCACGGTGGTGCACCCCACCCCTGGGCAGTCCAGTAGCCCCAGAGTCAGGCTCTCCATGAAGGCATAGGAGGCAGCTTTGGAGGTGCAGTAATCAATGGCACCAGGTATGGAGGAGAGGGAGAGGATGGAGTTGATGCAGACCACATGACCGTTGCGCAGTTCCAGCATCCGAGGCAAGAAAGCCTTCGTGGTCTAGGGAGAGATCAAGTAGAGACGTGAATACTTCTGCACTGTGTTCCGTTTCTCTGCTATTCCCTCTACTACCCTTTGGAATTTGCAACAACAATGTGCAAAATGATCATTTTCTTAAAATGGCCTGAGGCGCTCAAAGATTAGATTTGACCCTCCCCTCATCCCCCTTCCCCAAGTTCAATCCCACTGGTGCATGACTGTGGCCAACTGGAGGTCTTGATTTCTTTAACAGATGTCGTCAGTTTTTTTTCTCGTTTTTTCATCTTACAGTATGCCTGTGACAAAACGAAGGTTTGATCATCAGTCAAATAATAAAAGGCAAATGATCCCACAGGCACTAAGGCCCAGCGGTTCAACCCCCACCGTTCCTGGTAATATTCCAAGTGCTCTGAACCTGCCTTCCTAGTTCAGAGTCCCTCTTCACTCTACTGAATTTTATTTATTTATTTCTTTATTTAATGTCATTCTCCCAATTTTTTCTATTTTCCTTTCTATAAAATTAAACTAGCGGTCTGGTATAGCCAAAGGTCTGGCCAGTGAACTCACTCTGCAGAATGTGATGGGGAGAGGCCAGAAGGACATGGGCTGTGAAAAGAGTGTTTTTCTTTTCGTCTCTGTCTTTATCGGTCACACTTTGTCCTCTGTATTTCTTTCTCTCTTCCTCTCATTCTCTCCCTTTCCTCTCTGTCTCTCTTTCTCATGCCCTCCCTCTCTCTCCCTCTCCATCTCCGTAAGCTTCTGTATTCAACCCCATCCTCTGTTCTGTGCTTTATCAAACAGGAACACAGTGGTCTACAGGGTATCTTTGAAGAGCAGCCAGCTTTTATTAATGGGTTTGTTTAAGAGCCTGTTGTGTGCGGTTCTGTTTATTTTGCATGTGGAATGCTACGTTTACTGCCTGGCTTTTTTTCCTGTGCTGGCAAAGATGTGCCTTACCCACAGTTAGAGAATGTTCCATGTGACTCAATGGGCCAAGAGGCAGGACAAGGGTTACATAACCACAAACATGTTGATATACCCATATGACAAATGCAAATCTTTTGTGTTTATTGAGAGCCTGCTAACTCTTTGTTGAGGTTGCGGCTAGTTGTGCTGTGGTACGTGGGAATGGAAATAGGGCGAAGCTGTAGAACCCTGTTGTGCTCCTAAAATTATCTACTGAAATGAATCAGTCATTCTCTTGTAAAATGTGTGCATCTTTATTTTTAACTCAAAAATGCTTAAGTTCTTAATAGCAGTCCTGGCAGTATTGATGTTTTTTTTCCCCTTACTGCACTTTCACTTTGAGGTTGTTTCTTGTGTTTTGGTTGGTTACGTACCCAAAATTGTCCCAGGGTGTTGATGTGCTGTGATTTCAGTAGGGCATCATCATCACTGTCCATCAGAGCTTTCCCATGAACCACTGCTGCATTGTTCACCAGAATGGTAACATCCCCCACCTGGGCAAGTGAGAGAGACACTCATGTAAGTTTTCCCAAAGTCCTGACGCTAACTTCTAAATGCTGAGTAAGTAGGCAAACTATTCATATCATACCCCCGTATTCATATCATCTGTTAGGAAACTTTGTTCCACAACAGATGGTTGACAGACAGCCATATTAATAGTCCGTTATCTTATCCAGACATCTCAAGTGAAATGTAATCTATCTGCCAGATGTTGTGTTTGAGGTTAGCACACATGTGGAGCCAGCATTGTGAGATGTGGAGGCAAAGATAAATTGAAGAACTGATGTTGACCTTGGAGACCACTGTTAGATTATAGATGTTTTCTGTTCTTTTAATTTTCTTATGTTACCAAAAAGGGTCTACTTCAGAGCTCTTGTTGCAATTGGCATGTCCACTGCATTATCTTTGGTTCAGCACTGATACTTACCTTCTCTCTCACCACCTTGGCCTGCTGGTACACCTCCTCACGGTTGGCCACGTCACAAATGAAGTAGTGACACTCAGTCCCCGTGAGCGAAATCTCCTCGCAAGTCTGCTTGAGACACTTCTCTGTGCGGCCCCACAGTATCACCTGCACAAAGCAAGGGTTCAGAGGTCAAGATGAGAGCTTGCAACCACATTTATGGCCACATGTTGGCATGGGTACAACTGACCTTCATTTAATAGGACTGTCAGATCTTCTAGTCTGGGCAGACAGTCAGTGCATTTCAGCAGGATCTAGATGGAATACTTGATAGCCAAGAGTAATGTAATATCTCTTTTGAGCTACTGTATCTAATGCCCTGCATTTTTCTATAACAATTGCACCAATGAGGCCTTTTCAATATAAAATTACTGCCTGGTGTCATGGTGCCATATGTTACAATTTGTCATCTTTTCAGAAAATAATCCCTGTCTGGTGATTTCTTCCAATGGATGTGTGGGAAGAATTGCAAAGTGAACGTTCATTGTGCAAATGAAGACTTTAAAAAAGGATTAAAGATACTAATGCAGCCCGAAACCAGATAAGTGTCCTCTTCTCAAGACATGAACGTCTCATCTGGCCATATCACTCATGTGAAGCGCTCAAACGTAGCACAGATATTGAGACAAGGTGGCAGTAATGATCTTTGTAACCCTTTGGACATTGCACTTGTACCTCCTGCTTCAGATATAACAATGTGTACCATGTTAAAGAAGATTGCACAAGCTTGAACATATTTAGGTCCTCACCGTAAAACATATTCTGATTTGTCTCCTTGTCCCCTTAAAAAGTGGGGGTTAGCCCATGACAGGGATAAAGCATTTGGATGGGGGGTGGGAGGATGGTGGTGGGGGGACAGGCACAGTCATTGGTGATTAGATCTGTCAGTCTTTGGGGTCAGGGAGAGGTAAAGAAGACAAGAGTGAGCCCCCCTCTCTGCCTGCCCTCCTCATCTCTCACACACATTCTCAAAGAGATTACACGGCTCGCTGGGCGGAGGAACCCTGCAATTTTCTGGTCAGGGAGTTTCAAACAGAGCGTGTGTGGAGAGCAGGCAGGGCCCGGGACCAAGGCTGGCTGGGTGCCAGTCACTAAGGGTTATCTTTGCACTGGGAGCCCTATGGAAACATATCTATTTTTTTTTCTTTTTGTCCTTCTGCGAGAGTGTGTAAGTGTGAGAGTGAACATATGTATGTGTGTGTGAGCAAGTGTTCCAATAGGAAAATGGTAATAATTAGGTCAGACCTATTTGTGAAAGCCATGGACTATAACTCTGTCAGGCCACATTTTAAGAAAAAGTGGCTGTCTGATATACAAGCTGCATGTAATATAAAATAATATAATTAACAAAGGCATCAATGTCTTTTGACAGTACCATAGAGATGTAAATAAATCATGAAATTTGTTCAACACATTTAAAATATACTTACATTGTACTTTATTGCTACTACCATTACCATCTTAGAAGCTTTGTAAAGCACTTGCCATATGAATAAATAATAAGACAACTGTCAACAGTTTGATCCAAGTTTGATCTATTTTTACTTGACCATGACCCCGTGCTTTTCTATGAAGAAACAAACCATCTTGACTGAACTTTTAACTACTACCCTCAGGACAGTGTCACCCTCAAACTACTTTACATCTCACTCTGGGAGCCTGTCCATTGATAATGGTTTTAATGGCTCCCCATTCATGGCTCAATGCTGCAAGTCCTTAAGAGTCGCATCCGTTTCTGTAATATGAGCTCTGGTTGAGAAAGGCAACCTTTAATTTCACTAATTCTTCAGCATGTGAACAGAGGGTTACACTGAATTGCAGTAAATCAACAGTTCCTCAACTAGGTGTAACCTTTTTTCTTCTGCTGAATTTCTGCCTGAAATGGAAAACCTGATTTAATCATCACATCGATAAAATGATATTTACAGCATTACATATGATTGTGACTTCTTGCACTTTGGAACATGGACTTGTAATACTTAATTCAGAATTCTGCTAGAAATCAGTTCAGCATCTGGTGCTGAAGGTTGAGTGAGCAATAGTGTAAGAATCCCTCATATTCCCATCTGCTGTGGAATAAGGCCTGAACCCTCACAAACATCCATCACCATCCCCCTTCTCTGAATCCTGACCAATGTCAATCACATATGCAACACATGGCCAGCATCCCATTATCAGTAAAAGTTTGAGAGAGCATGCACGCCACCCCTCCCTGCGGTCCCATTACACAAAGAGAGAGAGAGAGAGAGGGAGAGAGCGAGAGAGAAAGAGGGGCGGGGCGAAAGGGCACAGGGAGTTCAGGAGGCAGTCGCCTGCCGCTGTCCCATTAGCACGGAGACGGCAGGGTCAGGCTCAGGCCACGGCCCAGCTGGGAGCGAGAGCCGCCTCTGCCCCTTAACACACACACACACTCACTCACACTCACACACTCATACACGTTCACACATACACAATCTCAAATACATGCACGTGGGCACAAACTCTCACATATGCATATTTATCTGCATACACACTCACATTCTTACACACACATGCAAATTTGCATAAACGCTCATTTCCTCTTTAAATCACTGCCAATCTGGGCCTTGACACTTGTTCTCAGAATCAAACTAACCAACATGAACCCGCGACGTGACCCTGTGAATGCAGCCCATGCTCAGCCTTAGGCTTTCCATTGTTTCTCTCTGTTAGCCAACCCGATTCACTCTTTAATTTGCACTCAGTCTCAGGCTTCTGTCCCTTGACGCCAATTCAGTGTATGGCTGCTACAAATGTGAATTACCCCCCATCCCAAATGCTAACCTCTCAACGATTCCTTTTGACATTCGACCACAAAAAGGAAGCCTGCACTGAACACGTCATAGCATGCATTGTTATGCACAAAATGGCCCGGCTTTGCAAAATACGAAACCATTTAGCAAGATGGCTAGTGATAGCAATGCTGCTGTGACTGACAGGTCAGGACTGTGTAATTGTAATTCCATGTCATCAGGCTTGTTTCAATAAAGGAAAGTCTCTGGGCTTTAGATGGAGAGCAGTAACATAATGGGACTCTGCTCTGTGGACAACTCTTCTGCTGTTTGGTTTTCATTTCGTGAGATCGTCCTCTCTCTCCCCCCCTCTCACTCTGTCTTTATGTCTCTGTATCGCTCTCTCCTGAGTTTGAGAGGAGAGCCAAGGCGAGCAGAGCTCCAGAACTCCGGCACGCGAGGTCGATCTGGACCGGCTTGGCCTCCCCGCGCTCCTCCACAGCCTCCCCCAGTGCGTGCTTCCTGCGGGGCAGGGGGAGGCTGCACAATAACACACAATGACATCACCAGCCTTGCTCCAATTAGCTGGCTGACCTATTGGTGAACCCCCGGTTCTGGAAAGTGATCTACAAGGTGGTGCTATACCGCCTGCCACACCCCCCAGGTTGACAAGCCATTCAAAGAGCCAGGAGGAAAGCAGGGGATGTAGGCTTAACAAGGTCCTACCTGCAGAGTGAAGGGGGTCAAGGGGAAAAGGGAGGTTTGGGTTGGGGTTGGGGGGGGGGGTGGGGCTGGGAGTTGGTTCGGTTTCAATAATCTGATAACAGAGGTTGAATTCAAATGGTTTCTTGGTCAGTGTGACCCATGACCCACTTTTTATTTCAAATGCATTTTCATTCTTGCAGGTGCCAAAGAGATAAATGTGTCACTTTGACCTTCCACCATAAAATTTGCAACTAAGTCAGTCCTTTCTTGGAAGCAAGTTCATATACTTTTCATGGTATTCAGCGGTAATTGATTTTAAAGTGTAATTGGTATCAATGTGGTCATGGGTTTTGGAATTTCTTGCAGAACTATGCAGTATAATTCAATTTCCTTTTTCTGCTGCCCAGTGGAACGAGCAATAAAATATAGGCTTAAATGTAAAGGCGGTCCCTAAGACTTTTTCCACAGCAACATATTTGGAACTAGTTTCCCACCATGCCTATCCATGACATGGAAACTGTATCTCACACTATCCCCAATTTCATTACAGCTTCCACAGTGTATGTGTTCTAGCTTACATTTAAATGATGTGCCCCTGGGGGCATGTGGACTCAAAACAATAGATGTCAAGAATCTTCTACCTGCTTTTTGCCATTCCTCCCCCGTTGGTCCTCGGGGTGAGAGGGTAGGCGGAGAGTCAGGAGCTTAAGAAACCACACGTCTTTGTGTTGCCAACAAAGCCACACGTCTTTATGACACCAACAAAGATGCACATCCTCGTGATGACCTTGCCTGTCAGCACCCGTTTGCCGGGCATTGTGAAGGTGTGAAGGCCTAGGGAAGCACCTGTATTTGTATGCATAATGGTGACACTTCATGTGGATGGAAAAAAAAGGAGGGGGTCGCATGTCGTACATATCACTGCAGAACATCCAGTCACAGTAGAGAGGGGACTAAACAGTACTCTGTTGCCAGAATGTCTTTCAGACAGTGTTCTTCATGTTGAGCATGAACATTTTATCAGTTTTGAACGTTGCAAACACATCCTGAAAGTTATAACCTCCCAGAGTAAGTATAAGTTAAAAGGCCTGGGGTGGTGAAAAAACAAAATGCTGCTAAAATATTTATATTCATCTCAACTGTACACAGCCTGACTGTTGTAATAATTTACATGAATGTTTGCTTTGATTGCAGAGTCCTGTCCTTTTCCAAAGCATTACAGACCCACACCAGTGATTGCATTCCACAGGGCTACGGCGGTGATCTAATTATGCAGTATGATTGCATCCGAGCAGAAACTTCTTTTTTCAGTAGATTTAGAAATAAAAAAGAAAAACTAAATGTTGAAAGGTTGCAGGGCACTTGCCCACAGTCTTGCGGTAGTAAAACGGACAGACCTGATGATTGCTACGTTACAGGCAGTCTTGTTGGCACAGGCATTGCAGATGTGTAGTCACAACAGTTTAATCACCAAAAACAATACCATGCCATTTGAAATATGGCCGGGATAAACGATTTAAGGGTCCAACATTCATCACATTTAATATGCACCCGCACTTAAGGAACCTTTGGTGTTTATTTCTCTTGGACGCCCCTGTGTTATACTTATATCAGCTGAATAAAAATAAATCACCTCTAGGGCAGCCCTGGTACACCCCTGCCCCCCCACCCCACCTCACTCCCCACCTTCCTCCCCAAACACCGGTCCTTCCAAAAACGCTAGAGGGGTGCTGCTGAGGTATGCACATGTTAGAGTTGGCGGTGGACTCTGGTGCGAAAAGTTCAGTTCGCTCCTTGGAGAGAAATCCAAAACGATTGTTACGGGAACCCGAGCATTGGACTGACTGGGAACGGGTGCTGTCGGCAAAAGCGGGGCCTTGTTTGTGTTGGGAGATGGCACCAGGCTATTTTTACAGGCTCTATGGCCCAGCCTGCATGTTTTGACAGGGCGGGGTGGCTACCACAAACCTTTTTTTCCCCTCTGTCTCCACATCGCACACGGCAATGTGGCTTTAATGCAAGTGGAGCTGTGCCAGGGGAGAGCTAGTGAAACCAAAAGCTTTTCTGCTGTGAAGGGGGGTATGGGGTAAGCTGCACAGTGAATCAGCTTGTCAGGGACATTAATCATAAGGAAAAA
Organism: Albula goreensis; assembly: GCA_022829145.1. Taxonomy (NCBI): domain Eukaryota; kingdom Metazoa; phylum Chordata; class Actinopteri; order Albuliformes; family Albulidae; genus Albula; species Albula goreensis. The sequence continues at coordinate 12,152,022 of CM040752.1, forward strand.
ATTGAAGGAAAAATGGTTGAGAATTTACTGTGGGGCTGAGCAGCCTTTGGTTCTGACAAGGTCAGAGCCTTTGTTAATTGGACATGTTAAACCTAACAATGATGATTAACCGTTGTTATGGACCCTGTACTTTGAAGATGAGAGGCACAGATACGTTGGGTCAGCACTAGTTTAGAGGAACTGGGGAGAAAATGGGTAACTGGGGACCTGGGGTGCAGGGAGATTAGATAAAACTGGTGGTCCAGAATAATTCAGAATACCTGGATGGCACACATCAAACAGCAAGGCCACTGCAGTTACAGGTAAACTAACAGCACATTTTGTCAGGGGTAGTCTTAGGTGTGGGTGGATGAGGGATTTTGTGGGATGAGGGATGCAGCATTTTGTGAGTAACCCTGAGGAGCCTTTGTTTGATTGCTATGCTTTGGAGCATGTCGTCATAAATATGGCCAATGACAGCTTTCATCAGAGAGTCTTCTAAACTCAGAAAAGGAACATGAATATATCAGAAGGGACAGAAGTAACAGTCTGGGGGTTGGGTAGGCTTGTATGAATAGGAAGGCTTAAACGGCCAGGAGCTCTCTCTAAATCCTAGCCAGGATATCTGAATTAAATTACTTGGGGAAACTTAGAAGGGTCTTATGTAGGAATGTGCTTTTAGGCCACTGATGTCAGGAAGTTAAAACAATAATGGAAAGCTTGAATATTATTCATATTAATTAGGAAAATGGAATGGGACATGGAAAATTTGAACAGGAGTTCCTGGGTAAAGTACATTTGAATAATCCCAATAGAATTAGCAGTAGTAGTGGAAAATTAATTGAGTGTCTTGGAAGAAGTGACCATATTGCAGTACTTTTTTTTTATTTTTGGCAAGCCACCTCTTACAAACTAGTTCCAACTTTAGACAAGTGCAATCAAAACTTTGAAGAGGCAGAGGCTGTTCAAATGGATGAAGTGGCGCAAACCACCACAGGCAAACACCGTATGAGCAGGCGCAGATTCCCATCCATTTATCATTAAACTGTCCGTCACTTCCAGAGTGAATGAACTCTGGGTCACCTTCTGTTTGTATGTTCATGCTCCAAAACAAAATGGTACCACTGCACAGCAGGTAAAAGTTCAGTCACAGACAGTTGAGAGAGAAGCTTTTTGTTTGCTTCTATTCAGCTGAGGAGCTCCATTTAAGGCTGAACCTCTCAAGAAGTTCAGAATTTTTAACAACAACAGCAGGGAGAGGAGGGAAGTGATATCTTGTGTACTATGGATGACCTTTGTTGAGTTAAAATCATCCAGTGTTTTTCATACACGTGCAAACATTCCAAAGCAGCAGGTAAGAAAAAAAAAGACAGCAGGATCTGGCACAGTTCTCATTTTCCATACAAAGCAAGACTGATGAAACCTGTTTCCTGCATCTTTTTCCCCTCTATAAAGTTGTGTCAGTTTCTGACTTTCATCAGAGGCCAGCAGTCTTTTGTCAGAACAGGGCCAGTATGTACGGGAGAGACTGCTTTATCACATCAGCGGTCAGATAATCCCGCTTTAATAGAAGCACAGCAGAATGGGCCTTTTCTTCCACAAGATCTGCCCTCTGGTTGACCCAGCCTGTTGTGCAACTTGAACCAGAAATAAGGGAGCCATGCTGCAATCTTATTGGCTGGTCTTATTTAAAAAAAAAAAAAACATACACACACACACAATCCTTTCAGGGACCTCTAAGTTTATACTTTAAAAAAATACCTGGGCAATGTGGAAAAAACAGGGTTAACAAGTGTTGATTAAAATCTACCCAGTCCAGAAAACACTTCCATGGGAATTTTGACTGAAGAAGGCAGCTGGGCCATATAATATTTGAATAGCACTTGTAAACTGACCACTGCTGTTAAGGTTTATAGACTCAATCACATTGTGTCCTTGCAGCAGTGAGTCGTAGCTTAACGGTGAGTGTCTTTGGACATAGTAGTATCTGATCGTTCCCCACAGATCCCTTATGATAAGGACTGGACAAAGGACCCGAGGGCTCATAACAGAGATAAAACTGACACTTTGTCTGCCCGGAGAGGAAAGGGATGTCATTACTCAGCACTTGTGATCTCACACAACCATTTTGTCAACACAAGAAACGGGACTGGAAAAGAAATTAACACTCAGTTGGCATGTTTTGTATAACAAGTATTAACAAGGCACACCAAAAAGCCTTGGTCTATGAACAATTTTAACAGTCGGAGATTACGAGCTTTTCATTTTTCTCTAAATTAGTATGTTTCAATCACTTGATGGGTACATGCCAGCTTCAGATGAATAAAAAAATATTCTCTATGCTCATTTTAAACACGTAAAATATGCTGTTTGAGATATCGGGGCTGCCTTTCACACTTTTGATAGCGCTCATCTTCATTTCGAATTTCGAGCGTAACAGTCTCTGTCGCCGCCACTTGTAGCGCTGTGCTCTGGCTGTCAGTAGTGGGCAGGCTATCAGGCTCTTTACAGTTTACCTGGCACCAAACCAGGAAATGCTCGACCCGTGAGTCAGGACTCTGCTGTTGTTACAGTAGCTAGTCTGCGGCTGTTGTGGCTGAGTCTAGCTGTTGTTATGAATAGATTAAATACAGTCGCGGATGTTCAAAGGCTCGAATAAATAGGAGAGGGATATTATTTTATCATATTGTTAAAAAAATAACGATGCCATACCTGCCTCTAATTCAATCTCCAATTTAACAGAACCACAGTTTGTCAAACTCAAGAAAATCTGCTCCCACCATTGACATGCCAAAGGCTAGTAGCCTACATATAGCATCCTCAACAAGGACTTGGTTGGACTTACACTTGGTTTGGCCATTTGCACGATTTCTCTACTTGCGTTGGATCTTCTTTTTAAACAAAATGAATTTAAGTTCACGGTCCCCCTCCAGCCCCCCATTCAGTTAATTAGGATAAAACGGGGACGTGGTTGTGATATGCCTTCTCACCTTCCTAGACCTAGAACCAAACTTACATGATAAGTTCAATTTCCACATGATTTTCCACTGCTTTTCACCCAGGTAAACAAGAACTGCCTCAACAAGCTGGAAGGTTATTGGATTGCAAGGTGGTATTCATGTCAGTGAGCTCCAAGGCTGAGAGTGACTTTCAAAGGTCATGTTAGTCAACCTACGTATTTGCTAACGGCAGCCACTGAAATTTTTCATATATGTCCAAACCACAGCTTAGCCTGACTGATTTTGCTTATTTTTCATTCTCTCCCTATGAAGCATTAATGATGCATTACATTTTTGAAACCCAGTCATGGGTCTGTGAGAGGTTGCCTTTTGTTAACATTTGTGTGACGCTTCCTATCCTTAGTTCTTGGATGGGGGAACCGACTAAACCTTGCCAGCTAAAACTACATGAGCTCCAACATGGCCTGCTCAGTGTGGTTCCTTCAGTAGAACAGAAGAATGATTGGGATTCAGAACTGAAAATATATGGGCCCTTCACTTAGGAAAATATTCTAGGATTCCCAAATGAATCAATTCCCTCGTAAGACTGGGAGCCTGCTCACTGTCAGGTCACTATTGCTGAGACACCCTTCTCCATTGCATTCAAATGCTCTGACTGTGCCAGTAATTTTGCCCCCACTTTACATAGATATGTACTGGACCACTCACTCTTCCAGACCTTAAACTTGAGATTTAAAGAAGTGATGAGGATGTTTTCATTAATGCCCAAGGATGCATCATGGTTTGGAGTGTAAAGATTGCTTATCTCCATGCAAGACAACACTGTAATGTAATGGAGTGGTGCATAGATGATGCATCCTGGTATATATGTAATAAAGGTAACCACAATATAACATCATAGCAATATGATTAAGGTGTAGCATTCCATTTTCATGAGACACAAATAGACTGTGGGGGAGCATGCCTTCAGACCCCTAACTGGCCTTCCAACAGCTGCCTAAAATCACTTCAAAGTTTGCAAATGTGTAGGCTAATTATTAGTGCTCTCCTATTGTTCTGGAGTGGGTGGGGTTGACCGAGTTAGGCAATGGGGGAGGGTGGGCGGCTCCAGCTTAGCACATGTGTCTCCGTGGGGCAAAGTCCTGTCCTTCGCTCTGTGGCATGTTGATAAGCACTTCTGGTTTAGGTCGTAGAGGACAATAATCAATAGCAACATATGCTTTTGGCTGCCTAAAAAAAGTACACGCTGAAAAATTATCAAAACGAAGCATTAAAAAGCACTGATTGAAAAGCAGCAGCAAGTCATGTGAAGAAAACCTACTTCCGTCCCCCAAATATACGCAGCGGAATGAAATTAAATGCCAAAAAGCCAAAAGAAAGTCATTTGGGTAGGTCCTCAAACTGGCACATTTTTAGACCTGCTGGTTTTTCTACATATTATTAGTCTGTCTGACCCAGTCAACAGCACTGCTTAAACAGTTTGCAAACGTATTAGGTAACTCGTTCGCTGATATATTGGCTGTACATGTGCAGATTAATTTACCTTTTTTGCTCCTTGCTTTGCAAATTCCTTCGCCAAGTGACGACCGATTCCCCTTCCTCCGCCGGTGATCAACACAACCTCTCCGCTCAAATCTCTCCGTCTGCTCGGTAGCAGCAAGCACACGCTTGCTTTAAGTATATAATAAACGATCTGGATTGGGAAAAGCACCGCGGAGCCGAAACATTTAAGATCCATTTTTATTATGATATGAAAATCAAGCCTAAATTGGAAAATATTAAATCCACTGCTTTTGTTTAACTGGATCCAGAAGAAATGTTTGCAAGTTTCTTCTTGGCAAAGTCCTTCTCTTGTGTTTCTCCTGTGGGCACGATTCAAGACAATTATCGTCTTTACTTTTCCTTCATCTGCTACGAATTACGATTTCATCCCAAGGAACTTTAGAAAAGTCTTGTGAAAAAGTTGTCCATTACAGAGAAATGAAAATCTCAACGGACTGGATTATGATTCACTCCAACTTGTCTAAAACCGGAGCCAGTGACATAAACTTTGTCCTGTGTCAGATGAAGGCACGTTATTATATGCCCGTCACAGTTTTGGAGACGCACGAGCGTATATCGGTCCTTTTCTCGTTAATCTTGTGTGTTAAAGCACGATCACTGTAGAATAAAATTCTACTATACTGTAAATGTTTCATCCAAAATTAAAAATCCACACAAGTGTATGCGTCCACAGGGCTCAGAGAATAGACGCAGTGCTGTCAGAGCTGGTGCGGGTATGTAGTGTTAATACGCAGGACATTATCGCATCTAACCAACACACTGCTCAGTAGTCTATTTCCATTCCCTCAGTGTCTGGGAGACTTGGATCAGATGGGAGTTTTTATAGACCATTAATCCTGATTGACAGTTTAAGTGTTTGGGAATATTGCACTACTGTGTTGTCTGTGAGTGGCTGTTTTCGTCTTCTCGTTTCTCCACCCCCAGAAGCATTGGAACAGCTCCGGTGTAAGTCACCTCGCCGTGGTGCGTTCTGTTTCATTTGACGGACTTGGATTTTGCTGTATTACACAACTACACTCTATCTTAAGCGTGTTCAGTGTATGTTATCTTCAGTGTATTGCTCCGATGGTGCATCTTCCAATAGATTGCGTGGGCACTGACATAACAGGCAATAAATCCCATTCGCTTTTGTTGCCGTTCAATCAACGCCCAGTCGATTTCTGTCTGTATTCCTCTCAATCGCGACCTGTCTCCATATGTATTTGATATAGGAAGAGAAGCTTGGCAAGATTTTAAGTAATACACTTTTACCAATGCACAGTGGAGATGCCGACGCTTGTGTGGCGTTGTGTTGAATTTCTAGAGAGAAAAAGGAATGAATAGCTAATGATACATCAATGTATGTTTCCCGTTCCATCATCCTACAGTGGAATTTGTTAAATACACGTCTTGGATCAACTTAACTTGCTGTGCTTTGTACATTTTGAACATTCAAGTGCCCCAATAAACTTACGAATGGACTAAGGTAATCAATGCCATTCATCAATCAGGGTAAACTGTATATGTCACATAACTTTTTCTTTCTGTCTTTTATTTGCAGACACTCTCATTCAGTACAGCTTGTCTTAATTTGTATCTGCCGGTATATGGCACATTAGCATGAACATGTCAGGGTAACTACCCTGGGTACAATCGTGGTGAACCGCAGGGGAACACCAGCAGGATTCAGTCCTGCAAACCTTGAATAGGTTATGGGATAAATGTATTATTCTCTCTAGTACACTGCTATTTAATGGACAGAAGAGGGAGATTCTTCAGTACACAATGATCCTATACCAGAATATTAACTTTGATTGCTTTTTAATACCTCAAACAAGATTCTCTCTTTGCTTTCAGATGTAATGTAGTCTGAATTTGAATTGTATTTGGTCACTGCAATGATTGTGATGTAATTTTTTTTTCACTTTGCTCTACTTCTCCATTTTCTTTCTGTCTCCTCACCACAATCAGTCTCATTATACCAGTCTTGAGCAAGTGTCAGCATGTTTCTCAGGAGAGAAGATGGTAGATAATGTGATGAGGCAACACTATTCACTCGACCAGTTCTTCAGGAAAGTCTGTTGCCAGCTCAAAAGTCCTAAGGGTGTCTTTTAATAATGCTGCCTTTATATCTAGGACTACGGGAAGTCTGAGAATTTGGTCTGAAGATGTGTCACTGATTAGTATGCCAGTCCCTCCTCCCCCTTTTACCATTCCCATGCCACACGTGAATTGTGCTCTGGTGTACAAGTACCAATGAGTGGACTTGGACATTTCAGTCATGTGTTCTCACATTTATCATATGGCAGTACATTGACGCGGGTATTTGGAGAGCGCACTGCAATGAAATCCTGCACGGTTGTGTAAAACATCGTGATAACAAAAGTAAATTACACATTTGATTTGAGAGAAATGAGATCACTTGAATGAAAGAGCTCCTGCCTGTTTCCTCCCACTCACCTTTTATGAGATACTTCTGACCCCGCGACCTACACGGCTTACAAAAGACACACCAAGCAATCCACCAATTTTTCAGTCATCGGTCATAATTACGATATGATTCTCTCAGATTTTCTCTGTGAGAGGCACACAGTCGCACAGTGAGGACTGACAGGTGGTTATTCAGCTTCAGAAATATGAGGCAGTTGAAAGAAAAATCTGAGAGCACATGTTGACAGGATGTAGCTGTTGAACTTGAGCTTTGCTGACTGCACTATGTTAAAGGCAAAAGTATAGAGTCTGGACAAGCGTAGCGCTCTGCTCTTTGCAAGTTTCTAATAAACACAAGGTCAATCTGAGTGCATTTGGAAATGAACTAGTCACCGCTGTGTTTGTATGACCTATTTTCTTCCAGGTGTTCATATTTTCAATGCCCTGACTGTGGTTACATACTGTTGACTAACATAATAGAAATGTCAGCGAGTTTTTGTGTGTATAAATGTGGGTGGAAGGAAATTATTACATTGTGCAGGTTGCTGGGTCACTAGTGTGGGTCACACGAAAAGAATTTCCATCGAAATGGGACAATCACGCATTTAGCTGTCTCTCTGTCTAACTGCCTGCTCACTTGAGTGTCTCAATCTCTTTCTGTAATTGTTTTCCACCCTGCTCTTCATTTCAGCCTGCTCCATTCAGGTGAGTCGGTCTGTTTTTGAATCGTAATGAGTGGGAAAATGGCAGACCTTGCCAAGGCTGATGAGCCATTTCAAAATCCCAGTCAAAATTTAAAAAAAAATGTGTCGTACATGGATGTCCACAATGGTGAATCCTGTCCAGTAGTGAATATGTGCATAGAGGGCTGTCCTTTTTATAATGTCTGCATTGTGGAATTTCCAGCTTCACAGGAACAGCCAAAATGTGGGCAGGAACAGACAAAAATCGACTTGCAATAGCTAACAAATGGCAAAGTAATTAGGCTTCACTTTTCAATCAATGGAGGAGGATGTATTCTAGTGACACAGTTATAGTCAGGACAGCTCTAGTCAGACAGTTAGGAAGGTTATGTAAAGCAACAAAATCTTGTTCTAACTGCTGGGAAAGACAAGATATTTGGAATCATTTATCTGTAATGAAGCTATATTCAAAGCTGTATACACTCACCACACGGACAAAACTGAAAAACTTATTTCATCTACTTAAGGTCCACTTATTATTCATTTTACATGTTATGTTTCGGTTTAGTTAAAAGACCAAATATTAAATGAAAGCTATGATTATAGACCTAAAGCGTAATAGAACAAGTATAATACTCCCTGCAGTAAGCATTGATGCACCAGCCACAAAAGCATCCTCATGTTTCGGTGATCTCCACTGCCACCTACAGGTCATTAGGAAAAGACACATTATTTGAAAGTCAGGATGTCTTGTTAAGAAATTTAAGTATTAGTGACTAAATCTATGAATTACTTTTTATAACTAAAATGTTTTGATAGTAGAGACAAGAGATGAGGAGAGAGAGACAGAGAGAAAGAGAGAGAGTTACAGGAGAGGTACAGGAGATCCACAGATCATCTCCACTCTGCGACCCGCACAGACATCTCCCCCCATGTGATTGGAGATATCAATGCGGAGATGGCCTAAGGACATACTGCACCTGGCTCACCACCCCACCATCAGCCCATGGCACCTCTATGATGGGCTACATTTACACCGTGAGGGTGTTAAGTTCTTTGCCAAAACACTAAAAGATGTAGCACTGGGCCATAACCCACCCAGCCCCTCCCCCACCATCAGTCAAGCCAGGAAGCATCCCCCCCTGCACCACTGGCCACCATCCTTACAGTCCATACCAGCCTCAGAGCACTGCCCAGACCCCTCAATACAGACATCACAATGTGATTACACAAAAAGGAAAAATATTGGAATCAATAATTAAGAATAACCAAGACTCACTCGATAGTCCACTCACACACACAGAACAAATGGAAAACCAGTGGTTCTGATGGAATTAGGAATTCATTTAGTATGCTTCAGATGCAAGAAAGCTGTGCTTAAATTGTTCAAACTGGACCTGACTTCAGGAACCACACATCTACATCTGGGGCTTATATCGCCAATTTATGAAAGTGGAGACAAATTTGACCCCAATAATTAGAGGCATTTGTGTGAGCAGTAATCTGGGGAAGGTGTTCTGTAGTATTTTAAATTCAAGAATTGTAACCTTTCTTAATGAGCAAAAGTCAGATTGGATTTCTCCCAAACTATTGCACCACTGAAAATATTTTCACCCTACACTCCCTAATCAATAAAATGTTCCACAAACATTTGCCTGTTTCATTGATTTCCAAAAGGCATTTGATTCTATTTGGCATGAGAGATTATATTATAAAATTCTCCAAAGTGGTGTGGGGGTAAAGTTTATGATATAATTAAATCAATGTACTCAGAAAATAAATAAGGAATAAAAACTGGAGACAGAGTTCTTCACACAAAAACATGGGCTGAGGCAGGGATGTGACCTGAGTCCAACACTGTTCAATATTTACATTAATGAGCTAGCGGTGCAGTTGGAACAGTCTACAGCCCCCAGCGTCACTCTGCATGACACGGAAGTGAAATTCTGGCTCTGTGCAGATGACCTAGTTCTGTTGTCATCCACTAAAGAGGGCTTACAGCAGAATTTGTCTCTGAAGGGAAATTTCTGTCAGAACTGGGCACTGACAGTAAATCTGAAAAAGGCTATGTAATAATCTTCCAAAAAAAGGCCAGATGTCAGGAAAACAGATTATAGTTTTTTTCGGCAACACCATGCTAGAACACACCAAATCACACATATCACACGCACCTTGGTCTGAAATTCACAGCATCAGGACGTTTCAGCATGGCAGCGCATGATATAAAAGAAAAGGCTCGAAGAGCACTCTGCGTTATTAAAAGAAAATTTCATAACATTGAGACATTAATCAAAATCTGGTTAAAAATCTTCAGCAGTGTTATCCAGCCCATTGCGCTGTATGGATGTGAGATATCGGGTCCACTCAGTGAACAGAACTACTCTAAATGGGGCAAACATCCAATAGAGAGCTTGCAGGTAGAATTTTGCAGAAACATTCTACATTTACCAAGGAAAACACCAAATAATGCATTCAGAGGAGAATCAGGCCTTTACCCATTGATTATTAATGTCCAAAAAAACAGTCAAATTTTGAATGCACCTCAATTCAAGCCCACAAGACACATTGCAATTTAAGACATTAAAAGCCCAAGAGGTCGGTTATTGAAATAGCGCCCTCAGCCAGGTGGTACTGAAGCTCACTAACCCTTTAACAACACGAACTGAAAACACACACCAGCATCAAACCAGCACTGCTTATCAGCAAACAACCAGAGTAAACCAAATTATTAAACAAACCAAAGTCTCCTATCTGGAATATTGGGATGATATAGCTAAAACAAAACAGCTTGACTGCTATTTGTTTCCTAAAAAGAGATTACACTTTAGCTGAGTATCTGCACTCTGTCAGAGATACAAAGCAGCAACAGATCTTTACCAAGTACAGGCTCAGTGGCCACTGACAAAAAAAATGGTTGCCAAAAGAACAACGAATATGTGGTCACTGTTTGACAGATGATATAGAGTCAGTGGTACACTTCCTCTTTCACTGTGAAAAATATCTGGAAATCAGAAAACAATTCCTTGCAAAGTTTAACAATTTAATCCCTGGTTTTATTGATTTAAACAAAATGGCAAAAATGCTGAAATTATTTTTGGAGAGGGACACGCAGCAGCTCTTGCTACCCAGTATGTGATGGCATGCCACAGCCTGAGAGACAGAGAGTAACAAACTGCTGCTGTCAGTTTTTTCTCTCTTTTGCGATGTATGTGTGTGTATGTATCTGTATATAAGTTAATATTGTTAATGTTGTTTCAGTTGATGTAAATGATTGCTTTGGCAGTACTTTGCTGATGTATGGTCATGCCAGTATAATTGAATTGAGAGAGAGAGGGAGAGAGAGAGAGAGAGAGAGAGAGAGAGAGAGAGAGAGAGAGAGAGAGAGAGAGATGAAGGGAGCAGAGTGGTTTATTTTCCCTTTGTCTTCAGCAGGTAGTCCCTTGTAGATAGATTACAGACCTGTGTGTACCGTACTCCTACACCTTCTGTTCACCTCACATTATGTCCAATAAAAAATGGAACAACTCTTCCACAAGAGCAATAATGTTGAGGGGTGAACACACTGGTCAGCCTAGATGGCTCAGGCCACACACCTCACAGACTCCTGGTTTGATTTATTTCACAACATGTCCATCTGAGCAGAAAAAAATACACTGCAAATACACGCTGGACAAGTAGATTGCTGAGGAAGACATAAATGTACTCTTATATATAGTTTCTTTCTAGGAAAATGAACAAACATACAGAAAGACATAAATACAGATGCAAACTGAATCAGTAACAAAGTTGTTATTGTTTCTATTTGTTGAGTTAATCAGTACATGAACCGAATATTGTTTTTTTCATCATTAATTAATTTGGTGTTCATCATATGCCAGATTTTGAACACAACATTATTAAAAACTGAATCACACAGATGTAGCTGCATAGATCATTTTAGTGCCCCTAACTCCCAGCGATGCTAAGATGATGTTAGTGCTAAGAGGACAACTGGACCCTGCTCTGTTGATAGAAAACATCTTTTACCAATATAATACAATATACAGACAAGCTTGAAACAATCCACGAGAATTTGGGTAGCACAGAGTCAGAAGGGCAAGGACAGAAGCTGTGATATTAAGAAAATTAAGTAGGTTATAATTGATGCTCTCTCTCTCTCTCAAATACACACACACACACACACACACACACACACACACACACACACACACACACACACACACACACACACAGAGACACACACAGAGAGAGAGAGAGAGAGAGAGAGAGAGAGAGAGAGTGTCTTTTCTGTCTCCTCAACAGTAATTATAGATTTAAATAATTTACTTCTGAATCAATCTCATTGAATTATTTGTTTGGTGGCTCAATTGAAGACTATATTTTTATGTAAGTGCATAATGCGGATGTAAAGTGAGCAGTGGTAAAAACGTTACATACTGTTGTTCAATCAATCTTATTTTGTTGGCTTTTATGATAAAATAGCGGAACAGTGAATACATCAGAACGCTATGTAAATCAGTGTGTCGTCTTTTGCATGGTTACCTGATTTTCATGGATTTGGATGGACATTGTTATCGTGGCCTACTTTCTATGTGTTCCAATGTAATAATAGGGACGTAGAGGCACATGTATGAGAACTGAAGTGTTTCACAGAGCCACGTAATGAAACCACTAGGTGACGCTCTATTCATGAGTCATGCATTTTCCGTCCCGGATGCTTTTGTTTTCTGCTGGGTTAATCCGTTTGTGCTTGAGAATCCTAACCCCAGCTGTTCTTGCTGCACTTGTCTGAGCACAAAGTTACATTATTGGTACTTTTTGTATTCGTGCAATTATGCTTACCTACCCGTGTGGTGCGCGAGTTATAAGGCTGCGCTTTTAGCTCTGTCATGGTTTCCGTGGAGACCAGAGGGTAAAACCGAAGATGAGCGGTATGCTGAAGGCGCGTGCTTTCAATGGCGTATTTGTTCAATGATGAACGGTCACACTTGGCTTCGTTGATGTATCAAAATTGTTTCTAATAAATGGTTTAAGTAATTATCTTTACTCACAAATATATACGTAGTAGAGGAGGCTTTTGGGGTACAGGGTATGCTGTTTTTGCTTTCACCCTAAAATCGGCAATCCGTTCACAACCAAGAAGAAAACAACGCTTGATACAAGTTTGATTTGCTGGTAGGGCACACAAACTGTACCTCTGAGCAAGGTACTTACCTGAATAGCTTCTGTGAATGTCCAAATGCATGAATTAATACTGTATAAAAACCTATATAAAACCTGTGGGAGTCATGTGCAAACATATATAACACATTATTATGTTGCAATGAACAAAAAACTTCACAAGGAAGCTAACCAGAATAATGTTACATATGTATCATGTTTTATGTGACTTAAGATTAAAAAGTATGTAAAACTGCCTCAGTTAATAACTATCCCACTTTAAACCAAAACACTGTCTTCTATAATTATGTCTTTTAACATGACTGTTCTCGCAAGGATAGATTGAATCCTCAAATCAGTACTGTCTTTCAATTTAAGATAATTTTCTAAAGGTATTTCACATGACATGAATAAAACATGTCAACGCTGAAACCAAGGGTGAACTGTGGTTCACTATGCTGGTTACATTATATTGTACTGGTAAAATAACAAATGAGAATGATACAGCACCAGGATATATACAGCAATGACATACAAATGTCATCAAATGTCAAAAAACAAAGACAAAAATGATAAGTCACATTGTCTTTGGTATGGGAATCAGAAACACTAACTCTATTAGCTACTACTATTACTACTACTAACAACATCAATAATAATAATAATAATAATCAAAAACAAGAAGAATCAGCTTGAATCCAGATTTTACTTGTGTTGCACATACACAACACAGATGTCCTCTTACTTTTCTATATCAACTGATCTCATTGTTTAGACTTGATTGACTAAATAGATTTGTTTTTGCTTTATGTTTACTTCATTCAGATTTGATGAAAAGGCAGATTTAGTATTCACTTAACAGAACCCAAAACAAAGTGTCCAGTAAACAGCAGGGAAGTATGGAGAACAACACTTATAATCAGCAATAGGCTTTATTTCTGTGCAATTATGTCTTGTAAACCACATTTTGCAGCAGTTTAAATCATCCCATTCAGGCTAATCGACACTGAATAATCACGTTAAAAGTAATCCAGAGAAAATTATGCATTTTATAATAATTGGGTCTTTCTTCTCCTGTCAGAGAAGTACAAATAAAACTCTTTCTGGCAATCTGAAAGCAGTACACATCTAAATCATACAGTGTAGCAGTAAGTGCTAAACTAAAAAACACTCACTATTGTTTTTATTGTCACCGAAACTGATAGGATAAGTTTCTATTGTTAAGCTAACTAAATGTAAAATCGCAACCTTTTGATTAGCATTGCTAAGAACTGTCATGCTTGAACCCTACCTGTTGTTAGAAACAATCGACCCAGCCTCCCTCATACCTTGTTTGGGAGAGTTCCCTTATCAGGGAGCACCAAGACAAAAGGAAACAAGACACCCTTAGCCATAGTGTGGACTTTCAAGTCTTTCACACTGAAGGTGGGTGAGATCTCATCTGCAAGGAACTTCAAAGTGAACTGGGGGCTTATGCAATAGATGATGTCATCCACAGTGGCACACTGGAAGTCGGGGCAGTATGAGAGGTGCTTGGAGCAGCATTCATACCAAATGCGTGCCACAGTGTGGTAGCGGTAAACGCTGATGCCATGGAAGGGACTGACATCGAAGCGGTACAGGAAGTTCCTCACCGCCACCATGTCGGCGGTCTTTCCCTTGCTGTTCATGATTAAGCTCTGCCTCCATGTGTCTGTCTTGGGGTTGTAACGCAGCAGGCTGTACCTTGTAGCGCCCCCCAAAACAAAGATCTCTCCATTACAGGCGGCTGCTCGGGGGGCCACAGCAAAGGTGCCGTTGGGCAGGGGCGCAACAAAGGTCCATCGGTCTGTGCGTGGGTCATACCGCTCCACGGTGCACACGCCCTCCCCTCCAATGGCATAAATGTGGCCCTGTAGGGCCACCAGTTTGCAGAGGATCCTGGGCTCATTCATGGGGCAGATCTCCTTCCAGATGTCCAAAAGCGGGTTATAGCAGAACACTTTCCTCGATGGCTTGGCAACACGAGTGGCGCCTTGGCAGCCCACGGTGACAAAGAGGTAGTTGTCCACTGTGCACATGGTGCAGCTCCTGGATACCACTTCTTTAGGAAGGGTGCACTTTTGGTGCCAGGTGTCCTCATAATCATCATAATAGTACAGCCCACTGGAGATCTTAGATTTGCATAATTCTGGCATTGTTGATTTGTCCCTAACCCAGTCCTGAGGGTCCATGTCAGCCACCATTAAATATGGCTGTCCTTTCATTCTTCGGTTGTGGATGTGAAACTTGTCATCTGCTTTCAGGCTTTCATATAGCCCAGGGTCTTGCAGCACCTGTAAGTAGTTGTCAGACAGGACTCTTAAGGCTGACTCCTCAAGTATTGCATGTCTATGCTGCCTTGCTAGGCTAAGTGCTTGCAAGCAGTTGCTTAAGTCTAGTTGATGTATTGAGACTCTCCAACTCTTGGCTTTCCATGCAATCTAGTGGCATTTGTGGAAATTCATCCCAAGTGTCTGACCCACTAATTATCATAGAAACATTTTGGGACCCACAGTGCTGGAGCACAGGTCACTGATCGAGGGATGTCTTGAACAGGGTTTGCTATTCCCTGGGGTTGAAGCTGTTGGTCTCAGAAAGGGGGCATGAGGGTTCACACTTTCATTGATTTGCAAGTAGCGGCCATTTGGTGTGAATTCATGTTTGCCAACAGAAAAGAGAGAATCATTCCAGGGCAAACCTGAGTGTCGTGGGGAGATGATGTGGGGCTTTGAGACTGGAGTGGGCTCAGCACTGCAGCTGTCTTCTCCCCTCATCAGTTTCCCAGCAAAGCCTCCCCGCTGTGAGTCTTGTGATGTGCAGTCTCCATGCCACCTCTCTGTTGTCCTTGTGAGGCCCGAGTAAGATTGGCCACTCGACACTGATTGGGAAGAAGACTCAACATAGTAATCATATATCTTCCCACGTACCTCAATATGCTTATGTCCAGGTCTCTCCAGTAAAAGGTCACCATTTTCTACAGTGATCTCTGCCGTAGACTGAAAGCTGGAGAAGGTACTGGGGTGCCCCAGGTCTTGCCTGAGTTTTCGCCCAACACCGACAGTTGACTCCAGCTTTCTCAGAAAACATGGGGAATGCCACTCCCAAGTTGGGCTTGTCAGGCCTTGTTCAGTTGAAATATGTGGGAGCAATGTCCTTCTGAAATCATACTGAGCTATTGTTTCCTTTGAATCCTCATAATTCAAATATTGTGCATTTGGAAGCACCTTATCATTGCAGTCCCTTGGTGCAGTTTGAAGGGAAATTTCCTTTTCAGAATTCTCAGGGGAGCATTTGTGGCATTCTTCTGTCTCCTTTTTGGAATTCTCAGGGGAGTATTCATGGTATTCCAAAATTTCTTTTTCATAATTTTCCGCAGGATTTTCCTGGTGTTCCAGACCCTCCCATTCAGAATCCTTTAGTGAGCTTTCAACATGTTCTCCACTCTCCACCTGCACTCTTCTTGGTTGCAGCTCTGCTTTGCATTTTATGCAGGTGCCTTCCGCTGTCTGAGACCGCTGAGATGGATGTTGAACTGTCCCATTAGACTGACCCAGCACACGCTGGCCATGGGCTTGGCCCCAGGAGCTGTATAATTTATAAGCCCAGGAAATGAGCAGTGCAGCTACCAGAGACAGAGCCAGCTTTCCCACAAGCTGCATGACAAACCCAGAACCCAGAAGATCCTCTGCTTCTGCCATTTTACCAGCAAAGAGGTCCATGGAGGTTTTGTCATAAAAGTTATTCTTTGTGGTTTGCCATCTTCTGCATTCCACTAAATAGTGACGCCCATTACATACCTATATTGGCTGAGTTTTTGCTGGGATTCTGATCCATTGAGTGTGTGAATGTATGTGTGTGTGTGTGTTTGAGATCTTTCCTTCTTCTGTAAACCAGACACCTGAAGGATTACCACTTTCGTATAATCATTTGCATCCCTTTACTGAGAGGCGGAGCTTCAGTCATGTTCCATCTGCAGAAAAGTGTTCTAAACCTAATAATAGCCATGGTTGTTCTCTGCTGTTTATGTAGCTTGCAAGTCATTCACATCTGCCGCACCCAGCATGCATCTTATTTTGTGCATAATTTTAAAAATTGGGTTTGGACTGCTGCTATTGTTGTGCTTTACTTGGCAGAATACAAGATCCAGGACATTGTCATTATTTATCGGTAGCATAAACTCTACATTGAATAGTATTCTTTTTAACAACATCAGTTTGCAGGTGGCACTGACTGAACTAGTTTACATTGCAGTGCTGTACAAAATTATTGTAAGACATACAAGCTGTTGTTAGCTGACACAGTAGGGAATGCTGACACATGCTATAACAACAACCCTACTGACTACAACATGGGCATTTGCATGTGATGTTTGCATAGTCAAACAGTACAGGTTCCCTTGCCATGGTAAGTACCTTTTAAAATGACTTTTCACTGATAAAAATGATACAGTTTGATGCAGGAGCATACATTTATGCATTAACTATTTGGTGGAAAGGGAGGACCCTGTGTATGAAGTATTTTCATAAAATGCAGTGACAGGAAACAATGTTTCATTCAACTTCTGTGTATTCTAATTGTTTCATAGTATTAAATAAGTCAAAGGAAATTGACTTTGGATCCTGATTCCACTTTTACAAGACTGGCTACCCAATGTTAATATGTATATAGGCTCAATAGTGATAAAGACACATAATTATGTTTACAGCTATACTATTATCTACTTCTTGAGGATGAATTGTCATTTGATAATTGGCATCGTATATGATGAAGTGTTGTAATTTTTTTTTTACCAAACTATAGTCACTGCTGTTACTGAAGGTTAGCGCGATGACTCTGGGAAACAGGTCACAGATAAATATTTAAACAGCACTGCTCTAATGGAGGCCCCACTTGTCCACTTGCTACCAAATCAGCATGACTGTATAAAGGAAACTTTATCATCAATAATTTGTTCAAAAATCTTCTCTGCCCTTCATACTTTTTCAGTGAAATTCAAGATGGCAACCCTTCCTGCGTGAGACAAAAATGGTGCTGGTCCTGGAAGAGACTAGCTTCACCCTCCCTACCCATATTTGTAAAATAATAATCCAAAGCAGAGTTTCCTTTTCTGATTTGAAAAGAAAAATCACCACAAAAATTGAACTAAAAGACCAGCGACACATGTTTCAGCATGTGTACTTGAACAGGTAAAGCTACTGTAATACCCACACTAGCTGAAGATTGGGTTGGCAATCTAGTCTCATAATTATAAAACTAAAAGATATGAAACTATGTAACAACAGAGAGCAACAGCAACATATAGTTATGTGGTTTACCATGAGAGTAAAGAGGGTTTCCCCCTCCTAACAGACTATATTACATTTTTAAACATGCATTTGCAAACCCCCCTTTTGTCTTCTGGAGCTCTCACTTTATATTAGTGGCTATCTATGAACATAAAGTATTTAAAAATTACTATTTCCATACATATTTCCATGGAATGTCTGGCAGTATTAACTCTCATATATGACTTTATACACATATTAAAACATAGAACAGAATGAAATACAAACAAAATTCATTTGTCAAAGCATAAACTTGACATGAATGGAGATAAAGATTTTTATTCATATTTCTGTGAATAATGCTTATGTTAAGAAATGCTTCGTCAATTTTTCAAATCAGTCATTTCACAAAATGGCAAAATAGGTTTTTCCTTTGTGTAATCTGCAACACATCAAGACCTTACCATTAATATTGTGCAATAATTCCATTTTTTCATTGTCCCTTGTTTCCTGGGAGACCATGTTTAATTGAAATGGAACATTGATGCCCTTCACAGCCACGTAGTTTGAGAGAGGTCACTGTAGGGACCTTAAATCATGTCAGAAGGAAATTTAATCATAAGCAGTGGCAAATATGGTCAAATAGTTACCATATTACCTTTCTTTATACTGTGTATGAAATTGTGCATTGTGTATTTATCTCTCATACTGTGTCAAAATCTACAGCACAGAGTACAATGTTTGTTGCTGCCAATATATCTGACGAGTGAAGGGTTGGATTACATGATGTAAGCTTCAGCACTTCAGTTAAACCCTTACATGATGGAAACATAAAAGAGCTGATAGCATCGCACCACAGTTGCGATGCTTATTTTGACATTTATACCATTCACACAGATACGAGGTATTAAACACATAAAATTATAACAACAAAAACTAGTTTTCTGTGTTTATTCTTTGACCTATGTTGATTTCTCTTAAACATTACATGAAATAAAATCTGTAGCTTTGAATCATGAGGCAAATTCATCTCTCTTCCCGCATTTACTAACCCGAACCTATATATCCTTTTTTAAATTATTTACAGCAATGTACACAAAATACATTTAAAAAGGGGAGATTTCTGCTTATCTACCTGGAAAATTACACATCACAGTTTTGAGTATAATCATCTTGGAAATCCCGATTGTGAATCACCTAAAAATGTAAAATAAAAAAGAAACAATACACAACAGTGTGTAACCATGACAGTTATGTGAAACATATGCCTTCAGCCTACTGGAATCTGCATAGTATACAATGGGAACAACGATGTAACTGCATGAGAGTAAGTGGGTTGAAACATTGTGGGCCAGCCCACAGCACTTAAGGGATTTATTAGAAAAAGAACAAAAAAGAAAAAGAAAACTGTACAAGGTATCATTATGATTCATAATAAAACAAGATCTTCTTTTCTTTTTTTAACAGAACAGATGTTTATTGATAGACAGGCAAGACACATGACCAAAGAACTGTGAGTGGGAGGCTGGAGCAAGGTGTTTTCTTACTCTTTTGTTTGTGTTGGTTGTCATTTCCCCTCTTTCTTTTGCTTTTCTCAAAAAAAAAAAAAAAAAAAAAAAAACGGAGGAAATTTCTCTAGGGGGTTCGTGCTGCATCCCGGCAGACAGATGGACAGATGGATGGGCAGACCAGAGAAGGGCAGAAAAAAAGGCCTGAAAAGTGCTCCGTTGCTTTTGTAAACTCACGTCACCGCCAGAGTCACTGTTAGGATGGCGGCCGCCACTGTCAGTCCCGCGACGCTGTTACAGGAGGCTGCATCTGCAAGGGCAATGAGTGCAGACGCAGAGTCAGAAAAAAACGCACCCTACCATATTCAAATAAGCCCTCGCAGCAGAGAGGAACTTTACTGGGACCAGCCAAGGACAGGGGGACCGCTGGGAACCCACTCATCTCTCCTGAGCTCAATGATACTGGCCTCCATTAAGGAAAATCCCATAGAAAGACCTAAGACTGAACTGCACTAGGACCATAAATCTAAAGCAATGTCAGTGACAAGCGGGAGAATTTACTGAGACATCACAGTCATTCTCCCCATCTAATCACACATAGCCGGAAGGGCACCTTGAGAAAATAATCTTCAGGACAGAATGATAATAATCTGTGAATGCATTAACAACTCTGCTTGCTTGTGTCCGAGTTGCAGAATTAAGGTTTGGGGAAACACACCATAAATTGATCATTTCAGGCAAGTAGCTGAAAGGCATGGTGCAAGTGCCATCAACTGCACTCATTATCATAAATAGCAAATAGCACAGTAAAGCAACAGGTACTAAATGGTTTCACAGAGAAATGTCTGAGTGAATAACTAAATGGCCTAGATCACTCTCCAATAAAAAGATAATAATAGGGCACAGGATGTTTGAACATTTGGTCGTGTTATATACACAGATATAAATTCCCCAAAAAAAATGCAATAACCAGAGGGTTGTGGGGTCAAATCCTTGATGAGACACTTCTGGGATATGTTTCAGCAAAGTACTGCAGCTGAATTGATTCCAAAAGGCAGAAATCAAACATCATGTGATATACAAATTTGCCATGGGGCAAGAGACCTGGAAATGAATACTGTGAAACATCGGGTACAACTGGGGCTGCTGGGTTAATCATTCCCTTGAGATATTGTTGAGATATTGCTCCAAAGTGCTTCCTCCCCAGACTGCGGTTCTGAATCTAGACAGCGCCAACAAGCACGGCCAGCAAGCCAGTGTGTAATTGGCCATAGTGTCACTAAGGGACAGGGCGTTTTAGGCTCACTGCACACCAGCAACAACCGCTGGTCAACTGGGCATTGCAATCTTCCTGAGTTTGGCTGCAGACACTGTGGAGGAGTATGAGCTTGTCGGCTCTTTCCTACATTTACGGAGGAGGTTGCAATGATGAAACAGGCCTACGGATAATATCTGACTTTCCAAATGTGGGGGAGGAAAAAAGAAAAAAAAGAAAGCAGTTAATTATTTTTAAACATTTTAAACTTCTTTTAAAGTGGGTGGTGTAATTGTCAGCGCTGGTCCTATGCTCGTTCTCCCGGGGCGATCTTGGGAGAGCGGGACTGGTGGGGGTGGGCTGCTCAGGCTACATGAGAGGGGCTTAGGGGCACATGCGCTAAGTGCTATCGCAACCTTGTTCTACAAGTGACTGGATCTGCATGCAAAGTGGCCTGGGCTGGCTCAGGATGGGCCTCCTCGCCCCGACCTCATTCTGTCTGCACCAGGGCGCACCTGCTCCCAGGATCGGCCCTGCACATTTGCATATTCAAATTGGCCTGCAGAGGGGCGCTGCCTGTGTACACTTCCTGTGCGCGCTCGGACAGTCCATCACTTTCATTTGAGGTGGCTGAGGAAACCACCAATGAATATTTAAGAAGTAATGTGCGGTATATTTTCCTATGGATTGTTGATGTGCAATTCTCCCTTCTGCTGGGGATTTACCTAACAATTGGCCTTCTCGGATAGGTGCAGCAGATAAGGAAAATGTCGGACAAGCTCTGTTAATTTCAGTAAATTACTACTGAAACAGAGAGCAGAAACTGAATAAAGTTTTCCCTTCCCCAAGGAGGTAGTTAACACAGACACCCTGTCCAAGCACAGCTTTAATGTTCCACTGCCATCTGCTTGACAAGTCAGACATCACCAACTGTGTCAACGGTCCAAGATCCGTTACAATGACACCACTACATTTGCACTCTGTAAGCCTGACAACGACACAAATGGGTAAACGTGTTTTGTTTTTGTGTCAATGCTGTAGTGAACCACACTTTGATTTCTTACTTAGTATCCATGGCAACACTGCCTCTTCTTTACAAAGCTGGGCTTGGAAGCAAACAGAGGTAATATAAAAAGTAAATGCATAAACACTTGTTGAAGGCATCTGCCAGACTGAGCACAGACATATGCTATGCAATCAACAGCTATTAATTGCTTTTAAAATATCTTGACAAAGTTGCATGTTTATGTAAAAAAATAACAGTAATAGAATCATGCTTTCATTTGCCAGGCTATATTTATTTAATGTCTCCAGCCCAGTGTGACAGTAATCAACGGCATGAAATCTTTACTTACTGCTTTGACTCTGTGCTCCTTTCCTCATGCTCGGGTTTTCTGTGGGGAAAAAAACGAAAAAGTATCAATATTGATGAGTCTGGTTGGGGGGTTTGAACATGGTATTGAAACTGAATTGCCTGAGTACACCCCTGACTGAGTAAACATGTGAAAATGAAAACTATGCAAGCCTAGCCAAGACAGTTAAGTCTACCCTAAACATATACAATATATAAAAAGAGTGCTGTGTGGTGGCCTTGCTGTTTGCATAAGGAGGGCGGCATAGTTCATTCTGGGTGAGACCCAGGCTGATCCAAACCCTGCACTGTTAGCGATGGCCGACCATGTCTGCCTCCAAAAGAGAGACTGGTTGCAGGGAGCAAAACATGTATCCGTTTGCATATTTTTAAATGCATTTAATAAATTGATTCCCCTGTTGTGATCGTGAGAAGGCTGGTGGTGTGCTGACGTGTCTCGTTTTGCTTGTTTTCCGCAGATCAAAAAACAGAAACATAATAGGATGAGAAAGGGTTTCACTGCAGTACAGTAGCCAATCAATTATATGAGCCATGTTGTGCCTTACCGCAGTAGAAGGAAGTGGTTTATTAGGCAGAACTGAGGAAAAGCAACAGCAGACAGCGAGCATGGGGGAAGGGTAGCATAACTAGTGTTTGAAATACTTCAGCGCTTTTAATGACTCCTCATAAAAGACGTGGGATTAAAGTGCAGGCAAATTGAACTTAAATGATTCCTCTAACCTGGGGGGTTCATTATAAAGTAGTAGAAACTTATTTGCTTTCCCTTCATGATAGCAAACGAAGAAAAAAAACTGTCAAGATCTCTTTGTGTTCATAATGCAGGGAAGGGTAAATTATGCAGTATATGTATTTTATTGAAAAATGAATGCAGTAAAAGTTAATATTTAGATAAATAAATAAATGTATCATGCATTTAAAAAAACACAAATGTATCCAGCTGTGAAATGTCTTATTCTTATGATTATGTTCACAAATCTGTTCTAAAAACATCAATGAAATGACTAATATGCAATGCACGCGTGTGTTTTACAAAAAAGAGCTACTGAAGTAAGTTTTTCCTTCCACATACTGACAGTAATTCTACAGCATTAAAAGGGAATTAAATAGAATAACTTTCCAAATACAAATGCTTTGATCCAGTGAAATTGGAACAGTAAACTTTAATCCCAGTAATCCAGTGTCCTTCATTTGTTTCAAGTGGCCCCATGCCTGCAAAAACTGTAATACTGCCACTGTTTAACATGAAGGTACAGTCATATGAAACCCCTCCTTCACAGTAGATAAATTCCAGACTTGTTTCTGACTGTGTGATGAATTTTTAGGTTGTAATTTAATGCAGCACTATCACTTATTAATCACACAGTTAGTACAAATTCATTATTCATCACAGAGATTCAATATAATTAATTCCTGCTTCATTTTGGAAAAGAGCTGTTCAGAGGAGTGAGGGTCTCCTGCACATCAGTCAAACGCACACACAGTTAATTATAGTCTCTCCTGACTTTCAAATACAGCGGCTTAATGTCCACTTCTCAGCAGATGCCAAAAACTCTGCTGGACCAACAAACCCTCCCACACTAATGCTTGTACACACACACACACGCTCAACACTCACCAAATACAATGAGTCGCGTGTGGGTGTCCGTAGATCCAAGAGGATTCTGGGCCGTGCAGCGGTACATGGACCCGTTCAGCTCAGCGGGCACGCGCTCCAGAACCAGCTCCTTCCCATCTCTCTCGGCGCTTCCGTCCAGCAGCCGACCTCCGACCCGGGTCCAAGTGAAAAGAGGCTCGGGAAAAACCTCATTCTGGATGAATGATAGTTTGGAAGGTACGTACCGTCAGTGAAGGGTAAGGGAACACGAGATTTGGGCATTTGGAGCCATGGCAGGAGAAGCTATGTGATGGCTAATGAGCATTTTTATGTCTCTGAGTGGTGCACTGCTGCTCCTGCATTACTGAACCCCAAAAGCAAATGTTTGCTTTAATTTTTCACTGATGATTTGGCCTTTTGCCATAAATTTCAGCTCCTTTAATGCCACTTATGGTTTTTTAATGTCTTCAAAGTTATTCTTTTTACAAAAAAAGAAGCCTAATACATCTTTCTTTTTTAAAGTTTTTTTTTTTCTAAGAGAATAATAAACAGCTCCTACCATGGCGACAAGCTAGCTAATCACTGAGTGTATACTAGAATACTTAGTTAGGAGGAATGTGTAAAGTAATATAATGAACTATTGCTATTAGGTATGAGTTACTTCACTTGACTAGGCAGTGCAGTGCAAGACAAAACAATGTAGAGTTATTTACCACCAAGGGCCAATTGTAGCTGGGCTGGAGCAATGTGAACTAAACAACAACCTTAGGTAACACTACCAAACAAACAGCAAAACATGTACACAACTGCAAGATATACACAATTTCAAATTGTGCTCATGCAGCATACAATAGAGTGTCTTAGGTCAACTATTATAACCAAAGTCACACAAAAGTTCACGAGCAAAGGTTATCAGCAGTACAAGTTACAAGCTGTTATTATCAATATTATTTACTGGCAACACAAAACAACAAAAAAATAATGGGCATTTCATATCTGGGGCAAAGGATATCTTCTTATTGTTTCTGCTTGGAGCGAGTCAACAGAGAAATATATGTCTGTTGCCCAGATATTGGAAAGGGCACAGTTACTGTGCCGTGGAGGCTGTTAAATGCCCAGGGTGACATCGGTGTAAAGAATTGTTTGCCACAATGCTTCTAATTTTCACTATTATTCAGTCAGATGGGAATTTGGCACTGGCTCGCAGGCTTATTGTACCATGTCATTTCAACTATATATGTACAGTATGTATGTCCCCATCGATCCAAGCAAAAGCAATCAAAGATTATTTGCTGTTGGGAAAAAAGAAAAGAGGAGAAGTAAATCCAAGCCGGAGAAAGCAAAAGGGCAAAGGAGATGTCTAACTTATTGATGAAAACAAGCAATGCATAACAGCAGGACAAACCACAACACATTGACTGTACATTTTTAAAACCCAGGGTCCTGCTCCAGTAAGGGATAAGAGAGATTTATGAATTTTCATGTAATCTATATTTTGTCTTTTTTGCATTTTTCATGAAATTGGTTTTTAGGGTATGAATGCTGTTGTACTGATTAGCTGCATATTTACAGTCGGGCTCGTTCTTGGTGACGGATCCCAGGACCACTCCTTTCTGAGAGGCCTGACAGTGCATAAGGAGAACCAGCTAAGGTACAATTCTGCACCGTACATGCCAGTAGCCCTGACTCATCTACTGCCCCTCTCCACAGTCACTGCCTCTGCCCTTTCAGAAGGATTTCAGTTTGCAACGACAAACACAAACAAAGGAAAAGAGTCATTCCTCTGTGCTTCATCCTACACAGATAGGAGAGAAGAAAAAAATGCAATTTCTGTCCTGTACCATCATTGTTCTACCAGGATTACACTTATCCTCTCTCCCTGACTGGCTTCACCTGGGACCGCAGCCAAGTCATTACTGTCAGGGGGGTCACAAACACCCACTCGGTTTTCAGAGGTGTGCCTATTTTTTATTCTTCTTTTTTTTGGGTGGAGGAGGGGGAGCTGGAGGTGATTCTAATACATAAAGACAATAAAACAATCTTTGTGCTTGACTTCTCTCTGCATACAGAACATTACTGTAGGTGTGATTCCCAGCCGGCTGGCTGGAAACGGATTATGGCAAATGCGGCAATTCATGTTTATTTAATAAATAAGATGCACTCTGCGGGTAAAAAAGAACAGAAGAGCCGGTGGATGGTGGAAATAAACAAATCCAGTTTTACTGATTTACCGATCCAGATTTTGTACTCGCAGCTCAACTCTTGAGAAGAGGAGGCATAACTCTGAACAGTGCTTCACTTGGATTTCTCTAGAAATCAAAAGGATTGCATAGTTGTTGACATGACGTCTGGTTTGTACCCCCTGAATGCCAAACCCCCAATCCAGGGTATGTGCTGCATTTTGGCTCAGAGGGAAATCTCCCTTCCAGACATACAGTAAGTCTGGGACAATACAGCTTGACTGTTCATACCCCTATCTCCTTTTGTCCCAAACTGGACCTAGTCACCCCAGGTTTTAAAACCACCCAGCATGCACTTACCCCAACTGATCCTACCTGGAAACCCTGGACGGTGATGCGGACCGTGTCCCCTACCTTTGCCCTGGTGGGCGTCATCGAGAGCCTGGGACCCTTGGGGGCCGCTGTGGGGACAGACCCAAAAAACACAGTTAATCCCGGTCTGTTCTGCTTTGATACATTATTGTTGGATGGAATTCCCTTCATAACTGGGAGGTTGCAGGTTTGAATACTGTGCCGTGGACATTTGTGAAGATAAGCCTGGATCTGAGCTTGGAGAGTTTCAGTAAATCTGTTGATTCATTTATGGATTCAAAATGTAATCTGTGATATTTAGCTGATGATAATTCACTTCTGGTAGCCAGATTTGTGACAGTCTATTCCTAAAATCTACACCAGCTCCCTGTGAGGGTACAAATGGGACCAAGATCACAACCAAGGACTGAACAGAAGGAAAGAAGTTATGTGGTTACGGTGAAGTAAAGTAGACCCTTTTGGCTATAATACTAAAGTAATTTTTAATGCTGTAATAACTGTCATTTGGAAATAATGAAAGGAGAAGGGTATCTGCTATGAAAAAAAAACACCGCACAATGACAGAGACAATGGGGGCACGATCTATTTGCGGCAGCAGAAATGAACTCGTGTGCCATCAGTTAAGGCTCGGAATTCAGAGTCCTTTTTTAATCCAGAGGACAGGAGTCGGTGTATTCCCCCGGAGAAACAAGGAACTACATTAGATAGATACTCATTACAGGAAGAAACAGTGGAGTGTGGTGGAGGCGCGATAAGGAATGCTCTGAGAATTAATTCCCTCGCCTGGCGCGGATGCCTCTCCCAGATGGGTTTAATTTGGTCCCTCGGTCACAACGCCGCGAGCAGGGAAATGATCGTATCCTTATTTCTCAAAAGTGCCCAGGGTTTCCATGTCATTGAGTGTTAAATGCAAAAACATACATTTTTGTTGTTTTTTTCCCCCTCCCTTGAGAGGATAGGGAA
This sequence comes from Albula goreensis, assembly GCA_022829145.1. Classification (NCBI taxonomy): domain Eukaryota; kingdom Metazoa; phylum Chordata; class Actinopteri; order Albuliformes; family Albulidae; genus Albula; species Albula goreensis. Next base: position 12,179,305 of record CM040752.1, read on the forward strand.
AAACGTTTAAGACTGAACGCGACACCCATCCACCCCCGCCCCCTTGAGCAAAGCCTCCTGGATGTATTCATATCACAGAGCTCTACATAATACCGTTGCACCGCAGATGCCGAGACGGTATCCTCCTGAATGGAGCTCTTCTTTAACGGAGGGGAGAACAAAAATGGTAGAGTACGTGAGCAGAGAAAAGGACTACGCGAGTGAGTACTGTGAGCCAGCATACACTAAATAGGGCCTCTTTCGTGAAGAGCCCCCACATGCTGTGAAAAGCATACCCAATACTTGTATTTGCTGTGTTAATTACATTGAATACATTGCCTAAGAGTTGGCACCGATGACGTATTCTGGGCACAACAGATACCCCCATTTGTAATTTTCACACAAGCTACAATTACAATCATGAGAATCCTGAACACAATTCATTTGATGAGGTCTGGAGTTCAAACCTACTTTCTGAAAACCCACGCTTAACTCATCAGTCAAATCGCTGATGGCCAACCGCATCCGCAAACCACTTTAATTAAGCTGGGAGTCGTTAGTCCAAGGTAACAATTGCGCTCATTTTCTGTCCCTTTATGGTTTATTTCTTTTTATTCATTTTATTCCGAACATCAGTTATGCAGACTTAAGGAAAAAGGGAGCTTTTCTCAAGTCTCATAAGACATCCCAACAGTTGACAAGAAACCCTCTGTACCAAACTCCGGCTGTATCTGACTCTACTTTTTTCAATGCAGTTCAGACACTGTAACTTACTCCAAAGAAGGGGGAGGAGAGCAGAGGAAATGTCTGATTCGCGGCAGAGAGAAAAGTTAAGATCTTTTTTCAGACATGAATCAATAAGAGCAATCCTCCCTAGACGAGGTGTAAAAGTGAGGTATGACTGATCTCAGAGCGGGGAGGAGGGTGAGGCAGGCCCATTTGAAGCGGGGCTCACCGAACCCCTCAGGGCTGAACCCAGCTGCCACCGGATCACTGGCAGATGAATTGTTCTGGTTAACTTTCAGAACCATGTCTCTATAACACTTGCTGCTGTGTATTGTGCTTCAGCCAGGCCAGCTTGCATAGAGTGGGGAGCAGGGGATGGACAGTAGAACAGATGGATGGGGGGAGGGATGGGGGGGTGTGCTCAGAAGTGGACGGCAGAGGACATGTTTGATATGTCTTAATTTTCTTCTACCTCTTACTTTTTTAAACCACATTTCTGTAGATAGGAGTCCAACCAGTTTACGGATAATTAATAGCTACTAGAACAGTAAACAATATTGAAGTTTTATCTTTCTACTTTACATCATATATAAAGTTTAAACAGGAATGTGTGTCTGTGTGTACATCTACGAGTGTGTGTGTGTGTTTGTTGGAATCTGGCACAGAATTGAGGTTTAATTATAAAGATATTTAAAATTCATGAATCCCTAATGCGGAGTTTGCTTTCCAAAAGGAGAGGCTGGGAATGAGGCAGTGTAGCATGGCGGCAACCTCTGAGGCCCTGCTCCAACTGTATGCCATTTGTATAACAAGCCAAGCAGAGCTCATGAATATTCATTATCTGTACTACAACACTGGCCCCTTGTTAAAATGTCCCTCTGGCCTGTGTTGCAATATGAAATCGATTAAAAATGTATCATTTAATGCGCTAGACTTCTCATAAGTCTACATATATTAATGGAGCAGCAGTGTAAAAGTTACAGGTAAAAGTTAACAGCATATGTTCAAGCCTGAACAGCTTTCAGCAAAATCCTTTCACATGACAGATTGAAATGTCTTGGTCCACCATTGACTTCTTCTAGGATGTGGAATTTCTTAATCTCAGTTGTACTCATTAAAAGAAAAGTATTCAAGATAGTTGAAAGGTACATTTTAAAATGTATTAGCTGCAAAAAGCAAATGACCTCCTTTGTGTATTTATGATCTCAGGTGGTTAATAAACGGCAGTTATTACAACTGTAAAATACATATTTAAAAATGATATGCACTGGGAACATTAAAACGAGCCGTGCAACTAAATGACTTCCTCATAAAAGCAAAGATTTCGCAGTCTATCTTGAATTTCCTCCACTAAGTGGTTATAAACAATGCCACAGTTAATCAGAAATAGTAAAACTTGTCTCATAAATGTAAGCATAAGATGTTACAGAGAAAAAATTAATTCCTGTATTATTGCTCCTCATTATTGCACAGTTGTAGCTGCTATGGCATTGAAGTGATTGAATTTTTTTATATTTTTTTTCACCCAGCTTTTGCACCACTGCAACATCCTCCATTGATTTATAAGAGTGCAGCCAAGCAAGAGAACAAAATGTGAAGTGCAAACCAGAACTTCATTTCATTTTGGAGCCCACAAGCCAAATCCCTTGGAGGCTGGGAGCACTAAGAGTACCTGTCCCGAGCATGGTTGAAATAATTATTTGAAACACTTGAACCATTGAGAAGCCAATAAATTCCCTGCTGATTAATGTCGAGTTTTGTTAATAACATTTTCCTTAATTACATGTTTCACTGAAAATTCTCTGTGCTTTCAAATTTTATTAAGCTGTTGATGTAGTTGCTGAATTAATGCAGTTCAAGAACATAATGACCGCAGTCAGTCACAACCTCAGTTTGGCATATCATCTGAAAACAGCACCTCCTACAGCACAGTGTTCTCATCAGTGATCTAGGGCACTAGGTTTCTATTTGGTCCAGAGGGGACACTGCTCCTTCCTGGCCTTCTATCATTCCTTCTAATGTCAGCTCTGTTTTCGCTTGAAAATACTAGTCAGGCCCAGTCCTTGTTTCTTTATCCTTAAGCTCAGGCTTCTGGCATGATAAAATCGCTGGGTGGGGTGACTGAAAGCGTTTGAGTTTGCCTTGAGTAGGGTTATGATTTTAACCTTGGATAAAATTCATTTTTACCCCCCTATGACAGTTTCCCACCGCTAATATAAACCCCTGTCAGGCCTAGCAGCTTCCTCAAAGCTGGACCCTGACACATTTACTTTATTTTAAAAAATCTGCATTTAAATTAGCTCCAATTAATAGGCAACACCTCCACGTGGTTTTCAGAGTGCTCAAATCTCAATGCAGCAAAAAAAAAAAAAATAATAATAAAATCTTGCTTTTTGAAGTGTGCAGCTAATGACAAATTAACAAGCTCCATAGGAATGAGAAAACCTCAAACAGGCAGCCAGAGCCACACCAAGCTGGCTGTTACACAAAACAGAAGCTCACCTGCTTCCAGTTAATCCCCGTTTTTGGGCTCTTCTGCACACTCATTTATTTGCTGTTTGTTGTTGTTGCTGTTGTATTTTTCCATGTCTCTGCCTGCATATAAGCTGATTATCCAACAAAAGCCAAGCCTTGGGCATTTAGGGATATTTTTCCATTTGGCCGGAACCTTCCAAGCTACTCTGACAAATCAGAAATTCTTTGATACCTATACATACCAGGCTGGCTGAGTTCTGACTTTGAGATGGAAGGTCCTTTGACCTGGACACCGTATTTAATCTTTTCTCCACTCTTACCCCTGGATTCAGTCAAAACTGCCAAATTATCTTTAATGGAAGTACTATTCAATTACACATTCCTCTGGTGCTGTACCAAAATTGACTGTTGCGGTAGACTGAATCCTGTCTGTAATGAATTGTATGGCTGAGTTAAGATGGGAAGATCAGGGCCTGGACTGAAATGTGGCCTTTCATCTGGTTTAAACGCAAATACAAATGTTTTTGATTGCATCACAATGACATTTGGAGTGATTTAGTCGTTCTGATTTAATCCATGTGTGAATGAACAGTCTCCATTATTTTTACCATTTCATTTCTCCTACCAGGCAGCATTGAGCTCATTGCAGTGAAGGAAAGGTTTCCCAGGATTCCATGGGACTAACTATCGGTTTGTTCCCATTCTGCTCACGAGCACAATGACACATCGACATGGGAGCTTTGAAGTGTTAATCGAATCTCCTAGAGGGCGTCCTCGTCCTCTCAATCTCTCCGCTTACCCTCCATCTTCAGTGTTTGTCTCAGACTATCTCTTACTGCCATTTAGAAAGTTGGGTATTAAAACAACAAGCTCTGATAAAATCTCTCTGACACTCTACAGAGTTCTGTCTATATTGCTGAAACAGTTTAAATTTAACAACATATTTAATAACCTCAGCTACTACACACAGGTCATGCGGTTATAATTTTGCCACAGGCGCAGACACGAAGGGGGGCAGGGGGTGGGGGCTGGGAATGATAGAATCCCAGTGTGATTCTACTTTGTCAGAAGATGGTGACTATGAGGTCTCATTGAAACGTATAATTGCTGTGCGCAATTCTCATTTTAGTTCCTTAATTCAGGTTGACTTTTCCAATAACTGTTCAGAGTTAACTCAATCTAATGCCAACTTGCCTATGAATTGGCATGTCAGTCAGAGGCTATTTGAATTCCATTCCAAACCCAGCAGGACTCATCTACGATACAATTACAAAAGATCAAGTATGGATAAAGAGGTGTGACTATGCCGTGCCAACAAAGAGGGTTGGAGTGTATTTGTTGTCAGAAAAGGTGGGGAGAAGGGGATGGAAAAGAGAGAGGGATATAGCTGCATCATGGGAAAAGTGAGTAAGAAGTGTAAGAACTGGGAAGGTGTGGTGATAGTTGATGGACTGCCATGTAAAAGGACGGAGGGTGTGGCACTTTTTTTGACAGACAGGGGTGTTCCAAGAAGGAGATGATGCATGTGTTTGATGGACATGGGCGACAAGGGACACTCACCCAGTGTGACCTCAGCCTGCATGGGCATAGACAGGGCGGGGTGTTTGACCTCACAGCTGAAGAGGGCGTCGTTGTCCAGCTGGGGGTTGAGCGTCCAGGTGAGCATGGCCCGCACCTCGGACGTGCCGTTCTTCAGCGGGACCAGCATGTTGTGAAAGTAGTACAGCGGGTCGCTGCTTTGGACCCAGCGCGGGAACTCGCGGCTCACCACCGTCTCAGGGATGACCTCGGTGGCGGGGCTGGGCTCCACCCCCGGAGTGTGGCCATGGGCGGGGCTCTCTGTGTACAGCCGGCTAGGCTTGCCATCCACGTCCAGGAGGGAGAGGGACTTCCGCAACTTAGTGTCATCCAGATCGCGGCTGATCAGTGGCCTGGGGCCCCTGACTCCTGCGGAGCCCCCGCCTTCACCCCCGCCCATTGTCTGGGTATACGGGATAACCTCTATCACCTCACCATCCCGTTTGAAATACACCTGAGAGAGTGACAGAGAATGGGAGAGAGGGAGTGAGATGGAGATCCAGGGGAAAAGAAAGAGAAGATTAGACAGTTGATGAGAGAAAGAGAGAGAAAGAGAACAAAGATTCAGAGAGATGATAATAGAGAGAAGTTGAGAGAGTGACAGACTCACATACCCTTAAGTTATTTATATTTCAATAGCAGAGCCAAGCACCCAACAGTCCAGCAGCTTATTCCGCAGCACCCAGTTCTTAATATCCCCATGTTTATTTATTTATTCATATTTTTAGTCTGCACAGATTTAACCCTCAGCATGTTCACAGTAAAAAAAAAATCCTTCGGACATTTTTAATTCAATTTTCACAAGATCACAGCTTCATTATGTTTCACAGTACATTTAGTTCAGCATTTATGGCTTTAATTTTCAACAGAGCGAGCGGTGAGGATTATTCAAGTGTACTTTGAGTCCGCACCCCCTCCAGCAGAAAGGATTCTACTCTTGGTAAATAACAAAATGACTGCATACAACAGGAATTTAGACCTGTTTCCCCTTCAGGGTCTTGTTTCAATAATAACGGCTTCACAGCGATAGATATTGGGGTCGTAATGCTCAGTGGTCTAATGACATTTGGCACTGTGTGTGAAGAACCCCATGATGCTTCAGGACACTGACTCAGGTAGGGGCTGCAGTCTAAAGCCCCTTAAACTAACCTGAACAAGGAGGTAATGATTAAGATAAACACAAAGGAGCATAACCTTGCTGCAGGGATTTCATTGGTCTACCATTATGAAGGCATGGCAGTTTTTTATTATTTTATTTGAGAGATGTTAGCCTTGGGACTCCACACTAAAATGCTATCTTTCAAGTGTAAATGTAGGATTGAGGCGTTTGTAATGGGATCATAACAGGATCAAAATGAACATTCCTCACGAGTGGTAAGATCAGCCAAGAATTGACCCGAGGAATTGATCTTTTCGCTCCTTCATCTCTACATTTCTCATCATTTACTATCCATCCATGTTGTCAATAATAATGATTGATCCGGTAATGTGAAAATAAAAAGGGGAAAAATAGAAACCATTTCAAAGTAGAACACTTTGTGGGGAGGGAATGGAGAGTAAGGATAAAAAGGGAGAAAACTTCAAAATAAAGAAAATCTACACTCAATTACAAAGTGCATGATACCCAGTCAACTTGAGATGGCACAACTGACTCTGTGTGACTTTGCTGTTGACCTCTCCACACTTAAATACTATCAATATGAAATAGAGCCAGATTTTTCATTAAAAGTGGACTTTCATTCCTTCCTTTCTAAGAGGAAGTCAAGCCCGCAAAACAGATTTCGACATACTCTCTTTTGACCAAGACAGAGTTATCACCAACACAAATCAATATTGGTCTGACCCTCTACCCTCCTCTCTGTAGTATTACACTGGACAGAAGCAGCAGTTTGGTGCGACTCTCAGTCTGTAATGGTACCTCTCTACAAAGTCAAAGGTGGGCTCTGAAAAGACAAAGGATTTACAGACAGGAATGGGCAAACTTCAAGTGAAAGGCACGCATTCCTCCCGGCTCCCCGGTGTGCTATTTAAATGTCATGCTTAAAAAAGGAAGCCTTTTCCTTTGGCAAATCCACATGCAGCCAATACACCTGGGAGACGCAGTAAACGTCACAACGCTTAGCTTAAACAAAAGGGGAAAAAATACTCCTCCATGCTGATTCCATGTGGCCGCATTGGGGAACCCTGATCTAATTAATCTGCATTTGCCGTATACCTTCAGCGCCTCTGACAGAGCCCTCACAAGGGAAAGCCACTCTGCCTAGCAAACTGAGAGCGTCTTTGTGTTCCCAAAATGTGCAAGGTAAAGTTCTGAATAGGATAAAGCATGCATCAGTATGTATCAATTTTACACCCCTGCTAGGTTTACAATGAGGAATAATCACGTTTTTGTCCCCATTAGGATGGATATGTTAAGCTGAACTAATTCACAGGAGACGCCTCTCATGTTATATCTCTTTCTGACCAGAAGATGGAGCTCTGGATCCTCTTTGACACCTGGCCACTTTACGCAAGGTGAACAGCACAAGGTTTAATGGTGTACCTATGTACAACACTGGAATTCTTTGTCTACTGCTCCCCAAGGTTATGGATCTAGCATAGTACTGTGATTTCTTGTGTATATTAAGGTTTTTGTTGAGGACCATTCAGCCCAAGGTTTATGGTCCATTCAAAAGATACAAATTCCCCATGAATGTCATATATCAACAATCACACAATCGTCAAATTCATTGCTTATATTGAATAATTCAGTTTCTGATGAAGTCACGAGGACCTATTTCTAAACAACTACCAATGAAGGGCTTCTGCCCTTGGTTTTAGTCTACCCGTCATATGTGAGTTAAACGAACAGTGACAGGCCCCTTTGCTGGTCTAATCACATTCAGGACTTTACATAATGTAAATATGCTACGCAAATCACTTATGCCCTCGCACTGCTCAAAGACTGAGCTCAAATATGCAATGAGAAAGGGCACCTGGAACTGCTCTCTCAAAAACAAAATCACTATTTTACATTACAAATGTGAATTAACATGCACATCTAAAATATCTAAAGCATGCAAGAGCGATATTCTGGCAAAAAAAAGTCAATAAGCATTTGAAAATGACCCCAGAGATAGTGTTCTAGATGGCCACACTCCAAGCGAATGGCTCTTTCAACATCCATATTCATTAAACTCGCCTTGTCCAACAAACACTTTCCCTTGGTTTTATTCTCCCGCTAAACTGCCCCATGTGCCTTCTTTTTCAAATAGATTTCGAATCACACCCAACTCACCCTGTAGGAAGAGGTCTGACAATCCTGTCAGAAGCAATAAATGTGTAAGAAGAGGCCGTAATTGAATATCTATTTTTGCAGTGGGGACATCATTCTCCTTTCTATTGGCTTTATTATTGTGTATGGCGTGGTGTCTTATTGCTAATGGGTAATCATATTATTCAGGACAGGCCATTGTTCCCTCTCAGACAGAGAATGGATTGCTGAACCCAATTACATTTTTTTCCTCCCCCAAGAAATTATGCTTGACTTGAAATTGGTCCTTAGCAAACCCCATACTTTTCACGTATTAATTAGAGGGTTACCACGAGCAATTCAGAATCGCATCATTATTGCAAGTTCCATTGGCAACCGGACCCACAGTGAGTTGATGAACACAGAAGACAAACTAAATGAAATCCATGATCTGACTCGATGCAACTGAAAAGGTGAAATCTCTGCAAATAGCAAAGCTGAGGCAGTATAGGGACTGAAACTCTATAGCTTATGAACAGAATTTGCAATTTGCTGGTGATTGATTTTTTTCCACTTTGTTTGGAAACCCAAAATTAATCTTCATTTTGTATTTTATTCTGGCTGTTTCTACTGTCTGTGATAGACAGGTCAGTCGTCCCTGGCTGCGGTCAGATAGGCAAAAAAAATGTACCTATGTCCCTTCCTAACCACTTTTCCTTGACCTCAATGGAAAACGTCATGAGGTCAAGGAAAGATGTGAAGGAGAATTCATAAGGACTTAGGAAAAGACAACCGCGGTGCTAAGAGAATCCGACTGCACTTACACTAGGCTACATAACTATGTGACGGTAGATGTTATTGATGTGGGCCTGCTGCGATGAAACTACAATGTTCTGAAGATGGACTACTAAAAGCGCATTTTAGATACTTCACCCTGTGCGTTCTTACCATGCAGCTTCATGCATGCTATATAAACTGGACAACCCAGTGAAAAATATGACTTCTTTACCAAGGTTGGAATTGAAATAAAAAAAGGAATATAGGCTGTCAGTCACAAAAGTGAAACAAAATGGTTGTCACATTGAGAATGTTTGCTCACGCTCAACCTCCTGTTCACTCATATTTATCGACATGAATCCCAATTAGTATGATTGTATGAAAATAATTGTTACATTTATGCAAGGTAGGCATAACTCGTCGGTCATGTTGATCGTTTGTTTTCGTTAACAGCTGAATGGTTCTGCCGCAAGGAATTGTGGGACGGCATTATCTCCTTTCCTTTTGTAAAGGATGGTCCACCTGTATATACAGGGGACAGTGACACTTCAACCCCAAAATCTCTAAGTCCTTTTCCAAGAACAAGAAGAAACCAGTGGCAATGTCTCATCTTTCCCAAGGGAGGGCAACATGGCTTGCAAGAAGAACTCAAAGGAGTGGTTCATCTTTCAGCACCCATTTTTTGTAAAGAAAGGTATTTCAGGTGTAAAAGATCTGCCTTGTTCAGAAGAGGTCCTTGCTCTGTGATCTTATCTGTGGTACGAGTAGGGCGCAGACAGAGTTCTGCTCTTGGTGCGTTCTCATCCCTACGTCAGAAGGGGAGAGAGCTCCAGTCCTCTAAGCCGCCACACGAGTGCTCTGCATACGAGATAGTTTCACTTCCTAGTCCAGTCCACCCAGGCAACTGTCTTAAGGTGGTGCACCTCTAGGATGTCCATTCCAACATCGTGATACGTGAAGGCAGACCATTTCTCCCGTTTCACTTCACAGAACAAAAGCTTTGGAAGCCTACGTCTTTCTGACCTTAGTGCTTTTTCCAGCAACCATGAGACCTCCGCAGCCGCAAGTTTTAAGGACTGATCTGATCCTCAGTGTTTCACTTCACCCCTTCAGAGAGCTGTCTGTCTGTCATATTGCTCCTCATTTTCCTCTATCAGCTCACTCCCAGCCTGAGACCCTGCTCCTGCCCCAGCAGTGTACTTTTACAAGAGTCTGCATTTTAGTTGCTAAGGGTGCTTGAGAGCCTCAGAGAGTTCTTTATTGTTTCTTTTCAGGACAGACAGTCCATTGGTTGACCTCCGTGTGCTCGTATGCCTGTTGGACCCTACTACATCTGAGTCCTGCGAGGGTAATTACTATAATCAAGGAAGTCTGTGTGCATGTCAACAGTTTTCTTACTATGGTCTGTACACTCCATTAGTAGCGGTACAGTCAGCACCAATTAGAATGGGTGCCAATGGGGGGGTGTTGGTGGGAGTGTAACAGCAATCGAGTGAATCAGTAAAACCTGGAGGAAGTCGATCGTCTACCCACCTCCACATACTGCCAAAGTAAAAGATGGACGGAAGCTTCATCAAAACATCTCCTGGTGTTGACATCCAGGAATAGCCTGATCTAGGTTAAGACCCGTGTCTATGGTAGAATTTGATGAATTTAATCATGTGATCTACATCCCATTCATGAGCATAGAGTTGATAAAGGCTTTGATACCAGATTGTCCCCCTGATTAGTACTTGTATATGGATTTTAGAGCTGTTTTCCTATGTCCCTGAAATGCTATGTTGCAAATCTTCCACTGAATCATCCTCAAACATCTCCAGATCTCAAGAGGATTTTTTTAAATAGTTAAATCCTGAATTACATTTTTAAGCTTCCTGTTAATGCATTAATGTTTTAGTACTGGCCTATAGGGCTCCTTTATTAACACTGTGTTAGTTTAAAAAGATTTATTTTGAAGGGCTCAGATTACTTGATGATACTTTAGATGAAACAAATCGATTGTCTATTTTTTTCCCCATTGCCTTACGGTAAAACATTATTGATCAGACGGGACAGCAAGAGGCTTTCTGTGAAAATGGGATTTTAATAAGTTCTAGCAAACAGAAAATTATGAGATACAAGCTGTTCTCTTTAGAAACCATTTTCAGCTTGGTATTTCACAGGTAACATTGAATGAACCTATGTTTTGGTCACCTCCAGCGTTCAGTGTTGTTGACATAGATGTTCCTTCATAGGTCATCCAAACACAGTAATCAGATTGAGGAAAGACCTCCCTGAAGCAGGAACACCTCACAGCTTCGTCTGAAAGCAGGGATACAGTGACGTGTCGTGCACTCAAATGTTCTTAGCGAGGGTGGCTTCAGATTACATGGGACAACGTTTCTATAAAACGCGCACACATCTGTTAGTAGACCCACTTATGGCTGAAACTCTCATACGTCCTGCTGCTAGGACTTCAGGGCTTATTAGTGTGCATACAGCATTCTCAGAGTACAACGCTCGGATGATTCGCCCTATTACAAGGTCTTGCCGACAGACGGGAGATCATTTCGGCTCCAGCCTTCTCTTTTTCGGGTTTGCAGGTGAAGGAAAGCCCGGTAGGCTGAGCTGCAATAACCCGCTATTGCCCTGGAGGCTTTCTGCCTTCGGAGTGGTAGGCCCAGGCGGAAGCCGCAAGGTTCATTAAATGCAATAAGGAATAGAGCAGGCCGCACTCTGGAGACGGAGTTGGGGTGACCCAAAGAGAATAGGTTATGCAACGGTCGGCGATTGCGATGGTAATTGCAACCCGGGCCAGACAATTGAGGGCTTGGCAACAGCCGGTAGAGTTTACCAAGAGGCAGAGAGGCAGAAAGGGGGGGTTTCACCTTGGACAGCCGCTTAATCATTTGAGGAAAGAGTAGGCAGTCAGCCCTAGAATTTTTAATTGAAAAGGATCGCTTGTATAGTATTTGCTCCAATGAGTACATGGGAAACACAGACGGCATTTCCATTGATTTATTTATTTTGGTGTAGTATATAATGCACACTGTGATTTTTCAAATTAGATTCCAGACTCACCACTGGGGCAGGCTTTCCTCCTGACACAATGCACATCAGAGTGAAATTCTGGGCCCGGTACCTACTGAATGGTGCTGGACTGTCTGCTGCAACCACTGAGATGGACAGAGGGGGCGCTGTGGAGCAAAGGAGCACAGGTCAGTCTCAAACTGCATGTATATAACATGCTCAGTTAAATTCACAAACAGAATAAAACATGTTGAAATATATATAATGCACACACATGCAAGTGCAAGCACACACACGCGTCATATCATTCCTTTTTTGTGAAATAGTGAGGGCTTTTCAAACTGGCTGTGAAAAAAAAGTTCAATTAGTCATGTCTCTCTTTTAAATTTCTGGGTTGCTCTAGTTTGAAGAGTTTATCTGCATCGTACACCCTCCTTATGACTTACAGACCATTTCATCTTCAAAGAAAGCGAGAGGGATTTTGAACGGAAGGGATTTCAGAGCACATCAGCTTCTGATTATTTGTCAGGGTGAGGAAGGCCCCCTCCCAGATGCCTGTGTGTGTGTGTGTGTGTGTATGTGTGTGTATGTGTCTGGAGACGCACTTTCCGCTTAGAGATGGCCTAATGAATTGCGAAGGGATCTACAGCAGAGCGTCTGATCGCTGAGGGCAGCCAAAAGGCCACGGCCATCAGCCCTATGACCTACATATGTATTTGCGGGGCGAATAAAATCCCCCAGCTGCTGCTGACATCATTATTGTAATCCCTCATGTACAGTTATGGCGTCCTTTAATAATTCAGCTTTCCCCTTCGTTTCGTTCAATCATACAACAGAACCAATTTGGCAGCGTGATATGTTTAAAATCCCCAGGGGTGGGTTAAAGACAAAGTGAGCGTGCCCGCTCTCTCTCCTCTTCCACACTCATCATCCACGGCCCAGCACTACATCACCGGGGGAACGCAGAGGCAGGCATCCGCTCCTCCTCCTTCCGCCGACAGTAAAAACAAGAGGACCAGACCCAGCTTTAACAGCCAGGTACAGACACACTCCGCGGCGTGACAGGAAGCGCTTTGTCATTGGCTGCTACGGCACCGGAGCTTTCAAGTGCCGCTCGCCTATAATCTGTTCCTGTCTACACAGGAGCTCCTCCTTCATTATGTCCGGAGATGGATAACAATCCAATTAGCAAAAGTACACAAAAAAGCCAGATAACGATGTGAAAATAACACATTTGATATGTTTTTCCCTTTTCCTGAGCTTCAAAGGAGTATCCTGTATCATCATCTCTGACAGTACTTTGAACATTTCCTAATTCCGCGGATGATTTTATCTTTGTAGACAGGCACAGCACACTCCGTGAGCACATCCATTAGCATAGTAATATGGATTAATTCCCCCGCGTTCACTCTTACTACCTGTAGAGCAGGAACCAAAGTATTTTTTGTGTGACTTTAAAGAAATGTGCGTGATGATGAAGCTTGTCCTCATTTAATGTCAGTTGAATTTAGACATGCATTTTTCATGTGCTGAGATTTGCTTAGCAGTTTTAAGGGTTACTTTAGAGGTTTTATAGATTTAACTTCAAACCTTAACCATTAAGAATTTAAGATAAAATATTGCCAATATTATTAACATAAAATTCAATCCTGAGGTTTAATATTGCCTAAATAATTCTATTGCCTGTATTCATTTCACAGAAAGTTTATGACAAATTTATGCTTAACATAACTGACTAACCATTACATTACTGAAGAACATTCATTATTCATTCCAAGCACTAATGCAAAAGGACAAAATTAAACTGAAAGATTACCACACGTCACTTACATAGAAAAGGTGAAATCTAACCATAATTTGACTAAGGGACATTTCTTGGCTAAATTGCTAAAGAATAATTTTTGGAAAAATGAACAAGCTTCAAAAGCTAGTTTACCTTAATACTTGTCATACAAATGAATTGAATGCAAGTTATTGTATTGCCAGCGACGGTTCAAAGGAAGAACCATAAATTCCATTCGTAATGAAAATTTGAAATCAACCTATCCTGCAACAGTTCATGTGTATGCGGGGAAAAGAAGACTTCTGCATGCCATGATCAGTGAAAGTACAGGCTTTGTTTCTGTTGCGGGCCTACAATTACGAGCACAATGAGTAAACACTGCTGTAATTGATCAATTGATTAAATGATATTGTAAGGAAGCTGCGGGAGAAGTTAGATTATTGTTGCATGTAATTTGTATGTCTAAATTTATTTTCCGTCAAAACAAACAGGCAGGCGTGATGAAGTGACAGGATCGTTTTTGTTTCTTTTCCTGTTAATTGCTTATTGATAGGGTAGGTGCGGTGTAGATGTGCACGCCGAGGCATTTCATTATCTGGCAGAGCGGTCTGCCTCAAATAGAAACACACTAAAAACTGCCCAAAACCTGCACGCTGTGACCGAGTAATTCATTTCATATCGTGCTGCCATTTTCATAAAGCCATTGACTGAAACATTGCATGTCACTCACATTGATGAATGGAGATATTGATGAGTTTTTACAGCACCAGTGCTTAATCTAGTCCCATTAACCAAAGAGTTGAATTATAACAATATAATGGCCCTTTGCTATTAATAATACACTATTAATATAAGACTGAATCTTATTACAGATACAGCACTCATTCCTAAGGAAATCTGTAATGATTCCAAATAAGAATACATACATACAAATAATATATATTTAAACTGTTTTAAGTGGCTGTCAATGTCATGTAAGAAATATCACTACATAGTGGTATCTTAACCCACTACAAACTCAATAATGGGTTAAGCTACAACAGACTGTCAATCACTGACTTCTTAGAGCCAATCAAAAGGCTTTTCTCTTTACAATACAGTGCTTGGTTTTTTTCAGTGTGTCACCAGTAGCAGATGGTTGCTCTGTCCATTTTTGGGAAGGGAAGAGGAAAAACTTTGGCAAAAGTTGCTGGCTAGCAGCAAATAAATGGTCTACAAATTCTTTATCTGAAAAAAGATTTGTCCAAAGTCTTACAAAAACTCATGGAATAAGGCTACTGTTATAGTTTCATGCCAATTATACTTCCTCTGTAACTGTCTGGTCCTTTCACATGTGCTTCACCACAACGCAGCAAGTATTCTCAGGTCTCTATGGGCATGACATCTGCACCTGTGTTTGCTATCAGCCTCACAGAGGACTTATTGGATAATGTCTGCATGCAGATCAAACCGTGTTCCTTCTGGCCTGAAACTCCTGAAGTGTCTGTACAAGAAAAGGGCTTTGATTAACCTGCCCCAGCTGAATCAATACAGCGACACAGTGAGGTGAATGAGGCCAACAGTCCTCACAAGAAACAACAGCATAAATAAATAAATACATAAATAAATAAATACTTCTCAAACTTCTCAAGGTGTGGAAGCTTGAGAGGTAATTTTTTTGGTCATTAACTTCCTCTTTATCCCCTATTTGAGAGTGATGTTTACAAGCAAGACAAAAAATGGATGTGCCAGCAGCTCTTGTTTGGAGAATCATATAGTTACACACTGTTATAAGCCTTAATGAAATACTTCAAATGATTAAAAACCTGACCAACCACGCCTGTAAAGACTTTTTCAAATTCAAAAATGTATCCTTTAATCCTCTTCTGGGAAAAAAATTAAATTGTTTGAAATGCGATAACATATTTATCATGTACTTGAGTTTAATTGGAATTTCTCGGTGCCTCAAATCTTTTGTTCAGTATTCTGTTTTCATAGTAAATCACGTCCTGCTCCACAGACAACCAATTGCTGGCAACTTTGGACTTTACCCTGCCAAAAACCTATTACTACACACAATACAGTATGTACTAATAGATAATATATCTGATTGCATTTTATATTTCGTCATAATTGTTTTGTCAATCATTTGGTCTCAACACACACTCAACATGGTCTCTTTTTGTAAGCAGCTGAATGTTACGGAAACATCTTGTCATGTGCCTTGGAAATACTGTTTTGCATAAACCCTCCTTGAGCCATTGCCGAGGATGAAGGGACAAATAGCCCAATTCTGAGTGTTGTTTTCTTATTTACTTTTAGCAAATACTTCACATCTTTACCTTTGCTTTTTTGGAATGCATCGATGCCAAAGGGAGGCTGCTCCCCTCACTGTCAGATTTGAGTTTGTTTCATTTAGCTGATGGTTCACTCTGGAAGCTTCCGTTGTTAAGCTGAATGTATCCTCTACATCTAGATGAGAATGGTAGTAGAGGATGTTTAGTCATCGCTACTGTTTCTCTTCAAACCCCAACTTTTCATGTTTTGACCTCCAAACTAGCAGGCCATTGAGTTGCAATGACATGAATTACAGATACCAGGATTTGGCAGCCATTTTGTTTCTCTTCATATTTGCCTGTTTTGGCCAGGGATGTTTTCTGTCCCTTGTCTTTTGTGTTGTGTGCAGGCTTCACCTGTAAAGGCACACCAGTAATTAAACCAAGGGGTACTGGAAGCTGAACGATGCCCTCCTGAGTCTGCAGCACCTGCCACGAGGCATGGAGATAGAACTGGCGCAGTCAGTAGATGTGACAGTTTCCTCCCTCTCATACCAGTTGAGTAACTGCCTTCTGTTTCTTTTTCAGTTTTATTACACTCACACCACTTTTCCTGTTATTGATTAACTCTTATATCTCCCTGAGGTCAGGATGAAAACCTAAGCTTGAGTTGAATAGGGCTGAATTTGCAGCAGGAAACTACAGTACAATAGGGGGTTACAAATTCTAAATGCCTTGCTGTTTTCATTACTCCAATAATAATAAAAAACAATAATAGAACAGAATTTGGGGAAATGAAAGAAAAGCACAAGGGACAGTGAATCACAAAAGAGGGGAATGGAGGCATGTAATGTTGATATAATGATTTTTGTAAGCCACAGGACAAATGTTACCATGACCACATTTTCAAGACAGGAGACCAGACTAGATACCCTAATTTAGCTACAGAACCGGAGGGGGAAGCCTGCACTCTGTCTTTATTAAAATGGCTGTGTCACGCAATTTGATATTTCATTCTATCACTTTAATTCATTTTCTTCATACTTTTCATTCCCTTTTCATACTCTCCCCCAATTCTGAATTGCTTTTGTGCTTCTCAACTCACCGTGGTCAGGAGGTGTGCCATCAGGGCATGTGAAATGAACATTGTGGCCAAAGCATATGTACCTTTCAGATGCAATTCTCATCATACTTTAGGAAAGCATGGTAGGAGAGATGTGTCATGGAATGAAGAGAATCGAAGGCACATAGGTGCTTTGAGAGGTGATAATTAAATGATTTAGGGACCTCTGTATGTTTAAGGATGCCTAACAGACATATGCCCATCCTATCTGAAGAGGGATGACCCCATTTATGGACTACCAATCACATTTAGACATGATCTCTGCCCAGACTCATACCTCCAGTAGTGCAGTTCTCTGTCTGTGCTTGTGGTGAAAGCTACAAATGACCAAACCATTCAGAGTGGCTGTTCTGGTGCCTGTATTGATTTGTTATGTCATTAGAATTGCATGTGTTCAGGTATTCACATTAATTGCATTAATCATTAATCAGAAAGACTAACAGCTGAAAACTAGTGGTAGAAAACTGATGGTGGCACATGATACAGCTGAAATGAACTCAAGTCCACTCATAGACAGAGAGTTGTGGAGTCTTTTGGGATTCCAGGCCCTTTCGACTGACATTCATTGCCATTATGTCACCCTCATTCGTCATGCTCATGGTTGAGTGCCTTGTCTGTCCTTAAAAATTTTCAACGTGTTTTTTTTTTTTTAAACTCATTGTAGCACATACATATCAGTGCATGGTAAGTTGCACTGGTTTCTCAATGGCATAAAGACACATTGTACCTTTGGTGCTATTGTGTGTCATGTGGTTATGGGTTTCAGTCCCAGCAGTGCTATTACTAACTGTGAGGTTAACATTGAAAAAACAACAAATGGAAGTCAGTTAAACTGAATCATCTCATTGCTCCTAGTGACATCTCCTGGCCAGCCAGACACTTGCATATTCATGAACAAAGTTGACTTTGTGCTCCTCCAATGGCTTAGCCAATATATAGAAACACTGCAGTGTGAGAAAAGCACATGCTAGTCACCACATGAATCAGAGCAGTCATGTCTCTGGCTGCTTCCTCTTCAGTCTGTGGGGGAGGGTTGTAATTGGTGGGGCTGACAACATAGTTCAATTCAGGTAAGAAAAAGGAAATATTTTAAAAGGATAGACATGAATACAAAGAATGATGCCTCTATTACTGTCCTTTTATATCCTGCAGCCAATAATGATTTGAGCAATTAAGTCCCATAAATCAGATGATCATTACTTTGACATTTGATATGATAAAAGAACACTTTTTCAATTATGAATTTTACTCCCAATCACAGACTATTGCCCAGAGGAGATATCTGAATACAGCGGGGGCACCTTTGAATTAAATTCTCAAATAAATTGAGCATTAAGAAAAAAATAACTGAATGAGAAGTCAGGATTCATTTAAAGAGGCTGTCCAAGAACATTCTAAATTCAAACAGCTCGCTAGATCTCACTAGACCAAAGCCTACGTAAAAGAAGAAAAAGGGGGAAGAGAGTGTCTGCTTCTTGAAATGGCTTTAATATCCTTGGAAGTTAAAGACATATCAGATTTCTAAAATGATGCAAGTAAACTACAGATCATTTTGATAAAATAAAACAGAAAAAAACCTATGAACTGGTGTACTTATATGACGTGAATTCAAAAGATTCTGCTTCGGAGTAAGGCAACCAGCTTTAGTGTGATGAAATCATACTAATTCAGTTCTTCACATTTCGTGCAGAACAACAAACCAATATGGAATATTTGATTTTTGCGCCAACCAATCAAATATGACATCAGATGGAAAAGGCAGGGAGAACACAATATGCATGATAAGAAGGAGAGAAACATCATTTTTAATAATGCTGATTGTCTGACGAGACATTTTCAGACACAACAGATATCAGAAAAAAAAATTAGGAAGGCCTTAAAAACTCATCATGCTTATGAGAATAAATCTCCTGCAGACAACCTGTGCATCCGTATTATGAGCTATTTCTAGATGGATATACGGCATATACAGTTCGCAGGATTTCAAGAATGTAATTTCCAGACTTAATAATGAGTCATTTCAACTAAAACGTTATCAGATTACCAAGTGAGAAATTCAGTCCAGCAAGCTTCAATACAGCCTTGATAGGAAGGTTTTATTTGCCAGCGAGATGGTGGTATATCTGGGTACGTTTATGAGGGGAGCCGTCACCAGTTGACCATGTGGAGACGGTGGTGTGTGTCTGTGTGTGTGTGTGTGTGTGTGTGTGTGTGTGTGTGTGTGTATGTGTGTATGCTCAGAAAGATAGATGGCTTGACTGAGAACTCTATTTTATTGGCCTCAGAAATGGCACAATGTTCCAAACAGAGAATATCACATACCTGATTTGCGGCTGTCTTTATTTCAAATCTATGTGGCATCAGATGCATACAAGTAGACTATGATAGTTATGAAGATCAAAACTCTTATACAAAAACAAATTTGCCCCTAAACAGATAACACGAAAAATAGGGTTTAAAAAAACGATGCACGATTATTCATTTATTTCATAACCATAACATGGTCGCTTTAATCATTGCGATGCAGGTTCGGACTGTCGAAACAAAGTGAAGTAGTGTGACCAAGATCCATTATTGAGCTCTTTCCTGTCTGGAGCTCACTCAGAGAGAGCGATCCCGGCTCATCTGTATGATGGGGCTCAGAGTGACTCATCTCAATTTAAGATCCATGCCGAGAGCTGACCAGTCAGCCTGGCAATGGACAGATCTTCACAACAGCGTCCGGAATGAGAAATACTGGCCCCTTCATCCAATCCATCAGCAGCTCATATGCTTTGGGAAGGGGCGAGAGAAAAAAAAAAAAAAGAAAAAAGAGATGTATTTCATCCGTTAATGCTGAGTCCTTCATCCACCTCGCCGAGCAATTCACACCAATAACCGTTGTCTGGTCCCACGGCGCTACAACTTCAAGCATCATTACCCTGCTGTCTTTAAAAATAACTGCAAATGGGATTTTCAAATGTCTGAGATGCGGGTCCTCATTTAACAGGGAGGTGGGAAGATGGATGCGCCGACACTCTTAATAAACAGATGTAGTGTTTGGTAAAGGCCAGTGCTGGGAGATGCCAGCAGAAGCTATGCTTCTCAGGACTGCCCACCCTCCCCTTAGGCGACTGACTCCCATATGCCCTTAAACTGTCCTTTAACTGGTCTGGGAGAGGGACCCAAATTAGGTTATGCAATTCGAATCCCACTGCTTTTCTAGAAAAAGTAATTTACTGATAACTTAATGAAATATTCAAATTTTAACTTTTTAATTTTAAGGTAATTTCACGTCTATTCCATCTTTTTTTGATGGGGGTGGGGTGGAACGATTGGGGTGGGGGGATTTTGGTAGAAAGTAAATGCAACTACAAACGAAGCTGCCATATTTCCAAATTCAAATGATGTTTTGGCCCAGGATAAAATTAGATTTTTGGGCGAAAGAACAAACCTCTGGATTCAATGTCACAGGGACATACAATGAGTGGAGAAAAAGAAACCCTAACATTTAATTTTGAGACAAAGTTAAATACAGATGTTGATTGAATTTGGGGAAAAGTTTTGCTCTTTCAGGTGTAAAGTGGTTTATAGTAGCTGTAGGGAGCAGGAACATCTTGAAAGACTTCCAGCAATCTTCGAAAAAAACTCCTAAAATTCAAAAGTTCTTTCAGTTTTATATTCAACTTCTTTACTAAGTTTTTTTTTTTTTTTTTTTACAAAGTTTCACAAAGGATAGTTCCAGCGCTACAGTGGCAGAAAGAGAGATGAGTACAGAACAAAACTCATGATTCATGAACCACAACATGTTTTCAAATAAAAAAGTAAAAAAAAAAAAAGTTTTCTATTGTTTTCCAGGCAACCACTGAGCTGAGCTGAACGTACTGTAACTTGCCTCTCTTCCCTACTTTTGACCAAACAAAATTCATGAAGACAAACACTGAAAATTGCTTTTGTACACTAACAGAATAAAAGCCAGAGGAAATGAAGTATGCAAACCCCCACATTGTACTCCGTGGCTACATGGACACAGAACTTATCTAAAACAGTCAACAACAGCCCAAATTCTGCCAGCAGGCTCGATGATAGCGTGTAAAAAATGGCACTGCAGTTCTTGGGGACTCTGTCAGCAATTCAAAGCTGCCTTGGCAACACGACTGGATAGGTTATGACGGCGCCAGTAGCATGAATGAACGTGTCGCATCAGACTGGCCATTGAAACCATTCACTATCAGGCTTGCGCTTCATTATCGATTCCGCTGAATGCATTTCCTTTCTGCTCCTGATTTTCTAAAAGATATAATAACAGATCTCAGTGGCAAACTCTTCAACAGCTGGACGTGAGGCAGAGTAAATCTTTCCTTCTCCTGGAAAGACAGCCTCCTCAACATAAGCCCTCAGTCAAATGCGACATCTCTCCATGCGGCTCATATAAGACACAGGCTATGGAACGCAGCATGGTGGAGGGGCGGCGCGGTCACTCTCTTCCATTTCCTCCATCCCCTGCTCGCTAAAGCTTAAAAACCCAACTAAGACTTAGAGCCGCCGTCGCTCTTAAGATGATGAGCGGGGAAATTAAGAAAGGATTTTGTGGGACAGAGGAATAAAAATAGGTGGAAAAAAGATCAGTAATCCTGAGCGGCAAAAAAAAGAGGGAAGAAAGAGTGACAGATGGGTGCCCGCTGCCCAGTGTGGTTTCCGTAACGCCAGCGACTGGCGCCCTCACCTTTAAATGTGGCACTTATCCTCCAGGGGGCCTCCATACAATCTGCTACAGTTTGGCCTGCATGGGCGACAGGGTAATTTACAGAGCCGGTGCATGCCAGTGTGCATATGGCTCCCTGGGGCTAGGGCGTCACAGACAAATTAGTTGATCAGTGTGGCTGAGAGGCAGGATACATGGCCACTTTCTTTCTTTCTTCTTTTTTTTTTAATGGCATCTAATTTACTGACCAAGAGAGAATGAGGCCATAAAGTTATATGAGGCCAGAGAGAGAGAGAGGCTGGAGAGGATCCATCACTCTGCTGGCCTTCTCTCCGCGTGCGGGGGACAAGATCTGAGCTTCAGTCAGGGCGGAGCAGAGCTCATCCCCGTTTACCGAAACTTCGGGGCCCGGTCGGCTGCGGGAGAGCTGAGCCATGCCGTTGGTTGCCAGGCAACCAACCGGGCAACGATCCTTTTAGGCCCTGATCGCTCCCTCTTAAATGATGCCACGGAGAAAGGGCAGCATGTTGGCCTGACACGGTGCACTGTGACCCCTGCCAACTAGAAAGTAATAACCTCCAAAGTGGTTTTGGGACTTTTTTCATTCCTAAATGTGCATTCAGAGCAGGTACCTTCCATATGACAGGAAGAACCTTTTTTTAACCAGCGCCTAGCCATCAGCCTGCTTCTCCAGACGTGCTCTTCCAGCTTCAAAAGGCTGGCTGATTTCACGTTTCAGAATGACATGATGCCTGGTCGGGAACATTTCAAAACGTTGCATCCGCCGCAGGTAAAAAGGAAAAATTTTGAGATGATGCAAATTTCACAACTTGAAATGTCCGACGTCCATTTTGCAAAGTGGTTGGAAATGGGCAGGCACAAAATTGCGTGGCCTGATGGGAGCTTGACCGATGGCACTGGCTAGCTATTATATCAGTGAAGGCGACACTTCAGAGAGACATCAAACAGAACGTATAACATGTCACGGTTTCTTCTTCTTCTGCTGGTAAAAAAGCAAAAAAAGTGATTTAATGCTTATTTCAAAATAACTCTGTAATGTATCATTGGATTAAGCTACACAAAATGATATACAATTCACAGAAGAGACTGGAGTTTCTCTGCCTGTGCAGAATGGTGATCCGCACTGCAGTCAGGCTTGGAGCCAGCCTTACTGAAACATACACAGTCCACCATCTGCATATGCTGGAGAAGGATGTGCTCATAACCCAGTCAGGATATTCCAGTCTAAGAAGTCCTCAGACCCTTATGTGGGAGTGGAGACTGATTCTGATGTGCAAAATGATCTGATATCCATCAGTTTTATAATTACTTCTATGCTTTGGTGAAGTCGGTAGCTGGTCCATTTCTTCATTTGGAAATTAGAAATTAAGTTACAACGCATATTTACCAATATAAAAACCCACAGAGTAAAGGAGATGTTTCAAGTGAAGCGCAGAATCATAGAGAAATGAGAGCTATAACAGCCATTAATAATAATTATGTGGTGAAGCCCAAGGTTATGAATGCCTATAACAATATTCACTCTGTATAGATGATTAAACAAAGGATCAGAGAGGATTTCAATGTATTTATGCAAATAATCTTTTTCCCCCCTTTACTTAAAGCAAATGTTGACTTTCATCAGAATAATTTAGCATTTTGCATCTCTGGTGAAATTGAATTATAACTCTGAAAGAGCTAAAATCACTTAAAACTACATTCATAAAAGTTGTGGGTGGAATGTAACTTTAGATAGTTTTAGAGTAGTAAGATAATGGCTAAAGGTTTCTTTGATGCAAAATTCCACGTGTTTACGTTGTAGTCACAGTTATTCAGAATGATTATCCTTATATATGTGATTATCCCTCTCTGCTAAGAACCTCTTTCATTTTCATGAATTTACGAACATCATTTTTACCACAGTTTTACATGTCAGCAAAAAATTGATCTGTTAACAGATAGCATTTTTCCAAACAAATTTATTAAAGATTGCAAACTCTTTGCTAAATATTGTTAACATTTTTGTGCATTAATAATTTAATGCTAACTGGACAGCTTTACCTCAAATTCCACTAAACTATGGGCTGAGAACAGTCCTACATCCTTGATTCATTTATTGTTGCGTGTGCCATACTTTTTGAGAAACATCACAGCAAACAGTTACATAAATGCTAATTGATGCTCACAAGGGATAAATAGTTACTAAGCAACCACTTCTTTTCTGCCACTTGACAAATCCACAAATGCAGTGTGTCTCCTGCTGTATAAAACAGAGCTGGAGTAAAATGGTACACTAACAATGAAACTGAAATACAGATACCAATGCACAATAACACAGTTTGCTGAAAAGACAAAGGTCAATACAAAACTGAGGCAATTTCATTTTTAGTCTTTTGTCAACCTTTAATGCAAACTTATCACAGTTTTTCAAATAGAACGCATTACAAATGTATAGGTCTCTATCTTACATTTGCAGAAGCAGCACTGTAGCTTTCACAATGCTAAGGGTGATGCAGCATAGATTACCGCATGCAAGGGTAATGAGTTCACCACACCAAGCCAGGCATTCAATGTAGCATGCAACACTGACTATATGTATTTCCTATCATCCACATCTGAACATTATTCTCTGTTCCATTAGTGAAAATGTACCACGTTATTTATTAATGATCATTAATTTAACCATCAATATTACATTTCCTACAAATATCATTTAAACTATACAGGATATGTATACATGCAAACAACAACCCTTTAAATATGTAAACGAATCAACTATACCACTAACCTACAACTATACAACCTATTTAAATACAGCTATGCTATTCACCAATGCAAATTTAAAGTATTCATGCAGAAAAGATGAATGCTTGTATAAAAGTCAATACTTCAGTTTCACCCATTCATTCCCCTGACCTCAGATGCACCATGAGTGATTATATAGCGCTCGTTTTGTTCTGTACCGGGTGTCACTTGTCTCGTGTTCACATTTCACTCGGGTGCCCCACGGCGACCGCGCTGCCTCACCAATGAGAGAGAGGGCAGTTCTGTTTGCTCAGCACAGGTGCAGGGGACTTTGCCAATTCCTTTCTCAGCTCATTGTGTGGAGATTATTCTCAAGCAGCTCTCCAGTAGCTGTTCCATACACAGAAAAAGAAAGTGCTTTAAAAATCAATTAGAAAGCTGAAATAATTAAAAATGAATTTTACATCTGAGTAAGTCCTCAAGAGGGAAATATGACATACCTTGGCGTTAAATAGATTTATCAGTAGAAAGTTCAGATTATAGTCCTAATTAAAGTGCTACACAGTAAGTAAGCCAAAGAAGCATGTGATTCATTATGGGGAGATCACACAGGTCATTTGTATTAAAGTAACTAATTGAAGTGTGAATATTAAATACAAAAAAACTCAATAATTAAAGAAAAGTAGAAAGGTTCAACTGCTTTGCTTTGAGTAGAAAATCATACGACTGTAGGAGCAGGAGAATACATGTTGGTTCTAATGTTAGCAGCCAGGTCAGTTGGAGACCAATCAAAAACACAAAATGTCATAATATAGAAGCATCTGTGTGAAACTCGTAATACTGGGGGAGCTGGTGTGCTGTAGTCGACTGTGTTGGGTAAACTTTGCAGTCCCATAATGCCTGAGAGAAATGCTGCATATGGGTACACAGCATCTTCCTCCCCACCATGGCAATAACAGCCTGGCTCTTATTTATTTCACCACTGTGGCTTATTCAGGTCTACCTCTGAGTTGTCTGTGTTCTCCCCAGGCCCCCACACCTCGGAGCGGGAGAGTTGTGTGAGGCGTGGTGATGGAGGGGATCAGGCCCAGGGGGTGATAATGTGCCCCTTATCCAGCCAGAGGGGGGTCGCCACACTGGGAGCTCTCAAATATGCTTCATTTATCCGCTTCCACACTCAAAACAGCAATGAAAATTTCACTCTTTCTCTGTTTTTTTTCTGTAATCATAGGGAAAATGACACATTTATGTACAGATCGTGCTCTAAGATGACTGTGATGTGCGCCTAATTTTCTCTATTAACAATCCTTTGTGTATTTATTTAGTGATTCGGCTGAGCTGGAATCAGTTATATTCCATAAACATCCCTGGCATGTGCTACCCAGAGTTCATTAGTGCATGTCACCTTCAGGCAGGTAACACAGACCTATGTGAGAATAACATCAACACTCACTGAGCTTGAAACAAGCAAAAAATTGAAAGCAAGAAAAGCACAGTAAAACTGAAAATATGCTATATAATGCCCTAGCATACAATTCTAAGCGAGTGTAAGATTTATATGAAATTATCCTGGGAGGTTCCGTGAAGTTATCACTCAGAAACAGCTTGAGGTAAATAAATAAATAAATAAATGACAAATATTGACCGGCTGTTTTCAACGCATTCCAAACTGAAAATAATTCAATTTAAATTCATTTGCCTATTATTTTGCTTCTGAACTCAGGCTCGATCAATACTGTAGTTTCACAGATCTTGAGCAGCTGAGCGATGACAAAGCAAGAATGGCCCAAACCTGGCCCATGCCAGAGAGCCGAGCGTACATGAGTATATATGGTAGGGCGAATGGGGCCAAAGATTAAACAAGGTTGGGAGAATAAATGTAAGTACGTGAAGCTGGATGAGGTACCCCTGCACTGTGCAGACATATTGTGGCCCAGTCCAGGGTAATTTCATCCATGTGTGACCTCCTGCTGATAAGCAGGTTGCATTGGGTGGAACACAAATCACAGGTTGCAGCTACATTGTCACATTGCCCACATTTCAAATAAATAAATAAATAAATAAATAAATAAATAAAATAGAAATCACACTTGACACTCCTATCCAGATTGCTCTCAACAGACCGTGAAATTATTTTGTAATTCACATACAACCTAAAATGGTTGTCAGTTTTTTATTGAGACCTGGGTCTAGTTTCGATCGACACTTGTATGTAACTTTTTCCTCACAGTTTAAATACAACTGACTGTTTTTTTCTTCACAAACAAAGTTTGTCAAAATAATTGCTGAACTCAGCAAACTGTCTTGCTTAAAATTTTGACGAAAAATTTTGACTAAACCCAGGCCCAAAGTGGAGTGAGAGGAAACATCAGGAAAAGTAAACGTAAATTATAATAATTTGGATCTCTGTTTGGAAATGGATGCAGGTTAAATTTCAATGCCCCATGAGCACCACAAACATCCACCCAAGCGCTCCCTGCCTATGTCTCATCAGCCAAATGAAATTAGAGCACTGACAACTTCACTCTCTCATGACAAAGTCAGGAGTATCCTCTGAGAACTCGATGGGAGGTATGCTCTAAATTAACCAGTCATGATTCAGGCAACGTTCGTATTTTAGCGGACCTCATCCTGCCTCTTTCAGGGAGGGTTTAGGGATACTGTGCCCGAGGCCGTCATGTGTTAACGGGAGGTTTAAAATTCCCGAGAGGACCACCTGATCTTCCCGCGGCCGGCGCTGTAACATCTGGCCCCGACCGAGGTCCAGCACCAGGGGCCTACGTCTGTTTTAATTTCATCGGCATAATATTCAATTTGGCAGGTGAGTCATTCTCACAGTCTGTCCAGGTCACGGGATAATTAAATGAGGAAAAGCTGATGCCTCAAAGGAAGAGGAGCAGGCGGGTCGGGAGAGGAGAGCAGGATACAATAACGGGAGCGTTATTACCCCGTTCTGTTCCACTGACGTTTCAGGATTTCTGCCATATGAGTTATTATAAATGCACAAATGCTCCTGTAAACATTTTACCATTTTTAACTTTCTGAGATCTACACAGGGTAACTATTCAGACAAAAGATCTGTATTTCTTTATATGTTCACTAGTTTAGAATTTTTAAAAAATGTGATGGTTATAATTGCCCAATTTCACATCAAGCTAACAAGCTTGCAAGTGAATTGGTCATTTACAATGATCACAATTGTTCATATCATGCATAATTTACATTTAAACCATTATTTTGGATCAACTGGAAAATGATCTTGCTTGAGGGAATGATAGCAGCAGTGTTCTATTGGCACTAAACCCCATAACACTTCAGGTGTCTTTACCAACACAGGACATTTCATATTTAAACTCCAGCTGTGACTCAACTGTAGCTCAGAAGAGGGAAAATACTTAAATAAATCAGAGCTTTGACTAGCGTGGCAATAAAAAATCCAGAAGACGTTCAGTCCGCCGTTTCCTTTTTTGTTGCTCCAGTAAATATAGACAGCACGGTATTGATCTTTCAATGGGTTAGCACAAACAAAAAGGAAAGACCTGCAGTTTGTGTTTTTCAAATGAACCATGAGTAATGAATTCTATGTGCTACAGCAGCAGGGGATGCCTGAAGTGTTGATTAAATTTTCGTGTGAAATTCCCAGGCTGACATTTCCTGTGAGATACAACATGCACTGGACTTTGGTCTGTGTTTGGTGTGCATTTTTTTAAAATTAGCCTATGATGCTTTATGGGGTAGGGGGAGGGGCTTATGGTGCAGAGGTGTCAGCCTGCACTAAAGCAGTCATGATGGAGAGAATGTGACGATGTGTTGGACGATAAGCAGATTTAACGGTGTGCTGATTTTTTCGTGATAAAACACAGCTGGGGGAGATCCAGTGCCGCAGCTGTGCTGCTGGTGCCGCTTCGCCTCGGGTCCAAAGGCCAAACATGAGGACGGCATGCAGCCGGGTGCATAATGACGAGACGGCGGTGGGGACGGGGCGTAAACGCTGTCATTTCCAGCCCACTGAGATCAATGTCACAAAAAGGGAAGCATATCAAAGTTACATTTTCTCATAGGAGCTTGACAGTTGACAGTTTTGAATGCAAAGCAATGCAGCCCGCGGTCTGCCTCATATGGCACTGGGATCACTTGGGAGGTGGACCTGTGAGAAATTTTACATATATTTAACATCTAAGAAAACAGTCTCCCTTAAAAAAATCCCCACCCCATTCAGTATAGAACTTTCAGGATTTAATCAGCCTTAGGGCATGTAGTATATTCTACTCTGTAAATTCCCAAGCATAGTTTCTCAGGATATGTTCCAAAGTTCTCTGATCTTTGCTGGTCCTGGCCTGTCAGTCCTCTCCAGAGAATGATGGAGTGTTGAACTTTGAGCATGTGTAGTTATAGTTAAATAAATGTAGTATTTAACTATAACTATACATGCCTGTATGGAAGTAGTGCTGCCCCACCAAACTGTACAACACTATCCCAACAAATCCCTTCTTAATAAGGTGCCTGCAAATGATAATGTCTTCAATGAGAAAGTGAAAACCTACATATGCATAACCAAATGACATGTATCATTGACCAGTCTGAAAGTCCCTGAAAACACATATGGAAAAAGGTCACTAACATCTAAAAACAGCAAGGTTTATCTTGTCTATATCAAATCTGAGGAATCAAGCTTGCAGAAAGATAATATGCAACAGGGAAATTAACCAAGAAAGGCAAATGTTTATTGCCCCCTTTTCACCATTCAGAAAAAGCCCCTCAACAACAACCTTATAATTATAAATTATATCCTGGTGACTGAACTTTTCTCACAATAATTACAATTTTCATTATAAACGCAACATGAAATGTTCATGTATTCTAGACTGTTGTGCCCTGTCAATATCAAACCAAAGGTTGGTATTCCAGATAACAGATGAGGATACACGGATAAGGTCCGCTACATTCATATACATGTAAATATTATAACACTGACTTGCACAATATAAAATAACAAGCAAAATGCTTGTGGAATTTTTAATGG
This sequence comes from Albula goreensis, assembly GCA_022829145.1. Classification (NCBI taxonomy): domain Eukaryota; kingdom Metazoa; phylum Chordata; class Actinopteri; order Albuliformes; family Albulidae; genus Albula; species Albula goreensis. The sequence continues at coordinate 12,208,694 of CM040752.1, forward strand.
CAGAGATATGAGCCAGAATTATGGCAGACCTATTAGGCGTGCAATTAAGTAATTAAACCATCTGTCTGCAATATACAGCATAAACAAATAAACAAAAATAAAAAAAACTGTGGCCTATTTAAGGATTGAATATTAATTATGTTTTCAATTTTCCATTCACACATCTAAAGCCCTGATAATATTTTTGAAAACCGAAAATTGTTGGCCACAAAATTCAAAACCGAACAAAGAATGTTATTAGGGTATGGACCAAGTCTCCAGTCCACAATCCATCAGTCACAATGGGTTAGAACAACTGAGAATGTGCTCTGGGGCAAAGTCACATTCGGCATCCACTGCCAAGCAACAGAGTGTTCATTATTTGGAGCGAGGGATCACTTACTGAGCCAAGCCGTTTTCTTCATAGGCGATATGATGCACAAAACACTGAGATTCAGACACTTGAACTCGCCGAGATTTCAAACGCATCGCATTACAGCACGCTGCGCTGCGGAATGTCAGCATCTCAAACATTCTCTCGGTTATTAAATACTTTTGCCGGCGGATATTTTTGCAACCTTACAGGCTACAGCTGTTGAGCTGTCCTCAATTGTGTATATATCTCGTTTTATTCCCGGTGCATTGGCACTGAGTGCTATTACCCTTTTGTATAGTGACTGTGGTGATTGTTGTTCTTTTAATCCTTAATGTTTCCATTCTCCATTTTGTGAGTCATTTTGGATAACAGCACTTGCCAAAAGAATAGTATATACTGTAATGCAATTTATGGCTTATACTAATTTCTTTGGCAATACCAATAGAAAAAGCACCTGAAATACAGTGTTGAGATTCAGAGCCATATGGTCCAAATAAAATGATTTTGTATGCATCTATGGGTGCATGTGTGTGTGCATGTGTGTGTATATGTGTGTGTTCCCTGCGTGTGTTGAGGAGACATGTTTATTTTTAATTCACTAAACTTTAATTTATTATAAGCTAAGGGTGGTAGTATGAGTCTCATTCCAGAGGTAACAATGAGTGGGTACTGGGGTCATCCACATAATGGACACTAATGGATGATTGTAACAGTTTGGGGTCTCTCCACTGTGACACTCTCTGCTCTCTGTTGTCAAAGCAGTAAAGAAGAGCACCTGTAGGAGGCGATGTTGCTGCAGGCTTATAATTTGAACAGACTCATGATTCACAGGTCAGCTACTTTATGACTTGCACCAGTACGACCTGTTGTTAAACAATTGAAATTATCACCTGCGGCCGAGCCAAACCCACATTCACCACAATGCACTGCACTGATTCTGGTTCGAATGAATTCACATTTTGCTTCTTGAGTGCACAGTACAATATAACCGGTGTGATCGGCATTAATTTCATTCTAATCTACAAAAAGCCCACTGTACCACATTCTAAAATTTCACGCACAGACATTTATTAATATATTACACACATGATGTTTATTTCCCTTCCGACAAAACCTTTGCATCCATGTCACTCAATAATAACCGACGTTTCAAAAATGCACCATTTTTCATCAATCAAGCAGTGAATTACTGGCAACATCTCCCACCATGATGTAGGGCCAACATTTAACAGGCAGAATTATTTCAATAGCTTAAAATAAATATACGCTAAGACAGGCAGACAGCTGTAACATCCTTATTTGCTAAAAATCTTAACATATAAATGGGTGACATTTTCTTTTATGTGTCTATTTATAAATCACTAATTATGTGCTTATTAACTGCTAATAATGAATAATTAATTAATGCCTAGTTACGCTCGATTAGGTACTTATTAGACTACTAATAATATTTCCTAATAACCCATGAATTCATAGAAAACCTTTGTTGACTATTAATATTGCATTATCCATATTCATTAGTAATTAGTAAGGCATTCATTGAGCAACTTACTATAATTACTTTTTCAGTATCTGTGTTGGCTATTTATCTCTTTGTTCTTTATGTTTTGGGTACAGGTTGTAAATATCTCACAACTGAGTAGCCACGTGCTAGTTAGCTGTTAATAATGCTTATTGTCTGTTTGGCTGATTTATATTCTGTTCTCATTAGATTTAATTCCGTTTGGAATTCATTTAGTAAAAACCTCAACCATAAAACTTTGTTTCCAGTGGCTAATCAATCAGAAATGGCTAACTGGTGGGTTATTTTTGTTTTCCTATTTTTCTTCTCCTATTGAAATATGTATTTATAGTGTGTAGCAGCAGTAATCAGAGAGACGGATATCTTATTAGTCCAAAAAAGAGCGGTCATATTTTTAGATGTGAGACGACACAAGTTAAGAGCCCCCACTGTGAACACACTGCAGCGCAACACCTGCGTTCTGATTCAGTCCGACACCTCTGCGCATTTCCTGTCTAAATGTGTGCTCACCTTGAAAATCAGAACGACAAAATCGTTATTGCGAGGCCATAACCTTCTCAAGTTCATTAGAGAGAACTGGCAATGACTGCATTTTGTTTGGTACACAGATGTTTCTTTTTTTTACATTCAGTGACACATGGTCCATAGTTGCCTCATCCAATCTCCCTCTGTTTGCGCAATTACTCCCGTGTGTGATTGAATTTCTACATGAAGTGGTTATGGTTACATGTTATTGTCACCCCACACCAAAGCCAGCCTCTAATACTGCAAAACAAGATGGAAAAAGCAGTGGTACATGTCTGCGCATAACAAATATTCAAATGATTGGATTTGTGTATGACAACAAGGCAATACCAAGAACTAAAGTAAGAGAATTCACCTGATTACCATTATTAGCCATCATACACTACTATAGAATTATAAGCTCTTCAAGAGAAGGCAATACTGATCTTCACCTCTGTATGTAATAATGACTGTCAAATGCGATGTCTATCCACATCATCATCCAGGATATGGAATGAGTGTGCTCCCACATTCATGTCTGTTCTGTCAGATACAGAGCCATATCTACAGCTGTATTGTAGATCCAGACTTTAAGAGGGTTCTCACTTTCTCTGTCCAGCTTACTGCTGAGGACGACCTGCCTTATCGACAGGGTGAGAGAACGGTTGAGCCGGGGTGTGTGAGGACGTGGTCCAGATTGCTCAATCGTGCATGTAAGTACTTGATACAGTACACATCAATATTTAATTCTTGACCGGAGTTCTCCTTTAAATGTATAAATAATAAAGAAGTCTAATGAAAAATAAACAAAGGCAGAGGTTACGAGCTGGCCACGATTTCAGCTGACACATCGGAACCTGCATATATTTATTTAAATAAAAAATCACTCTTACATTAGTGAGTCAGACGACACTGGGGAACTTCTAGAATTAGGAAACCGTAGGAGAACTTACACCAACATTTCCAACTGAATTTTGCCAGAGATGAAAATATGTTACATGTGAAAAAAATAATATGCCAAAATGGTGTAGAATATCATGCAGTAAAAATGTTATACTGAGACTTACTAAAAATACCATATTAGCACCTGGCAAGTACTGCATCTTAACTGAGAGAAGATACAAGAGACACAACGTGTATGTGAATTTCACCCTTCATTTATGTTCACATGGGAACCAGGGCTGAACATTTACACGCCAGTACACACATTAACAATGAATAGTCAGTTCACAGAACCTAATCCTAGTGCCAACAGGGTCTCTTGAGAATATCAGTGAAACAGGGCCTGAGACGGGTGTTATGGCAGTTTGCAGCTGAAAAAAAATAACACTTTGAAAGGACAGTGTATTCCTTTAAGGCCTTCCATTGAACTTCGGGTGCTTATTGCAACCACCGATCACACTCTGAAGCTACTCAAGCGAAACTCTAAAGACTTCATTTCCCCAAATGAACAGACAGGACAGTAAATACAGTGTTAAAAATGGATTTAAACCAACCAGCACTTCCTTTTCCATGTCCTCTATCATGGTGACAGACTCCCACTAATACTATTTGTTCATGTTCTTTCAGTGTGAAATGATTAGTGGTGACAGGCTAACGTCTGTGCATGTGGGTTAAGTTTTTAGTGACTTTCTAGCAGATGATAATGATGTAATACATGACCATAAAAGTTTTTCAGTATTTTTTTAAGGAATGTATTGCAATGGGAAGTCCTTTGGGAACAGATGGTCCGGCATATGTGCTACAGCTTCAGTCCAGGCTGTGCGATAGTCCTTGTTATTGTGCCCGTTTAAGTTTCATTTTACAGAGATGAACAAAATAAGCAGATTACAACAGAAAGTGAGGAGGAAAAAAACAACGTTGAATTGGATCGCTGTTGAATGTGGTGATACATGGGGAGTGGGTGACAGAAGGAACGGAGAGGCTACGGCAAAACCGCGGCTCTTTCACTCTGCGGCCTGCGCTCTGACTTGTCAAACTGCCAGACAGGAAACTCGCAAGCTATCTTCAAGCCGAGCAAGTTTGCGTACTTCCACTTCTCAAAAGTTACTTGACTATCCTCCTCTCCTCAGCAAGATAGCACTGGTGAGAGGATGTGTAACTGGGTTTTTGGTATTACCACAGAAAAGACACTGAGACTACCTGTCATATTTCCTTTTTAAAACAGGAAGTCATCAGGTCTCCCATGGTGTGCTGGACTGATAGAAGGCACATCATAACTCACACTGACATTCAAAAATTGTGCAGACAGCTTGTCACAGGGGAGGTCCTTCTAATTAACATGTTTTCATAATTTTTTTAAGGTTATACAAAGCGCCAGCTCTCTGGGGAGATGACATTTCTCTATGTCATTTGCACCCAATGGAGCTTCACTCTATAGAGAGACGGCCCCTTCGTTTGAGAAAGTAAGAAAGAAAAAGAAGGACAAAGAGTGACAAAAAGACAGAGAAAGGGATGGAGGAACGAAGGGCGATGAGGGAATGAAACCTAGCATGTGGAACATAGCAACAGGGGAAGCAGAGAGAAGACATGAACGAGGTGGCCATTTGAAGATGAAAGTCTTGTGAGATGATATAAGCCACAGTGAGGCATAAAAACTATGAATAACACTACTGAACAAAAAAAAAATAACAGTAGCATAGTATTCTGTAAAGCACTCCAAGGTAATTCCCACTAGTCTTTGAGATTTTTGCTAAGGGTAGGCAGTTTTGAAGATGAAGACGTTGTGATGTGTGTGTGTGTGTATATGTGTGTTGTTTCTTTTTTTTAAGAACAGAAGACTATGTGCTGAAGGTCACCCATAACTGGTCATGTTTGTTCTCTCTGTTGAGCAAAATAAATGTGCCTTGGTTGCCTCCCCTTTCTGTCTAATGTTATCCATCAAACGCAAGCATCAACCTAGAAAGCTACACTGAATTAAGCATGATTAGGTTAATTTAGCTGTTTTTCTTAGTGTGTGACAGTACCAATAAAACACATCCCTTCAGAATGCATTTCATCTTTTTATGTGCCTCGCGTATGTGGTCCATTAAAGTTAATACAAGCCAAAGGTCGCACCACTTGCATCCACGTGTTTTTCAGGTAGGAGAAGGCGACCCAAAAAGTAACACCGAATCCTTGACGGTTTCCATTTCATGTGACTTCTATCGGAATATTCAGGTCAGAGGCATATTGAGAGGGCACCCAGTGTGTGTTGATCACATTAAAGCTGCCATTCAAAGGCCTAAAAAAACACTTTATGTGAGTATAATGGAGTGCTCCGAGAGATAGCCGATGTTCTGGGAGTCTGAAGGACACAACCACTCTGCCTCAGGTATCATTTTATTAAAAAAATATGTATTAAAAAAAGGTAAATACAATTTCTAATAAAAGATAAGAAAATTAATGTGGCTTTGAGATATTGATTTATTTTTTTAACCGTTCCATCAGCAGGGGTAATTCTTTTCTACTTTTCCATACTTGTGCTTTGATTTCAATGTTTGCAGATAGTGGGGGGTGATGGGTGTGTTTGCAGAGGGGATGGGGGGGCTGGTGGGTTATTATTCTCTAGCCAAAGCCCTCACACATCCCAGTCTGCCACTACTAGACGGCAGGGGCACTTGGAGATTAACAATGGCCACTAACTGGATGCGGAGCCCTGCAGCCTTTAATAAAAAAGCCTTTGGCTCATGCGGTGAGAATAATATCCGATCCACAGACCTCAAATGACCAGCAGTAATTTTATCTTTTAACAATAGCTCAGCTTGTCAGAGAACAAAATAAATGAATAAGTGAGTTTTTTTTTCTCTTTGCACAGCAGCTTATTTCCATATGTCAAAACATAGGTTTAATATATAAAGCCTCTCACTGAGTAGAAGATAGCAGATGTACTGTTTTGAAGGGTAGGAGCAGAGAGAAGACATAGAACAAGCAGGCAATGTGATTACTGGGTCAGGCAGGGAGTTTAACTGAATTGTGGAGGCGATTATGAACTGAATGTTAACGTATCACATTTTAGCCTGGGGCTTCCAAACCAGAGAGCCCACCCTTATGCATGCACAGAAGCACAGAAACATATTTTTGCTATTATTATTATTATTATTATTATTAGTAGTAGTAGTAGTAATTGTGGAAGTTGTAGTACCAGTGGTAGTAGCTGTAGTGGTATTAGTAGTAGTGGTAGTCATATTAGTCAATTATTTGCTTTTTTTTTTGGTAAATGCTTGATCTATTTTAAATGAAAGACTAGGGTCTCATCAAGGTTGAAAAGCTGGTCATTTTGGCTGGTTCCATTTCCAAAAAACAACAGAGCGGATCCTATCAAACATAGCTTTGTCTTTTCATCTGAAGGTTGAGGTCACAGAACAGCGACTCGTTTGCAATAAGGGGGCTGATGCAAACATATTTGCGTGCGTAGGATTTTATTGTATTAGGGTTGAGGGGGTTTGGGACTCTGGGAATGGGGGCTAGCCTTAATGAAAGAAAGAATAGAGAAATATAAACCGCTTAATTATGCTTGCGTTAATTGAAATGAATACCAGTTTTTGTGGGATGAAAGAGTAATTACTCCCTGAACACTCCTAGCTAATTTACTCCCATTTTCCGTGTTCATAAATGCAAAACCAGCTGTCTTTAGAAAATTTAAAACAAAGACCCCTAATGCAACAGAGGTATGGCGATGTATGGGGGAGAGCTCAGATTTTCAGGGGTTGACACTGGACAACACCTTAACTGGAAATAATGATGAGGTCACAGTGGATTACTAATTAGTTATATAATTACTTATTCTTATAATGATTTAGTTAATTTACAATGCAAATGCCTTATGTTACTGTATGCAGGAAATCAACTTTTAAAACTAAATGAACAAAATGTGACAGAAAAATTTTATAATTCTTTAGTTATGAATCCTTGCTCAACTTTGCCAAGACATTCGATTTCAGGAAATTTACCAGCGAACGAACGTGTTCATGCACTATAATACGATTATGTTGAGGATGCCGTAACTGGAGACCTCAAGGACTGAAAGATCGCCTTGATTTTCATTACAAATGAGGTTCTCCACTAAAATAATTGATCTAATCATTCGCTCAATTGAACTAATTTAGCATTGTTTCAAGGTCATTTGCTATGGATGACTTTAAAAATGCGTTTGATTGACAGAGCCGTGGTTGGCTGCGAGCTAAGACCCTGGAGGGATTTGGGAAATTCGTGTAATTAATCAAGTGATTAGACTAACTGAATAATTGAAAGTCTTGAACCAAAGAGAGAAAAGAGAGTTTCAACAGGAACATGTTGATATCCACTTTCTGAATATTCAAGAGCAAAATTAAAGTCATCACATTCTAAAATTTCTATAAATTAAAATAATAAAAGCATTACAAAATATATAATTAAATGCATGTGAATTTTCATACACATGAGAGTTGATAATACTGGATCTTTGAATAGCCGTAGCATACATGACATTTTGAATAATATCTTTCATTACTTCAGCACACTGCATAGGAAGCTTATAGCATCAACACCAGAGTTCAGGTTCTCCTCCTGCCATCCCAAAATGTCAGTTTACATGTGAATCTTTTCAGGAAACACAACATTTTCTGCAATTTTGCTGCCTCACTCTGTACTCTTAATAAACCCATGCAAGGACTTCTCACAGTTGCTGGGCACCGGAATTTCACCTTCCACTGAACTAGTAGGTGAGGGAAAAAGCGAAACTGTCTACAGTTTGAAATGGAGGGAGAGATTGCGATGACAAGTCTGGCCATCAGAGACTTCAGAGAGTGAATTCCGGGGGAAGGAGCCACTGAAATTATAATTCCTATTTATGAGACCTGGTAAAAAATTTAAATTGTCTTCTTGCATAGCTTCTCATTAATGAACTTCACTCTCTCTTGCTCTCTTAACATGGGCAGTTCGTACACTAATAGGTTATGAATAATTCCGTTTCAGATAAAATATTATTCAGCTACACAGTGCAACAGGTTTTTCCTCTCCTGCTTCAACAGAGGACAGGAGAAGATGCCCAGCCAAAAGTATCAAAACATTGCACCATGTCCACATTTTTCCACACAGTCTGGGTTTTATTTATCTTGTTAAAAACAAGCTCATAACGACATTTCTTGCACAAGGCTTGTCTTTTGAAAGGCTAACAAAAATTAAGTACGTATGTAGCAACTATGATTAAGATTTTTATTTCAGTGGTTTGCCGAGCACTTTCATCAGAAAATGAGGAAACTTTGTTTCATTTCAAATCAGAATCTATATTGTAGATTTGATCAACATTATGGAACTGGACAATTTCTTACTATTACATTAGGCTACTAACTATTTTCGTACGATTTATCAGTTCACCAGGGACTTGAAGTGTTTGACCAATCGATGGCTTTCCGTGTGTTCCGCATACATTGTAAGGATTTGTTATGAAGACATCAATGCTTGCTGATGAAATAATGAGGAAAAAAGGAGACATGATGAGTATGGCCACAGGCCAGGGCGGCGGCTAAACTACACCACCATTCTCAGGCCTTCAACGAATCGCCAGGCATACTGCAAGGGACTGAGCAGTGTTAACAGACCCTTAAAAATAAAGTGTGACCTAAATCCTATATAATTACAGGTTGTCGGAACCCTTTGTGGAGAGGTGTGGGCAGTTAACATCAATGAAGAAGCACTCTTTTCTCGCTCAGCATTTACTCTTACAGCCCTTATCAGAATCTGCCAGCGTTCTCCGGCACTAAAACCATGAAAGCCAGAGCGCACCCCGCTGATATCTCCTCTCCGATACCTCCAGACAGAGGCCCGGGCACCCTGGGAAAATATCACAATGCAATGTGGAAACGGAGACAAGGGATGGCTTTTCTCTTGTAATTGAGCAGTTATTGCTTTGTTAATTGGAAATAGACAATCATCTGTATTTTTTTTTTCAAGCGCCCAAGAAAGTCAAGCTGTGAGTCACACTGATAATTAAAGAGCGTAGGGGCTGGTATCTGTCCCCCCGAAACACCAAAAGGCGAACCGAGTGGGTGAGATCTGCTCTGGGTGGATCGCACGACAAAGGCGACGACGACAAGCTGTGACAGACCCAACGTGACGGCGTGGGCTACGGGAACACTATCACCCATTATTCCGTTTATCACATGTTCAATGCGCAGTAGACCGTGGTATTATAATAAATAAGAAAATACAAAAGAAATAGCTTAAAATGTTAAATGTTCGTGATAAAAAATTGAATTTCTACCTTGTTATTAGATTACACACAGAAGTGTTGGTAATTGACAAATAGATTATGAAGTTTAAAATGGTCTACTGTCTACTGATTTCTACAGAGTATTACTTCAATTTTTCCTCTATTCACCATATATCACTTATCTATTTAATAATAAAAATAATAATCTTTTATCATTAGCCAACACAAATGCTTGACCTTTAAACATCTGAATATAGGCAAAGATGAATAGTAACAAACAGTAATAGTAGAATAGAATAGATGAATATTAATAGTAAGTGACCAGTCCATATTGTGGCACAATATTAACGCATTCCCAAACTGTAGCTAATTTAGCCAAATCTTTAATCATGCTGGCAGTGGACATCATGTCCCTCTCTAGATTGGGTGATTTGCAGCACGGAAGGACCTAGCTGTAGAGAGAGACAGACACAAGCTGCCGTCTCAGTGCGTCTGGAGAGTAAAAATAGCCTGCTATCGCACAGCAACAGCGGCACTAATGATCACCCTTCGCCTCTTCCACGAGACATGCTTGCTATGAAAAATACCATCACAGAAACATGGGAGGAAACAAACTCCTGAAAACCGTGACACTCCCGGGCCCCCTTCTCCCTCCTGTCAACTCCTCACAAACACGCTTACGGTTGCAGACGGATGAACCTGCTTGTCCATTTCCATTATTTCCTTAACATGTCTGAATTTTATTTTGTAATTATGAAGGAGATGTCACACTGCATCACATCCACAGACGCACACACAATATGAAATTGGGCGATTTTTTTAGAACGAAAGTGACTTACCCATCACATCGAGAAAGACGCTCCCTGACGCCAGAACCACTTTCTCTCTTGTTGCCCGGTCATAGATGCCCACGTGGCACTCATATGGACCATTGTCTGCAATCCGCACCTCCGGAAGCCTAGAGTACAGAGAAATACCCATGACTGTAAATCGATCGTTAGCGGACATTGGGGTGCATACAGTGAACAAATGCACTTGTAAGCTGGCCCCCTTGAGTGACATGCATCAGTAGAGAGGGTAGATAAATTCAGTGAAGCGGCAATATTAAAAAACTTCAACATTTCTCAAAAGCTTTTATTGGCTGCCCAGCTCATAGAGTGCCCCTTCACTAAGATAAACACTGCCCGCCTGTGAAAAGCTTAAAGCCCAATCTCAGTTCTGCGAGAGGCTAATGTGTTTAAGTTAGACGGTGGCTGTTTATTTGCTTTGTAAGTGCCCTTATTCGGTGTGACTCGCACGGCACACGCTTGTACATATTATCCTCCTTATGAAGGTGGATGTTTACGAGGACGAATCGGGCTGAGTGCTGAACTCAAGGGTAAATCGGTGTCATTCCACACCTGCGACACTCTGGTCAAAAGTCTCAGCTCCATAAGCGCTCCCCTGCTCGGCCGCCCATACACGCGGCCTCATTTAAGCACCATAATGCATTTCAAATCAGACCGGTTGTCCTTGGCTCCTGCTGGTGCCCTCCCGGTGCACAGGAAATGCAGTGAGAATGGGGTCACGCTGATGAGTTCAAGAGGGGAGGCGTGTAGCAGAGGATCGGTCACAGGGGTTCAGTCACACTTCCTTGGGGGGTATCGCGTCGAGACACGCCCCTGTGCTCCCCTCGGAACACCGAAAGGTCCCCGGTCCTGAGCCCTACCTGGAGGGGGACGATCGATTACGTGAACTCTTCCCATCTTATCGGGCTGTGGAATCATTTAGCATGACGTATCGCTGCGATCCTGTATTCTGATCACTGCTTGCCCCATTCTCTTCACAAATAATGTATTTTGGCTGCAAAAATACCTAAGTTACTGTCTCTTAATGAACGATCAATGTCATGAGGTACATTACTTTTACTTATTTTAGTTTGGTTGAATCAAGCTATGAAAACAAGACTGAGTGACTCAAAAGACCTGAGTTGCTAATGTTGCAGTCCACAGACTTAGTCCTGTTCCACAGAACTACAATATGATCTGCCATTAAATTTTGGATAACGACAGTAAATTAAGCATTCTATGGTCAATGCTGAACGTTTACTGTTTGCTGTGACTCAAAACGTTGTGAGCATGGTGAGAACCTTGAGACCTGATTAATTGTGTTGGCCAAATGTTGGGACAAAGAGCAGTGGAATCTGTCCACTAGTGTTAAAAATATAAAAAACACATGCAAAGCGACATTTTAATTTGTGGGCAGGTCGCAGAAAATTGAATCGGTCATCGGTCCATGAGACGTACGACAACCCTGAAAGTCATGGTTTGTCTACCAGCCAATTTGTTCAGCCATTCAGAGGACTTGTCATGGTGCTGAAAGAAAGGCTTTAAGGAGTCTTTAAAACCAATTCAACCAGTAGCTTTTCTTTTGTTGCATTACACAACATTAGGAGTAGTCACTAAAGAAAAAAAGGTAAAGCTGGTTTAAACCCGTTACTCAAGATTAAGGAAAAAGTCTGGACTGTGATTAGAGAGAGTGAATAGGAGGCCATGAGTGCATTGAGAAGTGGCTGTGTTTTCAGGTTTGATGAAAAGGTGATTTACCCTGAATTAAACTAGTAAAATTGCAGCTGCCCTGCAAAAAGGAGATTATTTTATAAGCTTTTCTTTTATGGATTCTTGTGCCTGAAATTAACAAATTTTTCTTTCATCTTAAATTCTATTTTAAAAAAGCACATCATAAAAGAAGAACACTAATCAGAAGTCCTTGATTCCCATTTCAGCTTTATAACTTTGGGGAATTTAAGTCCCAATGCAGCGACCGGTTACAAGTTAAATGTTCATTGCTGGTTACAAGGACATATGCATTTGTACTGATGAATGTCAGAGTGACACACACTCACAACAGACATTCTGTACACATGAGAACCAAATGTCTTTCTTCTTTTCTAAATATGCTTGGCTGTGAGAATAAAGAACAGCAGTGTAATGTTATCCAGCCCCAGTGATGCAGTCCCTTCAGTCCTGACGGCCCAGAGCGGCCAAGCCAAAACAGGACGTCTGTCCGCAGCTTCACCAGTACGCTTTTGTCTGTGTGCTGCTGTAGGTTCTCCAGCAAAGTTAAATAAAGGAAGTTGCAATGTGCAGAAGGCTGTTAGGTGTGCGTGAGCTCACCTCACTGTACCTCAGGGTGGACGGTGCACAGAAACACCCCAGAGGCAAGAATCCGGGGCAGGCGGCAGGGGGGCGACTCTTAAAAGGGAGGTCGTTAAGGTGTTTCCATCCCTCAAACACCTGTCTGCTGTCACTCCTCCCCCCTGGGAGCCCGCCTTTTCATCTGCACTCACTGCAGTGGGTGTGTGTGTGTTTGTGTGTGTGCGTGGATGTGTAGGCATATGTGTGAATATGTGCATACGTGTGTTTGTGTATACATGTGCATTGGTGCTTCTGTGAATGTGTGTATAAATAAACAGGCTCCCTTGCTGCGGTTTCAGTATGGAAAGCGGCAGACTGTACTATACAGTAACTACCATTTCCCCAAAGCAACTACAGGCCTGTCAGAACACATCACACTCACTGGGACAGGGTGAGGGATGGTGATTTTTTATGCAGACACATTTGGGTATCTTGTGGGGCACACAGACTACACTACATCTAGCATAAAGAAATGTGTGTATGCTCAGCTGATTCTGATATAGTAGAACCTTTGTGTAATTAGCATATATATTAATGTTATTTCTCCCAATGCAATGTGCACACATTTACATATAAAGATGTCAAGAAGCTGACTGAGGACAAGCTGCCTCCTGTTTATGTAGATTTAAAACCTTTGCTCTCATTCCAATGTCTTTGCTTTTCCATCGTCTGTGGTTTATGAGGCATTGTTTGAACATTACCTGATTTACTTCTGAGATTATTCCAACAAGACAGTGCAATGGCTTACGTTGGAAAAGACTTCATAGCCGTTGTTTGAAAACAGATTTAAAGTGGAGAAACACGGCACTTGTAAAACAGGTGATGCACATTCCATAAATAAATAATTCCTCAAATGGATGAATTCCCAGTCTTGTAGTTAAGTCATGTATTCTTTTAAATAATAAATGCCGAAATTTAGCCATCAGTTTATGCAATGTTGAAGTTTTTGTTAGCGACACACAATTTTCCAGTATGTCTACATATACCACTTTGTGCCCGTGTATAGTCACAAAGAGAGCAGTTAAAAAAAAAAAACAAAAAAACTTTTAAATACTCTACATTCAGTACTTTTAAAATTTAAAATACTAATTGATTAATCCCTGGAGCATAAATGAACTGTTTGAGTGAAAAGAGAAAATCGTTTTTAAAAACTGGGCTACATTTAAAGTGAGTTGGCAGAGTTGCTGCAGAGGCTCTACTGTTGAGACAGAGCCAGACCAGGTCAGGCCGGAAGGCTAGGGCCGACTGCCGAGGGGGATTACAGGGAACAGCTGTCCCAGTGCTCTGCCCAATAGAATCCCTCCATTATCCCAACGCACAACTCTCTCAAACATTATTACCGACTTGCTTACAGTGGCAGTCGGACCTCATCCAGAGGATGATTTACTGTATACAAGTTGCATTTCGGGTTATAATCCATTTTTGCGGCTGGAGAGTTACTGTAAGCAGGTTGGACGAGGTAACCGGCCACGCAGTGCCTGGGTATAGGATTTGAACCTACAAACTACTGGTGTCTAGTCCTACAGCTCCAGTGTGACAATGATGGTTACATAGACAGGCTGTGCTTTACAGTAAGGTCAAATTGGGCAAACACTGGTCACAAATAGCAGACAGACATACAGCGAAAAGAACAGATTAAATATAGCCTGAGTGGCTCCATGGTGATGTCTGATGTTGAGCTGGAAGCTTACCGGACTGTTGATTGGTACACAAGGTCTTCACGCCTTCGGTAATCCTCCATGTGAGAGTAATTGGTATTGAACATGGCGTCATAGGTGAAGATCTTCTGCTTAATGGTACCCCCTTCTGTAACCTGCAGAAAGGAACAAAAAGAGAATGATTTCAGTGCTCACAGCATCGATATGTTGTTATGTACCCTCAGAACCCAGGTGGTGAGATCTGAAGGCACTCCAGTCTCACCCTTTGTGGACTGGACTGAGCTTACCGTAACAGTGATTACCATGTCAGGGACAAATCAGATTTCACACTGGTGAGATTCTCAAAAGGCATTTTGTGGTATCATGACATATCTAACACACAACCCATCGAGATGTAATTAATGTCTGAATTGCTAGACTGAATCTCTGCCTTCTTCTTTGATTCATATCCTCTGAAAAGATGGAATGTGGTAGAAGATATTAGGTCCGGGCTGAAAGTAGCAGTTTATCGCTGAAATCCGTAGATTTTCCAGGCTCATAGCTGAGAGGTATAAGCCTGACATATGAAACCAGAGCTATGATGATAAGAAAAGGGCCATGTTTTTTTCAGGCTGACCCAAATCGGCCTGATTGTCGTTTAAAATATTGAAACATCTGACTTTTATTAGCCTTTAAAATATAATGACTTTCTTACACCTGAAGATTGCATGTTTAATTACATTGCATGCACAAATACACACACACACACACACACACACACACACACACACACACACACACACACACACACACACACACACACACACACACACACACAGAACCAATCTTTGATGTCATTTTTTTCTCTCTCAGACTTCTGCTATATACTATTACAACCTCAAAAAGTTCTGACCAAATTCAATGTGAAAAATGCAGTGAATCGGAAAAAAGACTTTTTTCAGAAAGTCTTTTTGTAAGTGCACTTCTTATTTCATACCTAATCGCCTGAAAACCCCAGGATCTAGTGTGAAGCTATACTTGTCACAGCTGCCTGTTAACATAAGACAAGCTTACTGCTATGTATATAAATTCCACACAGTGCAATCCAAAATCAGCTTAGCATATATAAAAAAAAAAGATTTGACAATTTACAGCTTATCTAAGTGTTTTACCTTCAGCGAACATAAATTTGACAATTTTGAGTTAGGCTGTAAACAAATATATCAATGTAACACTGAAACAATACAACAATCTGTCCCAAGGCCTGGTTACATTTGATGGTGAGTGATAGATGACCATTTTTACACTGATATTCCAGGGATATTTTTTGTTGTATGATGGTGATTTGTTTTACTTCAAAATGTGGTCCGATGCAGAAAAGTGACAAGATTTTAATGGAAATTTTAATATTGCTTTGAAGGAGGAAATTGTTTGTGTGCTGGCGCTTCCCCCTTATGCTGTAGGAGATTGTACCTCCTGCTTTCTAATCCAATCACCCCAGAGCTGTGAATAGGGCCCTATAAATATTGTGATTACTGCTTCACAAAAGCCCACTCCAGACCGAGGGCCGATGCTAACTGGGTCTGATTGGTTTGAGCAAACAATTCTTACAGCTTCTGTGAAGATGGAAACCTGCACTGGGAGGGACAGGCCAAACTGAAATTGGAGGAATTTGACAAATTGTGTGATTTTGCCCTGTGAAATGAAATAACGCTTTAAGACTTAAAAAAACGTCACTGGATAGATATTTTGACTGAGTTACAGCGAAGCTTAGACAAATCCAAACGGAACTCTACATCGAACACAATCGATCTTGTGCATGGTAACGTGACACAGGCCAGAACTTCCAAAAGCTGGCTGGCCACATTGTGTTTTATAGAAAACACATTTATGGAAAACAGTCTGAATTAACAGTACATGCAAGTGCCTGTTTTGCTTCTGAAACCACTTACTGAAGCATTACATGTCTTGTTTGCTGGGAACCATAGAACCTATAGCACAGCATACAGTTGTGGGTTCTACCAAAAATTTTTGGAAAAGCCTTTGATGTTTTAAGATCTTACAACTTGCCACTGTGTTTTTTCCAGTAGCTTACTTCAACAGGTTTATTTCAAACAGGTTTACAAAAGCATTTCTTGAAGCAGGTTCTGCTTTGCAGGTGCTGAATGACATGATGTACAAACAAGAGTGCAAACAATAATCTTGCACACGTCCAGGATTAATACACATATACTTCACGGAAATGACTCAGTTTAATCACTGAGATATCAGCTTTTCAGCAGTTTGATATAATGTATCCAGTAGAGTTTCCATCGTCAATGATAAAGTGTGCTGGTAGAGAGCAGCCACATTGATTCTGAAGGAAGAGGGTCAATTACAGTCCTGGTTTTGAATACATGGTTCTAAAGACTTATTGGAATACTATATGTAAATATTTGACTTACACCATGCACTACTTAATGTCTGGGACAAATACATAGTTTTTTTTATTTGGCTCTGTATTCCAAAAACATGTAATTAAACAATTCAAGTGTGGTAAATTCAAAAGTGCAGATTCTCACCTTGTATTAATGGGTATTTTTATTTCACTGCACATGAATTACATCACTTTTTAGGGCACGTCAGGGCACTATAATGTTTGGAATATATTACTGCTATGTGAATTGAAGTAGTCCATTTAGTTCAGTAGGTTGTTGCATATCCCTGTATGCACTGACGGCTGGAAGTCTGTGACCCACAGACGTTACGAGGTGCTGATTATCTTCTCTGGTGGTGCTCCTCCTCACCTCTCCTGCAGCCATGTCAAGCTCCTGCTTGTTTCGGGGGCTAGTTGCATTTGCTCACCATCTTGTGAAACTGTGACACACGTTTGGATGATCCAAATCTAAAATTGTGAAGTACACGGCCACATTAATAAAAAATGTGTCCCAAACGTCGTGCATTGTATATTTCATACCAGTGTTCTTTCTTGTTGTTGTCCATTTGCAAACAGTGTCTGCCACAACTGCATCGAGTAAAAAATACATTTTTTAAAATACAAAATGCCAAAAATTAATGGGCTACAAGTCATCAAATGAGCCGAAATGTGTTTCTGTCGCTGATGTGAGCTTGCAAAGTGCTTGTTTGGCTTCAGCACAAGCATCAGACTTCAACGAATGACACGAATTTGCTCTCAGGATACTCTGACTACCAGAAAGCTTGGCCAAAAGGCTACGGTGATGACCCATAATTCCTTTAAGTATCAGTTCAAAAGTGTAGAAGCACTTTAGAAAAACTGCATATCTCTCAGGTTCATGGAGACATGTTATAGCAAAGGTTTCCTGCTAAAAGCAAACTGGCCTTTTAGAAAATCCTGAAAAAGGGTGGCTTTTACATGTTAAAAGCAGCTATACTTACTCTCTATCGCTACAAAATGAAGCCTTAAAAAGCAACACACTGCTATAGGATTGTGATCTGAGGGAACTCTATCAGTTTTGACGAGCTCTATCTGAAGCCTGGCTCAAGTGACTCCCTTAAGCTTCACCCTATCTCCATTCCTTATCCACTGCAGTTCTCTGAAACCCTGCAGTATTAGTGATTTAACCTACATACTGTGTATTCCACACACACACACACACACACACACACACACACACACACACACACACACACACACACACACACACACACACACACACACACACACACACCTTGCTAACTAGTACAAACTATACACTGTGGTAGAGAATCATTCATCACGCTTCCATGTGAAGAACAACCTAGAAATTGTGAGGGAATATAAGATCTTCATATATGATTATTGTGTAACAGAAGATTTTATGAGTTTTATGAGAAAACAGGCAAGCCGGTCAAGGTGCTACCAGCTGTCTGCAGACTCCAAACTTCAAAAGGCTATTCTCAGGGTAACTGACTTTTTCACATCTGTTCTAAAAAATTACCTTTGTTGTACTGAAAAGTAACCTTAGATAAAATATTAGAATCTAGAAACAGGTTCCATTTTAGGACTCCCATTTCTCTGTCTGGTACCGACCCGAGGCAAATGAGCTCCCCCTCTCTGCTGGGTTCTGCTCAAGGTTTCTTCCTTTTAGCCAGGGAGTTTTCCCTTGCCACTGTCACCCTTGGCTTGCACTGTGCGAGTTTTAGGCCTGGGATCTATATTTGAAGCTGCTTGTGACAATAGTTTAGTCACTGTTAGTTCACAAATGAAATTTAATTAAACAACATTCAAATAATCATCATGAAATAAATAACACGTGTCTTGTTAGGGTAAGGAAAATGACAATGGCATATACCACATGGGGACCAATTATACATCAATAGAAAATTAAAAATATAATAGTGGGCATTGCTGTTTTAACACACGGATGTGCCCATTAGTACAGTATTATATCCGGCCATGGCCAGTAGCTCTGCAGGTGGGGCACATCATCAGATGTAGGTTCACTTGGGAAAGGGAGAATTTTAGTCAGAGGGATGTCTCTGTCTCACTGCACACCAGCAGCTTCCTCTAGTCAGTCTGTCAGTCCGGCGTCCACTGTCTGCCTGCACAAAATGCACTGGAAGTGTCTGACTCAAATGTCTGAGAAAGCTTAATGGATAGACTGCAGACCGAAGCGTTGGCAAACATGTGTTTTGAAGGAGACGGCATGCTTGTCTGCACTCTCCTGAGCCGGCAGGAGAGGTTACAGCAAGAAGCACAAAAATACAGACATACTTTAGCCAGAAAATATGAAATGAAGGAGAGAAGAAAAGCCTCATCCCTTTGCTTTATCAGACAATAGCTGGGCAACTATGTTGGTGATGAGAAAGGTTTTTAAAGCACGTGTGTGGATTAATGTAGGTTGGAACTCCACCTGGGGTCATGTAATAGAGCACTTTTTGGTATATTTTCAGGGTAGCTCAGCAGAAAATTTCAGATGACATTGAAAGTGCGGGCATTCCTTCCATGCCACCAGTGGATGAATTCTGTCATACTTACCATTAAACGTATGCTTTTTGAAAGTCTTCCTCCTGCAGTTCTCCTGCCTGAGGATTTGTGGAACACTCCTTTTTTGTGGAAATTTTCTGGCATCGGTCATTTCTCATGGATCATAGGGCATGCAATATTAGACATTTTCCCTTTCCTGCTGTCAGTCATCATGTTCTTTTTTTTTTTGGAACATATTTTTTCTCCCCGGTTTAGAATTGGCAATTGTACATCCTGACTCACCACTGTGCCACCTGCACCCACACACAGAGCGCTGCAGCATGCACTCCTCTCCAATGCACCTGACTGCGAAACGCAGCATGCTCTCTACTCCACAGGCAGCACAGCATGATGGGAGTGGGGGGTGGGCGGGAGGGAGGGGGCTCGTGCTGATTGGAGAAAAGTTATACCTTTCGCTGACCATGTTGCTTAAAACCTGTGGGCAGATGAGATGTAGATAGGATTTCAGTGGGAACCAGAGGAGCACTGGTTGATTAACCTTCCCTGCCCTACCGGGGCACGGCCGATTGTATCCCCAGCAGTGAACTCCCAGCTGCAGACTGTAGAGCCCAGCCAATCTTGGTATTGATTCACCTTAGCATACCTCCAACTTAAAACAACTCTACCAGGTGGGTGTTTTTTTTTTCAAAATACCTGCAGGGATAAGTGTGAATTGGACATTAGAGTGCATATATTGATCTTCTGGCCATTTTATTTTTGTTGTGTCTCAAATAAACCAGCTCATTTCCTTCCTTAATTAATCAAGTCTTAATTAAGACAGGTGTGAATCCTTTGGAATAATGATGCTGGACTTAAAGGGAAAACATCAGTGCTGACGAAGCGCTCTGCAGCTCAATGAGAAGGAACAGACGAATGTGCGGTGGCTTTGAGCAGATCATGATTAGGGGGGAAATAACTTGCATCAGTGCTTTCTCTAATCAGGGACATGCATTGGAGACTAAGCACAAAAAGACTGAAACAATCTCAGCAATCTGCCCACTTGAGATGTGCTCTGGTGAGTCACTCGATCCTCCTACACCCAACCAGCAATGAAATCAGAGTGAAGGAGCCAGCCACTGCCAATGCTGCACAGCTATGGCTCATGGACTACATTACCCAGAATGCAGTTGATTCTGTTCTGTGCAGAAGCATTCTATTCATAACCAGTCTGGTCTCTGTGATTTATTTACAGTTACCAAAGCACCAGTGATGCAATGGGGTAGTTAAGGAGATGGTGGTGACTGCAGGTTTCAATCTCACTCTGGCATCACTGTTGTACTGTTGAGCTAGGTATCTAACCTGAATTATTTCTGTATTATGTAAATAAACAGCACCAACATAATAATTTAAGAACCATATTTAAATATATTTACCAGAATACACAGATATAATGATAAAAGTATGGATACGGTAAGGCAGAAAAATGTTGGGCATGTCCAATTGAGGCAGACTTAATGCCAGTTTGAAGTGACATTTTCCACCACAACAAGTCATTAAAATGAAAGCTATGACCATCACATGTCACATTTTACCAAATATTACATTTTCTTAATAACACTTAAATGGGCCAAACGAATCTTGTTAATGTCATGAGCAAAATCAAATAAAACCAGTTTTCTCTACACAGCACCTGGAATATGAGATAACATAGCTAATGTACAATATCCCAGTTTTCTACATGGACCTTTTTCATAGTAATTCAACAGGCCATTCTAGTTACATAGCGGTGGTTGTTCAGGGCAATAGTCGAGAAAATGTGTCTAAATGCCACCACATTCATCACGGGGAACTGTTATCTTGAGTATTTCAGCAACCCTGGTCGTGCATCTCAGGGAATGTTCCATTTACCTGTAGCTGTGAACAGTGGGCGCCCACTGAACTCGGTGAGTCAGGAAACCTGTTTAATAGATTTCACGCTCCAAGGTTTTTCCCCTTCCTCCCTCACTGCCACGGCGCGCAGCGCGAATAAGATGCTAATGTTCTCCGAGGCTTCACTTGTGACATGAGCACGGCCCCTCATGTACAAACATGCCATCTCTCCCACACTGTCATATCCGCGGAGCTAGCTTAGTCTTTACAGAAGAGGAGGCTTTGGAAGCCTGCCTTGTGTCTCATGTGAGAATATATCTTACATAAGGCCCATCACATGGAAGCATATAAGCAGGTAACTTCAAACATTTCTGGTTAATTGTCAGAAAGTATAGTACCACTTTAAATCTGAAAACAGCTTAACCGTTCTGCCAACCGTTACCATGAAATCTGAAATTTTATATAAATATGTACTTTCTGCTATTTTGTTATGTTAATGTCACATAGATCTACATAAAGCAATCACTTTTCCTCCTTTCAATCCAATACATACAAGAAATCCAATACACACATTCTAAAAAGAATTAATTATTTCCATGCACTGTAAGTATGCTTACACAACCTTGATAACTGGATGAACAAATCACAGGCCAACTGAGAAGTAATTCAATTGATATGAACTATCTGAGGAAACCAAACAAAATCCTTTTTAGCATGGATTTGTTACAAACAAACTGCTGTAGACACTGCCCTCCTCCCACACCACACACACACACACACACACACACACACACACACACACACAAGATGGTGAGTGATTCATTCAGTTCTTCCTCAATTCTGGAATGACTAATTGATCAAACTCAGTAGAATTATTTCAACATCGCATCTTTGGACCGTGCATTTTGATTAGCTCAGAGAGAGAAATCAACAACCCGAAATGCATTGATTTAGCCATAATCATTTGCACAGTTCCATTGCACAATTTGCATCAACAACTGGCAGAATCAGATTCTGCATACATAGAATATGTCAAACCAGTGAACGCATGGATAAGTAGCCATCTAGCTTGATGCAGAAAAGATTAAGAATTATTAGAATTAAATCCTTTTTTACGTACTTGCTTCTCTTACTGACACACAATAAGTAACTATTTGGTTACTTGGTATCTAATTATACTACCTGGTTAAAACTATGGTATGATTATCTTTATATAGTATAATAAGGTAATCACAGTTTGAAATTCAATTACTCATCTGATTTTAGAGGCTTGCTTTCCATTTCCTAATAGTTAATATGGACCCACCACAGAATGCAGAGATTATTTAAATTAAAACAGTGTAAGAGACAGAACATATTTCACATTGTGTCAGTAAATATTCATACGCTGCCTTGCTCCCAGGTATTATCTGACAGCTTGAGCCAGACTGTCAGCCATTCATCATCATTCCATCACTTCTGCACTGCAATTGGCTGAGAAAGTCGTTGGCAGGTTGCAAACTGGGATTAGGCTGTGATGTTAGCAAGTTTGGGAAGAGGTCACATATCTTTAAAAAAAAGCCCTTTCACCGCTTCTTTCTCTGTGTCTTTGGCACAGAACCACCTGAGAAACGAGCCTGTCAGATACTCATTTCAGTAGGTCAGACCAGTCCCGCGTGTGGCTCATAGTCTTTTCCAGCAAAGCTCTTCTCAGAGATGGTTATTTTGACTTGACTGTCAGTCAAAACGGCCACTGTGCAGCTGATTTACTTTGTCGGACATTTGCTGCCAGCTGAAATAGAAGGAGGAGAATCCTCAAAGGAAACTCACTGTTGAGGACCTTCATCTGCAGACCTCTGTGCTGTTGTGAAAGGTGAACTGAAAGTCTTTATGAAATGAAGTCAGTTACACACAGCATAACCAGAAAGTACATACTGCCATGGAACAGTGATTCTTTTGCATCACCCAGTGAAAGGGGAGCTTCCGTTACCATGGTATTCCCTGCCTCATGACAAAGTAACGATTTATCTGTTCAGTTGGGTGCCAACCAGTCACCTTGGAAGGGAAGACCTTGTGTTACAGGTCATACCTCTTTGGTAAAAGCCTGGCAGAAACAGGGTAGTTCAGAATGACAGTCCAGCCCATTTATGATGTGTCCAACATTTTCTAACCAATCACTTGAACTCAGTGAAGGAGGAGGGTCTAAGGTTAAGGCTACTTTTCTGTAGGCGAAGGTGGTGATTCAGACATAGGGAAGCACACTCCTGTGAACTGCCCTCTGACAGAATCTGACACATTTCTCAGCTGCCACGTTCCTGGCGCAGCAATTTGTGCTACAGTATGTGCCATTCCCAGATGGTGAGGTGAGCGTGTCGTGAGATCTCTCGAGATCTGACCATCTGGGCTTCGAGAATACCCAGCAGCCCAAGCCCTGCTCTATTTTTATGACATCTATTTTTTCCTTCTCACCATATGAAAAACCAACAGATCTGTAAATCTCAGTTTAGGGAGTCTCATTGGGATTACATGATTGCAAGACAAAACTAAGTTGCAGCATAGTTACACATCTACAGGGCCTTTACAGTAAGATATGAGAGGACGGCTTGTCAATTTTGCATTATGTAAATATTACTGCTTTCATCCTGAGCTGATATAATATAAGTTGGACTCTACTTGAGGATAACCATAAGGTAGAGCATTATTTTTTAAGCATAACCATCCTCTTTACCTTTAATGTTTTGGGTGGCGAGTTTCTGTTTATATGAGTTTGAGTTCAATTTCTCAAAACAAACATTCTTGTGAAGGTGCTGCTGCTTTATACAGTCCCTGAGAGTGGAGTCATAAAGTGAATCAATTCCCTTCAAAAGCGCTACAGTAATATACAGTAAACCTGTATTGGGCTCCTGTATTGGTTTTTAGGACTTTAGTCAATACCTATACTACACAACACTGGCAGGTGCATAAGAACAATATGAGTTCTACATTGATATTCTTATAGAGGATACTGCCACTCTGCAGTAGAACAAAACATACCTGATTCGTTAATTATTCAAGAAACATCTCATTCTTCTGTTCAGTGGGGGAAAGGTACATTCTGCTCCATATGCTGTTACTTAGTAATAAAAAAGGGATTAGATACTAACTCTCAACATAATATATAATTTACTCTTACAAATTGCAAGCCTTTGCAAAAAAGTGATTTTTGAGCAGTACAAGCAATTTTTGACGTGACTTCATTTGTTGCATCCTGTTCTAGATTACACCTATTAAAAAGCAGCGCTGCGCTGCTATAGGAGGCCTGTCTGTAATCCAGTGGAAGGATTCTGCTTTTATTTTGTAGTGATGAGGTGTCAGGCAGGTTACAGGGGATTAACATACAGATTTGTCCCACTCTTTTTTGCATTTTGATGCAACTGCTAAAAATATCCATTCTGCAGATCCTTCAATATTCATCAATTTTTGCTGCATGAGAAATGTTCTCACGCAGAGACAAATTTCATACGAAAATATATTCAAGGCATCAAGCAGCAGGCTTCTATTCAATATAAACAGTCCTTAAAATGTGTATGTGTGCGTGTGTGTGTGTGTGTGTGTGTGTGTGTGTATACGTAGTGGTACCAGGAAACCAGCTCGGCTTACAGTACAGCTTTACCAAACATTTGGATCTTTGTTGCTCTCAGACTGTAAGTGTTTGTGACATGAGTTAAATGTTGAAGAACCAGAGAGCGCTTACAAGGCAACACAACTTGTCCTTGCAGAACAAAAAAATAATAAGAAAAGGGATTGTTTGGATGTACCTGCCACATACAAATCGACTGCCCTCCTTGGTTGCAGTCCTTTTATAACTTTTTCTGGAAAACTACATTTATTTCAAGCTCAAGCAGGCAGTGTATACTGTTGAAGTAACAAGCAAACTGTTGGGTGACCCGATGATACAATACATATGATATAATGATATAATTATTTTCTTTATTTATTTCAGAGAATGGCCCTGGAAGCCCTTTTAAAAAAACAAATATTCAAAGCAAGACTAAAATAGAGAATACAGTTTGCATCTTGAAGGAAAGCAAAAAAAAAAGGCTGTTTTTCCCTTCGGGACTAGGAACCACAGCTGTGCTGACTTTAAAGGGCCCGCTGGAGGATTTCTCTTCTGCTACTGGGTTGACAAATTTCGTGTGGCTTGTGTGAGCGCAAGTGTGTGTGCGTGTGTAGAAGTAGAAGGCAGTGGTGGTGGGGGGTGTCGAGGGAGGGTAGGATGTTTTTGAGATGCGCAAGCTGCTGGTCCTCCTTAGCCCAGTCTACCGGACAGATAAGAGCTCGAGCTCAGTCTGAAGTGCACATGACAGCCTGGTGTTTAATTCGGATGGACAGGGAAGACTCCATGCCCATTTGATCTCTGGTCTGTTCATGCTCTGTGCCTTCAGGGATCCTCCTTCGTGGATTTGAGACCTCAGCTGGTATAACTGTGTGGACCAGCGGCTGTTCCTGGCCCTGTTCGCATACTCTGTCGACTTCCAGTGTCCACAGGGTCCGGCAAATTAACTGCTCAAAGCAATATTTCTGAGACAAAACAAATGTGCGGTACACTACCGTAATATGGCTGAGAGGGAGAGATAGAGACAGACAGAGAGAGAATCCTGAGAGCAAACTTTACAGTTCATCTCATTAGTTTGTTTCCTACTGTTACACTTTTTCACTGGGAGTCTGCTGTGGGCAAGTTCTGTCAAAATAAAAGCGCAAAAAAACCCACCAGCTTCCCCACTGATGGAGACCTTGGGAATACCATTCACAACGTGCTGAAATCCTATAGGGTGACTGCAAAACCCACACAATGCATGACAAAAAAGGCTTATCCCAAAAAAAGAAAAAAAAAGAGAAATAGTTCCTATTTTGTTCTTAAATTTGGCAGCTCCTGCTGGCTTCAATTTAGAGCTGCCATTGTCAAGCTTTTCCTAGCAGGCTCTCAGCACATTGCTCATTTACCCATGTCCAAACGTTATGGTTTTTTTTTGTGTGTGTGTGAGACTCTGACTGTATCCTTATTTGTTTCCGTAAAGAATACCTCATGCTGCTCTTGACTCCTAAAAATTAAAACATGCAAAACTCCACCCCGGACAAAAGGAAAGGACAACGAAGCAGCAACAACAACGACAACGGCAACAACAATAAAAGAAGAAAAAAGCCTCTGCTCCAGCGCTATAAGACAGAAACACCCAGGAGTCCAGAAAAGCACAAGCCTGGGAAAAATCTTACAAACCAGCCCCCATGGAGCTCAAATGAGCCGAGACATCAACAATTATGAAAAGCCACCGGTGTGTCTCACGCCGACATCGCATAAATCACTCTCGCACCCGCAGACAGAGTCCTACGTGGGTCTGAAGAAAGGAAATGCATTATTTACCAGCTAAAACTGCAGGATCAACACTTTATCGATGAATCAGCACCTCTATAGCCAACCACAATGAGATAAATGGAAAAAGGAGGGTATGACTGGGTATCACAGGTTGTGGTGGGAGGAGAAAAAAATCAGACCTGTCAATCAAGGCTATATATTGGGTTTTTTTACTTGAAAATGACCCAAATTGTCAATAAAATATTCCACCCATCTGCATCCTGTTTATGCTCCTCCACTTGCATAAAATGCATAAATCAGACAAACATTATGTTATTGTCATATATTTTGTTATATACTTTTTGTGGTAATGGGATGCTTATATTGAAGAAGCACGATCAAACACGAGCCATTCAACCACTTGAGTGTCCTCTCTTTTATTATTGAAAACTAATTTTCATGTTAATCCAGCAATAAAGTAGCCTCACAAGGCAGTTAGCTTTTTGATCAGTTATTATATTTTGTATGCAAGTCATTTTGCCCCTCTTGAGGGGAAAAAGACAGGTGAAGCGCAATGCGTACTGCTTTCAAGTAAAAAAACAATCATAATTAGTAAGGAAGAGAACAAAGAGTGATCCTTGCCCAAGATGAGTCTCTTCATATATAAACACACACCTACATGTTGACAAAATGAAACATCAAAATGGAAATACAGCTCAGTCACGACGTCTCTCTGACCTGGCCACTAAATACAGCCTAAAACCAAAAATCAGGCTGTAACAGAAAACAACTCACAGGGCAGATGGAAGAACGGAATGGGGAAAGGCCAGGATTTGATTTGAATTGTTGATGTAGACACGAAGTCCAAGCGTTTATTCACAAACACAATTTTGGTAAGTACAGCAATCATCAAAATTAACGATCAAGAAAAGTTACCATTCTATTAATTTCACACACTTTGTCCTTGAGGTGTGCCTTTTTTCGTAATACCCTTGTGTGTTTCAGAAGGCTCAGATCTGGTTTGAATGTGAAATTTTTGGCCAGTCCAAGAGCTTTCTAACATGCTTTATATGGACTGTACACGAGAGCTGGATTTTTCTGCAGCTCAATTACTGCAGGATTGACATTACTCTGCACTAGTGCATTATGGGCCATGAGCAAGACAGCCTCTTCTGAAAGCCAAGTCAAGGGGCCTCAACCAGAAAATCATATTTTGACTGTATCAGTATCATGCATGACATGTCAGATGGTCTTAGGTGACTGTAGCATGGCTCACTGCGAATCAATCAGGTCTGACAACATGCACTATGGAGCCCCTTAACAGACAGATACATTCCATCAAAATATTTTCTGCACCATGTTTTATGCCAATAGAAAACACTAAATTCAATCAAACTGAAACCGAGGTCGATAAAGGTCATCTAAAATACTTTGCTCTCTTGGCGGTTACATCACCCGATGACCCTGGCACGCAAAAAGCAAACCTCTTCTGACAGTTCTCATGTTGGCAGTTGGCATCTGCACAAATGGAAATGTCACCAGTTTGCTCATCACATAAGCTTGCTTCAGGCAGTCAGCACAAACTGCATCGTTTCAATAGATGAGTTTGCTTCAAGTTATGGATTCGAGTGACTGGCCTTTCGCAATGAGAGGAGAGAGTCAAATCTGTTTCAGGTGCGGAATCTGACTCCGCGCCATGCTGCAGGAGTTGTTCTGAGAGGTCGTTACGGTCAGCCGAGCAGTAAACTGCACGGAAAATCCGCATGTGCTTCAGAAAAATGGGTTTTTACCTGAGACAAGGCTAATGAGGCTGAAACGCACACACAGTTAAATGACTTCTGCCAGCTCCGTCCCCCTCCCCCCAGATCTCTTTACCTACGCTGCTAGTCCCACACACCATTTGGGTCCTTAACATAAGCAAATGTGTCATGGTGTCGCTAGAACAATATTTAGCACGTATCCCAAAATTGGGTCTGTCTTTAAGATGGCATTTACATTCTAACTGAATAACGTGGCAGATGTTATTGGCTACATGGAATTCAGGCACAGTTGTAACACCATTAAGAAACACATGTAGAGCAACGCCTAGTCATGCTTACTGGTTACCCAGGATCAGTTAAACGAGGTGAAGTATAAATAGTACACCAGAAGCCCTTTAATGAAGTAACAATTAAAACATCAATGACCTGCAAGTAATGACACACATGTTCATTATGGCGTGAACATTGTGCATGCACATCTGTGTGTAGATGCATATACAGGTGTGGAAATCGCGTGGCATTATTCAAATCACATTTTCTTTTCACCTGATCATTGATAACATTTTCATGTTTTCCTTCCTTTCCAACACACTGTATTTATTGCACATCTGAAACTGCTGCTCTCAACTGCTCCTTCAAGATATATAAGGTTCCTTCAGCTTTCATATATGTGAGAGCCCAGGGTGGTCAGCAAGCCTTCAGGGCTGGGGTCAACTTCATACCATCACAGCATCATCACAGTGTCAAAGTAAGAAATCGATAAATCATTTGGCGGGAAAAAAAAAAGTTTCCTCACACTAATAAAACTGTGAAGAAAACTGGGTGCCAGAAAACTTTCTTTATTATTTGTTTGAAGCAGACTGGATCCCCTCATATTAAATTCCACATCATTTTATTTTATTTTCTGATTGCTTTTCCAATATTGGGGGAAGCAGTGAAGACTTCACACTCCTTGTACAGAAGTTCTAAAAGTTAAACACACTCCATAAAACCTGTGCTTTCATGTTCCTAGCTGACAAGACTCGCAGTTGTTTCTTTTTTGCAATCTACAGCGACATGCAGCGGTTTTGATCCCCTTGTTTAAAATTGCAAATTCGTCTTCTAGCTGCAGAGATGTTCTAGAGTTCTCTTTCACCTGTGCCTCTCATATACTCATATCAACGCTCCCCCCCCCCCCCAGCTCCTCAGTCATTGTGTGAATCTCTCTGTACTAAAAGCAATGCCACACTTCGCACAATGCGCAGGCAATGCACCATTTTCTTACAGAACATCAGCAGAAGCAGCTTACTTCATATAGCTTTGACTTCGGCTTCAAAAACCAGGCACCGCGCTCTTTACATCTGCACACAGTTGAGGGGGTTACTCCCACCTTTTCCTCTACAAGGCATCTCATATAAATACCGGCTTGGCAGAGCTACAATTAGAAATATCACAAGGTTGACTATGTGACATTTCTGAAATAAGCTTCTTGCATACTGCACTGTTATACAGTTTTGCCCTGTACTGCATTAAGGGACAGGGGGCCAGTCTGTACAAAGCATCCACAATGCTCCAACAATTCATGATCAAGCATGGCCAGTATAACACCCCGTAATTAAAGTTCTTGTTCTTATTACAAAAGCAATATTTCTGAGTCTTATTTTAGACTCAGCCACTTAAAATACATGGTTTATCAACCTTGTAACAAGACAATGATACATACAGTGTGAATAGTGAGGTTCAAATGGAATGCTGTAAAATGTCTCTGTGGGTGAGTTTTCTAGGGGAGAGATTGCTATGTGTTAGTAGTTAAGATTCCAGTCACAATGTAAGCCATATGCCCTGTATAGATAATGGCAGATGTCTGTCTCAATCATATCAACTTTAAAAGCATTCCGTATGTATTTTCTACAGGGAGGAGTAGTTGCTTGTTTTACAATAGGTTTGACCATTTGAACTTACGATACTTTTGAAAGCCATGATGTAAATAAAACATTGACTGAGCCACTGGCAATTCTGTTTACCGATTCTATTTACTTCACTGGTAACCCACTGTTTCCACAACCCTATAGGAGCCACCGATGACCACATGACTGTATGGGAACGAGTGGTTAAAACTCCCCATTCAGACTTAATGTCCATTGACCATGGCATACCTTGATCACTGTGGTTCATGGTAACTTCTTATTGAAACATCATCAACTTCTTATTGAAATCCGACATATTTTTCGTTTTAAAAATCATTTATCATCACTATTAGCTGTCATTTGAGTTCAGACAGCTGTGAGTTGCAAATATTATTAGAAAACAGTTGGAGACAGTTGAGCCTGCTTAAGAACGGCAATGGAAAGCATTAGCTAGCAGGGTATCTTGCAAGATAGTGCGATTACTTGCTAAGCAGAAATAGAGCTATCTTAATGCCATTCTTCAATCCCTTCAAATCTCACAGATAGTTCTCCCCAACTTGGGAATGCTACATCAATATTCACCCTTGCTCCTTGCTCTGTGTAATTCCCCTGTGGTCTCCTGGGCTCTGACATTTAATTCAATTCAATGTAAATAAGTGATTACAATATACTGCATGACAAAATGAACAAAAAGTAAATCTTCAGCACACCAAAGACATGCAAATAAAGAGTTCACTGCAGAGATGGATCAGAAATATAAACCAGGGTTTCGCACAAATCTTCCTTAAAGAGGGAAGTCTCTCAACAATCAGTTTTTACCAAGCTTAGTTATCATTACTGATTACTTAGCTTACTATCATGACCAAACACTGTCTGCTTCTTTATAATGCAGGGAAAGGGACATATACATATATATATGGCCAGACATTTCTAAAGTAAGCACAACCATGTGAGAATGGAGCTGAAAGCATGAATCTTACACCAGAAGCATGAAAGTTAGTAACCTGTAGGTCTTTGCCAATATTCTCTGTGTTAACCATGCTTTTTGTGGCCTCTATGGTCCAATTTTATGGGTCTCAGGGCTGCCAAAACATGGGGAATAATAACTATTCTCTTGCTGCGAAAGACTTGCTAGGGCACCCCTTTGTAAGGCCACTCAAAATTCTGTGTTGGGAAAGCAAAATGAATACTCCCAAGGGTGGCAAATCAGATATTTCGTTCTTCACAGCACAGGGAAAGTAAATATGTTCAGTTCAGACACTGTCCATACGTCGGGCTCTGCAAATAACAAATGTAGGCAGGACCAGGTGGTGGGAAAGATGTCTTTTTTAATCCCTAACTGAGCTTTGTTTAACCGTATAATTTAAAACATGAGCCTATGGGATGGTGTCTTTGTCTATGTATACAGCCTACAAATGTACTGTTACCTCAATTCTTTTTCCACAATAGTTCAAAGCTGCCTTCTTTATTTGATGCGCTGTATCTGCCGTAATGCATATTTTATGTGAAGGCTTAACTGGTGCATAAGTCACACCCACCTGTTCTCTGATTGGTCTATCTTTTGAATGCAGCTTGATGATGACCAGGGAGAGACTTTTCTTGGTCAAAAGTGAAGTTTCTTTAGGGAGAGTTCGGAGGAAACTCAGTGTGTAATATAACTGAATTACCAGCCCCTTTGTATGTGAAAGCAAAACTGGAGTTGCTCTGTCAATCAACAGCCCTGAAAAGAGTGCTGGAAAGCACAACCTGAATTAAGTTTCTTTAAAGTCTCAGACTTGAATCATTGAATCCGAACAAATCTGAAACACTGACAAAGCCTATTCGAATACAGAATTTTACAACTTTTTTAAAACTTAAACTTTCAAATTTGAATTTCTGAACATTGAACTAAAACTACTTTGAATTTCAAGGAGGTTCATTCAAAAGAAATAAATTCAGATGTAAGGTTTTCAAAGTTAAACAGTTCAATGCTAAGAATGCAGTGCTGTTTGAATTTCATGACTAAATATTCGATGGCTGTTAAAATACAGATTTTTATGTTTCTTTTTTCGCTTTCTGAGACCATTATTTAAAACACAATACCAGAATGGTTCAAGAACAATACCATTTTATGTTTTAGAATGGCCTGGCCAAAATCTTGATTGAAACCCATTTTTTGAGGCAGGATCTGAAATGAGCAGTTCATGCTTGAAAACCCACGAATGCCACCCATCGAAGAAAGGAGTGGGGCAACGTTCCCCCACGGTACTTAGACAAATTGTTCAGTACCCACAGGAAGCATTTGGTTGCAGGCATTTCTACTGAAGGTGGCACGGTGAGTCGCAGAGTCTAAAGGGCTGATTACATTTTCATTGGGGGAAATTGGTGGAATTTCGAGTAACTCTCCTTAATAAATTTTGTTCTGTGTTCACTCAGGTTCTATTTTATGTAATATTGCATTTTGCTTGAAGATCGGATAATGTCCGAAAAAAAAAAAATATGAAGAAATCAGACTGGGGCCAAATACTTTTTCAAAGGTACTATGGGTTGTGCTGTCAGAGCTTCCCCTCACAGACATCACAGAGGCCATGGATAGTGGACATTTTTTGAGGTTTAATTTAGGGCAATTTACTTTTGAAAAATAAAAGAAAGGGAGAGATGAAAGCTATGGGTTACTGTTTTTAAGGCTGGATGGCTACTGAATTGTAGTCCTTGAAATTATGTTGACTGTCAAATACTGAAGTGCAGACACACTTGTCTTTGTTCAATTTTTCAAACCTTTCACAAGTTCTAAAGCCCTTGAGAAATAATACCATAAAGTAAAGATTTTGGCCCATTCATTATGTTTGGCCTATTATGTGTCTTAAAAAACCCTTTGACAAAAGCCCCGCGCAGCTCGCACAAATCAAACGTTTGGCCAAATGAGTTCTTCTGGGAGTTGGTCACTGATTGTGTGAGACAGGATAAGCCTGTAGCGGACCAGTTGCAGCTCCATTAAAAAAAGTTTAATTCACAGGCTTTGGTTGCGCGCTCGGACAGTTTTAATTTCCACACGGTCTAAGCCCTGTCTGAGGTTCAAAGCCACCATTAAAAAAACAGATACAACACCAAACACATGCATTCAAATTCTTCTCCTAAAACAACAATCCTGCTGTGTGCGTTATTTAAAGGAAGAAGGATTTCACAGCCGATCAACTCTGTGAATTAGCAAATAGCGATCCCCAGCCCCTCTGTCTCTGCCCCTGCTTCCTCAACACACACACACACACCCCTAAATAACTTTCCTTAAACATAGTTACGTTTTATTTCCTTGACACAGCATAACGATTCTCATTTTACAGGACTACATACAGTCTAGTAGTTAATCCTCGAAAAACCATTCGCAGTCTAATTTCGAGACACTGTAGACGGTTCTTTAGATTTAATTCGCAACCTTGGCAAGCCATGCGTACCGTCAATGTTGACGGCATTATCTGTGGACCGTTATTAACCCTTCTGTCCACAGAAAGACTGAATGTATCCACTGCTGCAAAAATTTGCTCAGTTTCCAAGTTGCTTCCGGGCCCAAGGCGTTTGCTAGTGCCAGCAGTGTCTGAAAGTATAGATTAGAGGCCGTCTCCTTCCTTTGAAAGCCAGATAGCTGCGGGATTTCTGGGTACATTTGGATCACCGTGGCTTAATAGCAACGTTAATTAAGCAAATCGTTAGCTCAATAAGCTATTACAGGCTTGAATTGAACGGGGGCCACAAAGCCCCACGTTTCCCAACAACCGGCATGAAAGAGCCAAGGCCGAGCGCAGGCTTTTCATCTCGAGCAGAAATATTTATTTCATCCCTTTGCTTTTGTCCTAATTAATTTTACGTCTAAAGCAGAACATTTTGTTTACATGGATGGATTTTGTCGACACCTTCGTTTCATCAGGAATAATTCTTACAACACAGACTGCTTTATGATTCAGACAGAAACTCAGTTCTGAACCTGTATGCCACTGTTGAACATTTCTTGTTAATTTTCATGCATTTGAGAAGTCACCCCTCATATGGACTGCATTAATTTGCACAATCCAATGTCAAAACTACATACATCAACCTGTCCAACCCTTTTTTACTCAAATAAAAAATG
Organism: Albula goreensis; assembly: GCA_022829145.1. Lineage (NCBI taxonomy): Eukaryota > Metazoa > Chordata > Actinopteri > Albuliformes > Albulidae > Albula > Albula goreensis. Next base: position 12,242,893 of record CM040752.1, read on the forward strand.
AATGGCATCCACTTGGATACTGGAGGGAAGCTTACTACTGATTTATTGATTTTACATCCATTTTGCCACAGGGGGTCAATTCAGCACTACCAATAGAATCGCAGACCCTTTTAATGTGTTATGTTCTACACTTGTAAAAGTCGGATGTTGCCTCCTTCATACGTTATTCTTGTATGGTTGACTAGGGGTAGAGGTGGCTACTGAAAAAAATAATAAAAAAGTAGGGTCCCCTGCAGTTCTCTCCCTCTGGAAATAAGTGCTAAGATGGTAAGTCATCTGTGATACCAGGGTGAAACTGTGAGAAGCCGTGGAAGCTGTACTGATCCCCGCCTTTGTAATGAGAAAGCTAATTATAGCACTTTGTCTCCGTGGGCTGATCGATTGGAACGAGGCTTACATCACAAACATCAGCAGCAGGGAGTGGCGCTGCTCGCTGCAGTCATACCCATCTCTCTCTGCTCTTCAGAGGAGCCAATCTTCCACTGAACTCCACTGCAGGAAGGAGCAGGCTCGCAAACACCTACGCCTCTCTGCCACTCATTGCTTCTAATGTACAGTGCTAAGGATTGTAACCATTCGGCTGCTCAGCCTTAAAGCGTACAATAATAACTAATGCAATCAAATCAACAACAACAATAACAACAACAATAATAATAATAATAATAATAATAATAATAATAATAATAATAATAATGTGTGTCATCTGAACTGTATTTTTCTAATTATGCCACAACCTCTTGCTATGATGTGGCTGGAGTAATTACAAAATAATAGAAAAAAAGCTCATCCATTACACTTCTGTTCTGACAGCATATACTTCTGTTTCCTGCAAGGATAAACTAGAAATCTACATTAAAAGAGTTCACAGCTGATCAGCCCTCTCCTTTTACTTGCCATCTTTAGGAGATTGCCCAGAGGCAGCGTGTCTCTGCTTTAAAAGTACTAGCCTATTCTATTATTCTCGAGCAGACATACTGAAAGACACACATCCCTCCTGAAGTACGGAATCAGTTCAATGTGATCCAAACCTGTGAAATCTTATGGGTAACTCTATGTAATGTGAAAATGTCCTCCTCCAGAGGATGGTGGTATCAGGATGAGTGGGAACCATTTCTGCAAGGGCGCTGAAGGAGCTGTGAGCAGAGCCTTATTAAACTACCAGTATAACAACAGAAACATTCAAAACAACAGTAAGGGTGTTTTATGTTATCTTTTAAGTCATTTATTTGATTTATCTATGCTGCACCTCTATTCATACAACTGATACATACCAACATTTAAAGTCTATTTTCTCAGTGTCACCTGGTCAAGAGATTAAGAAGTTAAAATAAAATAGATACGCTCTGAATTTTCTGCCTCTGGATAGGTGGCAGAAGGGCCTTCTCCAGCCAGAGACGGGAAGTAGAAGAGAGAAGTGTGGCAGGCGGCAGGGTATGGGTGGAGGACATGTCTCCCTCACTGCCGTCCTGCTAAGTGCGGATGTGTGCAGATACCCTTGGGACTCTCCACAGTGTTGAGCACTGAGTTCTGGAGCAAAATGGCCGTCGTGCATCCTCCAGGGTGGGGCTACACATTGGTGGTGATTAATGTGCATTTTTTCATTTTCCTTTACGGTATGTTTTTTTCAGGTAGTAAGTGGAAAAGTGCTTTACTAATGAAATCAATTATTAAAGGATGATAATTTCACAATAATTCATGATGTAGTACCTTTAAAAAATTTAAATGAGAAAAGGTGTACTATCCATCAGGGTTAAATTCCATTCTTAACTGATGCCAAAGGCACTGGCCTGGTTTATGTCAAAATTCTTCTGTTGCTTTGACTCACGATTAAATATTTTTCTCCAAAGAAAAGAATGAATGCCCCAGACTTTTTGTGAAGGACAAACCCAAACAGTGACCTCCAAGTTAAAGAACAATATCAATTGGCACCAAACTATTGCCGTGAGTCTTGAAAACCAGTCAAATAAGTTGACGCTAGCCACAGGCCCTTTTTATGCTTGAATAATGTAAATAGAAATGAGATTTATGTCAGATTTATGTCAGGGGGGAAATGGCGCCTTGGATGAACACCCTTCCATCTGTAGCAGCGGAAGCCGCATTTTCCGTCACGATGTCTGTGCGCTCCCTGGATCAGAAGGTCAAAGTTTCATTTTACTGGGACAGAAATCCATTTCTGTGGCTTGCTTTTCTCCACAAAGCGTTATCCTCCATCAAAGCAAGGGGCTTTTATTTTTGAAATTTCTTTTCCAGGGGTGCTGTCCATGGTAAATGTTCAACTTTGTAGACTCAACAACACATCTTGTTCTTCTGAGTTGTGATAATTGCAACATGGCTGGGATTACAAGGCAATACCTCACCCACCGTTCCGTCCAATCTGTATTTCGTTTTAGAAAATATCATCTGTACATTGAAAAACCCTACTCATGCTAAAACTGAAATGATAGCTCTGGATAATATGTACTGTTCTACATTATGATATAAAACGATACATAAAGACTACTTCGGAGTACTTAAAAAATAAAAATCCACTTGTGAATGTGTCAAGTGTTGTGGATTGTATATCGGATTGGATGCTCTTGAGTGCTTACAATTTTTTTTTTTTTTTCAATTTAAAGTTTGTAAGAGCAAGCAAAATGCATGTATTATTTGTTTTTGTAGTGTACTTAATAGCAAATGTCTACAGAGTGTGAACTGAATCTGGGCCAATGTTTCCTCTACAGACAGTTTGCACAATACAGCCAAGAATATATATCAATACCCAGCAGAAGACCCATGTTATACCCTCACCAAAGTCAAAATGCATTGAAGCTTCTGTTCATATCCCTGCTGTATATTGACTACAAAACAAAACACTCCCAACCAAAAGTACATTCACAGATTAAGCATGCATAAGTGTATGCACATGCAACTTCAAATTGAACAACCACATCCACACACACGTACGCATGCACATGCAGGCACACTCACACACGTGTACCCTTATGCTTGTGTCCTTGTTTCAAATAATGTGAAATACTAATCCCAAAGAAGGACAATTTCAAGACCTCCAGCCAATAAAGAATTACAGTAGGACACTTAGTTTCTTTAGTATTTTTTACCCCATTTTTTATTTTTTCTCTCTGAAATAACCTTGTAAGCCCAATGCAGTGAGCGACTCCCACGCAGAACTCACAGCTGCACAATGGTCATGTGTCAAAACTCTTTTATACCCTCTCCGCCTCTGAAGCATGTGACAAACTGTAAAATAGTGACATATCTTCTGCAGAAATGACAAGTATTTGACCTGTGCTACTATTGCAGACATGCTTGCAATTTTATGTAGTCAAAACTGAAGAAAAAATTGTGTAAGATCCTTAACAATTACTGTGTATCTAGGATTAACTTTTTCTCATATGAACCATTTAAACAAAATGTTCACTTGAATGGACAAGAAACACCTGTCAATGGCATTGACACAAGGCATGTAAAAATCCCAGCACTGCCCCTGAGCTCCATTTTCTCGTCAGTTGATTTTGGATAAATCTCATTTCTAGTATCTCCCATAAACACAGGGCACCAAAACTTCCTCAAGTTTAACCAAATCATTTTTTTAAAAAAATCCATCATAATATCGCAGAATGATCTGTGATCCTAAATCCTTTAATCGCTAAGTAAACATGAAAGTGATTACTTAGCGATTAGGAGTGGGTCCTCCTCTGATTGTGACATTTTCATTACAGGGGCTCTAAGATTTTTCATTTCACAGCAGACTTAACTTCAGATTCCACACACTCACACACACACGCACGCACGCACACACACGCACACACACATTTGGTTTCTTTAAGTACAAAACCACTGCCTATTTCTGGGAAAAAATGGTGAAGGCAGACAGACATCGATGTGTTGGGAAGGCAAGCTGAAGGAAAATTCAGCCCTTTTCACAGAGCAGTGAGTCAGTGCAGCACAGGCGATGCCAAGATTCTGTGAACGCCACTAAATGCAGCAGTGTGTCTTCTTCACTCGTGATGGATTTATAAAAATTTAGCAGGGGATAAACTTGAGGAGGACTCAGTGTTCTGCGCTTGTGAGTGGTAACAGAACTGGGAAGAGTAAAATATAAATGACTGAGAAAAATAAAACCCAGGAGCAATGTTTGTTTGGCCATAAAATGTATGAGTCAGTCTGTAAAGAGCAATTGACTTGTGTGGCTGGTATAGTATGTCCACATCAAACTAGACATTTTCCTATTTTCTTTGTAATACATTCCTTAGCTCTGTGGGTGAATTGAAACAGTAAGACATTTCATCCATGGACAATTATATTCATAAATGTTCTGTGCACCTTTATAGCAGCCAGAGACACAAGAATTTCCCACTCACATAAAATTGCTTATATAAAATAAAGATTAAAAGACATACGCAGTACTACTATGTGCATTCTAGTGGGGGCAAAGGTTTTTATGTATTCACATAGCTGATGACAACAGCCAAAAATGCATTAACTAACTAAATTATTAGCTCTGCATTATTAACATGGAAAGTTTTCATTGTACTATTCACAATATGCATATTCATGAATGGGTGTGGCCAATGGCAGTGCTGGTGGTAATGCATGTGCATTGTTCTCCATTATAAAACAAACTTCTGAGTATTACTGAAGAATGAATCTTGTTGTTAACTGAAAACCTCCTGCAGTACAGCAGCAGAGAGAATGCTGACCATCTGCTTGCTGAGGGAAATCCGTAAAAAGCAACAAGTAGTAAATAAATAACATCTTGTGCATTACTGTAAATGAGCTGGTAAATTCTAATTGATAACATTGCTTTTGAAAATGATGTAGTTACAAAAGAATAGGTCCACCTGGGACTTAAAACTTTGTCCAACCCATCCCCCTGTCCAAATACTACACTGCACTCATGCTTAGTAAACAAAATGTGTTGAGGTGTTTCACATAGTAATTATAAAGTAAGATATTGCTGAGCCTTGTTTCTCTGAGATAATTGCTAAGCGCTTTATTGTTAGGACTAAAAAACTCATCTTGCACAATGCATTACAAGAAAGATTGAGCGTACTTCTGAAAGCGCCATCTATTCCCCCGAGGAAACACAGAGTTACCAAGATTTCCTCCTTTCAGACATTAACTGCATACATTTCAATCCCAAAGATTCTAATTTTCCACATTACACCATAAAGTACATTAACACGGCTTGACCCCGTTCGTAAGGAACGTCACATTTAATATGCCATTATCTTTGCGCATTACTGATTCAAAGTGGATTAAAGTGGAACTGGCTGCAAATGTCTGTCAAAAATCAAAGGGGACCACAACCCCATTAGAGCCGTAATGGAATCCGTCGGGTAAAAGAGTATACAGTCTGTTATGCATTTGCTAAATTGTGTGGAAATATCTAAGAATGTCAAACAATTACTTGGATCATTTTATTGCATATTTTATCATTACTGTTGCACCCATGTCTGGGCCATTGAGACAGAGAGTTTTATCATTTTTACAGCTATGTATGGAACTGAAATCTAGTGCTTTTTTATCCTGAAAAAGAGATCTTTTCAGAGAAGCAAATTTAAAAGATCTGTGGTTTTTAATAGAACTGTAATTCATAGGTTGAAACTGGTTTTGTGTGTATCAGGTAACAAATTGATAGCTGCACTTTACATTTTAACATTTAAATATTAATTAATTTGTTAAATGTTACCACATAAACTACAGCTATTAACAGCTGTTTGTTTGTTTGTTAGCTCTCGGTAAATATCACTCTAATCTTTAATCAAATAATTCTAATCAGTCCATTTTATACATGAGTGACTCAGTGTGCACCAAGCCCTTTGCCCAGTACAGAAAGTGCTACATGCATGCATAGTATCTATCAGAGTACCAAATATCATTCACAGATTCTGGTCACATGAAAATATGAGCACTATGTTCAGTCAGAAACCTCAAGCACCAGCAGTCTTAACATAACCTTGATAGTAAACATGCAGAGAGCAGGCATAGTATTCTGTAAAAAGAAGACGGCATTGTCATTATTCTTCTCTTCTGCAAAGCTTACGTTTCATTTGTATGCCATGGTCAAGGATTGAAAAATAAAACAGGAAAGGAGAAGCTGGCTTTGCCGCTTAGATCTTAGATGGTTTCACTCGTAGTATGCTACATTGATATGTAACAACAGACAAAATCTTCTTCAAGATATAGAGGTGATGTTATTCAAATCAAGAGCTGAAATGAAAACTCTTTAACAAAAATAAAAGAGCACTAGAGCAACAGGAGGTACAGCTGTATGCGACCGACAGCACCATGCTGTACTCTGTCTGAACGCTCGCTGTGCACCAAGATTCCAGTTACCAAGGCAACAAAGTCCCAGAGTTTTCACATTTGCAGCCCAGAGACACACTTCCTTCACTCCAATTAGGATACAGCATTCCCAGAATGCATCCCTTCCAAGTTAGGAATACCTTTGTGTCACACTGTTGAGATTTATACACGATTGTCTCACAGAATTAAATGTCTCAAATGAGTAGTCCAGTAATATCTGAAAGGAAACCAAAATATCATACATTCCGATTTGTTTTCCTTCTCATTTTGTCAAGACGCATATGATCTACATTGAATTCTAGACAAAAAAGATTACACGAAGGCAAGCTAAAAGTGGTTGCCTTACTGCAAATACAGTTTTAATACTGGACATATGAAGATAAAATACCTGTGGCTCGACTACTGATTGGACTTCTATAGTATCTCTGTGACAAGAAAAATGCGAAAACATAAATTGATCGGGTACCATGAAAGAATCAATGACTAGCTAAGGTTAATTTTAACAGGAAGTTTACAGTGTGGCATGTCCTAATCTATTTTATTTAGTTACGGAGTGGAAGTGCAGGTGTAGTGTAGCTGGATGAGGGAGGAGATCGCAGCTTAATTATCTGTAGGTGTGTCCTGGGCATAAAAAAACAATAAGGAAATAAGTGCAATCTCCCATTCCTTTTAAAACCTGCCTGCATTAACTCCATGGCTGATGCCTCTCTGTTAGGAGAAGTACAGAATTGTCTGGGACAGTATCCTCTTGAAACTAAGGTAAATGGACCACTTAAAGACATGTTATTTTATTATAATTTCATTATCATTTTTATTATTATATTATATTATATTATCATGTAGACAGTCACAAAGCCCTCGTTGGTGATTTGCACTCTGCGGTGAATCTTTTACACCCTTTATCCCTTACCAATCCATTACCCTTATTAATGAGCTAACGTTCACAGTGTACAGATGGTCACAGTGCCTGAGCATCACAGCCAGAGCAGAGGGCTCTTCTTAGCGGTACCTGCGCTTCACAGTGAGTATTTCCGTTTATGAAGGTGGCAGAGAAAGAGATGAGCATAAACCAAGTTGAAACATTTTCAATTTCTCTTATTTGCCATGCCAAATACCACCCAGCTCTGGTAACAGCACCAGTTCTTGGGGAATGAATTTAGCTAGCTGTTAAAAAGGGGAGATAAAACCCAGGATCAGAAAACCCACATACGAATTAAAAACTTCATTATACCACTGGTTTTGATTACTGGGTACATTAAACTAAGGTTAATATCTTCACAAAAAAGCAGCTTATTTAGTTCCAGCTGGAGAAAATATTGATAATCATTCACAAACAGCACATTTAAGGCATGCTTGTGCCAGTATGTATGTAACATATCGGGTCTGTGTGCACCATGCACTGCTTGTGGAGTAGGCACAGTATCTCAGTAACACCATTATATCACCGCAAAACTGTAGATGTGGATTTGCCTGGAATCACTTATCAGCCTTACGCTTCATCAAAACAGCAGAACTCCACCAATGAGCTGCTGTCTGGTCACACCACGTCAAAAACCGCCAAAATGGACACAAGTTCAGTGGCTATTTTTAAAAATAACTCATGGAAAAATCTGCACCTAAAAAGACAAATGAAAAATGGCATGAGTCTGAAACTAGAAAATCAACTTGTGTTAGAGCTCCTATCACCTGATGTTTGATGAAAGATAGAAATATTTTAGAATGAAATCTTAGGACAAATGTGAATGATGTGTCTTTGCAAATTGCATTGTACACATGTTAGTGAGGTATAATAGAGAACAAAGGCTCAATTTTTCAAAAAATAATTATTTATTTATAAAATACATTTTTATAATTATCTCTATATTGTTAATTTTGTCAATTATCTCCATACAAGGTTAGGTTTTCCTCAATTGTGCCTCAATTTAAAACAAATGAATGCCATAATTTGATTTAAAATGACAGCCACAATTCTTAACATATATCTCCAGCTGAAAACTTGCTGATCCGAAACTCAAAAGCTGTTATGAATATGTTAATTGAATCTGTGCCACAGTATATATGTAGTCATATACTGTACATGTTCAAAGTAGTGGTGAAGTCTGGCCCCTCACCATCATTCAGAAAAAGACAAAAATTATTTTACTCAGTCTCAAAGATACACAATCTTGCCCATCACTCTCTTTTATAGCAGGGAGTGGCCATCCCATAGCTGGCATCTGCACCCTTTCGAACAAATGACATTTTAAGTCTGAGGAAAATGTACCATTTTCGCGAAATTGCCCAGTTTTTGGACACTGTAATGTGAGTAGAACTATCCAACTGAATCATTCTTCACTGAACATTGCATTTTGGAACCAAATGGACATATAACCTCGCAGTCAATTTCTGAACAGCAATCCACAGCTGAAGAAATGTACCCAGGATTTCCCTTTAAAAGAACTGTGCAGGAAGGAGCTGACATTTCATTTCAGTTTTGTTACAGTGTTCTCTGATAGAGCAATACGTTCACTATCTCACAGTACTGCAGTAATTATTGATAGCCATTTCAATACAAACTTGAGATAAAAAGAATGTCAAAAAATATTCAATAAATTTATTTATTTATTTCCCCACCATTTCATGAAGCCTACATTTCCTACATTGGTATCTGTCCAGAGGTGGCTGATAACTTAGCAACAGGTGGGGCACAAACCATATCCTACTGAACATTAATATTATCTGTTTTCTGCTTATTTCCTCAATTAACAAACAATTCAATTTTACCACGAAAATCGCCCACGGAAAAGCACAGACTTCTTCAAGATTTGATTTGCTCAACAATATTGTTCATTTTGCTTAAAGGTTATATATTTTACATTAAATAAAAGGTTTTCCTCTTCCAGGTTTATTATTTGAAATAATTACATTCACAAAAAGAGAAACTGTTTGTCAACACCAGTTATCAGAACAATTTACTGGCATGCAATTTTATCTCTTATTTGTGTCTTATCTCGTTTTCCTCACATCCTTTGACAGACTGGGAATTATGAGATGGAATTTGATTGGGTATTGATTGAAATCAATTGTATCATTGCAAATGTTTGAATATCAAAAATGCTGTCAACATAGAACACTGAAAGCCCTGTCATTTACCTGAATCTTACCTGGATGAAGCTTGAACCCAAGATAGACGCAAGTTCAGTTCAAAGGTAAGGACTTTATCCCACCTGTTGCCAGGTTACGAGCTGCCACCCACTCAAACCCTGTCAATGACCTTTGACTTGTGACCACTGTTCCTCTTTCCTGATTCCCCATAACTTATTGTCTGGCAACATGACCTCCAATGCTATTTCCTAAGTCTTTCACCTCTCTCAGATCTCTCTCAGATTCTGTTACATTTAGAAACTTGCATACTGTTGCTGTTAAAGCGCTTTTTTCAACAAAATGTTGGTAAACTCTATGGTTAACACTAAGAAACACATGTGAAGAATCATTTTCATTTTGTAATAGTTACTTCAAATATTTGTCCTGTTCCATTATTTAACCTGCTCCCTGTATTTACAGGTACAAAAGAGGTTAGCTGTAAGCTACTTTGATATCTAACCTTTATGATAAATCCCAGTACAATGTTTTAAGTTTGCAAGCACACTTTCACTGGATTTGATTTGACAGATCTTTCTGTTATCAGTACAATATATTGCTACTTTCTGTACCTTATATAAGACAGTGTCGTGATGAAAGGCATTTCTGCTTCTTGACCTTTTAAGTAAGGAGCTCTTCAGTCTACAACAACAAGCTATGTGGAGCACTTCAGTCTTCAACAGCGGGCTTTGTAAAGTAGAATTTTCTGTCCTTACTTCGAAACTTAAAATCCCTTAAATCTCCTCCTTAAAAGCCACTCAAATGAAGGCTAAAAGGTGTCATATTTGATAATGACAGCCTGAAATGTCAAATCTGTTAAGAGAATTATTTTGTATTTCTTTCTTTCTTTTTTTGTTTCAGAACATGTTTGACAGCATGAGTTCCACCCCTGCCCTGCTCCTAGTTAATGTACTTGTCACTGAAAGGCCAGTACAGCTGGTGGGCTTGTTTGGTCTCTTCTTTAGGAGGGAAAAATCCATCCATCTAAGCAAAGTGCAGTGGCAGGACAAGCCCTGGGGTTCTAGGGCTGTCAGTGTGTTCGTGTCTACTTTGTCTCCAGTTTTACTTAATGAATTAATCGACATGCAGGGCTCTATGTTTACATTTTTACAGGGATCAAAGTCACAGCAAATAAAGAGATGTAATTACATAATAAAGTAAGTGTTCAAATAACAGGGATTAATTAATAAGCAATGAACAAATTGACATATTTCCAGTTTAAACATGCATATGCACCATGACAACTATATTTCCTGTAAAGACAATGCGAAATTAAACAAAATGTTACAAATGTAACTTGTATTAAGGCATTAAAAATTTCCCATGCAAGTAGCCCAGCAGGGAGTGAACAATCAAGATAATTGCTGTGAATACTGAAGGCAAAGGTGAGAGAAAGAAGCTGCGCTATGCCAGGCAGTGACTGTAACGTTGAGAGGTGTGTTGAATTTCAGACGTACACTTTTCTGTACATGTAATCATCTTGAGACTGAATGGGTACCACAGCAGTTCACACAAAGCACTGCAAATTTCATTTTGCTATCTGGTTTCGCTTATAACTCTTGGTTTGGGCATGTTCTCTTGCTTGATTTTGATAGTTTTCACACATCTATAATATGGAATATGGAACCCTGGCTTCTCATGCTTTCTCTAATGTACCAGAGTATGTTCAGAGCCAAGATCAATGCTTCCATAATGACCTCAGTCACAAACATTTAATACCAAAATACAGGAGTTAGCCAACATATTACTTATACAATATCATCTTAGGGCTTCAGCAACAACCAAATTTTGCTGGTCAGCCAATCATGCTGAACAGTTGGGGCAACTGGAGGCTGGTGGGCTTCTGGACTACACTGTCAGACAGCCCTTAATTGTATGACCAAAAGGAGGATTGGATAGGGACTTCAATGAACTGCCATTACAAGTATAAGTCAACAGCTTGCTGAGAGACATCTGCGAAACTCTCAGGCCTGCAGGGCTACACAAAAAAGTGGTGCAGCCAACAGTGTCTTGAATATTGAAATATATTGAATATTGAAATATTTGAAATATGGGAGCACTGCAGCTGAAATGAGATGAATAACAATAAATTAATCATAAAACCACAAAAATAGGATAAAAAATTAATATGAATACACTAAAATGCAAGGGGGAACACACCATCAATATAAAAATCAGGTTATATTATCTGATGCTTTGTTTTTTTCAAAGCTTGACAGTGAGATTGCATGGGGTAGATGTCACTTTGAACAGTTGCTATGGTGCTGTTTCATAAGGTTCATCTGTTCAGCTTTTTTTTTTTGTTTTCACTCCATTATCTATTTATTACTGTTTTAAAAATGAATTTTTCTTGTAACTTATTTCAAGTTTTTGTCACCTTATGGTTGTCTTTGGTATTCTTGCCTTGTTGAAAAAATAATAAATTATTTGCAAAAAAATAATTAAAAAAATATTACACACATAACGGCAAAAGATAAAAAGATTTTTAAAAAAGTCAGAAATGATTGTGATGGTTTGCAGGAGTGATGGAGGGTTTGAATAGTTAATTCAGAACGGCAGTAACTGAGTACACCTGACAGGGCTAACAGATGGCGGAGCTGAAACTCTTCTGCACGCGCTCAGGATGTTCCTCAAACAGAAGAGCGACATCTCTTCCGCAGGAAATACACAATGTGCCAACAGCCTCAGGGTGGCCTTCACTTTCCCTTCCAGATTTCAAGACTCTCAGTCAGCAGGTACAGCAGCAACGGTGTTTCGTTTTCCCATATGTGTTCTTTAGGTGCAAGAATCGAACTCACGCGTTAGTGCAGTTGTTTTGGATTTAAGTCCATCTGTCAATTTTGACGACTGCTTTACTGAAACAAAGCAATGCAATAAAAAAAAAATCAAGATCAAAGGTTTGCTGGTTGAATCAGAACCCAATCATAATGCTTGTACGGTGTTGTGCAGAGTGTGATTTGTGCATGTCACTTGTAAACAATTCCTTCTTCAGAAAAAAAAATTATATTGAGGAACAAGGTCCTGTGTGTAAATGGACCTGAATGAGGCTCGTGGATAAATCGCTGGCGGTTACAGAGCGCTGCCCGCTGTTGTTTGAAGCCAACGGCACCATGGCTCCCTCAGAGTGCCTGTCAGTGACGAGCCACGGGGGTCCTCCCTCCAAGATGAAAACGCCACTTGACAGGCAGCCGGGCGGAAGGACGGCCCCTGGCAAGCGCCGCCGCTGAGACCTCCCCCGGGAGGGGAAAAGGGTATGTCTTCATTATGGTGACATAATCAGAGTGAAAACAGAGAGAGGTGAACCAGTGTGCGCCATGGTGAGGCGAGATCGCCCAGGACCATTCGCCGGAGCTGCAGCCTGTGGTGCCTTTATGGCCGATGATACTGACGCGGGGTGAAAGACGATCGTTACTATTTTTAAACCTTCCAGTGCACATCACAGACACTTTAATATTGACAAATGCTGTGCATGTAAAGCTGAGTGTGGGAACTACTGTGTTGCCGTTTTACAGTCAAAGCTTTGGCTTGAAACTCTGTTTCAGCACTGTAGCTAGCCAGCAGCCATACCTATAATTCTCCTGCCTGATAGCTGAAGCAAAAGGGGGCTGAGCTGGAGTACTCAAATAGAGGACTTTCAAGTGAAACCTTTTTCTCTGCTGGACGTGGCCCCAAAGTGATTCAACTTGATGTATTCTGGTATTTTTCTGTTATTGATACAAATATTGTTACAGTCCATTCCAGTATTTGAAAACAACCAGAGAAGTCCCAGAGAAGGTATGGGGACACTGGGGTTTAGGTATGAGACATTGCTTCCTCTGTGAGCAGAATGTTCGTTAAAGTTCCAGTGTTTAAAGTTTACATATTACTCATCCACAAAGTAGGGGCTGGCTGCTAGGTGGCTCATCCTGTTAAGGCACTGTTCCAGTGTGTGGATGGGCCCCACAGCCTGGTATCAAATCTGGACCAAGCCAGAAATGACTGTGCTCAGCCAGATGATGCATACTTGGCTGTGGCGTCACCCAGCAAAACAGAGGATTAGTCAGTGGGGGTGCCTATGTCTCACCGCTCACTGGTGACCCCCTCTGGTCAACCGGGCCCCCGTAGCCTACCTCAAGCCTACCTCCACTGTCATACTCTGAGTCAGGTTTGCACACGCTCAGCTTGTGGATTGTGCTTCAGAGTAGGGCACATCATGATTTTCTACATTGATAGTACAGGCTGCAGTGATGAGCGTGGCTTGTAAAAACAAAATGACATGCCAAATGGGGAGAAAAATGGGTGCGGGGAGGAGCTGATCTTGTGCTTTTAAAAAAGGAGTCATGTGTTCCCCTACGTCCCTGAAAAATTTTCAATTCTGCCATCTAATCACCCCCATTATAACTGGCTAATTAAATCTCTTCACTGTAAAGCACTCAGAGATCCATTAAAGGTATTATATGAATGAAATGCATTATTACTCATGGATAAGCAAATTTAAACATTAAGGAGCCTGCTGGTTGTGCTGGTGAGCATTATAAAAAAATTCAAATAGATCCCAGAAACATAACTATAGCACTGCCTTAGTAATGAAAAGCAAAGAATGATTTATTGAATTCATTCCCCTGCCTCTTATCCCCTGCTGTGATTAGACACTATAGTCCCCACGCAGATATCAACCCCAATTTCATCTCAGTTAAAGGACCGAGAACAACTGACACATTAGCCAAATGAGAGGCAGGTATCAGATGAAGACCTTCGGCAGTGCTGCATGGGTGAGCAGTGAGCTGGAGGGTTGTAGTGAGGATCGGTCAGAGGGGAAGATAGGCTTTTCCTCGTTACTGCACCACTGTTTAAACTCACTCGCCTACCACAAGCCTTTCAGGTCACAGGAGGCCAGATAAACAAGCGCCCTCCCCCTCCCCCCCATCCCCCGCACCCGCACCCGCACCCCCACCCCCACCCTCAAAATAGGAACTATAAATGAGCAAGTATTATTAGATATATAGGCATCATAAGCTATGTTTAAAAATGAACTGAGAATCACAAAACCGTATTAAATAATCACAGCTTGGCTTGGCAGGTTCATTGAAGTTTGATATGTGGTTGACAGCCAGCCTTTCAGCAGTTAAAGAGCTACAACATTCATCTAGATCACTTTGGTGTAAATCTTTGCATGACTCATTGGTAAGAATAGGTGAATGAAGATATTTTTAACAGCAGAATGTAGGGGAAAGATGTTAAAATACTATCCATTTGCATCTATAGAGCTACAGGTGGCATTTCAGTGATTTTAATTCCAGCTCATCTTCCGGAGTGGAGCTGGCATACGTTGGTTTCTTAAAGTATGAGAACATCAGGTCCTTAAAATTAGTGATTAGCACAAGCACTTATCCATGACAAAGACCAAAAACCCCTAGTACTTTATTGGGAGTTTGGATTACTGCTGGCACAACAACAATCTTTGATTGCTTCTATAACCAATTAAATCAGGCAAAACCAGATTAAGATGCTAGAAAAAAGTGGCCCTGAATTTAATCCATACATACTGTTATAGATCCACTCACCCGAAACCAGACGATCTCTCGCAACCTGCCATCTGTCTTGAAGTTGCATTTCAGCGTCACTGTGTCTCCAACAACAACAGCTGGGAGGGGCTCAATGGTGACGGTCAAATATCCTGTGTGGCATAAGGAAATAAAAACAATGACATGAGTTCACTGTGGCATGACACCTTTAATGTGTTGAGTGTGGCTTTTCTTAGGTTCGCTCCTAGAAACCCCAGTGGCGCAAAGTCAACGGGCGGCTGAGCTGGTACTGGATGTAAACGTCTCTGGGCTCTATAGTCACACAATCTACATAACGAGCGGAGCTTTCATCAGGTATTAATGCCAGCGTTACAGAGCAGTGACATCTCTTCCCTTCCATGCTAACCTTCGCTGACAAACCAAAGTTAAAATATCCCCTCTGAAGGGCTTGATTAAAAGGCAGTTGCCCGCTGCTGTCTGGACTTCCACTGCGTTGAAAAAAATCGCACATTGAATGGATGTGACACAGAAAGCTGTGCTGGTTTGGGGTTCATCCAGGATTTAAATACCCTTCCTCTTGTTGTGTGCAGATGCATCACAGCAGGAAATAGGCAAATAGCAAACAGATGTTCTATTAATACATCACAATTATATGAATATTTACAGCAGAGGGGCTTTTTGCACATCTACGAAAAGCCCATTATTGTGCTCATATCCACTGCTCTCTGGGAGAGAGACTGCACTGTGATTGCCAGTAATGATAGATATTCAATGTGCTTTATATATTTATTTACACTCCATTTATTTGGAAATGATTATTTTCTCATTTTATAAAGTTTTTTTTTCCAAAGCATATTATAAATACATTATTTGCGACAAATTTTGAAAAGTACAGAAAATACAGTATGCACTTTCACTCCAGAAAGCATATCCAACCAAACTATAAAACTGAGCAATTTGCCGTTGACAAATGACAGTGACACTGCGCATTGTATATGCGCGGTACTTCACTAGTTTGCAGTTTCTGCTTTCATTAAAAAAAGAAAGGAGATAAAAAGCTTTGAAACAGAGTTTAAGGATGCTGATCTGCAGAAGCCATCC
The DNA here is from genome assembly GCA_022829145.1 of Albula goreensis. NCBI lineage: Eukaryota > Metazoa > Chordata > Actinopteri > Albuliformes > Albulidae > Albula > Albula goreensis. The sequence goes on from CM040752.1 coordinate 12,258,927, forward strand.
CCACTAGAGTCACCGGCATGTGGTTGTGTTCCCTGCACGCTAAGTGAGAACAGAACAATCTACTTAGGCCAGGTAAAAATGTGGCTGTACTGATGTAAGTGTCCGGGGGCACTTGGAACAAAATGTCAAGATTTTAAAAGGTTTGCATTTACTCTACACCAGGACATGCTAATCCAAAGGTAGCAGACACAGGGTTTACAGGCTTACAATGGATCAGTTCTGGCTGAAGATTTCTGTGGTAAGCCAAGTTTTTTCTCTTCTTTTTGAATGTCCAGGCTTTGAGAGGGTATTTTACTCCATAGCATGAAAAATCACAGTTTTGTTTCACTAAGAGTAGGGGTTTGCTGTTTGGTTTAATTTCTTAATCTTAAACTTAATTTCAGAAATTTAATTCAATTAGTTCAGGATAAATACAGCCAGGTTTAAAATCTAGTATTCAAATATCACATTTTTTTTTCTTGAATGCTTACAAGACTTTTCTTATGTGTACATATTGTAACTATTCACATTTACATAGGGAACAGGAGTTTTCTGCAACAGATTGGATTGAAAGGTTTCATTTTCTAAAATTAGTATCATTAATGAGTAAACTTCAATGGGTCTGGCAGATGTTTGCCTGTATCAGACTTTCATAAATATGTAAAATTACTTCAGTGTTCCTGTCTATCTGTTCAGACATCCAGAATTTGATGTCTGAGTGAGAGATTTGTCATCTCAGCAAAACTGAAACTTCTGTGAAAAACTGGGCAAACGTGATCAAAATAGTCCAGTATAAGTTCACACAACTGCTGTGTCATTGTTTGAATGTATTTCAAAAATAACTATGCATGTTTATCTGTTTTGTCTCAAAAGTTATGGAATAGTTTACAAGAACGTCTTCAATATGCTTGCCTGTGACTGCTTAACAACATAAATTCCATAAATTCCACACAGTACTGTAGGAGGCACTGCTGATATCGCTCATTGACAACATCTGGTAGTCTGTGGGCACCTGCTGTGGCACTGGGAAGAGCTGAAGCAACCTGAGGGACCAGGTAGAACAGGATCGTTTATGCCCTGATCCTGCCATGGTCAGCTGACTACTTAGCCAAGACTACAAACCTATAGCCATAAAGCCACTTGGGGGAATCTGTTGTACGGACCATCAAACAAATTTCAGTTGCAACATTAATGCTGATGTATGAATTATGTCTTACGGAAGATGAACCCAGTTCAACTGAGAAAGCGAGGTAATCTTACAGTTTCTGAGATTTTCTGGTGACTGAGCTAGGTGCCAAACGCAACTAAAAGCACCGGTTTGACAGTCTGAGGGACGCTTCCCCTTTAAACTGCGTTTAAAGCGAGGAGAGGGCGTCCGTGTACTTCAAGCATTCAAAGTACCGAAGAAGCCCCCAGCTGAATCCTGAGCTCACTCAAACACCTGTCAATAAGAATCACTCTGCATGACGTCTTGCAACATGTTTGTTTACAGCAATCAAGAAGATCACCCGTGATGATAGTCGCACAGTTAAAATGCTCCCCCCTGGGGCTGTGAGAAAAGACTTAATGTATTACAATGCTTAAAATGTTACGCTTGAGTGCTTTTCCACATGAACATGGAAAAAATAAAGATATTCTCTCATAATCTCTGCTTTCATTAACCTGGGAGATGGTGGACAGGTGATGCTTTGATTGCAATTAAGATTGGTTATTATCAAAATGACTCAAATTCGGAAATTCCTATTTAAGTGCTGCCTTTGTTATAAATTGCAAGCTGATACGCTCTGAACAACTTTGCGTAAGTCATCTACACTTCAAATTATCAATACTTTGAATTGAGGAGTGAAAACTGATATTACATTTATCAAATCTAGACAGTCCTACAGGTGAAGACATCATTTAAATGTGAACAATTGACAGAACAAATGTGAGCTTATCTTAACCTCCACAGTCTCAATGAGACCGAAGGATGAGTAATCTCCCCGCTGGCATAAGTATCATTTTCATTCAAAGTGTACCAGAATCCTTCATTTGAAGATTATTAAGGTGTTTTAATACTGACCTTACCTTTTTCATTTGAAAGTGAGTTACAACATTAATTTAGTATGTCATTGAGTGTATTCAGAATTCTAAGTATTCAAACTAAATACACAAGGTAATCCCTGTATGGATGCTTGCATACTTGACATAACCATTTTTTTTTGGGATATTTGCCACTGCATACTTATAAGTCATGTTTGCTCCCTGAGATCAATGCACTCCAGTAAGATCATTGAACCTTAGCAACCATGGATGTAACAACAGGGAATTCTGTGCAGAAAAACACCCTGTTCAGAAGCTCCTTGAAGCAGGTTAGTTACCTTAATTGTAGTATTTGTCATATTACTTTTGACCCATTTCATGAAAAATAAAATGACATTAAAGGCATTGACACCAGAGATGATGTCTTCATTCATGTTCTAAATGTAAAAGTTTAAACACCCTAGAAACGTGTAGTCTTTGAGGTACATTCTACCCAGTTCAACTGCAACTGTCGGTCAAGGAGCCATTGAGGTAAGGTTTTTCTCCATTTTTCATTTGCAACTTGTAACGTAAGCTGTAAAGGAAAACAGCCATAACATTAAGCCAAGGTTACGTGTACATTGTGCACTGCAGACCTTGTCTGTCAGTCATTTTCTAAGGCCTCGTATGAGAGAATCAGAGCTCCCACAAGCCAACTGGATAAATATATCTTATTGTTTCTACACAGTGGTAGATTGAAAATATCAACATGGCTTTCCATAGCAGAGGGTGTAAAAGATATACTTGGTGCATGGCTGTTTTTTAATCTACAACTAGACAGAGGTGATGAGTCCCATGAGCTCCTGGGAAATAAAGTATTTTCCCCACCATGGACAAGAATAGTTTCTTCCACATTTAGAACTGAATTATTTCTCAGTTGGAGAGCGCTGCCTTCATTGAAGTGGAAATAACCATTAAACATTTATTAAGTATACTGTGCTCATTATGAAGCTATGCCAAATGACATTCAACAAAGGGGAACAAGAGAAAATTCACAATTATATTTCATTTCAAAAATAATGAACCCATATATACTTGTTTTTGCTCCTGCTTTTTCACATTGTCTCCTTGCACTCATTGTCACCTACAGCCTTTGCCTTAATACATATTGTTACAGCACTAGCAATATGACTGCCTAGCTAACACTTACCTAATCACCAAGAAAATAGAATTAAATGAGAAGAAGTGTTTTAAAACCAGGCAATGCTAATCTGTGGCAGAATGACTGTGCCAAACTGGTTGGTCAAACTTAAAAGGCAAGACTCATGCCATTTCTTCTCTGAAACCAACAGTAAATCTAAACAAAAAAATCTATGTCCATCTAGCTACTATTCCCATGTTCAGAGGCACCGCAAGGATTTGATGTTATGTTGTGCATAGAATGATGCTAATGGTATGCTACTCATGGAACAGGTTGTGTTGCATGATAAATTGTATTCAACGTAGTTTTTACCTGTTCTTGGATGCAGTTCCAACCTATTTAAAAAAAAAATAGATTTGGACATGCCTTAATGTGCAGACCTAAGTGGTTGCAATTGTAATAAAAATACAAATAATACAAATAAAGATATAAATTAAGAACATTTAAAAAACATTCTCTCAGCTGAAACAGCCTTGATTTGAAGAGCTCTGATATTTTGTGGATTCAAGTTTCAGAGTCTTAAAAAGTAAGGGCAAACGCTCCCCTACGACTTTTACTTTTAACTACATGAAAGCCAGCCTAAAACATCAATAATGTGTTCTGGTGTTTGATCATTTTATTTCTTAAAAGCAATGATTTGATGAATTTCAGTTAGTAATCCAGCAGAAGTATTTTTTTCCACATTGGAATTTCTGAGTACCGTTTAGGAAAGCCTGATAATGCAAAAGTCTACTTGAAAAAAATGATGCACTAACGCTCAGCCTCAAACTGAGGCAGATGCCAGTTCAGTGATTTACACATAAGACTCTTTGTTGACATTATGTGTGACCATATCATGCAGTTATGGCTGTATGAAAACCACATCAAATATCACCCCTACCTTGCTCCCCTCAATTTTTAAGACAAAGGCCAACCTTTTAACACCAATATTTAAGGGACCAAGGGACCAAAATGTCTACAGAGCTAAATTTGCTTTGCAATTATGACCTTTCAAGGCGCTGCCAAATCTGGCTCTTGCGTCCTGCTCTAACACCTAACCAACCCAGAATGGCTGTTAGAGCCCTCCTTTTACACGCTGCAGCTGTTCCATCAGCTTCAGAGAAATACGCAGCAACATAATGCATTTTAGAACCCTCCACGAATTCCACAGCACAACAAACTGAAGTTTTGCAATGCATGAGTTATTATTATTATTATTATTATTATTATTATTATTATTATTATTATTATGCAGAATGCAAACCTAAATAATGCAGGTAATAACAATCAGCACTTGCATGCAGTAACACAACATCTCCATTGGCAGCAGACTTTGATAGACTTTGGATAGAATAGAACTTCAGTTACCTGTGAAAACCTGGGAGCCATGGAAGATTACATAATGTAGCACAGATTCTCACAGGCATAGCAACTTACGGTTCAGATATTCCACACTATCCACTAATAGAAGCAATTCAAGTGTAGTACTTTGCTTAAGGGTACAAAGACAGTGTCTTTACTTGGAAGCAAACATGTGATCTCTGAGTTGTAAGACCAGTTCCATAAACATTATGCTATACTGCCATTTTTGGTAAGTGCATGAAATTGTATATACATCTCAGCATGATAAATGAAAGTTGACTTGAAAGTTAAGCAAATATTTGTACAGTAATTAATGTAATTTAAAATTAATATCAAGTTATCTATTACCAAATTGGAGTCTTTGTATAGAAAATAGAATGGGCCCAATAATTCACCCTTGAGGGACTACACAGAAGTAGTAAATGTTTTTTTTTTTTTTTTTTTGGTGTTGGTTCTCCTAGGGAAAAAGAGCGGTCTTCCAGTCAGAGAGAAGACAGAGAGACATGTCTCAAAGAGACAATGTTCTGTTTTTTTAAACCAGAAAAGCCATATTTCATGATCCAATATGTCAATTGCAGCATTAATGTCCAACAACACTTGTTTATGCTTAACCTCAGAGCATTAAACACTGACCAGAGTGATACTCACTTCATACTGTGTTTCATACAAATATTTTGTTGTTTTTGTTTACATTGAATCATCGATTTAATCTGTTAATAGCTTAACATGAGGTTGAATGATTTATATAATAAAAATGGAATATTCCCTGGTGTTCCCTTAAGAGCAGCTAAAGATAAATGACAGCCATGTTCTCCACAGGCACATTGGGCTAAACAGTCTCAAGGCTTTCTTGCAACACAAGAATATGGTCAATAGATATGTCACTCTTTCTTGTAGGGAAAGGGTTTGGTTGTTAGGCTCCTGTGTGCTAAATAATGCATTTTTAAATGGTCCTTGACTCTGAATGTTCACCGTTGTCTTGTTCATCTCAAAGACAAGGCAAAAGAGCTTGTGCTGTTTACATTAGACTTAATGGCACAACCTATGATTTCAGTCCACTTCAGGATGGTTTCATGTCACGTACTGAGCAAAGTATCTTTTTTAAAATTCAAATCTAGCCACACACTCAAAGCAGCCACAAATGGGCATGGTGAGATTTAATGTCAGCTTCTTCAAGAACTCAGAATTCTAATCGCATGCAGAAAATCATTAACATTATGGCTGAAGACATTAGCCAAGAACATACAGCACATGCATAATTGTATTGGATTTCAATTTGAATAATTCAGCCCCTCTCAAAGGCACACAGAACCAACCACTCACCAAGCATCTCTTAGTATATTCCATATCACAGAAATGTGCTCTCTCTCTCAGTCTGTGTGTGCGAGAGGGGTGGGTGGGCAGAAAAAGAGAATTAAAAGAAACTATAGCTATTTAAGTCTAATGCGGTCTAAGTGTTTGGGATTTGCCTTTAATAACCCAGGCTCAGCTTAATGATCGTGAATCTTTGGTAGAGCTCATTGGCTGTGAAAACATTCCTTGTGTGTGATGATTGAATTAATATCACTTAACTGGGGTGTCTAGATGCAGGCGGACCAAGAGACCACCAAAATGGTATTAGGCCTGTGTTGGATGGGATCCAAACCATAATCCCAATTTCTCTTTTTAGAAATGTCACCAGACTCTGCAGGGGTTCATCATGCCATTGGAGAGAGCAAGAGCCCCCCAGGGTGAGGGAACATGATCATTGTCTGCTACCAAATTATACATCTGAGCAACATTGGCCATCATTTGAAGAATTCAGTTTCTCACTGCTTACTATACAGAATTATAGAACAGTCTGAGACTGTGGCTTTTTTGGTTTAATCCATCATTTTAAGGTTTAAGTAGCCTGTATCCCAGGAGGCCTAAGCATCTCCATTATCAATGTGCTAAATAATCATAGCTGGTGTGGTATACATTGTTTGTGGCATTACAGTTGGATATAGTCAAAGTGTAATTGAAAAGAAAAAATCATAATTATATATTATCTAAGCTATATATGTGTCTACACCTTAGTGAACAAACCTGATGACAGGAGCTAGATGTTGACATTAGATTGTCTCATCAAAGTGATGACAAGCTTTCTCAGGAAAAAAATGTCTTCATAAAAATAGCTCAAAAAATATTTCTGCTCGATGAACTTATATGAATGTAATTAATTTAAAGAAAAAATGTGATGGGTACATATTTTATTCAAGAATATGTGCCTATGAAATTATTTCTCAAATATTTGGAAACAAAAATAAAAAACAAGAAAAAAATAACTCAGAGTATTTGAGCACATGTCAGATATTTCCGGCTCTTTTGAAACAGCGATAGAAATGTGGTGTGGATGTGGTGGATAACAGGCACTGCTAAATTTACCTTGTCGGTTTTTTTTAGTTTGTGTCAGGAGACCTGTATTCTCTCAACTGTATCATGTCTAGTGCTTGGTTCTGACAAGTCTTACCTACTCTTTTGCTGACACAACAGCTTGTCATCAAATATACGTACAGGTGCTAGAGACCCACAGAAGGTGTGCTGTCACTTACACAGTCAAACACTTGTGCAGAAGATTCGATTACAGCAGTGTGGTTACGGACATACTGAATCAGTGCTTTGTCCTACAGCAATCTTGAAGTATGAATTATGCATTCAACTAGCATGTCATAACATCTTAATTAATCATGTATAAGCAAGTGCAGTTCTATATGGCGCATGACATGTCATATGTTAGAAAAAGGCTATCACATTGCAGTAATGCAAAATATGACGTCTCTTGACTTCAGGTATCTCCTCTGGCTAAATGCATTCACGCTTATGAAAGATTTATAAAGGCTGTGTTTGTACATACTGTACATTCTTTATGAAGGCATTAGAAATGTATATATGGAATGTGTATTTGTACATATGTATATATGGCTCAATATTAAATATAAATGTTGACTGAATCCCAGACTGAGCATTTTAAAGGTGAAAAGTGATTTATAAGCTTTTTGATATGTACTTTCGCTACTGTATAGTTGAAACAGAAGCTTCATTTGCAAGATGTTTCTGCTGAATGGTTAAAAGCTGCTTAACCTGTGATAGCGATAAGATTTACTTTGGGTAGAGTAGCTTCTGAAGTGACTTCCACATTGGATAGAATGAGAATTCTTGGTCACTCGATGCATCCACCATCAGCATTTTACAACATCAGCTTCCTAACCTTCTCATCGTATGAAAATAGGGTTTCAACACAGGATACAGCTGATTTTCCTCTGGTCATCCAGCTAGTGAAGGAGATACACCCAATTGTACGACTTTAGTTAAATCTTGGCTGTAGACACGTCTAAGGGTTGAATTGTGCTCACAGAAAAGGGTTCTTTTAATGGGAACACCCATAAAATCCTTAACGTTGATGGCCCTTTAGCTCTAAATGGCAAACCCATCCACTGCTAGCGCCACTAAGGACATAAACGGCAGTGAGAACAGGAGACCGCGTGGCTGTAATTAGTTCACATTAACATGGTTGCAGGGGGAACATGTGGCCTCTAGCACAATCTTAATCTTTCACTCTCACCATTAATATAACATCTAATGAGGTCAGCGAAATAAGCTTTCTTGAATTACTAATACCCTAACGATATGTACATGCAATAAATACGGCCGCCTTACATTTTTAATTAAAACAGTAGGAGGGAGCAAGCCACTATTTGCAGAGGGTGATCATCTACCTTTGCTATGGTTCTTCCAGTCTTAACATTTTTGTGCAAACCACCTGACAAGCCACCGTTAACAAACATTCTGGGGCCTGTATGTACAGCATATGTGTGGGTAAGATCCTTCATGAATTTGTGGCATGATAACGGCCTCGTTCTGAGTTAATGTCATAGTTACACAGACATTACAGGAAATAAGTTATTTCCCACTTCCTTTCCTCTCATTAACACCTATCACAGATTCATCATGAGCTACACCATACAGAGATGGCTTGTGACATTGGAGGGTGTGTTCAGGCACCATCAACACCATTATGTACCATTAGTCACCACCCCCAGGGAATAAAAATAAATAATAACGATAATAAATTGAGAAGCTCCTCAGGGAAGCGGAAAAAGAAATATAAACAAGTTTATACAAAGCACACTCACTGGGAACAAAAGGTTATGGAGACAAAGAGGCCACCGTTTACATGAGTGCTTTTAGACAGGCTAATTGGTGTTTTAACACTGTGCCATGGCATTGAGCATCCTTACACTTTTATATGTACAAAGCAAAGCATGGATTTTAGTCCTATTGTTGCAGATCCAACTGTGAAGTCTCTGAGCTTTTATTTATCACACTTTCTTCAGACTCTTATCTTATAGATCAAAAGCTGGTAGACTGTACTGATATTGGGGTTGCTTAATAGGAGGGAGGGATGAGAGGATGGTGTTCCCTTGATGGAAGTGTATGATGAACTGGTGTTAATATTCAAAACATTCACTGTGAATTGGGGAAGCAGTGTATGTACCACACAGACAGGGGCTGGATTTGCGCAGCTTAATTTGCATAGCCAATCATGATCCAGTAAGGATCATACATAGGAGAGACACAATCTAATATACACTCCTCTGGCGTTCTGCTGAAGAGAAATATATGCAAAAATATGCATAATGAAGGCTGCAAAAGATTGCTCCGAGATTGATCCATGATGGCCATTTCTGCTAACTTTACCCCCACAAACCGTGAGGCTAATAGATGAACCTTGTTTATGCTGGGCAATTTTCAGATCCAGACATAGAGAAGCCCCATCAAAAATGGCACTGATTTCCACAGCCATGAGAAAGGAACAAACTGGATTACACATCTCAAGGATTTAAAAAATGAAAAACAGGCTGTGTGAAGAGTTTATGGAGGAATATATGCATTATGGGGAGAAAATCACTCACATTTTCATATCAACACATTAATATTACAGCAGTACATTTCACTTTATTATTCCGTATACTGTCTACCGTCAAAGAGACTAAGGGATAAGAATGCTGATTACATCAGTTTGGGTGTATTTGAAATAAAATGTCAGTAATCGTCTGAGTTTATAGGCACAAATAATTATAAATAGGTTATGGAATGACATCAGAACATGCAGCTGAGCAAAGTAAATGGTTCACTAACCATTAAAGCAGACAGCTGAGCTGTAGATAAAAGGTTGACTGAACTCTTCAGAACAACATGGCCGTGCTACGGTGTTACACAAGCAGGTGTTACCTGGGTGGCAAATGACATTTTGGCTGCACTGACCCACAGGATAATGTATTATAGGAGAAGCCACTTTTGGGAAACATACTGAATTGTGGTACAATTATGTTCATATCAAAGAAATATGATGCAGTCCATCTGAAAAAGCAGCTTGTTGCATAGACGAGTCTGGCTTAAAACTAAGCCTTCACGTTCAGCAAGCAGTTTTAGGCAGTGACTATTTCTGCTCATTTCCCAAATTAAGCCTGCACTATTACATTAAATAGCAGTTTACAAAAATGAGATTGGTACAGAAATGGCAATTGTTCATTCGTGTAATATTGAGTGAGAACAGGGTTAGATTCAGACTGCGATGTTGCCAATCAATGTTATCGGTCAAAGTTACTGAGGACAGTGTTACTGATCTCAGTGTTTTGTCCCCCAGAAAAATCATTGAGAATTGTATTCCTCCAAATATAAGTTTTGTTTATAGCAAATTAGACCCAAAAGTACAATGTATGCATTCACTAGAAGTTACGCTTCACAGAGGAACAAGTGAATATTGAATACATTTCATTTTAAGAGCCCAAAGTTTAAAAAAGGAGAGTATAGACAAAATTTATGGGTTCTTGTTCATCAGGAAATGAAGATGGTTTAATTTCTTCCCTTGAAGCCAGATGAATTAGTCCTGCTATTATTCAGATGCTGCAAGCCCCAGTAAAGTGACATGATTGATCCTAAGTGAAGCGATTCAACCAAGATAAAGGTGCGTAACTCTGGGCTGATTGATGTTTCTGGAGAGCTCTCCAGGAAACGTTAGCAGAAGACTGTGGGCCTGCCAGGAGGAACGGTTTGTCAACAGACATCTGCTCAAGGCCCATGCTTTTCTCAATCAGAGTGATTCGCCCTAAATTGACACACTTCGAGGGCTGGCAAGCAATGGTGCGGGTCTAATCTCCATCCAACCGTGTGCAGAACCCACCGCAGAACAAGGGGCCTCATCAGTTATCAGCTGGGGCATATCGGGAGTCGGGGTGGTGGGGGTGGGAGGAAAGGGGGGGGAGTCCTATATTCAGCAGTAGCATTTTGGTGCAGGAGGTGGACGGGATCACATGTGAAATTTTCCCATCTACAGGACGTGTTCGGCAATGCAAGAGGGAGAGCTGAAAGCAGGGGACCATGATGGACCCATGAGCTGGCATGATGGCCCAAGCCACAGCTGGCCAGCGGGATACTGTGGGACCCACATTCTTAAAATAGAGCTGAGATCCCCCGCCCCCTCCCCTCCCCCCCACCCACTCTGAGCAATAGGCCGTACAGTCGGCTGAACTCTGGAAGAGCTGGCCCTTAGGAGATCAGTGACATCTCCAGCAATGTCAGATACAGAACTACTGAGCTGTTCTATCCCCCCATGTTCCATGTTTCAGTCCACAGTATATACAAAGGGACAGCCATCTTATGTATACGCTCAACAATGGTATCTGAAAAGCAGTAGTATAAAACACAGATAAAGAAAAATATGGTTCACCTGTTATTCTGTCAGGAAAATAGCAAAGCTTTGATTTTATGTGCTCAGAACACACTGCTTCTCATCTATCCCCATTGTACAGTAACCATAATGGTATGACATTAACTCCTATATCCAGACTAATAAACACAATTATGACATGACATGTTCAGTACAATTAAATAAAATCAATTTCTAAAATAATAAAAATTGGGTCTGTGCAATTTTTCTTTTTTGACAGTGGAACACTGCTGGCTTCAGGTTGTGTTTAAATTGGACTTAAACATGTGTTTGCATCAGTCTTTGAAACTATCCATTTATTTGAAAGCAACAGAAAATGCCACCATATTGATGCTAGATAAACAACTCCTGTAAGGCATTCAGCTCTGCCTGGCTCATTTCTGAATCTCCTGCATTTAATGTAGTAAGAATGAGGGCATGTAGGGAATAGCCAATTCTAACCACTGTATGCGACGAATGTGGAATAAACAATGATTCAGCTGGTGAAAGAAAGAAAGAAAGCTCTCAGTCTTGGTCCTGGAAAACAGCAATGCCAGATTGCAATTTGATAACATGAATTGCATAACAATCTGGCTTTTGACTCCAAACGAGTCATTACTACACATGCATTGTTCTTAATTAGTTATGAATTTGTTCCATGTGGTGAGCAACCAATCTGTCTGTGTAGAGGCAATGTTTTCAAAGCAGTTTGGACTATGCATACAGTTTCAATGATGCTTGTGATTCTTCAGTGCATACATGTCATGCACATAATTGTTAGCATGTATAGAAATTTACAGATAGTGATCAATAGTGTAATATTGAGATATTTTGTGACGTTGTGACGTTCCCTTCAAAAGGGAAAAGATGAAAAAAGACACAGAAATTTAAAAAAGCCATTAAAATGGATTTTTGTGTGTGTGTGTGTGTGTATGTGTGTGTGTGCGTGTGCGCGTGCGTGTGTGTGTGAGGTGTGTGTGTGTGTGTGTGTGCGTGCGTGCGTGCGTGTGTGTGAGGTGTGTGTGTGTGTTTATATGTGTGTGTGTGCGTGCGTGCGTGTGTGTGTGTGTGAGGTGTGTGTGTGTGTGTGTGTGTGTGTGTGTATATGTGTGTGTGTGTGTGTGTGTGTGTGTGAAATCACTGTGATAAAGCCTGTTATGACAGACACCCAGCTCCATCTGTAGTATCCTGGACCATCAGAGCCATAGTCTATTGTTTTCCATCTCAATTGTTTCATACTAAACACTCAAATAAGATAAACAAACAAATAAGATAAAAAAGACATTCAAGAGGAACCAGGAAAAGAGTAAATGCTGTGAATTCTGGAATAAATATGTGTGTGTGTGTGTGTGTGTGTGTGAGAGAGAGAGAGAGAGAGAGAGAGAAGAGAGATTGATTTAGTCAGGCAAACGCTTACAGGCAGACGCTTACAACGTCTGCTGTGAACTGTGCGCCATGTACTGTAATGTCCACCATGGTGTGAGAGCGCATGCGTGCACGTGTGTGTACATGCACGTGCTTTGTGTGTGTGTGTGTGTGTGTGTGTGTGTGTGTGTGCTCTACAGTAACATGGGGAAGTCACTGAGGAGATCACTCACCAATTCTGTCCTCGTTCACCACTCCCTTACCTCATTACCAGCCAGCAGCAATTTCAGGAAACATACCGACCGACGGCAGCAGTGTAGGGGAATGGCCACTTTGGGCTCCTGGTAGTCAATTTGTTTTGAAGAATGCAACCGTTTGTGAGAAGACATATGGAGAGGTATATCTCTCAAGGTGAAAGTTCAAACCCTTTTTGTAGGACTGCATTTAATGGCTAGGAAATAACCCATTCTAGACATGTCTGCCCATTCCAGACATGTTCTATATTGACTTGTTTCCATTCAAGAAATACTACACTCTAACCAGAATAAACAAACCTAACCTAACTAAGCAACCAGTTACATGTAAACAGTATGTGGATGAATGTTATGGAGCTGAAGGTCAGAGGCAGAGATGTAGTTGGGAGAGTCCGGTTGGGAGATCTCAGATGCAGCAGAAAGCCGTGTGAGCCGAACAGGGCCAGATGGCGGTCTGACTCGTGTTCTCCATGGCTACATTGGCACTCATAACCAACTTTCAGTGAGCTTTGTCTCTCTCTCTCTCTCTCTTAGCTGGAGGTGATGCCTCACTCTATCACAAGTTAATGCCCTGGCATTCTCATCCCTGAATCATGCTTCCACAGCACAGGTAGAGAAACAAACGGCAAATGTTAAAAACGGGGGAATCTCAAAATAGCTGCAAAGATGCAATGTACTTAATGAACCTTAACCTTGGTGGTTTAAATGGATTCTGATAATTGTTCTAGTTATAATATTCAGGGGGGCTGTTGAAATTCATACTAGCTGTATGTAATGGCTGTAAATTCTTCCTTCTCTGGAGCATCCATACATTTATCTAAGGCATGTACATAAACAGCGGAGGGGAAAGGTCAGGGAATTGCTGGACTGTGACGATCAATGGCTGCTGACTGGAAGGCCCGGGGGGAGATTCAGGGAAAAAAACACATCGTGTCTTCCGTGCTAGCACGTGACCCTAACACTGACCTTAAAGAGACCCAAGACCCTGGTGTTCACCCGCCACACTCCTGGATCTGCCCCTTATCTGGTTTGAAACAGGAAACACTAGGGGTGCTATCCCAAAATCAGCATCCCATACCATTTTAGTATCACAAAGGACATTCCTCTTGACACTGTCAGCCAGAGATCTCCCCATCTGCCTGCAAGCAGTTCCCCTCTGTTTACGCAATCACACATCTGTGCTGCCGCACAGCAATACAGAGGTACGGTCTGTCAGTGGCACCTGCCTCAGGTCTTAACTACATTCAATTTGACTACAATGCAAGTTGATGTATATAAAATGTGACTTTGAAATCTTTTTAAACCATAATATGCACTATTATGGTTAAATTCATCTATATAAAAGCACTTGTGTAGAGAAGGCCTGGGATTTGGCCGTATTAGAGAATTCCTGCTGTGGTTTAATCTGTCCACCCACTTCCCACCTGTCCCCTGCTCACCACCTCCAAGCACCCCCCTGCCTGCCTCCCCAGGAAACGCACATGCGAGGGCACGATTGAGCACCAGACCCCTCCCCCACTTCCCCCAAAACCCCACCCTCCCCCGATTTCCTGCCAAGGAGAGGAAGTAATCCCACTTTGGATATCATATCAAAGAGCTGAAAGGGGAAGCAGGGGTGGTTGATTACTTTTGGGACGGTTAACCTGCGAGCTGGATTAAAAACGAGCCCTCGCGCTCGTTCCTAGCCGTTGTGATGAGAATTAAAAGATTGCCAGCCTCCACTCAGGGCTGCCAACCCACTGCCTGCATGCTTTGTTTCATGGTTTGTTTCTTGTTCCTGTCTTTCCCTCTTTATCTCTCTCTCTTTTTTTCTCTCTCTCTCACTTCTCTCTATCAAGATGTGATTTATTACTTCAGTAGAATTATGAGATATTCCTTTCTGGAACATGAGAAAATTGTTGGAGTGGATGGAGCGTGCTCAGAAGCCGGAGCTATTTTTACTTTGATGTGTTTCTGTGGCTTGCTAAGCACTGCCCAAGCAGCGTGTCTAATCCAGCATTGGCTGATATACATCACCCCCAGAGACAGAGAGAGAAAGAGAGAGAGAGAGAGGGAGACAAAAGTGACTCTATAAAGGAAAGACAGCCTTTTTTATATAAACACAATCATTACTGAAACACACAGAAGCGCACATGTGCACATGTGGGGGAAAGTGTGGGCACCAAATGGCGCTGCTGTTGAGGAAATGTAATCATGTTGGGGAGTTTCAGGTTCTGGAGCCACAGAATTGCTTTTAACCCTTCAACAAAGTACTTCACCTGAGTGACTTACTCATATACTGAATGAAGTTGTTTCAAGACCCACTCATGTGAAACCTGTATGTTTTAGGATGTATAGATAGCATGAAAACTGCAAAGTAAATGTATAATCTTAGAATCAGACTTGCTGTGTCCTTTTGTTCCAGGTTTCAACTTCTCACCCATTGGGATGATGAGTCATAGAGATAAGTTTTTACCTTATACACTACGTAATCACCTACTAGAACACCATGGCAACAAGCTATTGGTATGTCAGTTTTCAAATGCGGTTCATTATACCTTACTAAAATGGTATAATTTGGCTAAAACAGCAGTAAGAATGATGTGATTGGTGTGGTTATCAAGCTCTTTTCACATGCTATACATTTATTTTATTTTATTCTACTACTTAGAAAACTGATACACAAACACAGTTTGCCATAAATGGCTATTATCAGAGGGCCACACTGGTGAGGCAACAGTTGGCTCAGGTTTGTGAGAAAAATGAGCATAAACCAGGTTATAAAATCATCGGTCTCATTGCTCTAATTTAGGCCAGAGAGGCACCTGTGGGAAATGAACCCAACACTGCCACAGGCAACTACGTTTTGAATCTACTTATACCACTGAACATGACCTGTTTTTGGTAAGAATGAGCAAACATTTGATAAGACAAGAAAAATCTGATTTTTGCAGAAATATTGATAAATATGGCCCAAAGTTTTTAGCTGATAGTTGAGCAAGTATAGTAAATACTTTCCTTTTTGTTCAGGAAAATGTGATGCAGGGACAAATTTTCATGCCAGTTCAAGAGCTAGATTTACCACAATACAAATATGCAAATACTCCAAAGTCACCATTTGAAATATTCAACTCCACAGATTTAAAACAGAAATCATGTGGCTGTTTTATGCATTATTTATTTGTGTGAGTGCTGTATTTTAGTCACTGAGATAACTCTTTCTGATGGTATGGTGCAAGTATTTAAAAAAATATATAGTACTACTATTTGAATTGGTTTAATTAGAGTACAGTAGCCACAGTATAGACACAGAGCTGTACAAGGAGAGTAACAGAGAGAATTCAGTAGCCTGAGACTCTCAGATATTGAAACGTTCTGCTGGGGTCTGGAACCGAACCTAATGGGAAGTCAAAATTCTGGACCAAAGCCCGCTATGGTCTTCAGTGTTTGGGAGTTGGATGAACCCTTTACGCATACAGTTTCTGAGAACACACCAACGCTTCAATTCACAAGAGTGTTTAAAGTAGAAGCTCTAGCACTCTACATCCCTGCCACTTGATGCACTTTCTGAAAGAAACAGTGAAAAAGAGAAAGAAAAAAGCAAAAGCAGTCTCCTTTGCTAAAGTGGGCATTTCATTTAATAAAATGGAAAATACTATGCTGTTTCTGCAAGTAGTGCTGAACAAGGTTGACTGCCAGTCAGAACAGAAAGAATAACCAGTGATTAAAATCTGTACCCTCAGCGGGACACCACCACACACAGGTTTATTTGATCGCAGGCCATTATTTTACATTTCTTTTACATTTTTGTGCGCGGTGTTCCATGCAAGAATTAAGCCTTAAGATTGTTTGGTCGATTCAGCATCATGAACCTTTGAATGTGCTCTTGGTTGCAGCACTAAATATAAGGGCAATCTAATTTGGTGCATGTAAGAACATGCATTTTAGATCGCCCCGCTGTGCCAAAGTGGGCGAGCTTTATTGCATATGTCTACAGTCATTGGCTCCTCCGCGAGGGCTTCCATCTTTTATACAGCTAGACGATGACATGCGGAGGTAAAATGAGTATTATATATCAAATAAATGCTCTTAATGAGACTTATTTAGTGCCAAAAGGACACAATCTGGAATAATTAATTGAACTGAATGAAGTGGAGAAAACAATAAAGACATAGCTGTAAATGTCAGTTTGGCGTTAGAGCCGGAGCCAGCTGCAGTCACTTCTCCCTGGAAATGGATGCTGCATCGCAGACTCAGCTTGAAAATCCCAAACAAATCCATGCCATGTAAAAGAACCAGAACATTGAAAGCAACTCAATGTGTCCACAATGATATCTGGAAAAGGCATACATAATGATGTCGCTGTAATTGCATGCAATTTGGTAAAAAAAAAATTTCTTCCCAATTAAGAAAATTATGCCTTTTGAGCGAGAGCTGTGCCATCCACTCCATGTATTCTCCTGTGAGCCAATAACTATTTTATATACCACAGTCCACACACTATCACAGATGAAACAGAAACAAAAGAAAAGTGCACTCATTGTCTGAGCCTAATTAAAGAAATATGTTCACCAAAATTTTTTGCTGCTTCTGTTTTGCTTCTGAGTGAATTTACTACTCTTGCCATTATGTATTTGAACTCCCTCATGGTACTGTAACAGCTTCTGGAAAAGTAAACAATATGCACAGTATATTATACAAATTTAACTCAGGAAACAGTCATTTATATTCTAAATCTGTCACTTAGGCTGAACTATGTAACCCAGCTATTAATCACAAGGTGTAGTCTAGGCTATGCTATTAGTTAACCACGTAACAAGGTGGCGTGTGATTGTTAAAACAGGGAAGGTCACTGCTCAGTGTGTCACAACTGAAGGGTATGGGAGAAGGGCAAATGTGCCGTTCACTGCTTCCTCTGTTAGTTAAGGGAGTGTAACATTCAATTAAATGGATCACACCTTTATGATAACTCTTAATTTGTGTTGAAAATGAAAATAAAATAAAACAACTATATTTATTTATTTATTTTTTTTAACTGAACCTTTTATTTTTCCTGGAACTCAAACTCGTAGCTCTGGGACGCAAACCTGTACCTCGAACATGAGCCATTACCCTGTGTGGCACCCAAGAGGTCAATGTTAATTTTATAGCTCGCACAAAAGTAGTGCAGGTACAAAATCTGCCCTATTTTAAAATGTGCAATTACTTCACAACCCACTGGACCCAAATTCTTAGACATAAAGAAATGGACATCTTCACAGAACTGGTAGAGGATGGAGTGAACAGGCATCTTACTGTAAAGCCGTTTTGGGATCTTGAATTAAAGGTCACTGTTGAAATCTGCCATTGCTATTCGCAAGAGCTAGCCAAGGGCATTGTGAAGGAAATAAGAGCTATAATAAAAGCTTGAGTATATAAACATGCTCATGCACTGGGTTATCTGCAGATATGAGAGCCCTGTCAATTTCCAGGACCCCAAAAGACAGGTGCATTTATTTTTAAATGTGTCTATTGAAAAAAAATGAATAAAATTGGCTTTTCAAAGGCAAAAGGATAAGAATAAAAGAATGTTTCACCAAGGACATTATATTCCTGGATAAGAGGCACAGCATAGGGACCGGATATTTGCATTATACATGTGTAACAAATAGTAACAATAGCATACTATTCAAGAGCAGTGAACACTGGGCCAGCTTTCAGCCTCAGTGATGAGTTTTGTGATTGGAGAAAATGAGCAACCTCCACCAATCACATGCCCCTCTAGTCTTCTCGCACAGCAAACCGTTTCTCGCATATCTAATCCCTTAATATCTAATCCACATATTTAAACAGTGTGATTCCCTAAATATAGCTATATCTCTGGAATGTACCTTTTCAGTCACTTTTTTTATTTGCCGTCATATATTCCACTGTCACACGTTGAATTATTGCATAGCAAAATGGCACAATATTGAACTGCACTTTTATTTTACAGCATTACAAAATGACAAAAGGATATAAAATATAGTGCTGTAAAGCTGTATATTTGCAGGAATGATGGCTTTGTATATGCAGACACAGTTTTCTACAATTAAGGGGAACTTCAGTCAGTACATTAAAATTATATTCGGATTATGGCATGGATTAAGTTTTGTGCTTACAACACAACAGAGTATGATAAAGTTTGGTCTTTAAGTTTAGTGCTGGATAGATCGTCCTGTAGATGAAGAGGGTGGGGGTAGTAACCAGCCGAGACTTTTCATTAGAGTGAATGGAGAACAATATAACCAGGCTCAAAAGCATCTTATCAAAAGAAACCTCCTTGATCACTTAAAGCCTTCGGTGGTTACGTTGACAGACATTTGAAATGCGTGAAAAAAATTAGACTTGCTGTTTCACAAGCTGTCCTCTATTGAAAGGATCATCAAAGAAGCGACAGAGGTTGACACCATTTAAAATTCTCTGGAACCTGTATTTGCTGTTGGCCAGAAGCTGGGGACTCAAATTGAAAATCCAGACACTGAACTGGGATCAGTAAATCAGGCTCTATGTGGATTAGGATTTTACAAACATATATTGAGACAAAAATTCTCATAATTGCATAGCGTGACCAACATTTTTTTAAAGGAAGGAAATAAATGCATATGTTACTATGTTAAGCACTGTGTTAAATTTACAGTGCAAAAATCACTGCATTTTATGGAATGTGTGTTATTGCTATGTACAATGTTGTTACTAATAATACCTCTACTCACAATTCCTATTACTCAACGAATACATTTTTCTCCTTATTTTAAAAAACCCAGCAACATGTTACACGCTTTGCGGAAATTGCATCGTATGCGACTGCTGCTCCAAATGCGCAGATCCAGTTGCTGCAGATGCATTTTGAGCTTGTTGATATTTCTGCATATCTTTAGCTGAACCCAAGGGTAAGGGTTGTTATTTTTATACTGTAGTTGTAGGACCTTTCTTCTCATCACACAGCTGTCACTGTCTGTTTGTCAGCCCTCTCGAAGAGAATTCTCATTCAGATGTGACTGGCGAGGGGATAACCACGGTACGAATTCCGCACCGTGGCCATGCTGACACCTCCGCATTAATCAATGTATGCGTCCGTCTTCCGCCGGGCGTGGGTTGTTACCTGCCCGATTTATCAAAGCAACCTTTTCCCAGGCGGATAAACACATGCACGTTTCTGCATGCCGCGACTGTGACGAGATGCAGGTGCGGGGAACTCAGCTGTCCCCTGTCAGGGCTGTTGTTTCGGTCTTTATGACTAATAAAAGAATCAAGTCGGCTTCTGCCACATTGGTTTAATGTTGGGTCCTACTGCAGCTCCTTCATCCAGGGGTTATACATAGGCATGAGTTGCTTGTGTTGGGAAGCTTCCCACTTAATCGGTATTGGTACTGCAGGATATCATCACGAGACTTGTGTATAGGTGTCCCTACCTTAATTATATAGACTAAACTTAATAGATAAATATATCAAACTATAGTGACATCATAAATGTTTGAATGTGTCCAGTTCCATTTTCAAAATTGTCAAACAGGTTGGACTTCTTGTTGTAATTACCTACAGATATGTCTGGTGTAAGATGCAAGAAATGATGAGTGTATCATTTTCCATTCACCTGACTTGGTACTTGTGGTATTTGTTGTTTTAACTTAGTGCTTGTGCATCTCCTTGCAGATGTCTGTTTAACAGGAAAAAGAAAAAAAGTTTAATCATTTTGCCAGCTAAGTTTGAGGATACAACAGTTTGAGGCAAAGATTATACTTTTGTCTAAATTCCTTATCTTAGCCCTGCATAATATTTTAAAATGAGGAAACAGTAATAATTAAATATGTTGTTTTTAAATGTATTGGCAGTGCCATTTTTTGCAAAATGGATGTCAAAATGAAGTAATTTAAAGACATTGATTCATTTATTGATTGAAATTGTTACTTATATTTGCATTGTCTTATTATTGAAAGCCTTGTGTAAACTTAACACTTGATTCTATTTAAAATATGAAACTTTGCTTATAGCTTATGGTGGGTTTAGACCCATAACAAACCTATAGGTTATTAAACAATGAAACCCATCCTCATTTGTAACTGTTCCACTATCAAGCTCTCACAGTCCTGCCACGAAGCTGGCAAACATGGATTTGCACACATACTAAACCCACTTGCATTGGGCCATAGACTATTCACTAACATTGTTAAAATATAGCCCACAGCATTTTTAGCAGTGACAAGTAAAGTCTTTTTGACTGGCTGGCCTGTATGTGTCCTGCATTGACAGCTCACTGTGGCCATTATGGCCTATAACTGTATCAACACTGGATCAAAGAGAATAGGTTTCCAAACCTCTGAAAAGAGCCAACCGTGTGCTGCCATCGTACTGTGGTATGATTTACTTTCTTGTTTTGCAGGAATGTGAACCTGCAAACTTTCACTAACCAGAGGTTTGCAACCACTGTCAGTTTCAAAGTCACAACGGTTTACTTTGTTCTCTAAAGTCACGTCAAGCTCAGTTATTTTCCTACTAAAACTGGCAATCATTTTAAACATGCAGGCCTTGTGATCCCTGCAATGGATCGTGAGTCCCACCTCGATATGAAACCCCCTCCCCCCCCCCCGCCCCTTATACACGCATAAACTGGTGATTTGCAAAATATAACTTGTTGGATTATATCAAACTGTATTTTGCTCTCCGTTGCTTTGAATAGTGTCACAACTTCAAATTGAATATCTGGCAGCAGAATACAAGTTCTCTCTTGGCAGAGATGCGGCCTGCTCTTTGCCATCAGTCAGGGAAGAGAAATGGCATTAGTATTCATGAAGGTCTCTAAATATTGGATCTCCTTCAGCAGTCACACTCTGACTACTGTATGCCTGACACACATCAAGTTCTTTCTAAGACTGTTAAATTAAACTTTCTTTGCTTTTTTGATATATGCTAAAATGCTAATTAATAATCTCATCACGTTGTTTTTCCAAAAGACTTAACAAACAACTCCATTTCCATGTTGCAGCTTTTTAACCACCGTGTGATTCTCTAAATACAGCTATTTCTCTGGAACATGCTTTTTCAGTCACCGTTTTTTATTTGCCGTCATATATTCCACTGTCACACGTTGAATTATTGCATAGCAAAATGGCACAATATTGAACTGCATTTTCATTTTACAGCATTACAAAATGACAAAAGGATATAAAATATAGTGCTGTAAAGCTGTATATTTGCAGGAATGATGACGTGGTTTTGCATATGCAGACACAGTTTTCTACAATTAAGGGGAACTTCAGTCAGTATATTAAAATTATATTTGGATTATGGCATGGATTAAGTTTTGTGCTTACAACACAACAGAGTATGATAAAGTTTGGTCTTTAAGTTTAGTGCTGGATAGATCGTCCTGTAGATGAAGAGGGTGGGGATAGTAACCAGCCGAGACTTTTCATTAGAGTGAATGGAGAACAATATAACCAGGCTCAAAAGCGTTTTATCCAAAGAAACCTCCTTGATAACTTAAAGCCTTCAATGGTTATGTTGAAAGACTACTTGTTAGCACATTTTTTTGGTTCCCCTGGCCTTTGAAATGTGTGAAAAATTAGACTTGCTGTTTCACAAGCTGTCCTCTATTTGAAAGGATCATCCGAGAAGCAACAGAGGTTGACTTCACCATTTACAATTCTCTGGAACCTGCATATGCTGTTGACCAGAAACTGGGGACACAAATTGAAAATCCAGACACTGAACTGGGATCAGGACGATAGGCAGATTTAGCCATGTAGAGTGGGTCTCCATCACTGTATTTCTCCTGAGTCTGGTTTTTACGTTCCTCTCTGATGTGAAGCTTTTCCATCAGATTCTAAATTGATATTGCCTACATTATCATCCATTTAAGGGACATTCAAAGCTCAGTCATCCAAGATAATGATACATTTTGCAATGTAAATTATGTCAGTATAGTAACAATTTACCATGTCTCGAAGCTATACAACTGAATCGGGGAGAGAGAGTGATGTGTGAAAGAAAAAAATGAAAGTGAAAATAGCTATTGGTGTGCACAAATTGGTCACTAGCTGTTGACTAACAAAGCTGGATTGCAAATGTATATTGCTGTAACAGCTACGAATATGTAATGCTTCTCATTTGTATTTTTTCCATCTGACCATCATTGCTGATGCCTCTAAGCACTCCTTCCTAGCAGCACCGTATCCATCTGTGAAGGTGCTTTTTCAGCATGATAATGTTCCATGCCACCAGGCTAGGATTGTCCAGGACGGACTGCGGGGACGTGACGGTGATTCAGCTCGCCGCAGTGCTCTCTGTGTTCGCCGGATCTCAATCCAGCCGAGCATCTGTGGGATGAGATGGAGCGGCCTATCTGCGGTAGGGATCTACCACCAGCCAATCTGCAACAACCGTGGAAAGTGCTGGAGTCAGTGCGGGCCAGAATCCCTGCACCACACTTTCCACACCTTGTCCTGAATAATTCAGACTGTTCTGAGGGCAGAAGGGGGACAGAGTCCCTATTAATTAGGTAGGTGTGCCTATTAAAGTGGCCACTCAGACGGTCTGTTATGGCTGTATCTATCTGTATCCATATACATTTCACAGCTTGTACACTCTTCTTGTGCTACTAAACCAGTTTATGCTCAATTATAATAAGAGAGCATGGGTGGGTTTTAAAATTTAACATTAGTGGCTACTGTTTCACCAGAATAGCAAGGAGAAACTAAATTTGATAAATGTTTCAGCAACATTTGACCACTGTATGAACAAGATATTCAGGCTGAATTTCTTAAATAATATCCAGCTGTCGAATATTAAACTAATGCATTTTATGTGTCATAGATAACATTATTGACTGAAGTATTAAACCATGGAAAGTTGAGGGTTTGTTTCATCCCAACAGAAGCTATGAAATGCAAGCCTACTGTTTTTTTTTTTTTAAATCTATCTGTTGTTTAGATATCTACATCAGACAATGTCCATCTGCAGAAGTGCCACTGCCTCACTGCAGATTAATGGCATTTTAGCTCTGAAAAGGTTTTAATTAAAGAGATCATTGGAGGTCTGACCCAGTCCTCATGAGTCTATTCCTCATGCTTTTGTTCTTCTGTCTCTTAATTTTCTCATTCATATTGGGAAGGACAGTTTCTCTTGTCACCATATTGACTGACCTCAGATCAGTCCTCGGCCTCCCACATTCTCCAATCGTGCACAAAGGACTGGGGCCTGCCAACGACCCTTTCTCATCAAAACAAAACAAAACAACAAAAAAAAACATAAACAAAGGATGCATATTTTAGATTTATCCTTAGACAAAACCAAAACTTTTGCCAGGCACATTTTCATTTCTAATCAATGTGTTTGGAAATACCATGTCAGTGAATCTGTTTAATATGGGGAGTCTTGAGGGAAATGATCCTGGCTCTACGCATTACTAAGGGACCTGGCAGTAAATAATTATGCTTCATTATTTTTACATGATTTATTTGCTTGGCAGACAGCCTTATCCGGGGCGACATGCATTTGCATACATTTTCACAGACTATCCATTTCTACAGCTGGATATTTACTGAAGCAGCACACAGTACTTAAAGCTACAACAGCAGTGCCCACCTGGGAATCTCACCGGAATCAATTACCTTGTGTGTTGGTGCATATTATGTATAAACCTTCTATAAACCATAAAGAAATACTGGAGTCATCTTTCTGAGCAGAATTGCGTTGTGCTCTTTGACCGAGCCTTGCTGAGGTCTGAGCACAGGAGATGAGAGTCCTCAATGCAGGACAGGAGTGTTTTAACCTCTCTGTGTGAGTGGCAGAGCCGTCGCCATATTACAGTTCACACAAACAACAATGAATGCTATATCACCTCTTCCCTCCATCCACAAAGCCCTCTAAATGTTCATCCTGGGAACCAGTGGTGGTTGGCTTTGCCCTTCAACTGCGATGCCCTGTCAAACTGGGATCCCTAGAAACCAGGGAGTCTGGAGCAATCAGGTGTGAACATCTGCTCGGTGAAGAGTGTGTCTCGCTTTTCCGCAGCCATGGTGAGCCAGGTACCGGGGTTGGGGTCAGGGGCAGGTCTGGATGATGGGCCTTCCAGTGCCCTCCCCCCTCCCTGCCCCCATTTAGTATTCCAAACCACAATTCTCCCAGTGACTCCATACGGTAGCTCTACTAAGGTGATTTCCCTGACTGGGTCTGCCCAGACGTTTTTAAATTAGGGCGAAATTGAAAATTGATAAAGTTCCTGGTCACAAGCATCATGATTTTCCTCAGTAATGTATTATTCTACATCAGGGTTGTCAGATATCTATTGAGCAAAGGAAGAACCGCAGCACAGCCAGCGCTGTGCGCATTTGATAAATTGATGCCAAATTCGACCACATAATTCAAGAGTGGGTCCATCATAATCTTTATTGTTCTGCATATTTTTTTTTGCTTTTCTGCAATAGATAAGAATTCTCACTAAGTGCAGAAACATGCAGAATTAATGAGTATGACATCGCTGATTATAACTGTGGAATAACACTGTAAAAAACTTTGTAGCTTTGTGTCTGTGGCACGTGTTGATTATTTATTTAGTTTTTGGTCATGTTTGGGCTACAAAGACACAGCTGCGATGGAAGTACAAAATTCAAATTGACAGCCAAGCCCACATTCTGACAACACTCTGGGCATATGACACAGTGACACTGGGAGAACACAAATTGTAGAGCACTGCAGTTGCTGTCACAATATGCTTGATGCTGTGAAAATCTTGTATCAACTGTAAAAAAATCTGAAGAAAAAAAACTGAAAATGTTATCATGGCACCTTCATTTTACATTACGCAAGTTTAATCCACCAAACTGCCACAGCTTTGCCGTGTAAGGCTCATCTTTTTGACAATCTTTTTTTTGTCCTTTTGTAAGCCTCATCAGTGGCGGCTCGTGGAGCATGTGCTCGCGAACGCACGCGGCTTTGTGCTCCGGCGGAAGTGGAGCTGCAAACGTGCGGTGACGCGCCGCACATTTCCAACATGACAGGTTTGCATAAGGCTGCGCCTGCATGGTCGTGATCCTCTCACGCAGATGGTCTTTGGGATGAGCACAGAAGAGCTGACAGGTGTGTGCTCTTTTAAGAGCTTTCCCTGGAGGAGAATGAAGCACTGTCATTATTTCCAGGATGGATTTGGGGACAAAAATAACCCCTTTACAAAAAAAAAAAAATTAATAACACGAAAAAGTCACCATTAAGCTCCACATTAGAATGCAAATTCACTCAGGACTCTTTCTTGTCATTATACACTTATCTGCTTGCCTCCCATTGATTGATGCATGCAAAACATAAGCAGGCAAACAGAAGTCAAATAACAGCATCCTGTACTTCGCGTTATACAGTACTATTACTTTAACTCCCCTCTGTCTTCAACATTTCCTTCTATGAGAAGGTTATGTCATGCCTTGTCTCTCAGCAAGACAAGCCACAAACATATTTTTTGGTTTGTCCCCCCAGCACGCATACAGACATATAGATACCCCCCAAACCCAATGAGTCATTTCCTTTGATACGTTATTAGTGAACTGTCAAATCTGGCCTGGTAATAATTGAACGGGGCCTCATTGGATGTTAATGGGATGCAAAGATTCAATGTTTAGATCGGTGCAGCGGTAATAAGCGGGTGACAAGAGACATTCCACATCGCGCCTCTTTGGAGCCAACGCCTGCTCCTTTGAGGGTTATTTAAGAATGCAGCGGATGAACATGAAAAGGAATGGAAATTAACGGAGCTCCATTCACAGAGAATGCCAGGAACCCTTCTGTGAACCTTCCATACTGAACTGCAACACAAAAACATCTCTAGTCTATGAAGCTGACAGATGTGGCGCATTTATTACAGCAGGGAGACTCGCGCAGGTTACAGCTATGATGCTAAACAGCATCTGCATCGATGAAGCTCTGAGATTGACACACCAGGATAAACTGGGTATGGAATATAAATAATGCCTAGA
This sequence comes from Albula goreensis, assembly GCA_022829145.1. Lineage (NCBI taxonomy): Eukaryota > Metazoa > Chordata > Actinopteri > Albuliformes > Albulidae > Albula > Albula goreensis. The sequence continues at coordinate 12,285,762 of CM040752.1, forward strand.
GCCGTGGAAATTGGACCTGACTGTTCCAGACTTCCAGTTTTAAGGCTTGACCTTGGTCACCTACAAGCAAACAATCTGTAGTGCTGGGCCATGCTACCATTGCTACCCTCCCAGAAGAATGGGTCTGACTCTAATGGTGAGACAAAGGCTTAGTCTCTGTACAGGAAAAATGAGAAGGTCCATGAATCTCCTTTGATCCACATTACCACAGTTAGGTCTCCACTGACGTCAACCTGTGCCACTATGTTCAAGTCCTTATCCCAATTATCTCAGTGTGTCCTTGAAACTCTTTCATTGAATGCATTAGAAATTAGTCATTTAATTATAACTGGAGAACCCACCAAACGTAAATCTTTGTTTTAACCTGGTCAGAAGCAGGAAGTGACTCATGCAGAACTATAGAATCCCAAAGAGGGATGGTGTCTGAAGCCACTGTACGGCCACAGTGCAGGGGTCTTGTTGTGTCTTTTGTAAATAAATTTCGCCATCCCACACACCTCCACATGTCATTCAATCTGGCTCCAGCAGCACAAAAAATACTGGCCTCTGCCAATACTGGCAGTGAAATGTTCTCTCACTTTAAGATCCAAAGAGCTAGAGCAAACAACGAGATTACTCTCAGAGCCTGTACGGTGTCACACAACCCCTCTCCCCCTCCAAACACACACGTGCATGTACACACACGCTATACTGCACCGTAAACGACTTTGTCAGTCCCAGGCTGTTTGGGCACCTTTTGGTAACTCGGTCCGACATTGCCTGTGGTGGGAAGTGTTTATTTTATTTTTTTACTTTATTATTTTTTACAGGAGCATCTAGTGGGTACATTCTGCAGGATGACAGCAGTAATTCTCTGAGTCGTTGACCTTGTTTCCCAGATAAGCTCAACGGCAATATGTACAGGCAGGAGAGAGGGAGAAGGCACTGTTTTCAAACGAGAGGTTAATGCATCATCACAGGAAACCCCATGATGCACCAGTACCGTGCTTTCCATGATCATACACAACAGGACAATACATCCATGAAAGAATTCTTGATGTGAATCATAAATACATTTATTATGTTCATTTAGATTCAAAGATTTGGCAAGAGTAATAAACAGCACACAAAGAAGTCAATTTTCTCTTACTTCTCTTCCCTACTGGTATCAAATTTAGATTTTATTTGTCAGCTAAGTTTATTTGACAGCTTAATTTCATAACTGCCGTGCCAACAGGAAGTGTTTCAGGAAACATTGCCCCTGGAAGTTGCCTCTGGAACTGTTTACCGTATTTGATGCTAATGTTTTAATTATTATTCTCCAGATCACAGTAGTTTTCACTGTACCATCTTCTTAGCAAACCAAACAAAGAGAAGTTGTAGTTAGCATTTGTGTGTAGTGTATGCGTATATGAGAGTGAAACCGTAATGCAAATGATTCAGATTAACATTAGCTTTGGCTGATTGAGTACATTGCTCTTATCTCCTTCTGTTCATTGTATTATCATGCTTATGGCTGGCTAGAACCTTTTGAAATGGATGAAAGCATGGAAGCATGGCCTAAAGGACCACTGAAAGTCCTTAAAGTAGAACGCAAACAACAGGACATTATTGCCAATTATCCAGCCTCTCAGAAAACATTTGATACCCATCATAACTGATATGCAGAGCTTCTTGCTTGATAAAGTGTACTGCCTAATTCTACACTGAGAAGAACATTAGGAGCAAATGCTATTATTGGTGGAAATGAAGAATATTAAAAAAATATAAAAATACAAAATGTATTATCAATCAACAACGATACATCATCACAATGGAACAGGCTCTCATTATTAGAATCTTTTTTTTTGGGTGAATTTGTTTGCTTGACTTCTCTGTTGTTATTGGGAAATCTCATCTATGCTTCTGCATTATGACTGTAATGTTGTCAGGTCACTGGTGGAGGAGCTTTGGAAAATCTGCCAATAATCTCTGATAATCCCCCCGTCCCTATCTCCACATCACTCCCAGAACACTTCACCACCCACATAGGGAAGGAAAAAAGGTGGACAGCAACAAGAATACTCATGGGTGGTATGCTGAGTATTTAGCTTTGGCCAGTTACGTTATCCCAGCCCTACAAAGGATGGACAGTGTATTTTCCTTCATACAGTTCCAAAACACATGCAGAAAATGTCACCTGCATCAACTCTGGCAAGAACAATACATCGCAGTGCTGAATAAGGATTCAGTGGACTTGTGTATATTTTATATATCAATAAAGTGGTCACTTAATGATTAATTGTGTTTTTAATCTCTTTTATACATATCGCACCTGAGGAATCGCTGAGGGGATCAATGAAGAATTAATTAGGAAGGTTTAATTAATTTTATGCATAAATATTAAGATTCATCAGGATACCCATATGCCTGTAATAACTTCATAATAATATGAGTGGGTAAACCTAATTTAATCATTTCATTTCAGCTCATGTTTCCCTAATTGCTATTCATTGATACTGTACTGTGCCAATACATCCATGGTATTTCTATGTGATATAAAATCTGAGTAACCTAACTACACAGATTTTTTGGTCTTTTGTTTACTCATAGGTGCATAATGCACATTAAAAGTGTCATGGCCATGAATTTCAGTTTGTTCATGTAATTTTTTATCTAAGTTATGTAAGCAGTTTACACTATAACATACTATAAAAACTATAAAAATATTGCCTAGTGGAATATGTGGGGTGGGGTGGGGGGAGGGGTGTTTAGCTTGCATTAATTTGATGTGGTGTCTGTCAGTCACACAACAAGGCTATTTTTCTTCTCAATAAATGGAGTTTGTTTAGGCAAAAGTTCGGGTGAAGTATTTTCAGACAAACTCTCATTCAAATACCTCTACCCATCCAATCTGGTTTTCTCTGCAGGTATTAAATTGCCACATACCTTATCTCCCATCACACACCCTGCTTCCAGCATCCCTCCCCATCTCCACCTTCATGTCTACTTCCTTTCTTCTGTATTTCTCTTTCTCTTCTAGTGGTCTGGTGGGGGGTTACCTCACCCAAAATTGTGAGGTATGACGCTGTCCCTTGGACACCAAGCCCAAGATCAAATGCCTGTACTGTTATAAAACTTGCCACATCACAATAAGCTCCTTCTAAGCGCATTCAACGTTGTCTGGAAATTGGTAATTCACTTCATCACACATTTCAAATATGAAAGGATTACCTCCTTTGTATAAGAGGAAAGACGATTGTAGTGTACTTTCACTTTCTTTGCAAACAGACCTGTATGATAAAATGCATTATATTCAAATTTATTTATAATTTTGTGATGTATTGGTAATTATATAATTTAGCCTAGGTAGCAGGATCAGTATCTGTAGAGCACCATTATGTTCCAGAATAGTCTGATGGTTTCCGTTGCCATGTAGGTTATCCTGGGAAAGTACATCGATTTCAGAACATCAGAAACTCTCTGCGGATACTTATAAACACTTAGATGAGAATTCAATAAAATGCATTCTGTCCCATTAAGGCCATATGCTGTCCAATCAATCTAAATTAAACATTCCCTGATTAACACTCCTCTTGTTATTAGGGTCAATATAGACCTGTTTTCAAGATAAGAAATACCATCTTGTTTAAGTGCAACCAACATTCATTACATCCTCAACAACAGCTATACAAGTAGAACACAAACCAATATTCTCTAAATTCTTCTTCTGAAATCTCTGTGTTAATGAAGGTTAATGAGGTTATCATCATCCACCAAGTCCTGCATTGAAGTGCATAAATGCTTGTTGTGCCAAATGAGAAGATCAATACGAATGGACAAGACAGAGAACCAATCAGAGAAAGTGGAGGGTACAGCGTCATGGGGATGGCTTGAACCCAGCCAATCAAATCCACTCTCAGAAATTTGACAGCACCAATCAGATTGCAGGAGGCAATGACCAAACATCTCATTGAGCACTGTAGAGTTGAGACTACTTGAGACCTGAACATAACAGTGGACCCTGTATAATCCTGAGAATTACACCATACCTAAGAATTAATATATAATTTCACTTCAAGTTCTCAATACCCGCAAATACAATTTAAAACCAGGGGAAATCAATCTAACTTGAATTCATTTGCAAATAAGCTCATGTTGTTTTAGTCCACTTCACAGTGCACGAGAGTCAGAATTACATTGGTTTCACGTTGCAACTTTGCAGCAGAGCTCATTTGCTCCCTCCACTCCCTGCGGCACCAGCTCTCTGGAGAGCGAGCAGGTATGAATGGAGATACAGCCACTTTACATTCTGTGCTCTTATTTCTGCAATGTTATATGCCGCTTTCACCAGCTGACTATAATAATAAGTGAACACAGTCGAAACCCCTGCCTCTCAGAAAGACAATGCCTTTCTGGAAATTATTCAAAGCAATACCATCTGGAAATGATTCAATAATCATATAATAAATTATTATGTCTGCACAGAACAAGGGAGCTGAAGGCAAGGCCATCGTCATATGCTGCCATTAGAGATTGTAGCTGCATTTTAAGTGGCTTGTTAAGCGTCCAAGAATCAGTATTAGCATCAAGTTCAATCACAAACTACAATACATGCACGAATGAAAAGGAGTTTATTAATGTATAGTAAATATACAGACATACAGACAAAATATTTTGACAGTGAAGTATTATTTATTTATTGAAATGTAATTAATTAATATTTTTTTCACATTTTGAATAATGGCTATGAATTAAACAGTGATAAAGAGAAATTCATGTTACTGGGCATGTTTACAGAGAACAGTAAGAAGTGCTAGCCAATGCAATATGACACTAATTGGCCACATAGATGGACTAACATACACCTGAATACAAATGAAGGCATATGAAAGATTTAACCCAACTCTTGTCCTGGTCACATTACAGTCTACCCACACACTGTACTCCCACTGTCCTTACAATAGACACACCTGTCTGTGAAACCGTTTTTCCCCTGAGCCAGTTAATACATTGCAGTTCATTGCCACAGCCACCATATGCTCCTGCATCTAGGAGGAACTACAACCAACAGATCCGAATGCAAAAATCTCAAGGTGATTGGTCAGAAATGTGTAGTTATGAATTTAAATGGATTAAGGTTTTAAATGACTGCCCTGAAATGATGGAGATATTGGTACAGGTCAGGACAGGATAGTTGAAAGTTGTATAGAATGAATAGAGGCCACTCTGACATCAGGCCAGGGCTCTGTCCAAGGGCCCACCGTGTAAGATGTACAAATGGATTTTTCAACCTCCTGCTGGACAAGGCAAAGAATACATTGAGCATGCATTGCAAATTCTTCTGTTGAAGAGAAAAGCCAATCGATGCATATACTTTTTTTATGTCAGTACTGCATATGTACACCATGCATGTACTCAAACTAAACTGAGGAGGAATAGTTACAGCCTCAAAAAGCATGGCTGTCAGGAACAAGTCAAGTCAGTGCAGAACATCTTCAATACACAATGTCTTCAGGTATTTCCACTGAATTGTTACCGGTGTGCTCACAGTCTACATTTTTTACATCAGAGTCAAGCGGTCAGTGGTGCTGATGTGGCCATTTGCTGCTTGGATCCCTTAATTTGTGCTTTTTGCAGCTAAATTTTACAACCGCACACGATTCGGTGGCTCGTAATTACAAATACATCAAGCTCAGCGCCATAACTTTACTATCAAGAGGATTCACATACAGCTGGAAATGAATCAAATTGTGCTTGCATTCAAATGAAACAGTCAAACAAATCAGGTGTGAAAGTGCACACATTTTTCCTTCCATTTCAAGGCTGTGAGTTTAATTCATTTCCCTGACAGTTTTACAGGTGGAAGAAGAGAGCTAATGAATCACTGAGCATCAGCCATACTCAGAGCATGTTTTTATTTTATCTTTGAAAGTGAATTTTGAAACAAAAAAATCCCTTATGTTTTATAATGATGAGCCCTTCAAGGCTTTAGAGATAAGGTATGAACAATATAAAGTACAGTAGAGCACCAGGGAGAGAGAATGATAGCTACTACTGATCTACACAAACAGATTTAATTCTTCTTGTACCATACAGCCAAAAAGGGCAACAGCAGAACTACCCATTCTATCATGGTCCTCTCAGCCAGCTATACACAGCACACGGTAACATGTTCACAAAGTTAATTCATCTCTATATGAGGGAGAAAACATACTCTGTCACAGCTGATTTGTATAGCAAATGTATTAATAAGTGTGCCAATGATCTGGCCATTTAGCATCATCAATGACATCCCTGACGTTCATAAATCATCAACCCACCTCATCAAGCAGTCATTATATTACACTTGTCTTTCTCAGACCTTTCACACATGGCTCACCCTTCCTCATCGTTCTTCGACACGATTGCATGTTTTTGGAGATCAGCTGTAACAGATCGCAGTAAAATGGCCATCCAGGCAGGATGATACTGTTCTCATCTGACAATAAAATTTTATCAGCCATGCAAATTACAATAACAAATTGACTCATCAGCCAAATCATAAGCAGCCTGACAATGTGCTATTCCAATGAGGCTCAAGAACAGCCTTTAACAGTGATTAAAACCACTTAATGATACTTAAAGAGCACACAGTTTTCACAAATCCTTTTTTTATTATTTGTGGTCATTCCATTAAACTTCCCACAGAACTGCAATCCTACACGACTTTCATCAGATCAGTCTCAATATTCCTGTTTTAATGTATATGAAACTAAGCAACTAAAAGAGGCAGCACTCGAAATGGTTGTGTCCCTCAGATTTCAATTGACAGGTTGGTGGTTTTGGGGAACCGCTCCCTCAGCAGTAAAAGGAACTAACAACAACTCACCACTAGGGGGCAAATTGGTCAGTCCAGGCCTCTGAACTGTTGTATTTCAGTCCATGTTATTGAAAATAAGCTTTTTAAAATTCCCCAACTTATAGAATGATACAGACAAATGAAATGACCCTGTGTTTCCTTGTGATTATGTACAAATGCTCATACATGTCCTCACATGTGAACACTTAACACATGCCCAAGTCTAGCAGACATTTAAACAGCATAGTACTGTACTATGTTAAGTCCATGATTTTACCTCCATCACACCATCAAATTTAAATAATACAATATTCCTAACATTGTAGCAAATGACGCATATTATGTTATAGTGTAAATGTTGGCATTGCAATAAATAAACAAATAAATACCATCCTCAAGACTTACAAATCGTATCAGTTTGGTGTAAGGAAGGGAAGAATTCCTATAGGAAGTGCATGAGTGGCAATACAGTAAGCGACTGCATCAAAGGTGTTAATGTGGTAACGTCATTTACAATAAGATCAGGGTCAGACCATAATCCCAGGCAGCCATGTGGAAACAGCTGCTGTGTAAAGCCATGAGCAGGATGCACATTAAAAGCCTGTGTACATGAATAATGCAAACACTAATCTTTTCATGTTCCCAGATCCAAGAATAGAATGGGGATGAAAGGCCGCTCTGCTGGGGGAGGAATCATGGACGGTTACAAAACAGCTATTAATTGTTTGATTAAGTGAGTTCGTTCCACCCTGACATAAGGGGGGATAAAAAATTAATTGAGGTCCACTGAGGACTTGTGAAGGGTCCCAGTTTTGGCGTTCGTCCATTCTGGAGAGACAGGGGTCCTGTGGCTTTATAGAAAGCTTTTTGGAATGAAATTGAACCCAGATGGCAGAAGTCAAAAGAGGTCTCCTAAAAGAAATTGCATATTGTATTCTGAAAAAATTAGACAGTTCAATAGGAATTAATGTACATGACCCTCTCACTGTATAGCTCAGACCAAAGGCTTTCCATGATGACGCACATACGATGGGACATAACAAAAACAAACAACTTGACCTGCAAGTCACTGATGCAAAATGGCTTCCATATAACGTCTTCCGTTTGTCATTCATCTACCAATACCAATATTCACAGTACGTCATCCTTCATGGAGAAAAATTTTAAATGTTTCCTCTGCTGTCAACTAGCTACATGATGTGCACACCACTTTATGGTAAAGGCGTCATAATTGAACAAAGAACAATCTTTCACTTTTGACTGGTGTTTTCTGAGAAATTGAAGTGCGCACTGCATAGTCGATGCTAATTGATGTTCTTTTTTGTGAGAAGGTAAGAGCTGGCATTCATCAGGTGTTTATACGGTAATTATTTTATTAGCTATTAGCAAGTGTGATTAAACAGCACTGGTGAGTATTCTGAACATTAAGCACTGATCAAACAACATCAAGTGTGTAACTACAAAATGGACCTCCCCTCCCCCTCCCCCCCTCCCCACTGATGGTCAGATTCAGGCCCAATCGCCAATCTTGCACCTGGACCCCGTCTTGAACTTGCTATGCCAGTGCATGACAAGCAATAAGGCTGAGGACCAATTACCTGGCCTATTCCATGCTACATCTGTAGTGAGAAGCTGTGTACCAATCCTTTTGACAAAAAAGGAAGACAGCACTATTAGACTACATGTCTGTCTGCACAAAATCATATAGTTAGTTTTCATTTCCAGCATATTTTAAATTGTTAATTAGGCAAGTATGATTTTGTTAAATTTTGGTTATGGCAACTGAATAATTTATTATTATTTATTCTGTTTTACACATTATCCCACTTAACATGAATCCATTAAGGTATGGGGCAGAAGTCTTGTAAACAAGGCTTGTATTAAACTGTTATTAGAACTGCAAAAAATAGTCCATGAATTTACTCAAGTAAATTGATGGAATCCTCAACTCAGACTCAAGTGACTCCACATCAGATCTAACTTTACGCAATTTATGAGGTGTTGAATTTGCAAAATGTTGGGAATTACAGAAATTCCCACAATAGTTGTATTGGGAGGGAATGCGTATCTGCTAGGTGTGCATGTGTCCAAGACTGGTGCATGTTAGCTACTGAAGTAGCATGGGCTAGCAACAAGGTAGAGTTGTGTAAAAAACATTCTGTCATTCTGTGACTCAGTAAAAAACTGCAAACAGGGAATTAGCAAAACTCCGTAGGTGTTAAGGTAAATTTGCTGATTTTATCACCACTGAATTTATGCCATTAAATTATCTCATATCCACAGGAGTGCCTTTGTCTGTATTTAACAGCTTAAACGCACCAGGTTGATTGATTCCTTTTTTCCTGATGTTCTTGTGATTATGACATTATCTGTTCATGCCCCTAGTCTGTAACAGCGACCTAATCTTTCATCCAAGAGCTCAGAGTTCACAACACATTTGCTCAAAGAGGTTTTTGAGTTTAAAACAAGGAAAATGTTAGCATGTGAAGTAATTCTCTTAAGATTGAGAAATACCATTTGCAAGTCATTTTAAATGAGGACCTGCTCCAAATTGAAAAAAAAAAATACATTCTACAATGTGCTTTTGTAGTCTACCAAAATTCCCAAGCCAACCTTTCTGCAGATATTCTTCTGGAAGTTTAGAAATTTGCAGAAACTTTTTCCCCTCTCTTCTTAATTCTGTTCCATTTTTTAGCACCTCAGGAATAAGAGAAATGTGGGAAACACAGTCAAGGAACTACACATCTCACAGCACAACTGCAGCTCCATCCACCAAGACAACCCCCTCCTCTCCTGGGCAGTAATATAAATAATTCACCCAGAAGGTAATGAAGATCCCAGCCTTGACTGAATGAAGCCAAGTCAGAGCACTGAGGAGACCAAGGTCATGAATAGCTTGGTCTGGCTCAGCTAAAGTCATCATATCCAGTAATAATTGTGTTATGTTCTTATGAAACCCAGAATAAGCACTGTTATTTTATTCATTAAGGACATTAAACATCATTCCTATATATGGCAGTAGGGGTTATTCTTGTAGATAGCAACTGCTGTATCCATGCAACGAGGAAATCTCCATTCTCTGGCAAGAATATCATTATGAATTCACATGGTATGAATTCAACTCTGATACGAAGGCCTGAAAATGGTGCAGTCTTAGCTGGAGAGCCGTGCAGTCATTACTCACTGGCGAAATAAGATGATGAGCTCATATTCTAAACTGAATATGAACAAAATATATATTGTAGAATATTTTTTATAGTTATTATATTTATTATCAAAAACTCTAGAAACTTTCATTATTTTAATATAAGGGCAGGGCATCCAGCGAAAGGAAATGAAGTTATTCCATGAGGTCACTCTGAGCCTTCCATAAATATCTTTGTGTCCTGGAGGTGCCTCGGTGAAGTGATAATTATTTTCAGAGAGGAGGGATGAGGTAATCAATAATCTAATATCAGGACACATTGTACCGTCCCGTTCTCACACTCATATGTATTCTGTACGCATCTCATGTGTTTTCTTTCCAGTGCAATTCATGAAAATCCTCTCCTCCTCTTTTAAGGTAAAAAAACCGCACAGAAGAATAAAAAATTCAAGAAATATGAAAATGATCCTTCACTTATTCAAGAGATCGATTTCGTTAAACATTTTCCTGCATGCCCTCCCTGGCATACTTCGAAAAATATTGTCAGAATTAATTGCTGAGACATTTTCTGCACAGTATTTTTTGCAACAAAGTTCACTGTGGGAGCGCACTGCACTAACCGACTGCTTCTGTCATACAAATTGGTGGCTGTGCAGAGGAGCAGGCATTATTCTAATTATCTGAGCCAATGAGCTAAAAAGCTGTACTGTCTGCGGTACCTACACTCAGATTGTGCTGGCAGTAAAATAAAAGAATTTACTGTCCCTGGCCATTTTGTTGTTTTATTAATTTCACCAATTTTGTCCAGTTGGCGGAAATGAGGGAAGGGCTTACTAAATACAGTAATTATGATGTAATGTCTGATAGGTTAACTCAGTTATAAGGGGAGCCCTCAAGCTCAAGTGGTTTTCACTCAGCTGGTAGAGAGCACTTGGCATTCATTTTTTGCAGCCTGAAAACACTGCATTTTTGGGATGTAGGCCAGGGAGGGACAGAGCAAGGAAAGGGAAAGACACAGAGTGGGGGCTGGGGGTTGGGGGGTGGAGGATGTAAACACTAACAGCCGAGGTCAGTCGGTATTGTATCATACCTCCAGGATTAGGTGGAAAGTCTGAGTGCTGACTAAGACGATGCTGTGGTCACTGTGAATATGTTATGACAACTGCTTTTTGGATGAAATTAAAAAACATTTTCTTCTAACCTTGACAGCAGATGCCATACGTTCCATTAAAGTAATAAATGTGAAACAAATGACTTTTTCAATGCACACCGTTCAGCATGTTAATTTTGATGACTGTGGAGTCAACAGCTCCAAGTCAAAGTCAGTCAAAGTAAAGGACAAATATTTACTGAATGTAGGCCTAGGAAGCTCGATGCTCTAGTCAGTTCACAAGGCAAAAAAGTGCTGTGGACAAACATTTTTGGTCTTTATATTTCTAGACTGGGAACACTTAAGGAGATATCTGAAGTGCACATTCTCCAGGCCTGCCTTATTTCAAGATAATTTCATGTCTCATTTCTTATCATGGAGCATCTTAAGTCTGTAATAAAGTGACCCTGTATGATGCCGAGGATTCCTCTGGATATCACCAATGCCAGTTTAATATGAATATCATATTTTTCAGGTTATTGTGGATATCACCAAACAAAAAACTTCAAAGAAAACTTCAAACAGCTTCAGAAATAGTCCATATTTTTATCATATCAAAACATGCCAAGGTACCACTGTGCATTGCCTCTCTTCACCAGCTGATTTAAATAAAAGGACATGTTCATATCGAGTGCACACTGTTCACTGTGAACGCAGTGCATTGCGAACATTCGGTTTTACAGTAAAGTATGACAGCACACTGTAGTATTCAATGCCTAATATTGCATACTCTGTGTAGGTATTATGTTCCATTCTGCTGGCTTGATTGGGTCCATATTAATATTACACATTATGATAATAATGCCAAGCATCATTTATATATATCTTACTCTGTCCCCTTATAACACTTGGGAACCCCAGTTTCTGGAAAATAAAGCACACATACTTTAGTTTTTTCATGAGCACTATCCCTGTATCCTCACTTGTCAGGCTTAGAACTGTAGGTGTAATGATGAGTCTATGCTCAATGCAGAGATATGCTTTAACAATGAGAAACTGCTTATGACAAATTATGACCTTGTATAGGTGGAACTTGGAAGCAGCTATAAAAAAGAACATTTCATGGTCACGTTCATATAACGTTACCTGGCGTACACACTAGCCACACTTACGGAGTCTGCAACTTTCTGGAGAGGGCAATTAGAGCGAGGCCAAACAAACGTGGATGACACAAAACACTGAAGTCTACAATGTTTTTCAGTTTTTTTTTTCTATTTCTGCAGTGGTCCAAAACCATGTATTCATCTACCTCTGTGTTTTACCTGCATTACATGTTTATCATAGCCCATTGGCGAGCAAGTTCAAATGAGAGCTTACAAATAAGGCATTACCGAAATATATGGTAACCAATGTAATAAATATTGATCGGCAATAGCAGGCAACAATATCTTCCAAAATTATGCAATGTTTTTGTGATGTATGGACCCTACCCGTCTGAAGGTTATGACTCTAAAGTGAGCTGCTCTCTGGAATATCCAGGAAAAAGCACATCTTTGGATTGAATCAAAGAAAATCAGATTTGCTTAATATACTGCCATTACTAAGAAAGGCAGGAAGTGTTTTGCAGAGCGCATTACAGAAATTCAGTTCAATGAGTATAATAACCAAGTTGTGAGGAAACCAAGGAGTGAAACATTTGACAAAAATAATCTTTCAGTTTGGAACAGCACTGACATATGTTATCTGTTATCAGTATTCTGTTTGCTTTGGCCCTGATTTACTGAAGCGCTTAGCATGTAGAACACTGTTTCGCTGGTGCAAAAACACTTGGACAACATGTGATTGGTTGAGGTAGTTTGTTAGTTCCAATCATTCGCTGAATGGTCTGATAAATCTGGCCCTTAATGTTGTTTAGAAACAAATCTCACCAAGCAATATGTGAGTAAGTTACATATGTCCTCCTACTAATACAAACAGCACCCTAACATATGCATTAACTCATGGAAATGTCATAATGTCGATGTATAATTATAATTTTAATAGGATGACTGGAACAGAAGACCAATTTATTTTACAGAGCCTATTTCAGGTCTCCATGCAATGTCACTATTATTAACAAAACATCACAAGTTCAGTAGTTGTTGAGATGAAAGGGAAAATGTTATGTTGTATATAAAAAGAATAGCAAAGATAATGGAATAGAAAATGAAGAGAGAGGCCTAAACAGGATGAACTCCACATGCGGCATGTTTGCTTAAGAAGTGAAAGCCAGACAAGGTTGTCTTATCTTCATCTTTGAGCCCAGTCAATACCATCTCAAGGATACTGCACTGTCGAAACTGGACTGCATACTTTGAAACAATTAAAACTGTGAAATTATGGCCATGCTGTATTTTTTTTCGATAGATTTTGATCTCGCTTCAATGATGATCGCCAAACCTTGGAGCTCTGAATGCCAGACAGAAATTACAATACAAAAAAGAGATTTTTTTTTCCGGCATTGGAAATCAATGCAAAAGCAGCACACACCGGCATGAACCCCACCTTCAGGCGCTAATTCCCTGCAACGTTTTCCTGCGCTGCATGGTCGCCTGATGGCCAAAGGAAAGGAGAATCGCATGCCAATCCCCCAAACTGCTTCCTCCTCCACACGTACATGCATTTCACAGTGGGCGAACGATTACAAGTTCCGACTTCAAACAACCCCATGCCTAAGTAATGCTCTGTAATTATAAATCATGGAGCTCGGCTTTCGCCCCGGCACTCTTCAGAGCGTCCAAACTAACGACAAGTAGGTTTCAAAGCAAATGATACACATCTATGATTATTTTAACTGTTGATATTGGCGGATCACAAATGAAGAGTTAAGGACGGAATCGTAAAATGGTGGGACTTCTTTATCGAGCAGCATTAAAATAACTTTTGTTTCATGTCCAAACACCTCACCCATTCATCAGAATCAGTGTTAATCAGTGTGCATTCTCATGCATTTTCGATCTCTGATTGTGGCACTGAGTCATGACCACTTGCTGTGAGGGAAAATCTATTCAAAGCTTTTGCCCCTGAAAACTACGGTGGGTACCACTCAAGTCTGCTTCTCTCAGGAAAAAAACAGACAGTGCAATGAATATGAAAAATATTAATAAAACTAAACTGTGAAACATGAAATCCAACAATTCTACAGAGGCCTTCAGCTTATACTGCAAAAAGAAAAGAAATAAATTAATCATGTACAATGTTATTCAATTTTAAGGATCATGATATTTTTTTGTTCATAAATACATAAATAAATATACAATGCTTTTTGTGTGGCAGATTCACATCTGTTGTTATCCTTTATGTATTGGATTTTTGATGATTTCCTTCCCTATGAAAGTCGTTCCTCTGAAAAATATTTGTGTCAACATTCTTCAGCTTTACATTCTCAGATTTATCTTCTGTATAAACTGTGTCTCTGAAAGTATTTTTCTTCCGTATCACTTAAGAGAACATTGCATTTCTCAAAGCCAAGATGAAAGGAATCCAACCCAGTGGTACACAACTTCCCCAAAAAACTTTTACATGATTTTACGGCTGAATTTATCCAATAAATATAACATTATCAATCAGTGCCACAGAAACAGACTTTAGGTACACCATAGCCATAATTTGCAGTGTAACACGGTATCTGTGGGCACCTGTGGTATGTGGTTTGAGGGCCTTTTGCATCATTGCCCAAAGTCGGTGAAGGAACACTTCTGCACAACCACAACACAGACACAGTATGCTAAGGACAACTTAAAAGTTTGATGTTTTCATGCTATTAAATAAAAATGTTTTGCAGAAAAAATTTTGCCCAATATTTTGGGTGTGAGACAACCTGCATTGCAGCAGTGTATCGCATTATAGGAAGACATGTGGTTCATCATAGTTTAGGAAACAGAGTGTCATTTAACATTTTCCAGGTACTTTGTCATGTGATCTCCAGGAAGCCTCTGACTGTGCACTTTCACACTCTTATTCTCTGACATTTGCAATCATGTTGTCATTTGCGCTCCGCTCTAGTCCTGAGCAGTGTGTCATAGCTCATTTGCTTTTGCTAACTACAGCCGTGGCGCAGCGCACTTTTCAGCTTCATCAGCATCTTGCTGCGTAACAGGATAGTTTGGGACAATTTTAAAACTCTGTACCCAGTGATTTTGGGTGGGAAACATCAAAGTAAGTAATATATATACGGGACGAGTCAGATTCATAAGACAAGGACATAGTGTTGAAAGAGAGAGCCAGGTAGAGGGGGGGAAAAAAGATGTAGTGAGAGGAATAAGTGAACGAGACAGAAATTGATAGTAAGACTTGGTAAGGAAAATGAGGAGGGAAGGGAAGTTTGATCAAGCAATGCAAGAGCCGTTGGGTCTAAACATAGGAGGGAGAAAGCCAGTCAATCACTTACCCAGAATGCAGGCCCACAAAGGTCTCGGAGAATAAAAGAGAGCACTCTTTAAAAATATACTGTGCGTCTGCAGCTGATAAAGCTCAGTATCTCTTATTGACTTTTTAATAGTTTGTTTCTTTGGTGTCTAATGGTTTCTATATCTTACAGAGGGAAACCGATTTTCAGAACATGCATTTTTAATCTCAATTTTAGTGCTATCAATGGGGCTAACAAGCTCTGAGCTCACCCCTACTCCACTGAGACAGTATAGATCCTCATTTTAAAAGGAGAATATCTTTTTACTACTGTTTTGTTACCACAAAATATTCATGAACCAAATCCAACATTTATTTAATATTCCTCCAATCGAGTTTACCTCCTCAATTTTAATATAAATTCTTTACAGAAGAGGACACGGTTGATCTAATTCCAATATGACTTCTGCAAAGAAGAAAAGGTTTTTTTTTTTTAAATCCCATCCAGTCAATTTCATTTCAATTTAAAATTGTTCCTGAGAAATAAACAATAAATTTGCAAATTGTGTTTTGCTTTTCAATAAAAATCATCAGTTTTGTTGGATACATGAAAGGTGTAATAAACCTTTAAAAACAGCTCATACTAAATTTTAAAATTATGAATATGCTAAATTATTTTCAGCAAATAATTTGAAAAATGCTTGTGACCAAAGTGTATTCAGTGTGAAATATAATTTTCATTAAAAAAATTTAAATCACAACATGTGCATTGAGAATCAATTAATCAATAAGCGTTTCAGAAGTAACCCATATGAAATAGTGTTAGAGGGATTCACAAATCAGGGTTCTGGAGTCACAGGACATTGTATGTCATTGTTTGGGTGAGGTGCCGCCACTCTCAAAATTCCAGAAATCAGTTGGTGGCACTTCCTCACAAGCAGTGAGTTGGAACACAGATATCCAGCAGGCAAAACCACCACAAGTATGGGTCAAGCATTCACATCACATCCACTTTTACTGATTATCAGAATGGTCTCATCTGCATCGGGTATGTGCATTTGGCAGAACTGGTAGGCAATTCATTACAGGTAGATTGCAGATATCCACATTGTGCCCACTAGCAGTCGCCCAGGGCTGTTTTGTGGTAGTCTCACATGCATTTAGCAAGTGTGCTGGGACTAGGTACACAGTTGCCTAACTGGCAGTGATTCACAGGTATTCACAAATCCACATCATGCGCATTCCCAATGCCTCATGACTGTGTCATGGCAATACGGTCTTAGATACACTCTGCAAATGTACATGAAGTGGTTTCAAGGCCACTTAGGAGGAAATGTAATTCAGTTGCTGTGTATATAAGTGCATCACACCCCACTCAGTGCAATGTAGCTTCACTTGCAATCGATGTTTTGTCTTGTATTTCATTTTCTACTGTGTTTTGTTTTTCTGGTTCTTTCTGGTCGGTACATGTTAATCAATGTCTCTGTCTGCGTGACTTTGACTAGCTCACCGTATTCTTTGGGGATTGTTTATCACCGCTGTCTCCCGCTCCACGGGTAGATCAGCATCCTCTCCTGCCATAGGTGGCACCAGAGAGGGCTTGGGGGTGATGTAGCCACCCCTAGGATAGCCATAGCACCCCCAAGAAATTTCTGTAGTTTATGTATAATTTTTATTAATAATTGTTACTGTTGCGGAGCGGTACTGTGATTGTGAGCGCGTGTGTATGTATGTTGGGGGTGTTGCAGTAGAAAAAACAGTGGCAACCGGCACATTAATGGGTACCCTAAATCTCAGAGCACCCTCACCGAAAAGTCAAGAAACCCCATAGCACCAGCAAAAGAAAGTCTCTTGTGCTGCCACTGTTTCCTGTGTTGGAGTGTCCATTTCAAGTGATAGGGTTGTCTCCAAAAGTTTGTCCTATCGTATCAGTCAATACCACTGAGACTCCCGAATACATGCCATAGCCAGATTCAGTCCCTGTGCATGAATTAATGAAGTCCTTTGGTATTGGAAAAAATCAGGTAACAGGTATATTTGAATAAATTATGTGACAAAGAATGTGTTGAATGTGTAAAATCTGCATACATATACACATTATATTTTATGCTTCAATGCTGAGTGTAAATGTTGTCGGATATGCTGTTTTATTTGTTTGACCAACTAGCACAAAGCAAGCATGATCAAAGACAAATCCCAACAAGGCATGATTTCAAAGTATTTGTGTAAGCAGCCCATAATTTTTGGAGGAAATATTGAACTGATGCATCCTTGGTCATTCTTTTTCTTTTTTCCTGTTTGGTAAAATGTTGGCCTCCCAGGAGACTATGACAATAGTTCCCTGTTTTTAAGAAAAATGTAGTGCTACCATTTTGTTTTGCTGCTGTCGTACTAAGGAATTTGTTAAACTCTTGGTTTCATGTATTATTACATCCCAAGCAAATACAGTTAAGAAACTCCAGAAAATGTAATTTTACTGCCAGGAGACCTTAACTATTCCCACACATTGAGAAATAATACTCCTAGTTGAGTGTTCAGGAATTGCTATCACTCGATCATTCACCGATTGTTTTTTAAACTGTATTCTTTTGTCCAGGAGTGCTTTGAACACCTGTACGAAAACATCTGTATAAATGAAGCTTATTATTACTATTAAGCTCATGCAAGGTACATGCATGAGCCTCTAAATGTTGAGGAGCTCACGCGGCTTCTCACACAGCTTCATGCATACCATTACTTTGTGCCTCCCTTATTCTATCCTTTTATAAAAATATCTTTTTATAAGACTACCCTCAGTGCAACACCACAGACACCTAAAGTGGGAGTTAATTGAGCTCCTGGGATGATGACTTCGGATCAGTGTAACAGACTTGCGGATTAAAATAGTGTACCATCTAAAAAGGGGCTAACAGACATGGGCAATGAGTTATTTTTGCAACAGACCCTCCAAACGTGCCCTGTTGTGTCTGCTGATCCCTAACACAGTCAGAGTGTTCAAGGTGAACAGCGGACAGCGGACACCGGACCGGGATGACTTAGCTGTTTAAATAGCTCCATTTCACCCAGCATTAAGGGGAAGGGCAGAGGAACAGTGTGCAGGAAAACGCTTAGGGATGAGGACACTGGGCATACTGTCAATCATCTTGGACACTGACAATCTGAGCTATCAAATATCAGAAAATGTGATTTTCAGAATGGGATGTTTTAAAAAGATCCCAAGCTGTATATAATGTAAACATTCTTCATACAGATCCATTGCAAATGTATATTTGAATTTAAGTTTAGAGTTCACAGGGAAAATACCAGGATCCGTTTGAAAGATTCACCTGTCTCTACAGTGCATGTAAAATGGAAAAAGTTTGGGGAAAACAACTTCAAAGAACACCCCCTCCAACAATTTGCTGACTTTTCAAAAGGAACTTTAAGACTCAGATGTTTTTTGGGAATCTAGTGACACAAAGGAAGATATGTAAAAAAAAAAGCCTAAAAGTTAAGGCGTTGAATAAATACGATACTCAGTGTTCACCCACAACACTGATTCAGAGACACAAGGGACTCAAGGGATTTTTTCAAGGAAATTCTGCACTATGCAGAAATACGGTTGTGTGTGACGAAGGGACGGTCCATGGAGTAGAACAAGGTCATTTTCAGAACTGCGGGTATACTGTCAGAAAAGCGCCTGGAGTGTGGCGAGTTCAGTCATACGGTTTAAAAATGGCATCCCTGCTTGTCCCGATAGCAGGTAATGGTCCTTCAATAAACTGGGTTCCTTTCCAGAATGAATGCTTTTGCCGAGCCGCTGTGTGCCACAGATACCCAGGAGTAGTTCCAAGCCTAGAGTCACCCAGGATCATACATAACTTGTTTACAAAGAGGGTCAGCATGGAAGACAGCGGCATATTGAAATCCGGAGGAGTTGGCCAACTTTCACTGGCTAAAGACAGGCTCCTTGGTTATAAATGTTTGGTTACTTTCTTGTCTTGGAGGGAACCATGTGTACCAACAGTGAAATAACACTCAGCTTGTTTGTTTCAACATAAAAGGATCCAATTTAATGTAGTGCATGACCGGGAGTCAGTCAGGTGTGCTAAGACTGTGGGAAGCATGTACCTTCTGATCCAGCGCCATCAGAATGACTTTCTTTTGTTTAGAGAAAATTGCCAAACACTCCATTTAACATCTTTTAGAGAGTGTTTCTTAGCAACCTTGGCTTTGGCATAAAGTGATGGGGTGGTTGAGATGGTTTGGGGGCAGTCGCAGAGGATTTAAAATCTGAATGGAGACGTGTTAATGTAAGCAATAAAATGATTCCAGCCATTTTAATTCCCAATCCTGCAAGGTTGTAGCTACCTTTTGTTTCCCAGTCAGGATGTTTTCACCGCCCTTTGAAACCATATGGCAAGAGCACAGCACAGAGATCCTCAGAGAATTTCTTCTATTCACATTCTGTACATACAGCAGTATAACTCTCTCCCCACCCACCTGTGCAGCTCATTGCATACTTTAGCTGCTTTAATAAGCAAAGCAATGCACTGTATCATGTTATGCTTGATACAAGGAGACAAATGCAAGTGAATACAATATGTACCATATATACCTGGCACATCAAATGTATATTATCTTTTACATAAAATATTTATTTTCCAACCAATCAATCTTATCCAAGACTGCATGTACTAGATAGGAAACACTATGTATGGTGTTCTTTTGTAGATGCCTAAATTTAGTGAAGTGATTTGTGTGGTGTGTTTGGCTGTAGGTACTTAAGGCTTGTAACAATAGCTGTGCTGCCTCAATTGCTGCATTGCTTTCAAGCACTTCTTAAATCACATCGAACAGCAATCGCCACAGCACATGGACATCTGCATCAGGCTATTACTGAACTGAACAAAGGACCATAGCCTGCTGCTTGGGTCCTATTTAAAAACAGCACCAGCCTTTCGGGGAAAAAAAAAGCTAAAACTCAAAGTATTAAAAGAGTGGGAAAACAAATGAATATGAAAGCCTTTAGATGAAGTCCACAGATTAGATCAGTCAATGGCCATGGGCCAGTACCTGAAGTGGAGTTGGAGTGGGGTTGCTGTAAGTGGAATGAGAGAGTTAGGTGCAGGCTGGCAAAGAACACTGTTAGATCACCCTGCTCTGCAATTTCAAGCACTTTCCACCTTCAGTAAGCCAAGACACGTACTGAGGTGAAGCATTTCACGTTTGGAGTGAGCGTGCACAGGAAGTTTAGCTCTAAGAGTTTTATTGCGGGTAAGCAATCCACGCAGCTTAATCGATATGGTTTTTTTGATTAAACTAAATGTGATGGTGGTGATGGGGGTGGTGGGGTGGTGTGGGGTGGGGAGGGGGTATGGCTCACACCCCCGAGGATGTGGAGCGCAACATCACGTTCACGAGACGTCGTCGAGGCCTGAATTCCCTTAAGTGCATTTAAAAGATCAACATGCGCACAGGGGAGTGTAAGATGTCCTTTTGAGCGTCGGGGGTTCGTATTGATTGGCTGCGGCTTCCTCTCTGCGGCAGAGGTTGGCAGGAGGCTGATTTCGTACCCGGAGTTGGTGAAGAGGGATGCACTTGCAGAGTGGAGCATTTCAACCTCCCAGCTGTGCTGATATTTCAGACTGATGAGAAGCATAAACAGCCCAGTGGGAACTTTGGCAGCCTCCCATAAGTCTGCACTCTTCCTTTTCATTTTTTTTCTCTTTCTGATCATACTACATTTTCCCCAAAACGAGCGCTGCGCCCTGTGAGCTCACGGCTCCGTCAGAGCGGACACCCTGGGGGACCTGCTTGTCAGTCTCAGGTAAAGTTTTTATTCACAAAAGATGTTTTTGATGTGTCTCACCAACTCAAGGCATAAATGGAATCACAGATATACTGTATAAGGCATGTATTCAGTCATGATTTTCCCCCCGTAACATTGAATTCCAAATAATAAGAAAAACCTTAATGAACTCCATTTAGCAAATGTTCTTTTTTTATTAAAAAAACAAATCTAGCACTTGCATTTATTTGTAGGTCAAGGCTTCTGACATGTGTTGATTGAATTAAATATATTGCCTTTTACCAAACATTATTATATATCTGGTGACTCCCGTTTTCTCATTTCTCCTCATTTAGCTGATAAAACAGATGTAAATAGTTATTGATGTCGTACTATTAGTGTTTGAGCTTGTAATACAATGGACAGGGCTTTTACAATTAACCACAAAAACCACACTTTCCCAGTGTAATTCACAAAGTGCATTCCATTACATGTAAGACATGAATAACAACAAATGGAAATGTGAACAGTTTGTCAGATTTTATTACATACCCTTTGTGTGCTCAAAGAGTCATGATTATAACTGCCAAATTCCTTTGATGTCAATAAAAGGAAAAAAAAACAGGTAGAGAAGAAATAGGCCTGTAAGATGCCAGCTTTTTTATTTGCTTTCTTCTTGCAATGCAGTCTTAAAATTCATGCTCAGGTCACCCTCAGGAAAGAAAAGATGAACAGAATGATTGTATTTTTTGTGCAATACCCACTCCCCCACTACCCACATTACAATTTCATGATGCTGTCTGGGGACCTAGGCATACAATGTGTTCCCTGCAATCAGCGAGATGCTTTTCTCAAACATTGATTTTGGGGGCAAGATTCATAAATGAATATTTCACAGGATAAATTTCAAAGAAACCTTGAGATAACCTTGAAGCTAACACCATGGATCACCGTAGTATCTGCCTGTACGTAGAGACGGAGGGAAAAGATGAGCACACGATAACACCGGCTTCCGTCTTTCTCTTGGGGCACCAGAAGACCGAGGAAGAAACGTCCCTCAGTGGTAGCCCGCGATGAAAGCGCCGGCGGGTGTTGAACGCTCTAGGCTTCCAGTTATTTATCACGGCTACTTGCTCTGTTAATGCAGGCAAAATATTAGTCTAAAGGCCATACCGCACTGAGTATGTGTCCCCATGCCTTCCGCCTCGTAAGCAGATGAAATTTTCTGCACTTCATTAGATGCCGTAAATTCTAAAGGTTTTCAGATGTGACATCTCTCTTTGGCCTACTTGCAGTCTGTGCACGCTAGCATCACATGGGAACAGGGCAACGTGATGGCTCTTTATCTCTCATATTATTGCTCTCTTTAAACTATTTGTCATCCTTGGGCCTGGATTCAATCACATTTTGTCCTTCAGATAAAAGACTCAAATAAAAACAGGTATATTTTTTCCAGATAGCTATAGATACATTTTTTGTCATGTAACATATATCACATGTCTGATTTCATTTATGAAGAGGAGCATGCAATAAGACATAACTTACTAAACAGTCCTTGTTAATGCTGCTTAAAGTTGACAGTCAATAGAGGCACTCAAATCGTTTTAGGCCACATATACTACCCTGTGAATGTTCCCTCTATGTTAAAGCCAGGAGGAGCAGAACCTTTAAAATATGCAAGACCCTAGGGGATACTGAGGTTGACGCAAACAACAAATTTGACCACTTGCCCTTTATATTGAACAGTGTCTTGATTTGTGTCAAATAGCAGACAAGCTCCTCTCAATGCCTTGTTGCACATGTTTGCAGTTTCGACATGACCCTCAGCAGGGCTGCCATGTCAAAATAATGGAGAACTTTCGGCCTGTTGCCCTGCACAAACGGCACCCAGTGACCCGTATACCCTCATGTGCTTCCTGTCAAGCAAGTTTGAGAGCCATCTGTGAACTGTGGTACATGCTGTCAGAAAAAATAACAAGGATTTTGAATTTAAGAAATGAGTCTCCAGACTAACTATCTCAGGTGTGTCCCAAAACTTTTCACTTCACACCTCCTTACCTCAATTCCCTCACTACCACACCTGACCTCTCCTGGAAGTATGTGGAGGAAAGTAGAGGAGGAGTTAAATAGAGGACAGGAGAGAATAAGGAGACGTGATGAAAATTTGGATTGCTTATTTGCTTCCTCATCATCTAAATCAATGCCAACCATTGATGAAGCAGTACTATCACAACTCTAACTGATGCTGAAGATATGCAAGCTAATCACACTTCATATATACATCAAACTTCTTATGCAACAAAACACTATATAATCTGTTTTTTTGAGACACCATTTAAGGTGAAAATATGCAAATAAATAAACCTGCCACTTCAATTTAAAGCTCATTTGTACAGTAGCTACTATGTCATTCTGAAATTTAATAATTGCTGTTTACGTGGACTTGTTTGAAAAAGCTAACTGTAATGCTTGTGCAATAATGCAGTTTAGCCAGTTACTCTATACTGTTCTAGCACTTATATTTATGTGTTGGTAAACCCGTTGTTGTCATAATTTTGATGGTGCCTGATTCTGTGGGATGGTCTTCTGATCTAAGTGGGTTTGAATGAAGTCTCTGAGCTGAAGCTGAAGATCTCTTCCAATATTAGGACACTGAAGAGAAGGATAAAACAGTCTCACTTCTGGGCCAAATAGGAAACAAGATGGTAGTGGAATACATGAAGAGACAGTTTTTGGATACAGTACTGGGACCTTGTTTTTCTTCCCTTCCCATTCTTGCTTGCATCTTCTGTGCTGTAATACAAGACCTTTTGCCTAGATTTGAGAGGCTTACATTTAGAAAATATCTCCTAGAAACATTAGCTACAGGTTCTGAGAATACTCTCTGCTCGTCTCACAAAGCCTTGGCAAAGATCAAACATCATAATCCTTATTAACACAAAGGTTTACTGAATTTATGCATATGAATCTTCATCATAGGGTATATTAGTCACTTTAGTCACATGCAGAACTGTCCCTACAGTATTTCCTGTGAAAACAAAGGATCAAAGGCCGAGGGAAATCAAAAGAAATTCAAAACGGAAATGCCTGCCTCCTGAATTTGTTTTATCCTGGGCCTCACTCATCGACACCACAGTTATGAGCTTAAGTTCAAAGCAAATAATGACTATTGTTATGAATTAATTCCAGATAAATCATTGTACCTCAATAATGAGTAAAACATTTCCATTCTTATAAAAAAACTGTTATAACACCGAGTCTGGACAAAACTGTACTGAGTCTACTGCTGCAATAATTCAATACAAATGGCCCCATTTATCGATTGGTCTCAGCAGCTACTTTTCTGGACAGTCTCAGAATTCCAGACTAATCGGCTAAAGCTTTGCATTGTTCCTTCTCCTTTCATACACCTGAATGGTGTATCAATTAGACATAAATTAAGAAAGGTGAAACGGATATGTAATTTGTCCATAAAGACATGATAGATGCTAATGAAGAATTTTCAATTAAATTTTAAAAAAGAAGTATGGTCAATACTCTGTTGTATGGGCCTCTGAGATTTTTTTCTTTTTAATTTCCATTTTTAAAAGATGTAGTAACCAAAAATTCTGAAGTACCATGGTACTAAGAAAGTACTAGACCCCAAATATATTTATATAGCTTGAGTAAACAAGGCCTTGGGTGGGATAATGGATCTTCTCTGCAACACAATGGGAGTTTGCCTACTGCATGGCCTGTATTCGGTTACTTACCAAGGTCTGTGAAAGCTGTTCCTGGCTTTGTGATGTGGATTTTACTGGATGTTCTGAATGATTGACAGCACATTCATATTCCATCCTGGTGATCAAAGGCTGTGTAAATGGCCGATATAAAGCACAATACGAGACTTCGGCATACAGCATACATCTACATAATTCAACATAGGTCTGTCAATTTTTCATTTAGCCTTTCTCTTGTATATCACATGCACCTCATCTGCTGAAAGAGCCATGCACACTATAGCTAGCCTGTAATTCTAATAACCTTCTGATAACCTTCTATCTTACTGTTGAATTGCAAATTTTTGATGAAACCTTTCGCTGCCTTGTGTGTGAAAATTGTGTGGTTTATTAAAAAACACTTCAGGACACAGAAATTAAATGCAAATCCATTATTTTCTACCTAAATACTATCCAAATATTCTTGGCGAAAAACAAGAAAAACAAAACAAAAATCTTAGCAGCATACAGATTCTCTTGCAAACAGTATGTAGTCTGACTTTTAAAAACAGATATTTGACATGTCATTAGTCGACTTATGCAAAGAGGGAAAAGAATTTCTGCTGTGCTACTGCTAGTTTAGGTATTTTAGTTTCACAGACACTTGTATAGTACTATATTATATTGTAAAATGTCAGAAGCATTCTTTTGACCCTGGTGTATCTTCTTTGCCAAGCTACAGCATGCATTAAGGGATATATGTAGAGAAATGCAGCTGCTCCTTCAGGCCGGCGTGTTGGTTTGGATCATTTCATCTGCAGAGCGGTGTGCATTTCTCCTCTGTCGGAGCAAAAAGCATTGAAGAAAGGGCTGGATTCACCGCACAATAATTATGCTGTCCAGCACAGCGGAGACGAGAGGGCATTCTGCGTTTCGCTCACTGAAAGCTTGGAACTTATTACATCTTCTAAGAGAGCGAAATGATGCAAAACTCTCAGTCAAACGTCTCGTTTGTAGGCGGATGACAGCTATGTATTTTTTTTTTTTTGGAGTGCAGAAAAATTGACTTGTTATGCAACAACTGTGGGAGACAGCAGGGATTTTTTTTTCCACAAAGACAAATCAAAGGAGAGCAAACACCAAGGATGCAAAAACAGCTTTTTCGTATTATTTTCAAACAAAACCTCCGGCACAATGCAATCATTCTACACAAGTGGCATATCTTCCATTATCTGCCATAAAGCAGTAATATTTTGGGGATTAAACATAATTACACCTCCCCTTCCTGAGTATGAGAGCTGAACTGTTTTCCCCAACTCTCTGTTCTATCATCACTTCATGTCGTATAATTGTTGATTTTAATTAAATTTCACCATAAAGACATATCATCATCTCAACTGCAGCTTGCTCAGATAGATTGTAGCTTTGAAAGTTTTAATAACGTGCAGAGAAATGAATCCAATACACTAAATGCACTTTCAGCTGTATTGTATAGCAACGAATAGTGCAGCATGGTAGCTTCCAGTATAGAGAAGCACAATATGTACAATGTAGATAGCCTTGGTTTTGTTCCATTAGGAAAATATGAAGATGTAGATGTACTTGTTCAACATGGATTTTGCAAGAAAAAAGAAAGTGATCCGAATTGCCCTAAAGGACATCCATGAGAAAAGCGTTTCCTATAGCAGGTCTGATGCATGATGGGAGACTGCCCTAAATGTATACACAAAGATTCAGACTTTCTGTGATGACAGATGCCAATCTCGTTTCCACAACACAGGCCTTGCAATGACTTTCAATTCAAAAAGGCAATTCTTCTGAAACCCACCATCTGTCTGGAGACATTTGAGTTACAGTGCACCGAATCCGGAACATTATCAGAGTGAAAACGTAGACTTATGAGCCCTGTTTGTGTTTTTAGGGATGTAAAAGAAGCTGCATAACTAGGTGGAGGCTGTAAGCCTTAGTATAGGCAGGTACTCTGTGCTTTAAGGGCTGTGGATTCCCTGACCCACCCTGTATACAATCACATAAAATGTGTAGCCTTTGAGTTAGTGATGAAGCCAGAGGTCTATACTGGCCTCTACCCTCTCAGCCCATGCCAACTATACCTCTTACAGAGGCAGCTGGGTTCAAAAATCATTTAGTTATTTCTTGATGGTGGAAGCCAGCCAGACACAGAATCATTCCCCAAAGAATTTGTTTTATAATAACTCAAGCATGATTCTATTATTCATGTTTTTACCTTACAAATAAAAAAACAAAATAGAAAGAAATAAAAAACTACAGATAAAGTTCAGATAGATAGAAAATGTTCATGCTGTACTGTAGGGTTTTGATTGTTTTTTTTAATCAATAGTACCTGGGAAACAATGGTATATCCCAAGGCCAAGCAAAAACATTAAATAAATAAATTAATTAATGAGTACTTCTTTTGATATTGTGAAAGACAAAAGGGAAGCGGCCAGAGCAGTCTGGAACAATTCATGGTGCTGGACTTTGGCATGGGAGTATGATATAATAAAATATAATAAAAAGATATGAATCATAAACCTGTTTTACAGACTTCTTAAAGGTTTTAGCGTAGCATCTAGCATCTAGTAGAGAATATTGGTCACTATCTACAGCTACTCTTCTCCTTCTGTCATCTGAAGATGAATAACAGAATTTTCAATAACTGAATTTTCAATCTCCCAGGAGTTTGTTTTATGACTGACAGCTGCAACAAGACTCCATTTGTTGTAACCAATATGATAAGAAATCGAAATGCTTGGATGGCAAAATGTGGTGAAACCCTTGCCATGTAGAAAAAAAGGCTGGGTGCACATTTTTCATAAAAATGAGCATGTATGAGAAACAGACAAACAAGCAAACAAAAACATAAATGCACATTTGTTGGCCATGCACTGCATTACTCCGGTTCATATCAATGGCCCAATTATTTGTTCATTGATTGATTGTTCTCTTAATCAGCATGTTTAACCCTGACAATTATAGCCTGATACTGCACAGCATGGCTCTCCAGAGGAACAGACACTAATTCACTTTGATATTTGATTGACATTAATTTCACTGACATCACCTCCATCGCACAAAGGTTTGCCATGTGTTGGGCAGATGTGTGGATTTGCCTTTTTTCCAGTGTTGCTATCACAAAGAGCACTGTGACATCACAAAACCAGATGAGCCTTGAGACCAATGAGTCATCTCCGATTCTACCTCATGCGCAGCTGAGTTTTTCACTCTTCCCAAAAAAATTAGGTTATTTCTAATTATATCACTGCGCACTCATGTTCCTGTTGTCCTCTCCAATGGACTGCAGCAGGCAGCATGAGTCTTGCCCCTAAGCCACTTACGCACATAGTTTGATCTATTATTTACATAATGCACACATTCATATTCATTAAGGTAGTTTGAGAGGTCTTTTCAGGTGTGTGTGTGAGAGGGAGAGAGAGAGAGAGAGAGAGAGAGAGAGAGAGTATGTCTGCGTGTCCAAAAGATTTTTAAAAAAGTGTTGTCATGTGTTGCCATCTACAGTCTGGTTCTCTTTGAACCCCCCTGCTTCCCTGACTGATGTAGCTGTAGGATATTGGTTAGGGAAACGGGTTTCTCATTTCAAGGTTGCGTAGACAAATCCTCGTGATTCATTGCCATTGTGCCACAGATCAAATAACTTTGCCAGAACTGCTGGAGCAGACATCTGGTAAAATAAATACACAACGGGTACTACCATAATCTATGTTAATGCTTTCCCAGAAAACAGCCTTGGTTAACCAAATTAATAAAAGAATGAATAATTCCCTAAAACCAACTGACATTAAAGCTCAGTGTTACATCATTTAAAATGCAAAAATATAACAATGGAAATGTTGTGGATAGGCATAGAACGTAATACAAGAACATTAACTTTCCTCTATGTGCACACAAAAGTCAGACCAAGGCTTGGGCTTGGCAAAGCATTGCAGGGTTGTCTGAGGATTTTGTTATCCCTAGGAGAACAAAAACACAAATTTGCCTTTCATTATCTTTTTTATACTGTTATATAAAATAGTTTCAAGTCTGTTATGCAACTCATGTTATTATACATTTTCGCCATGATTCAACACAACAATGTGGCCGTGATACGCTTATGATCTTAAAAACAGTAACTGTGTAAGAGCATGTCTAGATGCTATCAGGGCAGCAGTTAAATGGGCAAGGCAGAGACTAGGATTCAATCAACATTTGTCCTTAACAAAACTGCCTCACAATTTTCGGCGTGTGACTGCTAAAGACAATCTTTATTTTTACCTTCACTGGCTCAGTTCAGCACATTCAGCAATCGTAAATTAACTCACCAAACTTTTCTTGGAGAGAAAAAGCATAGGACTCTTAATCAATTGTGAGTAAAACTTAAGGGCAAGTGCATTTTTGGTAGATCCAAGTTTGTGCTACATTTTTGTGTTACATTTTGTGCTAATAATGATAGGAAACTGGAGCACAGCTGCAGGCATAACTGTTAAAAGGGTTGGACTTTGTGGTGTAATTACCGATAGGTATGACCAAACAAAGTGTTAGCTCTCATGCCTTTTAAGAGCCACCTGCATTTGCAGTTTTTCATGTTGTTAGTTTTGCTTTAGTAACATTGGACATTGATAAATAAGCAAACCAGAATTCAAGTTTTCACTTTCCACTTTTGTAGTGACTGATTGTGGTGAAACAAAAATCATGAAGCATGTAGTATGTGCAAAACTATTCTGTGGGTGCAAAAACACAAAGAAAGCATGTGATTGGCTGAGATAGACTGTCAGTTCCAATCATAAATCATGTCACTGAAATTTCATGTGCAGAACGAGTACCGAAATCTGGCCCTAGCGTGTGATGAGTTGGCATGGGCAGCATGTCGTTGACCGATGTCAGAAATAATCCATGAGAAAAGGCAAACATTAGTCAGGCTAATTCATAGCAGTCCCAATAAACTCACCCTGTTCTCGCAGCACTCCCAGCTGCTGAAGATCTGCCTCTGAAGACTTAGTCACCAAACCAAAGATACACGGTGGGCGTGGACGTTAGCTTTATGCTGAGCACGTCAACATGTCCAAGGCCAAGACAGCCCATAAACCCGGGAAGGTGATGAATCATTTCCACCACCCAGGTAGCAAGCTGTAATGCTCCCCACTGAGGAATAATTATCATTTGCTCCAAGATCTAAACCGCCAAATGGGCTTGCTTGGTAAGGTGACCCCCCATCTCATTGCTCACAACAAACTTGTCTGGATTCTGGTTCTACAGCTACAGAAGCTTGGAAAAGCCAGCAGCGGTAGACTGGGAAAGAAGTGCTGGCAGCCGCTTCACATACATTTCAGGGGTCGTGCTTGCTTTGCACGGGCCCACAAGGATTGGCTGAGGATATTGCAGTGATGGAAAGGAGCCAACCGTTGTTTCCAGGCATACTAAATTGGTGTGAGAAATGCAACAAAAAAACCCCAAACAAACAAGCATTTAACTAATCACATCTTTAAAACTGTAAGTTAAACTGACCTCTCACTTCAATTTGGAAAGGCAAGCGAATCTTCACATTAAATTAGACAGCTGAGGAATTCAGGCATTGCAGTAACTACCCTCATTTAGGGCTACTGCCATTAACATTATTGCATCAAGCATTCTTATGGCTTGCATGCAGTTGCTCTGCACTTTAATTACAATACCCATTTAAAAAGATTCTCAGCGGATAATGTAAAATATAGTGGCATTAGCATACTGCTAATAATGTGCTTATTAGCAAGTTAGTTGGAATTCCATTAGTACGTGACTCACTGATTAATGGATAAAATGAATGAAAAACGAATATGATTTAACAAACTCTATGATGTTTTATGTATTGGGTTTCACTTCTCTTACATCATTTTAACACATATTTAAACCAAATCAGTCCATCTTTTGGACATGTGATTAGTTTTCTGTTAATTGGAATGGAACTGAGTAAAAATGAATAACCTCTCCAGCTATGCCAGAACAGATTCAAACTTTGGTGTGCTCCTAAACTACAAAGTAGTCATTGACAGGGAAACTTACAGTTAAGAGAAAATGGCATAACATGACAGGTCAGATTTGTAAGTTGATAGAAATTATTTCCCTGGAAAAGATTTGGAAAATATACCTAAGTGAGTCTGGAGAGGAGATGGTATCTGTGGTGTTGGGAGGGCAGCCTGGATTTTATGGTTATATGCGCTGCCCTAATTCCCTTATGGTCATCAGCCCAGCTCACGTCCAAACTGTGGGCGGATAAGATAAGCCAACAGAGCTCGGGAGTGAGAAATGGGTCACAATCATAAATACCCTTTGGTCACACAACTACTTAAAACAGCCATTCTCTCAAGCACCCAATCAAATACCTAAAACACCACATTATTGATGGTTAACATGGATCTACATTTGGAGTTGCCAGTTTAAAGCCGGAATGGGTGTGGTACAGCCCTCTTTGTTTCTTGGTAAGCCTTAATGTGTGCTCAGATGTAACATCCTTTGCAACATTCCTAATTGCAGGGGGGCCATCACCTCTCTCCCTCTCAGTCCTTTCCCCTACTGGACAAACAGCATGTGTGTGTGTATGTGTGTGTATATGTTTGGACCACAGTACCTTTTTATACCACCCAGAGATGATTCTGCCATGTTAAAGGTCTGAAAACCTGAAGCCTTGTGATGACAAGTGTGCCCCTCCACACAGCAGCTCAGCTATTAATTTGCAGAACTGTCTGCTGCTTTCTGTAAACTCTCCTCCCTAAACTCGGGTATATTAATGTTTTTTGTCGTTGCGATGCACATAATGAGCAGACTATGAAAATGACCAGCTTGAAAAGAAATTTTGTGTTCCCACAGGTTTGGCACCCAAGTGTAAAAATAAGCCCTGAGTAAACTTTCAGGCGCTTCGCCACCAGGTAATTAATTATGCGTGGACCAGGGAGGAGACGAGAGACCCTTCTGAAGTTGGGCCTGGAACAGGCCTCATTGCTCAGTTTTGTTCTGCAGCTCAGTTTTCTCTGCGTTACCCTGCTGCTCTGTTTTTCCACCATCGTTCCCTGTCTTCCTGCAACACTTTGGCTTTCTCCTTTTCGGTGTTCGGCAGCTGTTGTGGGTGATTCTCTTGTCATTCAGAGGTGAGACATGCAGTTAGTTGACGTAATGTTCATTTCCCTCATTCATCTGCACTGTGATCCATTCGTAATCTTGTTTTGTGTTAATGTCTCTTATCAATGTCTGTCAAGGTAATGGACCAGGTCTGTAGTCTAGACTCTGAGTTTGTTTAGTCTAATAAACATATTTAAAGTATTTATTGTGTAAGTGTACATTTCTGATTAAGGTTGATCCACCAGACTACTCATCCCTATCTTGAGCTTAGTGATTTAATTAATAGTTCATATTTTTAATACTAATTATTTAAGTAAATCTATTTTAACTTATTTTAAGTGTTGGTCAAGTGAGAGGATTTGCTATTTAGCATCATTGTGTTCGGTATTCAGAGTGCCAGACATTAAACAAGGGCATTAATTGCTAGGACAAACTAGGTTTGGGGAACTATTTTTATTAAATTCTCACTTCCCCGACAATGGTATATGAAATATGTGTTCAGTATTACTTTTGACTTCGCCCAAGTAAGGTTCTGTCAGTTGGCAGACACCGTGCCCCAGTGATCCCCAGTTTTGCTTCATTTTGAGTGAACAAGAATTCCCAATTCCCAGTTACAAAGACAGGCAGGGGGAGCACGAACTGTTGGAGGACAAAGGCTAATTGGACCAATAAGGCTGACAAGAGGAAAGAGACACAGAAAGAAAGTGAATGAAAGGGGGAGAAACATGTGGGGTTTGGGTAACCTAACCATAAGGCAGCATCCCCAAACAAGCAAACTGTAAGCAACCCAAAAGAAGAGTCCAATTTTTCTGTACACATTTATAAGGTAGAACTCTTGAGTAGCCTTTGCTAAGCTTCAGGGAGTAGGGAGCACTGATGCAGGCCTGGAGAGGCACCATGCTGACCCCTTAGGGTTTGAAAAGCAGCAATAGCCGCATGCAGGTATTTTCCGATGGTGACCAGCACTGTGGAATTCTGCACTGTGAAGGAAGGTTGACCATCTGGTCTTGCATACAAATGAGCAGCCAAACAGTCCTCAATGCGTCAGCTTTGGGTTCCTGGAGTTATTATGCAGTTACCTTTGACAGAAGAGATGAATCATGGGAAGGAGGAGGACTGATGAGATGGTGAAAGTAGACAAGCTAAATATGTAGAATATAACACTGGATTTTGGTGATGAATTTTTGGTCGTTGAAAGTCTGAATACTAATTTCGAACATTTTAGCTGAAAACAAGAAGATTCATAAAATATCCACTGGAAAATGAAAATATTTTCAACCAGCCTTGACATTCCCAGACATCAGAAAAGGAACTGTCCCTGAAGAGCTGAATGTTAAAATTTTTATGCAATATTTGCACTTAAACGAGACCTTGTCAATCTCTGTGCAATTCATCTGTGCTAGTTTAAGATACTGTGGCTTTAGTTCTCCATGTCAGACGACAGAATCTTCTTATATATTCTATCTTGCAGAAACAACATCAACCCATTAGCCCCTGTAGAAGCTGAATTATACAAATCTTAAGTTGGCAGACTTTGGTGATATGTTAAATGTCTTCCCTAAACCTAAAACCACTCCCTCATTGTGACAAAAAGGAACTTCCTCCATGTGGTCAAGTGATGCTCTCAAAACAAAAACCATCCTTGCCTGTGTCCGTGGGCGGAGATGTGGGAGTGGTTCCTGACGTGCGGCTTCGCAGATGTTCCACCGCGGCTTGGATGTCGTGGGAATAAAGCCACTGCGCTGGCCGCTGGGCATGCAGCGTCGTGGAGAGGAAACTAATCTCCTGTCACCAGCGGTTCAGCCCACTAAATCCCCAACCTCCGCAGCTCTGACCCATCCACTCTGACGTCAATGCATGGATTAGCTTCTTTTCATGTATCCCTCTCCACCCCCCACCCCCCCAGAACAAAATCTTGTCTTCCACAAACCCAAGCAATTATACACCCTGTATAATGTAAAGCATATATGTTAAGGAAGCTGTGCTGGATTCCCCCTGTACATTCTACATAGGCTGTGCATAGAGAGCAGCTCCTCCCTTACGGGACAGCTGGTCCTGGTGACCAGATGTTTCTTTCATATAAACACATAGGGGGAAAGGGCTCCTCCAGCTCAGGGATCCGAGGATGCTCTCCCATGATGCACGGCGTGGGCAGAGAAAGGGAATGGCAGACGGCACATTGCAACTATCCATCAGAGCGCGCGAATCAGATTAATTCCTGTAAAGCTGAGGACAGGAATCTTATGCTCCACCATAGAAAAAGAAAAAAATACCTGAGGATTTTTTTTTTTATCTATGGAGCTTAAGCATGCTGAAATGTTTCATTAAAAGTACAATATTTCATGACAAAAATAAAGACATCAAAAAATATGAAGAAAAAGCACAGAAATGGACCACAGCCAAGAATATCACAGCCCAGATTAGATAATAAAAAAACAATTGTCTTTAACTTTGACTCAAATTTCATCACAAACAGTTAGTACCGACTTTATCATCAAAGCATGAAGAATTAGAAACTCACAAAAAAGTCTCCAATAATTGTATTACAGCTGTCATATATTCACCATCTCATGGAAAATGTTTCACAAAGCCATGGCCTACCAGAGACGGGTACCATGCTAGGACTTTCCATAAATCTCCTCTTGCGTTTTAAGTACAATGCTCAGGGCGTCATGTGAACTACTCTAAGTTGAAGATTATGGATCTGACAATCAACTCTCACCTTCTCTATCCTCACCCTCCACCAATTAATTTATCTAATACAGAGGGCTTATTTTAGTGGGACAAACTGATGGAGAACGATCAGAACAAAGTGTTTTACTTTGAGTAATTTTTGCCATGCTTACCAAAAACTACAGTATTTGGCATGAATTTTTCACTAATACACTGTGACAGTAATGACAATCGTAACAGCAGTAGTACCATGTAATGCAGTATCATGGCACCACAAGTCCGGACTGTCTACAGGGATCCCAAAGTGCATTATAAGAAGATGAATCCACATCAATATCGCAAATATCCAATTTGAGGTGGTTAGGTTTTCATAGTTTGAAATTGGGCAATTAGACAATCTCCTCTAATCATACAGCTGGGACTGCCACGGTTATTAATCTATTGCATTCAATCTTATCAAAATCTAATTAAATAAAAGGCCATTTCAACTAATTAGCAGTAGAACAAAATTATTTTAGAGAATTGGCTTTTAACAGTCCAGTTGCTATTTGTTACTCCAATTAGAGCCATAACGAGCAGAGATAAACACACTCCCACACGTGTGGGACAGCTGCCCTTCGGATAACAATGCAAGTTAAGGTCCTAGTTTATTTTTACCATTAAAAAACAGGGCTCTTCTTTCATTGCCAAAAAATTGAAACAGTACTGAATCTCTCTAGGAGTGGATGGCCTATCATAATCTCCACAACAGCATGGTGTGAAGAACCCAAGAGTTTCTTTACAGAAGTAAAGACTAATCAATAAACACAGCAAGTGTTCGGTTGCAGTCACTGCCGCTAAAGGCGGCATAAGCAGTAATTGATAATGAGAGGGCACTGAGTGAAATAAGAATAAGAATTTTTTTCTATTCAGGTCCGCTTTTATCCAATATTAGGCTTTCATTAAAGACCTGATTCAATTTTACTTTACAAAATATGCATGTAACAATTCTGAAACTCCAAGAAAGGGCAAAAAATTGCTTCATGTGACTGTAGCCCTCAAAGTGAGATGAAATGCAGAACATTCACCAAAGATTCTTGTATTATGGGGATTTGTTTGTTCCCTGTTACCCTGCTACATCCCTGTGTTGATTCAAACATCTTTGAATCAACACAGTGCACACCACTAAGCTAACAATCTTGGTGGAGGTAAGGAATATTGCATCATTCCAATCCTGCTCAGAGACATTTGTCATAACTTTCTCACCAAAATAGAGTCAACAGTGTTTTTAATTCAAGAAAATATTCTCCTTTTTATTATAATTTTGCCACAAATTTTGCCGGTAATGTATTTCATTCCCTCTATGACAGACCAGCTCACCCAAAGCAATGACACTACCTCAGTTTACCACTAGATATACAGCTATAAAAGGCTTCATAGAAGTCATAGGAACCAAACAATTGCTTGCTCATTTCTTGTTCTACGAATTTCCACTTCAAGCGCAGTCACTTTCAAAGTGATACATAACTTTTAAGTTTTATTATCTTGTATGATTCATCTGAATGTTTATTGCCCTCTATTTTCCTCTTCAGAACATGATCCCTTGCAGAGAAAAATTGCCCTACTTCACCCTTCCAACACCCTCTCATGGTAATGCATGACAAATTCACAAGAAATGAATTTGTATTTATCCCCAATGTACTTCCTTTGATAACAGTAATGACATCAAATGAAAGAATCAACTCAAAGCGAGACAGGACGGCATGAACAGGTCAGCCATCCACAGGTAAAACTTAAAAGTAGGGAGATGGCGGTTTGCAAACACGCTGCCTTCTCAGGGCTTCACACTTTCGCTGTTTCCGCCCAAAATTCACAGAAAGTATGAGGGCGGGCCACTGATCAGGCTGTCATAACAACACTGCATGGAATCTGAAATATAAAAATAAATGCAGTAGTAATGAAATCTTAATTTTCATGGTAATAATTGTTGGTAATTAACTGTATTTAAATAATAACGGTAATCTTTATAATAACAGTGAACTGCTACTGCAGTAAACACGTTACAATTTTTGTACATTTTTTATAATACAATTCAACACCATGTTGCTATTTTTCTTCCACAGTCCACTACTTGCCTCCTTCACAGCAGCATCAATCCTTTTTGAAATACTTATATGCAAATTTTGAATTGTTTGTAGTGTGTTATTGGACTATTCTTACAGCAATTAAGTCTCCAATTGGAGTTTGTTAAAACAAAATTTAGGAGAGGTAATTTTAGACAACCCTTCACTCAAATACCTCTATCTGTCCAATCGGGTTGTCTACACAGGTATTAATTAACCACATACTTTCTCTCCTATCACTCTCTCTGCTTCCAGCATCCCTCCCCCTCCCCATCTTCACCGTCATGTCTACTTTCCTTTCCTGTGTATTTCACTCTCTCTTCTCAGTCAAGAGGGGGATCACCTCACACAAATAGTGAGGCATGACGATGCCCCCCTGAACTCCAAACCCAAGATAAAATATCCGTACTGATATGCAACTTGCCACACCGTAACAAACTCCTTCCAAATGCTTTCACGTTGTCTGTAGGTTCATTCTCCTGAATTCTTTCATAAATTAGGCAAATTCTACATTTCACAACTGTGCAGAAATGTTCAAAGATTATGTTTACTTCATCCTAGTGTTCATGAACTCATGAATCCATTCAGAGGGGGAGTTTTTGAAATATGTCCAATATTCATGAGGAAGCAATATTTGCATGATAAGGAGCTCATGGTTTCCTAAAATAGACGTAAGTTTCTTGGCCATAATTTTATCATGCAGAGTAAATACCAGATCCACCACCAAGTTCAACAGTTGGGAACAGACATTCTAGGTTGAAAGCTTCCTTTGTCTTCCTTCAGCAATTACCCAATCTAGATGGAGCAAAAAGAGCAGCTCAGAATTCCAGGTTTCACCATTTCACCAGGTTATGTGTATTTGCCTTGGTTATAAGCAGTTTCTGATTGACAGTGCTCCAATATATGACAGGTTTTCTGCTGAAACTGGGTGATGGAAGGACAGATGTTTGTGGTTATAGAGAAGTATAGAGTTTTGTGGTCATTTTTGAGGCCATTGTTTTGTTTTGTTAGCAGTCCTGCTAAAGGGACACCTTCAACATTTTGGAAGTCTCAGGGGGACCACCCAGCCCTAGTGAAAACTTACAAAATCCTAACTTCCCACGGGCTTCCAGTCATTGTACTAATTCTACGTACAGATCAGTGCTTTGGTTGCAGAAAATTCTCTGGAAAGCACAAATTGTAATTAAAATGAGCTTTTCTTTTCTTTGTAAGAATGAGCTTTTCTGTTCTTCGTAAGAAGTTGAAAGTATATAATTGCCTACATGTCAGAGTATTCCTTTGATTGTTTTGCAATGGCTCATGACCTCTGTTCCTCCTCTGTCCACCTGTCCAGTGTTCCCTTACTTGGCATTTGCTGTCTTGACATTTTTCCCCTTGGCACACTAAATAATTTTGTGGTTTCTGTGACTGACACACCTGAAATTCTAGCATCAGCTCTTTGACCCCTTTCAAAATATGTTAGATCTTGCATGCTGTTTTAGAAACTTAAGTAATAAAGTGCAAATTTTAACACTTCATATCAGAGGTGTTTTTACTGTTGAGATTGATTATGATTTAGTTTTGTCATGATGGAAGTTTTTTTTTTAAATATTGGTTATTCCATTATTTAGTGTCCCCCTGGTATTCTGTTCAGCTATAATGTCATAATTTGACTCATTAATGCTGTTTTCAGCACTTTCAAACATGTCTCATTTACATGCTGTTTCTTTGCTGCATGACCATGTTGCATTTTTGGTCATACTGCAGAATGGACATGCTTCTTATGATGTTGCTTAAACTAAGCATTTACCATAATCACTTATGTTCCCTTACTTTGAACTGTTTTATCAATGTAATGCAATGAAAAAAATCAAATATACAATTCATATGAACTGTGACATTATTATTTATTTCATTATTTCACATGTTTTGTTCTTGACTTTGTGAGAAAGTATATCCTGTAGCATTTCGTCTCTGTTGTCACATAGTGACAGGCTCGGTGACAGTCGGACTTCTGAGAAAATGAGACTTTTGATTTTCAGGCCCATTGCGCCTTTGCGCTCCATTATTTATTTATTTATTTTATCTGACAGACCTATGACATAACAAAAATGGAAAACAGAAAAAAGGGCCAATTTTCAGGTGCAAGGATACGAAGATGGATGACATTGAGGAATTACTCTATGATTTCTACCAATGTGAAAGCCCGAGAAAGCTGTTCAGTCGAGGCAAATGTGCAGAAACATGTCTAGGAGTTTTTTGTCATCGTATTATCTATTTTCTCCCTGTGAATCTGCGCAGAAAACAATGATGAGGACCATTACACAACACAATGCATACAACAAGCAGCAAATAAGAAGGTGCGACCCCAAATCATACAGCCAACAACATTTTTTGGAAACCAAGTCATACATTTTCCACCCTTTCTACACCAGAGATGTACAGTGGCTATAACACCACTGTAATACCAGCCCATTCACTTCTGACCATGAACTTTTACAAAGGCTCACTAACTACTTTTTTTGAGTTTATTTATTTTTCCTACGGTACTGTGGCATCATTCTCTTTGGTAAATGAGTATTGGTTGAGTATTGTATTGTAGCTAATACTTTTTATGGTCTGTAGTACCACCTCTCTTGCAATAATGTTACTATGCAATGACAGAAATGCAACACTTTGACTTGCATTCTTTCTCATGAATGTAGTTTCAAGTAAAATTAGGTTTGCACTAAACACATGCAAATGTGCGTGTGTGTGTGTGTGTTTGTGTGTGCAAAAACCTTAAAAACTAAGCCACTTCAAATAACTGCCTCATCACATTCAAATATGATAGGACAGAACTGTCAGATTATGTGGACGCTCTCATATTTTTTTCCCTTCTTTTTTGAAAAGGGAGATGGGCTAAGACGTGACTCTCTGTGCCCCCGTCTGTCTTCCGGGTTGATAAAAGGCAGGCTACGGAATGTCATTGTTAATTTGGAATGGAGCTTGGACGAGGGAAATGGGCGCTGCCAATACACAGTGCATTCCTGATACTGACCTCCAGAGACCTGGCTTCTCACTCAAGAAATAACGGCACACATTTACTGCATCACCAGTTACTGCAACAGTAAGGGAACTGCAGACATAGGAGTCAAATACTTTCCAAAAACAACAACCATTAATCATGTATTTGATTATTTATTTATTTTGATTTTTTTTCCAGTGGAGTGTTTAGGTTGTAGCGTGTGAGTTTTCTATTGCTTTTTATTTGAGTTGCGTTTCTTCTTGTGAATTCTAATATTACCACATTAGCCTTTTTGGTTGGACCTTTAGGTTGTGTTCATGTTAATTATTCAGAATAACTAATGTATTTTCTACTGCTTTGCTGTATTTGTACTCATATATATTGATAAAAAAACAACAATACATTCTATTCTTTGTTTTTACCATGAGAGGACTGAACACAGAAAGTATTGTGCAAGCGGGTAAAACATATATGCATAGGTTTGCCCACAAAGGGCAAAACCATATTATCTTCTTACATCTCATCTTCTTATTTTGATCGCACACACAAATTGCAGAAAGATAAAGGAAAAATAACATGTTCCGAACACTGTCCTACGAGGAGAGCACTGTGTATACTGCAGTGAAGTAGTAAGGTAACAGGATACCTAGCTGCTACATGTCACATGAAAACAGATCAATATTTCTTTTACTTAGTGAAACTGTATTAAGTTTATTTTCAAGATTACATTAAAGTAACCAAAGTTACAGTACACAGATAAGGGGACACTCATAGTCTGAATAAATATTTAGTATTTTTCCTCATCGGTCTCATCCCAAACTGCTTCATCTAGCTGGCCTGACTGGGCTTTGTGTTAAGAAAAGAACTGTTTGATTACCTTCCATAACCCACCATATCAAATTACAGTACTGTATCGAATTAGCATCATGTGGCTCACAACCATGAAGGAAAT
Source organism: Albula goreensis (assembly GCA_022829145.1). Classification (NCBI taxonomy): domain Eukaryota; kingdom Metazoa; phylum Chordata; class Actinopteri; order Albuliformes; family Albulidae; genus Albula; species Albula goreensis. The sequence goes on from CM040752.1 coordinate 12,326,470, forward strand.
AAATGCCCATTTGTAATCTGTGCAGAATCGTATACACTAATACCTTGCAATGCCAATAACCGATCAATAAATTGTTGCCTGATCAACCAGAAAATCCATGTAAGATTCAGTTTTAGCTGACTCCAACTACTGTTAAAACCTACAGCTAAAATGCAAATCCTGAAGTTGGTTTATTCCTAATGAACGCACAAACTATAAACATTAACATTTATCCTCCTGTAATTTCTGATTGGTGTCTAATTACTGTTAACAGATTACAAATGAAATAGTTTGTCATCAAAACTAATTGGAATTTATGACGGATAATCTAAAATTAGTACTAACAATGTTGTTGCTATTAGACAGCACACATTTCTCAATCAGGTTTGCGTCTCCGTGATTACAGCTTGCCGAAAAACACTTAAAAACCCTTAAGGGCTTAAGGGGTAGGCAGGAAACCCTTAATGAATTTTTCAAAACCACATGTTGATGTGTAACAAAACACAGGTGTTCACTTTGCGCAACAGGAAAGTGTTTTGTAGAATATAGAGAGTGAGCCTATAAACCACATTTTAAGCAATGGAAATGTACCATACCTTGCAGAAAGGTTATATTCTCTCATAATGTGTAGAGAAAGTACATCCTTGTGTTACTGTAAATATTTAAGAGGTATAATGAGGACTGACTTTGCATTTGTCATAGCAATTTAACTCCATTACTGATACCAACAGGTATCTACATTTCTTAAAGTGATAATTAAGGCAAAATAAAACTTTATTGATGATCATTTTAAAGCATGCAGAAACAGACACACATTTACCAAAGATTCACTGCCACATATTCATGTATTTTCTTAAAAGTAACACTATTTGAAATTTCACTATGTACAAAAAAAGAGTTCCAGAGAGAGTACTAGATCACCGTTCATTATCATGAAATGGAATTTCTTAACATAGATAAGTTAGAATGTTATGATTCAGGATTGAGAGAAGACCCTTTTCAAGAGTTGTACCTCTAAAATCAATACCAAAGGATATTGGCAAAACCATACAAGATCGGCAGGAGTCATACAATCACCGTACATAAATTACACTAGCACTCTGTGAAGGTCAAATCTCTGAATGCTTGTTCAGAATAATAATAAGAATGGTTAACAAAAAACCTCAGATCATTTTGTAATTTCAGGTATGTGAATGGATTTCTCTTGGCAGTATTGAAAATTCTTCTTATGGCGTGAAACAGCTGATGTACAAATGTACAGAACGGATAGTAGTCAATCACAGTCAATCAAATTTCTGGTCAAAGTGAGTGCCACCCTAGAGGTCATAGGTTATATAGCTTTATTTACAACTCTTTGATGGCTGCGCTGATCTTCACATTTGATCAGGACAACCACTCTAAATCAGGCCACAAAACTGCTCTGTGCACAAAAACAGTGTATTTCAATCAGTGTTTTTTTTTCTGTTTGCTTGTTTTAATCTCACAACATATAAATGGCAAATGAAAGAACAGGATATTTACCTGATTATGTGCAAAGCATTTTACGTAATGGCTGAGGGCAGTGCTTCTCCAGAGGTCACCGAATGGGGGATTGGTGAACCCCAGCCCCCGTGCTGAACCTCCTCCTACCCCCTTCTGTCAGGATCCATTCTTACTTCCTGTGACTCAAATCCAGCTGTCACAGGCAGACAGTGACAGAATGCAGGAAAAAACCTCCAATTCACAGCCTTTTATCTCTCGATGAAAGCTGTCACAGAATTTGTGATCTGCAACTCATGGTCCATCTTGCTTGATTATATTCTCCAGAGAATTTGAGCGATTGTGCTAAACCAGTGCTCTGCCTCATGAGTCACAATGGTCTACTGGACCAGTCTTTCCAATTCCACTCTAGACCATTAACCTAGATAAGGTACCGCCATGATTTTAGCTATTTAACCATGAAATGAATATCAAAATCTGCATAGACCCAACATACTGGACCCAGCAGGTCTTCTACTGGCACATGCAAACATGCCAGAATGCTAAAATGTTTCCCTCTACATCAAAAGGAATTTTTTCTGGATTAAGAAACCTTCTGTTACATTATAGTAAACATCAACGATCATCATTACTGCTCTTGTGTGACCTTCTCCTTTGTGTAATTTTTCAGTTTAGTTTCTCTCACTCTGCTTTCCTTCAATAGCGTGAGTCCTCCAGTAGCCTCACAACCTACCCATACAATGGTGCCAAAAATCACAGGCTCTTTTTCTTTCTAATATTGACACATCATGCAGCAATCACAATTATCATAAACAAATCGCCGCAGACAGCCCGTGGTTCTGGGAGATGTGAAAGGCTTTTTACATCCCAGCCTTCAGTCCATTAGTCTCATTCTGGATTCTTTATTTTCCTCTTGCTAAAGGGAATGCTACTTACATTTGCCCTTTTCATTCCTTTTGACATCCACCCACCCTCCACCCCCCACCCCCATTTCCATTCAACAAGGGAATGGTGCTTCACTATCATTTAAGGCAACATTTTTGAAGTGCTTAAAAGACTATAAGCCAGCCCATCCATCAAATATAGTGATCTTGCTCTGCTGGGTAGGTGGACTGGAGTTCACTGAAGCTGACTTACCATTTCCGAATTGTTTGCTATCCACAAGGTGCCCCTTATTCAGATGGCAGCTTAAAAGGGGCCTATTTTCTCTATCTTTCCAGTGCCAACTTCAAAATAATTGCCCCGAGGAAGAGGAAACTTTTGAGTGACTTGAAAGACAGGAATGCTTCAATGTCACCGAAAACAGACTTGGATTTCAATTACAGCAGTTATTTAACTGCAAACAGGATGAATGTACTGTCATTAAATACCTATATAACCCAGTGCATCTGGACATTACCTGTCAATCCAAATAACTGAGGGGGACTGACACTAGAATCCTGGGCATGTAGCTCTCTGTTTGTCAGACATTGTTAGTGCTGATTTTGCTGAGATTTGTGAGTAAACGTGTTCTTCCTTGCCATTGGCAAGAGCACCATGTTCTGTTTGTCAGCGAAGGACCAGAAAACTGTCTTCTCATTGTTTCTGAATTAAAAATTGAACAAATGCTCGACAAACTCTGCCAAAACAAAAGTAATGCTGAAAGAGACAGGTTTCCTGAGCACAATAATGGGAGGAGCTACAGTGGGCTGTCAATCACAATGCACTTACTGGAAACCTCAGAAAACTCATCAGAGTAAAACTCAGGCAAATTGGTCCACTCACATTTATCTCTTAATATGACATGAATTCAACGAACTTGTATCCTCATTTCAGTAAAATAAAGTTTTTTTTGTCATGCTCAAACACAAAAAATCATTGCAATGATCAGTTGAAATCAGTGGTTTACTGATGAAATCTCACAATCTTGGTAAAAGTAGAAAAGCTGCAATGACTTGATTCAGCAGGTAAACATTTGTTTGATCCAAGGCTTAGTTGTCCAGTTTCATTTAAATCACCTGACCCAAGAAATCCTCAGATGCACCGAGCCTTATTACTCCACTGAACCACACAAAGTGCCAGAGAAGCAGCCTCCCGGTTCCGGCTGGGTGGACTTCCCTTCTCCTGGTTCAGGTCAGACTGGGAGGGTGGGGGGGTGGGCTCTTTTCTCTCTGGATTAACCTTTCCGACCCCCCTGCTGCTGTTGTGACTACTCGGGTTGTTTTATTCATTTAATTATTTATTTCTATTCTCTTTATTTTGCCATGGAAATCACATACATATTAAGTCAATCTATGTGTTGTATACAATAAATGTGTGCCACATACAAATGAGTATTTACAGAGTAATGCACAATTGGGTTACATTCATTAAAATACGAAATCAGGTCCTTTGAGTGACAGGGGAAAGGCACATTTATGAGTCCCCTGGACTGGGATTCAACCTCCACAGGATGTCTGTATTTCCGAGTCAATTAACAGCTATGGGAGGAGGGGGTCCGGGGTGAGGCAACAACTGACATTAGCCTCACCTGGATAAGCCCTTAGACTCATTATTTTCATTGCTCTCTAGTGACCTCCCCTGGCCATCTGGGCATCTGCAGGGTCATGAAATGAACATGATGACTCTGCATTCTTCCATCCTGACAACATAGGCTCTTGTCGATTGGTCTTGCACCTGTGGCAAAGGTTAGTGGCCGTGTGTGGAGGAATCACAGATTCTTCTTCACAGCCGATGGGGCTGCTCTCTCCAGTGTTTGCAGGGGACATTTCAGGTGCCCGGGGCCAACAACAAAAATACTATTATGTTGGTTTATCACCTTCCTAAGGTTAATTTGCAGTTACTGCAGGTGTGTACACTTGAGAAAAGGAGTTTTATTTGTTTTATTTAGGTTGTTGTTGTGTCTGTGTGTGTGTGTGTGTGTGTGTTTTAACTCATATTGTGTGAAAGCTGAACATGAAGCATCTTCCCCTGTTGATGCATAAAATTTCATGTATCATTCAATTAAAATAGTCCAAAAAAAGGACAGATGCTCCTCCACTATCTAAGGCTGACACGTACTGTACGCAAACACAATCAATTCCCGAAGTGCAATGAATCATTTCTGCAATGCATCTTTCATTTCTGCAGAGTGGCAAACCAATTAAGTGTTTTGTTCATGGCAAGGCTTCTGACTCAAAAGTGGTGATCAAACAATTAAAATGAATTACAGCGATTAATACTTTTTGCCCTCTAATAAATGTGCCTGTGATTGAGTGCTGACATCAAAAGCACTTCAATGTACATGAAGCACGTAATGCTCTTTGTCCAATTCAGGCACTGCGGACTCGGTGAAAAGGGAGGGAGATTGGGTTCCACACAGGAAGATTTCTCCAGTACAACTGTAATTCAAAATATTGTAGAAATATTATAGAAATTAGTGGCAGATCTTCAAAATTATCAAAGAGCAGAAATTAAACACATGAATCTATTCAGATAGATCCATTTAGTTACAAAGAAATGCTTACTTCTTACGACAGATATTTGGAGAAGCATTCTTGAAATCGTGATGTCTGTCGGCCATCGGTGATAGACCATGGTATCGTCCATCAGCCCAACCGTAATGCTGAGTATATTAATCATCTCGTATCCTCCTTATTTGTACGTTATATTTTCTACCTTGTATTTCATGATTTGTAGCCTTAGGGCTTGGCCTGAAATATATTAAAAAAGCGAAAAAAAAATCAATGTCGGAAATCCTTATGATTAAAAGCTCCACTTGGTGAAGGATAAACAATGCCTCAAATTTAAAAAACATTCATTCCAGTACAAAAGAGAACATGATGCATTTCCGAGAAATGCAAAACATAAGGACTTTAACAGTCCCATTGCTGACAAGTAAAAATTTTAAATACCCACCCAGATACTAAGGGAAAAAACATGTTGAAGCAACCTGGCAGATGTTTTCATATAAAGGTCCAAGATGCTGTTAGATCAGACATTATTTTCCACGAGCAAAGGCGGGTTAGTGAAAGAAACATATTATTGCGCCAAGACGTTGCCCATAAAAACAGGCAACAAGCATAAATGTTTATGGTGATCTTAAACCTGATGGAAATCCAACTACCCAAGTTTAATGATGCACAAAACTGTATGCCAGCCAATTTGACAACTGATATTAACTGTCGAAGCTGGTACCACCAAATCATTCAGAGATTTCTTTTGTATTTTTAAGTTCTGTTTTTTGATGTCACCAGAATGGTGTTGGGTTGCTATGGATACCAGGATAAAAGAGCAGAAAAAGAAAGTATGAGCAATGTATCAACCCCCTGTCAGCAGAATGGCAGAAAATGAAGATGAAAGTGATATTTTAGAAACTTCGTGGTTGGGGCAGTTTTCAGATTGTACTATTTGTCGTATTGAATAAATGGTTTGAGACATAAGATATGGCAACCAGACCAGGCTGGAATGAAATGTCAAAGGTGTACCTGCCCTTTGCTACACGATACCTTGAACTCTTTTGTGATCTTAATCCTGTATGATGAGAATATAGAGTCAACATCAGCATTTTATGTTTCAAAATATACTTGTTGTAGGTCTTCAGTGGGTTCTGACCCACCGCCCACACCAGACACACTGCACAACAAGAGATATAATGAACTGGCACAACGAAAGACCAAAGGTCCCTACCTAAGGGTCTATTTGCACTCTTTCAAAAGGATGAGTGACACCACCTTCTGCAGCAGACATTCACGAATGTCTCTACTGCATTCTCCTCTCAACTCCTCCAGCAAAATCATCCATCTGACGAGTATGAGGTATATTACCCAAGTCACTGGGACGACTGTAACCAAAATAAGTCTACAAGAGATTTTTAAGCTATGGCCCTCTCCAATGATACTGCTCGCTGAGATCCTGTGTACAGGTAAGTGCATGTTAATGTAAGGAGCCTGTGGAGAGGCGTAAACAAATACTTGGATAAACATTTACCTCCAAACTCAACAAGATTTCAATATATGTGATGTTTTTTAAATGGTGTGGGATTAATTTTCCTTTTTTTAGACTTCCACCAAAGAAGTCTGTCTTATCAAAGCACAAAGATCATTGAAAGTAATTTCTGGAATTCTGTAAAGTAGGTCAGAGAAATTGCACAGAAATGAATGCATAATGTTTAGTCACTTGTGCCACTACAGTTTATCCACTCAGTCTTTGTGTTGAACATCAATCCGCATTAACAACATGTTTCTTCTCTGTTCAGAAATATACTTGAATGTTTTGTGGGGTGTAACTCTGCATCAATTGCATGCATTGGGCTTCATAGATACAGATTTATATTTCTGACACTTTCTGATTTATGGAAGCGATTTATGATTAGAGAACAATTACCTCTAATGGAAATTCCTTCAACGTCACCATCAGAGAACAAGTGGTCTGCTGTCATGTTGTGCCACTTCATTGCACAAAACACCTTTTTTGCTGCCAATAGCAGAATGGCCCATTGCCAAAATGTTTACCTGCATGGACTTGCCTCAAAGACCTCAAAATCAAATTTTCCAGCTCATTGCCATGCTAATCGTCCATTATTCATTATGCAGTACCTATCTGTAAGTAAACATCTCAAAGTTGCATTCATGTTAGAGAATACTTCCAAGACTGTGGGGACTAAAGACTATGCAGACCTTACATGGCAATGGGAGAATAGGGAGTCAAGCTGAATGGACTAGAACTCAAATCAATATGCATGTTTTCTCTACAATTCTCCTCTATTTTCTCTATTTTTATGCTGCTACTTTTTTTAGCCATTTCACCACACCAGTGTCATTTTAAGAACTTTAAATCAACTTCTGAGTCAGATCTACAAAGTACTGCAAGGACCGAATGTGCACAAACACACACACGCACACACACACATAGATACAACCATGCCGGATGTTTAATATAATGCTGAAACTGAGTAATGCTTTACAAAATCACAAATATAGTAATATACTGTAAATTTTAACGCAGAAAGGTTTGAGCAATATCCAGTAATATTTGCATATATGAATGTGGTATTAACTTATAGGATATACAGTGTATTCAAACACATGTACAGTATCCATCATATATTCCTGATATGGTCTTCATATTTTACCATACATTTACATAATGATTTTCAAAAAGCATACGGGTAAACAATCAACATAACTCCAGCCAATCAGTGTAGCTTTGTGTGAATGCTGTACAAACACCTCATAAGTATGCATACATGTACGTGTATATTGCACATGTATAGCGCACATGCAGAAACATCAAACTGCATCACAGTGGTGCAGTGTGCAATGCCATTGCTTCAGAGCTCCTGGATTGCAGGTTTGAATCTGGTTGGTATATACCCATTTGAAAGCTCATACAGGGACAAACATCTACTGTTCCAATTTGGCTATGATACGTTGTCACGCCAACAATACAAAAAGCCTGTAGAGTTCATTTAGCGTGGTGAGCCTCTACAACTCAGATCTTTAGCAGCAGTATGGAGGTGAACGCACAGCAGTCTGTGGTGCATCAGGCAGCCAACAGCACTACAAGGATGCCCACTGTTTACAGACTGTATCTAAAACTGAATATGGTGGAAACAGTATGCATTATTTGCTATGCATTCAAAATGTATAAGAGAAAAATGAGTTTACATGAATGCACATGCTATGGTGCTATGCTTGCATATCTTCTCATGTGTAATACTGGATGTCTGAGTTAATGACATCTGCGGTCATTTGGTTAAAGCACCCCTGGTTGATTTCACAGAGCAGGGTACTATGAGCAATTTTGTTGCTCCATCCTTTTGAGCTTTTGTAGAACCTTATCTCCGGGTGACCACATAAAGATACAGTCTCCTTCTCTTCCTACAGCTCTCCAGCTCTGATTCAGTCAGCCCGCCCGCATCTAACCTTCTATTGTCAACAGGGCCCTAAGTGAACAGGGCACTTGCTTACATCTTGTTCCTCTACACCGACTGACCATGTGGCTAGATGAGCTTGCCCTCCTTTGATAGCGGAGAGGGTAATAGAAGCGCACCCAGGTTTGTGACATTTATCACTACGCCAGATCACAACCAGAACATTTTAAACTCTCAGTTGTTTTCCATCTCAAAATAACCCCCCCCCCTCCATTCTTTTTCATACTTTGATTCTTGGAAGATATTTCTTTCTCCAGTCAACGATGCCTGTTGTCATTAACTGCAAAGGAGAACAGCTTGTCCACACTCCTCTTTCTCTTGTTGTATATTTGCTGATCTGCTCCTTACCAGGTGTATTCTGAGCATTGACTTTGAACCATGAAGACTTAAACTCAACTCATGATTGACATGTTAGTCAATCCCGCTTGTTCCCTGGAGTCTTGCGTGTTTGTTTTTCCTCCATCCATCAGCTATCAAGTGTACCAACATCCTCACTTTCGTTGGACGGCTGTTGATAACTCCTGGCCTGCAAAACATCTAATCTATAAAGACTGCAATTAAACACTTGTCAGTTATGTGATGTCATGGTGCACTTCATTAGGTAAAAAAAAAACAGAATTAGTTTATTTTTTTGTTGTTTTCTCCTTTTTCTGTCATCTAATGTAATGAGATACCACAGACTTGACAAGTGTTTAATTGGAGACACGCCCTGAACTAAACAATTTTTAAGAAGATGTGTCCACAACAGATAAAACTGTCTTCTATACTATGCCTGTTTCAAAGACATATTAGGCTAAAGCACTGCTTCATTAAAATTATTATTTTTTTAGAAATGCATATTTTTAAATAACGACTTTCACCCTACCCCACTCCAAGCCTTCCTAGTAGGACACAGTGATGTGATAGTTAGGGGACAGGTAGCCTCACCTGTCAGACCCACAGCTCTTAGAGGCTAGTAGAGGCACACGATCATGATGCAACCTCGAGTCCTTCACATCGACTGTCCGAGTCCCAGCTGTGCCACTACCAGCCATGGCTGATTAGTTTGGTTCAGCTTAAGTTCTGCTTATGTCAATCAATTTGCACCAAGACTCAATGAATGGTCCACAATCAAATGTCAATAGCTGATAAGTTTGAACCAATCAAAAGTTGTGCTTTCAACATTATATGCTAGTCCATTTTTGCTGCATCTCATTTTCCTTTCATGCGTCAATTCTAAAGGACTGGGGTTTTTAACATAGAGGTTGCAGGTTCAGATCCCTGGAGGGAGCTTCCATTCTCCCACAGAGCAAATTATTTAGCCTTAAGTACTTCTACGTATATCCAACTGCATAAATGTATACGGGGAAACACTCACAGTAAGCTTTGAAAGTCCATCTGAATAAATATGTCCATGTATAAATAATGATAACTCATAATCAATTATGCTAAAATAAAGCCAAAAAGCTAGCAGGTTGCTGGTGTAAAAATCATGCTAGGTGAAAAAGCTGCAGAGGAAGTCTCATTAAGCAGCCTCAACCCGACAGCACTGAGGACCCCTCCTCTGTCCTCTAACGTTACTAATTGTATGGCAAAGATGGATATGACTACAGTCTCCTGTATTTGTTTCAGCCCCAAAAGGGCTATTTTGTTTCTCCTTTAAGCAACAAAATTAAATTTCTCCAAACACAACCACATCCAGGCGTTGGAGAAGGGAGGAATTATCCCAAAACAAACAAGGATTAATGCACAAACAATGGACATGACTAATGAATCCAACATCAAACATCTTTACGATGTAACAACAACAAAACCAAAAAAATATCGTCCGTCATATTTTCTTCATGCCTGATGCAAGAATGGAAGCGTTTAATATTTGTCGTTTGTCTATATTTTTTGTGTCTGGGTGGGTCATCCTGTTTTGTGTATGCATGGGCTCGGTTATAGTGTGAATGTGGGTCCCACGGCATGGTATTGAATTGGAAGCAGGCCAATATGGCTGTAGCATCACCTGAGAGAGTGATCAAAATCAGTATTCAAAACGTATCATTTCACTCGAGCGACTCAAACTACCATCCAGAGCCTGTCTGCACATAGTAAATCTACACATGAAGCTTCTCCACCAACTTGTGAACTTAACTGTCTGTGTGAACTTAACTAGCGGACTGCACAGTGTGAAGTGGCTTGACATCGCATTCAGGGGGTCAGGTAGTCTGTACGTGGGTACATTGACAAAGGGTGTTGTAGCAATGAGCATAACTGCAAAAAATGGACAAAAACAGGGATAAAATAAAAACGATCCCAAACTTTAACTTTCAGACTTGCATCCTAGTCATTTTCCTTCACAAATACAGTTTGGGAATATAAATTTAGAGTTTTCTGAGCTCTGTAAAGTGCAGTAAAAGAACACTATTTGCAGGCAATGTTAGGGGAAAAAAGTAAAAGCCTTTTTTGTGAAAGTCAACACAACAAAAATTGGTCAGTGAGGGGGGTGGGGGTGGGGTGGGAGTGGGTGGAACAATTTCAGAAGTAAGTATTTTCATTTAAATGGTGGTGGACACCTACTGGTGCCACTTTCTGCTTTGTTCTATGCATACTCTTTTAAAATGTGTCAAAAAATGTGTCACTTTTGCATATGCCACTCCCCCTTGGTAGGAGTTGTAGCCTACAATTTGGACATACAAAGCTTGGCTACGGCTCACCAGGTGGTGCAGTAATGACTGAGACCCTAAGAGTGTTCAAGTCTACAGCTGATGCAAAACCCGAAACTCCGTAGACTGCTGGTGAATGACACGCCCTGTAGGTCTGAGTGGCCTGTTTTTATCCGTATATTTTCTTATGAAGCGGTTCACTACTGTGAAAAGTAGTTAATTAAAGATTATTATGATGGTTATTTATTAACATTTACTGTGATAATTTGTCTTACAATACCCAAGTTTAATAATCATAACAGCTTTGCCTGGTGAGTCAAACTGTCAAGTGATTTGCCACAGTTTTTTCACCCTCCGCGGTTAAAAGGTACAGCACTTGTTCACCCGCACCTCTTATCCTTCTGATGGCCAAAAATAATGTTGCATTCCAGCTACACACTGCAACACTGAAGATACCAATGAGGCACTCTGTGCTGCATCTGTCTGAGGTCTGAGTTCACATTCCGTGTTGCAAGTGAGCTAATAAAAAGCCTTCAAGTTCAATCAACCGGCTGCTGTTCCACCGATGTGCACCCATGTCAGAAAAATAAAGCATCAACATTGAAATGTGTCCTTGCATTATAACAGAGAGAGCACCCTGTAGATGGAATAGGTTATGAGAAACAGTGGTGCAATAATATTTCCATCGTTAGTTGGTGCATTTATTAGGTGTGAGGAATATCCGCATAAGCGGCTTTCTGATAGACACAGAGGAAACATGGCAGAAATATTCGCCCATGCAAAAGCATCGAGGCTCTTATGTTCACTACACACATGGAAGGGTTTCCCTATAGAAAATTAGATAGTTCTGTGCCGGGTTAGCTCTGACTAGCTTACAGCCGGGCATGAATCCAGCGTGTGTTCCTTCTGAGCCAAGTATTTCCAGTAATCAATTTATTTTAAGGTAAAATTATTGTTGCATAGCTGTCAAATGATATTGCATTGGGTAGGCCTAGTCAACGTGATGTCTTCTCACATGTTTTACAATGATTCGCATTTATTTGCATAGTTGTCAGTTATATCATGCCTGCAGTGGTGGGTGACAGTAGCACTCAGGTAACATCATAAAAAATCAATTGAAAAATATTATCATGATGATTTGAAGTGCTGCTGGTTTGATTGCTGGTTCAATACCAGGAGGTGCACAGTTATATTGTAGGTCTAGTTGATTCCAAAAGGCCTCAATTTCCAATGCATTTGTATCTCAGATGTTTTACTGTAGAACTAAACCTTGAACTTAACACAAATTCAATGATACTTAAAATCCATTTCACATTCCATAACTCTTCAGAGGAAAGCATATCAAATAAAACCATTTAAAATAAGTAATTATTGAGAATATTATCAAGGCAATAAGGTTACAGCTAAACACAAAGAAAAGCTTCCTCAAAAAGCCTTTAAGCTTTGACTACATTTTAACAGAAGCTTTCAAATGGTTAAGAATGAGAAAATTGCAATAGAGATGAGCCAGTGATTTTTTAAAAAAAATTTTATCTTATCCTGTCTCTCCACTTTTTCTTCTCTATTTTTTGAGAGAATACTGACAGCTATTTCTATAAAGGTAAGAACAACATGTCTTTTTGGACACTAGCTGTCCAGCTTGATTAAATTGTTGTTAATCTGACACTCTAACACTGGTGACATCAGGTCTTCCAGAGTATCAAGACGTAATTGTCCCAAGGTCTCAATGCAGGACACAAGCACAACACGGCCTTTACTCAGTTGTTCATCATTCTGTAGAGCAGGACAATAAATCACAGGATCTGAGTTCACAAGTGAGCTCAGTCAGTCAGTCCAATTTTTAATACCTTAAAAAATGTAAAAAAAAAAAAACAACCTTCTAAAATTACTTTTCATTATAAATAGTGAAGCTAAAACAAGCAATACCTCATTGTTACAGTAATTAACATCTATGACACTATTCACAAATTCTTTCTCTTAACCCACACAACAGTAAAAAACAATCTCCTCCTGAGAGCAGGTATATCACTATAAAATAAAAAACTAAATTCATTTCCCTTAGTAAGTTGCTCGGTGCTCACGTGGCATTGATGTCCTTCAAATAATGTGCATGATCTATGAATGTATTTCTGGATGAAAGAGCCTTACAAAAATGATTGGGAACCACAGATTGTAAGGGACATGAAAGATAGAGCTTGGTCATAGTAACCTCAATATCAGTGAAAAAAATGCTAAGGTAATCTGAGACACAGAAAATTTCCTGCAGTGTGCATTTAAGTTCACATCCGAAAGCGTAGCGGTTAAAAGCTTGTTTTTTATTATTAAGTCTAATTCACTGCGATAGTAATGGCAGTGAGGCCACTTTAGGAGACCATTGTGTGGAGGGTTTTGTCACCCTGCCTCTGAGCATGTAACAGGAACCAATTTGGACATACATGCACATACATAAAACCAGCTAATCTTGTAAAGACAAACAGCAAGCTACAGCTGCTGTAAGGGTGAATCAATAGCATTAAATTGATCCCCAAGGTGTTTCAAATCCCAAAACAAAACGGTATGTGATTGCTTGTAAAGCTTCCAGTACGAGCCCATATGTCACCAGCACTATAAAATCATTGAAGCTCAGCTGCTTGTCTTGCGGCTGTACATGCAGTGATTGTCCAACCATGCAATAAATAAATAAATAAATAACATTAATACATGCACACATACATACATACATACATAGATACATGAATGATGTATTTATGATGTTGCAACATAACCACGCATCAATTACTTACTGAACATTCATGTTTTCTTATTTAAACACATACTTTATATGGTTGATGGTTTAGTTACCCAATGTCTATCTTATGTTGAAAAAAGGCTAACTGTACAGGAAATTTTAAATTATACACATACTGTGTACGGCCCTCCACCCCCCTGCCCACCAACTTTGCCAAGTTTCGACCCATTTAAGTGGTCCTTCTGGAAAAACCAAGAGACTGTGCAGAAATTGCTCTTGAGCTCTGGGGAGAAGGTGGATGCACCTTACCAAAATGCTAATCACATCGAATCTACTCAGCGATGCATCATCGACCTGTCTGTAAGGACAATAACAAAACTGGCTCCTGCAACAGCAAACACGATTCGTCATGGGTCTGGCAGTGAACTCACAAAAGCCACTACCTGCACTGACACGTGACGCAAAGACCCTGTCAATTAAACCGTGCAGTGCTGACTTCCAGGAAAACAAGACAGTCAAATCCCCATGACAAAAAGCCAATTGCTTAATCTATGAAATCCCTTGTACATTACGTAATTATGCATGGAGTGATGGGACACCACTAAAGAGAAGACTATCCAGAATACCAGGTACTACTCACTAATCAATTGATGATGATTTGAAATCTTGACCTTTTAACCCCTGGTACCAATAAATAAATAAATAACCAAAAAAGTGACTGGGGAAAAATGAAAATTTAAATCACCAAGGCTCTTTTCAAAAATCATTTTAGCATGGCTGCATTGCTATAATACATGCATGTAATGTCTATATAATATAATATATAATATATGAACAGTATGTGTAACCAAGCTAAGTGAGCTCCCAGTGTGATACATGAAGCTAAAACACTAGTCTTTGTGCAAGTGATACATCCTACTGCCCACAATCAAGCCTTAAGCCTACGAGTGCCAAATAGCTACCACATAATGACAGGCAATTCTTACAGTGTTTTCCACTGACAGAAGGTTCCAGTCATACAAAGACTGAATCCTTTCATCAGTTGGGTGCCTCTGGTCTTCCTGAACTATCTTCACATGAAGTGCACACTTCTGATGCATTATGGGACTGGTAGAGAGTACTGGCTGGTAGTGCTTCAAAAGGACATATGTGCTAGCAAGAAGCTTGTTTGTGCTAAATACAATGCCTGATCAGCCCAAATTTGGAGTACAGTATAGTTTCTATACTAAAAGAAAATAAAGGAGAATGTGTGTTAAAAGACAATAGTCAAAACAACGAATATGAGGATGTTTAAACCAGATTCAGCCTGGAGTCACTGAAGGAAGATCAGCTGCAATCTTGTTTATATTAAATTCATTGTGCCACACAAAACATCAATAATGAGGTGTGGAAAATTATTTTAAATCATGTCTGACTTATTGGCTACACAGAGACTCCAATTATGAAGTGGGTTATTTATATTAAACATTTGTGGAAACAAAATAGATGATTACATGTGGGTTATTAATGAAAAAATATGTTATGCTACAATGGATATTGTGTAAGTGAAGAAGGAATATGTTGTAGATTTTCTGACAGTGGAAATATGTATGGATGTAGACAACTAACTTTTCATGCTAACATATTTAGTAACATGCAACATCTATTAATTTTAATGTTGTTCCATAGCCACTGCGCTAATTAAATAATAATGTTGAAGTTAAAATTATACCGCTAACAAAGTTGCTACTGCTATGAACTTGCACCCACTGAGGCTTTAAGATGTTTTCAAGGGGGAAATTGGCAATCTATTGCCTCCTTTCTGTAAACTGGCACTTTGCCTTCCAGGCTGAAGGGGGAATTTATCATGAAAATAGGTTTGGGGTGCACATGAAACATTACATTGTCAGTAAACTACCTGTGATACATAACACAATATTTTGCAGGATGAATTGTGTTTGTTTCTGTGGTTTTAAAAAAATCAGTCATTATGATACCTGCAGTTAAGGATGTAAATTTCAGGAAGAAAAAGTCTCGTAACGCCAACATTATATAGGAAACCCAGAGACAATTGTGAGATGCATAGATTTCGTGGGGACACTGGGGACATGCCCCCACCACTTTTTATCGTGGCCCATTATATGGCCCACTGATAAAAGGTGTGAACAGGTCGAGCCCATCGTTGTCCCGAGCACTTTTCAAAACAAACCGACGCCCATGGTGAGATGATGATGTGGCTTTTGACCATCATCCACTGAGTATCCAAGTCTGGCAACTGCAGCAAACGACACCTCCTTTTTGAGTTTAAACGTAACCAAAGCACCATGTGGCTTGCTAGCTACCCTAGGCAGCTTAGCTTTGACGTATGATAACTATAAAATCACATAAGCACAAATTCCAAAATTTTAAAAGCATAATTGTGACTGGATAGGGCCTTTAAATGCAGTGAAATCTAGTCAAGCCATCATATGTGTCATAAGCATGAACAGCGCTATCACACGGCAAGACCAGCAATGGTATGGAATACAGGAGCATGGAACATAATTCAAGACTGGAATGAATCAGATTAGCAATAAGTGGCCACACTGACAGAACAGTATGTTTAAGCTACATCTTTACTTCAATCCATAAACTTGGTCCTAACAAGAGTACACCTATCCTGCAGCATTCCAATCAATGCTAGACTATTGCCAGCAGGAACAGAGCTGACCCTAACTGGTATCGGGAACCGTCTCATCTCTCACAATGTCTAATGGTTGTCTTCTGAATATTTACATTTTGATTCGCTTTCAGTGAGAAAGCAAACAGTGGCATGCTTTGCGGAGCACTGGCATTCTGACAGCTGTCACCAATGGCGATGTAGTAGGTTCTTGCTTGCTGAACTGTTTGATGCCGCATCAAGCTCACTGTGTTGTGGCATCCCTACTCCATGCAAGCATAACATTGTGATCCCTTTGTATTCTCATCAATTATTTGTCCCTACTCTCGCTAATGATATGATTCTTCTCATTAAATCCTCAAGACAGCCCACCATTTCATGGTTCCTATGACTCATTCTGATGTTTTTTGTAGGGGCATATTATATCATGTTGTTTCAAAATGGTGCTGCACAATTACCCTGGTCCAAACAAGTCCATGTATAAGAGAGAGTAATTACATCATAAAAAAATCACCTTCCCCTAAAACTCCTTTCCATTAGCCATGATTATATGACATATGTATTGCATACCTACAGATACATCATAGCTATCCTATTTGTAAAATGTCCTATTTGCAAAAACTGAAAGGGCAATACTTCCCCATACAATTCTATGAAGTCATGTGCCAGTTCCTTTTCACAAGAATTTAGCTGTGTTGTTAATGGTGAACCACATGTTACATATGGATCTAGTCATTCCAATCCCTATTTGCAGATACCATATTCTCAAACAGCTGGGATGTTTTCAGATACCAAATTCAAAAACAGTTTGGATGATAAACTTTGTAGAGGTAATTGCTGAAGAAAGCAGAGCGCAGTAATGATTTGGAATCTTTGATCCTACCCAAATCAATGCATGGCCTAGCACCAACCCTTTTTTTAATACCTCTTTCACACAGACCTATAAACCCAGGAATAATCCAAATCTACCACTGGTATAAATCAGTTAGCCCGTGTCAGGGGCAAGGTTAAGAGCTGGATCTGACACATCTCGATTTTAGTATTGAAGGGGTTACCTGTGTTATGCCTCACCTGGGCTGTGTTTACAGTGCGTGGTACAATGATGATTCTGCAGACTGAAATGGGGTTGCACTATGCAAAAGAATGTAATTCGTAATGTATTCGTTAGCTACTAAAAGGAAATTGTTAATTATTTGGTAGAGTTTCTTCAGCTCTAGCAGTGCGGGCAGACATCTCAATTCGCTACAGCTACAGTGGCTAGCTTGACAGAAGTTTTGTGAATGAAAAGGCTTGAAATTATTTGTTGAAGAGGCAATGCAATAAATCCGAAACCATGACAAAAACAGAGGCAGGTCCGGTGATGCAGATTGGCCTTATAATGAATTATGTGATAATAGGCCACCTCATGAGCAAAACGTCATCCTTCGTTTGAACCTCAAGTAAAAACTTTTAACGGTGTAAAATGTGACACCCGTTCTTGAATGTGATGTATACAGAACTAAAGCTGCAAGTTCAAGTCCACGGTTAAGGGCAACAATGCTGGAATACGACAGAGCTTTGGTTTAGTATAAACTGTGTCAATACAGGTCAAACCCATGTTCAATAAGCAGAGACAAACTTTGGATTTTGGCGTGAAAGTGAGAAGCCTGCAACACAATCATCATTCGTAGACTTAATCAGTGGTAATGGTTACAGGTTACGCTGCAAGCTCTTCAACTGATTTCTGATTTGTCATTCTAGAAGGAACATCTTAATTCTTCAGACGTGTAGCCTTCAGAAACATCTAAATGTGCTGGTTCATCAGTGGACTTTAATCACCGTCCTGTTCAGCAAATCTTAAAACCCCTGTTAAACAATTTCCACAAAGCAACTAAAGAATTTTGCGCAAAACTGATTGCATTGATTTGATACCAGTATGCAGGGTAAATGCCCATGTTTTCAAAAATTAACATACAATTTGCAGAAGTTGTCCTTGACCCAATGCAGGGGCAATGTGGACACTATTTTCATATAAATGGTAGCTGTAAAAGTACAAAGACTGTTAAAGCACTTGTGATTCACAGGAACTGAAAAACAAAATAATAATCATGCAAGGTTATTGCTCTGTCTCTGAACACATTAACTCTTATTTTGACAGAGGCTATGAAATTGTGTTTGCTTTAAAAGTTTCCACCTACCTTTTGTCATATATTGCATAGGTTCCAGCTGACCACATCAGTAAATGAATTGCAATAATATGTATTTTATGATAGATTTAGGCCCTACATCTCTTAGATGGTTACATTCACTTGGGGCTTGAAGTCTTACAAAAATAATTTATCCACAGCTGTATTACAAAGAGGAGATGGAGAGAAAGGAGAGGCACAACTGGTGTGCAAGCATTGTGGGGGAAAAGCTCAATTTATCTGTGTGCAATTTCCATCTCTGTAATTCTACTACACAATGGAAAGCACATCTTTAGCAATTTGCAGGCACGTAAGAGACCAGCATCAAGGTTATGTCGAAATGCAGTGATCTGGCGCTTGCTGAGACTTATAGGACAAGGAGTGGGGCCACACTTCTGAACATCCCTACCCGTGCATTCATATTCAAAATTGATTAGCACGCTGAGCTAGAATTGCTGAATTTTTAAGTTTCATTTTAGCTAGCGTACTACTAGATTTTGTTGTAATTCACGGAAATGGAAGAGACGGGGCACCTGCTCTGAAACCATTATGAGCCACTTCGACATCGGCAGTATCTTTCCACGATCACAATAAACCATTTCCGAAGTCAAAGTAAAAAATAATAAATAAATAAAAACATTTCTTAGTTCAATAATAAGCTCTCATTTAGCTACTCGCAGAATCGGCGACTAATGGAGAGCAACAGGATATTTCCCTTCCTTCAGTGGAACCGTTAATGACCTTCCCTCAACTCTTGGGCTTGCCTTTGACTTACACCAGACCAGCAATAAATGCATAACGAACATTCCGAATGCCATGCATTTCAATCGTACTGTACCCCGCAGACAACCCAATACAGTAGTTAGGTAGTGGCTACGTGATACAATGCGTGCAGTATAGTAATGCATTGCTCCGTGGATACTTAATACGCATTTGCCGTCCGCAGCAGCAGCTTACTCCCACCCTCAGAACGATGCTGAATAAACATCGAATCGTTAGATTTGAGGCGTAAGTGGAAAAGTTGACAGGAGTATGTATTAGAAATACACAAAGAAAATGCACTGTATCTTGTGACGACCAGAAAGGTGACAACATTTGACAACCGCAGAATACACTTTTATATTTGTTTTCCCCTCAAATATATGTTTCTGATTTGAAGAAAGGGTCCATTTGCACTTCAATGAGCACCTGCAAAAATATTCAGCAGATAGCTGTCTTATTCAACCCTAAAACAACACGACCGTTCAGTGTGTTATTTGCGCCCCAAATTGGGTAAAAACTCAATATCAAGCAGAGACAGTTAAATGAAAACAATGTTAAAAAGTGACGGACTTACCAAAGGCTAAATCAAGTATATCTGCGCACAAGAGGAAACACAATGAGAAGACGGTCATCTTTCCCGTATTTTGCAATAAATCCCGAACTCCATCAGCTTTTAGAAGCTCTCCATTCCTCGACTGCTTGATGCCCACCATTCCAAAGGTACGAGATCGGGTGGTCCCCACAAAGTGTTCATGGTGCAAATCGAAATATCAGTTCAAAGAAGGGGAAATAACAGCCGATTTAAAACAAACAGAATAAGTGTGTCAAATACAGCATGCAAACGTGTGTTTGAAAAGGTTCCCTCTACGCATTCTGCGGCTCGCAATACTGCAGCGGACGAGGATTAAACACAGCAACAGATTTGGAGGAAACCGCTTTTCACTCAATGCTCATTCTCTCTCTCTCTTTCTCTCTCTCTCTCTCTCTCTCTCTCTCTCTCTCTCTCTCTCTCATACACACACACACACACACACACACACATAGGTGGTCTTTGCTCTTAACGTATTCTTTATTTGATACTGTTCCTCAGTCAAATTAAATATTATTATTACTATTATTATTATTTTTGTTAACAATAATTTATTTGTTTGGTGAATTACATAAAGTATATTGGGTAACGGACCTGGTGAATAACTATTTACAAATACAGGAATAGACAATATTATGTACTGTTCAATTGTTTTTTGTTTACTTGTACAGATTTTTTTCAAGCAAGTCTTGACCAGCGTTTGAAATTATAATTTACAGTGCGCAACAACCAGATGAATAAGCAGGGAATTATTGTAGATTACAGTGTTGTAGGATGTGAGAATGAGGCGTCCGCGATAATGTCAGGAGACACGCGGGTGAATGAGCTATCCAGAGGTGGTGACGAAGGCAGCGGTGGCTCAAGGTGTCAGTATAGACTGCATTCTACAAGTATATGACTGAGCTGGTAAAAACATGGTGCTGTGTTTGTAGCAGTTAAATATTAGGAAGCTTTCGAAAGACAATCCAATCCAAATAACATTAGTTATTGTTTATCACCACATTTGAATTCAATAATAACGAGCATACACACTATCCTATAGCTCTGTCTTGTCCCAGTCTAATTGTTAATTGGGCTTGACTTGGATCATACTTGGATGGGAGACTTCCTATGCTTGTAGGCCAATAGGGGGTGCTCTTCCCTCTAGACCATGTATGAAACCAATGTCTCAATGACCATGACTCTGTGTGGTCAGTGTTGGGTGAATTGCTTAGACAATTGAGCAGTCGCTGATTACAGATTAAATGACTAAAAATAAGTGTGATTACTTCTGGAGAACTTTGGAAGGCTTTCGGTGTTGCACTTCTGAACTGGGGGTGTTTGTGGGGATTGACAGAAAAATGCCATTTCTAGTTTTTGAAAATGCAACTGCATTTACATACTATTTTGAAGCAATCTGATTTCAGTTTATTTTTGTCCAATCGTCATCACAACTCACTGCTACAACAATCCTTGGCATTTCTGACCAACCTGGTAGAAAGTAATTCCAAAAGACCTTTCTGGTTAAATGGAAGTTTTTAACAGCAGTATTTAGGTATATAACGGTCTTGCTAAACCAACAATTAAATAATGTGGAGGTATAATATATATTTGACATCATCTGCTTATCAGATACCCCTATTCAGAGCAACTCAGAAATTTTACATAAATGAACATAGTATCCATCTATACAGTTGAGTGGATTTTTTTCTAACTTAATCTGTTCACGTTGAGCACATCGTTCCATGTTAAAACAAGAGTTCTCCACCATGAATTTGAACTAGTAATCTGAGCAAAACCTAGCTCCTGTCACTCAGTCAGCCTCCTATACTTCCATATGTAATTAAGAACATGTATTTGGTTCATCTAATTGAGTATGAGTTACCATTGGGCTCATTATCAACTTATTATTACAGGTAAATGAGTTTAAAATAATCATATTGGCATTGGTACATGCATGCTGATGAAAAACATGACAATTTTAGCCCTCAGCTGCCCTCGTTAAATTAGCTCTTTGTGTCAAAAATAGGCTATTTACTCACACACGATACTGATGCAAAAAAGAATAGCATTTTATTTTATTAGTTCAAACTCATGACAGTAAAAACAGTAAAAAAATCGAGCATATTAGATAGAGTAATCGCTGTCGTGTTTATTTCACACAGGTCTCACTTATGTGGCTGCAAAGGTAATATTGTAAACTGATAGAATGTGTACTTAGCTCTGACACAGATATTGCTCAAATCTGTTTTCGAATAAATGATGCACCAGTTATTCAATACGGTATTATTGTAACACAGCCCTTTTCATTTCCGCTTCATGAGTTATGACGGTCAAAACAGCCCTCAAAGGGCAAAGCAAGTACCGGGAAATAATTTGGGTATGTTTGGTCATCAGGAACACAGATTTAATGTCCTGTAATGGGGGGTAAAGTGTGTTCATGACAAGCTATGACAAGTCTTTGCTCTGTTACCCAAAGATTGCGGGCTCCTTCACTTAAATTTTCAGTTTTTGCATTTAAATAGTGTAAGGTCAGTCCACTTCTGCTCTATATGTTATATAACAAAGAAACATTATCATCTAGTGACTTGCATTGTACCTCTTAAATTATGACAAAAAAAGCCTGAGCTTATGTAAGTTTTGACATTTGAAAGTTGGTATACCCCATGAAAAAAAAATATTTGCATGTAGTAATCACTTGTACTGTTGCACTTGAATTGATCTTTTTCTTTTTAATTTTACCAGAGCTGAGCAAACATAGGCTAACTCTCAAGGAGAGAACAAAATACACCCAGTCCTGACCCAATTTCCTTTCAGCGCTCTCCCTGTATTCCCCTGGACTTTAAAGCACACCTGAGTAGCCCTGTGGTATTGAAACTCTAATTTTGTTTCTAACAACACTCATGAGCTGATCAGCACAGAGCAAGCACTGGGGCTGTACATAGCATGCAATATCCCTGATGCTACATTTCTCCGCCAGGTGTCCCATGCAAGGGGTCTTGCTGCTAATTTCATCATTGGCCAAATGAGAATCATTAAAAAATTATAGTATGAACTTATCAAATTGGGCTACCAGCATGCAAATATGTGACATATGACTCAGTTTCCTAGTTCAAAGGTCTTAATGAATGTTATAGGAAAAATTCAGAATCAATTTATTTTATTGGCATCAATGTAAATTAGGTGTGCGAAGACCTTACCCTCAGGGAATATTTGTTGTGCACTGCATGTTTGTTGTACAGACGGATGCCGTACACTACACCGCAGCCCCCATCCCCACCGCCCAAATTGGATGAAACAATGCAGGTGGAATGGCGAACCACCTAAATGGCAAACTGAAAATGAATGTGACCTCTCATAGAGCTGGAGCTGTTTTGAATTGGTTGCTGGAAGCGCATGGAGATTGAGATGACCCCAAAGTCTCTAGTGGAACTTCACCTGAAGCTACTAAATACTATTTACCTGGGAAACTTTAAAAAGACAAAGACAATTTAATTGAATTTGGAGGAGGCAGGGTAGGAGACAATAGTTGGAAGTTATCTTGTTTTCGTCAGGCCTGACATTGAAAAACCTACCACTCTCCATTCTTTTTCAGTTAATTGTGTGTTACACAGTCTAGTCAGTATCTCGAAGTACTCGCAAAGGGTCAGTCTTTTCAAGGTTCTCTGGTCAGGTACACTTTTTTCAGTTTGCAAATCAATATGAGTCAGACTCCTGTTTCAGCACCTGTTTTCATCCTGTCTTGGCTTCTGGGTTGAAGTAGCACACCTTTGTCAACAACTGTGTATGATAAGCAGTTCATATACAGTAGAATAAAACAGGATTCACAGGCCTTCATCCTGACCTTTGACGAATTGCTGTAATTACATGTATGAAGTAGTATGTTATATTCTAGGTTGATCTAAGTCAAAAGCAAGCAGTACATATAGATGTAGAAAACCAAGGATGAACTTAACACTGTAACGCAGTGAATCATGTAATTTGCAAAGGATCATGTCATTTAAGGAAACATTTCTGAAAACCTGATTTAATTCAATGTTGGACCCATTACATATGCATGTAACACATACATAATACAAAAAATCATTTGACTAGCCAGAATGGTAGAACTGTTGGCAGGGGTGTAGCTCCCATGTATATAATCCGTTGAACAATTTCTCTTTCATATCCTGCAGAGCCATGGACTCTGTGTGCTAACGTTTCATTTCTGCATAAAATGTGTCATCCGGGTGATTTCCTGTCGAATAAGTTTAGAGTGTGTAAACACTTGGTTATGTAAACTACAGCTTCTAATCTCGTGTCTACAAATGAAAGTAAAGATTAACTGCTGTCGGAAATTCTTTTTTTTTTCCAGGCCTTTATCCTGGAAAACAGTTATCCACCCTTCCTGTTTCCTTCAATCTATGGCCATGTCCACGGTGTTAGTGTGGGTTGGGGGTAAGCTGCCCTTGCTCTAGCTGTCCATCAGATGGACATGCTAATGTGTGACTCCTGATTGGACGGGTCATTTCTGCTGGATGAGGTCATTGCTGATCTGCCTTGTGAAGCCACATTGTCTGATTGTTGTAAAAGTGATTCATTCAGCAAAGAGCTTTCTAAAGCAGATAGAATCTGAATAATGGACAGTTTGGGATTTCAATTATCGGTTCATTTGCCGGTTTAATTTTTTTCCACTATTTATTTAAAAGCCGCTGGCTGAACCAAATGTCCGAATGCTAAGCTATTTAAAGAATTTTTTGGAGACAAAATGTCTGTGAGCGAAGTGGCACGGACTGAATACCAGATGTTTTGTCTCCCTGATATGTTCTTACAAATATGAAAATAGAAACTAAGAAATAAATGTATAGAGTGATGGAATGGACAATACTATGTAGCATTGCTTGCAAAATTACTTATTTTCTTCTGGTGATTTAGAGGACATTCAAGTAATGGCCTTTGGCAGCCCTTGTTTTCAAGTAAATACCATTCCATGTCATTAGGCTGATTGTATGGGCAATGGGATGTGACTGTTTTGGGCGAGTGTTTACTTGTAGGTCTACGTGATCAGTGCAAAAATGAAAATGTAGTTTATAGGCAAAGTTAGCATTGGACTTTGCCTGTCGTGTCATGACACGTAAAGGAGCAGCTGACTGCATTCATTAGCATGGAACATTATTGAGCATATGTGTTCTGTAATCTTACATGCAAGACATTTTTGTAATTATGCACTTATGGTACATGCTGGAAAAAAGTGGTTAGCAGTTCCCTTTAGTGCCATGGCATGTGTGTGTCAGTAGATTCATGAACTAATTGGCATAATGATTTTTATTTCATTTTATTCCAAGATGCACAGATTTTCCTTGCTTCCGCCAGGTCTCCCACATACGTAGAACTGATGTATACAGTAATGACACAGGAATTTTAAGCATAAGTCCCAGAAATGTACTGCATTGTACTGTTTTTTTAAAAAGTATTTAGTGGCGTATAGGTGGTTTAAGTTGAGGAGACTATGTTCCAGTACATACCTCTAAGTAATTTGCTACAGAGGAGACTGAAGTTTAACTGCATTATGAACCACTTTGAAAGTGGAGTTTGGTGTCCATGAGGCATAACTCATCATTCTTGTCTGTAATCATGCTTTCTTTTAAAATACATGCATTAGTGTTTGACATAATATCGCATAATTGGGTTACCACAGAACTGCTGGTAGTCTTTATGTGTGCATTTTTGTTTGGGGGCAGTCTGCAAGTTGTGTTTGTTCTTTTGATAAATGTAAAATGTCTCAGGTTACCTAAGGGATGATTTAGACGGAAATTAATGAATTCTGAAAAAAGGAAAAACCTTCCTTATGCATATTCTAGGAAAGTCCCTTTGTCTAGAATCTTGTGATAGCGCTGATGTAAATGAACTCTAGCTACTGCGGCTGTTTTGAGCCCACCCTGCCATACTAGTTCACTGTCTCTAGAGGGCAGCGTCAATATCAAAAGTTACTCAGACACCGGAGACATGTGTACTCTTGTCTATCTAGCACATGTACAACAAGCAAAAAGTGGTCTTTACTCTTTCAACAAAACTACACAGATAACTAATATTGAGTTTATGACCATCTCTGAAGAATGGTATCATTCTGTTTGGTTCGTGATAAACGGTTCACCAGAAAAATTGAAAGAGAGCACTATGGGAGAGCAGCAACAATCACAGTGAAGGTGTGTCCATCGCTAATGGAAACTGAGGGCTTCTTATAAGCAATATTATAAAGCTGTCATTGTACTCTCTCCACCCCAACCCACCCCCCAGAAAAAAAGGAAAAAAGTTTAGTTTTGTCATCCTTTTAGAAAGACATGATATAGTGAACCATCTGCAGTGTAAATTTTGGACTTGGACATTTGAACACCTCAGCACAGTGAGAATTTAACCAGAAAGCTTGTCCAAGCTCCAATCCTAGCTCTACCAGCTCGGCTCTAAATCACAGTGCCCACAAAAGGGAGGGGAAACCAGCCAGGTGTTTATGAAGACTAATTGTGCATTCTTCGCAAACACACATACTTGAGCACACATCAGCTCTCCTGCTCAATTTATGAGGATGAGAGAGGATCAGTCTTAGGAGATGAATATCATGAGTGGGTGTTTTACAAATAAAACCCTCATTGAAGATGCAGATTTAGATTTTAGATGCTGCTGATGTAGCGTTAAAAAGAGAGAGAGAGAGAGAGAGAAAACCGCTCTCTAGAATTATTTTTTTTCTCTTTTTCCCCTAAAATGTTTTAAACAGGAAACACGCAAACACATAAAATACCAGAAATCATAATGTAAATTCAGCATTCCGCCAAACAGACACAGCCACAGTATGCACACGTGAGACGTCGGGTTTGTAGGCACAGAAAAAACACGGGAATAAAGATGTCTTGGCAACCTCTCCTTTTGCACACAAAACCCATGGCTTACAGGTTCTTACATTTAGCAAATGCTGCTGTTCAGTAAGATTACAGCACGTATCTACCAGAGCCAGAATTGCATGCTTGTTCTGTACGGGGTTGCCCCAGCTCTCTTTCTGTGGGAGTCCACTGCCCATAGGAGTCTATGTACCCATACGGTCGCGGAAGATTAGCAATGAATTCCGAAAATGGGACGTGACCAGGCCTTCAGGGGCCAGAGCATTACAGAGCCAGCTGTAGAGGACTCCAGGTTCCAAGATTTATACTCTCTTCCCTTTGAAAATGATGGTTTTACTTACACATATTCAACCTCATGTGTGAATGATTCATACATTCAGATTCGGTTGTGAAATGAATGGGGGTTTGCATTTTCATGCAAAGGTTGGGACTGACTCATTTTAACATCACCTTAGGGTAAGATCAAATCTACAGCTAACTTCTGGCGAATAAACCATTTTGTATGGTTTTTGATATTTTTAAAGTACACTTGATAGATTATATGCTTGTATAGAACAATTAGGCTACACATTCTGGTAGAACGGCCAAGAAATGCGCATTCTTCAAAACTGACAAAAGTTTATTTACCATATATAAAACTAATGAATTTCTGAGGATGTCAATTAACTAAATAAATATTTGTCAACATAATCATGTAAACATGCAACTGCGAATGGCTTACCCTGCCTAAAAAGAGAATGCACTGTACCCACTCTGAAGCAGGATTTGGAACACTCTAGAATAAGTCATCCCTGCCCAGTCAAAGCAATGACACACGCCATTGTTTTAATGCCAACTAATATTTTCTGAGGTTGATGGACAGATTTAGATGTATTCTTGACTTAGGTTTGAGACATGACTGGTATGCTAAATTTGCCTTAAAATGCAGTCTTCTGCCCTGCTTTTGGGGCACAGCCAATATGTTGATAACAGTGTTTGGGAGTATGTTGAAAAATGACTCCACATTTTTGATTATATATTGAGCGCGAAAATACTGAATCCATGAGCATTCCAGTGGAAAGATATTTGGTTATTTTGACCTTCATTCCCTACATCAGACCTCACAAGTCAAAATCAAGAATGTCAGTCACCCAAGCTTTGTTTTTCATCCTATCTGAAACTAATTTTTATTCTGGTTCAGTTCCAAAACAGGGTAATGAAAATGTTTGGTAAACATTTAGTCTATGCTTAGGACATCTGAATTCCGGAACATTTATCTAATGTGAAGCAAGTTTGGCGTGTCACAATCAGTTTTAACTCAACCAAAAAAGTCTATCCATACATGTATATTTAAGGTTGGAGGTGGGTTCAGACTAGAATTGCAAGAGAAACATCAAATATTTGTTAATATCTTTGTGAAAATTCAAATTGACACTGACTCTTTTTAGTAGAAAGGAATTGTGTAATGAATAACTAATACTACTGCTTATCTAACACTAGTCAGATAAATTCCAATAGCATACTATATTCACCCCTTTCTCTAAGCTTAGGAAATATAATATGAATTTTGATTGTTGGAAGTCTTGGGACAAAAGGACAGTGAAAACATGGGAGCTTTCTTTTTTGATTATTGTATCTTTATTCTCATTTGTTTTACTTGTTTTACTTTACAGCTCCTCTCTCAACATGGAAGGTGTTGTTGCTGACTGAATAGTGCAGTGCTGATTTCTGCTGTTGACACATTGACTTATATTTCAAGATTGACAGCAAATAAGCAGGTAGAACTGTCTGCCTGCCATATCCTACCGTTCAAACTAACTCTGTGGGTTAAAAATATGATGGCTCCGAAATGAAGACTTCACCGATTATGCAATGCATGTTTCAGAAAGTAAAGACGTTTTGTTGTTATGTTTTGAAATGTTACTCTTCTCTGAGAAATGTGATAGCCATCATACTGAGAGCAATTTTCAATACTCCAGCAATTATGGTATTTTAAACAACCTATTTAATATTTATAGCTCCAAATTTCAGAATGTGGATGAGTTTGAACCAGTGTTGGTTCAGCGCATGTTTAAAATACAGGTTTGGGTAGGGAAAAGCTGATCATTTAAACTGTGTCACAACAGGTTGCACTGGAGTGGGTCTGTTTTAAAGTTAGTTTGGGTGGGAGCAACCCGTGCATCATCGCTTGCCTCAGATCAGTTGCTTGAAGAAGACTCTGTGATGTCAGATTTGACTTATTTGTGTCCCACCTCTAACAGACAGGTGCAAATCATTCTGGTGTCTTGGGAGGCAAAAGACATTCTGATTCCTCTCCAGTATGTTCACACTATAACTGAAAAGAGATTATTATCAGGTCTTGAGGAAGGGAGTTAGTTGACGTGTGTTCTGCTCCCCCCTTCTGGGTTTAGAGACAAAAGGTGCAGGGGCTGATTAGTGTGGACAGGTGATAGAGGACCCGGAGGCACCGGAGCAAACCAGAAGGGGAAGCTTCGCGTTCCAACTTCTTTAGTCGTTGGGCGAGAAACAGAGCAAGGCCACACACAGAGGTTAAACAACAGAAATAAAGAACATCGGCGTGCTCCTGTGCTTTTGCTGACTCACAGATATGGTTTTTGAAATTCTCTTTTCCTTCGCTCCGCCAACTGCCGAATCTTGTACAGCGTGTCTTGACTTTTTCATCCGCGCTGCTTTCTCCAGGGAGCGGGGAGGGCTGCTATCTCCCTTCACTGAGCAATGAGATAGCAGGCAACAAAGACCTGAGGGCTTCTTCAACAAAGGTGGCTTATGTAACCCCCATTGTTATGCACACACAGAATTATGAGCTTGATGATCACTGGAAAATTGTTTTGCAAGAAATACATTTTTTTTTTTACACATTCCAAATTCAGTTTAAAAAGGAAATCTCAGCATTGCGGTTAGACAGAATCTGAGCCAAAGATTTTTGCTACAAGGTGTGGGCACTGAGGCCATGAGTCAGGAGGGGATACAGTAATGAAATCCTTATTTGGTTCCAGAGAGTCTCAGCCTGTAAGTAAGTTTGCACAGCTTTACCACCGCTAGCCTGAGTCTGAGCTATGTCATTAGCCAACTATGACCTGGGCTTGAATGGTGGGAAACAGCTGGAAGGGAATAGGGTTCCCTCGTTTAGCACTGTGAAATTACCCCTTAGCTGCTCAGCAGCGGGTCCAGAGTTGAGTTTCCTGACTGCCACTTATGCACCTGTAACTTGAGGACTTTGACTTCATTTTTATCCATATCTATAAATAAGTATTGGAATGGCTGGAAGGAATAGAATAGGAAAATAATAAAATTTGCCCTGTCAGAATCCATCCCCTATGAGTCCAACACAGTCTCATTACTGATCTCCATGGGAGTCATATCTCCACATAATAAACTTAAACACCTCTGGGCAAATAAAGATATTTAATCAAGTATAGCAAATCAGCATCGAAGCTGCAGTTATTTTCAAATCACCATAACCACGATATGGGTTAATAAAGAGCAAATGATGTCTCATTTGGCTACACTACTTTCCTCTTGGGTGTGTATGTGTGTACATGTGTATGCATGTGTGTTCTAGCGTAGGGAGGTTTCACTTGTAAAACAAAATTGCATTTATTTACAGTCATTATATCATAGACTTTACTTCTGTCATATTCCTCTGCCAGCCTCAATCATAGAGGTGCTAACGGGCCTTGTGCTGGCCATTTCATGTAGCGGTGAGCTTCATTTAATAACTGTCAAACCCAATTACTCGCTCAGCTAGGAGGACGGGTGACTCTGTGCTGATCAGAAAATCAGGATAATGCTAGGATGCTAGCATTTCTAAAAAAAAATATTTGTGTGAAAAATCAGAGAAATATTTCTCAAAAAATGTTCAACTTTTACACCTATTAGCTTTCCATATTCTTTAAGGTCATACATGTGTATGCTTAAAAAATAGTTTACACAAATAGAACAACTTGGTGGAGTTTATGCTGAAGAAAACCAGTGTGAAGTGATGCTAAAGAAAAACAGCATCAACAGCAAACCCATATTCAATCAAACTGCATTTCAGTTTGCCTTATACTTTGAATAGCAATCACTGTTGCTCTGCATGTGTACAGTAGCCATATTGCTACTCTTTGGATAAAAAGAAACAACATATTGCAGTGCAATTTACCGCAAAGTTGCTTTTGGAAACTGAGTTGTTGCACTACCACAAAATGTAAAGCAATATGTTCTCTTATAAACTGGTGTATACCTCAAATTCATTTTTTCACTTTCAGTTTTCCTGCAAATATAGAATTCCCAATGGAATTCCCTCTTCATGGCCATAATGTCCTCCAAACTAACGCTTTTGTGCAAACCCTTGTGAGAAACAGAGGTGATTGTAATTTGACAGATTTGTATAAAAGGCAATCAACTTCTATTTCATTTCAAGCACATGCACATGAAGCAAAGTTTCAATTAAAAACCTTTCCTGCCAATGTATGTCGAATTTTCTCTGAAACTCATGAAACTCTCTGAAAATATATTTGCCTGAAGACATCCAGCCAATCACAATTGTGCATAATCTGACGGAGTCGAGCACTCAAATGGCGATAGTCACTCTGCTCGCTCTGAAGTAATGTCCCTTCCTTTGTCATTTCACTTAAAGAGACTAGGTAGACTGAGGTAGATAACGTTTCTGCCATGTAGCGTTCACCTGTCTATGCTCTATAGAGTGAAGAATGATGTGGTTCTGCAGCTTGTAGGGTGTTGTTGTTATATAGGGGGGGGTTGGGTGAGCCAGAGAGAAGAGCCAAAAGCTCTATTAAGCACGCTATAGAGGTGATAAGCTAAGACCGAGGGCAACTGCTGATACTTTCATTTTTCATACAGTATAGACGCATAATACATAGGTGAAGCACAGCAAACATTTTTAAAAAGACAACACCATCAGAGGAGCCAAATGTGAAATTGTACATGAACATTCAGGTACACTTTTCCTCCAAACTTTATTCATCATCAGTGCCAATATTTGCTCATGTGTGTCTAATTTCAATGGTATTTGGGTATTTGTATGAAAGCAAAGTATTAGTTCTTTCCATATAATGATCATCTTTTTTGCATCGATGATAAAATAGCATGTTTACAGTAAGGAGTGATTCCGTATGCTATTCCAAACTCAGTCTGTAAATGGGGTTCATCATTCCAAGGTTTTACTGTAAGAAATATCACACTCTAGGTCTTGTTTTAGCCAGACTGATGAAGTGCTATATAAAACTTACCATAATGTGGCCCTACAAACTGCTTTCTGCCAACTGTGTCTCTGACATTCTAGGGGTTTGGAAAGTTATGCAGTCATTTGATTATCTGAAAATAAAATCCCATATACAAGTTAAGTTGTTGATGTCATACATTTGCAGGCTGGCTAGTGACATTGATGTTTATTTTATTTGGCTCTCCTCTTCTGCCTCTATGTATGGAGTGCATTGCTAGAGCAAGACCCATTACAAGCATGTGGTGTAAAAGTTTGTTGTTGTGGTGTAAGTTTTCTCTGACAGTGGCAGAATTTTTCTACCTTTGTTCCTAATGGATTTCAGCATATCTGTGAAAAATACATTTTAAAAATGCTTTCACTGGTTTTCATCTAGGCCCTTTACATCAAACATGATGGCAGTAAATTGATGCATAAAAAAAGAAGAAAATTGATGAAAAAAAAAACCAAAGCTAAAAAGATATGCATGGAAGCTTAGAACAGCTTAGGAAAAGGTTTTCTGGGGACAGATGACAGCTGGAGACTGAACCTCTGCTCTGTTGTGGTTTCAGATATTTAATAGGGTCCAAAAGAAAATCCTCATGACCTACCAGAGTCTACTGAGCCACCAGGGTACATAGCTTAAGGAGACAACTGGTCACCCACCACACACAGATACACACACACACACACAGATATACACACACACACACACACACACACAGTAGTTTTCCCTTGCATTATTATCAGACTCCCCGACCCCCTTAAGCTGTGATTCTGTCTCCTGCCTGTGATTGGTGCTTTCCGAAATCTGCTACATGCCCAAGCTTCTAACAGTCTGTCATGCCGATCGCTGGCCCCGCATGTATCAGGAGAGATCTTACAGGGTGGAGGTTGTGAATTACGGCTGTGTGAGCTCCACCATTTCACTACTCATGTAGGGAGATGGAAGATGTTTGTTCGCTACAGAAGTTTGAGTTCTGTTTCTCCCCTCAATTGTGCCACCAGTTACCATTCCACATGTGTGTCTTTCTTTAAAGGCAGATGAGATATGCAGAACTCATGGAGTTGTCTTGGGGAACAATGATGCTGTGATTTGGAAAAGAACTGCAAAATTGAGCAAATAATCAATCATGTATTTCTAACTTCTGTAAATAATAATTTTGGTAAATAATTTGTGTGTTTTTACTTCTATAGCCAAAAGTCTTTGAAATGTAGCCCTGTGCTAATGTAGCATTGTGCATTGTAAACACACTGTTTTATGGAGACATGAAATGCCTGAAAGCAAGCAGGCAGTCTCCGCCAAAATACTGTCACCTATCATTTAATACTATTAATGATGCCAAACAGGTATTTTCCCTTAGAGTGAAATTATATATTAGAGAATATGGTTAAGCAGAGTTAAAATAACAAAATGCTGGGAGGCAGGTTTGATTTCTGTTTGTTAGCAGAAGCTAATAAAGGTGTCACTCGCAGGGGTCCTGAGACACAGCTTAGTCCTATTAATGACAGTCACTATTGATTTAGCCTCCCTGCGCCATGTAATTAAGCCTGTAACCGATGCCGAATCCTACACTCCGTCATTAGACTAATAGAATTTCTTTTTTATTTTTGTTTTGTTTTAATTTCCCCTGGGTCCCCCACTTGAGAGGTGGCTGCTGTTTTGAGGGAGTCCTGTATACTTCAGCACTGGTATCTAGACTTAAGCACTAGCCCTATGGGAAAAGATGAAGGAAAAATATAAATAGTAAAAATTGTGCACAATACATTACAGAGCCATAAGGCAGGGCAGTGCTTCAGGAGAACTGAGGTGATTATGGACAGGGAGGAGGGCAGCACATCGCCATAACAACTGAGCATCACAGTCTGACAAGGCTAGAGTCACAAAATGAACATAAGTACATGCTCTAGACATTACAAAAGGTTTGATCCATACTGTTTTATCTATCTGTATGTCTGTGCACCCGTCTGCCCATCCATCCATCAATACATCCATCTTACATATCTTATTTTCATGATAGTTCATTCTCATAATGTACATTCTTTGCAGTTTGCCTTAAGATTAAACATGCATTAAAATATGTTTTGTGGATTTAGATTTGTGGCTGGCTTGTGACACTACATAACAGTACTGCACACTGTTAAATTAACTCGAGCAAGGGTGGAAACTAAAGATAACATAAAAACAGCAAAAAAATAATGTTTCCAATCCAGATATTTAGGAGCAGCCCAGGTATGCATTGGGACTGAATTTTGGACTGGAGCCTATAGGTGGCGCTCAAAGAAAAAGACACATGTTCCTGGAGCAGCTATGTCCCATGGCTGGGTGTTTAAGTTCCATCCGTGTCAAAACCAGCCATGACTGGATTCCCTCACTGTCAAGGCAACGACTGGTGCAGCATCACTGGGTAAAACTAGGGGTTAAGCCAGCTAGGTCACCACCCAGAAACCCATATGAACTGAAAATAGGCTGACTTCATGTTCATCCAATGGCAGAGGCGATATATAAGTGATGTCACAAAAGCAATGTCGGTTGCCATGTGAGTCTGTGGAAAAAGGTTGCAAGGGTGGGGCTAGTGGTAAAGTTCAATTCAGGTGAAATCCTGAATGATTCAAAAATGTGAGAATGTTACTGAGGATAGACTCTACATTTAAAAGCAGTCTGAAATAAAGGTTGACATAATTATAACTAACCCCTGGATTTGCTCAGAACCACAAAGTCCTCTTAAGGAGAAGTGCTAATCAAATAAGACCTTATCAGGTAGATGCAAAGCTGTGTTACTGCAATGTGACCCTAGGATTCAATCTGGAAAGTGTTTTTGAATAGCTTGGGCCAGTCTTCAGTCAAACACCGGTAAAAAAAGCTTCTTTTTAGCCCAACCTCATTTGAGGCGATTGATTGACCTTGACTTTTAGAAATGTGAGAAATTCAAACCATACCTAGAGCTTTTACCTCTTCTTGCATAGTTAATGTTTAATAGTTTCCTAATTGACAAAGGAAACTGTTTCAAGCCAGAGAAAGTGGTGAAATCCATAAAAATGCATACGTTGGAAACAGAGAAATATGTTTGTTTAATCAGTTCACAAGGCGACAAAATTCACCTGCTTTTGTTAATGACCCACAGGCTGTTTTTGACTATTCTGCTAAAGCAAATGGTTCAGCCATTAATACAACTAATTGTTCAATAACAATTCAAAATTTGATTTTGAGGGAGAGTGACAGAGCCACAAATGCTAGGACCTTTTTTATTATCCAAGTACTTAGACTCCAAGTATAGAAATTTGTGCATTTAGTACGCCAGTGAGTCAACCAATTAAATCTACCTTGGGACAAGTGTTGTGCAAACTGCCTTCTGTAACATCCAATCGGGCTTTTATATTTGAAAGCCTGGAGCAATGGCATACTTCAACAAACTTGATCCATTAATTATGTTTGTAATTAATAAGCCTGGAGGCAGTATGATGTACTGTGGCATACTATGGCAATAAAAGGTGATAGCAGTAGCCTTCGCTATACCATAAAAAAGGGTGTTTTAGTAATAGTATTATGATATGGCTTCTTGCCACACAAACTTCAAAGCTCTGGGGATGATTCTAGTTTTGGAAGCTTTTGAGTCAGTTGACGACTGGCAAATGCTCAATAATGTATTTTCCATAAGCCTGCGAAAAAATGACAGGAGGTCCTTGAAAATGTAAGGAGACTGACCTGGGTGGGGGTGGGAGTTTTGGGGTGGAGGTGAGTGGGTAGGGACACAAACCAACACAGTACGACTATAGCAGAGTTTTCAGATGACAGACTGCTTCATCAGAAAAAATAAGGGAAAAAAACCATGTGCGCTTGGAAGAGCCTCCTTTTTAATGTTTTAATTACATATTTGCAGAGATCTGTTTTGACATGTACTGTAATCGTCTCCCAAGTGTAAGGCAATCTTGCTAGACGTTATGAGCATTTTCATTGCCTCCACCGTCGCGTTGAGTGAATTTGCATACAGAAACACAGGTGTGCAAGCTGACCTATTCGTTTGAATGGCACTCTCTCTAGAACACTGAGATGTGCTTTTTATGTTCCCGTCTGCATCATGCAGACTGTCAACGATGCAAGCCTTGTTTTGACCATAATTTGCAATATAATGTAAAATGATAATTCTTGACAGACAGGGCAAGGACATTTAATAATAAAAATATCTCCTTTGTTGTTTTGCTTTTGTGAATATATTTTTTTCATAAAGGAAGCAAAGAAAGAAATCATCTCAGAAAAATGGATTGACACACATTGTCTGCTTCGATTCATTTCTCAATACAAAAGCAAAAACTCTTTTCATCAAAGAGGATTCCAGAGGCATAAAAGAGAATGGCTTTTAGAGGACTGGAAAGCACACACCCATATACCTCATACATAAAGTGCAAAGACATGTTCCTTTGTATAAGTTTGATAATATTTTGTGCTTTTATATCAATAAAAACACATTAGCTTTTTAGGTTTTATTCACCTTCTTTGTAGCAGGGTTTGATATTTGAAAGGTAAAATTATAATGCTGCTTCCATTATTATTTGGTCAAACACAACTTCCATATTTCCACAACTAATTTCTGAGAGATCTTTTTCACACCGCAAAAGCTTACCTTGTGACTGTCAGCAAACACATGAACTAGGATGGAGCAGGCTGTTTGAGCACAAAGAAACAGTCACAAGAGTGACTTCCTGTTTACCTTGTGACTGTCAGCAAACACATGAACTAGGATGGAGCAGGCTATTTGAGCAGAAGGAAACAGGACAGTTGCAAGGTCATGCAGTTGAGGCAGAGACCCTTGCTGTGTTCAAGTCCAGACTTGATGTAGTTTTGGATACTCTTTAATTGTAATGGCGAGCTTAGTTGGGCCGAACGGCCTGTTCTCGTCATAATATGTTCTTATGTTGTAGGGTGACTTCCCCATAGAAACGGGACCATGATTACTGCACGACAAGATGGTGGAAGCTGCTAACGCTGGGATCTGGTCAAGCTTCTACCGTTAGCTGTTCTGACAAATGTGACTGAGCGTTCTCAGCCGGTATGGGAGTCCACCATGTGCCGTGCCAAAGGACTGTCGCACGCATATCCGCTGTGAGAGGCTGGTATCGCTGCAAGCTATGACTTTCATTATGCGGAGAATGCAAATCTGCTCCAAAAGAAAGGGTAAATGGACAACGTGCTGGTTCCTCTGGTGTATAATTGCGGGGGTCCAGCCTCTCCAACGGTCCCCACCACAGTGACCACTTTGGCACCCCGCTCACGTAACATTTTGCATTATTTACGATCGGTGCCATCCTTGCCTCAAGTACAGGCCTGTCTTTCACCACATTGCTCATGAAATTGTCAGGGTACATCAGCCATCGTTTGACATGTGCTCGTGCATTGTTTCAGCTCCCAGTTCCTGGATTACAATACCAGAGGCGCACCTGCACAGCATATTTACAGTCTCGCCTAAGGATAGCCTTGAAAAGCCGCAGTGTTTCTCAGCAGATGCATTTGCTCCTCTTTAAATGTGACGCATGTCATGCTGTACTGCTGCTGTGGCCTGACTCCGACAATCACTGCATGATACGTGCAAAAAGTTGAAGAACGATGAAAAACATTCGCTTATTTAGTTGTGTTAGTATATTTTGAAAATCTGGTTAGATTTTCATTTGATTTTGCAGTTTTCAAGGCAACGCTCTGTCTATTCAAAACGTCACGTACAGCGTTTCAATACAGAACAACGAACAGGAAGTCAAGGGGCAGCTCCATGCTACAGATGATTATTAAGCAGTAGGAAAATGGAAATGGAAATTATTAAGCAGTAGGAAAATGATTAAGACACATCAAGGACAGACTTCCATTAGTCTACACATTCGGTCAAAACAGCCCACACAGATGTGTTACAATGGATGACAGGATCGTCAGAAACAGGTAAAAGAAACCGTGGCTCAGGACACTAAGGCGCTTAAAAAAAAGGGCAATTTTTTTGGGGAAAAAAAAAAGAGAATTGTCTCAGATATTCTTTACAGGGCGTGTGGGAAGGGTTCCCGAGTGTCACGTAAAAAAAAAAAAAAAGAAAAAGAAAACGCCAAAGGGATTAATGTTACCCTCATTCAACAGGCGTTTCCATGGCAACTGAAATATTTTGAGCATGGCAATATATCAAAATATGACTGTCATAAGACACCCCCCCACCCCTCCCCTCCCCAAACCCAAAGGCCCACACCGGTATCAAAATGTGTGTTTTCTTAAAAATGCTTCTGCAGTCAACTACAGGGGGTAAGGGGATCACCATTCCCCTGCATTTAAATATAAGATCCCTAAGGAGTTGCGCGGTTTTGAATACAAACCAGCGCTGTTGTGTCACGTATGTGTATATAAACAGGTACAAATCCAAACATCATGGCGATGGGAGAAAAACACAGGAAAATCAGACAGATGGAGCATCTGTTATACCAGCAGTAAATCAAACACAGTTGCGTAACAACGCTGTTAAAAATATCCTGCATCCTCGCTCGCTCGCACGCGCGCACATGTGAAGGCGCGCAGACACATGGGTGCATGGATGAGGCCATCGCACTCTGACACTCCGCAGCAGATGGTGTTCTCCGCAGCGCTGTGAACTGCCCTCAGTGACGACTCTCCACCTGACCACCTCTGCAGTGTTAATCAGCCGCGGAGCTGAGCATGACGCGTATGTGAGAGCGTGGGAATGCGCATGCATGTACCGTGAGAAAGTATTTTTTTCAACACTGAATGTTATAAAATAGCCCAGCATTTTGATACATACTTTATTTATTTATTAAAGAATGTTACACAACAGGCTATAGCACATACAGGCACCTCATATGACTGCAGTACTGTGATACTTAACCACCTCATGTCTGAGTCTAAAAAAAAACCTGGAGGGCAAACATGCAGGCAGACTCCATCTCTCTTCCTCTGTTCTTCATCGTGATATAGAAGTACCACTACAGTATGTAGAGAACTGTGATGCCTGTGTGTTTTTACTCTTGATTGTTTTGCCCTTGTGTTATTCCTTTAAACTGCTGTTCATACTGAGGCAGTGGATGCATTTAGCATTTCCTGTTTACCTTTCAAACATGCTGCACAGGTAGGAAAATATATGAGTAATGGCACTTAAATGAATCCTTTTTCTGGGTGAAAATCAACACAGGAGTGCTGCTCAGTATTTCTTCATTTAAGTTCCTAATGGGATGGTGTAGATGAAGATTTATCCTCTGAGTAAAACACAAATCTCAGCATTTCACTCATATTGAAATTCTGAGCCTCTATCTTTTAGAGTCCAATTCGTGTTTCTTTAGTAATTAATGTTGTACATAATTAAAGCCATATCCTTTAAAATGTGTTTGGGGCTTTATCAAAATCAGTTTTTCATATTTTTTAATCATTTATCTCCAAACTGATGCTATTTAAGTATCAAAAAGTATGAGAACTTTTCTGAATTATTGAAATAATGTGGATTATTATGAACTAGAAGTTATGGCCAAAGCATACTGTGGTTAGATTGAATTTAGGCTTCTTGTCTTGCCCTAGGCAAGT
Source organism: Albula goreensis (assembly GCA_022829145.1). Taxonomy (NCBI): domain Eukaryota; kingdom Metazoa; phylum Chordata; class Actinopteri; order Albuliformes; family Albulidae; genus Albula; species Albula goreensis. The sequence goes on from CM040752.1 coordinate 12,365,944, forward strand.
GAGGCTGAGCGTAAATAAAGTGCCAGTCAGGGGCAAGATTAAACTATGTGGAAGTCCCAGAGAGACTGCAGAGAGCCAGGAATTACCAGAGGACCTGGAGCTGCTGTCTTTATCCAGTCTGCCCTGGCTCACTGGTGGGGCTTGTTAACCCCTGTGAAGCAAAGCTCCCTTGGGATTTTAATCACAACCACTGCATTGTGCAAAATAAATAAATCGATAAATAAATAAAACAAGGAACCTATGACTGTAAAGTGACATTTCTATTTGTATGTTTTTTTCAGGCACACTGATGATTGCTGGTTCTTATGGGAAAAGGACAGCACCCACAAAATTAAAGGTGAAAGTTACAATCATCCCAAAATTATTTCAAAGCTGTTTCTCTAGCATTGTTATAAGTTATTTCCTTAGCACAGTTTTGGCATGGTCACAAAAAACAGAAGGAGACTAATTCACAGCGACCTTTGGTCTAGTAATGAGGCACTATGTCATTTTGTCAGAAATCAACCAATGCCTGCCTTGTTTCCATGGAGCTGTGACCATACATAAAACTATGTGTTCAAATATGGCAAAAAAATCCATTTCTTAAAAGAGCAACCACTAAAGGTGTAATATTTTGCCAAAGTTTCATAGTACACAGTACCAACTGTACCAAAAATAGTTGGTAGAATTGGAGTAGGTTAGGAGGTCAGGACATTGGTTGATTTCTGATTGAATGACCAGAGTATTAATGAAGAAATAGTTGGAACCACAAGCCCTCCATTCATTGCAAACCTGGTGACATGCAGAAATCCAGTGCACTGTGGACTTGTGGCTGTGACTATAACGGTTGCAATTGCCGCAAGACAGAAGCATCAACAACAAATCAGAGGACCAAGAGACAGTGATACTTTAGATAATGGCTCTTCTTTTCCAGCTGACTGAAAAACCAATTATTAAATGTTATGGGCTTAGCTATTTTATGCCATCCAGTCCCCATCACCTGCTCTGCCTGCAGCGACTGCAGCCCTGGCTGCTCCTGCTCTTACAATGGCTGGCCCTCAGGTGGTCTCCAGCCTGTCTGCGATGCTTTTACAGCGCTGAACATTTCATATTCTCGCTGATGTCCTGACATTTTTGCTTCCCGTCTCCCGTTGATCATCGTTTTACTCCCATAGTGTGCGTTTCCTTTGATAATGCATGCTATGCGTCATCCCCTCGCCCAATCGTTTCATTTCATATATCACAGTGCTTTGCGTACCAACACTATCACTATCAACACTAACACTAGTGAAATTCTGAATCTGAATCTGCAGTTACTCTGTGCAGTCTTTTCTTTCGGGGGTAACCACTGTGAGTTCACTCATGGTACTTGAAGGGTAATCTCTGTGATAATCATTGCCTGTGCTAATATGTTGTAGTATGTATAATTATCGGCTTCGTACGGGTGAATGAATTAACTTTTTTGTCTGTAATTCAGGAAAGCATCACGTAATATGTATTTCTGATAATTTGACATTAATGTACTGTATGTGCATACTACATAACATATATAACAGTAAGAATTCATTCTAAAGTATTTTATTCTTTGGAAATTTAACTTCTCTGTGCAGTCTATCCTACTCCGTGATGACAAAATATACCAGTAAAACACAATTTGTAATACGAAACAAGGTTCCCATTTTGGATGCTTTCTCCATGATCTCAAGCAAAATCTAACTCCATAAGGCACAAAGGCACTATCTTTGAATGTTACTATGATTCCTCCCATGGTCCTATATAATAAAGCAAGACTGTCATTTTACATCTGACATTTTAACGCAGCACTGAATATTCAACCATGCAGACTTCAGAGAAAGTGTATGAGTTCATCGGATTGCGTGACAAGATAAGGATATAAAGAATGAGTTTTGGCATGGAGCACAACTTCAGGGAGACCTGCCCAGCATGTATTCAGCAGTACAGTGCAGCGTGTCTGCCTGCCAGCCTTCTACCTTTAAAGGATACAAATTATACTTAGTGGAAGACTGGACAAACAAGGAGATTGAATTGACCTGGAAGTTTCACCTTTAGAACTTTCTTTAAAGCTTCTGTTTATTATTTCTAAATACAAATGTCTACATTATTCAGGACATATTTACAATCATCATAATATTGATCAACCAGTTAGAAAGAAAAATGGTGATACTTTGCAACTTTACATCTATAACTTTGCAAAAATCTGGTATAATTCATGGACTTGAGTATACCTCCCTAAATTAGTGAGTGGTGAGAGACCTAGCATTCTCCATTCAATCGTATTATCACAGTGAACAGTTTACTGAATTGATCAGTTCTGTATTAACTGGCCACTAAATGTAGGGATCATAAGCTGCATATGGAAATCAAGCTGTAGCTGGAACAAGGATCTCACACCATGGATGTTTATTAACAAGCTGCAGCTTCACTTTTTGCATTGTATAACATGGTATAGTGGGTGATTACAGCAAAATGGGAGCCAGCAATTTGGGACAGTTTTCACCTCATATTTCTCAACGTCCATAAGTCCCCACCCCCCAAAAACATTTCCAGACAGGTGTGCTCAATTACTGACTATAAAATACCATACAACTTCAATCAGATAAGCAACTAAAATGTTTCTATTGTTGTGGGTATGCGTGTTTTAATGTTATATTCAGGAGAGTGAACTTTCAGACAACATTGAATGTGTTTGGTTAATTGTGATGTTGTATATCAGTAGAGACATGTGATCTTGGGCTTGGAGTCTAAAGAGGGCAGCGTCATGCCTCACTATTTGTTGGGTGAGGTGAACCCCCCCACTTGACCATGATTACACATGAAGGTGGAGATGGGGAGGGGGAGGGATGCTGGAAGCAGAGAGCGTGATGGGAGAGAAGGTACGTGGTGATTTAATACCTGTGAAGGAAACTGGACTGGACGGATAGAGGTATTTAAGGGTTGTCTGAAAATACCTCTCCCAAACTTAAGTTTTAATCCCAATAACTCCCAATTATGTGGTTTTCAAATAAATTTTTCATATTTTTAAAAAAATTTTACATTATACTTGCATTGTTAATGTGAGCACATAGTTTTTCTGCTGTTTGTACATTTAGCATATAACAAACTACAGAACACAAACTTCATGATTCAGTACATACCATGGACTTGGAGTCTTGATTCAGTTTGGTTTTTGGTAGCTGAGGAAAACATTTTATTGTTCATTTAGTGTTTGTGATCAAGTAAGAATGACATTTTATGTAATGTGTGTGTATGTAATGGCTGTATGAGATATATTTATGATGTGACAGAATGCGATGTCATTAGCCTGCATAGCCACTTTGCGCCATTATTTTAGAATCGCACTGACTAAAAACAATCCATTCTTCACTCCCACTGTCTGAAAGATGTGTCACAAAAACATGCTGGGGATACAGACGTGGAGAGAAAAGGACCTGTGATTCCATTTGGTCATTGATTTCCTTTTTTTCTTTAAATGGTTTAATTTCATTTCAAAGCCAGCGGGGCTTCTCCAGGCCGCACAATCATTTTCCAGACAAATCTGGTACATACTTTACTTTGACAGCAAACCTGGCGCACTTGCTGCCCACAGCTAGATCAACTCACCACGCTTTTTCTGTTTGATCACTGGATGACTGTAGCAGCTATGGGCACAAGGACTAGGACATTACTCACAAAGCTATAGCCAGGTAATAGACATGACTGCAGCGAGAGAAGTGACAAAACCTTCATCCCAACACACCAACCGACTCTCCTCCTGCGTGGTGTCGTTTGTCTGTCTGTCTCTTCTGAAGCAGAGCTCATGGGCATGGAGACCATTTTTTTACATATGTTTTTTTTTCTCTTTTCTCTCCCTCAGCTATTTCACAATTATCAGGTACAGATGTGCACTTCCAGTGTAGTTCAAAGGAAACAAAATAACTTCAGAAGTCTGTAGTAATTATTGGGACTAGGTAAGACATCTTTTATCTGTATATTAGTGACTTTAATGTTCCCTGAGGGTGGTTCATGTAAAGTTTGTGCACTTAGATAGAAAATGGAAGACATTTGTTTGCAATGATCGATGCTGGTGCAGAAAAATCTAGGGGCATCATTTCTGTTTCAAAAAGGGGGGCATGTGTGGAATGACTGTCTTTAACAAATAGATGAAATAAATATCAACACTTTTAGTTATTTGTTCACTTGGGTTCCCATTGATCCAATGTTACGATTTGGCTGGTAATCAGATACCATTCAGTGATCATATACGCAAAAATGCAGGCAAAAGATAGCGGGCAGGTAGCTTTTCCTGACACACACACATACACGGACGCACACTAGCACACAAACACATACGCGGACACACACTAGCATGCACACACATACGCAGACACACACTAGTGCACACACACATACGCAGACACACACTAGCATGCACACACACATACGCAGACACACACTAGCACGCACACACATACGCAGACACACACTAGCACACACACACATACGCAGACACACACTAGCACGCACACACATACGCGGACACACACTAGCACACACACACATACGCGGACGCACACTAGCACGCACACACATACGCGGGTGCACACTAGCACACACACATACGCGGACGCACACATAGCACGCACACACATACGTGGACTCACACTAGCGCACACACACATACACGGACGCACACTAGCACGCACACACATACGCTGACGCACACTAGCGCGCACACATACATTGATATGCATGCACAATCATGAAGGAAAGTCTTGTTTTTAATTATAAGATATCCCAGTTTTTATTCCTTTAGTCAGCTTGTGCTTCCTGGCAAGTCCCTCTCTCAATAGCACATCAGCAATAAAATATCTCGGCTGAGATAAGTCTTGTTTAATTAGTAAATGAAAAGTAAAGTAAAAACTAACTTGAGATCCATATTGAATCCAAATAACCTGGGGGTTGCTTAATCCATCCACCCGATGGCTTGATTCAATTTAACCACTTTACAGGGAGTTAAATCGTCAACACGACAGGCAGCTGTATTCATCTAAATTCAGGCCTTGTATGTAGCGATTGTGAAAGGTTTTGAGGCCACGCTTGCACTGGCGAAGCAGGAGATGAGTGTTAATATCTCTACTCTGAGAAGGAATAACCGCATTTTTATGTATTAAAGTACACTGGCTGACCGAGTGGAAGCTTTCACTTGAATAAACTCTTTGTTTACCTAAGCTAGTAGTAGCATACATTGATTTTCATGGAAGTGATTTGTGATGTCATGTTCACTCAATGATATCCGCTACAATTATCTACGTAGATTATGTGCTGCTGTACGCTTGCAGTTATTTATCACAGTCCAATTTTTTGCACAGTCCGCTCAGTTCCTTACTTACACTCTGCCCTATATGTTGCACTTATTGTGTATATCGTCCTGTATATTGCATTCATATTGTATTTATTGTGTATGCGGGTTATGTTGCACCATGGTCTAGTAGAAATGAAATTTCATTTCACTGAACACTGTATATGGATGGGATGACAATAAAGGTGTCTTGACTTGACATGTGGTGCTGTAAAGGCTCAGCACTGGGACCTACTGGTGGTTTGAGATGCGTTATGAGATGACAAAGCACAACAGAAATAATGTATATGTGCTGTATATTGCACACAATCACACCAACACAAGTCAAATAAGACTCTTCAGTTACATTCAGTGCTGCGGATATAATGTGCAAGCAGTTGTTCTCACATATATTAAAAATTGTAAGTCTTTAAAAAAACATGTTTACACCATCTTCCAGTGGGACAAGAAAGACCAAGATATGGCCATTTCAGGAAATTCAGGAAAAATTGAGAGATGATCAAGCAAGCTCCCAGAAAATCTGAAAAAATCATATTAATTGTGTAAATGATATGTGAATTTGTTTATGTTTACTGTATGAAAGCATTTGTAAAAATGCTGTGATCAGCTGGTTCTTCGGCTTGGAAGTATGTGAATAAGCAAAACATCACCAGGTGAACAGTGGAGAGGGAATGCGATTCTGGGACATCTGATGCAATACATATCAACACAAGTTACTACAGAATTATATATTTTATATATATATAATAACATGGCAATTAACTATTTATTATATTGTAATGCACACAGCAATCATATAAATTGTAAAACACCCTGGTCAGAAGGAAGGCAGTACTACTGTTTGACTGCATCACCATGGCAACCACAGCTGCGATGCTGCAGTGCTACGGTGATGCAGTGTACAGTTACCCATGATGGCTGAGTGTGATTCAGAGACTGCTTCAAAAGATTCTGTCATTGAAATTCACAAAGCTGGCAGATGAGCCGGTTCTCAAACAGCCCTTCCTTTGGTCTCCATTTCATTTATCAGATTGAAACAACGTTATACAGCATTGTACCGTGTTACTTTGCTATTACTGTTGGGCAGATTATGCTGACAGGAACGGTTTGGAATCCTGATGACCTGAGGTTTCTCAGTTGCATAAAATTATGGTTTATATCATTCAGTGTCTCCAAGTGACTCTCAGGCATGTAAAGTCATGTTTTCCTGTGGACACTTACCAGTTCAAGTGGCAGTAATGTTGATCGGCCCTTATGCAACAACAACATGTCTTAGGCATCTATGCTAAACTGTAGCAGAGTGCCAAAAAGCCAGCCATAAAATAGAGTATTGCATGAATTATGACAGTTCATCTACCTCGACCATCATATGACTATTTTTGGTGAAATCTGTTGTCAAAAAATATAGCTGAGAATTTCATAGATACGCATACTGTCCAACACAGATCTATTTATGTAATATGCAAGATTCTATTTAATGATGATATAATTATATTTAACATAATTTACCATGTATAATGATGTTGTATTTATTGAATTATGATTTAATTACATTGAGATAATTCTCTTAAAAATAAATGTGCGCTGGCTTTACAGTAACATATTAAAAGGCGTTTTGTTGAACACTGCTGTTTTTCCTCTAATCAGAATAATTACTTGGTTGCACTGTCAAGAGGAAAATGGGGAATGCTATTTCAACGTTATCTGTGCATAGGTTTCCTGGAGTTGAGCTTCACAGTCCAGACCTCGTAAGTAGCCTGGGAATGAGGGCTTTGACGCCGGCAGTAACGATGACTGAAAAGGTTGTGCATCTGGGCCTTTAATTAAAGCTCTGGATAAAATGCGTTAGGGTCCAATAAGTTATGAGTCAGTAGTTCCCTCGCTAAATGAACTATTTGGTGCCAGAGGAGGTTCTATGTGTATAAATATCCCAGGATCCTCAAATCAAACAGCTTCCAGAAAATACCAGCCACTTTTGGCAGTAGTTCAATATTGAAGCAATTCTCAGGTGTCAAGCCAATCAAGGTGCCAGTTAAGCAGATGTTGCCGATACAAAATTAAGCTTTGTGCTTTGGATCCCTGAGGGTTCCTTAATATATTGCGGTGATGTGAGGTCATCAACTTGTGAAGACGCTCACCCAAAGCCAGCAGGAGCCGGGAAGCAGTGCGCAAAGACAGGCCGATGACTCCCATCTGTTTAGATTCTGGTTACATCATAGCAGCGCAGTTTTGATCAAACTCACAGTGCCTTGTTGAAGTATTCACATCCTGCAGTCGTTCTTTGGTCTCCTCAGCTTACAGCTCATCTTGCTTCTTTCACCCGATAACTGGAAGCTCCAAGTGTAAACACATGCAGATTGTGGGATTAGCGCCGTTTCACAGATCTCATGGACACACCTTCTCTGTTATATTTATGGACACGCACCCCAGCTTTTCTGCAGCTGTAGTATTCACCCATTTGTTTTCGAGTCATAGCTATGGCATTATCTACACATTTTAGGGTTGTGACAAAAGGTATAAGCACATACACATTCACTATAAAAACACAGCGAGTTCATGTATATCAGAATAAAATATATTAGTTCGGATTGTGAGGTTTTTCTAAGATTTGCTTCCAATACAAAGAGAACTGCAAATATCATATCACCAAACAAGCAGATAGTGTAATGGAAGCACATATGTACTTGTCTGAACACTGCCATTAATTTATTGCAGGGAGAAAACATCTCTACAGTATGTGTATGCACGAGAGACATAGATTCATCCCTCAGATTGGGAGTCATTTCATTATCATGGTAGACACCACATCCTATTGTAATTGTAAATCATAAAATGTATGGGATTTCAACAGATTGCAAGGGCAGACACAGTCCTTCATTAAAATGGTATCTGAAAGTCTGTCACCATCAGTCACATTCACGTTCATTGTGCCCTTGTTTGAAGTTATGAATTTACTTACAATCCAGTAATAGTATAAATAATAAATGTTGCCATCAGCGTGCCTGTAATGGTTTCCTAATATTTCTCTGTCCTTTTTCATGCAGAGGACTTAAAATCAAAGCAACATCACACAATCACACAAAGGATCCATCCTGCCCCTATTGAAGCTGTGTGCCAGAAAGTCCTTTGATCTGACTGTCTTTCCTTGAATACGAGCCATGGATCGGGAACCTGAGTAAACCCTAAGGCTTGTAGAATAGCTCTAATATGAGATGAGGTAATGATGTAAAATAACATGGATCATGAGTCAGCTAATTATGTTAAAATGTGTGCTTCAGTAAATAAATGTGAATGTTTACAAAAACAAAATTCTATTTTTACGTAAGCCTTATTATTTTTTTTTTATTTTCTCTCAATATGGAATGCCCTGTTGTAACCATATGCCAGATAGTTAGCTGATACATACATAGGAATACACAGGAATGATGAGGTGAGGGAATCACTTCCAAATGAAACCATTCCTATCCAGGAATCTGTATGGCCGGTTCCGTACTTTCGTAGTCAGTGAAAGTCAGCATTGTAACAGCCAGAATTTTGTCTGGATATTGGGATGCATCACTGCACAAATAACAAATGAATCAGCTGTGTACATCACCAGGGAGCCTGCAAAATGATCATTTTAAAACAATTATCTTAATGATATTCTCAGTCATCGTGCACTCATTTTAATTTACAATTTAAAACTGTACACATTTTCACAGCAGGTTAGATTCAGGGTCAGTGAGTCCACGGACAAAGATAAATTTATTGTTTTTTTTTTAGATGTCTTTTTGCATTTTCTTTGCCATTGCAAAGACTAGACCTACACTGTAGATCTTGTTTCAAAAATGGCAATACTAGAATTCATCAACAGCCTAAATATGTTATAGTGAAAATAGTACGACCACCCACGGGTGTACTTAACTAAGAAGCTTATAAAACACTGGCTAAAAGGTAGGTTCTGATGTTCTTTGCTTTTATGGAGGAATGCTTTTATCTTAGCGAACAGAAATGATGATCACCATTTTGTCATGGACTGATAGCTGTGAGAATAGAGAGAAGTTATTTCAGGATATTTTAACTGCATAACTTAGCCCCTTGAGTATGAAATCATTATGGCAGGCAAACAAAGCAAACTGTAAAGTTTAAACGGTTCTGTAACAATCCCATAAACATTGTAATAAAACTCTGCGTCTTTGTATGTCTATGTCCTTTTGTATGTCTTTGTGGTTTTATTTTATTTTTTTTTTTTCCATAAATTGACTTTTTTTTTTCTGACAGGCAGCCAACAGAAAGAAAAGTTAAAATACTGTCAGCTAACATTTAAAAGCATTTTTACTCAAGCCCACTGTTTCTCTGTCAAAATTGATCATCTCTCAGGATTGAGTGTGGGTGTTTTCGTGTATGCCTCATAGTTTCTACTGCTTTATAAGAGATATACCAGATCAAATCTGCCAAATATTATTAAGGAAAGATATATTCTATTTCAAAAGAATTTTCCATATTGTGTCAGGGACTACAAAAGTGACCTTAAACAAAGTAACTTTATTTACATATCTTCTCATTGATTCTAGGTTTTTTTTATTGTGATACACCACTTGATCTAATTCCACCCCTTCTCCTCTCACTTCCGCCTTCTTCCCATTGCCATAAGTAGCTATTCCAACATCCAACCTTCTGTCAACCTGATTAAAATAACTTGAATCTTTCATTTAGAGAAGAAGAGGTGAAGCAACGGGACCCATATAGCCAAGCAAAGATGATTCAACATGGGACTGCAGACATCTTCCCCAGAGTGACAAGAATGAGGCAAGAATATCTCCTGCTGAGAGCTAAGCTATTTGAAATTCCCTCAAAAATTGATTTCTGTAAGAGCGAATAATGACCAAATAATTTTAACAGCTTCATCAGTCTGAAAATGATATTGCAATCTAATGAGTCCTCTTTGTACTTGTATGACACAGATTGGTCACGGGAAGGCAGTCTGATTTCCGCTTCAAATTTTGACTTAACCAACTGCTTTTCCTGCTGCTTTGATGGTATGGAGGCAAATTAAGCTCTGTGAATAGGTGTGGGGAGAAGGCTCAGTCGGAGGAAGACACATGTCAACTGCTTTGGTGTACAGAAAAGGCTGTCTGAGAAGAACTGTAACCCCAGCCATGATTCACTGGAAAAATATTATCTTTATTGTCTCGTAATTGCACTTTCTGCACATCCATCCAGGAGAAATGTAAGTAATTGGCATATCATTCCAGGCGTCCTAATGGAGTGGAACAGTGGACATTATCTCTTATTTAACAGCCCATATGCCCATAACTGAGCAGAATCCTCTGTGTGTATGTGTGTGTGTGTGTTTTTCTTTCTTTTTTCTCTCACAGTTTTTTGAATCTTTCCTGCTTACTTTCCCACTGTTTTTGCCATATGTCCATGGCTTCTTGACCACTTTCAGGAAGCACTGAATTTTATCCAGGGAAAGTTCTGTATGATAAGGGACATATTAAATTGTAATATAATTTAACTGATTATATTTTCATGTCATTCAAAAAAAAAAAACTGAGTCTGTCAGTGGGGAATCCCGATACTGGATGGGCATATTTAAAATATTCTTGTTAATATGTTTTTTGGGTTAACACATTATTTTGCCAAAATTGCAAACAATTTCATTCCCAAATCCGGCTCTGCTGTAGCACATTTCATTAACATTATCTAAAGCATTTCATATCCAAATTCTGTAGCCTACAGTCTAATGCAAAGCGGTCTGATTATACATTTTATGAAAGCATTCAACCATCTTAAACTCACACTAGATCAAAGCACATTTCTGTACTCCCATCTTTAATAATGCCAAATTATTGGCACTGACTTAAAGCTACATATCTAAGCTCTGCTTTCAACCTTAAAAACTGTAATAAGTAACCTCATTCATTTAGCTTGTTCACAATTTCCTACATGTTAGGATTTTGGGATCATTACGCTTTTTGGGTCTTTTTGAATTCGAATCCGGGTCCTAAATCTTTCCCATCCCTGTTGAGTCAATGGGGAGTGACACTCACACTGAAGTATGAACTTTAGGGCCACCATGAATGAGGCAGGTAGCTAGTAGGAGTTAAAATAAAAGATGCAAGACACCAAAAACTCCCTTATGGAGAGAATAAAAAAAGTCCTCATAGTGTTTCACACTATGGCTTGACGCCTGCAGTGTTGCTGGTGTGCCTTAAGGGGCTATTAGAATGCCTAACGTACCCCTAGTTCCCTGATCATGTATCATGACTATGGTTCCAAACGTCCTTCACCATGAACATACAAACAGAAGTGCTAAAGGCTAGTGAAGTGTCTGTTTAAGATCTGAATTCATCCTTTGACTCAGATCATTTCCCCTGATTCTGTGATCTTAATCTTTACTTGGACTCAAAGACGTATTTCATTAAATAAGCAAAGCTACTTCAGATGGGAAATCCAGCTCAAATGTAAGTCTACAACAGTTGACAGCTAGCTGAGTCTGCTGACCTGCTCTGTGGAATCAGCAAAGTTTACACCAATCAGAGGGTGACAGCGCTTCTTACCACACACATACCAATCTATTTAAACGTGCGCTCAAGTGTACTCATAATCGCAATACAAAAGCTGGTATTGCTATGCACTATTGCAGTTTTCCATTTGGGTTTTATTTGCTGCTGCTTGGTTCTCCTTTTCTATGTGACCTTAGGGGGATTTGACAGATTCTTGCTTGTTGAATTTAATTTGGCCATGTAATTGCTGTGCCTGCTCCACAGGGAGTACCTGGAAAGCCGAGCCTTCCTGAAAAAAATTAACATAATGACACACACATGTCAATAAATGCTAAACCAAATACATGTGTTTTTATGACTGAGTTAATGTAAGCGTGTAATGGACTGTTTAATTAACGGAGCACTGGATGAACCGCGTTCTTAAATGATAATATGTTTTTTTAGGAGATGTGCTCAATGGGCCCAGTTTGAACAGTCCTATTGCTGGAAGTGCATTTAGCGTGTATTGAAATTAAATCAATAACTATAATAAATGATATTAAACTAGTTTGACAGTGGTATTGTAGGAGGATGATTGTGGTGCAGATGGAAAGATGGTTTGTGTCTTAATTACCTGTAGATGTCAGAGGAGGTGTCATATCACTTTCCTTTTAAAAGTCACGTACAATTGCACCTTGACTGATGTATCTTGGTAAAGACTAGCACATAATTCCCTAGTGCTTTAACTTTCTGGCTCTATCTTATGGTAACTCACATCAGCATAAGTACATTTACATATGTGTTCCATTAAAAAAAAAAAAAAAAAAACATAAGACTTTTTTAATACCATTAATCATGTTTCTGTATTTTGAGTCATCCTTGGACTCAGAGCTGTTTAAACACAGTAAATAACAAGAGGCGCGATCGTGACAGGGAAAAAAATGTGTATTCATGAGCGGCTGTTACAAAACTCTTTCGGACAGCTAGACAGACAAAAACAAAGTGATTATGTAATCTCTGTGAAAGTGAATTTCAATATCATAGAAGTACATCAAGTCTGAGCTGTCATCTAAAAGCCAAACAAGCTAATATTCAAAGCACTTCAAATATATGGCGAATGCCAACCAAAACAATACCTCTCTGGAAACTATTTTCACTGTCCAGTTTTTCAGAAGACATGAGACATGAAAATATTAGCAGGCTACATTCTCTGAGAAACAGGCACAGTGTTGAGTAATGAATCATCTATACCATGCTTTCAGTTCCTAAACTGACCCACTGACTTTGATGACTGATACAGATTTGAATGAAGGAACAGAGCAGACAACTTTCTTTGGATTCTTCCATCTTTGGCTTGCAGGAACTGCCATTAAAAGATCATTTGAAATGTAGGATTTCCTTGTGTTTGCTGTACATTCATTCTGCTAGATTTACATTGAGCTATAATTATTTTTTTTAATATAGTTTTTAAATGTGATGAATTAATGTTTGTAATTAAAACGTGTAATTAAGCGCACTGTAATAGCTTTTTTCTAACCAAAGATCGGACAGATAATCACAAAGATCTGAGCATGGCTTGAATGATAATGGTATCCTAGAAAATGTCTATGGTGTCCAGGATGTACACATTCATGATAGGCACTAGTGAAGGAAACTTTGAAATGCAGTAGGGACGTACTGTATGTTTGTGGTGAACCTGCAAGTCCAGCGACATCTTGCTGAATGTTCAAGTGTTCCATCTGAATCATTACCAAATATGGTGGGATGTGGCATGTGGATGCAGCATGGCAACAGTGGCTTGGTCTCATCATTATCCATGACAACCATCAGTCTCATCACTCTCTACCCAGGAGCTAGGGGTCAAGATGCATGTTAGGTTTGTGTTCCCCTGACACATCTGCAAGGGGAAAGGGATAAGGGCTGCTCGACACATGAACGGGAGGAGTTACGTTTGTTCAGGTTCCCCCTCTGGAGTCTGTGGCAGAGGGTCACTGTGTGTGTGTGTGTGTGTGTGACTGTGTGTGTGTGTGTGTGTGTGTGTGTGTGTGTGGTGGGGAAAGGGGATGGTTCTGTTTTGACTCATTGGGGTTCTAAGCTAGGTACTCTAATAAAAAACACTGTTTCATGGGGTACAAAAAAAAACACAAGTAAACATAGTCACAGTTTAATTGTTGCTTTTCTCTTCCCTTAATTTGTATCAGCTCAAAGGAACGGTATTTGATTAAGTATGTTTAGCTAGGTGCCAATGTAACACATGCTTTAGTGTATTAATTGATCAATCCAAAGATCCTATCAACACAATCATTATTGTAAAAAAAGAGAAACTGTCAACAAGGAAAAAGAGAGGCCAATTTATTTAGATACTCTGTTATACTCTGCCCCAAACAATACACAAATGAAGCAATACGGCAACCCAGCCAGGTCATTTGCTATTTTCAGGAGAAATGGACACTTGTGCCAGCCAGAAACTAGCAAATAGACTTGCATTAGGGGTAGTGCTGCATAATGCCAGATGGAAACAGGGTTCTAAATCTTCAACATGCCCGATCTGGACTGCAGTCCCTTTCTCAAATTAGGAAGAGGAAACTGGCAGGAGGGTCAGTCTACAAGACCCCACATTCCACAGATCTCTTACTCAGATCGTTTTGTACAATTAATGGTCTAAACACTTACTTTCATATCAGATGTGTAATTATAGTTCATTGAAACTGTCTCATGGTAATTTCCCAAAAAACATATTTTCAGTATATGCTTTTTTATACCTGTAAGATGAAAAGATCGTCACACCTAACAGAGATTACATTGCGTCATTTGAGCTCAACTGTTGCTCCTAAATACTGTAGCAGACTCAAGGCTGCTCATTATTCATACAATGTTTTGAATATTGCATTTGCTACAATCACATGCACCTTATGTGTGCCATGCATGACATCAGGGTAGACGTCTGTCACAAAGGCAAACTTTTAGACTGAAGCAAGTTTATTTAGGGAATTTGGGAATTTTGAAAATAATAATGCTGTCAGATTTTGTCGGACACAAAAACACATGCATATACAATACATAACCTTCAAATCTGTTCTGAAACCATGTATTTGTTTTTTTTGTTTTTTTTTTTGTATTTTTCTCCGTAATTAAAACTTGAGCGTCTCTAAGGACTTGAGCTGGCTTTCTCTTTCAGCCCCCAACATCTCCTGGAACAATTACTTGTTGTTCTTTCAAGTTCTTCCCCAGCTCTGCCTGATAGTTAATCAGGTGCTGTGTAATAATTTTATCTTTCTTATTATCTCTCACAGTAGAACATGAGGCCTGCACGCCTCGTTGTTGTGTGCTCAAACATGATTGACACAATTATTTAATTGGCTCTGAAGTTTGCCTGAGAGCTCCCATCTGTTTCTGCCAAATATAGCTACTGCTGGATGTAGTGCAGCACAGAGGCATCCTCCTTAGCGTTAGCAGCAGCAGTGTTCTGCAGATGTGTGACACAAAACGGCCAGATTTGAAATTCCAAGAAAAATTTCCATGACTGTTCTGCACATTCAGAAAATGGGGAAAAAATCTTTCTTGAAGTTGTGGAGTACACAGTACACACTGTATATGCACATTATGGGAGCGTAGCGTGCTGTTGTGGGAAATTCTGAGCCATTGAAACAAAAATTGAGATTGTTGTCTGATATTCTAGAGTCTCAACCAAATCAAACTGACTTGCATGAGCACATCATGGTCAAATTTGAGATGGAGAAAGGACTAATCAGTATTGAAGAATTCTCTTAGAATACTTTCAATTAAACATGCAATCCGATCCGTTTTACTTTGTAATTCAAATATAGTCAATCTCTGTATGTATATGCATATACACAAACACAATAAATTCCTGACATTGTGACAGCTTCACTCAATATATTTTTTATATTTACCTTTGATCATAATAACAGCAAATACCAAATTATTGTCAGACCCATGTCCAAACCTTGGGCATTTTTCACATTGATGAAAAGCAGTGCCCTTGTCTGTGAACCAGTGTCGATACAATTTACATTGCACTGACAGAGAGCTAGCACAAAAGAGCAGGAAATCTCTTAATGAAGATAGCTAGTAGGCTGTGCATCAATGGGAGGACATAATTTAGCTGTGCACTCCACTGCGGCACGCTAAACACTCTTTGTTGCTTGTTCTCGATTACCAGAAGCTCAATCTCTAAAACAATGTTTGGATAGCCTTGTTATTGGTACCATCCTATTTCCAATTTCGTTGGCTGAGATTAGGTTATCAAAATTCTGTGCTAAGCTTCCCCCTGTATGTTCTCTTGTAAATCCATATCGGTCTCTCAACTTGGCAGACCTAGCATCAATGCATGTCAGTGATAGAACTGATAAGCTCCGATGCAGTTCAGTGCAAGAACTGCAGTGATAATGTGAAGAATTTTCCACAATGATGGGCATGGAGTACTATCATTTCTACATAAGCCATTAAATGTTGATCTGAAAATATTAGTGAAATCAAATTTTCTGTTGGCATGTTTTAGTGACACTAATGTGTACATTAGTCAGCAAAGCACAAACAGAGGAGATTCCAGGTTTGAACGGTAGTGTATAATCAAAGTCCTGCCAGCATGAGATCATCACGGTTGTTAGTGAAGTACATGCCCTAAGCTGGGCAGACTTACATCACATCAGAGTGAGAAGCTACTCAGGCTCATATTCATGATCCCATCAAATGAGGCTACCATTGTGCAGACCATAATAAACAGCTTTTTTTATGCAGTTATTCCAAATGCCTGATGTTGCCATATCAACATACTACGAGACTATTTATTGCTCAGATTTAATAAACCTGGGTCCTTACCCTTGATTTGCAAACACTTTTTCTCTCCACAAATACATTTTAGAGAGAATATGTGTTTGCAAAAACAAAAAGTTTCACTTAAATGCACATATTTGTAAACCTGAGCTAAGAGCAAATGTAGACTGACTCCAGGCATACATATACTTAACAGTGGAGAATCAAAGCTTAAGCTGCCCTTTGAATTATATATAATTTAATCATCAGAAAGCCCAGAGTACACAAATTATATGACTGCATGTTATTGTAAATAAAGGACATTTAAAAATACCCAAAGCATAGACACTTAAGACGTCATTATAAAAAGCCTCTGTATTCCATTAAAAAAGTAATTGAAACAGGACTTGCAGGAGACTGGAGTAGTCAAAATTTGGTAAGATGGACAGTTTAATTATCTTGACCCTGTTGAGAAGAGATATGTACTGAGGTTTCCAGAAGAAAGCCTACTGTGTGTGATGAGAGAACATTTTAACATCAAGTGGGTTTTTTTTTGTAATTTTGGCAGCGATTTGCAAATGGAAGAGATTCAGGTGATAATGAAAATAAAAGCATTAATATAGGGCAGAGTCACAGCATTCCCCTGAGGGAATAAATTATAAGCATTAATTTCTGGTAATACTACAGGAGAGGTATAAGGCATTCTTATCCCTAGCAATGAATTAGGTTCAAAGTTAAACTTGGTCTGGACAGACATGAGATGATCCAATTTCATTCTTATCAGAGGCCATTTGAGCTAAGAGATGGACACGAGCTCCTTTTGATTACTCTGTTTATTAGTGTGATGGATAGTGTAATAAAAGTCAATGGAGGTTTTCTGTAGACACTCAACCTTGAGTCAGGATTGCTAAGTTTCTGTGTCAGTCTCTTATATAAAAGGTAACCGTCTTCTATCTGACATTTGACAATAATCATTTAGTGATATGTGATTTCTCGGCTCTGTTTCCAGATATTTTCCCCAAAAAATGTGGTAACACATTGACATTGAGACTCTGAAAGGTGTTACCCAACAAAGAAGAATATGAATGCCATTCAGACCAAGAGGTTATCCATTGTAAATATATATGAAGAATATGACATGTACTACTGATTCCAAATCTTTATTGCTGTTCGTATTTAAGACAATGTCAGAGAACCAGTTTGTCACTCTTATTGTATGAACTTTTACTTCAACAACAGTTCTTCCTACAGCTTCTAGTAATACCAAAGTTTTTTGTTTTTCCCACAGCTTATGTCCTTGCGAGAATGGAATTGTTACTATGTGCTGTCTAACCTGAACACGGAACACTGTATATCTCATGAATACATATATTGCTATCCAGAAAGAGAGGTGCAGTGAACAATAACAAGTGTAAAATTGACGTACACTTGCATTGAGACCAATACCACGAGCCCAGACCCCTGGGTCAAGTGTATCAGTGTTCTAACCTTGGCTGCTGAACTTGCTCTCAGAGCAGATGCATGAACTGAACCCCCTATAGTCCACCTTTGTTTCACACATTAGAAACAACTGCTGATTTAGTGAAACAGCTCAGCTGAAATAGCTTCAGTAGGCCTCCGCTAACAAGTTAGCAGATTAAAACCCATGTACCCCTGCAGAACACTGTCCTTCGATGTCCTATCCAGGTACATTTCAGGGCAGAGTTTGTCAGTGCAAAAGAAACTAACATGGATTCCAGTGCAGTTTGACAATGCTTAATGACTTTGATCTTGACGGTCTTACCTTGACTTTGAACACTTCTGTTGCATTGCAAGTCAAACAGCATCAGAAAGAGGATGGCCTCCTCTGCTGCATAAATATTCTCCATTTTCCATATGCACCCTCTGCCGCCATCTGACCAGACCATATTTTTACTTCCTACATTTATGAATGCATTCACTGTCACACTGCTGTATCTCTCCTGTCCAGATGTTAGCTCAGGCTATAATTTGTGGCCTTGCTTGATGGGCATTCCAAAGTAAGGTACCTTCATACCTGGTCCTGTAGCAGTGGAAGTCTTGTGTGCAGTGTGTTTTGACAGAGTATTCTTTTGACGCCTGTAAAATAATGTTAATAATTAAGAGTCCGTATCAAAGATTAACCCCCCGCCCCTTCCCCTTTCACCCCTAATAAATTTGGGTAAAGTTTCCAAAGTGTCCAGTCACCAAGTTTGAAAACTTTGATTTCAGTTTCTTTTATTTAATTTTATTTTCTACATTTCTTTAATGTGATTGTGTGAAAGCCTTCCCATATCCATGAGGATGAAACGACATTCCTTAAGGGACAGGTGCTTAAATCAAGCCAATGTGTCTTTTATCTTCAGACAGTGGAGAAGGTGCGAGTACTGGTGCTACCTAAAAAGTGAAGGATTTGTGAAAACCGGGGAGTTAAGCTTTCTATTGATCTCTTCCTTTATCGAAGCAGACAACACAGGAATGAAATATAAGCCTATGAAAAGATGTGGGCAGTCAAGGGGTCATTGTGAAGTTCGAACAACAGTGAAATCAATCGTTTGTCCAATGAGAAATTACTTTGGGATGGGCTTTTTCAGGTGTCTTTGTTCATTTTGTGTTGGCCTGGCACAAAATAAATGACAGTATAGAAAAAGCACAGCTTGAAATGTTGAAAGCCGTAGCATAAAACGCATGCAAAGCACATCTGTCAAAAAAGTCAATAGCCTCCGTCGGTTTGTGTTTGGATCTGTATGTGCTTTTTACAGTTTTCATTTGTCATTTACCTGCTGAAGCATTTTTGTTGATTTTTTTTTCTTTTTTTATAAATATTTACCTTGTTTTCAATTTTCTTATTGTAGCACCTCACATTAACTCAGAAGTTTGTCCATTTGTCAAGAAATGGCATGTTTAGACTAATGGACACTTTCCCGGGATCGACTCTTGACAGCTTTTGACAGTCTGAATGAAATTTAGAATGGATGTGAACGTAATGGCAAGGTAAGCGAGTTCTAACTGACAAACATAAACTGTGGAGAAATTGTCAGGCGTAAAGAGCTAATGACTTTTGACATTCTTCGCGACTGGATTTCTTTTTCCTCAATTCTCAGCTAATGCATCTTCTGCCCCGTCTGTGCAACGTGAGCCTTCAAAATGAATTAAATTCGTATGCAAACAGTCGCCGGATGAACAGCTGATGTGACCAGTGCAGTGCACTTGGATTTTCTCTCTGTAGTTAGAAGTACGCAGAAGGAACTCCAAAATCCTATAAATATTTCCCTGTCAGCAGATGGGCATGTTCTGTTGAAAGTTTCATACAATGAAAGGTCAAAGGTTACATACTGAATATTAATAGATATAAATATTTCACATAAGTCTTATAAAGGGCTTCTAGTTTCTAGAAGATTGTGTTATTCACTGAATTTTAATAACTTAAAAAATAAATCAAATGTCATTAGTTTATAAGGATATTAGTAAGGAGCAAAACACATAAATATGTTTATTCTGGGTTGAGAGCCACTATAGTATACCAATTAATACCATGACATGACACATCAGTGTGTGCAGGGAAGGTTTATCTGTGTATTTATATGTCAAGATACAAGTTGCTATTTTTTCAACAGAGGAACATGATGTTCCAAGTTATGTAGGAAAATGGATACCTTTCTTAAAAGAAAAACTTCACATAATCTTAGCTTTTCAACTAAAAATGAGTATCATTTTATTAAATGTTGTGAGTTGTGGGACAGTGTGGCACTCTGGTCCTTCAATGGAGAAAGCGTTGTGCCATGGTATTCGTAATGTAATGGAAAAGGAGTCCCAGGAACCATGTTGCTGGTGATGTAAGATGCCGAAATTCAGGCAATACAGAGATACGAATATGAACTGGGAAGAAAACTTACTTCTTTATTTCAATTCTTTTATTCAATAATTTCAATTCATTTGATCAGAAGCACACACTTTGCCTTGAATCTTAATCTAGTCCGCGCATCCAATTCTCACAATAGAATCGGGGTAGATAGGTGCTTTACTGTACGCTTCTCACTTCTTTGGAGGTTTTTATATTTTGAAAGTAAAATTGCCAGAATATTATTCAGATCCACTGAAATTCTCCATTATGTAGAGATATTAACAATAGAAATAGAACACCAACTTTTTGTTTTTCTTCTTCCTGCTCTGTAGATGCTGCTAATAAAATTATTCCCAAATATTTTAAAAATGTAATTCATTTACATTGGCAAACACAGAAATTAACTAATAAACATACTGTCTATTCATATGGTTCCACCAAAACCATTCCCTCATCACTGTTTCTAAATAGAACAATCAAAGGTGTGTGGAATGCGTTCCATTAAAACACATCTGTTTGCAAAAATAGTAAAGTTTACATGCATATGGCAACCAAGACAATATATTGCGCCTGTGGTAACTGTAATCATATACAACATGCAAATGAATGTTTTGGGAATAAACACTCTTACTGTGAACCACCTGTTCTCATAACAGTCTATTTTGGTCTATTTGTTTACATTTCAAGTCACAAAAAAAGATAAAAAATAGGACGTGTGTGGAAAACCTGGGAGGAGTTGCTCACTCTGCCTTGTTTTCCTTTGTTGTGTGGTTTATCAGATTGTTACTGTAGGTAGGCTCTTATCCGTAGAATCAGGGTCCATGACTGATTGGTGATTGTTACAGTCTGTAAAATGCCCGATGCTCCTCAGCACTCATATTTTCAGGCAGCTGTGTTGTATTGATCCCTCTATTACGGTTCATTTGGTTTGCCTTTCCTCTCAGTATGTGAGATGGTAATGCTGTGCCTTTGAGCGTGTGAAGTGTAAGGGACTCCACTGAGACCTGTCTCACATCTTGGTTGAATCTACATCTGCTTACATTGCTGCATGTCACCTGGAACTTGCTGTTTCTTGACCTGCTGAGCTCATCTCCAAACAGTGGTTCTTTTCCAGGTGGAGCTAGAACAGAGTGGGAGCAGCCTGTAGTCTAGTGGCAAAGGTACATGGCTGGGACCCCTGAGGTTGGTGGCTCGAGCCCCAGTCCAGCCACAGCAAGAACACCATTGCTGCTGGGCCCTGAGCTAGGCCCTTAACCCCACATTGCCCCTAGGGGGACTGGCCCTTGGCTACCCCAATCAACTGTAAATTGCTTTGTGTAAAAGTTTCAGCTAATTGACTGTAATGTAATTGGGGGGGCTGAGAGGCCAGAATAAGAGAGAAGATGCCAAGACCAAATCACCTAGGGGCACAGAACCAAAATGTGTTGTTTTATTGTTATTAATTATTCTATTTGACTAAGGAGGAAGGGATTCATTTCTTTGGGACGCTGCGTCTCAGCCCTGATCAATCAATCACAGTGTGCTCGCATATATTTGCACATGAAGTGTTTTCCGCAGACTTCAGCATGAATCTCAAATTTCCGATGAGCAAGTGTGCATGTCTGTGCTGTCTCTGCATGGGTCATGTATATGACTACACATTCCAATTTTGTAGAAAAGGGGATATAATTAAAATGTTTCCCTTTATTTCCTTTATTGTAATTTGCCACACATTTAAAACAATATTTTGACAGTGCCATTGATACACAGACACACACACACACACACACACACACACACACACACACACACTCATATATATACATATATAGACTTATCCTCCCTGTTGCCTTTGAGGATGAAGATAAAAAAAAGCATGGTTGGTGTTAATTATTTGCAGTCATGATTGAGTGGCTGTGTGGTAATCAGGGGAAACCATGGAAATGCACACTGAATAAATATCTTTGGCAATGATGTAGCGTTGGGAAGCTCAGAAGGTGGCCTGGCAACGATTTTGCAATTTCCTGCCTGAACACTTCCTTTGTCAGAGCCCTCAATGCGAGGATAGCGCAGGATGGACCTGAACAGCTCAGCCTGGACTAATGTTTTGGAGGGAAAAAAAAATGTTGTGGATATTTTCTTTGAGCAGTATAATCAGCTTAATCAATACAGGCACAGAAAGTAAAGCTTTAAAGAACAATTAAATTTGGCTGTCGACAGCCGGTAGAACCAGGAGACTAAGAATATGCAAAATTTATTAATAGCCAAGCATACACATGTTTAAGGAAGAAGTTTATCGTTCAGTTCAGAGGCACAGGAAAATCAGTAAAAGAGGCTAAATAAACAGACAGGTAACGCTTTTATTCTTCTCCAGTCTCCATGCCTAATGCCTGGCACGCATGAGCTGTGCCCTATGGTTCATGCAGAAAATTAATCAGTGCTAATTTGACTAATTCACAAAATTGCCAAGTGAACTTTCAACACAGGCAAGGAGCATTATAAATCACAAATCACTGAATCGCGCGGTTATTATCAAGTGAAGCCTTAACCCATTCTTTTATGGAAATCATCCAAGGCATGAAATGCTGTTCTTAAATGCCTCTGGTGGTAATTCCTTAAAAACTATTATGACTTTTTTCATTTCATATGCTTGGGTTAGAAGACGGTACAATTAAGGAGTTCTAGTGCTTGAGTATTACTGATTGGTAGTCTACCGCTCACACATACAGCAACATTGAAAGTGTTGGCAGTGCTGCCGTCTCACTGATCTGAAGCCTGAGGCTCATGAGAGCAGGATGAATATTCATCCGGGCCTGCTATAGCCTTGGAGTGTACGGCTAATACCTGTGTGTCTTGAGTGTTCTTATCTTAGTCTTACTCTTGTTGATGTGTTGCACTTTTTATAAAAACATTGTACTGTGATTCATGGGCTATTAGATGAAAGGTAGTACATCAACAAGCTGTCTGGTGAGCTTCAGGTACAGGCTTAGCCCATAACCTATAAATACAGATTCCAGTCCACCCTGCCCAGTCTTGGGGAAACCAAGTGAGTCTCCCAAACAAGACAATCAAAAGCCATCTATCCATGGCGGTAGACATAAGACATGTATAATTTATATTTTGACTGCCTGCATGTTGTTGATATCTTAAAAAATACAACATTTCAGAAGCATTCAGAAGATGATTTCTCCCAGAAGCTATATTGCATTTACATTATTTAAGGAGACCCCAGCTGAGCTGGAGGCGTGTGAACCCGGATCTTTAATTTGTAGCTAACTTCAGTCCACCCCTTTTCTCACACTGTAGAATGCAGAATAACGGTTATATCCCATAGCGCTGCTGATGGAGCTGGAGAATAATGAATGGGACTGCATCTTGTATAGGAATGGAACTTTTCCCACTGTTCATTAAGACATCCCTGATCACTACACTCAGCTGAAACCACCAAGTACCAAATAAGAAAATACAGAAAATACAATTTCATCAAAAATAATAATAAAAAACCTCACTAAATCAATATCATACCATATTATTCTTGGTAGAACAGCAACAGATTTTTTTCCCCTAAAGGTAGTTTTGCTTTTGATTGAATCCAGGGGTCCCAATATTGTAATATAGTGCTGGGTTATTCTGTAATGCCTTTTTTTGTCTTGGAATGTGACTGAATAGTACTTTCCCTTACAATGACTTTGTGGGTTTGATCAAACCCAGGAGTAATTTTCCATTTCTGCACTTTGAAGAGCGCCTTTCTTTCTGCACACGGCAGAGGGGGAGAACAAGACAGAGAGACAGATAAAAGGAATCTGTCTACAACTTTACCTTCCTTAAAAGTTTTCCAACAGTCATAAACATTAAGTCATTATGTTTTGGAGTACTGCGGTCACACGAGGTACCTATATTTACACTCAATGCAATTTATCTTTGACCCGAGGGAACAGAGTACAGACAGAAATGCTGAACAACTGGTATTCATCACAGTGTGTTCCACACTCCTGTTATTATTTAACATTATCATTTCAACTTTACCTGAACACCCTGTGTTGCTGGAAAAAAAACAAATCAAAACAAAAAAACCTGTAGTTGTGTGTGGCAATGGGCTATAATTTGACTGAATCAATAATTCAAAATGTGTTGAACTTTGATTTGTATTTTTACATTTTGACAAGCTAAGCTCACAGAAGTATATACATAATAAAAGAAGGGTGTAGCCACATTCTATAACCCTTCCAGTAAACCTATGTTAGGAATTAAAATCTGGAGGGAAACTATTTATCCATTAAAATGTTCATTGATTTCTTTATTTATTATAGTTGTAGAGCCGCAGCTTGATCTAAGTGTTTGCAAGACTCTTGCGCAATTCCATTGATAAGTCTGGCCAGTTTTGTTTGGGGAAAGGACTGAACTAATATCATAAACTAACCACTGACTGCAGGTGACAAGTAATTCAAAACCTGCTTTATGGAGATATATGTCCTACATTAATTATGTATGCAGAGTTAAAATCTGTTCAAATATGTCACTGGAATGTCTTTAACAAATTACAATTCTGAAGTCGTATTAAAAATATGTTGAAATATGTCACCCATAATGTCTTTGGGCCTGTGACAATTCTGAAACATGTAGAAATCAATCATACACAAGATCTGCAGTAGTGGCAATATCAGGGAGGAAAGAGAACATTCCAACAGTATGGGGTTCTTACACTCATTTTGTATGAAAGCAGTGCTTACTCACCCCCTTTGAACCGACAAAACTGTTACCCTGAGGGGTCACCTTTTTAATAACTTTACAGTGGACTTCTTGCTACTGCAAATATGAACAAACACCATACCTGTTCTGACTGAATCTTCTTTCACGAGACTATAAATAGTGTATAGTAGAGTGTGACTTGATTACACATTCCTGGAATCAAATTTCAAAGCTACAATTTTATAAATGAGAAAATCAAGTAAACAAACACATTTTTGTACCGCAAATCAGATATCATTATCTTGTTGTTTGTTCAAAGAGGATGGATTCACAAGTGTATCCCGAGACTACTCTAATTCATCTGTCATGTGCACTTATTTCACACAGTTAATAACTATCATAACATTTAAGACTGAACTCAATCAATATCTTTATTGTATTCAATTCACCAATAAATGAAATTATTTTCTAATCCAAAAACTGTTTGTAAAGAAAAGTGTAGTAACAGGGTACGTCTGTAGTGCAGCAGTGTTACCTGTGGCTGGGAGTTTGATTTCCAGCTCATCCTTAGTGTGGTAAATCATGGCTAAGTCAGTTAAATTCATTCACATCATTAGAGAAGTGATGTGCCCATGTATTCCTCCTTGTTCTAGTTAAGCTCTATTTAAGTTTGTCAAAGTCAGGTGAGAATTTTGATTGACCCCAAGTCTTTAACAATTAAATACAATTGCTTTTCTTTTCTTTGAAAAAAAAATAGTTTAAATTAAATAGATTGTTTGCCAATGTTAACTTGTGAAGTAGCAAGCATTTAGCTGTGATTAAAAAAAGTAACAGTTGTTTTTATGTATGAGTCAGTGTTAAAAGACAAATGTTAATTGAGTCTAGACCTGCAGGTAATGACCAACACAGTTTAACACAACAGTGTTCCCTTATACAAGGATTTTTTTTTCCTATTATGGTCTGTGCAAGATCATACCCTTTAAGGGCGAGATGATGATGCTGCTCATTTCTCCATGGTACTAAGTGATTATTTTCACCCCATATTTAGGCGTATCTTTCTACTAGGAGGGGTGATGAAGCATGAATAGCTATCTGATGGTTTGAGGAGCAAACACTAACACACTCACACAACGTTTGTCATGGCTTTCTCAGTAACAGATCCGCAAACAATCAAGAATTTTAGGTCATGGGGAATGGCGATGAGAGTGATAATGGCGCGAGAGATTCTTTTCATTTCCATAAACTACATGAACTGATTAACTTCCTCACATATGAGTTGCACTGTAATCTGCCAGCAGAATTCTAGATGCTGGTACATGACATCACAATGTCTACTGGTCACATGTGTTGACCCAACAACAGCTCATAACTAGAACCCAATTCCTTTTGGAATCATTAATGCAACTGTACATATTGTACCATTAGTAACTCCTTGTCTCTAGTATTTTTAATTATTACATTGTTATTTCTCTTATTAGATTACTAGAGACAATGTTAGATATATTCAAACTTTAGAAATGCAGGGATCCTGATCATTCTTATCTGAACCTTTCAACCCAAGTCATGCAATGTGTCAACATTACTCCCTTTGATCACTAAGCGCCAAGTCTCTCACCTTATAAAGCAGAACAGCCGGTAAACAGTAAGAACAGGTATTCTCAAAAGACACATTTTCTGGGATTGTTTACATCCAATGTATATATTTACTTGTAATAAATTCAGTGCAAAACAATTATTCTTTGCAATTCATTTCTTATATAAGAATAACATCATTTCTTCATGAACAGTATTTATTTATTGTTAGATTTTGGTCATGTGTAATGGAAAACATGTAATTTTTTAACAAAACATTTCAGTTCCCAGAGCATATTTACATCATATTACGCAGTACTGGAATGTCTGTTTAGCTGGCTCTTTGATGTCGACACTCCAGACATCCCACTCTAATGGAAACTGATGAGACTCCCTAACTTTCTCTTTCCCTCCAAAATAAAGATATTTTAACTCAAAGAAAGGGGCACATAAAACTCCTCAAGTCATGACCAGGCCTGCTAATGACATTTTCCATTTGACAAATTAGTTATAAACAAAATGATATGGTGAGTGGGCAGTTGTTACAGACTGTCTGTATCTGATGTAGCTGGGGAGGAGCCCAGAATTTTCAAAGGGTTAAGAGAAATTATATGTGTTTTTAGTTTCTTGTTCTCTATATACATATAGGTATTTTGTCATGCTTTTTTGTTCAAAGATGAACTCCTTTTCTTTCAATATACAATTCAATAGAAACATCCTGTACCAATAAGGCATTCAGACTAACAGACACTTTTAAACCCATAGTGGGTATTTACCTGAGGAAGACACATCTCAGTGCCAGATGGCTTTGCCATTAGCCTGAATTCTTACTACAATATTTGTGTTGTTGCATTTTATGTTTTAAATCGTTTTATTATTCCTCAATGTCAATAAAACCATTTGAAAGCCATAGTACAAAAAGTAAAATTTTAAGGTCCAACACACTGGGGAAACCCAAGTGCAACCTGAAGAAGTGAGTTTCCCAAATAAGACAATCCAAAGCCATCTATCCACGGCTCCCAACACATTCTTAACCACAAATATTATTTTAAAAGAAATCTTTTAAAATATATTTATAAATGTAGCACAAATATAGTGAAGACAAAGACAAATACAGTGTATGTTAAGTATATGTGCTCAAGATATTGACAAAAATAGCAGAATCAAACTGTACCAGTGTACTCTGCTTATGGTGGTATTGTTACATTCTATTTTCCAGGCAGTGTTTACAGTGCTTACACTTATTTCTCTAAACTTTTTAAAGCATCTATAGCCATCTATCATTTTAATGGAGAATAAGTTTGTAGAGGTGCTTATGTAATGTCCTAAACAACATTCCTTACCTCAAATGCTTGTCCAAACGTATGTCTCCTCAAAAGAAAGAACTGTCAAGTTAATTGCCTTTCCTCAGCTACAATACCAATGCAGTTTTCCATCAACAGAATAATGGGTACGAAAAAGAGCAGAGCAATAACCCTTAGAAAATAAGTGAGAGGTTCTGACATAATGTTCCCTCGGAAGTCTTAGACATCTGTTTCTGCAATATCAGAGCCACGATACCTAATAGAAACCTGCTGTCACACTTTAGCAAGTTGAAATACAGGCATTGCAGATATTTCTTACATTAAATCCACACCATGGTGAGACTTGCCATTGACTTTCACTCCCATTTTACGGCAATTATTTCCAGCTGAGAAGGGTTGACAAGCAGACTCAAAGGTATCTGGTCCCACAGAGTCAGGGAGAAGCCAATTAGTCAAGTGCAAGGGGACTTAAATAAAACTGTGCTTTCCGTATGTCGCGTCCCAGCATTTAAATGAGTGAAAATGAAGCTGTTTGCCGACAGTCTGAGCCTCCCATTGTTTTGACAATGTGTTCCCAGTTCTCATTATAAAGGCAATAACTCTTCTGACGTTCTATCCTTATCGATAATATACTTAACTGAAGTCCGATCATATCATGCCATCCTGTAAAAATGATTCAAAAGGATATGCATTACAAACACAATGGCAGAATTTTGGAATGCCCACTCATAAGTGTTTTGTATTTTTGAAACATCTGTTCAGGTGCTTTAACACATGAGCATCCGCCTGCAATGTATTTTCACTGTGCAGGCAATCAGCTGAGCTGCGCAGCCTTTGCAGCTGCTGAGAGGCAGACGCCCCGCCATCTGAAAACCTCAGTCTCTCTGGATGGCTGCTATGGCCAATTAGACATCATGTCAACAAATAAATGTGTGTTCACTTTTGCACTTGGCAAGACTATGACTCCATTCAAGACCCGACATTACTCTACATTACATTATAGGCATTTAGCAGACGCTCTTATCCAGAGCGACTTACAACACAAAGTGAATTTCTTTTGGGACAAGTGCTGGAGGGGGTAAAAGTCTCAAGTGCCATAAGGGTTAGCACGGACTAAACCCTGTGGATGACCTTCAACAGCTCCACTACACCAAAATCAACTGCTGTAAAAATAGGGGTGACAGAAATAAACACACACACACACACACACGTTTGTGCGTGTTAGCCATATGAATGAGCGTGATTGCTAGAGTGCATGGACTTGGTGAATTGACGTGTTGGGAATAACGTGATTGCAGCAAATTCCATTTGTCATATCCTGTTATCTCCACTTTCTTTGAAATTGTTTACTTTTAGAGAAAGGAAAGGCATTATTATTAATGATCTTTTCTCAGACAGGGAGGTAAAAGAGCAAATTGTATATCCATATCTTGTCATTTTCTTTGCTGGATTCTGTCTCCTTATGGTAATGTGATCAGTAAATAAAATGTATAATGCAAAATATATAAATATTAGAGAACATATTGGAAGCCGGAAATTCAATCAAGTTGTCTACAGGTACAAGGTCTGGGGCGTAATTACTTTTCCCATCTCTATACAGTCTTTTTAAGATGAAATCTCACACTGAATAGCTGAATAGTTTTTAAACTGCAGTTCTTGAGATCCCTTTAATTTACTGCGACAGCTTCTCTTATCAGTGTCCAAAAACTATTAGATTCTGCCGCTTATCACTTCTAAAAGCATAAAGAATGTGGTTTCCAGCCATTCTTTTGATGTCAAATCACTGCCAGATATCAAATATCCATGGAAACTCATTTAAACTTTCTCACCCCCTTGTGTCCCACACCATCAGTGAGTTAGCACTCATAAATAGAAATTTATCCAGAGGGAGGTCCTAATTTAACAAAAGGAACACACATTTTGATTAAATCTGGTATCTACAATAGAGTATAGGCACAATCAGTTACACACATACACACACACACACACACACACACACACACACACACACTCACACACGCCCGATGTTAAATGAGCAGCAGAGCTCAAGTTCTTTTGACATTGGTCTTGAGGTCTTAGATGGACACTCAGACATGATGGGTCTGGATCATGGCACTTGCAGGTATGGACTGTATTTCAATCTTGGAGCTTGTGGTCTAGAATTGGGTTTCAAGCCAAACAAGTCATACACCTGTCTCCAGTGCACAGTCAGCTTTTGTTGGTTTCTTGTTGGAGGAATCATCTCAAGTACCATTTCCTTCTCCTCATTTGTCTCTATCTCTATTTGCCATTCTTCAAGCAAAACCAATGATGTCAGACACTGTGTTGACATTGTTGTCATCACTGTTTCTTTTCTAGTTAGTTACTATGCTGGCACCTGTCAGTAAAAAAAAAAAAAACAATGTAAAGTCACACAGTGTGCAAAATGTGTTTACAGTAATATTTCAGCAGGATGTTGGACCATTCTTCAATGGATGGTCCCGAGGTGTTTCAGAAAATCTACTCTACACTGTACATTCCAGAACTTTCCATAAAGCTTCAGTTATGTCCAGGACTGGTGATTGTGGATGCAATGGAAAGTGTTTGCCTTAATCATTGTGTCCATGAAACCACTTTTGAATCTCTTTAGTGTTGCAGGGTTCAACTTGGAAGATAGGAACAGCTGGAGGAGGCAGTGTTTGCACCATATGGCGAATCTGGTCAGCTTTACTAGCTTTATGGTACTTGGCAATTCTGTTTAAAAGCCAATAACTTGGCTTTTATGTTCCGGCATGGTAAATACATCATGCAGAGTAATAAACAGACACAATGACTCCCATAACATAGCTCCACATAACATATCAAATCTGTCATTATGTTTAACATGTTTGAATGCATTGTGATTGGAATCATCCTTCAGCTCTCTTCAAACACAGACCTGTCCTGATTGCTCTAGACATTGGGTGACAGAGGTGTAGAAGCAGTTCTGTGGTAACCTTTTAAGTGGTTCTGAGATTTTTCTCATCTATTTCTAGTCTCTATTGGTGACCTTTGACTTTTCACCACTGTTCCTCCTTCCTGATAATGTTTGTCCTTGTTTGGTGTAAGATATTCATACTGCTCTTTTGACACATGCCATTATTTGGTAGATGGTGTGACTGACATATTTGCAATTTGAGCAACAGCTGTTTTACTTCTTTCCAAATCTGTATTGCTTTCTCCTGTTGTATTGTATTCTCCTGTTTATTAGTATTCATATTAGTAAGTAAGAAATGTAAAAACATGTTGCTACTAAACAACAGAATCTATACCATTTCAAAATAGACCCTATATTGTTTCCAGTGATGTCAAAAACCTCTCCTTAACTTTAAATTTATATTCAGAAAAGCGGTGGTATATATCTAATACAATGGGTCACGTTGAGAATATCAGCTTGCAGCCATTATGTTTCTTAAGCCAAACCAGATTTCCATAAATTGAAAAAGGATCCATTCATCTATCTTATGTGTATCTAAGAATATTGATCAAACAATGTATGACATGGAACACAGTCTTGCTAATTGCAGAGGAGTAGTCTTGGTATTTCATAAGTATTTATATTCTCAAGTACATGGGCAGCATTATAAATTATTTGGATGTCTTCCAGGAAACATAATTTCACTTCACTGTTCTGCATTTTGTCACCAAAGCATTTTGTCACTTTGCCTTTACTATAATTAAGTTGAAATTGGCTTCAGGTATTGATTAATCAACTTTGGTCAAGGAGTAGAAAACAACTGTATGCACATTATCCAGAGGAGGAGAATAGAAACTTGGTTTGTCCCTCCTGTAATGTACCTTGAGGGACTACCAAACATTCTCACGCATATTTCCTATCCATAACCAGTGCTCCTAAGCTACATGTTAAACTGTACTCCTAAATGGGGTATTTTAACTATAATGTGTGAATATTTAAAATTAAATGCAAAAGCAAATGTGAGCAACGTTGGATACATAGTTACACTTTGACACTGTCCCAAAGTTAAATGGTACCCTCAGTCTGTTTCAGACCTTTTCTCCACCAGTGCTGAATGTAGCAGACACTTAACAGTCAGTTGGTTGAACTGGAGCATACAATCTCCCTATCCCAGCTGTGTAGGCAGTATAGCCATCTGTCGGCAGAGCTCAGCTCATGAGTTACAGATGACATGCCCACCAGTGCTTTACCAGGTACACAATAGACAATGTCACTGGATATTCTGAACTGAGAAAAAAAGAGAGAGAGAAATGAAATACAGAGCTGTCAGTGATGAAATGTACACATGAACCATCTTGCAGAGCAATTTACTGTCTTACTGTGCTGGCAGTGAAATCACCTTTATTTGCTTGAATGCAGCTCCTTCTGCATCCATAGGGTATGATGGGATTGTCAGACAGAACTGAGCTAGCCTTGTGTTGTGTATTTCCCCTGAAAAGTGCTGAAAGTGTTTCTTGTTTTTCTATTTTCATTTCCTTGTGATGTTTGTTCTTTTTTTGTTGTTGTTGCTGCATTGATAACTGCCCCCAAACAGATTTATACAGCTTTCAAAACAAACATTGCAGGTTGTACAATTTTCCCCCTGTTGACATGTAGGAATCCCCCTCCATGTTTCTTTGAATAGCCCTTTGTCCCTTGTTAAGTTTTTTAAGATTTTATCTTTTATCACCTTTTCTACCATCAGTTGACTTTTATGTCAAAATCTGTTAACTATTCTTCATGTAGAAATTCACCATGCTTTTGGAAAGGCTGAATAATATAAGGTCTTAAAGTCTTGGCATCATAAAATAGTTTTAATGTGCTGAAAATATACTGTATAGCATCTCGATTTTAACACACTGTAATACTAAATCAAATGTCATGTTTGGCAGATGACACTAGATTTAAAAGGGTAAATCGATTTCATAATCCATGATGGAGTTTTTACAGCTGCCAATTTGGCAGAACCCTTTTAAATAACTGGTTGGGCTTACCACACATAGTCAGAGCTTATCTTCCACTCTCCAAAAGCAAGAACTTTGTATATGTACGAAGCTTGTCAGACGCTCGCTAGTCCTGCCTATGAAATAAGTAATTATATGACACTTTTGTGAATTCTTTTTTAACTTAATTCTTTCCCATCAATGTGTTTTAAAACTGATGTTGCTGAATAAGGAAAACAACAACATAAATTGGTATTGCAATGGAATAATATCACTTATAATAATATCTATTATAACAATCTAATTGGATGTCCCCCAATCAGTGTTACAGTAAACGGGACAAGCACTGTATTTACCTGGGAGGTAGATAAAACACACGTTTTTGTAACCCAGTGAACCAATGTATTAAATTTTAAGTGAACCCACATTCCCAATCCATACACATCAAACATATCATGCAATGTTTACAATGGCCTCAGTCTACATACAGAAAGACCCGCAACAACAAATATAGTCCCGCAACAAACAAAACACAGTCTCCAAGGGCAGGCCTTAGGAAAACAACAATCCAAAAAAAGTCAATTTAAGGTATGGATCTCACCCACTTCCAGAAGCCTCCACAGCCATGGGTCCTGTCCATTCAGGTATGTGTCCTGAGCGAGACAACCTTCTTTTTCCTTTTTTGGTTTGTGTGCAGTTATCCTTGGTTTTCCTTTCCTTTTTTTTATTCCACACCGCCCAACACTGATGTATAGGGTCTGAATTGGCAATTACCACCCTTGTAGTCCCCTTGGTCCTCAGAAAGGAGCTGGCTGGTGCAACCAAGCAGGAAAGTCCACTCTCTTCACACACACCCCAAACCTTTTTTCCTTCCTTTTTTCTTATTCTTCCCCCATGCCCAGGAAGTACTATTTTATAAATCCCGCCTCTGCCATCAGGCTGTCTCTTAAAGGGGCAATGACATATACAATATGCAGGCTTTTGTTTTTTAACCAGTTAATTTTAAAACATTTGCTCAGTGTGGCACAAGACACAAAAAACAATCCTTCAAATCCCCCAACCCATTAGGAAGGTTCACCTTGCAAGGATTTCTTTAAATAACCATTCATTTTTTTGGTTTGGGCAGAAACATAAAAACAGCCAGCCTTAGTTACTTTGTGGCAGTGTCACTCTATAACTGAGTGTTAAATTATTGTACGCCAAAACGTATGGATCTTCAGCCAGTCAAGGTTCACTCCTGACTAAAATGTATTGATAGGATTGCATATAATAAAGTACAGCTGTGGTATCAACTGAACAGAATTACTTTACATACAAGAGCAATACCTGCTTCTGTTTACAGTGCTACTAACGTTTAATATCTAGAGTACATATCTGAATTAAAATGGAATTCCTTGCCTGTTCCTAATTTGTCTTAAAACACGAAATGTCACCATCTGAACACAATCACATAATGTTATTCCTGCATACATAGCAATCCCAAATCTCTAAACTAATGATGAAATCAAGAAGAAAATTAAAAAACATTTTTAGTATTTTTGTTGAAAATGTGTCTCGTGGGTACTTATGTTTCTTGTCTGAGAGGTCTGAAAAATGAGATTAACTTAACATATATATTTCCTTATAAAACAGCACTGCATCAGACTCAAAGCAAGTCCCCCCTGACGATAATTTCATCAGGAATCTCACCAGATTCCTTTGTGATTTATGTCATTATTCAGTGTAGGGCACAGCAGACCGTTAGTGACAGACTGGTTATCACGATTATCCAAACGCCAAGGGTGCCATTTTACAAGGGTGAAAATTGTGATAGTAAACTGACAAATGTGTGCTCAAAAGAAATATCCTGGGTGAAAGTAAAAAAAAATGCCTTTCTGATAATACAGCAGTTACTCAACCCTGACAAAACAAGTAGCTTTGAAAACAGGACCCTGACATATCATTTGTAAAGAGCTGTCAGCAGATTTCTGTTCGGTTTGTGACTTTTTTTCATACTTCTGAAAGTGTTCACATTCAGCTTCTATTATTTATTTTATTCATGGTCCGGTATGTTTGTCTTTAGACTTAGACTTTTCCCAAGATTGAACGGAGTGTACTGAGAGTAATGAGCCTTTGATTACTGACTGTAAGGCTCAGTCATTTCTTTACAATGGCAACTGCTTGCAATATCCGTCTATTTCATTTTCACAAAATGGCATAACCTTGATGTTCAATGGTATTTCAGCATGCTATGAAGAACTAAAATGTCTAAAGTTTCCACAAAACTTTTCTGACGGAAGCATTCTTGAGGAAAAGATTTCTGTTGATTTCTGACAGAGAGGTATTCAAATACAAAGAGACAACAGAAAAGATATAGATTACACTCTCCATCTCGGCAGGATACATCTTATGAATCTCTTGTGTGCCGCGTATAATAATAAGCCAAAGATGATTTGGTGGGAGGAAACATTCCTTAAGCTGCGGTTTCTAAGAGAGGATTCCATCAAGATTGGGTAGGATTCTCCTGGGATTGGACTAATTTCATAGAAAGTACTGTGTCAGGAAAATTATATGTATTTGAGATTTAGATTCAATAATGTTCACCTGCTGGTGAGAAGTATTACATATATAGTGTCTGCCTTTAACATTGTAAGGTTCTATGCTTGTTGAAGTTTCCTCTACAGAGGGGCATGATTCATATTGCCCTTGATATGAAAAAGCAGCGAAATGGAATGAATTGATGAGTGGTGTGTATAAAATACTGAACTATTTAAAAACAATACATAATTATGAGTACAACATTACCGCAGAATCCCAGAAACCCACATTAAATTGCATCTGCATGGAATACTCTTGTCAATCATTTTTACATGGGAAACTCAGTTTGTACCAGCTGAGATGAGTTTTACTCCAGGAACAATATACTGTTGCTCAAGTAATAGCGATGACCTTTCTATTCATTTTCATATCAAAATAATTTTCAACTTAGCGTATGCCCAAATAATGACTACAAAAGACTGGAACAAGTATCTTTCTTAATTTTCTCATTCCTGTTTAAAGCATAAATCAGGTATAATGACGTTCCTAAGTTCATAGTATTTTTTTCTACAGACATTTTTCATCATGTATGTATATTTAGTCATTCATATTTCGTAGGCCTATTTACTTTGCGCTTTACTCCTTGCTATTTGTAGCATATACTGCTTTGATTGAATCATGACTTAATTTATCACTGCCATAGCTGGTATGCAAACAGTGAAAGAGCAAATACACATTTCAATCATCTATACTGTTCATTCCTCCAAATTTGCTGCTGGTACTTCATGATACGATTCTGTAGATAATACTGAGCTCTTCATCGTTACAACTCAACAAATGAGCCACTTTGTATGTTGTCTGCAGCAGGCCAAAAGTGCTTCACAGAAACATATACCCATACAACATATATATGCAATAATCAAAAAGTCTGATGAGAGAAAGCAATGTAGTAGGTTATATCTGGACGATTTCAGCTGATTGGCTGAAAATAATCATCACTACCTTTCCATAAAATCAAACTTTATGCTATTCTAATCAGCAAGTGTTGATGCAATAATGAATGTTCTCAAATGAATGACTACAGCTAATATAAACATTGGATGCTCATTTATCAGTTTTGCCTGCATTGCCAACCATGCATTGAAAGGGTTTGCCAGTCAGTATTTATTCATATTTCTTTTCTGTTAGCGTGCTGTCAGAAAAAGCCAGGTAGTATGACTTTGCAAGAGTGTCACTATTTCCTAACTTTTAAAGGTTGTTTAGAGCTGGCCAGGCAGAAATGCCTGTTGAAATATGGGCACTGGCTCACTTTCATCAGAGCTGTGGTAATTTGATTAACTCTCAATTTGTGTCTCCCTTCCCTGCTGACCCCCCTTTGTGTCTCTCATGCCCGCTCTGGCGTTGCATTGTCCCCCTCCAGCTATGTCTTCCCTCTGTCTATATTTTAGGACACTCTTTCTCATTTTCTTCCACAGTCAGTGAAGCCTGAAACTGTCATTAAGACACAAATGGGCACCATCAGTCTTCCTAATGCAATGAGTGTACCTACAAGTATGACTTTGCATCCTTTAATGTTTTCCATTAAGCGAGTGGGCCATACTGTATCTGTATGGCATGCAGTAATAAGCAAACCAAATGCATTGTTTTGGATGGGCAACCAGCCAAATAGCTCACACCACAACTCTTTAAACATGGTACAGCAGACATGAAGCATCTTCAATCCATACGCTGGTATTATAGCTAAGGATTTTCTAAAACTCTGATGTCACTATTTTCGTTGCTAAAGTGATAACCCTGTGCTACCTTCCTGTGTAAGTATCTGCTCAAGCTTTTAATGGAAGATGAAAGGGTGCTGGGTACTGATCTGGCGCCATACTGTCTTCATATGAAGTAAACTTGCTTTGTGGAAAACAGATAAGTTATTGTGTTGAAGGCATCTGTCAGAATTGAAGGTGTGTTATTCACCAAGGAACAGGATGGCAGGGCATACCCCATTTGTTTACAGCACTGAGAGTTTGGGATTTTTCATGGTATGCGCTGACCCCATATAAAAACACATAATAGAGATACACTTCACAGAGGTGCATAATAGAGTCCCAAAACAAGGGCTATTTTCTGTTTCTTTTCCATCTTGAACTTAAAGAAGTTGCATCAGTTGCATTATTTTACAGGAGCAAACTACAGGACATGCAGCTGTCCACTTGATTACTTTGATATATTAGAGACTGTGCACATATACAGCTAATTAATCCAGTAGAATATGGCCAAAAATTGTCTGAGCACCATTTTGCTTTTCTTATTCAGTCATAAACCTTGGAGCATTTCCTTTCATTCCACATGTTGACCATGCATGATATTGTATCATGGAGTATAGCATGGCTCAAAATTGGCCTGCAAAACCCTAACCCATATGTGCCACATTTGCATTTTTGTTTCTTTTTCTCATATTCAGAGAGTTTATGTTTGGTTTCCACAGGTAAATATTTCATTGAAAGACACACAGACATATAGACATATGTCAAATCAAATAAAAACTCCAAGGAGTCTTTGAAACAAGTCAAAGACACGCAGACTTTGAGAAGCAGAGATCAGGTCAAGCATGCGAGAATATTTACAGTATAGCTGTAAATGGTAGACTGGTAGTCATCTCTACTAAAGAAGTGGAATGACATTCATAACAGCTTGTCATTCCCAGCTGGAAGACATAGGATAGGCATAATAAAAACCTTATGGTCTAAATACAAATTGTAACTTCACAGCACACCCCAGTACATCAGCACTCCCAGCCTATCCTGTCACTCAGTGTACTGTGATAGAAGCGTTAATGGGATGCTGCTCATCAACAGCAGGGACCGACAGGATCGAGGGGAAATGGATAGTGCAAATTGTAGTTGAATCCTATCGGAAAATATGCCAAGGTCAAACAAAAACAGGAAACTGAGTTGAAAAAATAATAATATGAATATGAATATCCCACTATGTCCTGCCCAGGTGTGACTCCAGTTGCACATTTATGGCAGGACTTGAATTTATAGTGAGATTTACAGATTACAATTCATCAACAATCCCCAACTGGACCAATTTTACTAGGAAGAATGGGCAAAAATTATTCTATCCCATGGTACAAAACTGACAAAGACTGATCCACATGCTTTCCTTGAGTAATTGCTTCCAAAGATAAGGAGCTCGCTACTTATATAATCAGTAATTTTAGCTCTTATAATTTCTCTGCTGGTTTAGGTTGGAATTCAACCTTCTCCTCTTGATATTGTTAGGTTTTATCCTTAGTGTTTTGACCCAAAAAGTACAGGAAAAAAAATAAATTTACCATATGCATTCATAACAACAAGCTACAATTTTTGTGTGAGGATGAATTATTGCTTTTGCTAGCCAAAATACAAATATTAATTGTGATTTAGTTACTTCAAGATATGAGTCATTTTTCATCTGTCGTTTCCATTATTTGTGTATTGTCCTTGTATATATTTATGTGAAACTTGCCGAGATCATTTGCTTTGCAGGTTGTTACAGCAGGTCTAAATTAAGCTACAGACATAAATATCAACTTGATGCCAAACAATGGGTGGCACATTGTACCTAGGATGCAATACAATCGAGAATACGTTTACCAGTCTCATGGTAAACATGGGAACAAAACACACTTATTGTGTGCCTAATAGCTCTCGTATATCATTTTCAAGAAGGATTGCAAATCATAAATCTGCTTGTTCATTTCAGGTCCTTTGTTTATTTGAACAGGTACCATACACCACCTCCACTGAAATACCACACATCAGCCCATAGAAGCCATTTACATTACCTGGGAAGGACATTTAATGACTCAAATAACTCATAACACACAGGGCCAAATTCACTACTTAGAAACTGACTAGAACTCGATCCACTTACACATTTGTCAAAAAATGCTTTACAGATAGACACTGCCAGGGTTTGAGTCACACATAGGAGTGAACGCATGCAAGTCGCTCCATATCACAAGCAGGAAGTCAGGGGGTTCTAGCCAATGAAAATAAGTCTCTTTAGACTGAGAGACACCATCTGATTCGTCAGACTGTGGTAAACGTAACTGCCTTTCTGTGATAAATGCTTCAGTCAAGGCTCATGGATAGATTTGGGTGGAGTATTAAGGCGATGAAGACAGTGAGTTTATTTCATAGTGTAACCAGTTGATCAACTATGTGATCTGAAAACTATTGAATTGAAATAAATCCATCTGTCTTTTGTATCAAAGAATGGGGTAACTGGCTTAACAACTATTACCAATCAGATGTTAGGTGAGTTGGGTCGGAGAACTGGTCATTTGAAAAACGGTTTGTAGTTTTTTTTGTCCCTTTTTAACAAACTGTTTTGCCAATTATCAGTTTCAAACGGCAAACAGATTTATGAAATTTTGTTGTTTGAAAACTATAATCCTTAAAATTGAGAAGGATTTTATGAAGCCAGTCTCCCAGGTAGGCCACTGCTGTTCCATTTTTCCTCTAAAAGTCCTTGATGGCCATTCCATGCCATCTGTCTCATGTGTTGATCATTTTTAGCTTTAACAACTAACAGACGCCACGCAAACTTCGGTGCTGTATTAACAGAATTTTTGTACATTTCAGTTTTGATTAAAAGCTTTCATATACCTACGCACAGTAATTAGCTCCCTCATTAAAGCAATGTTTAATTATCAGATATGCAGACAAATTTTTCCTTTCATTAAATAGAGATTTTGCCACATGAATTTGATCTAATTCAAGCTTAAATTTGCACATCCATCTCATAACAGATAAAAGGAGTATTACTCATTTGAGACTTTTGTTTATAAATGATTCCAGTAAAACTCAGGAAAACAATAATCGTCATGAGAAATAAAAATGAGCTCAGCTGCACTGAGGAAAGCCTGTGTCTAAACCCCCCTCAGCCAGTCCTAGCTGCTAAATTACCTCAGACAAAAGAAGAATAAGTGTAATTATAGAATGACTACGGTGGGGTCAATTTTTAGCCATGCTAAATGAAATAAGCCAGTGCTTATCCGGCCAGTGTGGTCAGAACCAGACATAGTGTGATGCTTTTAATTGGAATTTAAATTGAGAACAAACAAGGCAGCTGGCACTTATACAACATCTTTTTAATTTGAGCAGTACGTGTTTATTCACTAGAAATGTGTTCTTCTAGGAGCACAGGTAAGAACAAACAGAGTTGGACTGCATGTTACTCATACACAAACAGGGGGACTTACAAGGAAATTTTACCCATACTCATGCTGTAGACGGCCCTGCTGCGCGGCACTAGCCATTCTCAAAAAGGTAGAGACCCTATAGTCAACAGGAAGGGAAATAAATTCAAGTCAAATGCACATATAACATTAAGTTTAAAATTCAAGAACCTTAAGTTACATAAATATTCAAAATACAAGCCATTACGTTCCCAAAGTAGCCTGGTGGGAACGTCGGTTTGACTCTAATGGGGTTCGTTTTTTTCTGCCATATTTGCTTTGAGTGTTTTGTGGAGTATAGCGGAGTACTTTTTAAAAAGATTGAGCTTGGTGTGGTTTTCTAACCGTGTGTTAGATCCACTTACTGTAAATGACTTTGGTATAATAGTGTCTGCTAATGTTGTCTGTACTTGTTATTGGAGCGCTATGCTGAGGATGAATACCAAAACAGTGTAGAGGAGTATGGAGCTGAACAAAGCCTGTCATCAATCTTCTCCCTTCGACTCTTTTCAAATAAACACAGTTGAAGTTAGTTGGCAGAGAAAGTCAATTAAAATGATAATTATCAGGAAAACTTAGCTTCATTGAAAGAGTCAATATCACCTAAAACACGCATTTTAAAAAGAACTGTCTGCTTCATTGTGGTTACAAGGAAAACTCTTATTGATAATTTTTGCGTTTTCATAATCTTTTTGGGGGCATTTTCAATAAAATTGTTCCGCAGGTTTGAGGAGTATGGGACTGCTGTACAGTGCTGCTTATGAGACATTATACAGATGCAGACTGCCTCTAGACTGCCAAGATTTACAATGACACAGGTCAGTAGATTCACTTTTAACCTTAGATAATTGCCAGCTGAATTCATCTAAATATTTAATCTAGCCACAGTATGTCTGGTTGGCAGTGCAGTATAACGGTTATTGAGCTGTGTCGTTGCAGGTTTCATTCCCAGGTAGGCCCCTGCTATTATATCCTTCAGCAAAGCACTTCACTTGAATTGCTTCAGAATAAAAATCCAGCTGTATAAATGGATAGAGTAAAAAACATAAGCTGTGTGAATTGCTCTGGATGAGAGTGCTCGCTAAAAGCAAATGCAGTGTGAACGAGGCTGCATTGTGTTTCTCAGTATGTGTCGATCAAGATAGAAAATCAAAGATATTTCAATGCAGGCTATTTTCCTATGGATCACATGCTACTCAGCATACAACATAAGCCACCGCAGACTCCAAACTGGCCATTATTTTTGTTACGTAAAATGAAATAAAAGTGCTGCTCTTAAACGCGATTCTCTGAATGTGCTGCATGGACACAGAGCAATGTCAGAAGTAATATTGAAAGGAAAGAATACTGCTGACAGTGAAAACTCACGGCAGAAGAGCTGACGCGTGTTTGTTCATGAGCAGTGCGGTCCGTTTCATTGTGTGCTGTGTGTTCTAGGCAGCGGTCTGATTTTTAATTGTCCTCAGTAGAGCACCAATTCAAAAATCTGAGCACTGTTATCTCATATCCAATAATGTAGGAGAAAGCCTCTTCAGCTGGAAGATAAAGAGGCCAAACACAGATAACCCATATTGTTGTTTGCAACAGCCAGGGAGTTTGGTAATAAATTACAGCCTCCCGAAAGATCTGTGCAAGCTGCCGGCTTTGAACTGTACATATCAGCTCAGCGGCGTTAAATGAGGAGAAAGCCATGGTTATTACACCCGTATCACTTGAGGAAGGCCACAATTTTCACCCCCTATTCGGGAGAAGAAGATGATTCTTAATATCGGAGCACCTTCAGGTTAATGAGTATGCATTAAATATTATGAGGGCCAGTGCTTCCTCAAGCAGAGTAACCCAAAGAATCGTGGTCTGCAGATTCCACTTCCCTCTCTGCTGTGCCCACTGTTGCTTTTGTCGTGTATTAATCAGCTAATACTGTCAATCAAGAGACAATGGGAGACAACAGCTGGCCATCTGGTAAGGTGGTCTCACATCATAGAGCTATTGTGCTTTTTACTACATTTAAGGGAAAGAAAAGGCAAGTGTAAGCAAGGGTATGATTATTTTAGTTCAGGAGCTGTGAAGGGGACAGCTCCAGCTAACCTCCAGAAGATCATCAGACCCTACACCCCTCTCAGACCCCTCCTCTCTGCCACCTCTGGTCGTCTGATGCCGCCCCCTCTCCACTCCTGCACTTCCAGGTCACGTCTGCTATCCGTCTTGGCCCCCCGGTGGGGGAATGACCTTCCCGTGGAGGTCAGAACGGCAGAGACACAGGCCACCTTCAAGCACAGACTGAAGACTCACCTCTTCCAGGCTGCACCTCTCCCCTCCCCTCCCTTGCTCTTTGTAACGTCTCTACCCTTATTTGCTTGTGTGAAACTGTGATTTGTTTTTAACATAGGCTGTTGTTTATTTTCTCCTTAGATATTCGGTAGGGGAGTCCTAATCTATTTGATCACCTTTGGCACTTGGGACTTTACCCCTCTCTAGGGTTGTCTTTTTACTTTTTGTACCATTCTTATGCACTTTGCCTTGTAAGTTGCTCTGGATAAGAATGTCAAATAAATGTCATTAATGTAAAAACATATTAGTGCAAAACATGTTCTTAACCATTGTGAATCTAACCACATAAAAAGTACAACGAAAATATTTAAATTATAATTTATATTCTTTTTAAAATTTTATCAGATTTTATTTCATTAGGTATTTCAGAATAATAATACAAATACCAAAGTAAAAATAACTGATATATTGAAGTAATTAAATCACTACAAAAAGGAGTCTGCACATATTACTTATTCATTTCTATGCTAATTACTGCAAGGTTTCTGCTATGCAACAGATTTAAAACTTTAAAGTCTTTAAAGTGGCTATATGCAAAATAATATGCTAAATCAACAGTAACATCAAATTATTAATTGAAGAAAAAGTGTGAGATAATTTTTGCCCTCTGCAATAGCTATGTTTAATTAGGAAATCCAATTACACTAGCTATACTACTGCTATAAACTGATTTTCAAGTGAGGTTTCGTCAAATCAAACATTTGAGGAGCTGCACTTTAGTATCAATGATGCAATGGTTTGGACCAATGACCGCATTTTGGCTGTGGAGATTTTTAAAAAATCTCATTTTTGATTGGTTCAAACAAGTAAATGAATGAGAGCTGAGTGTAAGTCCATCCTAATGCACTTTGTAAAACCTTATTTCAACCATCACTAACTTCCAAGAGGTTTTTCATTGTTAAAAGTATGGAAAGTGACAAACTGTGGGGAGGAAAGCCTCACTAAAAATACTGGTTATGTGTGTGTGTGTGTGTGTGTGTGTGTGTGTGTGTGTGTGTGTGTGTGTGTGTGTGTGTGTGTGTGTGTGTGTGTGTGTGTGTGTGTGTGTGTGTGTGTGTGTGTGTGTGTGTGTGTGTGTGTGTGTGTGTGTGTGTCTGTGTGTGTGTGTGTGTGTGTGTGTGTGTGTGTGTGTGTCTGTGTGTGTGTGTGGTGTGTGTGTGTGTGTGTGTGTGTGTGTGTGTGTGTGTGTGTGTGTGTGTGTGTCTGTGGTGTGTGTGTGTGTGTGTGTCTGTGGTGTGTGTGTGTGTGTGTGTGTGTGTGTGTGTGTGTGTGTGTGTGTGTGTCTGTGTGTGTGTGTGTGTCTGTGTGTGTGTGTGTGTGTGTGTGTGTGTGTGTGTGTGTGTGTGTGTGTGTGTGTGTGTGTGTGTGTGTGTGTGTGTGTGTGTGTGTGTGTGTGTGTGTGTGTGTGTGTGTGTGTGTGTGTGTGTGTGTGTGTGTGTGTGTGTGTGTGTGTGTGTGTGTGTGTGTGTGTGTGTGTGTGTGTGTGTGTGTGTGTGTGTGTGTGTGTCTGTGGTGTGTGTGTGTGTGTGTGTGTGTGTGTGTGTGTGTGTGTGTGTGTGTGTGTGTATGGTTATATAATGGATCTTATAGAGAAGCTTTTAATAATATGTCTTCTCCTTTGCTTTCATTGCTCAACTATTGGGAGAGGTAATTACAGAATGCAATGAAAATGTTGAACTGCAGTACAGACCCAGAGGTCATTTGCTGCTGTGGTATAGAGGAGCATGAAAGACCTGTCTTTCCAGGAACCTCCTGTTTTAAAATCATGAAAGAAGAGCAAGGCAGAGAGATGCTGAATGTTCCAGAAACATAGCTTTCTTGACGCCTCCCCAAGCAGATAACAATTACATGATAAAAATGTCTGCCCTTTTATCTGAAACACAGCAATTTCTGCTCTGGTTTAAGCACAAGCTTAGTTATGCATTGGATGTGTGATTTTCATAAGTATGATTCACAAACACCTGCTCTTCTAT
Source organism: Albula goreensis (assembly GCA_022829145.1). Taxonomy (NCBI): domain Eukaryota; kingdom Metazoa; phylum Chordata; class Actinopteri; order Albuliformes; family Albulidae; genus Albula; species Albula goreensis. The sequence continues at coordinate 12,410,866 of CM040752.1, forward strand.
ATGGTTTTCTCCATATAATGAGGATTAGAAGGTTTCTGTTAGCCCCACATTGCCTATCGTGAGAGAAAAATAAAAAGAATCTTAAGTTTCAAACCAATAAGAGAATAATAAGGAAAAAGCAAAGGAAAGGGCAGGAGAGGGGAGAGAAAATGGGTGATGGGAGGCAGAGGTCATGCATGATGGATCCACTCAGGGTGTCACTTTGCAGGAGATGTGTGAGTGTTTGTCGCCCTTGAAAAGTGCTTTGGCCTTTAGCAGACCGTTGTTCTCCTGCCAGAAAAGCTGAAAATGACACATCTCTTTCTTTCTCTCCCTCTCTCTCAGCCAATGATTGGTTCAGATTTGCTGGTAGTGCTTAGGAAGTATGCTTTGGTAATTATGAATGGCTTTTACCACAAATATTGACCATTCAGAACCAGGTGGAATCTATTCCTTCCCACTGTGTGACTTTTGTTGAGACCTCTCAATTTTAAAATCATGCAATGGACTTTTTCTAGGTCAAATGTATTTGCTGCTCCATAACATTTTACACTTGCCAAACGAAGAAGGAAGAAAACGGACTTGTGTATCTCAGTCACAGAGGCGCCCGCTTTTGGCTACAGTTCCTTCAAAGACCTCTCAGTGCCCAGTTTTGTATGGAGACTGGTAGCCAGTCCTATCCTATGTTATATGGGAGGGTTAAGAATTGGCAGATCAATGTTTGTAATGGATTGAATAATGCAAAAGGTGTTCTTAACATATTCTTATCAGGAAGTTTTAAGGTATGCTGGGTACTCGGAGGCTGGATTGTGCAGACTCATTGAGCCTCAGGTGAATCGGGTGGGGTTCAGTGACACCTGTGGAGTGACTCCACAGCTTACTGAGCCACTGGCATAAGTTGGCCATAATGATGGGCACACATGGCAACAATCGCTATGAGACCTCCTAAGTTGCCAATAACAGAATAACGTGCACCTACCATTTCTGTGAAACAGGCAACACAATCATGTCTTCAAAATGGTGCAAAATACAATTGCTGGCAAATGAATGTTATCACAGATGACCTTAAATGCACAAGTTCTAATTAATTCATATTCATGAATTAATTTCACCCATGGACCCTGTCGTGGGTGTGTTTTCAGCTACCTCTCCTGCCAGACGCAGTTTACACCAGTGCACTCATCTGCTGCTTGATCTGGCAGGGGAGGGTGGTGGACATCAGACCCTCTGTCTGATTATTTGGAGGCCACCAGCAGCAAAGCTTGAGGTGTGCTCAGCCTGCCTTCTTTCATATATACTGGATAAATGGAGACAGGTGCTCATGGACGAGATTTCATTAAGAGTTTAGGCTGATCAGGCACTGGGCTCCAGACATAAGGGATGTTTAGGATGTGGAAACTAGAAAGGTTTGAAGAGCTGAAGTTATCTGCAGTTCTGAAGGTAAGAGCACTTAGGAGGAAAACTGGATTTGGAGGAGGACTGGCTTTTTCCAGACCATATTCAATTAGCCCAATGGGCTGAACCATTATTGATGTACAAAGATAATAAGGTAATAGAGCCTGGGTAATCGGTCGAAGAAAAACTCTGCATACGCAATGAGTTCTCCACCTGGAAAATGTGATTTTGGCCATGGAGAGGAGAAACAATAAGCTGACCAGACAGCTCGAGCAAGACTGCACAACCTGATAACAGCAAGACTGTACAACCTGATAACAGCAAGACTGCACAACCTGATAACAGTAAGACTGCACGACCTGATAACAGCAAGACTGCACAACCTGATAACAGCAAGACTGCACAACCTGATAACAGCAGGACTGCACAACCTGATAACAGTAAGACTGCACGACCTGATAACAGTAAGACTGTATGACCTGATAACAGCAGGACTGCACAACCTGATAACAGTAAGACTGCACAACCTGATAACAGCAGGACTGCACGACCTGATAACAGCAAGACTGCATGACCTGATAACAGCAAAGACTAACAGCAGGACACAACCTGATAACAGTAAGACTGCACGACCTGATAACAGTAAGACTGCACAACCTGATAACAGTAAGACTGCACAACCTGATAACAGCAGGACTGCACGACCTGATAACAGCAAGACTGCATGACCTGATAACAGCAAGACTGTATGACCTGATAACAGCAGGACTGCACAACCTGATAACAGCAAGACTGCACAACCTGATAACAGTAAGAACCTGATAACAGTAAGACTGCACAACCTGATAACAGTAAGACTGCACGACCTGATAACAGTAAGACTGCACGACCTGATAACAGCAAGACTGCACAACCTGATAACAGCAGGACTGCACGACCTGATAACAGCAAGACTGCACAACCTGATAACAGTAAGACTGCACGACCTGATAACAGTAAGACTGCACAACCTGATAACAGCAAGACTGTACGACCTGATAACAGTAAGACTGTATGACCTGATAACAGCAAGACTGTATGACCTGATAACAGCAAGACTGTATGACCTGATAACAGTAAGACTGTATGACCTGATAACAGCAAGACTGTACAACCTGATAACATCAGGACTGTATGACCTGATAACAGCAGGACTGTACAACCTGATAACAGCAAGACTGTATGACCTGATAACAGTAAGACTGTATGACCTGATAACAGCAAGACTGTATGACCTGATAACAGTAAGACTGTATGACCTGATAACAGCAAGACTGTACAACCTGATAACTGCAGGACTGTATGACCTGATAACAGCAGGACTGTACAACCTGATAACAGCAGGACTGTATGACCTGATAACAGCAAGACTGCACAACCTGATAACAGCAGGACTGTACGACCTGATAACAGCAGGACTGTACGACCTGATAACAGCAGGACTGTATGACCTGATAACAGCAGGACTGTACAACCTGATAACAGCAGGACTGTATGACCTGATAACAGCAGGACTGTATGACCTGATAACAGCAAGACTGTACAACCTGATAACAGCAAGACTGTACGACCTGATAACAGCAGGACTGCACGACCTGATAACAGCAAGACTGCACGACCTGATAACAGTAAGACTGCACAACCTGATAACAGCAAGACTGCACAACCTGATAACAGCAAGACTGCACAACTTGATAACAGCAAGACTGCACAACCGGATAACAGCAAGACTGCACAACCTGATAACAGCAAGACTGTATGACCTGATAACAGCAGGACTGTATGACCTGATAATAGTAAGACTGCACCACCTGATAACAGCAAGACTGCACGACCTGATAACAGTAAGACTGCACAACCTGATAACAGCAAGACTGCACAACTTGATAACAGCAAGACTGCACAACCTGATAACAGCAAGACTGCACAACTTGATAACAGCAAGACTGCACAACCTGATAACAGCAAGACTGCACAACCGGATAACAGCAAGACTGCACAACCTGATAACAGCAAGACTGTATGACCTGATAACAGCAGGACTGTATGACCTGATAATAGTAAGACTGCACCACCTGATAACAGCAAGACTGTATGACCTGATAACAGCAGGACTGTAGGTTGATGATAGATCGGAGCTCTGAAGGAGCCATGCCCTTGACATTGATGCAAGCTATTACCTCTGGTTATGTGTCTGTAATCTGGGAATATTGAACGAATTATCTGTAACCAAAGTAATTGTGCATGACAGAGGACGGGGATGTGAATGGGCGTCTTACATCATACTGTCATTGAGACGTAAATCCAGGATGCTATAAAGCATACACTGTACATCGCATGAGAGATTGATTGTTGCGAGCTTGCCATGGTTCTGTAGTTTTGTTTCATCTGTTAATTTGCTCAACGTATTATTCCTTTGTGCTGTACTTGCCATCGTGTTGTGAGTTTTGAGTAATGCGCCGGCACTTAGCATGCCTGCCCGGCAGCAAGCTAGAGAAGGGAGGTAATCTATCATCCCCAAGCAGGCGACGTCACCGTAGCTATGCAAGCAGGCAGGGTACGCCCAAGGTTTCCTAATAAATATCTCCCGCCTCAAACACTGGTCGAAGCTTGATGACTCTAGCCCTCTCTTACCTAAAGAGGAAAGGCCATATGACCAATTAGCTTATTCTAAAGCTGAAGTCCACCACTTACAGCTTTCTTTCCTTCTAGAAAAAAGAGCTATATTTTATCTAGATGCTTGTAGCTGCAGATATTTCAGATCATTGATGATTAGTAAGGCTTGGATAGGTCATAAATGGCCCATAGCTGCAATGAGTGTTACTCCATCGAGTGAATTGAGTGTACAGTATGTAATAATTAATGCTTTATATGACTCAGCCGCAGAACGATGGAACATAAGAGAAAAAAAAATATTGGTGCTACTTACTATTGCAAAACATTCTGAAAAATTATATTCATTTAAAAAAAGAAGCAAAAAGAAAATAATAGTTACTATTAAATAAAGGCCAGTGTGATTTGCCAATAATTTAGCTACTTCAAAGAAGGTGAACATGAGTCGAGCTAAAACAGTTTTGATTACCACTGACGTGCATATTTATCATTCGCTTTTCCCGTAGAGACAAAAAGTCCTTATTTCATGATAAGCCTTAAAAATAAATATATTTTGAAATAATTATTATAAATGCATACATTACAGAAATTATGAGAAAATTGTCTTTCTGAAGTAAACATGCCATTGCGATTCATTGCAATAAATGAACAATGCAAGTCATTGGCTCATGAAACTAGATGTTGACAAACAGCTGGGGACAATTCAGATGATAAGAAGTACCAGCAATATATCGAATATTTTACAGCTTATGTAGAAAATGTAATGCTTACTAATGACAACAAACTATTTAATATTGTATACAGTATAATCTTTAAATGGACCATTTGTTAACAATGCGTGCTACTGTTTTAATACTAGTGGAAAAATTACACATATAAAAAGAAAAAATACATAATTCAGATTATGTATTATTGGACATGTGGTGCTGGAGCTACAGATATTGTGTTGATGAGGACTCTATTTTTCATAGGGTTTGGTGAATACGTAATGTGCTATCAGTTAACTTTTCAGTGTTCCTGGCAGCAACATAGAACAAAAAAATTGAGATATTAGGTTTGAGCAAGTTTATGGCTACCTGCCAGACTCGAGGAAAGGGGAAACCCAATCTTCAAACTATCGGAATAGAAGTGCTTTTTTCGTACATTTTAGTTATAAATCTTTGTTTGAATGCTTTGCACAATGTGTATGACCAGTTATAATTCCAACTCCGAATAAATGCTGTAGGTGTAAGCAATGCTGAAAATATTTCAATACAACTCTTATTGCACTTAAGCTGTGAGAAGAATAGTTATGATAGTGGTGTGATATACTTGAACCTAAGTGACCGGAAGTAGTTAGTTAAAACCAGGTTTCTGAGTGGAAGGTGAATGTATATGAAACAATATCAGGTTATGGTTTTTTAAATAATTGGTCTGAGATGATATGGAGCATCTGGGGTTGTAGGTCTGTACATTCGAGGCACTGTTTTCAGACTGAAGCATGTAGAGAAATATTATTTTTAGTCAGGAGACAGACATTGGCAAATGCAAATTCAAATCCTCCCAGCGCTTAACCCAAAATACAGATTATGTACATCAGAAGCTTTCTTCTTTAGCAAGATAACAAGATAAAAAAACATATTTGTTCTGTTATTTTCCAGGAAATATTGCTTCATTGTTTTTGATGTGCGCCATCCATTTTCAGTGAGCCTCATGAATAAATGCGATCATGTTTTAAAACCTTTGCAGTACAATTTATCATCATTTCTCATTTCTTTTCTCCCTCAAAGTCTGCAATTAGGGAATATCAAAAAGTTGCAAAGCGGTAATTGGTGCGCTAACGGTGGTGCAGTGTGGAAAAGGAAAATTACTCTGTAGATGGAGTTAGAAGCACTGTTGAATGATAGCTGGGTAGCGGCCAGATATAATAAGGGGTTTGGGGTGGATACAGTCCATGTGCAAGACAATGCATCAATGCAAGACGTAAAAGAAAACACAAGTGTGGGCCTGGCTCTCCGATATAATCTCTTTGTCCAGAGAGGCAGAAATGACATGCCACACTATTAATTAGACACAGTGTGTTGCCATGGAAGAAGCAGGAATATAGGAATGATAAAAAAGGCAAATAAATAAATAAGGAAAAACACATGTGTTGTTTCCAGGGCTAGTGGGTTCCAGTGGGACTCATTGAGTCTTTTTTTGAATGTCTCACTCAGTATTGGTCCAGGAAACATGTACTGAGAACAGATGTCATGTCCTGTCTTCCACACCCCCCCCCCATCCCCACACACACACACATACCACATGACCCGCTGCCTTAGGAACCATCTTTCTGTTGGATAACATGCCATTTCTGTAAATACCTCCCAAAGCATTTGAATGTCTGCTTCAAGCATTCTCTCAAACATGTGCTAAAAGCTGATTGTGCTAAAAAAAGTTTTTATTAATTCATTCATTCATTATTTTTCTGATTATATATCTCGGGATTACATAGTAGGGATACAGCTGTGCTGGTAGAAACAATAAAAATGGATAAAGCCATATAAAAATATGTAACAGAATAACAACAAAACTTGAATTATTTAAAATTCTAGCAAACTGAGCAAAATTATGTAAAATCCAGAGAAAAGTTCTTCGGTGTTTCATATTCAGATGGTAACAACTGCTAAAGCACTTAAAATACTTCCAATTTCAGCAAAAAAAGATGACTTCTCTAAGATGAAACCCACCACACTCACTTACTTTACAGACATGGCTGGCTTGTTTTAATGACATATTAAAGCTTGATTGATTTATGGCAGGAATGCATAAGGCCAAAAATGAGAGCAGGAGCAACACGGCTAAAACCCAAAAATACATTTTTTGATTTGTCGGCCTTACTTACCTGAACTTTGAGACTTATTACTTACATTGCTCTGTATATGTATGTATGCAATATTCATATGAGCTAAATTGGGAAATAGACCTAAAAGCAGAAGGAAAGGGGGGTCTGACTGCCAGAAAGGGGGGGTGAAAATTATATCGAAATTTTGGCACTTGGAAATTGGAATCCTGATCACAAGAAAGAAAATGCTGTGGGCATGACCCTGTTTTCCTCGATCCCTCAATATTTGGTCAATGAAGAATAAAATAAATTCCCTTCAAGCAGTTGGTCATTCCACACAACTACTGTAAACAAGATAAGATTATTCTTACTCATCATATTTAACCCTAGAGGAACAATTATATGAGGACTGAGTATATCAATCTTTGTTGCAAAAAAAAAAAGTGTTTCAGAAATACCTTCTGTTGACCTGAGAGTATTTTGCTCATATTTTCATAGAGAGTGTAAATTTGCATCAGAACTAACCTGGTTATTGTAGACCAGTGAGCCAGTCATATCCGCTGTTTCTTCTGCTTTGTTTCTGCTTGAGGTACTTTGTGTAACAACAACACATAGTATAGCCACATTCACCCAGATCTTTTCACTGAGCAGTAGGTAAAGGGCTTGCTTTGAATGTTCATAAAGGATGTATAAGCTCTTTCAACAATATAGATGTTAATACAATTTATTTTCCACGCCTATTCTGGAAATTCTTAGTGCCTTCATTTATGTTATTAAGAGGGGAATACAAAGGCATGTTCTTTTAAAATCAAACAATTACATAATTGTCAGTGAGACAATTGATCAAATATGAGCCAACCCAATGTTCTTGCGTGCCTGGTGTATATTTCAACTATGAAATTAAATGTGATGTGTTCTTAGCTATTGAGACAAGAGTCATATATAAATATATATATATATGTGTGTGTGTGTGTGTGTGTGTGTGTGTGTGTGTGTGTGTGTGTGTGTGTGTGTGTGTGTGTGTGTGTGTGTGTGTGTGTGTGTGTGTGTGTAAAATATATGATATATATATTTTTTTCTTTTTAACTCACATTTCCACTTAGCTGTGAAAGAAATGTTTTGAATTGCCCAGTGAATGTAAATGTAGCATGTGCTGTCAGTTGTGGATACGCCTGGTTAACATTTTGAAGTATGGACGCACATTGATTAGACTGTGTGAAGAAGGCGGTGATTAAAATGGGGGCATAATGACAGCAAAATTGTATGTCTGAGGAGTGTCATTATACAAATCCTGTCTTTGTTTCAACATCTGTTTTTTTTTCTTCTTATTTTTTTTGCATTGGTTTGTTGATTATTATATTTTGTGCTATATTTCCCTGCATGTTGCCGAAGTGTCTGATAAATAACGTGAGAACAGTTGAACTCGAGAAGACTTTAGCAGAACGCGTTAATAATGCAAGCTGTTTTACCTGTGTTTTGATGTTATAAGTTGCTCTTAAGGGAGAAAAAATACAATAATATATTCTGCTGACAAGTAAAAACTTTAAAAAGCCAAACCACCCCCAACCCCACCCCCTGCTGTCTGTCTTTTAAAAGAAAAGAGCAAAGAAAAACAGCTCGTTTATGCACAAGTGACTAGCTAGCATACTGCAGACTGAGAACACAGGTTCAGAGTGTGACATGACTGTCAGAAGACTGGAGCTGTAGCCAGAAGGTTGTGGGCTTAAATCCCAGCTGGAGCAAAGCTGAGAAAAGGAAGCTATGTCAAGCATACTTAATTCAGGAGCTCTGGTTTATGGAATAAATGTTATGCATGAACATGAAGTTATTATTGATGTCTTTGTTACCCGTGTTGACTGCAGCATTATTCTATACAATTACTCATGTTTTCTGAAAATGTCTTTCTGTGCTGTCCTTGACAGGGAAGATTGCTCGAATTCTTAATCAGTGAAATTACATTTAGTTAAATATATAAAAATGTATAACTGGGTATTATTATTATTATAAATAACTCACCCTGCTCTTTAGAGGATAGGAAGTGCTCAAAAGTAGATATCTTTATGACAAAATCAGTTTATGTTCTTGGGTGAGTAATGTAATCAAGCTGTTATTGAATTACAATCATCTTGAGGGTAAACTGCCTTGTAACTAATACACCAAATCTGCAGCTTTTAACACATTTTAAATGTAGCAGATTTTTACTGCACATGCAGATGAGAGTGGGTCCAAAGGCTGTGTGGAACAGGGCCCATGTGGTCTTTCTGTGCACTTTATATCACTTTAATTGCACAGAGGGACTGAGGGGTATGGACCATAACAAGAATGGAATGTGAGTATGGAGAAATTGGCTGTAGAGGATGGCGCACACGCGCACACACACACATACACACACGCACGCACACACACACGCACACACACGCACACACACACACAGAAAGAGAGAACCCTACATGGATTTCACACGATTGGATCTCCAGCATCTTTGGAAGCATGAATACACAATCCGGCTCAAAATTGCTTCTTTCTCGTGTGTTTCAATTTCTTTTCGAGGCTATATTGGGCAATGTTAACCATTGTCTATATTGCATCTTCCATGAGGAGAAAGAGAACAAAGCAAGGGGGGAGGAAAGGAGAAAAACAGGAGATGTGAACGCCATTAGCAGACCAGAACTTTCCTTACATAGAAACTGTACATGAAACACCCCCAACACCTCATCTCTTGGGGTCTGTTTTGTGGTGACAGAGCAGGGGGCAGAGAATAATTGTTACCTTGGTGGAACCTGGACTAAATGGAAAATGTCATATACTCATGTATTCAGTTCAAGCCTAGAGTTTTGGAGGTACAATATTGTCCTAAGACATATTAAAGGTGAATTAAACTCATGTAGAACAGTCTGCACTGATGTAGTCCCCATTTGAATAAAAGAACCCTTCAGGCACATTTCTAAGGAGAAAGACATGCAAAAAGACATGCAAATGAAACAGTCAAATACTGTATTTTTAATTGTGCAAAGGTTGAATTTTCATCTCACTGTACAAGTAAAAGTACTTTTGTTCTACTTGTGTTGCTTTAACCTAATAAGCACATAATTTTATGGCATTCGTTCCCTGTTGGTAATGTTAATTTGTTGCTATTTTCATCATTCATATTTCTTTGCTTTTTATAATCAGAATATGGAGCTAATTTGGAGTTGCCTCCTAAAAACAGAGCTGTCCGAGGCCCATCCCCTGGGCCTCCAGCTCTACATTTCCCACAAATGCTTGAAAACACACAACTCTCTAAACTCTCTTTGCCTTGAATGACAACCTGTCTGTCTGTCTGTCTGTGAGTGAGTGAGTGAGTGAGTGAGTGAGTGAGTGAGTGAGTGAGTGAGTGAGTGAGTGAGTGAGTGAGTGTGTGTATATGTGTGTGTGTGTGTGTGTGTGTGTGTGTGTGTGTGTGTGTGTGTGTGTGCAATAAATGTGTCTGTGTGCTGTGTTTGTTTGTGTGTGTTTGTATTTGTGTGTGTGTTTGTGTGTACATGCGAGTGAGTGAGTGGGTGGGTGGGTGGGTGGGTGCATGGGTGAGTGAGTGAGTGAGTGAGTGGGTGCATGGCTGAGTGAGTGAGTGAGTGAGTGAGTGAGTGAGTGAGTGAGTGAGTGAGTGAGTGAGTGAGTGAGTGAGTGAGTGAGTGTATGTGGTGTGTGTTTTTGGGACGGGTTTGGGGGTGATGTAGAAATAAATGATTAGAATGAAAGGGACAGTTAAATGTATATATTGTAGCCAGACAGTGGGCTGTATCACTAACCACTAAAAGCTTCCACTGCTGTTTAAGGAGCTGCAGTAGGACCACAAATGAAGCAGGTTGATTCCCCTCCACCCCCCCCCCCCTTACACAAATGTTGCAGTCCTCTTCCATATGATACAGTTGTGTAGTCCTGTCCTCCAAAACAGCTGCACATTTCTGTTCATTTTATTTATTTATTTATTCTACTTGATTCCCTTTTCCATGATGTGAACTGATCTCCATCTCAATGAGCCAAATAATGAATTGGAGGCTAACTGGGAAAGCATATTTGTTCTCCTTTTATTGAGCTGTTAGTTGGCTAGACCAGACATAATAGTCAGCCGAGATTCAGCTGACGGAAAGTATCTCTGGAGGTAAAAATGTGTGAATTAGTACCTCGTCCCCTCCCTGATATTAAGGTGATATGTTAGCATTTTGGGAATTACGCTTGTTTGTGTAATTATCAAGAGCAGAGAGACCCAACTGTACCGTTTTGATTTCTATGTATACATTCTGGTGAACTTTTGGAATCAATCCACTGAGCTGCTGTTTGTGACAGCAAAATGATTTGAAGTGAACGGGAAGTTCCAGGTGTTCTGAGCTTGCTCAATAAAAACTGAATAAATGTTCTTGTGAGAACTGACTTTAGAGATGTGGAATATTACCTTCGGGGCATTCTATTATGAGAGTGAATATCTTGATAAATTTGTTGACCCTACCTCAGGGATTTTGCTAAATTTATATAGCAAAACAACTGTTTTCAAATGGACCAGTGGTTCTCAAGATATGGTGGTATTTCCTTTTATTTCACATGTAAAGCAATATGACTATTGGATTATGTGCCTCAAATTTGAATTGACACTTTGTTTTTTAAGCCAGATTCTCTATTATTTTAAGACTTTTATAAACGATTTAGATTGTTTAGAATTAGGCCAGATTTCATATGCCCATATCTCAGGAAACATTGGTCTAAAAATGTAACTTTCTTTACTCAGCGATAGCCACAATATAACTTAAATCTAGTTAGTCTGGTGTAGGCTTACATAGCCTTTTACTTTCAGAGGACAATAGCTAATTTGCCTACAAAACCATACCTTCAATATTCGTTTTTGTTTGTTTGTTTGCAAAACCACATCCCTAATGTTGGGTCATGGGTGAATATGAACCATGAAAAGGTACCAGTTGGTTTTTCTACTTCTGCCAAGTAGACAAAAGGGGTTAATCACCAAAATGTTTGAATCATCCTTCAGCATCATGAAAACTACATACGTTATTAATCCTTTAGCCATCATGATATCATGCAACATATATTTATATAATATATTTTAGTTTTTTTTTTGCAGGAGTTCCAATGTGTTGCAGAATGTTACTGTTCATCTGGCAAGTCTGATGTGTGGGATAGAAACCCAAGCTAATAATATCTCAAAAAAGAGGAGTAAAGCAAGATCAGCAACACAGCATGTTTTTTCCCAGCTTCAATTTCTCAAAGTGGCCAAACACTCTTTCTCCCCAGGGGACATAGTCATTGTACAACCTTAGAGCTAAAAATCGCACATTTTCAACGTTTAGGGGGAAACGCTACAAACAAGCTATTTGTGTTTCAATCTTCAGATTGTTTGTTACATAAATATTGCACAAAATGAATTATACCCTCTGGATTTTTTTTTGCAACAGTACAGAGATGAATAGCCATGTATATCTCATGACAGGCAAACAAAACAGACAGACAGAGGTTGGATAAAATCATACAAAACAATGATCTCTGGTCTCTTTTTATGGCCTCACCTCTTGGTGCTTTTATAAAAAAAAAAATGAATGTGTTATAAATTAACATGCATATTCCACTTGTTTGACATGGATGGCACACAGTATTGACATAAACACAACAGCTATACACTCTATTTTGACCATTGTTACTTTTTTATTTGTTAAAACCACATGTTTAAGCTAATGCAGCTCAGGCCTACACCACACTGCACTGTAGCTTCTCTTATGGGTCATTTGTCTCATTCAACAATGAGGTGTGCAGATTGAATCGGTCTGTAACCATAGATATTTCATGAGCCAGTACCACGCCCTTGAAAGCCCACTGACCATAAGTGTCAAACAGATGAGCAAGTGACCCTCCCCTCTATCCCTCTCCATTTACAGTGTTAATAAGGTGTGTTAACATGTGCATACTCTCCCCATATTTAGAACACCCATAGTCTTTCCCCTTACACTTGCATTGTTGTTGGCAATGGGTTAAATTGAAATGATAGCCAAACACAGAAGGCTCTTCTATCAAAGGCATTGAATATCAAAGATTCTTCTAGCCCCTGCTTGTATGGTGCAAACACAAGGAAAGATCAAGTGTGGAACAGGGAGAGAATGGACATTCAGTCCACCACAGAGATAATAAAGAACTCCACTGCTGCTGGTGAGCAGAAGTCATGAAAGTTTCAACAGCCGCTGTGCAGTTTCAGGACCATGGACAGTGACTCTGAAGGGGATTTTATGCAAGAGTCATCCCTTTCTGAGCAACTAGGAAGCATTCCACAAAGACAGGGCACAAAATACAAACTCACCCACTCTGTAAATAAAAAAAAATATCAAAGGAATTTCATAAGGTTTCATTACTTTGTTGATTTTTTCTTTGATAATTCAAACATACTTTCAAAATGTTACTTTACATGGAAATGCTGTCATCCATTAAGTAACTATAGAATAATAATTTACAAACTATGCCTGCATAACACGTGAAAACTATAAATCATAATTTCAAATAAAATATTCAAAATGTATGTCCAAAAACCATTAAAATGCACAGACAGTGTTGTATACTGCAACATATGTTAATGCAACTGCATCAACCATTTTAATTCAGGTTATGCACGATGTTGCACAAGGGTCATTTTATGAGAGAGGTTGAACCACACCACAGATTCAGCCAACACCGACATGAAACAAAACAGAAGTACAGTGACATTGCAATGAAAAGGGCAGAATGAAAACACTTTGGAGGTTGACACAGATACGTTCTCTGCGGTGTCAGAGGGAGGCACAGCCGGCAAATTGGAGATGAGTGCTTATTATGAGAGATGACGTGCGTGTCTGATATGAGACCGATGAGGTGGAAAGAATCATCAGCCAGGATGTTTTTTTTTTTCCTCGGCCGTTTGGAAAGCGAAGCGACATACAAGCTAATGACCACAGAACGTGCGCGGTCCCAAGCGCCCGACTGCAGCGAGACTGCGGGACTTTGTTTTTCGGCGGCGAGTTCTCAGAAGATTACTGCATCCTTCCACACAGCCGGGGGTGGCAGAGTGTTGCGCTGACCTCCCTCGGTGCCCCTCAAACGCTGCTGGGAAAACTCGAGCACACAGAGGGAAAAAAATACTTTTTTCCCTTTCATTTTTTTTTCAAAAGTAACAAGGGAACTGCCTCGTGCAGTCCTTCCTTTTCTTGGGATAAACCTTGTAGCAACAAAGAGAGCAAGATGAAATAACTTTGCGATAAATAAAAAACGGTATTAAAATTGCAGAGATGTATAGTTTCTCCCCCGCTTTGAAGTCTATTGGATAAATCCAGCTGGTGGATTCACACAGGATCTGTCAGGACTGCAAAGCAGCAGTGTCCCCAGCGGGGTGTGTGGGCTTGTACAATGTGAGAAATAGTTTAGATATTATATTAAAAATGAAATATTATGTGTTTTGAAATTATAGCGAAAAGAATGTCCCTGAACACTTGTTTTAATCGCGATGTCTTCTCACCGACACTCCGAGGCTCCACTCAGACACTTAATCATTTCGAGCACTGAGCAGGCCACAAGGCTAGAAAAAACGAACTCATCTATTCCAAAAAGCATAACATCAAGGCAGATGTACACAGCAACGTAGTGACTGATCGAGAACATTTGAGTCGCATCGAGCTTCATTTTTATTATTATTTTTTTAAATCTCTTTCCAGACGAGTCGGAGCATTCACTGTTTTCAAATGCTCATCACCTCTTGTCCCAAGACATCTCTGAGACTAATGCGCGACTTGCTTCAGTGCCTCGGCAGTTGGGGGAATTTAAAACGCTGCTACTTCCTTTGCTTTTCAACTCATTCTTGTGCTACTAATTAGCAGCAATTTAGCCCTCATTGTGTTGCAAATGTATTAAGTGTTAAGACAAACTGTGACATTAAGTGAATACATCGAGTAGATTAATTTCCCCTTTCAGACACTGTCAAAGGATTAACCTCATCAGCAGGAAGGTGAGCATTGACTTTATAATGCTGGCATTTCAGAAGACGCAGGAGGGAAAGCGATGATCTCTTTGTTCCACTGTCAAATTCATCAGTCTGAAGTGCTTTGAAATTTAATTTCCACTGTGGCCCTCCCTCCAGATCAGGATCATGACGTACAGTGATGTGTGTGTATGTGTGTGTGTGTGTGCGCACACACGTTGTTTCAATAAATACACTGCATTAAAATACCTGCTCACAAAATTCTGTTCTCATGTTCTCAGTGTAACAAGCACACCACCTTTATTCTTTGTTTTTACAAAAAAAGGAGAAATGGGTGAGCATATGTAGTAGCATATTGCTAGTAAAATGAAAGTAATATATGTAATGCATTAGCAATTATCACTTTCCAAACTTTGCCAATGTGTGTGAGCACTTAAATGATCAATACTGGGCAGTTTTCATCAATGTAAAGGCTAGAGAGTTGCCAGTGACACAATAGAGATAAATGAGCTGAAATTTAAAGGTCATTTTACATACTGATTACAGGACAGGAAATGAATGGAAACAAGGGTTGCCTTGGACTACTACAAATGTGGGACAGCTCAAACATGGAGCTGGATTATACAAAGGGATTTAAACAGAAATAAAGCAACAGGTTTCCAACAACTTAAAAACAGACATGTACATATGGTAAAACATGCTGGCCTGTTTACAGTTGTTTAAAAACATTTATTTTGTCACTGCCAAAAAAACTGGGCTCTCTCTAGTGTAAACAATCTCAGAAATCTAACGATAGCTGCATAATGGAAAGGCATTATGAGATATTGTTTAAGAACAAGAGCAGACGTTGACTGAATTTAGTCTGGTACGTGTATATGTTCATCTAAAGTTGAATGTGTAGTTGTGTTTTGTTTAATTTTGTGACCTCTAGCTGAAGAAATGTGTTAAATAGGTCAGGTTTCAGCCTTTTAACCAGACTGTACCTCCATTAGATATACCTCCACTGCAAAAGAAGTGGTTGTGAACTCAATAACAAGCACATTTAGGACACCCAGTCAACTGATAATACAAACATGTTTACAGTTATGGTAACATGGTAACAATCTCAGATCTTTTGAACGATGAAAACTAATAGAACTGTATCTGTGTTTTATGTTTAGTTATCTTGCTCCCTAACCAGTCACTGTAGTTAGTTAGGAAGGTTCTACCCACAATGGCAAATCAGCAAAAAATTGGCAGAATAATTTATAGGAAAAGTTTATTGTCTTTACAGGAATCTTCATAGAAGTATCTATAAAATGGGAATCTATGAACTCCCAGAGGATTTCAGCAAAATGGTATGAATGCTAAATGCCACCAGACTCAATGTACTTTGAGGCAAAGTGTATAGCTAAAAAATGCATCTGTCTTTGGTGACCAATTGCATGAGAGTGCAGCAAATGCCAAGTCCCATAAGACACATTCATTGCATAAAAACCTGAGGAATGCATATAAAGACACACCAGTGCAAACGGTACAACATTCATGTATTACGCATAAGGAGTGATTCTGGGTAGTGGTGAGAAAATAAGCAGTGGTGTAATGAGGCACAACTGGTAATAAGGCTCCAATAACCAAAACGTTCCCTGCAATGTAGAGGGTTGTAAATACTCGTTTTAGTAATTTCATTTCATAAACGTCAATATGTTTATCGAGCATCCCAACAAGCAATTTGAATGAATGATACCTGCTACGAGGGGATATTAAGAGAACAGAAAGTAGACAGGCGGAGTCATATGATAAAATCAACAACAAAAATCCTGATAATACTATACAAGCCTAACATGGATGAGTGGAGATGGGGGGTCATAACAGAGGTGATGAAGTAATTATAGCTAATCACCTCCACGATCCCTATCAGCAGAACGAGAAGGCGAAGATGTCATAAAATGTCTGTTTGTTCTTCTGCAATCAATACTCATCATCACTGATCACCGGCGTAAGTGAGGAGCTCCGCATCCGAAGGACTTGGGCAATATTTACACAACGGGCAGCTTAGACACACTATCAGCCTTGAAAAGAAGAAGAGAAAAACATCTGAAGGCTTTATCAGTGGTGGGTTTAAGTTCAAGAAACCCCTCATCAGTCCCATGAGTTCTGGGGAAACATGACCTCCTCCAGAGATCGTAGCTAGTGTATTACTATAAATAGGCCTTTATCCCCCATTCGCATAGCTGAATGCCTGAATCCCTTCACCATTGTTCAGCAGAGCTGGTGCATGGCTGAGTTTCAATGACACTGATGCAAAGGTAATTGTATGAAGTGGGGAACATTTGCGCTGCCTCTAATGCTTCTTTAATTATGGGTTAGCGGTGAGGCCACAAAGGACAGGAAAAGTAATTTGTCAGGAAACACAATGAAAGGAGACTGGATTCTTTAAGAGTTCAAGCTACGCCTACCTTCGAGGTCCTAGTCAAATCGGCAAGCACCTAGTGCGTGGTCACTGTTGTGCTGAGAGAGGAAGGGGTGGGCAGAGGGAAGCTGTGATATAATATATAGGCCCTAATTTCTCATGCATAGCTTCCCTGTATGGCTTTGCCAAGCATACAGGTGGAGTGTTTAAATCTGAGACTGCAGCACAGTGCTATATGAGGAAGCTGGGGGCCAGTGTAGGGAAATGGAGCTGTCACCTCCAGGGCTGCCCCCTGTTTCCAGTCCAACAGTCAGACTGATTTCCCATGATGCTCGCCACACCGGAGCAGAGATTACACTGCAGAGAGTGGCTCCACGGCACAGGAGGCAGGGTTCATCAGGCTTCCTGATTCAGTCAATGAGAAGTAGGGGTGTTGTGGAGATTTGGGGTTTGGGGTTGGATTATGTAAGATTTATGAGGCTACCGGGGTAAATGTCAATTTCATCATCTTTGACTAAATGCACATCCTAATTGGTTAGAGAGGTCATTTCTAATCATGATGGCTGGCTGGCTGGGTCCACTGTGTACTCAATCAGCTAATGCAACACCACTCATGAAACCTCAAACCGTGTTCATTATTCCATGTATCATACCAAGTCATTTTCAAAGCTGAAACACAGATTTAATAAAATAGTTTTAGTTGCTTCTGGCAAAAAAAAGATAATTTGCACACAATACTGTAGAATTGCAGAAGTGGGAATGTTTTAAAGAATAGGAATAATTTTCCAGTAGAAATGGTTAATTACCCTACATAATTTTTACTATTGGTTGCCTAATTTTTAATTAGGATACTTTCACTTTCTAATTACCAACAATCGAACCAGCAGCAGAATTTCCTGTTAACTAATATTGGCATATATCTTAAGGACACATATGAACTAAAAGCTGACTACTGCAGGATGTTATCAATCTTTTGCTCTCTGAAATGGAAAAAGGATATAATATCCATGTGTATAGTTCAGAGAGACTTTAACAAAGAAAAAAGTGACGCCAAAACTGAGTTAATTATGAAATCACCACTGTCTTGTACCAGTAATAAAGTATGCCATAGATATTAATAATTTCCAACATAGCAGATAAAGAGATTAAAAAATAAATCCCTCCTTACTGAATTCCAGTAGAGGTTTTTTTTTCTTCTGAGGGCCCAAATAAGAACTTTGTAAACTGTTGTTCATGTACCCAAAAGGATTGTGTGTGTGTGTGTGTGTGTGTGTGTGTGTGTGTGTGTGTGTGTGTGTGTGTGTGTGTGTGTGTGTGTGTGTGTGTGTGTGTGTGTGTGTGTGTGTGTCATGTAATGTGACACTGCAAAGGCCTTGACTTATTTAAGAAGAAGTCTTTCATTTTTCCTCACTGTAAACCCAATTTGGTAGATAAATGTAGATTTGCCTCATCAATGTCACTTCAGGATGGCAGCACACTGACATTCACATACTCCAAAAATATCATTTTCCATACCTACACTGACTTTGCAGTCTGTGAATTGTTTCATGATTAAGTCACATTTTATTCAGTGCTGATGAATTTGTGGGTATGCCTTTCCTTCATTATCAACCAGCTGTAGCTATTCCCAATAAAACCGTCTCATGCATTCAGCTGCCTCCACTATCTCAAATTATTTCATCACAGATGTCAACCTTGTCTCCCCTAGAGAGATTGACATAGTGTGGGTTATCACCATGACGATGAAGATACCATCATGATGAATGCAATCTGCTGGTTGCATACAAGTGATTGTTAATTGTTAGATTACAAGTGTGACATCAAGGGGTACGATACTCTTGACTCTTGGTGCTCGGTTTCAAGGTGGTGGAGGTGTCATGCAGTAAGTTGCTTTGTCTGCAGCACAGAACATACTGTAGTACTATTCAAGCAGGATCATTATTCTGGTAAGACCTTTAGAACAGGGACACATGCAGAATAATAACCTGGGAAGAAATGTGACTGTCAAGTGCTCTTTGATTTATTTTTAGAGAAATGAAAAGGCAGTCAAGTGCATTTCTGAAACAATTCCCCTTTATTTTTTAAATGTCAAAGATGTGAGGCAATTCTCTCCTCAGTGTGGACATTCCTTCTCCTTATTCCATATTCCTTGGTTAAATAGACCCTGTTCTGCATTTCCTTAGTGGAGCAGCATCAGGTTCTGAACCAAAATGGTGACCAGAACTCGGAGATCGGATTATCACTGGAGCTCAGCCATGAAATGGAAAAGCCACCCACAATTCCTACAGGACCTTGTATTAGGTCATTCATGTTATCATCATGTCATCTAGCAATGCTTGCCTTTTAGGGGGTCTGGCCTTGTAATTACCCCAACAGAATTCAATCCTGTTCACACACACACACACACACACACACACACACACACACACACAAACACACCCTGGAGCAAATTTGCACAGTGTTTGTTATAATTGCCAGTCCCCATAATTGTTTTGCCTCAAAGAGCCCTAAGCAGTTGATGGCTGCAGGAGCTTGGCTGTCGGTGAGGTTTCTTTGTCCGTATGCAATCTTCAGAGGAATCATGGACTGTCAATATATTCTGCACACAAACACAGGAACTAAAGTAATGCATAAGTTCAATGGATTGTAATATATTCATGTATTGTTTTTTTTTTTTTTTTTTGGGGGCATAGATTTTAGTGTTAAATCATATGATAAACAGTTAGGGGTCAATTTATGGAGATCCCAGAATATTTGTCTTTTTGTAGGTGATCAAGTAAGAGACACACTGGAACGACCTAGCGGAAGCTATCCTCATCTACATATTGTAAAATGACACAGAGGTGATGTGTATCTATTATTTTTGCCTCTCGCATTCTGAAAAGACACAACTAGGAAATGCCTGTTCTCTACATTGTGATCTTTGAGTGTTGAGGATCTTTAGCTGCCCTCTGTGACAGTCGTTATCTAATCGATTGCATGTCTACTGATGCTTTTCATTTGTACCTAATTGCACACACATTTAGCTTTCCCAAATTTGCTTTAAGGCTGAGTAAATCACATTACCTGTGCTAAATTAACCTATCTGAATGACCATCCTTCCACTATTTTGCACTCTATGTGAGGATGCCCAGTTTTGCATAGTCATTCATGCAGTCTTCTCTACACTTCATTAGACCTTCATGGTAATTAGCACATGGTAACAGTTTCACATGTGATTTTGCAAACTCAATCCTTTAGTGAGTCGATCCCTAAATACAGGAATGCATTTTCTCTATCTGGCCTCTTCATTTGGAAAAGTCCTGAGTGAACCTATGGTTGCACGGCCTACTCATTGTAATAACAAACACCGCTTAGAGAAGTGGCTTCGCTTGTTCTGTTTTTAAAAATCTCTGCCTATTGTCACATTGACCCTGGCAGATCTACCCCTCCCCCTTTTTTAATTTATTGCTTCTGGACCCAAAGCACACCTAGTGTGCCTCTTCAGAGACGCTGAAAGAAACGCTGCTGATTCAGGATTGCAGGGATTCAGTCACCCCCACAAAAACACAATTTGTGGTAAAAAAGGAATTACTTGACTGTCCTAAGAGACTCTGACGCTGCTACCCGAGAACACTGGGGAAATACTGTGCATTTCCTGGGTATAAACCCAGATTTTATTCTCACACCACATTCCCTATTTGTGAAAATATGAGCCCAGCCGACTTATTTTTTTAGCAATATTTTTCTTTCTCCTCCTTATCATTTATTTTCCCTTTTTTAAATGTTTGTAGAGTACCATTCCTCACCTGCATCTTCTTATAGTTCAAAGCTATCCTGATATTAAATCTATATGGCATTTTTTTGCAGAGACTGTATAACTATTTAACTTGTTTGTTCATTTTTTCTCTGTTTGGTTCACTTTTTTTCTGATAAGGAAGTGGAAGCCTATTGTCAGAATAGACAAATCCTCAAATGCTAGGCCCAAACTTTCCTCTCTTGAATATAATTTGGTGTTACATTTTCTAGGAGCCGTAACACACATGCACAAACACATCAGAGGGGAGTTAACTGTACCCTTAGCATCACTCCAAAATGTAGCTGCTTCAAGGGAAAACTCAGCTGAGAGTCTGTGACCTTTGTACACAATTATGTTATACATTTAGGATATGACAAATGCTACTCATAAAACAAACCACTACTACTACAACAACTACTAATAATAATGATAATACAATGATGTCATTATAATGTCATATATATGCAAAACTCATACAAATGTCCTCATATTTGTAACAGCAAAATTGGTGGAACCGCTCATTATTGTTCCACATTATTCCAATATTTACCTCATGTGAATTTTATTACTGAAACATTGTCACTCGTTTGAACCTTGGTCAACTCTGAAGATCATTACATAGAATGACATTTCATGGCATTTTATGGAGAGAATGAGTGGTATAAATTCTGGCCAACCACTCATACAACCCTCAAAGACCTATCTCCCCCAATAAGTGTCTCCAATGTATGTCTTTTTTTTTCGATCTTTGCCTTTTGATCCGCGCTCTGTTGGGCAGCGTGGAAGCCCAAGCTTGTAGACAGTTCAGTTAGTCTATCAGTGGTGCCTGAGGGTCTACTCTCCTGTCGCTCCCATACCATCTCATCCGTTATAGCTCTTGACATGTGTACAAACCACATTTGCCCAGGTTGCATAGCTACCAATCATGATTTTCACAACCTAAGACCTTTGATTTATTTTACGCTTAGCATCCCCAAAATGTAAATAAGAACATAAATGAATTTATATGACGAGAGAACTTCATTCAGCCCCATTGAGACGGCTGAGTTTTGCCTACATCCATTGTGTATCCAGAAGTGTGACAAGCCTGGGAGAACACTATAGAACACTTCAAGCATCTCTGCCTCCCGCTACTGTGTCCTACTCAGTTATCCCATGCATGAATAACTCTGTATGGAAGAAGTGCTTCCAAGTATCATTGTGATGCGTCCACCTATGGCCTCTGTTTCTGCTGACGGGACTCAACTTGAAATAGCTTCTGTAACGGGGAGCTGGACCACAGCTTCACTCAGTCTCTCCCTCATTCTGCTGACCAGCGTTCTGCTTTGGGTCAGCCTCGGGTCACTGGCCATCTCTACCTGTGTATTCAGTGTTTGTGGGCCTTTGTGGGTGGGTTCTGACACACTGCTAACTGTTTGTCTACCCCCATTCTTATAACCAGGCTAATATATTGGACTCCAAGTACCAATGTGGGGATTCCCATTATTTAATCTGTACATAAATATATCAATTAGTAAGTTAATAAAGCTTTAGTTTTTCATTATATAACATACAAAGAGCCTCACAGACATTACAGTGCATCATGTTATTCAAAAACAGGGTTATTCTAAATGATATATACAATTTATCTCTATATAATTATATATATAGCAATTCAAATGAAAAAGGCTCATAACACCCCTCCTGTTTTTATGTGCATAATTTAGTTTTCTGCCTCTGTGATTTCAGAGCATTCTGTGGTTGCATCTTGACCAGTCTTTCTAGCAGTCCACATGCTGTTTGAACTATTTCTTACAAAAGTCTGAAGGTGATCATAAATAGCCGTAACCTGGATGTTGCGCATCACGGTATTTTATCTGATAATTTACTCATGGTCATTCAGCTTGCTTAAGCACATTCAATGAAAGTTAAAGTTGATTTCATTTGCATGTCAAAATTAAAAACAAATGTTTGCTGAATTAAACACAATTATAAATAAAACATACTGCAATACCCAAACCTTCTACGGAGGAAAAATCATGCTTGTTATGGAAGCAGGCGATGGAGACCCTTTGACTTTGTGAGCGTGGACCGTTGATTTAGCTGCCTCTCAGTCTTCCTCTCCCCCTCTAACACTGATAGATATCTGACACCTCTCTGATCTTAGGACTTCTGTCACATTGCAACTACATTCCTTATTAAGAAGTGCGCTTGAAGTATTGAATCCTGGGAAAGGGCCGAGTGGAAAGGATGAAGTTCTGATGAATGGAGCTCTCTCTGCATCTAAGTGCACAGTTAATGATCCTATCTGAAAAATGTCACGCGGAGCGCCTGGAAACCCTGAACCCTGTAAACAAGATTGGAAGGCATCTAGGACAACATTCAGGGGAAATGAACATTAAGACAGTATTGATCAACACATCTGAGAACTTCCTCATTACCTAGCAACCCAAAGGTCCCTCTCAGACTCTCTGAATGACCTATCAGCATAAGATGGGGAGAAAAAAAAAATCTGCAGACCAGAGATAAATTTGCACAATCTTTGGAAGATCAGTACCACATTAAAAGGCAGCCATATGCTTCTGGACCTGAGCTGGCAGGAAAATCATATATCTTCTCAGTACAGACAGAAGAAAAAAAAAGTATCATAGCGATTCATTTCAGACCATTTGCTGTGAGCGAGTGATATCATTGAGAGGAGGCCAACAGATTTGTTGATGGAGTCCAGGACTGAATGTTACCTTGCTCTAAATGAAGAAATCAGAAGGAATGGAAAGGACATGAAGTGGGGATCTATTTCACATTATCTCTCAAAGGTCTTCTTCTAGCCTGAGGAGCATTTTATAAGTGTATGTAGATACACGTGACTAACATACTTACATGCATCAGAGATATGTGTATTGTGACTTCAGATAGGCACCTGAGTTTAAAATGGGCAACTCCACCAGCGCAGCTCAAAATATAATCAGGTTAGCTCTTTCTGACATGCATTCACACGGGTAGAAAACGCAAGTCTCCCACCTGACCCACGTCAGCGCTACGAAACTTGGGCGAATTTAAGTATAAAGTAGTCAATGGGAGTTGAAGTATGAAGATCACAAACATGAAGGAGTTTCATTGGTGCAGCTCGGTCAAACACCCAAAGGAAAATGTAGTTTTAAAAAACAGCATGCATACGCATGCACGGCCAAAAAAAGCTGTGTAAAACATCTAAAAAGCGACGGTTTAACAAATGGACATAGAGAAGACCAGGATGTATTCGTGATTTCATTTACAGGTTTGTGTGCTTAAATGTGAACTTTACTTTTCAAGTTCTGCTTAACGGTAGCACTGATATTTCTGTTAAATGTTTATTTTACATCACAGATAATTACTCTGCACCATTTTATGATGCTACATTTGTTTATCAAACAAAATAAGCTTAAAGCAGCTGTAGAAGCTCACATATGTATAAATATTATTATAGAGCATACGCACAGGCTCATTATTCTACCTTTCAAGGCATATAGTCTGACGAAATTAAAATCAGGCTGAAGGTCATAGCGCTGCAAAGTTAAGCTCGTATTTCATCAGCACAGTCAAATGCTCAGTGTTAATTTAACGCTGAAAGTGTTTATGCACACATTCCATCACTGAATAACACACATCAGAGTTGATCTCACACTGAAAATGTTGCTGTGAAGAAAACCATGCCTCAATTTCAGATATCTCAAACAGGAGCTTAAGCTCATCAAGTCACAATATTCATTTTCCAACAAAAGGCCCCTCAGTCATTCGGCATCAGAAAACAAACAGGGTTACATGTACATGAACACGTGTCGGAATAGAACCCTACATAAATAAATCTAGCAAGCTAATTGGCCACGCCATATCTTGTATGGTTTACTGTGATGTAAATGATGCAATTTGTTAACGGTTATACATCTGTGTATGCATGTGTCAGGAGAAATTTCAGATCTTGCAGTTTTTTGAAATTTGCTCTAGTTTATGCTGTCATGCGCTTGATTTATTTATCTCACTAAAATGAGGAAAATTTATGAACAAAAAATGGAAAAGGAATTTAAAAAATGACACTAAATGAGAATAATATTTTTCTACAAGAGGGACCCCAACCCTCACCCTGAACATTCCATGTCCATGCTGATTTAAAGTTTTAATGCCCAACGTCTCGCAGCCAAATCTGGCCTTTCACACACCTGTCCACACTAATGGAATTCTGGAGACACTAGCGATGCTATCATACCAATTATATATGTAGTTGCTCTGGGAATTTCCGGAATGAATCTAATCTAAGTGATTAGAAGATAAAAAATGAAACAATTGTGTGCTGTGACAAAATGTGTCGCCATGTCAACTGAGTAATGTTGATGGTCTAGGGCTCGCGATGCCCAGAAAATGGATACCTAAAGTTTTATGCCCCCATAACGTTTTGTAATTTTAGATTCAATCACCATCCCCTGTCCAATCCTGAGACAGGGTTTAAGATTCTCAGAAATTCCCATGTGCCCCAGCTCTGCCTGCTCCTCTGATTGGGGTAGGAAGCATTTCTTTTGTGACAATTCAGTCATTCACCTCAGACAACCTACATTTAATGTGAATTTCTTCACAACGATTTCATACCCCTCCCCCTTACTGTCTCTCTCACCCTGTGCTGTAAGTGTCAAGCTAAAAAAGTCAGAGAGCATTTGCTGGAGTAAACACAGAGTAAAAAATATTGCAGCACATTCCAAGAATCTTAAACAACAACAATCATCAAGCCCAATATACTCTTGTACAACCTGAATGCCAGCTCCTTTTAGATGCTTTGTTTTATCTGTCTTTTCTCTGGTTGGGCTGGCCAGGTTTAAGCATTTGTTCTTTGTATGTATTCTGCACTCTATAACACCCATTGTTCATATTAAAAAGATGTTTGAACCCAAAATGTAAGAAACAGGCAAAACATCCTTTATTCTCAATACGCAGATTGCCAGAGATACTTGCCATGTAGGTCTGTCCGCTGTCTCCCCACAATTCCTCAGGGGAATGGTGACTTTTCATGAGTCTCCCCTGAATATAAATAAAACACAATGCCAGGAAAATTACTCTTCTGCCATGAGAGTGTTCTCACAGAGCAGGTCTCACTTTTCAGTCCACACACACACACATACACACATCATATACAGCCTGCCCCCCTCCAATAACCACAAATGTACACATAACATAAATTATGCCATGTACAAACAACAAAAGCATAAATAAACACACACACAAACACACACATACACACACACACATATGCATGCAACCACATATATAAGCTACCTTCCAAGCACACACACACACAGACCTACACTCTCTTTGATGTTGGGTAAGTTCCTTAGGGGACAACTAAAAGATGATCTTGTCTCCGAATGGCAAATCAAAATAGACTGTGGAATGAGATGGACATCTGAAGTTGAAGTGTGGCTCCGTCGTCTATCACACACACACACACACACATGCACACACACACACACACACACACACACACACACACACACACACACACACACACACACACACAGTCTAAAGGTGTACAACCACAGACTCTCTGTTCATTACTTTGATGTAGGTTTCCCTGTGGAATCCCAGAGGTCGGTCAATGGTGGGGGAGAGGTAAAGGGGCAGATCGAGTTTGCCTCCACAACAGTAAGGTGAAGGAAATTAGCATTTTGCTAACAGCTGAAAGCTTGGCAAAAATGCTGTGCAGACCAAGGTATACAGAGACAGAGCTGATGGATCACTACCACTGTTTGTAGCATTTATAAATGACTAGTTATGTATGCATAACCCATGAATAGTGATAAGCTTAATGGGTGCATAACAATTTTTCATTAGGTGCTGGTGCAAGACTAATTGATCAGTAATTAAGTCCTATTAAATTCTTAATTAGTGCCATATACGTGTTCTGTTGAAACAGCTTAACAAAAATCATCATTATTTATTCTCACAGTGCACCATTAAGATTAAACATCGTGAATCACAATATTCTTCATAAAGAGTGGATGCAGATTAAGAGGTGGAGGTGGATTAAATTTGTACAACAACACAAACCCAGTTTTGTTAGATTTTGAATCCTCATAAAATATTCAGTATATTATGCATGTGTATACATTCATTATGTATTATATACATACAGTAAATTCATATATGCCAGCTATAAAAATCAAAGACAGAGCCTAAGAACATTGAAATACTTTCACAGTTTATGTTATCAAAAACACTGTACTATCTAATAAACCAACTATTATATTCTAAAGTTAATCAAAATCTCAATAAATATTGCACTGGCCTCATTGTTCTGTAAATATGCAGTGTCAAAACCACAAACAGATGAGTACCTTTCAACTATGTAAAATGATTCAAATTATATTTCCCGTTCCAAATGAATGTGTTTGAGAAGCGTATAATATATTGCTCATCGACAGCCTGCAAAATCAGCTTTGTCCTGCCCCTTTAGGTCCATTATTAAGTCCCTGATATATTGGCATCATCACAGTAAATAAGTGAGAGGAAAACCCTCATTCACCATCTCAACGGAAGTGAGAGAAACCCTTTTGTTTCCTGATACAAATGGATTGGGTTTCTGCTCGTGTTTTTGCATTAATACATGTGTGCGCCTGGAGCTTGCAAGTTACAAAGTCAAAGGCTTCACAATGAGTACTGAAAAATAAGGCATGGCTAATATCAGTTAACCCCTGACCTGCAATCAGTTACATAATAAATACAAAGCTTAAACATATAAACAAAAAGTCCAATCTAAACAGAAAAAAATGGATAAAAGGCTAAAAATATAGTTAGGGATTGATTTTTTTTTGTTTATGCAGATCATGTGCCATTAGATAAATATACTGAAATTAAGGGAGGGTTCAGCTCTCTGACCCCATCCACTTTGAGGAAATCCAGGCATCATTCTTGCTATGTGAAATTAGGCTATAAATAATTACATTGTTTTTGTTGCTTACCTCTTAATGCAGTCAAGCAAGATATCTCCCCCTACACATTTCTGTGCTATCACTGGACTTTTGAATCTGAGCTTGTGTTCATTTCAACATTTTCTGCCTCTAGGCACAGTCACACTATTTTTCATCACTTTATTTATTCAGTACAATGTATAATGCACAAAATAAAGATGTTATATCATAATTTATCTTAACACATTGCAATTTACTCACTAACTCTAGTAATGGGATACCTAAGTCACATCCGTAATGTTTGCAAAAATTTGCATCACAGCATTTGGGAAATTATTTGAAGAGTACAACTTGTTCTTCATCAACAGAACTGAGCCTCCATCGATACTTTTGTAGGGCTTGATTTTGGTATTAGGTCTGACAGTAAAACACATCCAACCAATCTGCTCATCTTTAGACTAAGGCACTCAGTTGGGCAATGACTGAAATCAATTAATCTAAAAGCTTAGGTTAGTTACAGTTGCTATGATAGTAAAATCGCATAGACAAACAGCACAACTGCAAATGGAACAGGGATTTTTTGGGGGTATTTTGAAGAAAAAGGCAAGCAACATGATATTTCTTCAAAGCCTCCTCCCCGCCCCCCCACCTGTCTACCTGTAAGAACCTGACTTTCTCTAAAATAAAACTTTTTTTTTATTAATGGTAGAACTGTGTGTTCTCCTTTTTGACGTACAAAGCTTGCATCACGCAGTGGAAGGGTCAGGGGTCGCCACCCTGGTGTGTGCAGACAATGCTGGAGACGAACGAAATACCAGAGCATTTATTATGAACAATGCTTTTGTCCTTTCCCATCAAAGCGAATCTGATGCAAATTATTCCCTGTGATGTCCCACATTTGGGCCTGATAGACGATCGACAGATCTGTTTAATGAAAGGGTCTGTTCTGAACTTCAAATCGCAGAGGGTCTGTTTACTTTGAGAGAGGGAACATGGAACACCAGGTAAAAAGTCTGACAGACAGGAACTAAATGCTCCATTTCAGAGTGTGTGATGGGAGGGGGGTAAAAATTCATGATTTTTGTAAAGTGTGGTTCTGGACATATGTCTCCAGAAGGGAACTCCATCAATTCTTTAAATTACATGGAGCAATCCCACCCTACAAAATCCAGTGGCCCACAATAAAAAAAAATGACCAAGGTATACCAATGTTATATGTGATTTACCCACCAGCTACCTCTGATTGGCTGGGCTGAATACCACAAGGTATTCCTGGCTGTCAGTATGGATCTGATGTTCAAAATGACTTGAAATATCACTTGAAATCTTGCCTGAAAATGAACTTTATTCAGATAAAACCGGACAGCTTGAGTGCAGACAGCTCATCCCCACTAACTTTCCTTCCCCCCACCTCACCCAACCACCCCCCACCCCTCCCCCCCCCCCCCGGCCTCCCGTCGCCCCAGCAGCTCTCCCTCTCATCCCGTCCCCATGCCGCGAGAGATCAGAGCCAGGAGGGAGACTTCCCGCCCTGCTCACCAGGCCCCACTTAGCACTGCAGGTAAGTATTTCCTCCTGAGCTCTCTCAGTCCACTCAGTGACCACTCCTCTGACTCGCTCTCAGAGTGGTGCTGAGACCTCTCTCAGCTGCCCAAGGGAGGTGGGGGGGAAGTACACACTGGAGAACAGAACTGCCATGCTAGCTCCCGCATTAACGGCCTGCGATTAACCAATTCCCCAGTCTACATGACACCCCCGCGTTTCCCAATTATCAACCAGCTAGTTGGCTCAGACTTAAACGGTGACTCGTCAGGCTGACATTAAATATCTACCTGAAAATATGATACTTCATAACATAAAGGAGAATGTCATCTTAGCATCAAAAATAAACTTGATGTAAGAAATTACACATCTCAGTAAATCATCCCAATAATTTATTCATTTGAACATGTTTATTAGTTCCCATAATAAAAACCAGTAAATATGCCTGGGGACGTTTCATTTTGTTGGGATTTGCATATTGTGTTAAATGCTTAATTCTTATGGAAAATGGGATGATCTTATATCATAACATTTTAATAAAAGTGCGTTGAGTCACACTTTAAAGGAACTGTTCTTTATAAAGATTTCATATTGCAGTTATGATGAATGTGATGAAGTAGTTTCATAACCAGTTACAACTTATTCAAAAACAAATGACTACATCTACTGCCATGATATTACCCCTATCATCACTTGATAAAAGGTTCAATCTTTCATTTTGTGTTATGACGTAGCTTGTGTAGGACCATTCCCATAGAGAACCTTTATAAATTTCAAAGGCATTATGGAGCATAATATAAAACCATAAATAAAAAAGTTTGACATGATCTTTTCATAACTCATTCAAATTTTACAATGTTTACTTTTACAGTGTATTTACAGTGTTAACATTTTAAATGGAGATAGAACATATGCCTACGCAGTATGATGCCAGTCATTTGAGTACAGGTTAACCATTCGTTATCGTAAAGACTTAGAAACAAATCATTTATAAGGCTGTCTTAACTGAGACACCATAATGGCTCTGTGAGTTATTCATAGTGAATGTTACCCTTGGTCTCTTTGGACCTGCTTCCTCATTACAGGCTTCCTGCTTCCCACTGATACTTTATACAGGGCTTAATGAAGAATTAATGGTCTATAAAAACATCCATGCATGCTTTATGTCACACTTTGTTGTACTTACTTTAAAGAGACACTCTTCAGAGTTCACGATTCATAACACATAGCTAATTGTTAAATATTGCATGACCTAGCAGTCATGGTAGGTTATATGAAAAGAAAAAAAACTGGAATGGGTAAAATGCAGATCAATTTTCTTTAACATACTTATGTCAAATCAACCTTTTTTCTAGTGTTGTCTTAATTTTAATTGTTCAATGAAATATGCTTTCCACTTCGAAAAATAAGAGAGCGTGACATCTTCTCCTCACTCTATGTTTCAGAAATTTCCATAAAGGCTAAAGGCCATTCTGGTGTTTGACTTCATACTGGTGTCAGTAACATTACTCTTGAGTCTCTCTTGAGCAGTGTTTTGGGGGCATCTTCTTGGGATATTGGAACGTCTTGAAGAAACAATGTTTGTACCATAGAGTGCACGTGGACATCTAAAATGGCTTTGCTTACCATGGCTCTAGGCTTACCTCTGGGCTATCCATACATTTTAACATTACTATCATACAAGGTACAACTGGAAACCAATGACCAAAGTGCTGTGCAATACACTGTTAACCTCACTTAGAAGTCTTCCAAGGACTAAGGGCCAAATTTGCTAATGAATAGCCGCGGGGCAAAAATATTCACTGTACAATATTGCCATCACGAACACAGAAATATTAACAACTGATTTACTAAGACTTGGTCTAATTATGCAATCCAAAAATTAAACGCCTCCATAGGAGACGTCCATAAAAAGGCCAGATATAACATGCTTACACATCCAGTTAACAAGGCGATGCGAAATGGAGACAGAGCTAAAAGGCTCAAGTAGTAAGGGAACCTAAATAAAAATGAAATTTACATTTGCTGATCAGATAATAGATACCGCCAACGAGGCTTCATAATGCCGTATAACAGCCTAGGAATTAAACACCATCCGAGAGGAGAAAGTTTTGGAGTGACAACATGTAATTAACGTACATACATATACATACATACATAACGTGAAAATAAAGCTGCCGTGACGTGACCTGTGGTAGTTTGCCTTTGTTTTGTATCACAAACATTGTTGTATGATGGAACAACGTAGTTTAAGCCACACAACTGTACTTTGAGAAGATCCGGCATCACTACAGCCGACAGAGAATTCGATCATGGGGTGCATGGCTCAAGTTCCTCCAGTTGCTTCATTATCCTGTGACTGTGCAAACTGTGTAATATCTTGTCAGTATTTGCTATTATGTTAACTAACAGATGATAATGATTGGATTGGGCAAAATTTCCACCTGCTTTTAGAAGTTTAAAAGTTCCCACGCAAAGACAGGAGTCGCAGTTACTGCAAGGTTCCGTAAATTGGACGGCATAATTAATTGGTCTCATTTGCTAAATCTTCACCCTTTCTTAGCAGCTTCACCCCAGGTATACATATGCATTAACAGATTTTACTATGTATCAAGAGGAAAGTCGCAAAGTGACATAGTCACCACAGATGCCATTTTATTAGTGATTTTCACACATTTCGACTGGTAAGCAATTCACATTTAGATACGTTTTACACCTGAAAAGCAGTTGCAATTGTTCAGTAAATCTGGCCCCAGAAATCTGTGGTGAACACTACACAGTTTCATAGCTCTGTGGTTTAAGAGTGCGTGCATATGTAAAGTGAAAATTAAAAGTTATGTGTTAAGAGTAAGCCCATTATTAAACATATCATAGCAAACATTCTCAAGGGCTTACCCATCACTGTTACTGATACAAATGGCCACATTAGTGGCTGGGAAATGAAAGGGAATTGGGGAAGGTTGAAAGAGGACCTAACAGAACCCACAGCTGATTGAAGGTGTTTAATAAAAGTGATTGTCTCGCCCCAGGCCCTGTTTTACCATTATCCTGCTCTACATTGATTGATTCAGGTCTCTTATCGCCTGTGGATGTCTGTCACTTCTGAGCTAGCACACCGAGAGAGCACTGACAGCAGCACCTGTGTCCTGTATTTCAGCTGCTTCCACATATCGTAAGGAATTAATGTTTATTAAGGCATGCAAGGTGGGGAAGAGAATGGACAGAGAAGGAATCAGGGATTTTGTAATTCTGGATGTGCCTCGTATGCCAACTACACCATAAAAGCAGCATTCTGTTTCCCTCAACTCCTGCTCTTTCCCACCATATTCTCTACTCCAACAATCCCGCTCTCACGCACACACACAAGCTAGTCAATATTGTTGTCATGTTTTTGCTTACAAATAAATGAAAGCTTTCTTTTTTTCTTGACAATCACTATTTGTTAAGTTCAACAATCACTACAATTATTTTGCTGAAGGATTTGTGAAGAAAGAAGATTTGCTTGTGTTTAATAGTGAGTCAAAATAAAGGACAAACATTTATCGAATCAAGGTCCCAAGTGTCATGCTCATTATTTCAGAATTTTACCCATATTATTTTTTTCTTATGTTTTGTCCTTCATAGTTGTTTGGGTGTGAATGCAACAGTGAACACATTTTTGCTGACATTTACTCAAGATAAAATGAAGAAAGAAAATCTAGAGGGGGTTGATTTTTTTCCCTTGCAAGTTGCAATTCAATTTAAGGAACTTAAAATCTCCCATAATGCAGTATTTCAAGCATATATATTACTTGGTGAGGGTGGAGCTGGCATTTTAGAATGCCCTGGTAATACCAGTTTGTTAATGACAGCATCACCATATATTTTCCATTGAGACATCCAAGTAGAAATCACAGCTTGTGGGTTACACTTACATTTCAGCATTCAGCAGACACTCTTATCCAGAGTGACTTACAAAAGGCATTCAACGAGCTTGAACAGCCAAGGTAATGAACAAGTAATCTTAGCCACATCCGATTATACTTACCGCCCGATCGCTGTGACGTTCTTAACTGCTTTCAATAGATGCCACGTGAGTTTGAGGAAATAGTGGGGTGGAGGAGATGAGGATCAGAGTTCAGGATCAGATGGAAGCAGGTGCAGTTTAAACAGGTGTGTTTTACGTTGGCGGCAGAGGGTGGTGAGCGAATCCACTGTCCTTATTGTGTCAGTGTGGGAGTTCATTCTGACAATTTTGGGGTCAGAGAGGAAAAGAGGCGCGGCCGATAAGAGGCAGCATTTCAGAAAGGGAGGGCCAGGTGGCCAGAGGATGCCAAGAGCAGATGAGTAATGCAGCAGCAAGGTGTTACCTGCTGCGTACCTGTAGGGTGAAGGCTACTTATTCCCTGCACCACAGATAATCAGCTGAATATGCCGACTTACAATATCCTACCATTGTGCAATTTCCTCACTTTACTGAAGCAATCTTCAAATCTAAAATTTAATTCTGTCTTGGTTCTTCATATCCATGACTGAAATCAATATCTGTTTATAACTCAAATTTCCAAATGCCTCCCGTTTTATTTGGATTGCTTAAGCAATGGTGTTTTTCACAATATATATGCATTTTTGATACACACAATCATGAAAATTAGCAATTTATCTTTGTTATTGGAGGAAAAACAATACATATGACTGTTATTTTTAAGAATAATTGCATTAAAATAAAATTTACAGTTTTTCCAATTGCTTGAGCATAAAATGCAGCTCATTATCAGTGCTATGTATTTTGTACAGCCAGTTTTATTCATTTTCATCAAGGGTGGCAATACTTTTGGAGCTGACTGTAAATATAAAATGTTATACTATAATGTTTTCAGGGTTTTGGGAGGAATAATTCAGTTTGACGGTAGATATTCAGAATGAATTGACCAGCTTGAACGCACTTGACGCACTCACAAGGGGAGATGCTCCAGACTCTGTGTTGTTTTCCGACCAATGATAGCAATCATGTCCAGATGCGTCATTGTGCCTGTCAGCCACTGCTTACCTCAGCATGATATATTTTCATATTGTCCTCACAGTGCAAATGTTCCCACAATGAAATGTATAATCGAGAGACAGAATTAGAATATCAGGGGTGTGTGTGTGTGTGTGTGTGTGTGTGTGTGTGTGTGTGTGTGTGTGTGTGTGTGTGTGTGTGTGTGTGTGTGTGTGTTTTTCAGTTTGGAGTGTAGTGGGGCAAATATGGTATGATTCACCCTTAAGTGTTTCTACGGAGGACAGCAGCATTCACAGACACACTGAAGCCTGGATTTAGATGTTTGCTTATAACTCTGACAGGATTCAAACAATGCTTGACGTTGACTAACATGACCATGTCATATTCATGTCATGACAGATGGCCTTAGGCTGTCATGAGTTATCATGACAGTTTTTGACCAATACTATGACAGCATCATGTTAGCATTTCCAGTAAAAATGATGACCATTATCATGATGTTTGATGACATAACACCTTATGTCATATGCTAAATCTTATTAATTGTGCTTCAGTTAGCAAATGTGTCATGACTGAGCTTTCACAATGCTATCAAAGAGCCAGCAAAAACATGTGATAATTCTAACATGATGTTGGTCATCTATAATGACAAATGAATTAATATCCTTGTCACTGTAATGTCAAACTCATTGTTGAGTCATAGATATTGTTATAACAGTCTATGCCACCTGTCATGACATGTTTATGATATAGTTATGTCATAAATGTCAGAGGGTTCAAATAAAATGTAACTGTTTGTGTCTCCCTTCATCTTAAGACCTTTAGATGCCATTATTAAGACTGATTTACGTGGCCTATGTTTTTTCTTTCTTATTTTTTATCTAATTTTGTGCAACATCCAATCTTCTACCTATTATTACAATAATCTACAGATGCAAATGATTTAAAGAACCAAAATTTAATACTGGTATACATTAGATGCAAGAAAAAACTGGATTAGACCATTGATGGGTGGTGCTTATTTAAATAAATAAATTAGAATAAGATTTGAAAAGAATCCTTGTTGATCATGCATAATAAATAATTTGGTATTGGTTCAGATTCATTAGAGGTTTCAAGAGAAGTATTTTGGCCTCCCCCTTTTTAATCCTCAAAAGAAGCAATAATTTCATCATTAAAGATATCATGATATCAAAATATTGAACTATGTTACAACATGTTCATCAGTTTTCAGATTATTAGGCTTGTAGAAGCCTTTAGAATCATACGCTGCTTCAGAATTCATGATTGTTCATGTTAAGATTTCCCAACCTTGTGTTGGGAATACATAATCCTTTAAAAATCATGAACTGATTGCAACATCAACCAATTATGTAAATATACATATGAACATAAAGCAATGTGTGAAATATTTCAGGATTTAGATATTTGCGAGGTAAAAGTCAGCTTGCTGAAATTTAGCATTGAAAATATTTTTATTCTTCCTGGTAAGGCTTTAATGTGGGGACATCTGCTTATTCCCTTGGAACTGGTCTTATCTTTTGTGTTCATTCTGACTGTAGGCAGTAGAAATGGTGTAAATAAATGGAACAGGTTTTGGAGGGTGCGTCTGAGGGGAGGCAAAATGCGACCGCGCTAGCTTTGAATACAGTGATATCAGAGACGGAGCCAAAAATCAGATATCAGCGGCCCCAGTGAAAGGTCCCATTCAAATGCAGTGAAGCCCCTGTCAATGAAAAAGGAGCTAATAAGAGTCAAGGGAAATAGAGGTGACTGTATGTTGTACTTAGTAAGGGGTTTGGGGGTGTGGGCGGGAGGGGTCCATCTATGTAAAATGTACATCCCCCTGCAGTGGAAAAGCTTTTGGAGGGTTGGGGGGTGTAGTTGGGGAGGAGGGAGTAATATTTTTGTACATTTCTCGATAGCACTCAGGGGAGATGACCATGACGGCCTGTGTAGAATAATTGGACCATGACTATCCTGTGGGAGTGGGGGAGGGCGTTCAAGGAAGATTCACTAAGGCCAACCTTCCACTGACTCCTGCTTCCATGACAGACCGTGACCGCACAGCCTCTCCATCTCCGTGGCTAAACGCCATAAAGAGGTCAATGGGAGGAGACGGCACCTCTTCATGACGTTGATAGTTGGATGTATTAATTACGTAGCTTTGCCCGTTTCTAGTCCGCAAACACAGAGAACTGAGTTACCTTGTAAGAAAACCCAGTGGGAAATTATCTCAACAATGGCAATGCAGAGCAGTTCCTGCCTTCTGTTAAAAAACAGAATTCTGCTCTCCTCCTGGGGAAATGCAATCATGCACGCAATCAGGAAGCAGGTGTTTGTGATTGTCAGCACCCAGATGAGGAGAAGATCCCTTCATCCAAACCAGAGATGGAAAATATCAAATATCATAGTAATAATTTAGCGGTTTGCTCTATTGTACTTGCGTAGGATTCAGAATGCCATAATAAACTCCTCACACTTTCCATTTTAATTTTGAATCTCTTTTTGATGGGATTGAGTTTTGGGTGAAAAATCTATTAGCTCAACAAGTGACCTGTAAAAAAAAAAAAAAAAAAAAAAAAAAAAGGGTTAGGTGACTTTCAGAGATTCAAGGTGTGTGACAGAATCAGAGACCTTACTGAAGGAAGTGTGCAGTTAAGTAAAGGGTTTTATCTTATTACCTGTAGATCATGGTCCTATCCTGCATTTTTATTAGCAGTGGGAATCCACAATCCCTTCCTCTTGCATATACACCCACACAGCACCATATTTCTTTGATCCCACTGTGAATCTGTCACATCTGATATCAATCAAACATCTCAGCGAGTATTAGTCTCCTTCTCCTTTGTCCCCATACTGTTTCCATTAATATCAATGACAGAGCAACTAAATTGTGTTAATGCTGTGTCAGAATCCAGCATAAAATCATTATTTCAAGTTAAGGACAATCCGCATAGTGATTAGGCTGAATCTGTTCCCTACGGCCCCGTCCTGTAGCATGAAAGCCTGAATTGAATAACTTCCATGCGTATGTCCCTCCTGGGTTTTACATGACCTTTCATGACTTTTTCTGGCCATCATTCATCACTCTGCATTAGCCATCTTGTACAATGTCCTCATCATTTTGGTGCCTCGGAGCTTGAAAACCTGACACATTTAATTCGAGTTAATACTCACCACTACTCCACACTATCAAAGTAAAAAAAATGGCTTGATTGCTCATCCTGTTAACTGACTGGTCTGGATTTCGGATTGGTCTCCGCAGGCTGGTTTCAAACCCAGGCCATGCCAGAGCCAGCTGTGATTTGCAGCCTCGCAGCATGATGCAAATCTGGCTGTGATGTCACGCTGGGGGAGGGGGGTTTCTGTGACTACCTCTTGTCGATCAGGCATAAGCAGCGTGCTTTTGGAAAGATGCACTTCTCCGTCTCCTCCCACTCAGTGCCAGTAGGAGCTTGACTTGTGAACCGCAGAGTGAAACGAAGCAGAAAACTGATGCATTGCAGAGGAGATCATGTGCTTTTCTGTAATCTCCCAGATTTACAAATGGGGTTAAAGCAATGAGCCTGGTTTATGGATGCAATTAGTCATTCCAGACTGGGAGAGAATAAAACCACATACCAGTAAATATCCTCCTGCCCTTCTGCTATTGCAGGCTTACACTAGTATTTAGCTGAGTTCTATTAATAAATAAACCAAATGACCCCCAAAAGATGGCCTCTTTCAAAATCTACTATTTGTCATCTTTTTCATTTGGTTTTAAAAAGTCACACAAATTTTTTTTATTTACAAAAAATACATCCTTTTTCATTTAAAATATTATTTCTATTTAATTTGGCGTCATCATAATTTTGCCTATGCTTTGTATATTTACTATATATATATATATATATATATATAAACAGTTCAATGATCATTCACCACAATAACCTAATGTCTTGTGAGTAACGCTTCCCAGCGCCTGTTCTTTCAGTAAAAATAGTCGGTAAGGATAGACTTAAGTACAGAATGTCTCAGCACCATAAGAGAACTTCCCTCACCCAACCTCTGGGTTAAAGAATATAAAAAAGCGATTACACATGATGCTGACTAAAATCTTCCCACATGCTGAGGTGTCTCTCTGACTGTGATGCTGAAATGCTGAGTGGGGGCGGGGTATTCAGTTTCGTATCCCGCTGTTCCATTACTTCACAAACCATGTATGCCTTTGGAGAAACATTACATGCCTTTGAAGGGAGCCTCACTGCCACCTCCAGATTTTTATTTGTTTTGAATATGTTTTTCTTTCATCAAATTGAGAGGGGTGGCAGAAAAAAATGACCAGCAGGCAGTCACGGGCTCTTTACTGCCAATGCATTTTCAACTCTTTGCAATTCTATGCATACCCTGCACCTGATTTCAGTCCTCCAATTTCTCTATCAAGTATAACATCCTCAACCAGAAACCCATTATAGATGACGACTAACGGCGAAGCCAGGGATCTGAAATTATGAGGCAGGTGTTCTTTGAGTCGTCAAGCATGCACCAAGAATGGAATAAAATCTGGATTATTGTCGCTCGTGGTCTCATTCCTGCGTTGGAATTTGCATTTCGAGTGTCTTTTTCACAGTATAACGAAAAGCAGATGCTTTCTTATCTGCAAAGTGCAGTCGAGACCCTGCTGTGATACTTCATGTGATTGGAGAGGTTAGTTAATTACCAACTCACCGGAGGGGGGGGAGAGAGAATTTAAAGTATTGGAGACCAGAGTATGATGCACTGCATCACAGAGAGTAATAGGACGTTCAGATGGGCTTAGCCCCTTGCTGTCTGCAATTACTCTTAGATACGGGGCTCTCTAGTCAGAGCTGTGAAAAATAATATTCTCCCACTCACAGCGGGAGAGACACAAACATAACAAAATTTGAAAGAGGATAAAAAAAGTCCGTACTTTTCCATGTAAATAAGCCAAGGAAATGGAAGAAGCAGATTGATTAGAGCCTGCTGCTCAGCTAACTCTTTATGATTGATCGTTTGTCTTAGATGTAATATGGAAGGCTTTTCCATGCAAGTATGGGCAGCCAATAGCAGGGTAGTCTGTCATTATGGACATTTCTGAAACCGATTCCCATTGGTTAACCTTCCACACTTACCTTCAACTAAATATTCTGAACCCATTGAACATTATACTTTAGTAACGGACATCAAGACAGTTCATCTGATGGAGCCACCAGTTTTACATTCTTGATGATTGAATTTTTGGGAATAATTGTGAGAGAGGGTTTCGTCCACTCATCCCAGTGACTTTTGAGAGTGGAAGACTTTTGGTACTTACTTACCCTATAAGAGGGCAAGTGTGTTTAGACCACCACAATGAGGGAGTACATAATGAGGCCACTGATTAATTGGCAGATATTGACATTAGCTGCATAATTAAGGGAAATCAGAGAACAAATGGCCCAATTTGTTCTACCAGCCTACCTCTCTCTCTTTCTTTTTCATCGCTGCAGTTTCTAGATATTCATAGCTGGGTAATTACGATAAGCCAAAGCAGCAATGAAGTCATAAATCCTGGTGTTATTAGCATTATTTCAAAGGTAAGCGGATAAGGCGTGTTTCTTTCCCCCAGTTTCACGGCACTGAGTGTGCTCTGTGGTCACGCTGACGGGCGAAAACCCCATGCCTCACCGCTAATCTCATTACCGCAAATGACCTTTTTATATACCTTTTTGTACGAGGGGATAAAAGGTAACAGTCGCCAACTGGAAGCCCGGACATTCCACCGCCCGAGACGGGAAGCCGCCAGCTCCGCTCACAAAACATTCTTCACAGCTGCCGCCTCTCCACGGTCCCGGATTGTACGCTGCGCAATGGCTGAGTGACGCTGGTCAAGGTGTTGTGGTCACGGGGCTTAGCGAAAAGCCGTGGTTTCTCTTGTGAACAGGGCCCCTAGGTGCAACCTCTTAACGGCATCCACGCTGAGCTGTTCTTTGTATTGATAAAAATGAGGACATCCTTTTAATGTTGTTAAATGTAAATCTAAAGCATGCTCAGTAGCTTCAAAATACACCCTGTATCCCTTTCCCAGCAGTCCACATCATCCATGCACTTATTGGTCAACTGAAATGCATTAATTTTGCCTAGCAGCATTTGTTTGGCTCATAAGATTATTGCAGTTTGAGTCTAGCCATGTAGGTGATGCACTGATATGGGAAAGATATGTCCAACTCCCAAGGATGTTTTTCACTAATACTTCAGCTTCTGTGAATTATGATTTTCTTGTAGGTTGAGCTCCAACAGGAGGCAGTGCCGCCAAAAGATGCCTGGAGCAAAACATAATGAAGCAGCAAGCTTTCCCATCACATACATAAGTAACAGAAAATGTTATTTTATTAATTTTTTATTGTTGCATTGTTAAAAGCCATTGTGGTTCCCAGATGGGTTGTATTATCCTCATTTCTGTGGCATCAAGTACAAGCCCTGAAAGACAGACAGGCCAATCATCTACAGAACCATAACCCACAATGCATATCCGTTAGTATGGGCAGAGAACGCCATCTTAAGTCATTTTTGGACTCACAACATTAAAGCTGAAACCATTTAGAAAAAGAACTTCACATCTCAGAAAGCCTAATGAAAAGCAATGCCAGTTTATGCTTGCAGATGCAGAGTTTTTCATCATGTGCTCATTTTCAGTCAGATGTCTGTGTCAAATCAGTGCGCTACATCTATAATATGCTAGACCCCCAGCGCTCCATATTACTTTAATTTTTTTGGTATCAACTTCCAAGAGAATCTATTCAAAACAAGCCATATGCAAAACAGGCACCTGAGGTTTGCTATCACATTTTTATCTGTAGCCGCACTACTTTCCATATTTTTTCTTTGTGTTTTCCCCACACTTCGACGGAATATGAATTATGATTGCGTCTCTGACCCATTTTTCTCTCTTTTTTCTGCATGTTTATAATTACATTATTTCCCCCAGCCCAGAGGTTGCTGCTTTAAATTAAGTGATATTATCCCCAGTCAGTCTGTTCAATCACAATATTACCCCGACATGTAATTTCTCCTTCTTTTCTTCTCTCAGTCTGCCCTCTGCCTGGAAGGAGTAGCCTTGCAGATATTACTTCTTTTGGCTTCCTCCATCTTGGCCAACTGATAAAATTTATGGAAAAAATTGCATATTGTCAATGGGAGGCAAGGAGACTGAGAAACTTGAATTATTTTGCATGAGTATAATTCTTATTTTTTTCCAACAGCAGAATTAAAAAAAAAATGTCGGTTACAGACTCACAGGGAAGATTACAGCATTTAATTCTTCTTTTTTGTCAGACCTTTATGGTAGACTGGTGAAAACAGGCTCACGTCAGCTTGAAACCTTGGTCTTAGTGGCCTGGACAGGCTGGAAGCTTAGCAGTGGATTTGTGTCATTTTTGGACGATCCCATAACCGTACTTAGCCACTTAGTCACTTCAGACAGATTGTATAATACAAGGTCTAAATTTAAGAGTGTGGGCTTCCCTCTGTGAGCTAAACAGCATTGTTAGCATTCTGCATGACTCCAGCTGGATCCTGACACTGGCAGCCAGTGCGGTTTGCTACACAATGCAGCACAGTCAATGGAAACCCCAGTTTAAGGAGGAGAGGGAGAAAAATACAGTGTACAAACACAGATTAATCACACAAGGTTTATGGCAAGGGCATTGA
The DNA here is from genome assembly GCA_022829145.1 of Albula goreensis. Lineage (NCBI taxonomy): Eukaryota > Metazoa > Chordata > Actinopteri > Albuliformes > Albulidae > Albula > Albula goreensis. The sequence continues at coordinate 12,452,969 of CM040752.1, forward strand.
CAGTGTAATTTGAGTTATGTGAGGTAGGTGAGCCGTGGAGGGGGTGAAGCAAAGACAAAGCGTTTCTTTCATCTGTCTCAGAGAGAGGATCTTCTGAGGCAATCTGAGGCCGAGATTGTTGGCGTCCCATGCTGGATTGCTCTTGGCAGGAAGTGTGTGACTGAAACGGCCCAGGCCGCGTACGCCCATCAATCAACTCCGCTGTTTGACAAGTGACCCGGAGTCGTTATCCGCCCTCCCCTGTCGTGTGCCCTCGCCGCCACATGGCAGCGCATGACAATGACGTGCTACAAACGTCCTCCCCGTGCCAGCTTGCCTGTCCGTGAGCCGTGAGAGCTGACAAATACGCCACCTTCGCCCCTCCTCCTGGCAAGGTCAGCGACCTTCATGGGGCTCAGGGAATGTTCTGGATCATGCTGTCAATATCCTAGTGACTCACTGGTGATTTTTTTGCCTGAGATGTGGAGGAAGGGGGAGGTGGACCTTGTCCCTTAAAATGTACAGTAAAGCCATAAGGATAAAATGCTGGATTTAGATGTCACAGGGTACCAGAGGGCCATACATAATAGAACTGATCATTAAAATAAAGGCACAGTTTCATGATATCAAGCCAGCATTCCCCAATATGCTGGACCATGTCAAATCCATGCAAATGGTCTTGATATGAAATATTTTAGGTCTAATTTGGAATAACATGGTAGCTCCACATTGGGAAACACAGACCTACGTGTTAAACTGGCATAAAGTGTCGCTCTCATCCAGCCTTTTGAAGGTAGACTCATCTGTACTCCAGACACTGCCTACACATCAGAGCCAGAACTCCAGAATGTGCCGCAAACGCCGGACCATGATACATGCTCAGCAGGGTTATCTGACATCAGCTAAACTCCGCTATGAAGAGGAAATTCAGTGTTCAAGAGTCTTACAGTGGGCCAAGCACATTCAGCTATAAGTACTTTTGTCTCTTAGTTTACTTTTTGTAGTCATATTAAAACTGCACCAGTTTCGCAAATGGCACATAAACTAAAATGGACATGGGCATACCTGCTGTGTAAATGAGAATTCAAGAACATTTCAATACACAGTGATGAACAGTAAATATGAATCAAGCCCATAAGAAAAAAAAGATTACTTATTACCTGTCAGATAAAATGGCATTTGTTTATACGGGTATTTTTTGTGCGTGTATGTGGGCATATGTGTGTATGTGCATTGAATTCATTTGTGTGGAGTGACTGCATTTACATAACTGCTGATACAGAAGTCATTTCAACTGGATCTATATATTAATACTACAGAGTGTGGTTTTGTGAACTGAAAAAGATCTTTATAGAACTCATGGTGTGCATTTCGAGAGCTGGTCTTCACTGCCAAGGATTATAAGTTACCTGCCTGAGATTTGCTTTTAATGGGTTCTTAAAAATCTTGTTAACTTTTAAATGAAAGTGCCTCTCAGGTTTTTTACTATTCTATATGTAATCTTTGAGCTAGTCTCAAATATCATTCAAGCAAATGTCAACTTGTAAGGATTTCAATTAAATTATGACTTTTTTTAGCTTTTCATAATTTAAATCTAAAGTTAGAAAAATCATTTTCAGGACTGAACTTTCGCATAAATTACCGGAGGATTGCTACGCAGAGGTCACTCTTACCTTATTTTAGCCTGTTGGGTAAACCACTGTCAGTTTGTTATGTTTTGTGAACTTCATTGGGTATGGCAACGGTATAGATTTATTTAAATGTCACAGTCTTCCCAGAGTTGAATGGGAGAACTTGAGAGTTTTGTTTCTCAACTCACTGTGGAAACACATAACACTTTTTTCCTATCAATATAAGCTGTGAAATTCACTGATGTTTTGAAATTGATTTTCTTGTTTATCCTCAGATTTGCACATGATAATTGACGTGGAATGCGCAGAGATTGGCTGAGCAAATAAGCAGATGCGAACAAATGATTCAATTGCTGGCTGCCACAAAGACCAACCTCCAGAATGCAATCAGTGTTTGTCCTTAACTTTGACTCAAAATTAAACTCTCTGTTAGTTTTATTCTCCACAAAAACAGGGCCACGATTCAAAACATTCTCAGAGCCCCAAAGACCAAGATAATGGTAACTTCCATTAAGTTAACATTTCCTTTGATAAGAGCCAAAACAGAGACAGTTTATACAAGTATTACCATCTTCATCAAAAACAAAATCATTTGGCAATGTATGTTTTGAACCAAACACATATTCCAATGAGCGTAAGATGTGTTAGCGGGTGCAGAAAAGAGGCACACAGCTGTGTATACTGAGTAACACTTACACAGTCTGGGTACTTTGGGTTTTCTAGTTATTAACATATAACGAGGCTGAAGAATTCTTCCTTGACACAGACCCAAATCCGCTCATGCCCGGAGGGATTACTCCCTTTCAAACATACGTAAGCACAGAATGTCTGTGCCTGTTTACGCTGGAGACTTGCATGGCCACTTCAAGTCTATGCCACATATTTCTAATTTTGGAAACACAAACTGTAAAAAATGTAGCTTTAACTGGACATGGTCTGTAGCTGAAGAAGCCTCGGAGCTGTAGATTATGCCAAGCTACTGGCAATCTGTTTCCACTTCCTCCTTCCGCTTAGCCCGTAAACACACCCATTGGGAATGTCCATTCCATACTGATGGTATGTCCTTGCCTACAGTTGAACTGTTTTTTTATTGTATTTATTTTACTACATTCTTGATTTATATTTGTATGAGAAGGACAGAGCACGATTTTCAAAATGGATGCTAGAGCATCCAGTATGTTGTATCACAGTTCACTCAAAAGGTGCATTTCATTTGTAGGCCAGATTTGAGCAGCACTACAGAAATGTTCAAAATGGCTGGGAACAATACGCTTAATTCCAGGTATTAACATGCCCTGTTACTTTGCAAAAGAAGGCTTGTCTCAACACACAGGGTAGCAGGATTGGATTGAAAAGGAGGCTAGGGGGATTTTGTGGGAGAGCAGATAAGAGATCCTTTTACAAGGGGGCAGAGAAACAAAGCGGTGCATGCTGGGAGCTCGTCCAGTGATTACCTATTTGTTTAGTGTGGTGTAGTGGCTAAGAAACTGGGCTGCTTGCCACAGGGCTCCAGGTCTAATTCCCACGGTCAGACATTTCCCTTTGAGCAAGGCACTTGAATTGACCCAGTAAATATGCTGTGTAAACATACTATGGATAAAAATGGTGTGAATAATAATAATAATAACAATAATAATGATAATAATAATAATGAAACAGATTCAGGAAATAACATGAATGTGTCCATATCACATCTGTAATACAGAGGACATTAAGGACAGGTATTTATATATCTGTATAGACTCAATATGAAGGCAAACCTGTTTCCAATAGAAATTAATCTAAACTTAGCGTTAGATATTGCGTACATGGCGAAGAAAACCTCAATGTCGGTGATTCTTTCTTGTGTACTTTCAAGATTCAAACCTTGACCATCTGTAATAATGTTCTGGATGAGTTCCAGCAATATAACAATGCATCAAATAGAGTTTCATTTTAATTACTCAAGCTTCAAATATAAATTAGCATATTATTTACATAATTAGATGCTGCCTTAAATGATATGTCTGTAATTGCAAATTATTTTCCCATTCAGCAGTCACAGAGAATCAGTGTATATGTTTATGGTGTGGTGTTGTCTCTGACACTGTTAAGAAATATCAATCATTTAATTAAGAATATGTGGTTGGGGAGTCAAAGAGAAAGAGAGGATATGGAGAACAACACAAGAGTTCAGACATAAAAAAATAATCTGAACAATAAATATTACATTCATTTTTTTCCAGCTACCAATACATATTTTTATTGAAGATGTGTGCATGTGTTAGCTGACAGGAAGTCCTGCTGCTGGTGTGATTGCTGATAGCTATAAAACAAAAGTAGCTTGTAATAAGACAACACTTACATAAGTAATAGTTTCAATAAAGGTGTTATAAATACTTAAAGAGATGGCCAAGTCAGCTTAAAAAGTAGCTTTTTTCCATTCAGTATCACTCGTTGGTATCATTTTTGCATTGTATGTATGGACTGATTTGACTGACAGCTCACTTAGCAAATCCCTTTTAAGTGAATTAATATATTTTACACAAGAAAAACTTTTTCAGTGTACTTTTTAAGCCACTTCATATGTTACAAATAAGAAAAATTTATAGGCCATGGCTCAAGGAGTATCAAAAGTGAAAGGAGTCTAACAGGATGTATTTTGCTTTTTTCATTTAGTGCGCTCATATATTGTAGTGGAGCAGAACAGAACCTCCCACGCACAAGTTGTCTGCGTGGAATAGAAGGCGACCCATGGCAGCACATGTGAAAGAGGAGGAAGTTTCAGAGGCCACAGGCTATTGCGTTTGTTTGGTTTGTTCATGTTTTTGATGACTCCTACAACTCATTTTGGAAGTCCTACAGACAGGTCTGTGGGCCCAGCGGTATTTCAGAGGAGTCCTTCCCCAACGGTTTGGTTTTTCTGTCTTTGTTTTTTGTTTTCTTTTTTTTTTTTGCTTTGTACCATCTGCCTGTTTGTTGGAAAGGAATCTGATTGAGGACACCTGTCATGTGTGGCAGGCAAGCTGTGATTCCTGAACTGGAGGGCGTTCAAATCAATGTATCAATTTCTTCCCATTAGCAAATATTTTGGGAACATTTCATTAAAATGTGAAATGGATGAGGCATTCAGGTGGCTCACGCAATGAAACGTCCGTTGGTGCAGCTGTGATGCGGCCTCTTCCTTCTGTGGGTTTTTGAGAGATGATTGTTTGATGGGCCTGAGACTGAACGATAGTTCAATTAATGTTTTCATACTTTTCTTGCATCCAAAATATTTACGGTTTACTTGAGATTAGTATTATGTTAAGTTCAACAGTGCTCTCTCTTGAGTTGTCCAGCCTATGCCATTTTGTATAATTTGTCTGAATCTTTGTAGCACGCTTTGGTCAAGAAAGGAATTACATTCATCATGCTCTGGGTAGTTGCTTTTCATCTTCAGTGTTTCCCTTTAATTCTTCATATCTAACATGGGTATTTAATCTGGTTTATAATAAATAACACGATGTCTCATAACACCAGTTGTGACCAGAACTGGCAAAATACTGCAGCTGTTCCAGTGTACAGCAAAATAAGGCATTTTAATAATTAAAGGTTAATTATATCATAGTCTATGTAGGTTAAGTGCCAAATTATGTCTTTACATCTGTTCTTTAAAACACAGAGGAGGCACGCATTAGCACCTATGCCTATATTTTTATGGAATAACCCAGTAAATGTATGTCATTACGAATTATTCAACATGCCACATGCCCTTTTGCTCCACTTGCCATCATAAAGACATGAAACCATCTGTGAAAACTAATTGAGTCTTTATTTATTACATCAAAAATACTGTATTACAATTCCAAGTTGACTGCAGGATAATAAGAAATCTGGGTGACTGTTTTGTAAACTCACACAGATCCAATTCACAGTCTTTGAAAAAATATCCACGTTGTTTGCTAAACTATCATAAAACAACAGCAACTGTCTAAGGTCAGCCATTTTGCTGTGATTCCTGTCACTGCGATCAATGTTGCCAGTTTATTTCTGTAGCTCATGAGTTAGGAGATCTCTCTATTTGCCTGTCCACAGGGACGTTCGTCTTGGACCCATCAGTCAGCTAGACTGAATGTATTATCTAATGGAGTGTGCTTCATTTAACAGCAGGGCTGCATGTCTCAAGGTGACCATGCAAGTCCTTGTCAGCCTCATGGATCCGGCGGCTCTGAGACATATCCCATTGACCAGACGCCGAAACCGAGGTAAAAAACCTCTTCTTCTGAAGGAGACGATTTACAAGCCATTACTGTCAGACGCTTGTAAATGTTTCCCCTCCATGTTTCGCCTGGTCATCAGGAGGAGTCAATGTGCTTTCAGAATGCTCATTAGAGGAATGATCCTAAATTGGTACTTCCAGCAGTTGTCTGGTACATTCAGATCACCTGATTAAGTTGTCCTTATCCCTGTGGTCTCTTAAGAAAAATGTTTTACTTTTTCGCTGACATATTGCTTTAGAATTCTGAAAGAACTCTTTCTCACACACACACATACACACAAAGAATACACACTTTAGGACTAAACGTCAGGAGTCTACTGACAAACATGAAAGAGAAAAAAATGCGTTGGAAAAATTAAGGTAATGTGGTTTAAGGTTTGTTAACTTTTGGGTTGTATAAAACAGTGGTTCACAAGTCGGGGGCTCGAGGTGTATGCAAGTCTTCTGTCCAACCCTAATAACAACTTCTGAATCATAATGAGCTCTTAATCGTTCTCAGTTAGACACTTCAAAAGACATCAGAAGAGTGTTTTACTTTCTTAAGGGAACATTACATCAGAAACAGCTATGTATGTTGTGAAAATAAATGTCTCATTCTCACTTCTCAGGACACAGCTAATGGTTGTGTTTTTTGCATTGAATAATTGAATTTCACACAGGTTCCCTTTTAAGTGATACAAATTTAGACTGACAGGTAAAATCAAATCCTATTTGCTGAGAGTACAGAGACCTTGTCACTGAAACTAAACCTCTTTAAAATGAGCAGTTCAATGGCACAGCAAACAGCAGCTAGCCAAACATATACCACAGTATGCTAAAACAAGTTTAGGGAAAAATTATGGTGAAACATAAACGCATTTTAATGAGCCTTAATTGCATTTTAATGAGTCTTAATTGAATGAGTGATTCCCTTGGACTGAAACTAAGAGCAACTAGTATTAAACTTGTTCAGCGGTAGATTGCAATGTTACTTATTCCCTTTATCACATCCCATTTTAAAAGTTTATGAAATATGTCTCAATCGCTTCTTTAATCTTTTAGCAACTTCATGAATACAGCAGAAATGTAGACCTTATACCCCTTGGCATATATACCACAGATATTTTCTTTTGATACAGGCATATAAGTGTGGCTTGAACTTTATGAATAATTTCTCTTTTTTTTTTCTGTGCAGTGGCCAGTTACAATTTGCATGTCACAGAAGAGCCAAACATTCCCAAAAGAAGTCACGATGTTACCGGGCAGAAGTTATGATGCAAGTTTCTCAATGCTGCAGGCTTTGACCAGCCAAACTTTAGCATAGCATTCATTTCAGAGTCTAATATGACCCACCTCTGTCCAAGTCCTGCAGTTCATAACAGTGCTAGTTTGGTCTAATGCTACTTTAGCTATGGAATCACTTACTTGGCTATAAATTAACAATTTCAATTTGATGAACACTGTTCTCTGAGGAAAAAAACTGAATATAACAAGTTGCTGATTATTACATGTTTTCACTGGCTCATATAACACTATTACAATTATATTATTATATTTAATTGTTAACTATGTCACATTATGTAAACGTAATGATTTCTTGTTTTAAAAATGTGTTTATTTCGCAAAAGAATTTTTTTATTGTCCAATTAGCTCAAGATTACTTTTCCAACTTCACAACTTGAATATAAAACAATATTGAGAAATTGAATTGCTCTATTACATTGAACAATTTAAAAAATAATTTAAAATGGGTAAATATAAGCGCTTCCATCTGTCATGTGGTAATAAATGCTTAATAAAGGTTTCATACATTATTTTTTAAATACTACAATGATTTCAGAAGCTTCCAACCCTTTTTGTAATCAAGAGTAGTTCTGTATTATAGTTTAGTGAACAGAGCATCATTCAATCCTATGTTCAGACTTTTCAATCTGACCAGCCTGGCCACTAATAGTATATTAACCTATGTTGTTAATGGCTAGAAACCATTATCAATGCATTTTTAATGATATATAATAGAGTTATTCATCATATAGTTAGCAGTTATATTTGAACCCCATTCTAATTCATCTTTAAAGGCATATAAAAGAGATCTGTGTTTTTCTGGGGAGTTTTAAATGAAACACCCATTCATCAGTCACGTATTAAAGATGGAGAACATGACACACTGACAGGATCTAAGAGCGTTAAAAACACTGGGAAGAAACGGCCCAGTGTGAATGTTATTCATTGCGAATGAGATTCCTTTTATATAGGCACATTTTTGGTAAATATAGAACATAGAAACACAATACATAATATGTACAATTTTAATAAAATGTCAAATAATATGTAATATTTACCATTTTAGATGGTTTACACATTATGATATTGTTGCATACTAAGCATACATTGGTGTTTACGAAGTGTTGGCGTGCTTCATCAACACCACATAGAAGGTCATATGCGGTCATGACGTTGTACATGAGTGCTCCTGTCGGCTTTTGGCATCATTAACCACTGAACACGTGTTCTCTTCCCATAGTCGCATTCTCCTTTTGAACCCTGAGCTGATAGACTAGCCTCACCCGCCAATGATTGTATGTTCTGCAACCCCCCCCCCTCCCCCAAACATCCACCCAACCTCCCATTTCAGATGAGCTGGAGAACATCTCACTGCAGGGTGGAGTGACTTTAGTCCATATGGACTGCAGCAATGGAAAGGATTGCCAGAATCAGGTAACACCAGGACTTCTGTCCCCGATGGCAAAACAAAGCATCCACGCTTAGAGGTCGAAAACACAGGAATCACGCTCTCCTTAATCTGTAACTAAATCAGGCCTCACAGCTCAATCATTTGAACGAAAGGACCGAGGCCTGGGAATGTGGAATCATTCCGATGTTTTCCCTTTTTTTTAGAAAAGGAAAGTGAACGAGCCAATATCCCAGCAGCAGCCCGCCACAAGGGCTGTTAATTTATAACCCTCCAGAGGAGGCATTGTAAATATTCTTCATGAGAGAGGAGACTGTCACCACAGCACTGCACTTAATCCAAAACAACCCCATTCCTGTCAACAACTAATGTGGAGGTGTATATCAAGCCTGGCAGTCTCACTGGGAAGCTAGGGAACAGATTGTTGGGTTGTCACGGCGCTGCAGAGTGTCCTGGAATACGTTGTCCCTTTACGGGGCCGGGATCCCGTCCTGCCTGTGTGGATAATGGAACTCACCGCTCACCAGGCCCGTCCATAAACCCGGAGCCACCCGCTGCAACAAAATGCTTGTTCATTCAAGGTTAACAGTAGCATGGGAGAGAACTTTATACCGACGTTATCATTTATCTGCAACACGGGGTCTCTTACCCCACTAGGGACACTTTTCATATTTATCCATTCTTACAGTCTGATATTTACTGTGCTGAGGCAATTAAGCATGATAAGATTTCCAACCGGTGAGATATTACAGCGGCTAGACTCCCTCCGAGTTATTTATTAAAGAATAAATCGTGTTCACAGTGTATTGTTACAAAGCAGGGTGATTACCGAGAAACGCGAAATGTGTCCTTATACTTGCATGTCCATCTGTGATGGCCCTTCCACGCTCTCACTTATCATGTGGGATCACTCCTCACGTATCACCTGAACTGGGACTGCTGATTTACTGATGCGAAGACCAAATGGCTGCCTTCAACCTGAGCGTCCTGCAGAGACGAGAATAAGGCTCCCTGAGACACTGGACTCTATTATCAACAAACATAATTCAACCTACGGGAACGCTGAAGGAGACTTTTAAGTAAAGCTGTTTAGTTACAAATGAGTCTCCATACAGATTATTCCTTGGTTTTAATGGTCTTTTTAAAAAATATATTTATGCCACCTGTAAAAGCTGATAGTGCGCTGAATTTTTTACGTGCTGTAAATTGTAAACCGTCGAGCTTTGCGGTTATTGTTAACGTCACTCCATTCAAGGAACGCATGAAAATCAGAGGGGTTTTTTCTATCTCTTTTCCTCCACAGTGCCAGTTTGGCAAGCCAAAACTGAGTTCTGCCGCTCGCCGCTTCATAATTGATACAGTGCAGCAGGAGCAAGGAGAACACGCCGTCAGAGGCATTTAGGACGGTGAGTGGCTGCAATATTAAAAAGGCCCTCGATCTTCAAAATGTGAGTATCGCTAAATGGATGAATGTGCAGGTCGTGGCTGTTATCGGGCCTCGAAGAATGACTCTTTTATAAACTCCTTACATCAGCTCTGCCGCCGACTTTCAAAGCTCAATGCCCCGCTACAAGCTGTTTCGAATATCTTCCTTTAGCATCTGTTTACTTTTGATTGCAGGAACTGGCACTGTGGAGCAGTCAGTGTCCGTTTTCTTAGAAAAAAATCTGGCCTATGTAGCAACAAATGTAGTCATTGCATACATTTATTCAAAATAGCCCATAATATATGTTAATTTATGTTCTGGCTTGTTTAACAGAAAAAATGACTATATTTATATTTATATATATATATATATTCATGATGTACTTTGTTCATTCCCTGTTCTGAAGCCAGGCAATTAGTGAACCGCTTAATTAGAGGAGGATAACATTCATCTTATTAAAGTTGCATTAAACCATACATCTTGGACAGCTTTATTCTCCGAAAATGGCTTTAAATGTCTAACTGGGGAAGTGGACACTGCAACACAGAGTTCTGTAGGTGAGGAGAACGACTGACATTTTACATCAGTCCATGAATGTATGTGGGTTATCAATCCACTGGGAATAATTTGCTGTTTGTTTTCTATCCATTTGTAACATTTCCTGATCACCCTTCTGCATTATTCCCAACTGGCCCTGGCTTTGTTTTCAACGGTTTTCACTTGAAAATGTACTCTATTTAATATTGAGTTTGTTATTTTTATGTTCACAAAGGCCATCCATGCATGCATGGACATTCACCTTTTGCGACCATGGGATTTTTGTACTAACCAGTTTAGCTATATCTCAGATATGGCCTCAGTGATCCAGGTAAGTATACAAGTGGCAATTGTAGAGCACCTACCATAGATTTTAAGACTTATTTTCATGCTGGTAATTTTACTTATAAACATGGAGGTACAAATTCAATCAATATTCACCCAAACTTTTAATTACAATTAAATGCGTTTTTTTTTCTTCAGAAACACATTTTGATGAGTTCTCTAAATCACTAAAATGAACAAAATCTGTTTGTGAGGAAAAGGAATGCCTGCATTCATTTGTCAAAATCAGAGCTGTCAGATGCATAATTTTGATGGAATCTGGGCTGGTCTTGCATTGTGTGTGTTCACTGAGCCTCCATGCTTCTGTGATTTGCATTTTCAAAGTTACTTCGCCAACCATTCCCATTAAAATAACCACACCTATGTAATGAATGATTCCCTTTCCAAAGTATTGGACTTGACAGAAGTAGAAAAACCTGAGTTAGAAACATACCTGAGTCTCCCTGGGAAGTCAGCGTAGGCTACATTACATGCATCCTCACAGTCTTGAACAGAAAGTCATATGCAAAGGTATAAACTTTTAGTGCCCTTTTCAAACCCTTTCACTGAACCAATTTACCAAGCCCATTCACAGGTGATAATTGTGTGCACAGTAAAGATATTCTCTGTTCATTTTATGGAAAACAGAAAACACTTGAGGGAGTAACCTGTTCAAAGCTGGATAATATCATAAAAATACATGGGCTGAACACATAACCAAGCACCATAGCTGATCTTTTACCCACAAATGGGAGAAGGCCACCAAAGGCAGTAGACACATATGAGGAATGTTGTAATGCACACTTAAAAGAGCACATTTCAGGAAGGATACAGAGGCTACCCCAGCCAGTAAACACATTTTTGGACAGCTCAATATAAACACACACTCCACTATCCCTGTGTGTATACTTAATGAATATTCATGCTAATGAATAATAAAAAGGCATCACTTGCATCAAATAGCTGCTGGCACTTTTTCTCAATACTCACTGGTAGAATCTTATTTATTTTTTTGCCTTAATTATGCAGATTCAGAGAACTGAAGTAATTGGCTATCACTATGTAGGAAAAAATGAGCATTATTTAAGAACACCCACACCAACAGTGTCACAAATGACTGGCAGCTGAAGCCTCCAATCAAATCTTAGGGGTGGGGATTTCTCGTACTCCAAACTCTGGGCTTTGCCAGGTCCTGTGAAAATCATCAGCCCTTCATTCACCAAATGTTATTACATTCCTGCTTGATGTACTGGGCCTGGTTAGAGCTGCTAAGGTCTCAAAAAAGAAAAATGGTTTGTATAAGGAAGGACTGTAGTAGAGAAGGACAGAAAACAGCCTGACCAGCCTTCCATGATAATGCAAGGGGCTGGCATGGAATTTAGGGGCAAATGTCAGTTGCAATCATCTCATCCACAGATGGATGTGCAAAGTTAAAACTATATCTCAGTTTAACTAACTGGATTTAAAGTAAAAGACGTATAGGATGTATTTGGCTGAATGGGATTTTAACAGTACATTTTACCAAGACAGATGTGTTATTCTCTGCTCCTCTTTATCCAAGGAGATCAAAGTGCAGTCAGTATAGCTACACACGGTTAAGGTCAGGACATGTTTACTTGCTTATCCTAAAAATACTCCATTGAAGGGTGATGAATGTTGATGTGAAATGGAGAGACTTCAGAGAAAGAAGATTAGACAGACACTATGTATTTTGAGTCTTGAAATTTTAAGGGCACCTAGGGCTGTTCATTGAAAATAAAATATCAGTAACTTACTTGAGCATTCTGCATGCAGTAAGCTCCACAGTTTTCACTGAACCTCAGGGAAAGCAGTGAATGAGCCACCCAAGCAAATACTAAAAGAAACGTCATTACAACAGATTTATACATGCACAGCACATCCCACGAGCAGTTTCCCAGAGTTTTTCATACTAGGTCTTTTTGGAGAAGTAATTCAGCGATGTTTCCTTTTGCCTAAAAAAATGAACCCTTTGCATTGATATGTTTGGCATTTCTGCCTCTGTTTCAGGGATATTGAAAACCATTAGGGGGTGCGTGAGAAATTTTGCTGATTTAACACTGAAGTTGCAGATTTTTTCAGTCATGTTGCTCATGTGCGCGTAATAACATCCTGTGCGCAGGAGAAGCTTTATCGTATCATTTTAAATCAGATCAGCTGCATGAACATTTAACTGATTTATCACCGTAGCTTTCAATTCATCATGTTCTAAACGCACCACAGCTGCTTTAGTTTAGCCAGTGTATGCTACAATAAAGCTTTTTCTTTCTGCAAGCAGACTTATGATGTTTTTGCTTTAGCAGAAAAACGCATCATATGTGGACTGAATTGTGTCACAGGAGGCCACATATGCTAAACTGGTTAATCTAGGGCTGCAGCGTGAGCCGCTGTCTCCCCGAGACAGTTATAATGGTCCGTCCCTGTCACAAAGGGATTATCACTGACAGGTCTTTTTAATTACTGCATAGTAATGGGGCAAAGTCTGAAAACTTTAAATGCCCAACAGGCACGATTTGGCACATGTAAGAATGACAAGCGGGAATGTCTTCGCTGTCGCACCATAGCCGCACCCGTCCCCAACGCCAATTTGGGATAATTTGTCGGGTCGGGAGCTGCTAAACGAAACGTGAAGCCGACGCGGAAGTGCAGCAATGGGAAACCCACCTCGTTGTTTTACAGCGAAACCAAGCATTATCGTTAATGTGTGAAATCAAACAGTGCTGCCAAACAAAACAGAAGGAAAAAAAAACACTCCAAATGACACTACTGAGCTCAAAAAGCCACACATTTTATATTGTCCAGCTCCTGATTGCTTGCTTGTGTCGTAAGCACAAAGATATCACTGACTGAATTGAACCTTACAATTTGAGGTCATTGACAGTAGAAATGGCAACTAAATTCTCCAAATGTGCTTGTGTCTATCCATCTATCTGTACGAATATGTCCACTCACACAGGTTTACCTGTCCTTGGCATAGTTGCTGTGGTGCTTGACAAAGCCTAAATAAACAGAAAAGTTTGTTTGTAGAACACAGGCAGTTCTGGATATATTCATTATGTTGCTGTGTCTCTGCTTTTAACAGATTACTGTGGAACTCTTCCTGTTCATGAATCAGAAGCCGGAGTGCTGTTTCGTTAAAAATGGAGTGATCTACTGATGCCTGCCCCTCTCATGAATCTTCTGGGCCAGGATCCGCAAGAGGAAATGCTACTCAAAGGGAAAGCCAGGCAATTTATCAAGCGTCAGACACCAGTTTCATCTGCACAGTCTTTTTTCCCATTAAAGAGTGATAAGAAATAAAACTGGCTTGTGATATAACAAATCTTAGTCTTTCATCTTGGGTATTTTCTCCAAAGTCCATCATTAAGTAATTGTAACTGGTTGTGCATTTCTTTCAGAATTTGATTGATATTATTTTACAAGTATTTATCTACAAAACGAAGCGTACGGGTTTCTCAGGACATGCACTTATATCTTGCTGCCTCTTTTTTAATTTGCTGTTTTAGATAATTGATTGGTAAACAGTAATCATTGATTATTTAATGATAAACTTTGGTTTCTGAGACGTGATGTCAAATATTACATTTCTACTTTTTTAGTTAAGAGATCCAGCCAATAATGAACAGGAATGTCCAATTTTACAACGGTCCTGTTTACGCAATGTTCAGAGGTGTTTTGATTAAAAAATCTATTGAATGCATTAGCAACATTTCTAAGTGATGGCTCTTGATGCTTGCTTTTGACATCGAGGCCAAGGACAAATGTGTCATGGAATTTTTGGAAGACACGTTGCATGTAGTAGGGCATTATTAATGCCAGTCCTGGAATGATGTCGCAGACTTCCATAATGGTGCCTGAAAGCAGCTGTGGTCACAATCTGTGTCTGTCATATTAGGATTTCAGAATCTCACCACGTCCAGGACTGCATTTTCAGCTTGGTTGATGAAGCAGGGGGAATTAAAGTAACGACTCATTTGGTGATGATGATGCTCTAGCTGATATAGTTTCCAATGAAAAATGTGATAATGCACACATTTTTACTGCTCCTTAAATAAGTAATAGAAATAACACATTTTCATTTACAGATGGCTTCCCAGGAGTGAAACGCATCTGTAAATTGCAGGATAGTGGCACAGAGGCCTCTACAATTAATTAGCATTATCTTTTGGAAATGGTCAGAACAATAATTATTGGTGATATTTGCAATGACAAAGTCAGTCAGGTCCCTTATCTGACACAGAGAGGGACA
Source organism: Albula goreensis (assembly GCA_022829145.1). Lineage (NCBI taxonomy): Eukaryota > Metazoa > Chordata > Actinopteri > Albuliformes > Albulidae > Albula > Albula goreensis. Next base: position 12,468,044 of record CM040752.1, read on the forward strand.
GTGTAGGATACTACAGCCTAGAATAATTATACTATGGTTTTGACCAATAATATAATGATTATTATTATTCAATATGTAAGATGTTCAATATGTATCCAAAAACTGAACCATGATTTGGTTCAAAGCATTTAGACAAACATTGAGGCTTAGCTTGCAAATTATTGTATTTTTGCATGGACATGCCATTAAGTAATTTATTGATGGTTTTCCATGGTTGACCAACTTTGAAGTTGGGTAGAATGGGTTCAAGAAGGACATTACTCTGGGCAATATATTATTTTAATTAGCAATATCCTTCCCACTGATATTGTGCCTGGGCTATTGCATAACTCAAGGTCCTCGAGTTATTTTCAGAAGTGGAATAAAATGCAGCTTGTGAAAATTGTTTATGTGCGCAGGTTTTTGGATTCCTCTGTATTTGATACTTTCTGATGGAAGTTACCATCCATAGCTTTCAAATTAAATTCTGTCAGAAGCCGCATCTCTGATTTATTCAAATTTATAGTGCACCCAAAGTCTAAATTGAGTTGAAAAATTACATGCATTATGGAAGAAAGGGATATTGATGGGTTTTAACATTAAGTAATACGTCATCAGCATATTTGCTGACTCTTTCGTGTGTCATATCTGCTGTGGTGCATTTGATTTTGTCGCGTTTCCTCATGCCGCTAGGTATTTTCTACAATAAGTGCAAAAGGAACTGGAGAAGGATGGCATCCTTGTCTTGTTCTTCTATATAACTGAAACTGAATTTCTAATCACTGAAGCAAAAGAAGACTTACCCAGAATTTCAATCAATTTGATGAATGCACTTCCAAAACAAATGTGTTAAGTGTCCCAAAATAAAAATCAACTTGTCGTTTTGTCAAACACTTTCATGAGAGCATTATTGTTGGAGAACCGACCAAAGTCTTGTTTAGGGCCCGAAAGGGCCAGGGCCCAACTCTGCATGGTGATGTACCATGGGCTTCTCCTTTTTCCTCAGAAGGAACAATGTTCTGGTAAGTTACCAGCATATTGTGACACTACCATATCATTCCATAAAGAAAGCAGACTGTAAATTAATGATGGCATGAAACAAAGATGGAAAAAAACAGAAAAAAAAAAAGATTATTTTAAAACATTTTCAACTCAACACTAACCCTAACCCTCTTACATTTAATTCTCTGACAGTACATTTTGTGAAATGAACCAGGACAGCGTTAAGAAGCCTTGGATTTTAGCATACTGTAAACCTCCTTTCAGTCCTTCTCAATGAGTCTGAGATACCTGTTGGTAATAAAACAGGATTAAAGATAAAATTCCCTAACATTTACAAAAGTATTCAGCCTCCTAACCAATATAAACTGGCACCAAACATCTTTCTAGTTTTAATCTCCTCAAAGTCTTCTGTTTATCCCATTGTGTGAAGTGTGTTTCTTAAATATGTTTTTCTAAAATAGAAGATTTTTTGTTGGATTACATCTGCAAGCTATGTTGCTTTCACAGACTGAGACAAGCAAGACTGCAAGACATATTCCCTTCTTGGGCGAGTAAGTTACGAACCTACTTCCATGCCCGCCCATCCCCCAATGTTGGGAAAAGTCACAAGGATCTGAAGACTGAAATTTTCCTGGTATTTAATGCACAACAAACATCCATATTCATAATTTACCACAGCCCTCTGCCATAATCTGGACTCTTGTAGAAAGGAATTCTACACTGCACATCAACCCCAGCAGGTGATGTTGAATTATTGTGTCAAAACTAATCAGTCGGCACATTCAGGCCATGACTTTAAAGGCTATTAACATTTTAACAACGCGTTATAATCTGGAAGGTTCCTCAACATTGACACATGGACCTCTATGTCCAGCCAGCTCTGGTGCCGTTTCATTTCTTGAAGACGGTGTCCCGAAAAGGTAACCGTAAGCAGGAAATGTGTTGTGAACACTGATAACGTGAGCTGTATTGGTACCGACACGCTGCGTAGGGCCCATTATGTGCCAGTCTGGCTAATTCCAGCTTGTGAAGCTTCTGCAATCCATCTGGGACAGAACCAACTGTGCGAAAATTATATGCACTTTTTATGCAATTTTGCAGGTCTTATGAGCCTTCCTTTTAGTTTTAGCTGTACATTAGATTGACAATTTAATTTATAATTACTTTGACATAACTGAATAAAAAATGCATAGCTAGCATATATATTTCATGAAGTAATTAATATGGATCACAGGTTTAGAGCTTATGTAATAACACTGCTCTGAGGAACTGCATAACCCTAACCTCATCCTTTCCCTTCATACATATTCTGATATTTTTTTATTAACCCATAAACTCAAACACTGCATATGTGCTGCGCTAGCAGCAACGGTTATTTTCCCCTGCTAGGAGAGGGCATTGATCATAGAGTGACATGAGTCATACTTAGTGATGGGGTGCCAAGAAACTACAAATGGAATTAGCTGATATGTATTTTTCCAGTAGGTAACTGAGTTGAACCAACCATTGTGTTCTGCAGTGGAGAAGAAAACCTATCTATTGTTTCAAAGAAACCACTGACTCACAGTTCCTAGTAGCTCCAAGCATTATAGCGTTTATGAAATGCCATTCTTGAAGCCTACATTGTGAAACTAGGCTGACACATACAAGTTTGCGTTCTCCACCAGGGGCTTCATTTATAAACCATGTGTATGCACAAAAAATGCTCCAAAACATGCGTACGCCGATTTTTAAACGCACTTTGGGATTTATAAAACTTCTACTTGATGTGAGAATGTGCATACTAGTACAATATGTTTGACCAGTGGTCGATTTGTAAAAAACATTCAAGGGGGATGGTCAACCTCTGAGTGGAAGGATTGTGGTATATGTCTATATATGCCTACATTTCCTTATATTCATGCCTACTCATAAGAAAAAAAGACTTGTAACTCTTATCATTAATACTCGTATTATTAATTAATCAAAAACTATCCAATTATTTACTATATTATTTTATATAATAACAACAATGGATGAATAGCTGTGAGAAAATCAAAAGAATTTCCGTTAAATAAATGTGCAAGTGCTTTGCGATGCACAAATGACACAGACAAACGTGGTTGCCCAATGGCCAGGGTCATGTCATGTTTCATTCACTCTGATGGACAGTAATGTTGGAAATCAACTTCGATAATCGTAGCCAGCCGCTCATGGAAGGAGCTCAGTGATGGCACCCTCCATACCTCTGCCCATTGCCCATACACTTGTAGCTGGGCAAGTAGAAGCCTATTTGCCTCAAGAGTTGATTTTGATCTTTGTGCGGCTCTCTATACCAAAGAAATTCACAGCTGCGGTAATCTCCTGCCAGGTTTACTGCAAGGTTTTTTCTATTAGTTATCCCAGTGCCTTGGCCACATGAAATTATATTTGTTCTAATCTCTGTTTAGGAGACTAAAGCTTCGATTTTGCACTCTGTGAAGTTTATTTTTTCCCTTGCTCACTGTCATTGTTGCATTTAAAATGTATTCCCCTGCCCTACACATGATTTATAGATCTTGCTTAATTGATTTTGACTTTTGGAGCGCTATATGTGTTTAACCGTGCGTGTTCAGGGTGTGGTTATTGTGTGCTTTCATGCACAGACAGTTGTAGGATTAGTTTGATTTGTAACAGAAGACGTGTATGTGTTGTGTATGCAAACTCGTAGGGTTTGCTTTGTGTAACTATTTAGTTATAAAAGCACTCCTGTCACCAAAATAGCACATTGGTTCAATTTTTAGGACAGTCAATGAGTCATTGGGTTGTTGGATTATTGGGTTGTTTCATGAAAAAAATGCTTCACAAAATCTCAAAAAAAAAAACTAGTGGAGATGATTATATTTTATATTTGAAATCCAATTCTAGAATCATTTTAATTCCATATCTATTGCTAAAATATTTTTGTTTTCTTCTGAATTAAATTTGAAATTGATAGTTGAGTTTATGTTTTTAAAAATGTCTTTGCAGATGCCCAGATTTTTTTTCTGTTTAATTATAAATGTGACTAAAAAAAGAATTGGCTTGAAAAGAGTCTCCTCAGACTAAATAAAATCATTGCAATGAAAACGTCATGGTTGACAAAATCATCCCTGTTCTTTTGATTGTTCTTTATTTGCACAATTATAGCCTTTATTAGTGTCGATGCAATAATAATTTTTTCAACACTATTTCAGTCAATATGTCTCCGTCTAACGTGTCCTCTCTTTTCACTATCATCCCTGATTCACAGCAAGGGAGGGCAAAGTGTCCATGTACCAGTGAAAAAGAAATCGTGCTCACCAAAGCAACATCAAACATCAATGAAAAAGGAAACAGTGGCTGCCATCAGTGGTTCGTCTAGATTGAGTTTCACTCAGCGCTTCCTTTAATTTCAGTAGGTCACCTCTAAGCTGTATTGAAAGTAATTGGTGACATCAATGGTACCATATACAATGTCAGCATCATAGGTAGCCTTGTATGCTGAATTAGTGTTCTCTATGTTTGGTTGAGAGAACTTCAAAGATCCTTTAAGAAGTCAGACCACTCTCCTGAGTTTCTGGACTTGGCAGTGCTTTTCCCCCAAAACTAAAAATTGATGGTATGGCTTTTTCCTTTAGTTTCTTGAACTTTCTTCCCAGTAGTCCAGACATCAGATCCTTTTGATGTCTCCGGACTTTGAATGTCATTCACAGGCATACAAGATTTTATATTTATGGGCTGCCATGTCAATGTCAACACCATATTTTGATTTTTTTTGGAGCCATCTCAAATCTTTGCACAACTTTTTGTGAAAGTGATAGAAAAGAATAGCCTCCTTATTCTTGCCGGGAACAGAGCACCAAACCGCCATTCAATGCTTTTTAGGCTTTATAGGCACTGAAAATATTGTTGTAATGCAATGCATTTAGGCAAGCTCCCACTTCCACAGCCCATAATTTTGGCCATTTACTGAGGATCAACAGATCCACCAATGTTTTGACCCCCAACACCAAAAGCGTAGCTTTAGACCAACCCTACACAGGAAATGGCGCTGCCCAACTCACCTACGTCCCATCTCTCTCACCGGTTCCATCACATGGAATTTGATGTTGCGACAATGTTCATGTTGATGCGTAACATATGACGAATGATTCATAAACCACTTCTTCTGATTAATGTGCCTGATCTGCATTGTCTGCAGATGTGCATAATCTATCTGTCATATGTAAATCATTTCCTTATAGTTTGCTTTACAGTGCTCCTCAAACATATACATGTTTATGGCCGAGGAGCATAGTAAACAGCACTTAAACAAAATGCACCTGAACCTGAATTAAGATTTCATTATAGAACGTACTACAATGGTATTACTATAAACTATGATCACACACGTTATAATAAGTGACTGTGTGAAGGTGCATACCGTTATCATGTTGTATTTCATCACAATGCTGTTGTGCTGGCCTGAACTTGTGCGTGTGCATGTGTGTATTTTTCTGCATGCAGGGTCCATGGAGGCATTACCATTTGCTAGGTCATCATTTTTCTTGGGAATTTTCTCAAACTGCTGCATGTCTTCAGTTGTTGGTCCAAGAAAAATAATAACTTCCCAAACTGTCACCTCAGCAGTTTCTGGTGGTGCTATTCACCTGTTTCCAGTTCCTGAACGTGTCCACGAACTGATCCGAGATCTACTGTTCTACTGTGAATCAGCTCGGCTCTATCTCATCCAATAAAGACAGGAGCAGACGCTTGGATTGGCTCTTCCCAGAATTACAGTACGCGGCGGTGATTTATACAGCTGTAATTCTTATTACAGACCATGAACTGGGCTGTTATTTTGACAGATCTCACAACTTATTCTGTCCTTGCCCTGCATGGTGGGGAAGAAAGGCAGTTGTTTCAGAATCCAATATTTGTAAGGGTTACGATGTATTCAGCACTTTACTATTGACCCCGACTGCCAGACTGCAGTGCTCTGAGAAAGTTTGTGCTATTAGTGATTGTGCCAGCGGTAACGGTAATGGCAGTTTTAAAAGCAAACCTATTCACGCCGAAACAATGCAGTTCAAGAAGGGGGTTCTTGTCTTAGCGTCACAGCTCGTAAGCATAAAGAGGTTTTTCTCCATCACGCAGTCCGTGGAGGCCTTGAGAAAGTAACCTTGGGCCTGAGAAAGAGTACTTTGTGCCAGGAGAGGATCTATATACTGTAGGCCGTTCCAGGAATTTGACAGCGAGGGGAGATTCAGATCACCTGTTATAGTCTACGCACCGTAGCTTTCAATTGGCATGTTTGTCCGGCCGTGCGGAAAGAGGAGGAATTAGATGGCCTGCAAATTATTCTACAATATGAGGGAGGGATCAAGGGTCAAGGATTAACAGCAGAATAGTGTAAGAACGTAAGAAATTTTAATGATGAGAACAGACTTTCAGTCAATTTTTACTCGTCATTTTGCCCCCAGTGTCAATCCCAATTTTGAATGATCTGGGGTTCTCTGCTCTTATTACTGGCCTGCTAAGAAATTCTATACATCAAAACCCTTTATGTGTTAGAATATACATCTTATTATGACAAGATTAACCGTGGTAGCTTTTGAGCTTGAAACGAAGGCTATTGACATCATTAAAGCAGTCACTGCTCTCAGTCTGTTTGTGCTACTTAATTAACAAGTTATGCCTATTAGAAGCAAAATCCATATTAAACTACAGTCAAATATATGTGATTGTTAACAAAGAGGTTTATAAAATGAATTCAGTGCTGCTAACAGACAACACACTGAACGTAAGGTGTAAATTGCCCTGTAATTGCATATCACAACAAAGCCTAGCAAACCAATTCTTTTCAGACGAGTGGGTAAAAGATTTAAAATGATGAATCTGAACAGAATAACTATACTTAACCACAATTATAACAATACACTATCATGATATGCTGGTTTGACTTGGTTGATTTTATTTTATAGAGTCTTGCATGAAAGATGTCCAGCCTTCATGCCCATATAACACACAATAAATCATAAAGAAAATAAAAAGCAGAGAAAATAAATACTAAAGCATCCAGGATCTCTGGCATGACACAGACACACATATAAACAGTAGGTCTTCAGACAGGAACCAATCCCATGCAAGGTCCAGGAATCTGAGAGCCTGAATTAACTGAACCACACTGGCTAGCAGATGCAAGCGTAAGCAATTCATACACAGAGCTGTGCCTGCATTATTTTCCAGGCTTTAGAGGGAAAGGTTTCAGTTTTAAATAACCTTTCTGTTTAGCACCATCATTTGGCAAAAATAACTATGGTTTCTGCATTTCATTAAAATGGGGGATGCTGAGGTCTTTGTGCAGTGAAAAGAACATGAAGTGAAATTAATTTTCAGCATCATTTAAATCACACATATTTCACATCCTGTTTTCATACACAGTATGGCTGTGATTCTGCTTTACTCAAGCACAATGGGCAGGGTACAGGAGCTAAAAGATTTGCACTAAAAGCAGCTTGGATCCTAAATGAACAGTAAGTAACACAGAGCTCAGAGCCATGGCACTGCTTTATCTGGGCATATGATCTAGGTTTAGGCTTGGACCAAAATTCATTTGCTCACGTTTCTCTGAAGTGGAGAGATTCTGTACGGTCATATAGCACAGCCTGCTCGTGAAAATGTACTCCACATCTGCTTCCACAAAGATAGAGAAGTTCCTCTGTTAAGGGTTGGTTGTGTACAATATCCCAATTGAAGACCTTTTTTGGCATTGTATTTTCAGGCAAAGTATTGAGGTGATTCCATACCCATATTTCTCCTCTTACACGTTATCTTGAAAGACTCCCAACCTAAGTCTCCATGAGCAGTGAGTTCTGAAGCAAATCTGCCCAAGAAAATATGTTATAGCTCTATTCTGAACAGAGTTAGCTTTTCATTGAGCCCCCAAACATCAGTTGCATAATTCATATATGCACATATGAATCATAAAGCTGTGAGTATATACAGTACCCAAGGAATTATATTACTGACTTTCAGTTTACTGATTATTGAACTTATAGCTCTCCTTGCAGAATTTTCCAATAGTCTAATCCCTTCTTCACGAGTTAGAAATTAGTCAAGAGTAAAACCCAAGCATTTGTTGGAATTATTGTACACTAGAGACATTGGTTCATGAAAATTATGCAAACATTGGACTGTCCCTTTTTTCTGAACTGGATTTTACTCTGTTAAATGATTGGCCTCCATTTACAGCGCTATACATAGGCAACGTTTAACACTTCCTACAAATCATCTTCAGTCTCGGTAAGGGAAATAATGTAATCAGCATAAAACGGAGAACTCAGGGTTACATCATCTAAATTACAGGATTTAATCTGCTGGGTGAATTCATTTAGAAAACCTGCAACTCAGGGTGGGGAAAGCACATCGCCCTATTTCACTCAAAATAGGGGTGAAAACCGTCCCATCTTCATACCATTAACTTACACACAAGCTACAAGGGTTATATGTAGTGCATCGATTCTTTGTAGAATTTACCACCAAGACTAGTCAGAAAAAGTTTAAAGAAAAGATCTGCAGATCTCTGTTGACCCAGTCAAATGCCTTTAAAATTAGCTTAAGTAGATTTCCACTCTTTCAACTGTAATTTTAATAAATAAGATATATAAATGAATATTGTTATAAGCTCTCTGCTTTCTGACCTCAGTTTGCTTGTCAGCAAGTAGATTCATCATCCCCAAGTTCAATATGTAGGTAAAAATACAAGTAAATCATACACATGTAAACTGCACTCATAGAGCTAATAACCTTAATTCAGTAATTCAGACTGACCCCTTTTAGGGAATACGTTTAATAGGAGATTTATAACACAGTGACATATTAATGCTATGCTATAAATACAATTTGAATAGACTAATACATAAACAAACATCTTTATGAGGGCCGTCTGTTCTAGCTGCTTTTCTATTTTTGCCATCCTTCATAGTTCTTGTAACTTCCACTAGGGTTAGACTGGCATTTAGAAATTGGTCTAAGATGAAGCTGAATGGTTCATCGCTATCCTGGTTTACAACCATATCAGGTTTTTCTTAACATTTTTTTTTCCTTTTTCCCAACTTTCAAAGCATACTTGGTCTTATTCTCAGGTTCACCATTTTGTACAAACACTTACATAGGAATCTTTGTAGGTCTCTTAGGGCCTAGCCCATTTATTTCATTCCAGAATTTTAGGGGAGTCTTACTTTGTAGCTGATCCAAATGCATAGCTTGCCCTTTATTGAATATCTGCTTTAAGTATCACAATATTTTATCAAAAACATGTTGGAGCTGCTTAAATCCCTCCATTAGACGTCTTTTCTTTTCCCCATCCTTACATCTTATGAAGTTCTTTTCAGCTCTTTTCATGTCTGCCCATAATTTATTCAGAATAAGAATTTAGAATGGTTTAACTTAAACCTGTTAGGCCTGTCTTTGTTTAAACAGAGGATTTCTGAAGATGAGTACTTGTCAGTCACACTATAAAACATATTGCAATACAAATCGCAGCAGTGATCAGCATATTCTCTGGGCTTCTGACATGATTCAGAATTACTTGTAAGCTCTAGTAACACTTTACAACATAACATATGAGGAAAGAGGGAGGTTTGAGGAAACTCTGTGTAGCCTGTTACGGTTTAGGCCTACAGTATGTACAGATTAATTGAAGATAAACACTTCCTTGAATCATCTTAAGTATGATAAAGTGATACATAATTGGATATTTTTTTCACAAAATCACCAAGCAGCCCAAGACATTCCCCCATTACTCTCCAAAAGACCACTTGAGATATTCACTGTGACTCAGAACATAATTCTGAGTATGAGGCATTGTCATATAATCCAGTAGTGCTCTGCCCTTTAGGGAGATGGATATACAATCGCCACCATGACGGCTACGTCTAAAACTTTAAATACAATTCTTCATGTTTAGAAGAAATTAAGCAAGGGTTTCCCCATGTTTATTCATAGCCCATGTTTATGGGCATAGATAATGAAAAGAAAATCTGTCCGCATTTCAGAAAAGGAAGCGTGCAACAAGAGAGCAGCTATGATTATAAGAATTACTTTCTAACGATATAGAATATTCAGCTAATTGAATGAACAAAATGAAGATTGTCGAGCTCTTTCAGGCTCTTCCATTCAAGTACAGGAAATACAACTGAGAATCACTGACAGACTATTTTATCCCCTAAGAACAAAAGGGAAATTAACTGCAGTCCAAAACCCTACACGATCCAGAAATAAAGCATTGACAATCTTACAAGTACAGGCAAGTGTTGGCAGCACAGTAATTGTCAAGAAGCAGCCTTCACATCACACTGGTACTACAGTTGGGTCTCAATGATGTCAGGGACTGAGCCAGTGGCGGATCGCTCTGGAGAGGCCAAATGTGGTACAAAGTAAGAGTAATGCTTTCTCAATTCATTTGCTTTAATGTTTTCAGCAGTTTTTTTTGCGCTTCCTATTTGACATTTTCCGTCCTTCCTTTTGTTTGGCAATGTTGAAATGTCCCTGTTGCACATGTTGGGCCATTCCATTAAAGAAACAGCCTCTGTCAAGTTCACTGCATTTGACTATTTGAATACAACTGTAACAACTAAGATGTTGCAAGTTTGATGTCTAAAATGCTAAAATAGTCCGGTCTGATGGATTTTCCACAATCAATCATTTGTAAAACTCTCAGTTTCTGGTCTAATTCAACATCTTAAGGCATTGTGCAGTTATTAATGTGTAATAAGGATTTAATAACTAATTTGTACCTCCTTAAAATAATTGTTTGAATTGGAAATTTTACACTTTGAAACATGAACTCAAGAGTTGCTTCCCCATATCTAACAGTATGTGTGAGAGGCACCCGGCCAAAGTAGTGTATATAATATGCTAAAATTCCACCAGAGGCAAACCAATCATCCAGCCATGACTGGCATCCAAAATTCCGATAAAAACAGCAAAGGCAAAAAAGAGGTTTACAATTACATACATGCTGTATAATCTTTCAAGTTACTGAAAAATCCACCCAGACGAGGTGGCTAGACTATATATATATATATAAAATATTGCAGTCTGCATTCAGACTATTTAATGTTTTTTTTTTCTCTGCAAATATTGCAGTCTGTATTCCAACTTTTTAATGTTTTTTCTAATGTTGTTCCAAGATTTCTCCTAAGTGGTGAATCACAGCTGTATACTGAGTCTCATGGCTACTCCACATCTAAAAAGTCTACTTTTAGATGGTATATGGAATCAGATGCGGCAATACAAAGTTTTTTTTTTTTTTTAAAAATTGATCTGTTTTATGAAAAAATACATTTTTCATGAAGTATTTATTTATCTCACCGTATTTTTAAATCTCTCTGCTCAAAGAAACATCATGCCAAGAGGGATGAAGACACTATTTAGACTATTCACAAAGCTCCAATTTTAATATTTCAATGAATTATTACTCATATTTAAACTCTGGATTTTTTTAATTATTGAAAAAAATACATTTAAAATGTACTGAAAAAGTTTCTTCTGTAAAGCATACATTATGTCACAAAAATAACAAACGTAAATCAATATCAATCTGCTAGATTTATGTGCAATAAACAAAGACTACAGAAACAGGCAATTGTTTTTTGTTTTCTGCAGTGTGTCCCTGATACCCACAGCAATGAAGAAAAAGGAAACAGAGCTCCTTTGTTTTTTTCAGTTTCCCATGCGAATGAAAATACAGAAATTATACACTTTAAAATTTGTTCAGTTTGAGAAGTTTATTGTTGGATAAAAGTGATTAAATCATTGAATTAGGATGGCCATCAAACTCTCATCAGGAAGGCCACAACACATTAGAACTTGTTACTTGATCAGGTCAGAAGAAAATGCTAAGTATATATCTAGGTACTTACCCATCCATTTATCTTACTCCAGATTTATACAGCTGTTTCTCTTTTTCTCAGATGGTACAAAAAGCAAGATAATGAGTACTATTTTTGAAGCTGACTGAATTTGAAAAGTGTACATGCCTAGTTCCTAAAGAAGTTACACAAAATTGAAATGCAAATGGAGTTGACAGTCAAATGTTGCATAAAATTCACACTAATGGAAATGTCACTACAGAGATGCAGGGAGCTTGTGTAAGTGATAAAAAGAGTGCAATATGTAAAGATGGTAAGCGTGGATTAGCCTACATTAAGGACATAACTGTATTCCTGTAGGACTGAATGCCAGCCAAAGTGTTTTCTACTCTGTTTTTTTAGCTCAGTGACCCTCCACCCAGGCTAATACTTCCAGACAGCTCCAAACTGTGGTGAGACAACTGTTGGCATCACTCCCACCTAATGCACCCCAACCGTGGCCAGCCACCCTCCCACCAGTCCACCCCACCTGTAGCTCTCTGCTATGTGGTAGTATAACACAGCAGTTAATTTCTGAATTCTAGGCTTGTGTACCTCAGAGTATTCTGTTGTGCTGCAAAGATCAAATGGTCATGTCTCCTGAAGTCATGGGGTTTGTGTATAATACTTAAATTCTACATTTGCCTGATTGTTTCGTTGAATGAATAGAGGTGAATTGTTAGTATAATGAGGCTTAAACTGACAAGTACAAGACTCGGTTCTTTCAGAAAACAAGGCTAACAGAAAATGACCTGTTTCATGAAGACACACCAGAGGCAAGGAAACAATATAGCTAAGTGGTGTGGCCCTTTAACATGAATGTGTTTACGGTTCTTTTGTTCTATGCCTGCCTGCCTGCCTGCCTGACATGTTTTAACATGCACAAAACATGTAGGATAGGGTCAAATGGTGGCAAGGAGGTTGTTAATGCTAATTGGTTTGGTGGGGTAGGAAAGAACACCTAGAGTTTTTATTAATGTTGATTCTGCCAGAGAAGTGTACTCTACATTAAAGAAGAGGGGTGTACATTTTATTTTAAATTAAAGCAATGTTTGCAGAAAAAGCTACATTCTGTCTCAAGATGTCAGAGTCCAACAACACCTTAGAAAAGCACTCAATAACGTGTCCTTCATTGTAATCCTCAGAGGTGAGACAAAGCTGTGCTCAGCTCCCTCAAAGACTTACCTTCCTACACCACAGAACCACAGAGACAGTATGCCTCGGCATGATAATACCGCGAGCCTGACAACATCCACCGCAAGCCTGTTAAATTCAATTCAAAGTGTTTTTAAACCTATTTTTTTTCTAAATAAACAATCACAGAGGGAAAAAAGAATAGAATTTGAAGGGTTCTTGATGCACATGGTGTCTGATGACCACCTTTAACAATTAAAAATGATGCCAGTATATCGTACATACACAGTCTGAGGTATTTGCACAAAACAGCCCTCAGGGCAATCCTGAAAATAATGTAGGCTGTGGGCTCAGCCCGTGATGCACCCCTTGGGCTGTTTCTGCAGCTTATCTGATTGTTATGCCAATGATGCCAATTATCTGGTACTGCTCCCACTGCTTGTCCCACACAAGAAGAAAAAGGTCAGTGATTACCTCTCTCATAGGGGTAGCCCGCGTCCATCACCGCAAGGCAGTGGAAGATTATTCACAACACGGACAGAAGGATGCCTCGCAGCCATGTTTGTGCACTGGCCTTTTCACCTGACGGAGACCTCCTGGGCTGAGCATTCATCTTTGTCCATTTGTGAGAGATGAAGGCTGAAGTTCAACCAACATCCGTCCTTAATTGTGGCTCACAGTTAGACACAAATGTTTAGGTTTATCTTCACCAGCACAGTTTGGCGAGTTCAGCAACCATGGACATTAATTTGCCAAACTGTTTTGGTAGAGAGAAAACTCAACTATCTTATTCAAGTTTTGGGGGGGGTTCTTGCATTGCCCAGGCATCACTAAAACATCCCCTTCCTTTCTAGGAGCATCCAGTTTGACTGCTGATAATTACCCATACCCCTTGCCCATTGCTTCCTGCATCTGAATCACAAATGTGTTTGAGTGAAATATTTCTTCTGAAGCTTTTATAAGTTATGAGAATTTTGTTTTGTTCATCTATGCTGCAGCAAATATTGGAGCATTTCTAAAAAAAAATTGTTTGGCTCCTTAGAAAAAAAAATCAAACATTGTTTATTAATGTTATGCACCTCTATTAAAGTTACTTTTATACCTGTTAAAGTTAAACACTTTTAATTAGCACATCATAAAGTCTGATTATGGCAGTGGGGAAAACCATGCATCAATGTCATAGCCTTGTCATTTTGGTTGCAACATTCTTCCTTTAGTAACTTTGACAGGTGCCCTTAGTGATGGCCTTCAAAGGCTGTTTTCATGTTTTTGGAAATTGTGTGTTGTTTATTTTCATTATGTTACAGCTTTCAGCCCAAATCATTTTCCAACCTACTTTTTTGACAGCATTCTTAACTTACACACTGTGAGTAAAATATATTTAGCCTACAGCAAATTACTAAGGAAAAATGCACCCGGGCAAGTTTTAACAGGATGTTTAAATAATTATGCAAATGAGAACAGTGGTTGTATACGATTATATATGTCTGCAGGAATTCAAATCTCACCTTGGGCATGTGCTGTTTAAAACAACCTGACAGGTGATGGAAAATTTGAGCTGTGAGATGGCAACTCAATTGTAAACATGAAAGGGCCCAATGCATGGATACCCTAGGAATGTAGGAATGGCAGATTTTTGTGCATGTAGGACATACAAATGTATTTATTATTCTATAATGTGGAAGTCCATAGGCTTCAATTAGGCCTTTTTACCCTGGACACCTCTCACAGGGATTTTGAAGCAGCAAATGCCCTCTGAAGTCAGATGAGTAATTCCGGATGCCAATATCTCCCTCTAGCAACAATTAAACCTGCCCTGTCAATGCTCAAATGCCTGATCACATGTTAGGGCCCGCTTCCTCCTGGTGGTAAAAAAAACATGTGCAATTACCTTTGAGCACGTATGGTGAGCCTTTAAAACCTCAGAGGGTAGTTCATATGCATTCATTTACATTCTCCCTTCACAGTTTTCGCTACCTTGAGTCTAACACAAGGCATAAGACAAGGCTTTAGGCTAACCCTAAGCGAATCATCATCTTCAAATGTTTTCGTATTCTCTGTAACTCAAATGCAGGTGCAGTACTGTAAGAATGGATGTGTCTTGTTAGTAACCATGTTGGTTAGAATTACCTTGGTCAATAATAGCCTTGAATTTATTTTATTCAGCAGCAATGCTTGGTAAAGATAGCCCATTGCCTAGAAACAGATGGAGCTAGGGTTTTACCCATTGAAATTAAATAATGAAATTGAAATAAATGGTTCCTTTCATATTTTATATAAATGGGGAAAATACAAGGCTTCAATTTCTTTGGTGGCCTCCAAATATATTAATTGGGTTTCTTTTGCTTTTCACAGATTATAGTCCAAGGCCGTGACACCATCATTATCTCAAAGTAAAACTTTTTTAAAAGAGTACCTGCAATGGAGTCCCAGAAAAGCAATGTTTGCAATGTGCTTTTTCATACCCTAGCTAATTAAGTTTCAGTTTGCACACTGTCAGGCAAAGATAATTCAATCTAAAGTGCTAAAGATTCCCTGCCACACTTTCAGTGCTCACCATTGGTTTGTTATTCAGAGCACAACACATTATGGGAAATAATAAAAAGCCTGGATTCAATCAACATTTGCCCTTTATAATTATAATAATTATAATCATAAAATAAAAATTCTGTTACATTTCAAACAAATGTATTAATTGTTTTAAGCAAATAGTTATTTTATTTAATGCTGATGATTGCTGAATTTGACTAAGTGTACATGATCATGAACATAAAAGAACCATCACAAGCTCAAGACAAAAGTTGATTGAATTGGGATAATAGTAGATAAATGGGCCTGCTGTTTCTTTACTGAAACGTATCAGTTTTTACTGAACTTGATTATACCAGTTAATCAGTAACAGGGCCGGCCCTCACCTATTTGGTGCCCTAGGTGAGAATATGGATTGGTGCCCCCTTCCCTCGCCACTGTCCCTGAACCATTCAACACATTGCTGCTGCATTCAATGCAAGACCCACAGCGGTTAATGCAGTGTCTCCGTGTTTGTCTTGTGTTCGCGACTTGAGCGAGTTCGCCAGCTGGTTATTGATTACCTTAGCGACAGGGCGGGGGGAGGGGCGCACAAGTTCGACTTTCTCCCACTTGATATTAAGCAACTGAGCGAGCACAGCAAGATAAAAAGTCAACTGTGAGCCATGGCTTGGCACCCCTAGAATGTATCGGCACTCATGACCACCTATGTCGCTGACGCCTGGATCTGGCCCTGATCACTAAGTGTCTCCCATGATCATTACAACACGACAATGGCTAAACGCTGAGGTATAAAACACTTTTCTCCATTTTTTCTTGAGTACAGACAGAAATGTCCATTGTCAATCTCTTTATCTGTGTTTTGACCAGTATATGTTGCTTGTAAAACCTTTCCCTTCAATTCCACTCGTTCCTCTTTGACTCATATAACACAGATCACAGCATTCTCTGAGCATCAACTATGGACAGTAAACTGCGTAGTGTAGCAATGCAATAACCATTATACTGACCCCACCGTACTAGTGGAGCACAAAGTTGTTATCATCCATTAAAGCTAGTTGAGTCAAGTGGAAATATATAAGCATGTCAGAGGTGGAGGTGGGTACAGAGTATCAGTATGAATGTGTAGAGCTATAAGTGCCCCAATCAACCAAACACGCCCTCTGAAATCAGCAATACAGACAGCCTAATAATGAATTACATGTGCGTAATAGAATTAGCCCAGATGTTCACCCCTCTTCCCCATGATGAAGCTAATCTTTGCACCACCATTCTCACAATGGTGTCCTTAAGCTTTCCAGTCAATGGACAGAGAGAGAAACAACAACTGTACACAGCGGCGTTCTCCTCAGCGTTTGTGAAATTGAGATCAAGCATGACGCCTGTGCGCACAAAAGCAGCACAAAGTGCACCACGGGGGATTTGAACATGCAACCTCCCAATCACCAAAGTTCAGTCCAAAACAACTGCGCTACATCGCCCGCTTTAAACAAGCCCAGTTTTGTACAGCTAATGAGTGCAGGGCTCCTCTCACATGGTTGTACACGCATGCGAGGTGAGGATCATTATCAGTGTTTACCCAGCATGGGCCGTGTTAGAAAAACATAGAGCTGCTTGAGTGCGAGATCTCCTCTGGAGGTACTTTTTAATGACATCCATTCAAATGAACCTTGAGCAGGGGGGCCGGATTTAATGAATGGCTAATACGAACCCCTACACCTCTGAGGAATTGCGCTGATAATTGCCTGTGCAAATATAGGTTAATAACCTTTACTGTTAAATTATTCAACATTCTAAACTGCTCTACCAGATATGGATCGAGCAGTGCCTGCAAATCTTATATTTATAAGGGAGAAAGACAGAACTGTGTGTTAAAAAAGGGTATTCTGTTGTACATCCGGTTATTGCCTTATTGATTGGTAGAATTATTAATGAACAGCAGAATGTCTGTATGTAATAGTTTGTGATGTACCCAAAGCAGTTGTACCAGTTCAATGGTCAGATGGCTTTACTTAATTTGAGGCCACATCCATTGTAGACTTTCAAAAAAGTATAAAACCATAAATTAAAACAGCACGGTTGGATAAAACAAACTGACAAATGCTGAATATATAATTTTTTCTGTCTGTATTTTTGTTTGAAAGGTAAAAAGAATGGATTCATTTTAACATGCTTAAGAACCGATTACATGCTCCTGGAAATGTTACATATTTTAAAAATATGCATTTATTATGCATAATGTTTAATGTAAAATAATGACTTTGTTCTTCTGGGAACCAGCTTTTCCTTACTATAATTTCTATGATAAAATAATGTAACCTTTTTCAACCCCTTATATATTATATTTGAACTAATTGTAGCCTTAAATACTCTTAATATTATGCTAATTACAGCCTACCAAGCAGTCTCTTAAGTATGAATGTTAAACCGTTGACATTAACACAAAGTATATGTTTTTCAACCATTACAAGTGAAAATGGGACAGTGACGTTCTGGTTCAAGGTAATTTCTCATATAAAAAGAGTGGCACCAGGGTTCCCTGTTTCTTTCTCAGAGACTGTCTCCATGCAGGCTGTTCTGCTTACTTATCTGCATGCTGGAAAGTAATTGAGACCGATCAGACTGATCACTGCTGCTGCTGCATGAATGTCATATTGCAGCGAAAGTCTTTCATTAATATTTCCCTTGGGCCTTCAGTAACTTTGTTTATGGCAACGAAAAAGTCTCTTCAGCAAGAAGTTTATTCCACTTCCTGAATAAATACTGAACCGCGGTCACCTCTGACATGCAGTTGCTTTGAATGCACAATATTCAGGGAGGCTCCTGTGTAGAGAAATGTTAATTCCACTGTCTCCTTTTCCCCCTGTGAGCTGTGGAAAAAGTATCCTTATTTATAACAGTAGCTATATCCATTTGATATTAATATTTTAGGATTATGGACTGGGAAAATGACACTACTCCTTCCCAAATAGACCCCTGGCTATTTGTTTCATGTAATGTGTGTAATTTTATGGAAGCATTGATACATTTATATAATGCCATGCTCCATCCAAGAAAAAAGCAGATAAACTCTTGCCTGGATTCAGCAAACAATTGTCCTTAATTTTGGCCTGGATTTCATCATTATTTGTCCTTGAATCTGACCTGAATTCAATCTATGTATCCATAACTTTGACAAATAATGCAAAGTTTCTCTCCATAAACTTAGAATGTTGAGTTTGAATTTGGATACTGCTGAAGTCATGAAGTGTACTGTCCTACAAAATGTAGTTTTAAGGAGTGACTGTTTGGAGACAATTTAACAACTGTTGGTGATATGAGGCAAGGAACTGTGACACATAAAAAATATGCTAAGCCAAGACTCTCTGGTAAAATTAAATAACACACATTATAAAATTACATGACTGACAATATATACCCAGAGTGGTATAGAGAGCCGAGGAAATGAACATTATGCTCAAGTTTTTGAGCACTGAATGTAGATAAAGTTTGAGAGATGTCAGACATGAAAACCATGCACTGTCAAACAAGATGGAAGCAGCCCTATGTGTTAGATCATCAGTCAAAACGCTGTGGGGGGAGCTGTCAGCTGTTGGACGTACAATAGTCACAGGAATAACAAACCAAAACAAACAGGAGGCATGTTCCCTCAGGAAAACTCTTTCTACATACTCATCTAAAGGCTTTATTTTAATCATGTAGTTGTTTTTTTTACCCACATATAATTTATGTTATAATGAATAATTAAATGTGTCCAAAGTAAATAAATCAATACAATTTGAAGTGTACCTTTACCTTTGACAGAGAAGAGCAGGGACCAGCACCCATGTGAGAAAGGTAAAAACCCTTTGTTGTATAAAATGCTTTGAGTGAGAAACATGCATGTCAGGATTGCTTTGAGTTCTGCTGGAACAGAGCATGCAGGGAATCATACTCTGGTTCAGGGGAGAATTCAGGTGACAAGCAGCGCCGTCTGAGCTTTTGTGTGGAGATAGCAGGTGGGGAGGAAGGCAGAATGGCTTCTTAAAATTCAGGTGCAGCAGCTTTATAAAAAACATGAGCACTTTGATGCCACAGTCAAGATATATAATTTACCTCCATATTGTTCATTGGAATTCAGAGAGAGACAGAAAAAGAGAGGGGGAAAGAGAGAGCAAGAGAGAAATAGAGAGCGAGAGCTGACTTAAATGGCTGAACCTGAATGCTAACACTCTCAATTAGTTTCAATAATGGGCGAAACATGGGAGTAAATAGGATGCAGGACAATGAATGTGTTTTTATTTTTGCATGATAGAGGTCACACCCAGACAGCCGAGAATGTACAGAGAGGTGTTTGAAACAAAGGTCACCCTTCAGATGTGTTAATGTATTTTGCTAAATGCACAGGTTTCAAAAGAAGCAAAGAAAAAGCTAATGGGGTACAGATTAATTCAAAATTATGCCTTTCAAGGGCAAGTTATAAATATCTCTCAGAGACATAACTAACACAACCACAAACAGCTATATGTGCAGTATATAATATTGTATATCAGTGTGTTATTGTGTATCATTTGGTTATTTAATTATATTCCTCTCATCTGCTTTTACCATCTCAACGACAGAAGGTCACCATTACTTAATATTCTGCCATTTTGAACATGTTAATCAAAGTGGGTGAGGCAGTCATCTCGCAGAAATGAGCGAGCTACATTCAACGCATTAAAAATAGATTTTAAAAAATACTAAAAATACTGCTTCATATAGACAAGTATAAAAAGTATAAAAATCAAATATCCCTATCCTTTGCATAAAGATTGTAACAAAAATCCAATGTGACTAGGATTGGGGTTTACACTGAGATGATGTGAAGATGCCGTTAAGCTGATCCATAAGCAGAAAGTGCTTAGCCATGCTCAATCCATAAGCATAAGCAATCCCAAAGAATGAAGCCGAAAAACCTTAAGACCTGATAAGCTGCAGGTTGTCTGCATACTGCATGCTACATGAAGCTGTTAATTGTATGCTCAGATTCTGCTGTATGGGGAGCAGAATTACGACCATGAGGGATCATTAATTTGGTAATGTAGTTTTACAAGCCAGGATCGCATGCCTTATTTCCATTGCCCGTGCTTCCAGGGCTCACCAGAACCCAGAAGTAGAGGAGTAGATAACTGAGGCAGGAATTATTGATCATTGATTGTGTGGGAGATGAATTGCTCCCCTGTGCAACAAAGACATTTCCCTCTTTGGAGGGAAGAGAAAGAAATAACCGTTTTGTGACCTTAACCCAGATATGGCTCTATGATGATGCGTGCATCTGTGTATCAAGGGGATATTGCCTATGTGGAGGGGGAGTGGGGGGGGGTAGCTTTGAAGAGGGAATAGGGAAGACAGAAATCATGCATGGTAACAGGCCCTGTGTGTGTGTGTGTGTGTACATATACATGTATAGAGGGTAGGGTGGGTGTGATGTGAGCAAAATGTAATTAACTTGCACCTTGCATTGCATGTTGCAGCTGAACCCATAATTCCTTTCTCTGGTGAGGGTCTCATGCTGACTAGCAGGAAGTCCCGTGCATGAGGAAAGTCATCCATAATTTTTATTGGTCATTTTCCTGAAACAAATATCACATGGTTAACCATGGCCTGCTAACTCCACAAGGTGAGAGAAGTGTGGTTTGTGATTTAAAGATGCTGGGAGCATTAATGCTGCATGATCTATGGACACTTGAACACTGTTCTGACCTGTTGCAATTTCATTAATTATCTGGGAAAGTGGTAAATTAATGAGTGACCTTCATCACTACGTGAACATTGTTATGCTTTGTCTGCTGTGAGTGCTCACTATAAATGCATTGCCTGTAAGTCTAACCAGACTGTTCAAATGATCATTGGCACTTTTCCAGACACAAAGTATTACTCTGCATAAAATAACAGAGCATCTCTTGATTCCGTAGGGCTAGTATTGGGCAGTGTACATTTTCAGGTCAATGTTTATACCTCTGATTCAACAATGATTCACTCTTCCTTTACAAGGCTATTCATATTTTGACAATATTTTGTATTTATCATTTTAAATATTATATATGCAGATGGCAAATGTGTACTTTTTGACTGTACAGCATGGTACTCTGTATATTCTAATATTCTTCCTCTCTCTTTGTCTTTTGTCTCCTCTCCGTCTCTCAGCCCCAACAATGACAGATGTATGAAAGCCAGCAGCAGACTTTTCTTTCATATATCTTAAGCTGCCGCAGCAATGCATCATGATTACCACGCTTCCCAGCTTATCTGATATCATTACTGCATGCGATTGGACGAATTTGATCTTATCTGATATCATTACTGCTTGCCATTGGAGGAATTTGCACAGCAGTGCAGGAGGGAGGTGCCAATGTCAGAAATGCTAGTGTCGCTAAACCATTTTTTCAGCCTTTTTAATGCAGCCCTATCCCATTCAGATGATCGCCATGTCTCATGAACTCCACTAAAGCTTCCTGGCATGGCTGGCATGCCCTGGCAGCTGCTGGCACTGTCAGAAGCAGCAAAAAGGGCATGCTCTCCACTGTTCAGCGAGCTGGCAAAGAGCGACGACGCTGAGAGAGCCAACTGCGGGCACGGGATTAGCCCTGCGGCGCGTGTCCTGGGGACGGCTCCCAAACGCGGGGACGAGGGTCTTCATGTGCCCCTGCCAAGGCGTGCTCAGTAGGCCTGGGGGCAAAGGGGGGAGGGGTCGGCGGACCCCCTCCCTGAGTCAGGTCTCTGCCGAACTCAGAAACAGGGACTTCATATTCAGATCAGACAAGCCGGGGGAACCGGGCAAATCATGCAAGAAGCATCCAGCCTGAGCTGTTTGTGCTTGTGACGATAGAATTCAATCTATAGAACCTGAATGTAAATGTTCAACCTAATTTTCTCTTTAAAAAAAAAAGATGGAAAAGGAATACATTTAGTTTTGTTGTGAATCGTTTGAATTTGCATATTGGGTTGAACACCCCCCTCCCTTTCCTGGTTATGGAAATTGCTTTTTGATAAACACCCACGGGATGTCCTGTGTTAAAATATTGCCGTTTAAGAAATGCTCAGCTCTGCAATAGCTGTGCGTGGTAGCTTTGTGGTGTGGCCAGAATGGCCAGGAATCTTGTGAAATAAGTCTGGTTTTTCAGGGCCTAACAAAGAACAGCATGCTGCTACTAACTGCCAAACTCCCTGCAACAAGCAGAAGCAGAATATAACCCGTGATGGCTTGCAACATTTTCCTCTGATAGCCAAGCCAAATATTGTTGTTTTAAAATACCAAGTAAATTATTGTATGGGTGAACAATATTGCAAAACATAAAAATATGAATTATACATAAATCATACAAACTAATATACAAATTTAAAATGTTACATTCAAACATTTTCTGGCTTTGTTTTTGCCTTATTTCTACTGATTGCAACATAAAAAGAGCAATAAAAAGCCAACTTGGTCTTTGGGCATATACTAATATTATTTCTTAATGACTAAAGGTCAATTTGTCTGCCATTGGCTCCTCACTGAAAAATAGACAGTTTCAGTTTTCCCAAGCATCAGGTTTAATTTTTTTCTGTATTCGCAGGTCTAGTCTGCGCTGACATCGGCCTTCTCTGTACCTGACACTGAGGTGAAAATGGAAGTGAGCAGAATGAAATTAGCATTAAAGTAGCACTGGCCTGAAAGTAGAGCTCGTACAATTGTAGCAGACCACATGAGCACAAATGACGGGGCTTCTGCTAAACTTTAGAACTGTCATGTATGACACCTCATCACTCAGGCTTTCAGTGATCATGTACAAATATGTTCTGTGTTTAAAGGAAGTGAAACATAAACTAAAACCATGGTTCCATTTCATCATACTTAATGAAATTTGGACAAGCACCAAAAAAGGCATATTATGAAACCATTAAACTGCCTTATGCACTCTTTCAGTGAAAGAGGGATCACGTGACATCTTAACAAAATACATAGTAAGCTGTTGTCTAATTAAGCAGCTGTTTCATTGCATTACTTGCTTTCCAAACCCTCATTTCAAGGCAGCATGTACAGCAGGGTGCATGGGGCCACAGGCTGTGTGAGGGCCGGAGGGTACTCTGGTTTCCGCTGTTACTCAGGACTTCATTCAGAAATCAATCCAGTTCACTCCCCTCGCCTGGTCGCTTTCATATATAACAGTATCTTATTTCGTGGTGAAAACAAGAACTGACAGATCCCTGTCTCTCTCAAGAACCGTTTTTTTATCCACTCCAAGTACAATGTGATACACATTTTCAAACGCTCTGCACATTTATGCAGACAAACATTTAATGGTGCTTGAAGGGGCTGAGTGCTTCGATTGAGGACACACCCGCAGGCACCCCACTCAGGAAATTGGCATTGCGAAGAGGAGCGTCCAGAAGACGCTGGCGTTTGCGTTCGCAGCCACAGGTCTCAGCACACTGGGCAGCGCACGCTCATTTCCCCGGTATGTTTTATATCTCCGAGTTGCTTATTAGGAGGCTTTAAGCAGAAGCAGCTGCTTTCGGTGGGAGATAATGAGAGTGCTAACAAGAATAGAGACCCACATAATAGGCTACACAACATGAAAGGGCTAACTAACAAGAAAATGCGAACGGCCACTCATTTCACTCCTCTGATGAGTAGGCGCAGTGGTGGCTGATTTCAGGTTCTTCTCTGCTAATGATTCCCGTTCACACTCTCAACAAGGGTGCTGATGACTGCATAATAACAGTGAAGGGAGCATGATTAGTTTTTCATTAATTCAGAAAGGGCTGTGTGTGTATTCGGTCCTCTCACAGATTGGCTAGTAACAAGTGTTCAGGTGTTTATTTTAGGACACTCTTCAACAGTTTTTGCTCAGACCTGTTCAGCATGAACTGTGGGTATTGGAGTTTTATTGAAATATGAGGGCCCTCAAAAAAATCCAACACAAGTTAACGGAGACTTCAAGCAGAACTTCTTTATTGCAAATTCACTATGCAAACTGATTCTGGTATCTGTATAAGATGTGTTTTATTTTATTTTACAGCAAAGTGACACAGTGGAAAGTATATCTTTAACAATACGTACCTGTGACAGACCAAACAAGGAATGACTGACCTAGCTGCAGTTTAAGTTCCCTCATTGTTTGCCCTTCCTCATACCTTTGAGGGGGACGGAAAGGAGTCTAAGTCCTTGTTCCACATGACATGTTTTCCTCTCACAAAATTAATGACATACTGGTCAGGACATGATACACTGCCAAAGACACATCTGTGCTCTTGATGCCCAGGAACAAGACACACAGAAAACACAATTATTAGTTACACACAGTACCATTAACCCTTATTTGCTTAGTTGCCTTTCGAAGTCATGTGCTCTCCTTGAGGTGTGGGGAAGTTCATCTTTACTGTGGAACATCAGTGTGGTTATTTGCTTGCTATGCAGGGGAACGTGGTGCCACACTCACAGCCATCACTAAAAGACCGAGGGGCAGAGTTGTGGGCATTCAAATGGGCTGGGTCCCAAATAGAGTTTTATTATTTCAAACACATTCATAGTGCCTCCATGGATGTGGAAAGGTCTTCAATGGCATGGTGGTTTTCCCCTGGTGTGAATGTTTAGTGTTGTGAGTTACATCAGCTCTGAGCTGGAGCATGTTTGGTGTGGGGCACGTTGAGCCACACACATATTTTACATATACACACATACACGCATGCACACACATACACACATACATGTGTGTTTCAGCTGGATGTTGTTTGACCCGCAACTCTACCGAGGCCTGTCGAAACAGCACATGGGGAGGGGGAGCTACCGGGACGGATCTACCAGTCATGGCTGAACCTCGGACATCTTTCCTACGGCATATGCCCGCCCCCGGTTGGGATGGGTTTGCACCAGGCCGGCAGAGAGCGCTAGCTTCCTCTCAGACTGTCACAGATCCACGCCGTCCTCTCTTCACACTGTGAGCGGTAGTTGCCACACCATGAGCGTGGTCTCGTTGGTCTCTGTGATGCTACCCGATGCAGTGGTCCCAGCTGGACCCAGCCGGCGGAACCCCTGCCCCCCGAGATGACAGCCGCGGAGGTCACCCTGTCTCTGCGAGCCCCTTCCCGGGATGAGGACCGACCCCGCACCCACACCTCGGGGTCGTCGCTCAGCTCGTAGATGGAGCCATCCTCCGGGCTGTGCTCCAGGGACTCCAGCGAGGAGTCGGACGCCCCATCTGGCCGCGCCGTCAGGACCTTCCCCGGGAGCTGGGCGGTGGAGCGCAGCCGGTACTGCAGCAGGACGCCCTTCCCCCGCCGCTCCCGGTGCGGCGAGTCGCTGGGTGGCTGCAGGGACTCCTGGGAGGATGAGTCCATCCGCTCCTCCCCGCCGCTGGCCGAGTCCACCGTGTCGGTCATGGAGTCCCTCTTCAGCAGCTCCGGTGACAGTGTGCTGGAGGTGGCCACCAGGAACTCCACCGGACCATTGTGAGCGTTCAGCGAAGTCATTCCCTTTCCTGCCCGAGCGACAGAACAGGGCTGTTCAGTTTCATTTGAATTAAATTGTATTCTTTATTACATTGCTATTAAGAATTGCTACATAGAGCTTCCCAGTTAACATTCCTCATTAGCGATCTATTCTTTGTCAAGAATTGTGCAAGGCTGTCAGTCTGCCAATCAATCAATGAATCAATACAATAATCCATCAATAATTCACATTTTACTCTATATAGTGTTTCACAGTACAAACAATGGAAACTAATTGAAACAGTGACTCACAGATGGCATTCTACACAAACAATAAATTTGCTCTCCTATTGGAGAAATTGTGTGAGGCTGTTAAATTCCAATTAATAAATCAATCAATAAATTTAATTTTATTCTATATAGCCCTCATAACAGAGACTTGTTACAGAATGCCTCACAGATTGCATTATATATAAACAATTCATGAGGAGCACAGCAATATTCTATAAACAGTATAAATGATTTGCTCAGGGGGATGAAAAACCACAAAAAGAGAGGGAAAAAAAAACCTCAAACGTCGATGAGGAACAAAGTGGAAAATTTCCCCTCGGTCCCCTAGTGGTAACCAAAGATAAAACTTTAAGAGCAAAACCACCTTATCTTTTTGGGTGGGAAATATAATTAAGTCTGAGAAGAAGCTGGGTAGCAAAAGCTACAGAATGTGCAGCATTATCACGTATTAACAGCAGAGGAAAACTGAGCAAAGCCAGCACATGAGGCAGTTTAGAACAGGGCCTCTGTTACACACAGTCTTACGACACTAAGGAAGACTCATAACCACGAGCTCCCTTATAAACATCTCCTATTATATCCCTATTCCCCTTTGCATAAACTAAATAAGAACATTTCAGCAGAGAGCAGTTGCATAGTCCTGAGGCTTTGATATCACCATAATTTATCTATATTTATTTTGCGCAGTCACTGTTTCTTATCGTCTCACGTAGGACAGCATCATGTTTATGTGTGACATCATAACCAGCTCAAAACCTCTGCAGTGTTATCAGATAATTGCCCTGCTGCAGGTGCCCTGTAGCTATGAGTCAGGACTGTTTCAAACCGTCATGCAGAAGATGCCTTGCAGATATGATTCAGTGCTGAAAGACCCTGCAGCTGTGACTCGGGTTCACTGTGGATTCAGTCCCATGTTGACTTTTTATTCAGGAGGTGCCCCTCAGCCATGCTTCATTCCTATGTTTAACCTGTGATGCAGAAGATGTCCTGCAGCTATGACCATTTCCATGTGTCACCTGCTTTTAAAAGATGCCCTGTAGCTATGGTTCAATTCCATGCTTTAGCAGTTATGCCTCACAGCCTGTGACTCAGTTCCATGCCCTGTCTATTATTAAGGTGGTGGCTTGTACCCATTACCTGTTATTTTGGGGATGCCCTCTAGCTTGGGCACGGGCAGCGTGATGATGATGCCCTGGGCAGTGCCAACCCACAGCAGCCCCTGGCAGATGAGGAGGCTGGTCACTCGTACAGCCTTCTGACCTGTGGGAAAGACAGCCATTTAAGCGTGCTTCAAAATCCCATACAGCTCCACCATACCATTTCCTCCCCTGTTCCCAGTGCCTGCATAAAAACCTCCTCACATTCTCTATGTCCAACCACAATTCTGTACCCTGTATTGTCCCTGTTCATCACTGACACTGCCTCTGATTGCATGTGTGTGTGTGTGTGTGGGTGTGTGTGTGCGCGCACGCATGAATGCGTGTGTGTATGTGTGTGTACGCACATCTGTGGTTGTCCTTTTTACCACATTTCTGCTCCATTCATCGTACATCTTTGCTGATTATATCAGCAAATTCCTGTCCAATTTTCTCCCTCACCAGCCTTTTTTTTTAGCCACATGGTCACAGTGATTGTTTCACAGTGATCAGGCGCCCGTGTGAGGGCATTAGTATTCCACAGTCCTCCCAAGCTCTCCTCCCTTTCTGCAGATCAGCATCATTTAACGAAGCAATTAGCGTATGACATCATATTGTTCTCTTGTTTGTGTTTGCGTCGTGCAAGAGAAGAAGTGCAATTAGTTCACTGAAAAACACAGGGAAAGAAATACCCGTGGAACATTGTGCCAATGTAATTAAAACACTTCTCTTTAGCTTGACTCCCTTTCAAGGTTCCAGAATAAACAATTTCATGCAGCCCTGATATCAAGAGCATTTCCTCAATGTCCACAACATAACCCTGTAATTCAGCTCTGACAACGGCATGAAACATTCAGTAGCATGTGTGGGCACATTCACATTTGCTGGGCTGTTCTGCATGCACAGTACATCATGAGACTTGCTTTCACAATTACAGCTCATATGATTGGACTGAGAGCATCTACTGTACCTGATTAATACCACGCGTTCGTGGAGGTGCTATATGAGTCTATAAACATGGACGTGATGAATCTTTGCTCATTCATACAAATGTTCACAGCAACCAGGAACACAAGCATTTTGCTTATGAAAAAATCCAGATATGCACAGCCAGTAGTCATGTTAAAATTCACAGTAACTATTTCATACCGTCTGTACCACAGTACATGCAGACAGATTATGTTACTATACCAGATGACGACACTTTCTTCAGAGCTGAGGTGGTATTTCTTGTTTACCAGACCTAAAATCCCCTCATGCTGAGAGATGCCCACTGCCAAATGCCAAACTTGCACTGGTTTAGTCCAAAAAATTTCTGTTGAGTTTGGAAATGATGGACTCGTTCATTTTAAATTAGCATACTCTGTATTCAGTGAGGCAGTGCTGGAAGAGCAGAGCCCTTGCAATAGGGCACACAGTAGAGCCACGTACCGCTAACGTGTCACGGATTGAGGTGTATGGTTAATGCTTAATCTGTAGTCCTCTTGGCATGACACTGCTCTTCTCTCTTCTCTGCCCTCACTTTCTCTGATCTACATTACTTTTGACAAGGTGAGATTCACTTTGCAGGGACCGAAAAGAAAAAAAAAAAAAAAAAAAAAAAAAAAAAATCAGCTAACAAACCCTGACATACTTGGCGAAGAAAAAAAAAACTGAAGACTTAGGTCTCAAAGCATCTCAGTACTGAGAGCTACAGTTAAATGGTTTTCAAAGTTTAAAAACAAGCCTAAATTAAGTACAAAAGATTAACTAAGTATCATACATTTTTTTTCTCTACAGAGAACAGCCCTGAGTTGCCTTTAAGCTGTTCCACAGGTAGAGAGAATTGGTTTTGGTGATGAATATTTTATCAGGTAAGAATGCAGGGAGGTTTGAGATCTTGGTGTCTGCAGCATTGATGATGGTGCACAGAGAGGAGAGGAGAGGAGAGGAGAGGAGAGGAGGAAAACACACAAACAACAACCTGGAGTCAAAAATTGAAGTGGATATGAAAAAAGTTTCCATGGCAACCCTTTCTAATAAACCGCTGGCTGAGGAGCGTTGTCTGCCGCATTCCTGCAACTCCTCGGAGATTTTCCCCCCCTCCTTTCATTAATTCCTGCCTCTAAACCCGTATCTTCATTACCTCTCTTTTGGGTCTTAAAATCCATACTTAACCAAGTCTGTCCCCAGTGCAGAGAGCAATGGGACCCAATCCAACAGGAAAGTCAAGCGGTCCAAACTTGAGGAAAAAAAAAAAAGTAGTTGGGTGTAATTGGCACCCTGCCGCCTCTCTTTGTAGGAAGAGCTTTACAGCTGACTAATGAACAAATGGAAAAAAAAATCATTTGCATTTATATGATACCTTTCTTTTCAAGGATTTTGAGGGGATTTACAGTGAGTGTGAGGAGGTAGCATTGGGGCTTGGGGTGGGGGCAGCTGGGGAGAGTGACACACCTTAGCTACCACCAGGCTATAAGCTTCACCTGGGTAATTCTTGGCAGTGGTGGCATGCTGACTAGCTGGGAAAATGAATATCATAATTTTCTGACTATGACCAATTTTGGAGGTATTCATGGTCAGAAAAAAATTAGCAGAGCATATCGAAGATAATATTTAAAAAACTCCAGTGAGTAATTTGTAATTGGTAGTGCTACTGCCAGTCAATATGTAAACACTGATTACTGTATATCACTCTTGTGCATTGCTGTCTAGCCAAAGGGCAAGGGGCAACAAATAAGTTATATGGAGACGCTCCTGTCCATATGTACATCAACCAAACAATATTTATGGAATATAATTCTAAGAATTTTGGAAACATTCGATTTAGTTTTATGTGCCTGTGCAGTGAGGAGTAAACTAATTTCATTGACCCAGCTAACCTTGTTGTATTAGTACCAATTCATGCAGGGTACTTTTAGAACATAAAAGAATGCCAGCATTTGGTACAGGTAATTATATATTATGTTCCCTATTGCGAGAGAACATTCAGTTCTTGCCACCATGTTAAGATAATAAAAGTCCCTTTGTGATCTGGTTTTTGTGCTTCTAGTCTCTCTTTGCCAATCAAAACTAAGGTTGTTTAGCTAGAACTTAACTATGGCATTAAGCAAGCTTCTTTTCAGGAGTACAGTCATTGAGGAGATCATTATTTTATCCAGTCAGTGTATGAGTTTATCAGACCTGTTTATGCTTTTCCCAACAGTAGACACAAACTGACTACAGCTACAATACACCCATACACAGCAGCCATTTTATATCAAAATTATGGGAGAAGGGGGGAAAGGTTAAAAAGTACATTCAATTGAAATCATTTTTTATCATTTTCTATTTTATGTTTCTTGCATACATTTCCTTGTGCATTTTAGTTCTGTTTTAGATGGTCTTTGTTTTACTCAATTTTACTCCTGGGCCTATTTATCAACTCAATGTTAATTGCACTGTTAATTTCCTTAATGGGTGATTTCTTTGTGACAACATGTGCAATTACATATTTATCTGCTTGAATCAGTTTCTCTTTTTCCATCATGACATAAATTGAACTAACTAGTGATTTGTTAAAAGTGTAGTGCCTCTTGTTCTCCCTTCCATCTCTCCCTTGAGAGAGGTTTTATTGAATCATTAGATGCCATTTAGAAAGCTACAAATAACCACTGACTGTTTTTGCATGTTGTCTCCTTATATTTCTTCCTCATGCTAATTCTGCATGTGATGACACAGTTACCATAGCAGCAATGCTAGCATTCAATTAAGCTTGTTAAATATACGTTGAAAGCTATTCTTTTTTATGTGTGTATTTGAAAGTGAATTACCCCAGAATTCAATCAATGACTTAATTGATGTGATGGCCAATCTCTAGATAAACTGCATGTCACGATAAAACAAAGTTCAAGATCAGCTACAGCTGTGGTAGGCCAGTATACAGGCCTCACTAATCCTGTGGTGTTTTCTGTGGTGTTCCACTGGTGACAGCTGTACACCTGCCTGGGTTTAAGAAGGTCGAGCGAGTGGAAATGTTGATCTCCTGTAGGTGTTCCAGTGTTTCTGTGTGGAACAGGCGAATTGACGAGCCCTCGGAAAATGCCATCCAAACTCCACCGCCAGCTCGCACCATGTGTGCCACGCTCACCATGGGATCCTGATGTGCCTCAAAACTCTATCAGAGAGAAAGAGAGAAAGAGAGACAAAGAGTTTCATATATAAATATGCTTGTGTGTGTCTGTGCATGTGCGTACATTTCTGAATTGCCAAAATAATTTACAAAGCAATCAAACACAGACATCAGCTCTCATATAAAAACCAACCCTCAGGTAATATCATATTAACTTTTACAAAACGCTGAAGAAGAAGATGACCTAGCAGAATATTGCAATGGAACAGTGAGTATATGGCTAAATAAGGATTTAATTTTATTAATAGAGAGAGCCCAAAAACAATGGGATGGCTGTCCATTCTTCTTTGGATTCATATCACAATCATTATTTTTTTTCACAATGTATCCATTCAGTAATCTTTGAAGACTTACAATTGCTTCTGCAAGGAACATAATGGTCACTCTTGATGAGTCTCATTAAAACTGATCCTATTATCCCAAGATTACGCCTGGCCTTCCATTGAATCACAGCCAAGATTATCCACCTCACTAACATTAATGCTGGTTTGTCATGGCAGGAGCGCATTTCTGGTCAGACCAGCATTTGGGATAAAATGGCAACTCCAGTCAGATATAATAACAAGTGACCAAACTGGATGAGAAAAGACAGCAGCCAGTGGGCTACTGACATAAAACTGTGTGTTTAATCAACACTTCAAAGCAAACATTCAACCGAAAAACCCCCCAAAAAAATGTTTTTACCATTTTCACATGGTAGTACAAACACTAATAACTTGATTCATGTAATGCTATGTTCAACGAGACAGTGATCCTAAGATGTAGATGAATTAATCCTGAAGCAATGGTCTGGAGAAACTCTACTGTCTCTGTTATATGAAAGGATATTTTATGAATAATGAACATCAACAGTCAAACTCCTATCATTTCATCAAACATTTATACATGTGGGTCCTATCATTGGGAGCTATTCAGAGTGCCAGTACAATGTTTTTTTAAATTTATCTTGAAAGAGCGTGAGCACAGCCATTTTGCCGTTCCCTTGCCTCAAGCTCCAATGGTTCATAGCAAACTAATTTTCTATGAAGTCTATGAGATATTGATGAAATGCTCAATGGAATCTGCATTGCAATGCCAAATTGGGAGCCAGCTACATTTTGAAAAGGGTTGATTTATAACTTTCAAGTTAGGCTAACACTTGCATTCATTCAGTTGGGGAAAAATGTTTCTCTTCACTAGGCCACATATGTCCTCTTTAAACACGCCACTGCAGGACAGAAACTCTATGCCACTGTGATTGACATCGTAGCTTAAGGCATGTTAACATGAGTCAGGTATCATACTGCCTCCCACAGTTCTGACAGACTCACTCATTATCTCCAAAAAAAACAAAGAGGGACACGTTTTATGACCTCGTCACCTCCATGACAGCACCCCAACTGCGCCACCACTTTGCTACCGCCCACATCCAAGAGACAGCGATTACACTGTCAGATAGGTGGGCACACTAAGGCGGCGCTCCAGCCGGGACAATTGTAGGCCAAGCGCTTCCCAGACCGTCCTTCAGATCTAATTAGCATAGAAACTATTCTCATGAAGGCTTTGTTCTGATGCGCTGAAAAATGATGAGCTTTTTCTCTCACTTTTCCCTCTTTGAGAAGGAGGTGATGAAGGTGTCCTGAGTGCATTCTTAATGAGATGCTGGCATTCATGAGAGAGGAGGAGAACATACCTACACTTCTCTGGGGGTCAGTGTGGAGAGAGCTGTTTGTAGGCAGTTCAAAAGAACCGAGCTCACGTTCCTCTTTTGTTTATGAATGCCGAGATCGATTAAATGAAGAGGATGGGGAGTGAGTCAGACTGCTTTGCCAAAAGGATCAGCCTCTGCTTCCCACAACTTAGCTAGAGGGATTCGTCTTTGTTCAGAAGTGAGTCAAGATGTTTTTTTTTTTTTTTTTTTTAAGTTTTTTGAGAAGGTACGATAGGTATTTTAATACAAGATGTGTGTTAAAATATTTTTACAAGACCTTAAAAAAATCACTTCTATCATTGAACAAATCTTGACATTTAGACTCACCCAATTTAAGCCACAAAGCAGGACTTTATTTTGCCTGGCATGCATCATCAAGTAGGTTTGTGTGAAAAGACCCGGTACATTCCAGGGAGGGCAGTAGCTTTCATACACATCATAATACTGATGGGTTGGACGTTCGACAGTTTACAAAAATCCCAAGCCAGCAAGTTTAAAAATGGATCACTGGCCTCACGGTGAAATCTGTGATATTCCTAATATTTGCACATTGTCATCCAAAATACATGACTGTAACCTTTCTCCCTCACCCACGTTTGATGAGGTGATGCTGCAGCCTCAGCTGCTGTCTCAGTAATCTCAACTACCGCGATTGCTTCATGTTTACGCAAAAACTGCACACACAGTTGTCGTTCAGCCTCAAATCGAATCGCTGCCAGCTCAGGTTTTTGTCTCGAGCAAGCCCATCCTAAAATTGCCTCACCTTGAAAACAGCTCTACCTGACATAATCCTTAACTCTTAGGATCTGAATGGTGCCAAGCTGCATCATTTACTTCACTACTGGATTCGCCGTTCTTTTATTTTAAGAAGAATAGATCAAATTTCATTCACTTAAGTTTGGCAGAGACACAAAGATATTTAATTTATGACAAACTCTTCAGACAAAAAATATTTTAGCCTATATTTCTTTTTCAGATTGGAGAATGACAACCCCTGCAGAGCTAAATTTGTTTTCCTTCATCACTATGGGAACCACATACGTACATGCAGCTGAATCCATAAAGCCACAGTAGCTTAAGAAAAACTTTTTTTTTGGCTGGTGTGATTGGTCTGAAATGTAGAGTTGGGTAAAAATAAATTCAGGAATCATAGGAACTATAGCATCTGCATGGGAGTAACTTCTTTGTATTATTAGTGCAGTGGCATGCTGAGCTATGGCTCTGTAGTGGTTATGCAACTTTTCCTTTGTACATCAGTGTCCAGAGGAGCAGTCGGGGGCTGGGGTGGTGGGGGGTTGCGATGGTTGGGGTGTATGGGTGGGTGGGACTCAGCTGTCAGCTGCACTGATTGGAAATCTGAAAAATGACAATGTGACCCTGATTGGCTTTAAAGAGGAAAGCCCACCTTCACTGACTGGCAGCTTTTGGTCTGTTTGTCATAATTCAGAGTGCAAGGGGAGGCATGTTTTTTTTTTCCTCCAGGTACAGAATGTGAAGCAAACAAGCAAACAAACCCAACAAAATGACTTGGGTGGTTGGACTGTGGAATTTGTGATGCATTTGTTTTGCAAACAGGTCTGTCACCCTGCACTGTAATCGGTATTTACACAGTAGTGTTGCGGGATCTTCTTAGCAGGAAGTCAATAGCAGGTAGCTCTGACTGATGTTCATTGATTGAGGGTAGAGCTCCAAGCTTCCAGAGCATTTGAAGGGAAGCATGCCGGATTCTCCACTGGACTGCTCTGTTCACCCAGAACAACGAGACACATTGCTGCACAATTGTTCTACGCCACATCGGGCCGCCATGCAGACACTCATTAGCATACATGTTCATGCACAAACGCTTGAACCCTTATATGTGTCAGAAGACATAAGATGTGTCTAATGGTAATGAACCTATGAAAATCACAAAAAGTTAACCCTACTAAAAAGGGGTTACCTTATCACTCGCTTGAGCAATCAGGATACAGCTTTGGCTAGGTGCTTTCAGTATTCTCTATTAAAAAGAGAGCCAGTTTCTGCCTCTCTCACTGCACACATCCATATAAAACATTGGCTTGTACTTAAGGGAGGGGTCTATTCATGATGATGATGGTTTGTGGTGTGGTCTGTATTGAAGACCAGCTGTAGGAAATGAAGGACCTCTGACTCTTTCAGTCACCCCCTCCCCCCCCTCCCGCAGAGCGTAAATGTGTGCTGACATCGAGTGCTGATGCGGCTCTCGAATGCCTTTCGGTGTGCGGCGCTGTCACCCAGGAGCACGATCAATCAGAAATGGATGTGGAATATCTGGGGGCGCACCATACCACGTCCCCGTCTGCAATCACCCAAATCAGGCCAATCTCACGGGTTGTCAAAAGGTTTTGATTTCCCGCTCAAAAAACAAAGTCTAAATGCTGAAGCAGTGGCCTGCGGATCGATCCTCGCTCCCTGGGAGAGCTAAAGGCCTCGTTACACGACTGCACTGGGATTGGAAGATTCTGGACCCTTCGGCCGGTTCACAATAGAAAAAAAAACTAACAATCCAGGCCTCAATCTAGAATCAAAGGAAAATCACAAAGGCTTCTATTAGCTGCTTTCAGCCTGCCTCTGAGTTTAATGGACCATAAAAAAGAAACATGAGTCTAGCATACTACAGATTCAACGTGACAGAAAAATCAAGAAAGATAAATCGTTTGCATGATTGATCTTAGAACTCGCATCGATCTTGTCAGTCAGAGTTTGTCTCAGCTGGGCTTAGGGCCTGCCGCCCTCACCTCCAGTTCCTCACCCCCCACCTCCTGGTGTTCATTCCAACTATAATTGCAACTCAGTCGATCAAATCAATCAATAATTGTCATATTATTCACTTAAACCAAACTATGTGTAAAAAAAAGAGTTCAAAGACAAAGAAAATGGCAAAACCTTCATAGTGTGAATAATATGGAGGAACTTCAACAAATTTTCAACAACATTCATTGGTCAAGTGTTTGGCTATAACAAAGACCAGCAGACATGGGGAGAGGGGTAGTGTAGGTGGGTTGATTCTGCACTGAGAATTACAGCACCTAAGCAAGGTTTTAGATGAGGCTACTTCTCTCAGTCCTGCACTGACTGAAGCAGACACCAGCAGGACATTTGGTCTCAAGTCTCAGGAGTGGTTCCTACCTGCGTCGCAAGGCTGGAGCCCTCGATCACGGTGACCCGGTTAGCGCAGCTGGCCCAGACAGAGTCCTCCAGTGCCAGAAGGGTACGGACGGGCTGGGAGCCCACATCCACCCGTCTGCAAGACTCAGGGTCCCACAGCTCCTCTGCAAATGAAACAAAGGGAAAAACACCAGCACTTTTTTGAGCTTATATTTCACAAATAGAGGGTTCACCCCAAAACAATGAACAACACATCGTGTTTTTGTTTTCCATTGTCCCTTACCCTAATGTCATATATTTTCAAATCAGGGACAAATTCTAAGCACGGTTTAAAGGGCACCGTACTGCAGTCTGAATAACTGACAGTGACTTACCGGTTCTTCAAATCCCCTGAAGTCAATATGTATTTTAAAATGAACTCCAAAGAAGCAGGCACACAAAGGGAGTAGGCATTTACTGTACCAGGCAGATTTACATAATGTGGTATACTGCGTCTACTCAAAATACCTTTGCCTGGGTGTTAACAAACCTTTCATTTTCTGAGGTCATTACTATGTTTATTACTTTTTTATTTGAATGAATTATATGTATTTTGATCATCCCGTCAGAAAATTAAAGGTGACCCTTTGTGTTTGGTGTTAATTACCGGGTGCATGTTGTGCCAACGATGCAATGCCTTGAGACGCACTGCATAAACTTTCTCCGGTGCAGTGTGTTAATGAATCAACATCAGAGAACGAGGTGCGCCGAGCCCTTAATTAACATTTGGAGTTGTTTACTTCTGCTTTTGAAACATTAATAGCATCACAATGCCCTGTGTGATTTGCCTGTGTTAATTTAAATTTCGTCACACTTTCCTCCTTTTCATGCAGTGGAAACTTCCTTTGAGCAGCTCTTCAATGGCGCTATATAAACGCACTCCGGAAGGTGGGTGGGCAGCGGAGATAGGCTTTGGGTCGGATACAATAAGCATTCTCAGCTGCGGCATTAAAACTTTAATAAAAACATATAAAGCATTATGCATTATACAAACTCTATTATAACATATATTCATATGGAGTTTCATTCAAAATATTTCTCTGCTCCTGGGTGCTGTTTTCCCGTTGGCCCTCACCTCCATCCTTACGGCTGTACACCATCACTGTTCCATCTCTCAGCCCCGCGAACAAGAAGTTGGCAGAATGTTTCAGGCACAGAACAGGACACCCCTCAGGGTTACGGAAGGTCAGCAGGCACTGGGCGGCGGTGTCCACACTGCCGTAAACAAGGATGCTAGGAAACGGGAAGAACATTGGGAGAGATGGAGCAACTGTCAAATCTGAACTCGTGAGCCTTGATAAAACTGCACACGGTGTGACAGAAAAGGTTTACTTCAAAGTCAAATCTAACTTAGTACTCAAAACAGACTCTTCAAAAGTTGTATAAGAGGCATGCTGCTCTATTCAACCATTTCATCGCACTGAATCCCTCCTTATTTGCTTGAGTCTTCTCTTATTATACTGCAGCTGATATACACATTTAAAGGAAGGGGGGATGTCAAGTAAATTTGAAATGTTGGGAGTGTATTCAATTTTTCTGTGAATTTAATAGAACCTGGACAACTGTGTAACAAAGCTTCCCTCCTTAACAAGGTGCATAGATCTGAAAAATTGTGATGCAAACCAAGGTAAAGTGGACTTGATCTATCAAGGGCGACAGGATGCAATATTAACTTTGATTGTGTTTCACACAGATTTGGAGAGGCACAGTCTCTTTGCCTATGGGCCCCACAGGATCGGCTGTGAATTGTAAATTCACATTTTGTGAGCTGAATTAATGAAATCTCAGTGGCAATTCCCTTCATTCCTTTCATCCAAATTTCTCCTATACCGCATCCTTATATGGACATTGCATTTTAATTGACAAAAACATCCAGAGACTGATTATCATAATCTTTACAGAGAGGTCACATGTACTCCTAAATTTTATGGTGTTATAATCGTCTGGGGACTCGGGAGACTGTAAGGAAGCAGGAATTACATTTGTCTGTTAGTGCTGTTTCTTGTTATTAGGCCTAATGAGTTGTTGGCTGGTAGAGAGCAAATATGTGTATGTGTGTATGTCCCTTTTCTGTGCAAATGTACAAACTAAGCTTCATCTGAGACTTAAGTATCCTGTATTAGAAGTGCGTAATACGAGTATCACGAGGCATATTGAGTATATTTTGTGGCAGCACCTCATGTCAGGCACTCATTTTCAGATTGGGATTGTAAAATGTGATATTTTCTTTTGCAGTCTCACCTGCCATCCTGTAGCCCCACGCAGATGGTGTTGCCCACCCGAGTCAGGCTGTCTCTGACCCCGCCCTCGGCGTCATCTGACAGACTGGGCTCCGATACATACTCCAGACACAGCACCGGCGCCCCCACCTGGAAGGACTTGACAGCACGGGGTGTGGGTCTGTTGAGAGAGAAGATGTCCACCTGCCCTTGCGTGGCATCTCCTCCACTGGCCACCTATACAGATGAGGAACAAAGGCTAAAGGTCAAAGGTCACAGATGACACAGGAAGAAAATCCACTCCACTCTTTTGCATCCCAGAAAATGGCCGCGAGAAAGTTGGCTGTTATATTTATTTGAGATTTAGAGTCTGTTATTTGCAGCCTTGACCCGATTTAATTTTAAATTCCAGAGAAAATGTTTTTTTGAAGAATTATGTTTAAGAAAACTCTTATGTATTTATTCCTCACTTAAGATTTTAAAGCCTGTCAGCAAGTTAGGTTTAGGTAGATTAAAAAAGAGAAAAGTATCCCCATGAATCCATCCTTTCCAAACTTTAAAATATCTCTGAAATTAAAAGACAGCTAGTCATAAGAGATTCAAAGTGTCATCTCTAACCTCAAACACTTTTTGTGTACTCAAAGGCTTTTTCATCAGAGAAGTAAGAAAAGCAAAAAAAAAAAAAAGGCTTGCTGTCTTTTTCTGTTTGGGTTTTTTTTTTTTGAAGTTATGATTAAGATATGATTCATAATAATGCTTGAGTCAGAGATCAATCTGAGAGGGGGTCAATCCCCAGCATTCCTAACTGCTGACAGTCCACACACCAGCTTCAGAGCTACCAGAATGCACTGCAACCCCTCGCTATCGCCAAAGCAGCGTAACAGATCCCAGAAAGGAGAATTCATATGGACTCGGGGCATAAAAGTTCAATAATAATAATCTGAATTGTATTGTGGAAAATTTCCATTTTGCTCTCTTTCTTATCCTCATCCTCCTACTCTGATTGAAGATCACAAAATTATTTATTTATTTGGCAGATGCTCCTGTCCTGGGTACTCAAAATAAATTCAGCAAATCCCCCGTGGAAAAAAAGCAAACTAATACCAGTCCCATGAACGTCATCAAATTTTGTCCCTAAGGTTGCTCTGCACTGAGCCGCCCTATATGAATGTCCAGATGAGGGCTTGTCAGTGTAAGGGCAGTTCTGTTATCCCCACAAATCACACTGCAACATGGCGGCCCATTTAAAAGTATGGCCAGAGTCGAGGTACCATCACTGAATAGTAAATATCTGAATATTAAACATCTCATGAACCAATATAAGATGATTCAGTTTTTGAGATCTAATTCAGAATCAATTATTAATTCCAGTTAATGTTTGTAACCTCCAGTAAAGCTTCCTTTTCATGCTCATGAATCATTTTCCTTACCATTGAATGACCGTTGAAGGTGGACGAGGGGTACACAAGTCATACAGCAAGACCTTGAACACATTAGTTTGGATTCATTCAACATTTTGACACTCATTTGAAACACTATACTGTGTTTTATCTATTTTTGTATTTTTTTCTTTATAAGTGAGCTCATCCAAGCAGTCAAAAAAATTGAACTTGTTTTATCGTGGTTCAAAGGTGCAGACTTATGTCAATTGAATTCAAGCCATAGTTAATTGATACAGTTTTTATCTCTGCGACTCGCAAAGTTCAGGTTTTTTAAGAAGTTCTGAGCACCAAATAACCATTTGAAAATATTTCTTTTTAAGCACTTCCACAGCACAACTTTCCATGTTGAAATGTGTTCCAGCTTGCAATTTTTTAATGCTTATTAAAAATGTGTTATTGACCTTGACACAATAATGAACATGAGGTAAGTATCCAATAAAAGGAATGAAGGTATGGAAGGTTTTCAGCTTTACACAACCAAACGAGTGTTGTTTGGCTAGCAGGAATAAGCAAAACACTTACATGTGTTTGATAATCATTTTCAACCTGTTTCTGTTTTGTTCAATTAACAATTATGCTAATTCAAATTAGCATCAGATTCTTGATTCCAACGGATTGGTTTTTAATTTATTGCATCTAATGTGGTAGGCTCTGTCTGTGTGCATATGTGGAATCATTTTAGTTGTTAAAAAAAGTTAATTTAAATCCCAATTTCCAGTCCCTTTGATGTGATCATATTATATCATATTACACTCACTCTCTCTCTCACTCCCTCTCTCTCTCTCTCTCTCTCTCCCTCTCTCTCTGTTATGATAAAGGTTTAATATAAAACACACAAAACTTATGTAATGTATGCAATTATACAAATAGAACCCAGCTGTTGGTGCATAATCCTGACTAAAATTGACATTATTGTTAATCACAAAAAAACATGTTGACGATTATTGTCCATTCAAAATCAAAGCTCTCGGCCCCTCTCCATTTTGGGCTCCCCAGCCGCCACAGACACCAGCCTTTTCATTTCCATTATTTGTTCAGTCTGCCGGTCTGCCAGCGATGGTGTCCCTAGACACCGCGAGACGCACGTCCTCCCGATGTGCGGAGACAAGGTGAGAACAGACCTAATCAGATGGAATGGGTTAATCTTAGTGCTCATCCCCCTAAAAACGTCCAGAACTCCAGCGGGCTCAAAGCAGCCCCTCCTCAGACACATATACACTCGTACATTCCATCGCAAGCTAAATTGCAATCCTTGAAATCCACAGACAAACCCCAACAGGCAGGGCTACACAATGAGAACTCATTTGGAGGAACTCTCGCCTCTCGCCAAGGCCAGACTTGTTTGCCGCTGGAGACTTAGACGCTGCTTGTTTCTTTTCAGGAAGACGGTGACAATCCCCCCCCCACCCCCAGAGTAAATGGGATGACGTTCTTCCTGAATCCGAACCAGGTAGAGTGCCAGACGGAAGAATTTGTAAAATACCGTTGAGCTATACAGAGGACATCGCTCCTGGAAACATGTAAACTGGGATATTTTCCCTCCCTCCGACGCACTTAGACGCAGCACTTACGTGTTCACTTCTCAGAAAAAGCAGGGCTCTTTCACGAATTCCCAGTCATTGGTAAACTTCAGAGGAAATGAAAAGGCAATCAGCAAGTAACATGCAGACTGAATGAATTATGCAATGTCCTATACTAGTAGCGAGACTGTGAAGAAGCGTGGAAGGCCTCTCACAAGAATCTTTATGCGGACCGGATCACAATATCTGATATTGCTTTAATGGTCACCTCACTGGCTGATCTGTGGTAAAACTGGATGCAAGCACAGGACAGCAAGACCTGTAAAATTATAAAGAACTTCACATGATCGCATATGACATGGAGGATGATTTAAGAATAAGCACGGTGAAGAACAGAGAGATTTCTCCAAATACAAAAAGAGGACATGGGGATTTCTGGGAGTACATCATGGAATCATGTATTAGTGTTTGGTTTTGGTTAGGTCAGTTATACACTTGCCATTATCATACCAGTTTATTTGCAGAAGCTTAAAAAAGTTAGAGTGACAAATTTAATTTGCTCAAATATACCTTTCTTCCTAATCCCAAGTATATCTTTTAAATCCTATTGAAAATAAAAATCAATTCAAAGTCTTTGAACTTTTTGGAGCACCTGAAATGCTGAAAAATATATATATATATGAATTAATTTCTTTATTTTCAGAAAGGGGCTTAAACTGGATTTATCAACCTGGTATTGCAATACAGGATTACTTTATAAACTGAATTTTGTAGCTAACAAGGAGGAAGAAATAAAATACATTTATAGATGAACAGCAGGACTTCCATAGGCTTTTTGCCCTCTTCCTTCATAAATCCAGCTGAATTCTGGTAAAGTCCAGGGATTGACATGCCCTCGTCTGCCAGAATAATTTTCTCCACTCTTCACAAAACCCCTCTGTGGAGCTACTTCTCCGACCCCGTGGTATATCATGCATTATAAAGGTCCAGCACTACAACGCCAGCAGGCAGTGTCGACTAGGGCAACGGATTCTGTTGAAACATCCCAGAATCCTTTGTGCAGCAGATCTGTGGTGTAGACTGGGAACATGCTGAACTTACCCAGAGGTAGCCCTGGGGCAGGGAGGTACTGGCCGCTGAGAACCCAAGCAGAGCGCATTGGACCGGGTTGTGAAGAGCTGCTTCCAGCTAAAAGAGGCAAAACAAACATTCAATTAACTACTGGCAGAGTCTTGGAGAAACCCTCTGTGGTAACACATCTGCTGTTCTGTCAAACTGACTGCTGATTTTCCCTCATACAGATGGACAGGTATGGCACTTTGAACCCTGGTGCATAACTATTGGCCTCTAGGTGATTTCAGATGTGGCCGTTGGTCACTGAGACTAGGTGGTGACCCATTAGATAACTGTCCACTATTCTCCTATATCTGGATCACCTACAGTGCAGAAGTTATGCAGGTTGACTAACTGAATCATAAGATTATTAGTCTTACTCTACCTGGCAAATACCATGATTTTATCATTAGAGGATAAACTTTATAAAACTTCCACTGTCCACAAGTTTTCTCTCAAAAGAAAACCCCCCATCAGCCACAAGTCTGACACAGATTCCTTAAATCAATATTACTGTAAATACACAAAATTATTCTTTTGACAGCACTCCTTTTGATACATAGTTTTATTTGTTGCAGTCTGATTCGATGCCTTCGATTACACACAAGTGTTCAAAGGCTCTGAGTAAGTGGTAAAAATTGATGGCCCTTGCCTCTGCATTTTCACTCGATGCCAAACTGTGCTGGTAGCACAAATAAGATGTATCCATCTTTAAAGCCAGTTTTATGGCCTCAAATAGTCTGTATCTTAACTTAGAAATTATTCTTGGGAATAGCTGAAAAATTAGGAATATTTGAAGGGAGGTTGTTTTTTCATTGAGGGTTTATGAGAAAAGCACAATGGTCTGACGTTTATTGTGCTTCTGCTCATTGAATTTCCAGCTGTTGGAGTTATACGGCAGTGAAAATGTTCTTTGCCCTGCTATCCTTGCTAAAGAGGGAAATGAGCTGGATCCTATTGGGAGAGACTGTCCTGATGGCCAGGCAACCGTTTAGCATTTGGGCTTGACATAAATATCATTTGAATGATAAAATCTGTGAGATCCACCCCTACCCTTTGGGTCATGCATATTTGCATGGCCTCCAGACAAAGACTCCGGATTTTGCCGGCGGATCCGTCGATGCCTTTATAGCTACCACGCCCGTACTGGCACCTGGAATTGGAATGCATGAAAGCCGTCTGCCTCTCAGAATTGGCCGAGCTCCGCGGGAAGAAAA
Source organism: Albula goreensis (assembly GCA_022829145.1). NCBI lineage: Eukaryota > Metazoa > Chordata > Actinopteri > Albuliformes > Albulidae > Albula > Albula goreensis. The sequence goes on from CM040752.1 coordinate 12,511,939, forward strand.
AAATGAAATCAGCCGAAAGAGAAACGGCAGGGATTATGGGAACTCGGAAGCTTTAGCAAGTGGCTGAACCTAAGGAGCTTACCCTCTGATACTCAGATCGCAGTGGGGCTCCAAAAGGGGACACGCAATATGAAAAGGGGGAAATTGGAGCTGGGGATGTTATGAAGGTAGAGGAAAGGTGCCAGACCGAGTCTTCCAGTTGCAGACAGGCACATACTAGCACTACCTGCTGTGTCATAATGACAACGTGGCTGTCTGGCCCTTTCCCGCCGTTTTCTGGCCACGCCCTAAGCATCGGACCGACGGTACAGGAACAGTCAGGGGATGCATTTGGCTAAGGAGTGCGCAGTTTGGCAGATGGACAACTGTTTGCCGGTGGCGGCGGCAGAGTATCTTTTAACGTTGCCCATGTGCAAAGCGAGCATCAATCACCGATAATTTATTACATCCGTTGCCCAGTGCCTCCCAGCCTCCTGCGATGCATGCGTAAACACAAACATGAGTGAAAACAATACCAGCCAGATCATTATACCGGCCCATCTGTCCAGCAAGAGGGCTCTGTTCAACATGCCCTTCCCCCTACCCTCTTTTACTCTAAATTCACTAAGCAGATGCCTTCCTCTGTCTTTCTCTCCATTTGTTTTTCCCCTTCATCCCTCTTGCGTGATCAGATTTCTTTCTTTTATTTTTCCCTCCCTGACTTTTGCCTTCTCTCTCACTTATTCCAATTTCTGGCTCTCATTTACAAATTCATTCCTTTACAGCCAAAAAAAAATGTGTCTTGTAAACTTGTAATGGATTGACTGAAGCCATTGTTTGAAGCAAGTCGATACCATGCAGGTTTGAAGGGAACCCCTGTCTGTGAGCTCACAAGTTTGGGGGCGGTTTCGTGCGCAATCTGTGGGTTTTAATGAATTGCTGCAAGACCCCTATGCTCAGACTGCACAGTCTGTTTCCACAGGTGCCTGTGGTCCTGCTCTTCTGCAGCTCAGCATGGGGGGCTGGGGGTGGAGGGGGGTAGGGGGAGTCCATGTGAAGATAAATGTCCACAGCGGCATCACACCACATGCAAGCGGAAAGCTAGCAACAGGTCAGTTTCATAATGACTAATGTCAGTAGCTATAATTCAAAGACTGACTCATGACAGAAAACACCTGTGGTCAATATTACATTAGTTGCTTTGGGATGTGCATGACCTAACTGGGCACCTTTGTTCACCTTTGAATTTAAATACGAATATTTTATTTTGGACTGTCCTAGTCACATTAATAGTACAAAGCAGTATTACATTATGCTAGTTTGGTTTCACAACAGTTGTAGTCAGTAATATTATATCCATTATGTGTGATATCAAAGTCAAATTTTACCAAATATAGTAGATAATAGAAATAATAATAAAAATAGAGGAAAAACTGATATGGAAATCAGACTGCTGGTTTTCCCATATTCAGGAAATCAGACTGCCGGTTTTCCCATATTCAGGAAAAACTCAACATGAAAATCTCATAACAGGAATAATCTTAATGAGTAGTTTAATTCATGTCATAAATATGTTATTTAAAAGACTGGATTATGTACTCAGATTACATAAAAATAAAATGTAACGTCCAAAAAGCATTACATCTTTTCCCAGACACATGTCAAATACAACAAATTCTATTTCAATTTTAACACCTCGTCATTTGTCAAACAAAGAGTGGTAATGAGCCAAATCTGCATTATGTTGCAATGTGTCCATTTTGATTGTCAAAACGATACCTTAACTACGCAAACTGCTGGTTGGAACAAAAACCAGCATACACAGCAGTACCCCAGGACTGAGGCTGAGAACCCCTGGATTGTGTAACTGTTCTTAAGCAATCCAGTGGGTTCATGTTATCAGTTGTGTTTCTGGTGATGCAATTTCTAATCAGCACCTGATTGCATTACTCTACTTACTATTCAATTATAGTAATCTGCCAAACTCAGACTAAGAAGTATCACATGTATCGCCAGATGTGGATGTGACTGGTCAAGGGCATGGAATCTTCTTTTGCCAGCCAAAATCACAATCACACTGCTGGTGGTTACATTGACATTTCAGCTAACATGGTAGGCAGGAGTTCCCACCACATTACTCGCCTGCTGCAAGGTAGCTCACCTGCAGCCTACAGTACATTGATTTCTCTCATGGTATCAAGGGGTTTTTCACATAAAGCACATACATCAACATTCAGCAGCATTGCAGTCATATGGGGGTTTTTTATGGCAGTCGTTCAAAATCTGACACAGCAGAAAATGCCGTCTAGACACCAAATTCAAGTAATGTAATGCATTTTTTTTTTTACCCTCAACCAACAAACGTCAGCCATCGTATACTTTCAGCCTGAAAAGATTGAGAGACCAGACACACAGGTGATCAAATTAAAGTGAGATTTGTACAGGCTCTGCGAGGGTGCTCGCACAGCTGCTCGTCTCTGACTCGCTGGCCCCATGGCCTGCTTTGGTCCCTTCCTCTGGGAGTACACACTTATATAGCTGCTCCAAGCACCGATTTCTTTCTCTAGACTGAGACGAGCGCATTATTAGAAACACCAGTAAATAATCGCACTCGGCGCAATGCACGGAATGGTTTGAGGACTGAACGGTCCTCATTAAATTAATTCCATGTGATTACTATTATGACTATTGTCATAATTATAATTAGTATTAATTAAAGGTGGAAGCCTTTGAAGTTACTAGCCCCACCATTAAGCCCATTTATCATGTGCTTCATTATAGGTGACGAGATTAACAGGTAAGTTAGTTTGAGCTGCTAAATGCACAACTGTGGTAATTGTTGGCAGGCCATAGGTTGTTCATTCTGCACGAGAACCTTTCATCCATAACCAAATGAAGCTGTCAGCGATCGACCCTTCAGCACAGGCAGCACCGTTGATGCCCCAGGCTGTGCATCGACTGTGCCGAAAATGCATTACGTTGCAATCTGAGCCACGGCTCGCAATAGGAGCAAAAGTTACATGTCTCAACGATGTTCGCTTTGTGACCCCACGGTTAATGGACCGGTTCCGGCAGTCATCATCAAAAGCTGCACTTTAACAACAGCTTTGTGTGCTTCCATCTGTCTTCTACTGATTACACCCACTAATGTCTTGTGAAACGTTTCCGCAAACCCAATGTGCACTGGTTTTCCGTCAGTTTTTTTTTCCTTGTTACGCAGAGCAGTTGCTGTGGTAGCATTTAAACCTAACACACAACATAATTATATAAACGGGCGCTCCCCGCTGTTCCTCAGATCGCTGGCGTTTTTTAATAGCTCTGTTTTCAGCCATCAAAGCTCCGCCTGCCTTTGAAGCTCGAGTAGCCAATGGCAGGAGCATGGAGTTCGGCAACAATCCCTCACAATCCTTCACTTAAGATTGATCCAGTCACTTCATTAGCATGGCCCACAGTGATGTTGCACTAAAACACTACAACATGCAGATGGCGGAACGCAGTGTTATGATCCAGTTGAAAGAAGCCACCACTTCAGCTGGATCAGAATGAAGCAAATAGCCTGGTGATGGTGCTCAGTGCTGCTGGAAAAGGATAACTTTGATTACAAACTGCAGCTTTTGTTGAGGAGAACATACCAATGTACAGTTCTTTTTTTACATAATTTTTCTTTCTATGATGGCCCTTGCCTCTACATTTTAACCTTTTCTTGTATTTTCCTCAAAGGCATTGGCTGTACTAGGATCCTTGAATTAAGTCTCTTCTTTGACTGCTTCTCATCACAAGGCTCATTATAACTGCTCAAGGAAGCAGCATGTTTTTAGAATGATAGACAGAAATGATGGTGTATTTCTGGTAATGACCAGGTAGAAAGTGATTCAGAGTCTTAGGCTGGTGGATGGTGGAAGTTGCCCAGGTAGATGGAGGGGTGTTCAGAACTGAGACACTCTAATCAGCCATGTGCTTGGTATTCCACAGCATACTCGGATTAGTGGTGGAAAACTGACTGGATTAGTTAATGGGAATTCAATAAATGCAAGTAGGAGAGGATGTGAAAGGTGTCACTTTGGACCAACTGGAACGATGCGGGAGACGGAAAGGGCAAAGCAAGCCCCGAGAGCAGTATAACAAAACATATGAATGATATAAAGGTCATGATCTATGCATTTCCAGGTGTTCAGCTTAATCACCAGTTAATAGATAAAGGGATCATTGTATTGCCTTGATTGTCTTCCTCTGTTCTTTGTTTTATTAATCCCTCTGAAGAATATCCCCTGTGAAGTATCATGTGACACCCCTTCTTTAAATTGCACATAGATAAAGACTGATTTATTGGTCCTGTGATCATACTGTTCAGAAAAAGGGACCATTTCCTTGCTTTCTGGAAGTAGTTTACACTTGGTGCCGGTCTGCTGATCACCATTTAAAATCCAGCAGCAATTATTTTCTATCATTATTGAATGGCATTTTAGAAAGAAGGACAGAGAATGGCATATACCAGACCATGCAGTCCACATGCTAAACATAGAATCTTACCATTTAAATAGGAAAAAATGTTATTAATTATCTGTTTAGGTAGTATTATTGGTTGCATTTATATGGCATCATTTTTATGACTATGGTGCACTTTACACCAAATTACAGTAAGGGAGGGGGGGGTGCTGGCAATCCCCACAAAACAAACAGGTATGGTTTATTCTCTAATATAACTTGGCTTATTAGATAACTCATGTCTGATACTGTAGCGTGCGGCTCCCATGATGCCGTGCATGCAAACACTCAGTCATCCTTGAATCTTTTTTATAACGTCCTTTGCACTGGCATTTGACTAGCACTGTGCATATTTTTAGACCTAGTGAGGAGCCCAACAATGGTACACCGCTGCTTTACAGCATTCCGATTTAGCTCGTTTTACTCTGGCCTGAACCGATGAGATGAACCGGGTGACAAGCCAGGATTTGGTTGGGCCACACGCCTGGCTCACGGCACTGGAGGGTGCTTGGCCCAGACGCAGCGGCAATGGCAGCCCGAGCCTGCCGACCACGGAAACGGAGCCACGTGCCCACCTTCAGCACAACAGAACAGTGGGATGTCTGGCCGTTGACTGGCGGCTTAAATTGTCCTGCTCAGATAACGGGGACAGCAACAAAAGACCCCTTATCCCTTGACTGTGCCAGAAACATGAGTGCTCTACCTGCAGGGATGTGATCCAGAGATCTTTCTACAGCAGATCCTGTACCCAGTTCAATTACCGGCTCTACCCAGCACATCGTAGTCCTCGGCTGTGGGGATAGTATGACTCATGGCCTTGCATATTTTTGTAATCAATAATCATTGAACTATCTTTTTTCTTTTTTCTAATGGTGCATTTTTTAAAAAAATCCTTGTCTCTCGTGGAGGCTGGCTGTGGTCTGTGTTGTTTGTAAAAGCAGAGAAAAGACTGACAATGTAATTAATGGAAATGAACAAAAGGAGAGGACATGTAAACAAAAGGAGTTTGGCAGAGGCAGAGAGTATGGCAACAGAGATATCAGGCAGAATGTGGACATTTAAAAAAAAAAATGCAGTCCTCTATCCTTCGGTGGGAGTGGGCTTAAAGCCTGATTGACCAAAGGAAAAAGAATTCAGCTGCTGTTATGCTTATGCTACAGCACAACATTACGTATGTGTGCATAACCCCACCATCTCAAGAATGTATAGAATGGAACCACATGGCTGAAGCTTAGAGTACATAAACATGGGCAGAAGAGGTCATTTTCCTTCTTCCACAGCACTTCCTGCTCAGCTTATTATCGCCACTACAGACTTGCTCTATTTGACTTGTCAGAGCAGGGTGAAGAGTACTTCCTGTAATTATCACGTAACTGTCAAAAGGACAGATCGGCCTCCGCAAATGACCACACCGCAGTAGGCAGGCAGGCAGGCAGGCATTGCGACACTAACAGCTGCGCCATACAAACACAAAGGACACACTGCCCTCTACTGACTGGAAGAGTGAATTGGAGGAGGAAGTGAGCTGAGGACTGAAGATTCTTAAATCTAAAAACAAGAGGCTCAGCTCCTCACAGTCATTTCAAACTACTTTCCATCTACACTTTCGCCTAATAAGGTATTACTCAGAAGGGGAAGTGGCTGTGCAAGTCCCACAAGCTGATTAAAATGATGATTGGCAATGTGAAGTGCTGTCACACTAAGAATTGTGAAGAAACTGGGCGTAAAACCAGAAGGTCTCAAGTTCAGTTCTCTTATGGGACCCTACTGACATACCCTCCAGCAAAGTACTTAACCTGGATTGCTTTAGTGATATTTAATATCCCTCAGCATAAATGGATAATACAGGAAAAATAATCTGTCTAAGTCCTCCCTGGATGTGGACATCTACCAAGCAAGTAAAAGCCGTTTATTTTGTTTTATCATAAAGGTTTGTCAAATCATAACCAATCAAATATTCAAAACCAAACTAATTTCATAGCTGATACATCTCCCTTTATTATTATGTACACCTTAATCCAATTACGCGGCAATGCCATAGCAAATCAACATTCACCTCTAGAGTCATTGGCAGATTAAAAAAAGAGAGAAAATAAAAAACCCTCTTATGTCTAGAGGACAGATCAAAGTCTCCCAGAATTATAGGGACATGTGCAACGACTCATTACTCAGGACGGGGCTCACTCTGCAAGATAAGGGGGCGCAGCGGGACTCCCACCACTGTTTTAATAACCTTGATGACATCACGATCGGCTTCTATCCCGCTGCCAAGACGCTTTAATGTAGGAAAATCCAGGTCAAGTCCCAGAGGTGAGTGACTCCATTATCTGTCGCGGGGGTTTTAGACTGCTACTAAAAAAAAAAAAAAAAAAAAAAGAAAAGAAAAATCAGAGAATCAGGACTCCCCACAAATTGCTCTGGTGTTTGTTTTTGGGGAAGAGGCTCGGAGGAGGTTGACAGATGAGTCTGTCTGGAAAGAGGCGGAGATTTCGGTGGCCCCGCTTCACCTCCCACTCCCGTGCCCTCCGCCGGGTGCCGCCAGCTGCAAAGCGCGTGCCGCCCTTCCAGGAAAGAGTCTGGCGCGCCTGCTTATCTTCCATCAGACCGCATTACGCCACTTCGATATGCTTGAAATATTTCTCCTTGGTTGAGGCGCGTGTTTACGACCCCTCCAGAGAAAATGAGGAGGTGTGCTGACTTACAGGAAAATCTAGATTGCCATGCAGATTCAGCAGTGGCGTGCTGCTTAGAGGAAGAGAGAAACATCTGTTTTTTTTTTTTTGTTTTTTTTTCCTCCATCGGACTCCAAATTCCTGCATTGCCACTGGTCATCGCCACTCTTGCAGTTTGAAACCAAGGAGATTGTGTGGGTTGGTTACATTTGCAACAAACATAGCAGTTTGCTGAGAATGCATGAGCTCGGCAGCAGATTTGGGCGAAGGCAGTGTAAGGATAATCACAGGCTGACTATGTTTAGAGTTTACCGTTAATCCTCAAACTTGAGACAGCAATCAGTGGGGTGTTAGGACCAAAGAAGAAAGGGTAGTCAGAGGAGGAAGATTGATGCGTTCCCTCATGTGCCGTAATCCACCTTCCCAGAATTCCCATTCACCCGTGGGATGCTTGTGAACCCCTGGCAATAAACCACAAATAAGTCAGCTGGAGCTTTGGCAATGACAATGAGTTTGTGGGGTAATTAGCGAAGAAGGGACAGATTGGAGTTTAAGAAATGAAGACCTCTTTAATCTATCCTGTCTTAGTTCTGGAGGGTCTTCTGAGACCTGGAAAGGCTACGGCTTTAACAACCAGTGGAGCAAAGCCTGGATAAATACACTGAAACAGGGCCGAGGGAAAAGATAAGTGTTTCCCAAAGTGAATGTGGGCGCATTCGCTCCCTGCTGTTTGTTTGTGTGTGCCAGAGGGATATTTCTGTATCAGAGGAGAGGGAACACATTAGCCCAGGGGAAGTGTACTGGGGGGATCTTTTTTTTGGCCAAGCAGTGTCATCTACTAACTAACCTGTCGTTTTTCTGTTTTTTTTTTTCGGTCAGATTTTCCTTCCTTCAAGGCCTATAGTATACATCAGTATGCTGTGATGATATCTGTGTCAGATTGTCTTCCCAGCAGCTTAAGCACAAGCTCAGCCTCCCTGAGCTGGCCAGAGCATCCCGGCCAAGCTCAATGCACAACGGTCCAGGAGCTTTGCCGTCTCGCTGGAAAATGATCGTGCCGACCTCTGACTGGAGGCTGCCAAAGGCCTTTGAGTGACTGTTTGACAGCGTGTTTGCTTTCTCCCAGGACGTCCGGAGGCTGCTCTGCACCTGCTGCTCCTCCTGCTCGGTGTGCCATGGATCTACAATCCCTTTCCTACCTGCCTGCCTCACGCGGGCTCTGGCCCATGTGCTGCTTCTGCTGAGAGACCTGCTGCCTCAGGGCTGGCCTCCCCTGCCAGATCTGTCCGACACCCACCAAAGTTCACTGCTCCTCACAGTAATGCGAAATTTCACTGTTCATCCAAACCATACAAAGGTAAAGCCCACTGCTCAACACTTCGGACTGGCAAAGTCATAGAAAGACTTAATTATAAAAGTAGACAATGTTTCCTAAATGTGATGTAATAATAATAATAATAATAAATAGTGGATCCAATGTATTTCCCAACCCTGACATCTTCACTTCAAAGGGCTGGTGATTGAATCCCTGTAAGGATTAAAAAGCACCTACTTTGATATATGGAGGAGTTTGTGAATCCTTTAGCATTCCTAACATAAAGGGAATACAGAAATGTACATCATAAATGATTTGTGCTATGGCTCCGTATGAGGCGGACCGATACCGTAGTAAGCTCAGAGGAACAGACACGCAGTGAAGCTGAGAGCATGTAGCCTCTGCAGTGATGTGGAGATGCTGGGCTGCTGGTGTTATCGTTATTGATTGGATAGTGAGGCTTCACCAATCAAAACAGGACAAACCCCCTCTTTCGGTTAACTTTCCACCGAACAAAAGCTAATGTTGAGCCCAGGTATTGTAATGGATGACCATGGAGCAGGGCAAGAAATGTTGTTGCAAGCAATTCAATAAGGTAACTAGCTAGCTACACTGAACTTCAGTGCAGAATTTTCTGCTCTTGCCTCTCTTTGGAGCTAAAAATCACTCCAAATTGAATCACCAACAACATTAGCCTTGACAAGTCTATCTTGAAACATTCTAGTAGCCAACAAACTGCCTTCCACAAAAGTGAAAATAAAACCAAAACACATAAGGAACCCAAATACAAGGGACGATAATGAGATAGAATTGCTATCTGTTAATGTTTCCTTATTAGTGCATTTCTGAATATGATATTCAGTTTGAGGTGCACCCCTAAAATATAATGGTTATAATTAATCCTTGGGGGCTGCGGTCCTTGGTGCTGTGATTTTTGAATTATGAAAACTGGAGTCACTTGCTTGTGGCACCAAGAATACATTTATAGATAAAGTGTGATAATGGGTTACTGGGACACAGTTCACATTGTTCAGATACACATGCTTAGAACCATGTACCATTTAGTAGGATCAAACTAACATAAACTGGTAGAGAAATCAATTTCTAGCCATTTTATGAGCAAACAGCTATTTTGGGGATACTTATGTTTTTGAAAGTTGCTTTTGGAACAGTTCTGTATGTTATGTAGAGCTGATTAAAGAAACAAAACAAATTGCATAGTTAGTTAAGGTTTATTTCAGTTTGGAAAAAAATATCTTGCTGGGAAAGTTATATTTAAATCAGAAATTTTCTCTGTGGGCCATTCTTTGGTTTAGGTGGTGAGCATTTTTATGAAGATTTCCAGCATCCCGGTTAATCAACTGCTTATATATAAACTGAGCACATTGTTTCTTTCATTCTCTAATCCAGAGAAGAAAGGCAGTTCTCAGTGCATCCAGAAAAATCCCTTCAGGAACGGGCGAATTGTGCCTGGCGTTCGCATAGGCAGAGGGGTTAGTCCGACAGTACTGAGCACATTCAGCAGAGTTCTGATAATGGTTATCTCCAGTGCCTAAGGACTGCACCCTTCAGCAATCGCCTTTCCCAGAAAATTGCATGCAGGACCCCTCAGGTGAACTCAGGGTGTTACTCAGTCAGTGCCTCCTTAGACTTCTATTTCTATTGGAAGTGCCTTCTGCTTAGTTGTCTCAGGGCCCATCTCACTTAATCTTTCTTTTTTTCCACATTGACTCACTTGTGGAGCTCAGCTGCCAAGCTCAGAGGAGATTCTATGGAGCTTGGCACTGACAGGGTTAGGACTGCGCTAAGCTGCTAATCACATCCCGCTCAACACAGGGAAATTTAAACTTCTCCCGTTAATACTTAGGGTGTTTTCACATATATGCCAAGAAATCAAAGGGAGCAGTTTTTTTTCCTTCGTTTTTTTTGTATTGTTGAATTCTTTGAACCTCAAAATGTGCTTTGTGGTGGAAAGAAAAAGAGAAAGCTTCTTCACTTCAAAAGGTGATTTTTTTCCCCAATTCAAATGATAGGCCCCACATAGTGGGAAGGTAGTGACCCCCCTGATCTTCCAATAAAGAAACTGCAATATGAGAAAAGAAACCTTTTCTATGGTTCAGCACTAATTTATTGAAGTCAACTGTGAAATACAGCCTGCAGACAAGCATAGACAGGAAAGCATTTCAAAATTCAAATAAGAATGAACCAATGGCTATTAAACACTGTGACCTAAGGTAACACATTTGACAGCAGTTCTCTCAAAGCCATCAATTGAAGTGAACTGCGACACACATCGAAAACGGACTGCCCCTCGTCTGATCCGTTCTGCTTGTCCCACTTGTTGTGCTCAGCCCCCCAACCCCCCACCATCATGCAGAGTTAAAACTCACCGCACCTCCCTTGCCACTTTACTTTCCGCGTTTTAAACCGATTTCCCAGCGGACTGATATGGTGCCAGCTCTTCTCACCCAAAGTTTTTGTTTGCTCCTGTCTGCGGCACAGTCAAGCACAGTAAGGAAATATCAGTGTGAAATCTGCCGTTTTCTCCTCATCCCTCAACCAAACAATGATATCGTTTCAATTTCTGTTCAGTCTATCTTTTGTAAGTAAAGCGGCCCCTAAGGCAAGGAATCCCAGGCTCAGGATGCCTCAAGACAGTTACAATCCCAGGAGGAATGGAAGTGATAAAAATGATGTTTATATTTACATACTTCAAAAATTACGAATGTTAGACTTCAGGAGGTAAAGTACCTTTCATCTTTTGCACTTGTGCACAGATACATGTCTGAATGAGGTCCATGGCATGATGCCAATGACTTAGATGTGCTTCCATGTACTGCTGCAAGCCACTGCATTGCAGTATACAGTGGGCGTTGCAGTGAGTCCCCAGTCACACGGAGATCATTTTAGTGGGCCTTGCCTTGAAAGTGCTGGGGAACACATTTTTGAAGATGTACTGCCGCATTTCCTCTTTAAACTACCTCAACACCATGTCAGAAAACGGATATTCAGCAGCACTTTAACTCCACCTGCGCAGCCGCATGAGGGAACGGAGGGGGCTTTACAGGAGCTATACCTTGAGCTCACACCTTCAGAGACCAGGGATCTGACTTCATCAGCAACATTTACCTCCACATCACATTCGGTCAGACTGGGTCATTCCTTTCACCCTCAGAATATGATCTGAGAGGCGCATAACTGCACCCGCAGGGCTGAGCCTGAGGACCGGGGCTATAGGTGCGGGATTTGGGGAAGGAAGAGGGCCACGTAGTGCTAATAGATCACAGTCTTGGATGAGGTTTTTAAATTCATCTGGACGGCTACATGGAGCACCGCCTGACAGCAGGACCGTTGGCCCGCATCATGGCAATCCTTCTCAGGCAGACTGAAACAACTTATTGTGGTATGGGATCGGTCGTTCACTGTGTACTCAGGCATCCTGAAGTCAATTAGACAATTTTGGCTCAGAAACCTTTTTTTTTTCCCCTCAGTTTCTCACTTGTATTCGTTGCCTGACTTGTGAACAGTTTCCCACCCTGTAAGGCTCTGTCAAGTGATCCAGCCAGCATTGACAGAGGAGATAGTCCCTCCGCTTGTAATAGAATTCTACAGTCACTCTAAGGTACTGAGGTTATCTCCCTTTGTTAATCAACAAAGTGCTATCAAAGTCACACAGCAGGGAATAACACAGTCAGGAAATACATTTATGTATGTTAGTAATGTGTGTTATGTAGTCTGTATACCTTATCTTGTGACATTAATTGACTGAATTTCAAGATAAGAGGGAATTCATGTGCCTGTTAACCATTAATATGGTCAGAAAAGCCATTAATTTATACCAGACAGAGTGCTTTGAGATGAAAGTTACAGAAACATGGGATGCAATTAATTAGTCACTCACTTACCTTCATATTCATACAACAGGTTTTATGCATAACCTGAAACAAACATACTGTCACTCACAACGAGACAAATGTGCTGTCACTCACAGCTGGACAGACTTAGAAATGTGGTCTCTTACAATAAAGCGGACAGGCACACACAATACACAGACACTCCCAATAGGATAGACACTCATACATAAAAAACTCACCTTCTGCTCCTGGGACTTCGTAGAGAATACTGGAACACGGCAAGCGAGGAGTGGACACCAAAACGGAGCTTTGGTCTTCCCATCATCCTCTGCACAGAACCAACCAGGCATGTTCTCTTCTCCTAAACACACAGTGTAGAGAAACTCAGTCTCCAACTGTGTGAGTGCACCGAGATATGCCTGTCTCAACACCATGGTGTACAATACATCTGCTAATTAGACCTTTGATTGTGTTCAGAACACTGTAACAATGCATTTCATTAAAGTAAAGAAAATTTGATGGCTTGGTTCAATGTAGGGAAAATTGCTTCCAAGAGTGTCTCTTTAAGACAGATTAACATGCAATATAATATGTATGAAAAAACCAGTAACAAAAAAATAAAAATGCACTATAAATTGAGAACAGTATGGCTATTGTTAATCTGCTCTGACAGAATCCATTGTGTCACTTTTAGCGGTCTGTGTAATATGATATAATGACTACTTTATGTAGTCAGAGTATGGTACAGTTATGACAACCTTCTGCAAGGTTGATTTGGCTTACAGAGATTCCGCTTAGCCTGAGAAGAACCCTCTGGATTTCATTAATGCAAGGTAAATCAATCTGAAAATGATGACAGAAGCTAACATACACCACAGTTACATCTGTTCACTTCTCTGCTCTGTAATTGCCAGTTATGGTCGACTCAAGCACAACTGTATCACCAATTATGCAGGCCCTCTTCTTTACTTGCCTTGTCTCACACACAGATTAAAATGACGAACAGCCAAAGCTCAAACCGCATCTTCACAAAAGAAATCAAAAATAAATGTAAATAAATATTGAGCGAGCAGCTCACTTGATTAGAAGCACAAACTTGTCATTTGACTTGTTTTTGCAGAATTTGGAATGGTTATTCTTAAGGGGCAATTAGACTACCACTGACTTATGGGTGTTGTGAAATATTTCAGACACATCACCATTAGCAGGACAGGACCACTGGCAATGAACATCCATTTCGAAATGGAACATCATGCTGAAAACTGTGTGGCATTTTTAAGCTTAACGATGCTAACATTCACACAACGAGTATTTTAACAAGTGTATAGGAGAAGGCAGTATCAGCATGTCATTTCATTTTTTTTCAACATTATCATAACGCTGATTCTTCTTCTTTTGAAATGCATTAATAATTATTAAAGCTGCCAGTGTAATAGAACTCTTGCATGAGTTCAGTTACATCGAACTACGGCTAAAAAAAGGACTATCATATAGTCTATGCAAATACAACTTCAAACATACAGCCGCACATCCTGCAAAACTCATCCAAGATTCATACATTTTCAGATTGCTCTGCAGTTGCCTCACAGATCTGTATATTTCTGAGCAAACATTTCAAACCTATACCTTATGTTAAAAAAAGAATTCATAATTCAGACCTCAGCAGGTACTTCTGCGGAATATTTCTGAAGAATTGTACCATCTTAAACTTCCATAATGGTTTTATTCAAGCAGAGAATGATACATTATTTAAAAAGCCTCTGGACAATTCTCAACTAATGAGTACAGTTTGAAAATGAAAACCAATTGTATTTCTTATGGGCATTTGAATGGAAGCTAAAAACCAGATTGGTGTTTGCTGCTGTCTTTTGTTGTGATGCTCTATCATAGCAATTAAAAGAACAATAGTGTATTTTCTTGGCCAAACACAGTCCCCAGTTCTGCCACCAGTGTCTCGTACATTTGGTTCCTTTCACTTGCAAAACAACATTCACTGACAATTTTATTCAATTAAGGACACACACCTAGCATACTATAATGCACATTTTGTATCAATGTGTGGTTCAAGTTTCCCAAGGCTGCGCCCCCAGAAACTTCTGTAAAAATTTCTGTAATTACCATCAGAAATTACTGTATGACTCCAAAAAAGAAGTAAAAAGGGGCACTCTTTAGGGAGTGATGCTTGACATTTAGATCCTGTTAGGGGCCCGTAGCCATTGAACAGATTAATGATATGAAATTAGGATGCTAATTCTCCCAGACCAGAAACCACATGCAATGCTGCAACTCAGTGATGCAAGAGACCAGACCTGAACCCTACCATGTTAGGAGACCATCACAGATGGATCAGGTAAAATGCACTGTCCTTGCATAGGAGAAGCACAGTGCTGTCATGCTGTCAGACACCCCCCACCCCCTCATCCCCTTATTCTGTTTAATACTGCACTGCTGAGGAAAATAAATTCAAGGCCACTCTCGGTGACCTTTGAAGTGAGAATGAGGTCGGAGTGAAGCTTGCATATTGATTCAGAAGGACGGAGCCACCGCACACCAGCGCACTCAATATCCCTCCTCAGAGTAGCGACACACATTTTCACATAACTGCCTGGCGACATTTCCTGGATGAGACTCCCCCAATCTGTAATGGGTCAAATTTCTGAGACAAATGCACATCATCATTTCACTACCTTGACAAGACCTCCTCTCTCTCTCACACACACATACTTGTAAATAAACACAAGGACATACACGCACACAGTTTCCTGTTACTCTTTCCCAGAATTTCCAGTGCCCTCATCCCTGTTGGTCTTTCTGGGTCCTGCTCCAGCATTTCACAAAATGAGGCTAAAAGAGAGCAAAGCTATGCGACTTACAAAATGCGTTTTCTGCTCTTCTCCCTCAACCCAAGGAGACAAATGTGAACAAACACTGCTACAGGGAGGAATGTACCCTTCTCCAAAAAATGATCCCCTGCTTTACTTTATGCTGCCATTGCCATTATCATTCCATCTGTTTATCCAGGAAGAGCGAGGATTCAGATTTTCTTGGAAAAAGTCGTTGGCATGATAATTAACATGAGTGACTATGCACTAAACCAAGCAAATGGTCTTCATTAAGATGACTCAGTACTGGCGGCAATGAATTAGAATCTCCTCGGTAACAACAAGACAATAATGATATATTTCTAAAAAAAAAAAAAAAAATGAAGAGGGCTTTTTTTCAGATTCTAAGTTTTATTAGTCTCAATTATAATGCACATCTAAATTCATAGTTTATTCATATTGCCCAACAGGCTGGGCTGCCATTAAAAAGACATCAAAACCTTGCTTTATGTCTTTGGCTTTTTAATGGCAGTTTTTTTTTTCCACAAAATCCACAATTGTTCCAGTTCATTTCCTGCATCAGGGTTTAAGCCAGTGCTTATGCGAGCCTTGCGCTGTTATCATATTTTATATCGGAAATCAGCCGTGTTCAAATGGTCCTCTGGGTCCATTTATGCACATTTGATGCTGAAAGCCCTGCAAAACTATTAATGCATGTGATTCCTTGGTTTTATAATTGTCTGCAGCATTCATAATTTAATTTATCTCAACACGGATACAGTCTGCTGAATAAAAGCTTTGGTAAACACTCAAACAACCAATGCATAACTGTATTCTTCCTTCATCCCTTCACTGTGTAATGTTCTGTGTGGTTTTCAAGTGTGATCATCAAACACATTGTGTTTTGGTACATAACTTTTCAGCCGCCATGTATCAGCATGGTACGTTGAAGGTTCAACGTGGAGCAGTGCCATTTCATGTCAAAATACAATTAACACACTGCCTCAAAGTACAGTGCTGAGTGATCCATAACTGCTGTTTCCTTTTTTGTAGAAAAGTACACAGTCATTAAGGACATTTACATTGTAAATGCAATCTACTCCACTATGTTCATCTGCTGTAAGGCAACAGTGCGGTTCTTAGACGGATAAAGGTTTGTAAAAAGAAAGGGGCTCTCTCATTATACCCTTCTACAATTGTTGGTAAACTAGGTATCATTAACATTACCTGCGTTAAAAGGCCGTACTAACCTACTGAGTTGTTTTGCAAACATCTGCACAGCCCTTTGAGGGAATGTTCTTTTCTGGAGCTTTGGTGCATTGCGTTTCTGTATGTGCTGCAGACAATCCTCCCATACTGACGAACCGGTATAGATCTGAGTGCATTTGACACAGAGATCACAAAACTCAGGTACGAAGGAAAACAGCCAAGTAACAAGCATGTGGGACGCCCCTTTTGTCTTTGTCCTGCTGTTCCCCGTAAATAAGCAGTTGAAAAGGGGTAAGGCTTGTGACCGTATGGTTGCGCATGCACCAGAGAGGTGGGTGTTTCGCTATACCTCACGCTTGAGTGAGGTACTTAACCTCAGTCGCTCCAGGAAATACCTGCCCAAACAGACAGGATGAGGTTGAAATGTGTGAGTCATGCTAGCCCGCCCAGGTAAGGAAACAAATAATGTAATGCAAAATAATGGCCGCCCACTCCATCTGTGGTGTCCGTGTCTATCCCATCCCAGCCTCTCACTATCTCTCTCTCGTCATCTCTCTCCCTCCCTCACTCCCTCCCTCTCCTTCTGTTTTTCTATCTTTAATTGCTGCTTGTTTACTGGCTCTGATGTGAATGCATAGAAACAGCTAGCTGGCACCTCCTCAGCTGCTCCGGGGGGTGGTGGGGGGGGTGGGGGGAAGAACAGTAAATTTGGATTCTCCTGGGTGATCATAAGAAAACCTGAAGGGGATTCTGGACACGGTCCAGAAGAGCACTGAACTCATGGAGATGGCTGCCGCCGTACGTTCGGGGGGGGGAAGGGGGAAGGGGCATCTCATCATCGTTACATTCCTTATTTTCTTGACAGATGTGCTTATCCAGGGCAAATTACAAGGCCTGCATTTTTTTTATGACCCATTTGTTGAGCTGGATATTTACTGTTGCAATTCAGGTTAAGTGTCTCCCTCAAGGGGAGAACAGTATTGCAGAACCTGCAGCCTTCTGGTTACCGCCCAGTCTCCTTATTCACTAGACTACATCACACACAGCCATGCCACCATATTCACTAGACTACATCACACCCAGCCATGCCACCATATTCACTAGACTACATCACACACAGCCATGCCTCCTTATTCACTAGACTACATCACACACAGCCATGCCACCATATTCACTAGACTACATCACACCCAGTCATGCCACCATATTCACTAGACTACATCACACACAGCCATGCCTCCTTATTCACTAGACTACATCACACACAGCCATGCCTCCTTATTCACTAGACTACATCACACACAGCCATGTCTCCTTATTCACTAGACTACATCACACACAGCCATGCCTCCTTATTCACTAGACTACATCACACCCAGCCATGCCTCCTTATTCCCTAGATTACATCACACACAGCCATGCCACCATATTCACTAGACTACATCACACACACAGCCATGCCACCATATTCACTAGACTACATCACACACAGCCATGCCACCATATTCACTAGACTACATCACACACAGCCATGCCACCAAATTCACTAGACTACATCACACACAGCCATGTCTCCTTATTCCCTAGATTACATCACACCCAGCCATGTCTCCTTATTCATTAGATTACATCACATCCTACCTCAGCAGACTACTTAATACCGACCCTGCTCCTTACGCATTAGATTACATCATCAGCCCCAGCTCTTTAAACACTAGACTTCCTCACACTCAGTCCAGATTCTTATGCAATAGACTACATCATGCCCTGCCTCACTTCTTGCACATTAGACTGCATGACGCTGCCACCCACGTGACACGTTGGCGTCTGCACCAGCGCATAAAATGACCCATTTCCATCCACCCCCACATCCACTCAAGCAAGACGTGCCCAGAGAGCCCCCGTCCTGGAAACAGCCTTCCCTGCGGCTGCCTGCGGAGGAGATGAGGACAGGGCCAGGTAGCTCTGCGCATCGCAGTGGTGACTTTGGAGCTGCAGGCTATGAGGATCCAGACTCTCCAGATCCCAGCTGCAGGTGTGCAGTTTTGCGTATCCCCCGGCAGATACGCGACCCGCGTCTGTTCAGCGGCAGCTGTTTGGAATTTATAACACAGAAGCCCCCCTCCCCGCAGCCACCCCTCTCCCTCTCTTTCGTCTCTACACAAAAAGAGGGGCTCCCAGGGTGTGACAGGAGTGTGGAGAGTGCCAGGGGGGTGCTGAGGGGGGTGGGGGACAGAATACTTCCTCTAAACCTCCGCTTCCAGAGAGGGGTCTCCTATCAGAGTCACCGATCCCCAGCAGCAGAATACAGAACAGTGAGACACACAGCACTGCACACACACTCTGCAGCTGGAGAGAGAGCCCAGCTCATCAGGGCAGCAGCAGGTCCATCTGTCTCAGTGCCGGAGCTTTTAATAAGGGAATAAAGGGGCCCGCTTTCACCTTCCGCGCCAGAGGGCTACTGAAGAGTGCTGGAGCACTGGCCAGAGGACAAGGCTTTGAAATAACCAATGACCTGTCCCAATTTCTTTTTTTTTGGCTTAGGCCCGACGGTCCAATTTACACAGAAGCCCTTTTCAATAGGGGCAAAGTCCATGTATTCTTCCCGGCACCATTATAGAGGATTTTTTTATATCAACCATTTTATTTTAATCAACTTCGATTTAAAAGTCAAAAGGTCCCAGGGGACCACTGTTCAGGGATCGCTGGGTCTCTTACTGTCACACTCTTTCTGTATGCGGTGTCTTACTCTACTCTTTCTCTCTGGTCTGTTTTTTTTTTTTTTTCTACACTGCCCTCCTTCCCTTTTCCTCCCTCCCTCGTTCCCTCTCTCTCTTTCAGACAATGCCACATGTGATAATGAATCATGTTCTTAAAAATAAATTAGCGGTCCCTGTTGGGTAAGACTACAGCTCTACCAATAAATGTCAATGAAACACCAGCCGTCTCCTCTGTTTTACAGAGTTTGGCAAGGCTTCACAAAGCGAGTAGCTAAAAACCAAAGGACTCCATAGCTGCGGGAAGGGCAGCAGACGACATGAGCCAGTTCATTAACCAAATCGATGTCCGTAAAGCCTCAGCCAGGGCCACTGGCCATGGACAAGACCGTTGCTACGTGGACAGGAGTCCTGCGAAACATTCGCTAAAACAAGGACAGGAACTGGAGCCAAGAATATAGGTCCTCTACATCACTGAATCACTCACTACATCAAGCACGACACCACTGAGAATTTGCACCCACAAACATTTTTAGGTCAGATATGTGATAAGAGGCACAGAGACGCAGGCAGGCGTGCGAAAGCGTCAGCCCTCCCTGAAGCGAGCCTCGCTGCTTGCACACAGCCCCTGCTTCCGCACTGCGCAGCAGAGAGAGCGAGCCTTAGCAACAGCTGCCCACCCGTGAAATTATGTCAGCATCTTCCTACTGTAATTACACTCGGCTAAATAGGTAGGCAAAGTGTAGGTATAATTTAATTAGGATGTAATTGAGGCAAGAGGGAGGATGTTTTTGGAGCAGGGTTGAGCGTGGGGAGGTGTCTCAGAGGAAAGACAGACTGCTCTTTATCCCATTGTGGTGCAGAGGCAGTGGCAGTGTGGAGGACGGCTGCATTCACTTCCCTACCTTCTCTCTCACAGCTTCACCACTCTACCTGTATGCACAGCTGTCAACCACCTATCCAATAACTCACCTGTATTCAATCAACATGTGTCCTCAAGTCTGACTCACCATTAAATGCAGGTGTTCTTTTTCCCTGTTTTATAGAATAATGCTAAAACCTGTAATATATATATATATATATATATATATATATATATACACAAGTATATATGTTGCATGAGGTGAGATTTTGTTTAGGAGGAAATTGATTTTTTTAAATGGGCCAGTTACTAATATTTTCACTGACATGTCAATGTTCAGATAATTTTCATTTTTCAAACGACAGGATGTAATGCACAGCAAAAAAATAACAGAATGAATCAAGTGGGAATTTAATGAGTGAATATGTAAAATAAATCAGTGCTTTTCTGGTTTAATGGTGACATTTCATTTTAGATTTGTACTTAGTCTTCAATTTTATGTAAAGAACTTCTTAATGCCTTCATGCTAAAAGGTCCATTTACACGTCTCTTTTGTGTTAATGAATTTCATGGCTGATGTACCTGTATAATGGGGAGCATGGAGTTGGAGGCCTAATCTATTTCATTGTGTCCTATTTGTCAGTCACCCCTCCCCCCTTCTTTCCTAAAACAAATAAACCCGTACTGCTGCGCTCACTTCTCCCCACAAGCCGTTTAACATCCTTTACCACTGCTGTAACAGGATTTTCACATGCACGGCGTGTCTGCCAGCAGACGCTGTATGCGTATATTTCATTTAATAGCATTTAATCCTGTTCCAATTATTTTCCTTCGAAACCTTTCAGAGATTGGCGAACGGAGGCTTAGCAGAATATTCCCTCTCTCTCTCCTGGCTCCATCACTGTCTTGAGCTCTCTCTAATGTCCACTGGGATTAAAGTTGGCCAGAAGATCAGAAGAGCCCGGATATCATTGCTGGTTTTACTGTCAACATCCCATAGAGGAGTGAACCATTGAGACAGAGCACCCCCCCCACACACACCTGTAGTGTGGGACTGTGTTGGGGAAGACACACCTGTAGTGTAAACAGTGTTCTGCACTGCTAAATGTGTCTACCGTCCAGCAAGAGCAAGAGTAGCAAGTCTACACATTAGCAGATACACACTGTATTGCTCCTACGGGGAGATGGTGTACTTACGCAGTGCAATCTTGGCCAAATGCAATCGGTTCACCCAGGCAATCTTGCTGAGGGGGCTGGGGGTGTTGAAGACCACCATGAAGCTGACAGGACGCCCTGACCTGGGGGAAGAACACACACGGACAGAAACACACACACATACACACGTGATATGTTTGTTTTAATGAACTAGGACATGAGGTACAAAACAATGTCAGTTTGACCCCTCTTAGATAAAGCTGTCCAGACATTGACGGATGTGCTCTTCCTCAGGAGGGCTAATGCGCAGTAGCGAGTAAACCTGGGTTGCCTGTGTGATACAGAGGTGTATGTTAAGCAAGAGGACAGGAGCAGAGAGGAATTTTTGAAAGGCTCCTGGTGCCACAACTCAGACTGGACCCCCCAACCCCCACCCCACCCTGGGTGCTGGGCTGTGACAGACATCCCTTGGAGGATGCTGAGCACCCACCCTATCCCCCCCCCACCCCACCACACATAGATAAACCCCCCGATGATGGCGAGCTCCCTAACGATGGCGCCCTGTCCCTGGCCCACACGGCCGTGACAAACAGCGCGCGTTTGCATTTTAATCGGGGACGAGCTGCGATAATGCCAAGGTCAGAGAGGACGTGGCGGTCGCCACCATAATTCTCCCACCATCCTTCTGCAGCTAACAAGGCTGCTGTCAGACTGAGGGGAGAGAGAGCCGGAGCACTCTGTCCACAGAGCCGCTCTCATTTACAGAATGAATGCGTCGGCAACTTGATTGAGCTGTGAGGTATACCAACACTGCACTTTGCACCAATTGAAAAGGTTAATCTGCATCTAGCCAAGTAAAAACTGGCTAGCACCCTCTTGGAAAAAAAAATGGAAGTAAAATAGAATGTCATTTTGTTAGTGTTTACCTTGGAAAAACTAGTGAGTAATAGTTATCAACATGATTACAGCAGTATAGTTTACCATAGCTTGTTGTTACTCCTGTATACTAGCAGAATGGAACCAGCAACCCATCCCTTTACGTCTCAAAAATCTCCCGACTTTGAGATGTCCATGGTCTCCGTAGCATGAATACAAAGTTGGCTGAGTTCTGATTAGATGAATTTTACAAGAATGGTCATCCCTTCTAGCCTTGAAGGCAGGAGGAGAGAGCATGCTCTTGTCTGTTCCCCTCCCTCTTTCTCCCTCATCTCCTGTAGCACATGACCTCCACAGGAGGTGATGTCCCTGGCCCATCCCCGAACCCCTTCCCCCACATCTTAGGGCTGTTCAGTGACGAAGCGCCCACATTTTCCCAGCCTGGCAAGTGAAAACCGGATCATTCGTCTGCCGCTCTTGTCGCTGTTACAGTTAAAGAGGCCCCCATCGCCCCATGTTAGGCGGGAGAATTCAGGAGATTCACATTGAGGCATCATTAGAGTGTAATTGACTGGAGAAGGGTGTGCAGTGGAGAATTCACTCCTGACATGTCCTCACACAGCGCACTGTGCATTTGGATTTTTTTTTTTCCTTGAGAAAGAGAGAGAGGGAGAAGACTGACGCGGGAGCTTATTTAATTGGATTTCTGGGAAAATTCTCTAAACGATAAACAGAAAGGGTCCAATTTTCTAGTGGCCAAATGATTGAAATACAAGGCGCCGGGGCAGAGCGTGGGCAGAATCAGGTAGCAGCCGGGGGCGGAACGGCAGACCTCTACGGGATATTCAGTCCGGTGTCTGATTTATGACTATATCACGATGCAGAGACATGTTTATGACAGTAATACCGAGGAGCTGGAGGAGCAGACAGCTCTTTGGATTGCCACACAACACCCTCCATGTAAAGACAACCTCCTGTAACTATATGCTATATTTTCCTTTATATTTTACAGGCTTTTAGCTTGAACCTGGGAAATAGAGGCACTGAATAACATGTTCTGGTTAGGGGCCTGATGCTGTGTTAAAGGTGTATAAAAAAAGAGGAATGGGAAGAAATTACATTTGCTTTCTTTGAAGCTCTTTCCTCAAGTCCTGCAGCAACCATTTCTTGGAACATCAGTGTCCACTCCATTGTACTCTGTACTTAGGAGTGTGAATTGTAAGCCAATTAAAGAAATCCACAATCTTGCTTTTATGTGCGTTTCTCTCTCCTAAGACCTAGGGATGCACAGTTACACGTGATCGTCTGGTCCCATGCAGTTTGCGACACCTCCATGTGCTCCTTGCCAGCCTGCCCTTCGGGACGCTCTTGCAATCTGTTCACATCTTGCCCTAAGACTGAGTCAGACAGGCCTGGCCACCTGCCTGCCACCTGTGCCCCCACACCTCAAGGTACTGCACAGCTGGCACAGCGGGCACCACCAATACATCCACCACCATGATGGGGTCCCCATGACTGAACCCAAACTACACAACCCTCTGGGTGGACCAGCTCTCCTGTTTCATATGTAGCCCATTCTCCTGTGTGATTTGCCTGCATCCTGTGCCATGCCAGCGATGAGGCTCAGAGACGTCTATGTCTACAGAAATATTTCTATGTCTTGCTTGTGGCAATGACCACAGGAGGATAACAGTTCTGATAGGTGAATGCTGATGATTAAATTTGCATGTTGGGGGTTGGGGGAGGGTGGGAGCAGGAGATGGGGCTATCCCGTACACCTGGCTGGGACACCTGAGCAGATTGCCATGAGCCCCCCCAGGCTAGCATGGTGACACTGTTGGTGGGAGGGGGGCCTCACCACGCCACTCAAGGTGTCCCAGCCAGAGCTGTGCTAACCTGCCCCCGCAGCCCAACCTGAGGCATTCCCCAGACAGTACATCGCAGGTCATTCATCCCCCTTCTGCCTGAACTCGCTGGGAAAGTCTGAGCACCCTGCTACAGGAATACTAATCCTCTCCCCCCCGGCTGCCAACTCAGCCAACGCCATCTGGACACATTTAGATAAGGACATCTGCATGGGTCCTACAGGAAGAGAGACATGGCGCTTCAGTGCATTTCTGCTGCTTCTTTTGCCATGTGGGTGCAGTGAGAAAGGCACAGCGTGATGCCTTCCTTGATGTTCCTGACTTTTCCTTGGTTTCAGAGCTTCTTATATCTTATTAGCTTAGTCCGAAAAATGCACAAAATCGCCAGACTCCAAAAAGCATATCCATGTATGTTCACTTTGCCGTGGGTGACAAGAGCTGACCCTTTGTTATGCTCTATTCCACAAGGAAGCTGGTGAACTGGTGTGGGGACATAATTTTTAACTAGATGTCTGTTCGGCAAATAAGTGTTCATTTTCACCTTAAACTTGTTCACTATGTAGCCAACTTTTCAGAATTCATCAGGGCAACCAAAATGAGTCAGAAGTGAGCAATTTTCTTTTGCTGACCTTTTTGTCCTGAGGAAAATTATGATTTATAATTAAAACGAAAATACATGAATAAAGCTTTTCACACCTTTTAGAGATATTCCAGAATCTACTTTGACTTGGACTTTCTCACTATGTCCACCTTGTTTGCGCAGCTGGGCCATCATTATGACATCACCACAGAAACACATTCACCTCTTTGTCATTGGCTGTCATCCTAACGGCAGTTTCTGAAAGCTCATTTCAGGTTTACGGGTTAGGACGAAGAAATTACACCGGCAGCTGATTCCACGTCTAGCCCCATGGTGTTAAAGTGTCTTCACAGTTCACTTCTTGCACTTACAATAATATGACACAAAAAGGTCAATTTCTGACCATTTCGAATAATGAATAAGAGAAACAATATATTCAGTGCTTTTGGTTTGGAGTTTATGGGGAGCCATTCACTCATTCACGCCATCAGTTGAGGAATAATAAACCAGTCAGAGCTAACGTGCAAACATGGACTAACTTTCTTTAGTCCAGCCCCCTTAATCAAATCCCACTTTTGAAACCATCCCCAAACTCTACCCAGAGGGCACTCACTTGTCTGGTTTGCCAGGGACCATCAGTCGAAGGCGGCACTTGTTGGCGCATTGGATCTCCTCCTCTTTGATACGGATCAGCCTGTGCAGCGCCAGGCACCAATCCTGCCCCACGGTGGTGTTCAGATTCTGCACACATATACAATGGGATATGTCAGTTCTGATTCATCTCCCACTTCCACTGGCTCAATAAGCTCCCCTCCCACAGCTGATTCGTGATGAGCTTTCTGGCACAAAATGGCTGCCGATCACCATCAAGGTGGGGGCTACACAGTAGTGATGAGCGAAACGATCATCCTCCTTCATTATATAACGCTCTTAAATACGGAAAGATACACTGCATCCTCCTCATCATCATGCGCACCTAGTACAGAGGTGAGGCAAACCTCAGTTGCTAGCCTGCTCTCAACTTGAATTATCACGGTCATTGAATTTCCTTGGTCGCTCTCCCTTCCTCTTTTTGTACATAATCTGGCTTTTTTGGCTCACTGTTTCACATTATTTCTCACCTCTTGTCTGCACTCATGTTCTCTAGCAGAAGTGAGCATGCTGTGTATTAGAGGAGGAGCGGAGGGAACAGAAAGAGGAACAGGTGCTGAGCAGTATTGCGGTTGTCTGGCAGTCAGGAGGCTGGCCAGGTTCCTGCATTACCTGATACGATCCCTGTAGCGTTCCCACGAGCAGCGTGATCTCCTCCACCACAGACAGGTCATGCTGCAACTCCTGGAGCTCCTGGTAGAGCCGAGGGGGTCCCAGAAACACCTTCCCTGTGTCAAAACACAGAGATATGAGCTTATCATACTGCTGTAATGTCATCTAGTATACTAATATACGGTAGATTACTAACATACTGTACACCATACTGCTGTAAAGTCATGCAGATTACTACCATACTGTACCATACTGCTGTAAGGTCATGCAGATTACTACCATACTGTACCATACTGCTGTAAAGTCATGCAGATTACTACCATACTGTACCATACTGCTGTAAGGTCATGCAGATGACTAACTATAACTCACTGTATCACACCGCTGTGTGTTCATCTGAATTAGTAAGTGCAACATGTATCATGAGCTCGCCACCTTATTTCCCCACACGATATTGATGGAATAACAATAACTGATTTTTCCCCACACAATTTTTCAATACTTTGCAAGAATAAAACTTTCATTCTTTGAAGTGTGTAATACATCTAGAGAGGCCCAATAAAGACAATCCAGTATTCATATGCAAATATTTCAATGAAAAGCTCCAAGTTCCAACCTTTATTTCTCAGAAGTTACACAAGTTATTGCAGGAAACTTCCATGTGTCGATAAAAAGCAGCATTAACCGTGCCGTTGGAAGCGTGATGAATTGATCTTCATGGTTTATAGGAGCTACAGTAGTTGATATGGATCAGAAATGAAGCCATCTGAAGGCATGCTACCACAGGCTCCTTGCTATGAAAGAGCAGCACAGGTGTCTCATTAAACATTGAGTGCGCTATTGATTGGAATCATGGGCTTTTCTCTGTCTCCTGCTGCAAGCTCACAGTGGTATCATTGGGAATCCATACCCACGCTGTTTGCCTCAATTTTACTACCCCACACCTTGGCAGGAGGATATTAATCGTCTAATTAAATTCCTTGGAATGGACGTGACTTTGGGATTTGTCCGTCCTGTAACCAATGTCTTCAAATCACACGAGGAACGACTGTCACGTGCTGGGTTTAGAGCGATGACCGTGACGCAATCAGCCTGCCGGGGAAAACAAACCGTGGGTGTACCCGCGGCTCGATCAAAGTCACGTTCCCGGCCTTTGAAAACAAAAGGGGATTTGAACCGTGGCGATCCGTCTGTCATCCGCAACGGTGGGGGATCAATACCGGAAAAGGTGTGGCCAGAGGAGGCAGAGGGCTCCGGAGTAATGACACGGGATCGCAGTCACCGCCAGCACGAGTTTGTTTCTTCCACGGTTCCTTAAACAAGAAAAATCAGTGGGCGGTCCGTGACAGCGGTGCTATGTGATGGTGTGGGGGTTGTAATCCCTGGTAATCCAGCAGCTGTGCTGCAATAGGTTTTACCCTCAGCCAGTGTAATCCACAGTTGGGTCCTGCCTGCCTGTTTCCTCCAAAGTGGTCCTGACTGACCCCGAGAGGCAGGAAAGAGAGAGAGCAGTGAGGATCCGAACCTAAGGTTTCAGGTGTAGACAGGCTCGGATCCTAGGTGTAGGTTTAGAGAGTGTAGATACAGTTTGTATCCCCATGGACTAGGTTATATGCTGGCGCCAGCAAGAGTATATGGGTGCGTCAGCAAGAGTGACTGGTGTTGGGTCTACAGTATCCAATGAATGGTGTCATGTGTAAGCCATAGGGTATAGGTTATAGGGTATAGGGCATAGGGCTCCAGAATAGCAGGATGGTGTGCAGCATCCAGTGCTGGAAGTCAGGTGTAGAGCGACATGTAGAGTGTTGACTGTGGGGTGCTGGAGGTTTAGGATGCCACACTCTAATCCTGAACAGCTGTTGAACTGCAGCTAAATATTTAAGAGCAGGGAACATGTGCACTCTTTCGATATGTCTTTTTATGCATATTTAAAAAAGAGAGAGGATGGAAAGTATTAACTGACACATTATGAAGCCTCTGCTCTTAATATGTCAATTAGTACTTTCCATTCGCTCTCTATCTTTTTAACACAGCAAAGTGCGTCCCACACTTCCCATACCCAGAAAAGGAGAGCTACACCAAGAGCTCCACTAAAACTGTCAAACGCCATTGGCCATGTGATCGCCATGATATCATCAAAGGCCTGCTGCTGTCACTACGCAAACCATCAACCTCATGCTTTGCTTCTCTGATGGCTCTGACAGTAAATGTAGATGAAATATGTTTTTCTCTCCATGTTTCATGTTTGGTTGCCATAGTTTGAGATGGGCGAAATATGCATGTCATGTATTTTTTTATGGTTTGAACGTCAACTTACATGTATAATTTATCTGATGTTCATATGTTTCCACATGTAAGGTGTATCCGAAGTATATGATGAATTCTTCATGAGGAATGTATTTCATAAGCCCTTTGTGAACACACTTTTGTCAAGTGGCATTATGTCAGATAAAATCTGATTTATAAAATCTGATTTATTGATTGTTTAACAGTGACACAGAGAAAGAGTTAACACCACTGCTGTCCTTTTTTTCGTCTTTTTCCCCCGTGTGTGAATGAGACTGAGAATGAAAGAAAGAGAGGGATCTCTTCCCAGAAGTCCAGCCTGTTTCATCAATAAATTAGGGCACGGGGCCTTCTCGGATGAAAAATGGGCCTATTTTAGCCAAGCTGGGGAATATGGGATGTGATTTGGGTGGGAGCCCCGCAGAGAACTACACACACTCTGGGCCTATAAATAGACACCGGTGTGTGACGGCTTGTCTGCGCAACAGACGGGGGCGGGGGTGTGAGCGCCGTGAGGGAGAGGGAGGGGGTGGGGAAAAGGGGGGCTGCCTCTGCAAACATGCTGGAATCTGGGAAAGAGAGATTAAAGCACTTGCCGCCGTTGCATAACCAGGCGCGCATTTCTAAATAGGTCACCACGTATGTGACGAGACTCCCCGTTTCTCCCTCCGCGCTCCACTGTCACCCGAGTCAGCGCGCCTGGCGCTCGTGGAGGATTGTAACCACAACGGCGTCATTAATATTTCAGAAAGGAGCGTCTTGGCTTTAAAAACTTGCAGCGCTACATACTGATAACATTTAGTATCACGGATTTCTGTGACAGGTTTATCAGGCTTCACAGAAATGCACAAAAAAAGGTTTTGTGGGGGGAAAAAAAAAACCATGTTTAACTCTCTCCGATTTGGATCTACTGATCGAGGCTTTCTAATTGGAAGCTAAGGTAATCTGAATAATCTCTCTAGATTGATGGTACCTCTCTAAATATGTTTATGGTCTATCAGAGAGTGAAATGAGATTGTGGAGGGAGCCCGGGTGTTTAAAACCGTTGCCTCTGACAATTGCTTTTCACGGAAAGATAAAGCCCCTCCAACCGATATGTGAGTGGCTATCACGCAGGCATCCTGTGTGTAAAGACATGCTTAACCAAAGTGACCTTTTCATACCACCATCACTCAATTTAAGTGCGAGTAGTATAAAAATATGGAGAGGTACACAAAGGGGGGGTGGGAGGTGAGGGGGTTGGTTTCATTTACCTTGTACACTGCCGCTGCTAAGACGCTTCGATCCACAGTGCTGAAAGAGGGTCTCCTTGCTCTGGGAGTTTTCCTGCCCTACCTCCACCACCTGCACCTGCAGCAAGGGGGCGCTCCACTTCATAGCATACTTGGGCCCAACGGGAACCAGGCTGCTGATGTCAGGGGGCCCCCTGGTGGACAACAAATGCATAGCGTTCACTTCTCTCTAATCAAAGATCTTGACAGCAGAGATTCTCTTCTCGCAATTAGGAAGAGAAATGCAATGAGGTCCTTTGATTTGTCATGAAAGCAAGTCGGGCGGCGGGAGAGTAATTACAGCTGCTCTGATCAATTGTATTTGGTATGAGCACAAGACCCCTGCTGTTTTTTAGCGGGCACATTTCTTATTCATGCGTTCCTGTAATCACACACGATCAGCATTGTGATCAGTTCAAATCTGTTTTTTTTTTTGCAGGCATATCAACACCAGGAGGATCTTTCTCTGGGAAACAGAGAGTGATGATTAACCTGTGCTATAATTAGAATGTTGCAAATCACCATACCCTATGTCTCATTATACTCATTTTACACCCCAAAAAAGTTAAGCTAAGAAGCAAACATTACCTTTGTTGAGCTATGACTCGATCAATGTCACTGTCACATGTAACAATGCTAAAGGGGATGAAAAGGGTTAAATGCTTGTATGTAATGGCAAAGGTGTTTGAGAGTGTCAGTCATTCATGAACAGAAAGAAGCAGGGTATAGGGCCCAGCGAGATGTTTCTCTTAATACAAAGACATGCCCCCTTGACTGAACTGAGCCACACTGCCAGACGGAAAAAGCAGAGCATTGAATGAAACTTTAACTTTTACTAAAATATCATCCCTTCACATCACGGTCTACTGGTCCCTCGACAGGAAGGTGCTCACTTGACGTTGATGTTGGCGCAGATGAGCATGTCGTTGAGGAGGAAGACTTTGCGCTCCTTGGACTTGAGGACCTGGCCCTTCTCCCCGTACACCGTCTCAATCAGCGTCTCGCACAGAATCAGCTGCTTCTGCTCCGAGTTCAACAGCTGGGCGGTGAAGAGGCAGGAGGAGGGGTTAGGGCTAATCACTCACACACACACACACACACACACGCACAGAAAAAGACATACAGACATAGAACATACACCATATATACACACACATACACGCACACACACCAACACACACATACTCGCTAAAACTCGCACACGCACAGACAAAAACCACAAACAGACACATATTTTAAGCACGGGATTAAACACAAATGAACATGCATGCTCATGAACACACACAGCTATATGCAGATGTGAGCAGACACACAGCAGCTCCTGATGTTGGCACACACATCCTCCACTGATACATTCTTTCTTCTGACAGCATTAATTCAGAGCAGGCTTGATGACAGTGTTGCTGCTCTGTATTGACAGACAGGGATAAACTTCATCCCTTTCATGCATATCATAACACATGTTCCCATGGCGAGGAAATTACAGAAAAGGTAAACAAAAGGCAGCGAAAAGCTGATAAAATAAAGCAGGTTTTCATTTCAAACACACAATTTCCGTGGTCCTCCCGCAATGCTGAAATCTATGCAATCAGACCCAACTATAAACACTGCACTCACGCTTTGCATGCCCAACTACACCACTGCACAGGAAATGAATTATGTCAACTACAGGGGATCTTTAAGATGAGATATTGTGTATTCAGTTTTTAATATTGTTGTGGGCACCCCCTGGAATACTGCTCATCTGCACTGTCTGTGCTGCCATGAAATAAGGGCGCCCTCTAGAGTATAGGGAAGGCAGAACATGCTACGCCGACAATCATCCCCTGAAAAGCCTGATTTCATCATAGCCGTCTTATTTCACCAAACAGTACAATCAATAATCATTCTAGCCTACTCTGATCTTGTTCTTCAGCACTATAATTCCACACAAATAAGTTTGGCTTTGTCCAGGGAGAAATAGAAATATTAACACTGGCATTGACCGTAGGGTCACCATGAAATAATAAAAATCAGTAATCTTTGAGACGTCTGTAGGACAGAGAGTGTATAAGGGTGTATCAGTGCAATGAGTCTCTCTCTGTCTGCCTCTCTCTCTCTCTGTCTCTCTCCTCTCTCAGTCTTCCTCAGTCTGCTTTCACAGCAGTAAATTAATCCTGTGTGGACGGCAGAGGACTGGTAAGCACTTAATCAGCTCATCAGAGGCACGGAACGGCCGTCGGGTAAAGCATGTGTGCATATTTTCAGTGAAACATCTCATTTAGTCTTTACGTTCCAATGCACCCTCATGGTCTGTGGCCGCAGCCGTTTCATCAGCGATGCGGTCTGATAATAGAATTAATAGAGATAACAGATTCAGTCAGAGCTTCAACTGCTCTGCCTTTGTTCACAGCGGGTGTGTGTGCGGCGTGTGATTTCCCTCAAACTCACTATACAATGCACGTGTGGGGGCACGCTCTGAAAGTGAAGTCAGCGCGGTCACCTTGCTCAGGTTGCGGTCGCCGACGCTACGAGCGAGCTGCTGGATCTCGGCCACCTGGTCGGCCACGCGCTTCTGCTCGTTCAGTTTCTCCGCCAGCGTCTCCAGCTCCGTCAGGGCCAGCTGCAGGGGCAGCCGGTCAGGGTGACCCTTTGGAGTGTTCTTCAGCATGTCCTGACAGAACAGAGAGGGAGGGAGACAGACATGCTACTTAGAGAAATTAAACTGGAATTGAGAGAGACGGAGAGAGAGAGAGAATGAGAGGGGACCAGAGAAGTCATTGAGAAGTTCCTCCCACCTACAGCCCAGTGTGAAAGAACAGAAACGACACATTTCGCCATTTTTCCCAGCATGCATCTGAGGCCTAAGGATGCATGACATCTTACTGTGTGCACAGCTGTGAAAGTGTCAGTCACCAGTCTTACTAAATCACACTGCTG
Organism: Albula goreensis; assembly: GCA_022829145.1. Lineage (NCBI taxonomy): Eukaryota > Metazoa > Chordata > Actinopteri > Albuliformes > Albulidae > Albula > Albula goreensis. Next base: position 12,544,069 of record CM040752.1, read on the forward strand.
ACACACTGACTTTCACTTCCTCACACTGTATATTCTAGGGCAATTCCAACCTCCACGTTCATGCCCACAAAGACCAAAACCACACTGACACTCAAGCAAAAACATCCACAAATACATACTGTTAATGGCAAAATTATGGTCAACCTTGATGAAGATGAATAAAAAATACTGTTAAACATGAGATACAGTTTATTTGCAAATATTTGTGGAAACTTTATATTTTCCATCTAATACAAATATTAAAACTTTTTTAGACAAAATGTACAAGGTGATACTATTTTCCTCAAAAATTACTTAAAATTAAACAATAGAAGTATACTTTTAATTCTCATTTTTAAGTTCACCTCAGGCTTAAGGGACTGTATTGTGGCTGTCTATGACTTCCTGTTTCACTAGCATATCAAAATAACACGCATGTGAAATGATTTTCTTCATCATTCACCATGAAGCAAGACAAAGGACCGGCAAACCTAATGGTTAGTTACCTCCACACATAAGGTAATAAATATAAGAATACATTAAAGAAACTAATATAATAGTTATGGCAAGAATCTAAAAGTTTAAAACCACAGGAACAGTGATTAACTACGCAAGGGAGATGGCATAGGTGCACCTTTTTCTCATGCAGAGTGAGGAATATGGTGAAGGAGGCAAAAAGAATCCGTAAGTCACAGCTGTAGATCTGCAGTGTGGCTGCATTCTGGGGACACCAAGTCTCCATATCCAGACCCATGTTAACAGACTATTTGTAAGAGTTGCCAGAAGACACCCCTTACTGACCAAAGAAAATGAAGCACTCTGCAACAACTACTATTGGCACTTTGCTTGAAATTGGGTCATATGGGTGAATCAGACCAACTGGTGCATTTGATGTCAGAAAATGGATAGGCACAAATAAAAGAACTAAATGGCTACTGTGAAATATGGTAATGGATCATTGATTTTGTGCGGCTGCTTTGCTGCCACTCATTCTGGGATTGTTAAAATCAATGGCATTGTGAACTCTATTAAGCACAGTGACATTTTGACCAAAAACCTTGTCACCTCTGCTAGAATGCTGAGACGTGGCTAGAGGAGGTGAACATACCAGTGTGACATTGATCCCAAACATACCTTTTAAATCTACACAGAAACTGCTCACTGAAAACAATATCAACATTCTGAATTGTCACTTCAATCTCTGGACTTAACCTCTGTGTTCTGAGTTGAGAGGGAAGTCTATAAATATGGCCCTGAGGGTATCCAGGATTTTGAAAGGTTGTGTATGCCAAATATGCCCTGATTTCTCCAAAACATTATAGCTAAAAAACAAAAACTTTTCAAAGAACAATTGTATTAAAATTAATATAGAGTATATGTGCATGCACACACACACAGACACACACACACACACACACACACACACACACACACACACACACACACACACACACACACACACACACACACACACACACACAGAAATTCCCATCAGCACACTGTGGTTATGTGGGTCATGGGAAACAACATGTGGCTAAAGTACCAAAATGACACAAACTTCCTTATAAAACTGGCAACCCTGTGAATGTGGTTGGCAAGTGACTTCTAACTCTCACTGCTTCTTGTCCCTTTCCCAGATTCCAGTGTGAGTCATTAATATATTCATCTATCCAGACTGCATGGAAAACAGATCAGTCACCACATAGGCAATGAATCACAAGAACCACCGAGGCTACAGAGTTCCATATCGACAGTTGCTAGTAAAAGTACAAAAGGATAACATTTAACTTTGACTCTAAATCGTGATGCAGGTTTCGATAAAAAAGATGCAATGAGCTGCTGCTCAGTGCATATACTGTGTGCTGGCACTGAATGCAGGTGCTCTGTGTTAGTGCTGACTGCAGTCACTCAGTGCTGGTGATGAATACAGAGCCTATGATCAGATGCTGAATGGTATGCTTATGCTATCCTTGCTGAATGCATGCACTGCACTGGTGGGAACTTCAGATCCTGTGTGATTTGAGCATGCAGTGTGCGGTTGGTACTGACCTGCAGCAGAAGAATAAACTGGGGGAAACGCTGAATGGGCTTCACCATCAGGCCATAGAGGGTGATACGATCCGTGCTGGACGCCTGCTTCTTCTGAGCGCCGGATCGGGTCAGAAGGACAAACCAGTCAATGCACACACTTTCTAAAGTCTGCATGCATCTTATTTCAGAGTTACCAAGAGTGGATTTATAATATTCCACAATCACACTGCAGTCTGACATGAATCAATAATGACAAATTGCAGTAAATCCTAGCAATAATAATCATTTTACAAGAGCGAAATGATTCTTAATGAGCCATTCTGTCTGGTCTGTCTAGGCCTCATTAAGAGTCCTGCCCAGTCAGAAAGGACAGCTGCTGAAGGAGAGATGACTGTCCTTCAGTCCTGAGAATGAGCTCACCTTGAGAAACTCCAGGAACACTGGTTTGGACATACAGGCTTTCTTGATCAGAGCCATGGCATTGGTGAAGTTATTAACATAGTCACTGTACACATCCAGCACCATGGACTTGGAGAACTGCAGAAAACAAACGGTAACATGGTGAAGACATTCATGAGGTGAACTGAGAGAAGTTTACTTTATCTAACACTATGTGGATGAACTGTATTATAAAATACAAATTCAAATGTATCTTTTGCATGGAGGGCCTGGACCGGCCTATTGTACATATACACTGGTGGCCATGAAATGTGAATTTACACCAGGGTTTTATATCACAGCTCACAGTTCCTGGGAATCAAATCCATGTCTGGAATCCGTTTAAGAGGCCTGGTTAAGGGAGGCTACATGGAGTCCACAGTTTTCCTTTGACTGAACAGCCACGGCTCCCGGTACACGCTGACGATGGCAGTTCGGGGAGTGATCCGCGCAGATTAACGAACGGCTAACAGACCACCGGAGGTAATTAACTCCTGCCTTCCCATCCCTCATCTCCATGGTAGCCCGCCGCGAGGCTCCCACGCTGCTCCTGAGGAGCGTCGTTTTGATGGGGGTGGGGGAGGGGGGGGGTCTGTTCGTAATGCACACGGGACCCTTGGTGATTAATGAGCCATTATGCAAAAATCAATCAGGACCCATTCTGCTGTCTCAGCCCTCTTTGCCTGGGCTCCAGCTAGCTCTGCTTAACTGAGAGGATCCATAAAGATCAATGCAATTACACAAGTAATGGGGTCAATGCAGTCAAACCTGCTCTTTTTAAAGCGTAAATAATTAGAGGGACTGAATACAGGAGCCCATTAGAGAGGGTTACAACAGCATACGAGTGCTGTAATCCATTAAGCTATTATTTAAGAATATAATGCATGCACCTTCCCTGTTAATCTATAACAGAGGAGTGGGACTCATCATACCTGGGGTGAGGCTCTCAGTGTGAAGTGAAACACTGATGCTTAAATCAGGGCTCCCCGCCCCATTCATAAGCAAAGCTCTCAAGCTTTCTATGACAGGCACCCCTTTTACTAGCCCATGAAGTTACTGTGAATGTGAAAGATAACACTAATACATGGCTAACTGGAGGGAGCCAGACCTCGTTATTATGGCATTAATGTGAGAAACACACCTTGATACGGGGCACCAAAACTCACTTATGAGCCATTAATATTGTTTCATATTTTTGAAATTTACTGTGTTGATACCACAAGACCAAACAAGCCTGGCGCTCTTGCTGTGCTAACACAGCAAGCTTTTAAATGCCATTTTATGTAGTAGCATAGTGGAGAAAAGGTACTGTACCACATTTCTAACCCACATTATCACCTACCACCACCGCTAGTGGATATGAAATGTTTAACTTCACATATTATTTATTGAATATGTGCATGAACACAGCTATGTTATGGGTCCCTGGATGAAAACCCAGAGCCACATGGCTGGGAGTGCAGATGCCTGAACACTACACTATACTCCTGATCTAGTCCCTCTATAATAAATTAATGGTGTGACTTTTATGTACAGTTTCCATAAACAACCTCAAAGTGTTTTACAAGCAACTATAAACAACAGGAAACACCATGTAAGTGGAAATATAAAGGCATAGACAAGGTTAGCATAAAACATCCAACAGCTGTACTACTATAACAGTAAAAGCCTAAGCTACATGGCACAGTAAACAATGAATTAGTGACACTGTCAAGGTGTAAAGATCAACTTAGCCTACAGCAAAAGGCACTCTGGAAATGGTGTTTGTGAAACTGTGAAACTCACAGACGCCACGAAGAGATCCCCGATGGTCTCGGCATTGTCCCACTCGGCCACGCGCGATGACAGCGCGATCTGGAACATGGAGTGGCACTGCAGGATCTCTCGCAGGCGGAAGAAGATGGGCCGGATCTTCTTGGGGCTCAGGATACGAGGCTCCGCCTCCAGCAGAGGCTTCTGGTATTCCTAGAGGGAGGTGACAGCACAATGATGGAGACTCGTCTTTGGATGAGATGCTCATGCCAGGTCATACCTGACTCATTGTGCTCATTAAATTTCATAAGGCACAAATCAGACAGAGTGCCTTACATTTTGTAATAATAGTAATAAAAACAATTTATTAGTTGTTCGCCTTATTTCTTGTAACGCTATTGAACTGTAAAGAAATTTGTATGAAATGTTCTTAAGGCACGGGTTAACGCAGAAGTTAAGACTCAAAAGAAACCCACCAAGTCATGGTATCCACCACAAACGAAAACGAAAGACACAAGAACTGCAATTGCTTTACAAATAAAATCAAATTCCACTTCACAAACTATGTAGAATCCATCTAAAGCCAACGGATTACAGAGATGAAAGGCCTGGTTGTGGGCACACTCTACCATTTCCACCAGTCATCTGGAATTAATTCAAAAAGAAGCAACATTTTCTGGATGGATTTTTTTTTATTGTCATTATTTTGTTTTTTATTATGCATATTAACTGGCAGCCCTGAATAGATGGCTGTAAAATGCTAAATAAGTTAGCATATTTCATCTCTGGCTGCAGGAACGCAATAACTCTAAAGGAATAATAAGATTCAGCAACAAAAGGCAGTGAAACATAAATCTGGGCACAAACACAGGGCAGAGATTTCACAGTACATAAATATGACATTGATACAGTGGATCCTGATTCTTGTTGTAGCCATGCATCTTTCCATCTCCAAAGGGAGATAACAAATATTGCTCATTCACCCACTCACAGCATGCTCAAAAGAAAAATGACTGGACCACATCCCGTTCAAAGTACCTGCTCTCTAAAGATTAAGCTGTAAATGATACGGAAATAGCAGATAAAAAGCAGTCTGGCTTGCGATGAGTTCCATCTTTGATGGTTCTGGCCAGATATTACCTTCTTTTGGCATGAAAAATGTCTCCACATTAAGCATCAGCTGATAATTTTGGGGGGTCTCTCAAATACTGAATATGAATATGAGACATACTGCTCTTACCGATTTGACAGGATGGAGCTGTAAAATGTGAGTAAATTTTGTTGAGAACTGCTTGTTGCCGTGGACTTGACGCTCCTTTGAGTTACTGTGAATGTTTCAATGCGACAAGCTGTGCAAAGTTTGTTAAACCCACTGATATTCTCACCCATGTTGGAGTGGGAGTGGTCACAGAAAGGGGGGCGTGGGAAAGTTGCAGCTGGGGATTCTGATTGGCCATGGACCCACGGTGAGTCCCAAAACCTTTCACTCCTAATCTCTTTTCCTCCAGTCCATCTCAATCTCTCATCTCTTACCCAAAAATATGTAGAGGACAGGAGGGCAGGAAATGAGTGGAGGAGATGAGGACAGATTATATGGTTCTCCATAATCAGATTCTATGTTGACTGTTGGTGAAGTGGCCCCATTGCAAGTCAATCACACTTCTTATACATACACCTTCTATAACAGCCTTTTTTATGCTGAAAAATATAACTTTTATGTAACTATATTATATGTAAATTGTAAATGCTAATTGTATTGCATTGTAATGTAAATTACCTACATTGCATTTACCTACTCTGCTGTTTTGAGTCACAATCTAAGATAACCATATGTACAAACAAATGAATAAAACTAGAGGTAAAAGAACATAAATTTCACAGTACCTAAATTACCACTGGACAATTTAATTTTGGCTGTTAATATAAAAATGTATCAAAGCTTGTGGAGTTTGCCATCTCGTCAGGTCACCAAACAATGTGTGTTGTTCCGGTGCTTCCATTTGGTTGTTGGTAAATCCCTAATGATGTTTTACACTTCTGATGGTATCACATTCTTTGGGATGCTTTATTAATCTAACTGGGAGGGAAAACAATGGTGTCACCCAGAAATGTGAAAAGAATTCCATGGTAGGACACATTGAAGTACCAGAAAAGACTTCAAGCAGCATTTGAATCTCAGTTGCCCCAACCAAGATGGGGATTATACTAATATGGGAATTCTGGAGGACTGGTTACCATGGCACAGAGGAGACAAGGTGGTAATGGAGGATGGGAGGATCTTTTTTTTGTACCAGGACACACCCCCAGGGTTCCATCATGAGCAGCGGTGCAAACTCAGTATAAACGAGTGCTGAGCGAAGTGGGAATGCTGACTTTCATTCCAACCAATTAATGCTGCCTTAACTGGTCCAATTACTCCAATCACCAATATACATGCAATTCTGTGTTAAAGCGACAGAGAACAAGCAACTGTTGTTATTTAGACAACACAAATAACTCATTTCACTTCATGTGCACTATGCGCAAACAAACAGAACTAATTTAGCAAATAATGGAACTAATTACCTAATCAAGAGCGGAGGCTGCAGCAAAAACCGGCATACAAATGCCTCTCCACAGCACTGAGTTTGACACCACGGTTCGAGAGCAAAACAAGCCACAGTGGGGCTGTTGTTTACATGAAACGTGGGCTGGACGACCCGTTCTGCTCCTTGTGCTCTCTGACATTCTAACCCATGTGGGAGTGGAAGTGGGGGTGGGGGTGGGAGTGGGGGTGGGGGTGGGGTGGACCCATGCTGACCCACCTGCAGGATCCTCTTGAGGGACTCCAGGTAACTGCGTTCACTCTGAACAATGGACCCCAGGATGTGCCGTCGGACAACCTGGGGGTGCACGAAAACAAAACACCACAAACAAAGAGGACACTCATCATGTGCTCAAAATAGAGCAAAAAAGCAAAAATTCCTGAAGGGCAAGGGCAAATCTTAACAATACTGTCAATTAAGGGCAGAAATGTGTGCTGTGACAGATACAGGGAGAGTTGGGAAGTGACTGCAATAGTCTCTTTTTCATGTATTCATGGTTTAAAACATGTACTCAGGCACTACAACACTATGAATGAAGCTACAAGGAATGACTAACCTGTCCTCAGGCACTTGGGATTTCAAAAGAATAAGTCAGGTAATGCAGCAGTCATGTTATAAAACCATTTCACATCTCAAAAGCAGATCTAAACATACAGTGCCTCCTTACTGAAATGTCTTTGTGCAATAAAATCGGTGAACACCATGCACCAGGTAGAAGTGGCAGTCAAACTTTATGGGTGAAAGGGACAGAGGACATGCAGACACACACACACACACAAACCTGCTGACTGCTGAGTCCCTCAGGCATGGGGCATAGCTGAGGGGGAGGGTGCTTTGACTCTGAAACCGTGACATCCAGATACCCAGCATCGTCCTCAGTATCATCTAAAGGGTCACAGAGACACACGCTATCAAAAAACCATCCTTCTGGAAACCACCAACACATCCTGCCCCGCCCTCACCACTTACGCCCAGAGTAAAGGCCCTGGTCTCTTACCAAGACCACTGTGACTCCCCCTGGGCAGGGCCTTTCCTAATGCTAGGCCCCATCACATCAGATATTATTTACCCCAAAGCACTGCTTTTCCCTACCTACCATCTCCATACCTCCCTTCTAAGCCTCTGGTCCTGCCATTTTGGCTCTAGGTCCTCTTTCCCATAAGATGACCATGGATTGATTTTCATTAGCTTTAGTTAACAAAATCTTGTTCTAAAAAGTTCCTAATGCAGCTATGAATTACATCTGTTTTCTGTTCATGCATGTACTATAAATTATTTTTATTGTTTTTATTTTTATGTATCCTTTACATATCCATGAGAAACTCCATTGAGATGTTCGTCTACTTTTTAAAGGGGACCTAAAACTCCATAATGATTGTGCATAATGTACGGTAAAGTTTCTTCGATAAGGTTGTTTGATCTAAAATGTTATTCATACTTTATTAAAACGGCAAACGTGATACAGATTTTTCATTAGCATTCAGACAGCAAAGAAATTCATGCAATGTTGTGAAATTTAGAGGCTGACTGAAGAACCAAACCACTTTTAAGTGTCATGATTCACTTTGTTTAAAGAGGCTGTTTGAATTCTAATCATCTCTGAGGTAAAAAGGTAGATTTCTGAAGTACCTGAGTTGTCTTTTTTGTGCAGGAAGGAGACTTTGCGCATCATGGCTATCTTGGTCTTTTCAATTCCATCTTTAGTCCCGTTCCTGGCTGCTTTCATCAGCTGCTGGACCTGGCATCAGGCAGCAGGGGAAGTTTGAAGGTGGAAAAGATGGACAGATAGAGTGATAAAGAGATAGACAATGAGAGAGAGCAAGAGACAGAAAGAAAGGGAGAGAGAGGGAGGGAGGTCAGGCACGTTAATCCGTGAGGAAGTCATTCTGCACCAACGGTCCAACAGACAAATAGTTGGTTAGGCATGGGAGCAAATCCCTTTCTTTGTATTCCTCTTTACAGAAGATGATCCAAGCAGAGTGTCTTCAGCCCCAAGCCCATTGGGTGGGATTAGACGTCTTAGAATCATTCCACTTTCTGCTACTGAGCACGTTCAAATGCACAAAAAAAAAAAAACTATACCAGACATATCCTGCCAGTGCAGACCGTGCGCGCTGAGCGTAAACTGTATGTCTGTCCCCTTCTCTCACCAAAGCCCTTCTCAAAGCCAGTGGATTTCTGTCCGCAGTAATTCGCTAGAAAGCCTTTTAATGTGCAGCTCCAAGAACCCGATTAATTAATTTGGGGCACTTGGCAATGTCTCTGTAGCACTCTCCCCAGTTATTTATGTGTTAGTTAAATAAATATATTAATGTGCTCCTAATTTGTGCTTTGGAAGAAACTCCAGAGGGTCAATTTCTGTAAGTGGCTGAGAGGCCTTAAAATAGTTTTCAAATAGGGGACTCTCTGATCCCAGCAATTTGGTATTCTGTGTCAGGACAGCTGTATCTGCCTCATATTTTACAGAACAGAGGTAAACTCAGAGGGTCACATGCTTGTCATCTACAGCGCTCTGTCGGTGTCCTATGGCACACTCCAGGCCCCGCCCCATTCTCTGGAGAGGTACCTTTGTGTCATAGCTCTGTCTGATCTGGGTGACGTCACGGCCCCCTAGCCGGATGGCCAGCTCACGTTTGGTCTTGACGCAACGCTCCTTCAGCCGACGCACGTCTGGAGAGAGCTACAGGTATCGCCATGACAACGACCCCACGGATGAGGGCAGGCAAGGGTTTGGGTTGGGGGGTTGGGGGGAAGGGGGGTGAGACAGGTTAGGGGGGTGTGAAGGGAAACAGATCAGGTGTGATGAGAAGCAAGTGCAGGGAGAAGAGAGATACAAGGACAGAAAAAGAGATGGAGGAAGGGAGAGAAAATAAGAGGAAAGTGTCAAGGTGAGACAAGCAAGGCCAGCGTGTGTCACAGGATTTTAAAAAGGAATAACCAAACAGAGTCTGAAACTGACAGTGAGCCGTCGGCTACAGAGCAGTGCAAAGAGGCTGGAGGAGCAGCAAAATGCTTCTGGAAAGTTCTAGACAGAACTCCTGTAGAGTTCAAATAAGCCCAGCATGGAGCCCTCTTCAGACAACAATGGATAATTAGAACAAATTACAAAAATACCATTCAAATACCTCTACCATGTCAAAACACTTGTACATGATTCAATTCTGAAGTGCGCCTCAAGTACCACTTTATAATGGGCTGCTGTCTTTCTTTTGTCTGGGCAAATTGTTTCGATCCAAGTTCAAATTTTCAAACCCCTATAAGTCAGCATGGTAAAACAGAGCAATGGCTGGAGCCGAATTTCAATATTATCGTGGAGGAGCTTAAAGGCAAGCACATGCATTAACACCAGAGGCAACTGGCTCCAGATCAAAAGAAAGTGTAATTGACTACTTGTTTAAGTGCTTATCAAATGATAGGCTGCCGGCACTTATATTAAGCCAGGACATTGGTAATTTTGATGTTCTGTGATAATTGGATAGACTAATATAATACTAATTGGTAAGTGATTCATTAGATTCTTTTTGGTCAATTAATGGTGCTTGTCAATTTAAACCACCTGAGCTGGTAGGGCTCCCTGGGATGTTCTCCTCTTAATGTTGTAATTCACCTTTTGTCCACCACATCAGGTTTTGAAAACGGATAACTTTTCAGAAAATAACATTTTGAAGCCAGTTGCATTAGTGACTATTGTGGGTGCTTTTCTTTTTTAAACCATACATTTTTTTGACCATAAGGTAAATTTGTCTGATTTTCTTAAGATAACACTGTGATATACACACCAATATATGTCAAAAAAGAAACTGGAGCCTTTGATCCATAACCTCATAAGAAGTTTGTGCACACATAATGTGAACAGCACCAACAAAAATAATCCCCAGCCTTTAGGTTCAAAAATAAGTTTGCATTACAGGAGTCTAATTCACAACACAATTATTACAATCTAAAGGTTTTAAAAGTCATAATTTTTCAGCAGCGATCTAGTTCACGGCACAGGATTAAGTCCAACAAAAACTGAAACTGATGTCACTATTACAAAATTTGGCAAAACACAGAACTAGCTATATCACTGTGGTGGGTGGAGGGAGTTGGATAGATTAGCAGTCACAACTATGACAACAGCAACTCGGTATTCAGCACTTGCCTCTGAAATAGCTGGAGAGCTACACCACCACTGAGCCTCAGGCAGAGAGCAGGAGCTGAGGCTGTGAGGCGGCCGGCTGAGGGAGAGCTGGACCTGGGCCCCGAGCAGGAGGAGGAGAGAGGCGGTCAGGAAGGCGCCGCGCTGCGTTGGCAGCGCTTGTGCTCTCGCCTCGGGCCGAGAGGGTACTCCTGCCCAGCGGGGGAGCGACGCAGTGCACCCGGCGGGGGGCACGTGAGCAAGAGGGGAAGTACGCCGGGGAGGAAGCAAAACTGAGGGAGACTACTGCTACTGCTTCTGCCGCTCTCGCTAACAGTGACGACACCCTTTCACTGCCAGGCACCAGCCAGGCTACTGAGGGTTTACCTGTACCTGCTGCGGCCTGCCAGGAGCATCAAGCTCATGTCAGAGATGTAGCCATGCAGGTACTGTACTTTAATTACTGTACATACATACAGCAGGCACTATGAGACAGCCAATCTCTCATTACATTACCTCCTTTTACATCACAGAGCATATTATTTTGTGAATAATATTCTAACACCAAGGACAAGTTAGGTAGTGTAAAGCCCAAGTCACAGGTTTAAATGGTGACTGTATGGATAAATCAGGGATTAAAAACAGACAAGGTTTTTTTTTTTTGTAAATCTGTGCTTGTCCAGAATGTAAACACAGGACTTAATCCATTGTTTGCTGTGTTTCTCTGGCCGAGAGAGTATTAACAAACATTGCCCCCTTGTGGAATGTATTCAGACTGCAGAACCCTGAGCACAGTTAAAACAGACCATTAGCTCAGGTGTTTAACTTGGCCAGATTACCTTTTTCAAATCTAGATTTTGCCAGATTCCTCTAATACTAGACACTGTAGTGGGCTTGGGTTACTATTATGTGATTTTAACAAAATGTATCCAGTTTTAATCCCTGACAATGGATTTGGACATCCTGAGCATTGTCAAGTGCTTATCTTTTTAACGTCAAAGGAAGGTACATTTTCACAATTAATCACAGTGGGGGTTCTTTTTTATTATTTGGACATCCTGGACAATGGATCTGGACATCCTGAGAAAAGTGTAGTGTTTATCTTTCAGACAACTGAAGAAAGGTGTGTTTTTCCCATGTTGTTTTATAATTAAACAATCTTATTTATCATGGATTTAAATTATATATTTCCTCGATGTCAGTCGGTAATTGCCTTTTCCACTTCAGACACTGAAAGGAATGTGTAGAATGTCTTGGCTGTTTATGTGTTACTGTAGTAACGCAAAACGATTCTTCTCCCCACCCAAAATCCAATCCACACTGTTTCACCCCCTACCAGTGGGAGTCAACATAGACCGAGGCTATGTAAAACAGCTGTTAGTCATTACACGCCCAGAGTTCTATAGGGCCTGGGTACACAGGACCCTGGAGAGCCCTTGATTGGCGCACACCCCTCCCTCCTCACAGTACAGACTTGCTGCAGGCCGTAAGCCTTATAGCCGCTGTGCTTCCATACCTTGCTGCGCGTGGGAGCTTTGTTCTCGGTGTCCGACTGCTCGTCGTAGCTCTCGAACTCACTGGAGCTCCAGCCGTTGTCTGCTCCCACGTGATCTTCAGCCCTCTGCACATCCTCATAGATCAGTTCATCTGGCGGCCAGAGGGGGCAGCGTCACACAACCTCAAACCCGGATGCATGCGCACTCACATGCATTCATGTACGTTCACATATGGGTACATCCATTCATACATGTGCACTTACACAAACACAGATAAGTACTCACAACCTGACAAGTGACACAACTAGAACCCAGCACATACACTTCTGACAACCAGTTCATACACAATATGAATACAGACTATCCATCCATAGCAACAGAACAGGATACAGGGGCTCACCTTCATCTGGAGAAAGGATTTCGCAGGGCACGTCATCGTAGATCACCTCAGGGCTGTCTGTCTCTGCTTCTGCTTCTGTCTCCCTCTCAGCCTCGGCCTTGGCCTCAGGCTTAGGAGCCGGCTTGCCTGGAGGAGAGAGAGCGCGAGAGAGGGAAGGGGAGGAGATAGGAGAGGAAACACACACATACAGCTGTTACTCCTGCAGACCGGGGCGCTGTCCTCACAGGGAAGGGCTCTGCTACCTCTCAGCCCTCACTGCCGAGGCCGAACCCCACCTGCCCTCTGCAGTCTCTGTCCCTCTATCTCTCTGTTTCACTCTCTCCTTCACTCCCCTCATGTAGGGGCTGGACGAGGGGGCAGTAATGCTTACAAGTGCCAATTTGGTAGTGCACTGGAGACTGCAGGAGTTGTTTTTCTAGTGTGTCAGACCAGCTTGACATTCCAGAGAGACTTCAAAGAAACAAACATTCTTCTCCCATGTTCAACACTTTGTTTCCAAACCTAGGTGCTGTGCTCAAGTCCGTGGGTTGTTTTAGTGAGGCTTCACCTCTGTTTGAACTATCTGTAAATACACCATTTATCAGACTACTTGCTTATGACATCAGCCTACCTGGCTTGTTAATAACACAGTAACGACTGGTCAAGTGCAGTCAAAGCAAGTAAATAAGTAATGAACAATAATATGTGTGTATGTGTGTGTATGTAATTCATTCATCCTTCACAGAGTCTGGCTACATGATTATGAAGATTTTTGCTTACCTCTTAACGGTCTGTCAGTTCCTTCTAAACATACTTTATTAATTCATTTTTCAACCAGGCTTTGGAGAAAAAAAAAAGGCTTTTCTGCATGCAATAGCTACTGGAGAACCGCAGACAAAAAGGATTCTTTTTGGTGAAAAAAACATATTCATAAGCCATGGGGATGGCAGTACACCAGACTTTCAGTATAAATATAGGACATCACCTCGTTGGGGCCTTTTACTTTTTTGTCCATGGCTAATGTGCTTCAGCATGAAGCCTTAGTCAGAGCATCCAAAAAAGATTCTTTTGCCTGCGGTTTAGTCAGCCAAGAAAAACTCTGTCAGACATTTTCTGATCGGGCGTGATATCAGGAACAGTGCTGAGGGTGCGCGGGGAGGGACCTTTATTTGCGAGTAGAATGTTCTAGGTTTAAATCCCAGGTGGAGCTCTACCATTACAGCTTTGCATTTGGAATTTAGCCATAATTGCTACAGGATAAGTCCAGCTGCACGGCTGGGTAAAAAAAAGTTATGTAAGTCACCCTGAATAGGAATGGCAGCAAAGAAATGACATGATGTACAGGAAGTCATACATTTCTAAACCTCAATATGGAATATTTTTGTATAATCCTACAAAAAATAATAAACTTCAAATAAATAGCTTTTTGAAATCGCTCTGAGAACACTATGTACCAAAGCATCCAGTTGTATACAACAGCACTATCTTTTAATACAACATGAATGGCACTTTCTTGCATCAGCTCTTCTGACAATGAGTGTTAAAGCATGAAGAGTAAATTCCCAGCAAAGCAACGGCTTTATAGTTATCAACCTGGAATTTCAACATATTGCCTAGCACATCGTTCACAGAACTTTTGAAAGTTATTGAAAAATGTAGTGTGAACGAAGACGAATGAGGAAGCGACACCGGCCGCTCCATTTATCTTTTTAAGCGCTTTTTTATCTTTATTTACAAAATGCGCACCATAAACTTTTTAGCACTTTCAGCACAAGTCCTAAGCTGAATATGTACTGCATGTAAGACTTATTAGTTTTTCTACTTTTAGCCCAAAGGCCTTAGGCCTTATCAGTTCACTCTCAGTTCATTCCTGGGCTTTCTGTCAACACAACTGAAATGTTCTCTAATAAATTCATTTTAACTGACTGATTGATTGATCAACTGAGCATCATGAAAAAACGTAAAATCATCACAGCAAAAAAACAGTCACTGAATGACAGCAGATTAAATTATCTCCACCAGCCCTCCACATTTACCGATGGGGCAGGCAGGGTTGGGCAATCCCATTATTTGTGGAACACCATGCGCTGTCAATCACTGCCATGGATAACCAATTAAGACAGCCCATCAGAGCAAATAAACCAACATCATTGTCAGAAGTTAGTGCACCATTAATAGCATATGACAGGTCTGCCAATTCTGGCCTTCAAAAAATCTCACTGTTCATTCATTATCTAATACAGAACTAACTGTGCCTACAGCTATCAGCTCTGCTGGATTTACAGAATTACCCAACAGACACATTGATACAGTACATGACCATTTAAAAATTGGCCAGGGGTCACATCTGCGATAACTGACAGATTAGTTTGACGACTGAGACTGCATAATGTCCTTGGAGTACCTGAACAAGCAAGACAGGCTTGTCTGCACATAATTAATCTCAGTTTAACCGATTGCTCATGATTATGATTATAATTATTTTTATGACAATGATGATAATGATCCTAATTATTATTCCCATTCTTTTTCTTCTTATTATTAAATGCTTTCAGTCATTAATTCAAGTGAGTAGATAAAATGTGGATAAGTCGTGAATAATACAATAGAAGGATTTTTTTAAGCTCTACATATTGATTTTTTCCTAACAGGTACTGCTACAGTGTATTTGTGACTAAAAAGCTGTGCAGGCTGATATGGTGTGTTGGATGTAAATCCAAAGAGGGGCACCATTACTGGAAAAAGGGTTTCACTGCAGATACAGGCACAGCACAGAAGGAGCTCAGTGTTAGCCATCTGAGCGGGAGGCCACACCATCTACAAAATCCACCGCTAACATCACCAATGTGTCTGAGGGGGATGGGAACAACAAAACAGCACACAACAGAGACCAAGAATCCAAACTGAGTCAGGAACAGCCTAATGGGAACAACAAAACAGCACACAACAGAGACCAAGAATCCAAACTGATTCAGGAACAGCCTAATGGGAACAACAAAACAGCACACAACAGAGACCAAGAATCCAAACTGATTCAGGAACAGCCTATTCAACCCCCAGAATTATTCACACCCATGCTGAAGATAAGCGGCTGTGCAAGATTTTTTTTAAAAAACTAGCAATGTGGTGTATTCTGTGCTCTAAAAATTTGGAAAGTCATATTTGTTATTAAAATGCATTTGTTAATTTTCAATGTGTACAGAACGCATTTCAATTGAACGCGTTTTGTTTTTTTACTTTGGCAAAGCATGGTCCATGTGATTGGCTAACTGAATGAATGGTATTGATTCTCTGAGAGTGGAAAGCCGCCTATAACCATCACTCTGCTTCTCTCATTCATCACTACAGATAGGGGACACTGTAAAGTAGGGTTCCTTCTACTTTCCTACTCAACCCAATGGGACTTCGGCTTGATGGAATCCCACTACCATATCTGTGGTGATGCACAGCGGTACCAGGGTGATGGGTTTAGGAGGTAGTGCTATCAACCACCTTTTAATTCAGCTTCAATACCAACAACTAAATTAGACAATAGTGTACCTCACACTAAACCTGTGTAAAAAGTATCAATTGTAAATATTAAAATGTAAATGACTGCCTCTCAAGAAAGGTTTGTGCCATGTCCCATTCCCATTTTCTAGACAAGACAGGTGTTTTCACTTAAGTACATTTCAAGCCAAGCCAATATTTTTAAACCAATTTCCAGACTATTTTGTATGGAGCAGGATGTCATTGACAGCAGTACTGATGGGCCCCATTAGGACCTCATGTGTATTGCATACTTCACTGGCCAGATATGAGAGAGCCTTCTCATTTTCACAGTGTGACGATGCCAATATGAGCAAAAGAATATGTGTAGCATGCGATGCAGAATAAGCATTTTAGCACATGCATCTGCAATATATTACCTAATCAGAACACAAACCGCAACTTTCTCCAGCATTACCTAACGTTCTAATTTGTCCTGTCTTCAGGTTTTCAACTGGGGTTTTCAATAGTGTAACCACACAATGCTCATAGCTGCCTTTTGGAACTGATACCACATTGATCCAGCTGTCACTTCAGGAAAACCCAAAGTGGAATCAGCTAAGGATGAGTTTGAGTTTGCTTCAGTGAGGAGGGTACATAAGCTAATGAAGCACATTGTCTGGTACTGCCCTCACTAATTCTATGCAGTGTCTTAGGTGGTGGGACAGTCCTGACTGGAGGGTTGATATTGGCTTCACCAAATCAATATGATGCCTGTAGCAATACTGAATTTCTTTCATATTCAGAAATATTTGTTAAGAGCTATTTTTCTTGAAAATGATGAAACTCCACTTAATTATGATTAATCAAAGACTATAATATGATTTACTTAATGAATCGGTAATTGTTTGACAGCCCAAATGTTAATAGCCGCTGGTCGCCCTTTGATTTGGAGTGGTCTTCAGTAGCCGTATCACTTTTGAACAGTTTGGAATACACACCTATTGCTGAATGTGGAAGTGGGGGTCAGTGTAGAATTTAAACTTTATAATATCATTGCTGCTAATCCAGGAAAGCGGTAGCAGTCCAACAAAAACATTGTGGAGTACTGGATAGGCATAAACAGGAAATGGTTTCCAAAGCTTATCACGCAAATGAAGGCCACAGGAACACTTCACCGGTGACGCAGAACAACTGTGTGCTTTCCCTACCAGTATATTATAATAGAGCTGCTGCAGAGACATTTATGTTAATATTCATACCTCCTCTACCCCAGCGCTTTCCAGATTGTGTTCACCACTCCAGCTGTTATCTTATTTAGTGCTTCTTGCTGACTTTGTCCTTTCCAGACATTGATGAGAGCCCCCTGGTAGATGTTTAAGTAATTGTGTACGACAGTAGGAATTTAAATTGCTGGCCCATATCTTCACTAGCCGGGATTTCTGCACAATAATCAAGATCGACAGCGGTCGCCTTTACCGAAGTGAAGGGTTGGGAGACCGCGTCCCGCTCAAGTCACGCCCCTAATCAGCTTTGCGCTCCTCGAGGTCTGCAGAAACCCATTTAGTGATGGAGCCGTGGGCTCAGACAGGGGAGGAAGCGTCCTCAGTCCCAGTCAATAAATGTGCAGCTATTAGAGCAAGGGTGGGGGAGGAGGGAATGACATGGATGTGTCCCCCTGTGACTGGGTGCCGTGACAATTTCCTTGTGTCTCTGCTGTCACATTGGTGATTTTTTTTCCTTTCTGGAGGACTAAGGGTAGGGAGGGCAAGAGGGGAAGATGAGAGCTGAGGGTTGGATTGGGGGCGGGGGTGGGGTGGGGGTTCCAGCAGTTGGCCATTGCTCTCATAGATATCAGGCATGCAAACAGTACTTTCAATGCATAGCAGTGTTTCATAAGGAGAATGGTAAAGTGCTGAATGGACACCTGCCTATTGGTGGGAATTAAGACCTGGAATGGCCCAGACTGCTATGCACTGGAAGTGCTTTTGACATCCCTGGACAGGCCTCTATGGAGAACTTGGGGGCGGTATACCTTTGTGCAGGCGAAGAGTGAGTTCTGACACCACACTGAACCACTCCGGGGCACAGCTCGGAGTCCGGGCTGAACAGACACACAGAACCAGGACCATCACCACGGCAGCAGGGTCACAGGGCGTGACTGGACATTCAGGTTATGCAGTATAACAGTAATGCAACATTATGGGGCAGTGTGGAATAATGGTTAAGGAGTATGACCTTGAACCAGCAGGTTGTGGATTCAAAGCCAAGATATGGCATGCTTGATTGAGGGATTCAGCCTGAAGTGGATCAACCATTAGCAGTGCAAATATAACATGTGTAACCTATAGTGATTTCCTCCAGTAACTAGGCATCCTCTAAGCAAATTAACATCATTTTGTTCTCATTTTCCTCCAAACTACATGTAATGTCCAAACTGAAAAGTAATTTTTTAAAGAGTTGGAAAGCACACAAATGTTGAAAAAGCTAGTGATAACATTTTCCGCTTCTTCAGCAATAAACACCAAATGTTGAATAGTGAATTGTAAGCATTTATAAACGGTATTACAGAATGATTCAATAAATCCAATCTCAAGACGGCAAAGTCAATAATGTCCAATTTTACAAAGAGCTAAAGTTTTCAAAGATCATGGCAATCCTACACTTTGTCCTTGAAGAAGTGTTCTCTCTGGAAGCTTGCACAATTGATTTTTAAAAAGGTTTTTATTTTACAATCAATAGACTTCATATCACTCCACATTATGGCACAAGAAAGATTACTGAGGTGGAACAGTCTCACTACCAAAGCTGAAAGGACAGATTTCTCAATTCAAAGCCTACCTCTCTCTTCCCATTATTGGTTAGTTGAGGCATAATGTCTCCTTGTGCCATGTATTTGGTGAGTGAGCCTGAAGCCTCTATGTGAAAAGCATCCACTTCTCTCAATGTCATTGTGATTGCACAGAAATGTGATCCTAAATCCCAAAGCCTGTTAGTCTGGTACCCTGCATTCAGCCAATCAATTAAGCATTATGAAGCCCAAAGCTTTACCACACTGAAAGATCCGACAAGTTCCATTTCAGAATTAAATATGAAGGAACATTACTCAATGCTTGTACGTAAGTGCCTTCAAGAATTCTTATTATGACAAACGGTCATAAATGAATAAAAACATTTATGTCAAACACTCATCATTTTTTTCGGCCTTAAGTGAGGTAAAGCTGAGATTGTGTATTATTAGCCAGCCTGATTGTTAGATCTCCTGTTGCCGTGTAGAATGTCACCCCCTGCAGCTTTCAAAGTGCTGTGAAAACCTGCAGGAATTCCACCCAGAATCCCCATCTGTGACAGAGGGTGCGGACAGAGCACCCGGAGCGGTCTCAACACACCTGTCTGAGCGCGTTTGCGGACGCCCTTTTTAATGACCGGGGTGTAGTAGCACTCGGCTGCCGAGTGCAAACCTGGAGGCGGCATGGACAGAAAACAGAGCTGGACGTGAGGTAACTATTGAGGTAACTGAGATTATTATTAATATTAGTAATATTATTCAACTTATTCATGCTTATATTCTTTAACATCATACACTGTACTGCATACGGGCTGATTACAGCAGCCAGCCTTTATCAGCCATAGTACTTGTGTGTATAGACCACCAAATAAAATTATTGTCCAGGAATAAGAACATCCCAGTCTGCCTGTCACCAGAAGTGTAAAAAATATGAAATAAGTCCACCTTGGGGTAATGAGAACATACTATCACATTATGTCATCATGTTAAGTATCAAGTATGAAACAGGATAATTGAAATAACTAACAAACGGATTGAGTTAATTAGAGATGACACCTAAGACATTCACAAGTTATGTACTGTACCTTTTACACAGAGTAAAAAGAAAAACATTACATTTAAGGTAAATGAGATGTATGTTCTTTACCTTCATTGAGGCTGTGAGTTTTCCTGGTTGGCTCCAGGTTTCCTGAAGTGCAAGGTTCTGTGGAGGGGGACTCCCTGAAACATTACCAAATAGGACACTGTAGTTATGAAGTTCACAGAAAGAGCACCTCCCTTTTCAAAAACAACTAAAAGAGATCAAAGTAGGGGCATAGCCTGATTGAGCACACACACACACACACACACACACACACACACACACACACACACACACACACACACACACACACACAAACATACACACACATACACTGTCACACAGGAGTCAGTGATGGAAAAGGTCACCCTCAAATAGTGAACATCAAATTAGCTCAAAGCGATATGTTCAACATGCCTTTAAATAATAAGAGGCACTTTTAAAATGAGCGCGTACGTATTTTTACCCTCTAAATATGACAGAGGGAAAGGTATGTGTTTTGTGCTGCTTTCAATTCGAGAAATAAAGGCTTTCAGCAATCTTTGTTCACTAGTACAATTAAACGTGCTTGGTGTGCTTCAGGAAACCAAAGTCTTTGTGTCTACAACAGAATACTTCACCCAAGACTAGAATGCCTTTGAATAGAACAGTCATAAACCAGAAGTGATAAAAGGTTCCCTATATGACTGGCTGTCATTTGCCAGAGAAAAATCCCTGGATTTGAAAAGGAAATGTTGTTAATTGTATTCTTGAATTACAGAAAAGATGTGGAACTAAACCCTGAATACTAAATTAGAATATTTTGTATAATATTATTCACAGAACATTATTACTAAAATATTAATAAAATATTAAATTGTAGCATATGGTGTCATGAACTATTAACTCTATCTGCCAGTGAATGGACACTTTGAGTGATAAAATTACAGAATGCACAAGTACTGATATATTTATGCAGATTGCTGTGAAATTATCATTGAGATATATGATATATAGCAGGTATATATAGCTTTAGAGTTGAATTGCTATTAGGTTGAATAATGGCAAAGAAATATGACAGCTTATGCATATTCTTGCACTTCAAGACAACAAGCAAAAACAACAATGTCGTAAACCAGCTTTGCAAAGAATTATATTGACTGCACTCACTGAGAGGCAAAGAGACAACTGGAACAGTAAACGGCAACTGCAGTGGCCTTAGCAATAACCTTAGCAACTGTAATGACCTATAGATTAAATCACTAAACTACTGAATGCAGAGCACAGACAAAAAACAGACATATACAGTTCATTGGGCTATTGGACAAAAATCAAAGCTGCCTGTGGTGCAGGCATTTACTTGACAAAAACACTACGAGATCAGTTGGGGAAAACTGTATGAAGAGACTAATAACACAGCTGTTGTTTTTATTTCATAACAATAATAAAAATTTCACTAGTGAACAAGGAGCTAGATAGTCAATTAACATTTTTTTTGCAGTTAAAATTAACTCAAAACAGACAGTAAGGCCAAGTAAAACTTGGGGACCTTTGACTTTGGAGGAGGCTTTAAAATATATACTATTAGCCATAAACAGAGATTCTACGGTTTACATAAATATTATCATAGGTTTATGATAAAAATGTAGTCAATTTTTCTTGCTATGGTGGGATAATGATTTATATGTATTTTTGGAGTATGCTAGCCTCGTGCTAGCAGGCAGAAATGACCAGTTTCACTATTTAAATGTCAGAAGTGTTCATATTTAAATAATAAACATATAGTATAAGTGGTTCAGAATTGCTACCTCTACTTTAAACACTTAAGATTTTTATTATGATTTAGAGTTAACTCAGGACTTGTTGACAGTCGAAGGATGTAATTGTTTATGTTAAACTTGTCCATTTCATATTTGTATTCCAGACCCTGCTTTCTGTTGTTTCATAATTCATACTTATTAAGTGTGTCTGTTTAATGAATTAATACATCACCAGTTTGGATGAGACAGATTAATCACCATGTACCCACATTTAAAGTTCCCATTTTCTCAGTCAGGAAAATATTTCAGTAGAGTTTGTAATGAAACTAAAAAGCAGAACAGGCCTGTCAGAGCCTATCTGAACTTGAATTCTGACAGCAAGGGTATTTTATGCAGAGGAAAAGGGTCCCCTGATTCAGATTTAAAATTCAGGCATGAGCAACTTCTAAATGTTTAATGAAACTTCTAAATTGGCACGAATCTTTCTCCACGGATCCTCAACTTTCAGAAGCACATTAAAGGGCTGGAAATGTAATGGAATATATTCCCTTTAAGGACTTTTAAGCATTTTAAAAATATTTTTCTACATCCTCTGAGGATGATAAAATGAGCATTTGAAAACAGCAATACTCCTATACTTTGATTAGAATCCACTTTCCTTTGGTGCTATGTGACAGAAAACATCATGGCCAGACAGAACGAAGGAGCCTGTGTGAAGTCCATATAAAAGTGGTGACTAGTGATGTATTATATACTTATTGTACATAAGCGAATACTTCAGCAACTCATCTATTTTCAAACTAAGAATGAGGGTGGATTGGGCCCTGAAACAATATCAAAAACATTACTCCCTCAGCATGCGTCCAACCAGCCGTAGCAATGGTATGCTACCTCTTCTGTCTTCAAGGTTTTGTCATAAAAAATGTATTTACAACCCAGCAGCAATTGTGGGCATGAGGTCTTCTGTCTGGTGTGGACCTTTTCAGTCTCGCTTAGACAGAGAAATATAAAATCCTGCTCAAGACCATGCCCCATACTGTGCCTCTAGTTTTAGCTTTTCCCACAGATTCCCCCACTGGATACCAGGCTCTTGTTGACAGGAAGTGGCTCACCCCATTGGCCAGCTAAAGAATTTGATACTCAAGCTCCACCTCAAAATCATGCTTTTTTAACAGACTGAAGTGAGGTACGGTGCATACAGTAGAAGGAATCCATTCTGCCACATGGGGATGTTCGTGTCATTAACTTTATTCATTACATGCAAATGCATTACCACAAAAGGGAATTGTCTGCCGTGCAAGTTCTGCTTGTTTCATTGTTGAGTCCTCAGGCACAGTAGGTACCTCCGGGGTACTGACAACACCTGTGTTTTCAAATGCAAATGTGAAAACGCAGTATGGCAGGCTTGTGATTAAACTGAAAATTCTGCCTACATCACATATTATGCATACACTGCACAAATTGATCTGTGCATGTGCGTGTGTGTGTGTGTGTGTGTGTGTGTGTGTGTGTGTGTGTGTGTGTGTGTGTGTGTGTGTGTGTGTGTGTATGTCTTTGGGCATATATCCATGTGCAGCTGTGTGTCTGCCTGTGCATGGATGCCTGTGTGAAAGAGAACCATTTGCCCCCAAGGTGTAACCATCCAATAGCAGCTTGTTTACCTTCCTAAATCTCCAGAACGCTGCTGACATTGCAGAAAGTTAATGATTCACTGCTGTGTGTCACCTTCTGTGGCACATGGAGGCAATGATCTCCAATACCTCCTGTGTCCTTCAGACTTCAATGCTACTGGTGCACAGGAGGTTGGGGCCACTATGACTTCATGAATATTTAACACACTTCATGGGTAGCTTCAAAGAGATGTTGAAAGCTCAGATGCTTAATTGGGTCGACCTGAATGTCATGTTCACATTTACAGCAATGGTTTATTTTGGAGCTCCTTTTTTTCATATATCATAGTTTCTGCTACACGACCAACAAGGATATTTATATGGTAGTTTGTGATGCAGCTGTAAGTCCCACAGCTAGTTGTTGAATTCCCAGCCTTGCCATTACTTGCTATGGCTGGAGGTCAAAATTGGTGAGGCAATTTGCCTCAGTCTTGAATTAAAAAATGAAGGTTATGTTAGATAAAATGTTTAGTGTCATCACACTGTAGCAGATTGTCCTGACCAGCCAAGTACCTGCAAGATTCATGATCACATGCTGAGCTTGTGTTCCTTTGGCATCTCAGGCATCATGTGACTGGTGCTGTATGTTCATTATGGAAAGAGGCATCACATGATCAGGAGAGTTCACATGTGATTGGTTTCTTTGTAGGTGTGAAAATACAGCAGCTAAATTCAGGTCATGAATCATGGCCTTTCATGAAGAAAATCCTCTTTCATTTGAGATACTTAACAAAAGCAAAGCAAATCTACTTGCTACAGCCACAAACCCTTCCACCAAGATTACTATTGCCCCTGGTTCACTGTCTTGACTCACTGAGCCACTACATTCCCCTCCCAGGTATCCTCAATTGGAGAGCTGAATAACCAGAGAGAAGCTGAGATGTTGAACGAAAGATCCTCACTAAGTGTACAGTGTAGTAGTGTTGATGCTGGATGCGCATAATAAAATGAAATCAAAAGTAACCAGGAACTCACACCCCTTCTTGCCAGCTTTCTCTTTTCAATAAGGTCTTCCAGCCCAGTCGTAAGGATGCCTTGTCACAGGAATGGTGTCCTAAACTTTCTTTAGTTTTTACTTTCGTCAGAAAAAAAAGCAAATGTAAAAATACATTTGCAGACAAATTGTCGATTCTTTCCCAGCTTGTGGATCTCAGACTTGAAGTTCAAAATACAAAAATCACAGCAGTCCAACTAAAGACTTAAACACTTAAAAGCATCAACACAAAAAGAAAGAATGACCGCTACACAGCTGTCAGCTCGTCAAAGTTGTCAAATTCATCCACCATGTGCTGTTCCTATGCTAACTAACTCTCTTGTGAATCCCCAACAATCTCACACCCTGCTTTTTATACACCCGGCCCATCTGATCTCTCAATCACAAAGGTTTTTCAAAGATTTCCTGCCCCCAAACTTTTTCTTGATTTTTTGCCCCCCTACAGCATCCTTCTCCCTTAGATTAAGGAAAAAGCCCTCCCTCGTCTGACTTCCTTCTATTGACATATTAAACAATCTTGTTGTTATTATTATTTATTTTTTTTGCACTGTAGATATGCCACGAATCAGGTATTGTCTATGATGATAGAGGAACACAAGATCAATATGCTTGTTTTATGTTTGTGCAGGTTCCTGGCAAGCGAGGAGTGGCTACTTGAGGGTGAATTTTTTTTCCCTTTTCCCCCCACTCAAAACTCAGCCAAACTGTTTACCCTATGAACTCAGTGGAAAGAAGTTTTCCACACCTGACTCCCCTGATTTGCGAGATGTCTGGCACTCACTTCTTTCCACACTGCAAATGCACCAACAATTGCATGGTGCCAATGTTGCTGGATGATGTTGACAAAGTCAGCATATAGGCACTTTGAACATTTGCAGGCACCCTGTCCATCAGCAGTGCCTGCTAGAGAACGATGACACTAATGACCTCAACCAGTTTGACCCTCATCATGCCCCAGGCAGGCCAATTTTTGCCTTGCTACTGCAGGATCTGTCCATACCTGAAGACAGATTGGCTGGGACTCGAACACTGGGTCACAAGGCTCACAGCTGCAACCTGAAATGTACCTCTTCTCCCACCGGCCTTCAGAGCAAAATTATTTTGTTATTTCTCATCAGTATTCCTAAATTTGGCAGTCGTGTTACTGAAAAAGAAATTATGCAAAATTTGGTATCTTGGCTGAATGTTCAGTCAGATAAGTAAAATTTAGAGATGCTTGTACATGCTTTTGTTTCCTCCGAACTTTGATTACGGTCATTGTTCTCTTCTCCAAAACGTATTTCAAAATGCCTGGAACATTGCATCTAGGGTGCTGGCCTACATACAGACAGCAGTCACATTACTCTTACTCTGTGTCAACTGCATCAGTTACAGTCCTGGATTCAGTACAAAGTGCTTTTAGCCACTTTTAAAAGCATTACTTAAATAGCAGTGATATGCCCACCTACACAGCTGGACAATTTTATGCTGCAAAGAAATTGTATCTTGTTGTTTAACGTAAAAATCTGTAATGTATCCTTTAAAAGAATTTCCACTTCCTTTAAAGAAGGAAAAAACATGATTTGGAGCACACTGGATGCAAAAAGCAAGAGTGCACGATTGGCACACAACAGAACATTAAAGTTCTGCCGTGGGAAGGTTAGTTTACCGAAATTATGATTCAAAAGGCATGTTTTCCGGCCATTTTGGGTGTGGCTGAAGGGTAAACAGTTCAAAACACTCAAGGTACAAGTTCAAATGCTTTGCTACGTTTCATTCTGACTGAGGGAGTTGGCAATAAAGTCCAACATCAACAGCAAAAAACAATAGCTTCTGAAAAAGTTCCCCATATTTTGGCTTCTCTTTGAAGCCTAATAAATATTGGGGTTTGATCTATATTTATAGCTGAGTGAACTTCCAGTTTCCCATGGGTAAAATCTAAGGTTATAGATGTGGACAGTCTTTTTAACAAATAAAAGTTCAGTGCTGGTTCAGTTTGAAGTTCTTCAGTCTGCTTTAAAATTGAGCTTGGATCCATTTGCATGCAGCTGCATGGGGACTCTTTGAATAATGGGTGAACATTTGAAAATGACCTGTCACTTCCGGCCAATCAGGCCTTTTCTACATGAATATGATTGCATGAGTGTTACCCCCACAAACAGCCTATTCACAGCTGTGAGTTGGTACCATTTAGTGTAATATTCTTCTCATTTTTCTCTAAGTTTCTCTAAGAATATTCCCTCTCTCACATAAAACTCGAACCAGCATTGGTAACCAATTTCTGATAATGTCTGTAATAGGCAGTTTTACATTTCTGCACCAGTATCATGACATGTAGAATATAGCAATGTGTCGTGTAAGAAAACATTAAATTGCTTTTTTTCATTTTTATTCATAATGCTCAATGTTTACATTGCATTGTCTTTTCCTTGTGTCCAAAAGACACACATAAAAGCAATAAAACCTGTAAAGGACTTGCAGCTAAAATTTCTCAAATGGTGTAATGAAACTACTAAATACTACATGATGAAAACTTCAAAGTTCATAATCATTTATGGCACTTCAGTGCTGGAATACATGAGTGATGTCCTGCATTGCAATTTGTTTTTCGACAAAGACCAAATGTGAGGTCAGCACTGAAGAATTTTGGTTTTTGGTTTGAAAAATAAGACAGTCAGCTCCTTCGGAACTTTCTGGTATGTGAAAACAGTGGAAGAATGCTGAGGGGAGAGAAAGAGAGCTGGATTCTGCTAGTGAGCTGACAGTTAGCACAGTTAGCTGCAGGTGACCCTCTCATATGAGGACAGGGCAATGGGACCATAACAGAACGACCAAACACTGTGTGTGCTGCCGCCAGTCCAGAATACCCTGCAAACCTTGCAAGCCACAGTGTGTCCAGCAGTGGAAAGGTCTCTGACCCCTGCCCTGCCCATCTGGACCATAATTCAGCCCCACAGAGGAAAGAAATACTCAGCAGAAATGCTGGGGGCAGACCAGGAATTCCAGGGACAACAGAGGATCTCTTCACACGCACACACACACACACACACACACACACACAGAAAGAGGGAGAGAAAGAGAGAAAAAAGGACAGCCTGCAGAACCGGAAAGCCCAAAGGAACAGACCCTATTTCTGTCCATTTTACACACGTTTTCCCCTCAGGCCACAGCACGCACCACAGGCCCACACGAGCAGACACTTTCACTTTCCTTTGTATTTTCTATATTCTTTAATCAACCTGTTCTTGAATGGTTTTTTAAGATAAGTAACTGTGACAGTTACTTATCGAAACAATATTGTGGAAGCTTGACAAACTCAGCATAGACACTGTTAAATTGAGACAACAATAACAACTGTGCTTCAAGAACTTGCTTGAGCAGGCAGTGAAAAGATTTTGTATTTTATGTATGTTTTAAGACAAATTCATCCAAGGGGAGCCAGCACAAATGAGAAATGTTGGATGTGCAACGACCAATTGGGTTTTTATGCTGACACAATGAGTACAAGGGAGTAATTTAGTTTGAAAGGAATGCTCACTTTCATTTATAAAACAGTGAATTAGAAAACAGCTGGAACTGTCAGGAAGGGGACTTTCCTCTTTCAAGAGCTGTTTAAAACCCATATGTGGAAAAAATGCTAATAAACTGCTAAGCAAAACTTTATAACACAAAGTAATAATATTTTTACATTTCTGTGTCCAGGTCCTTTCAGCCCTGGTTTGCAATGGCAGTTGAAGTTACTGACTACGCTGTGCTAACAGTAATATCGTCTCAACCAGGCAAGGAATAAGCTCCAGATCAGTGCTAGGAACAGAAGCTCACAGTAGCTGGAGTGGTGAGGCTAAGTTGCCCGAGAGGACAGTTATACTGTTGTATGAACATCATCGTTGATAATATGGGATTGATGGTGACATAATCTGACTCACCATCAAACCCCTTGCAGAGTGCATTCCTGTTAGATGACAAAGCAGCTGAATCTCTAGCTCTGACATCTGATCCTACACATATACCTCTCTCTCTCTTTTCTTGTTTATACAGAATGCACAGTAGAATACATCTCTAACATATGTGCATTACTCTTTACAGGAGATAATGTCAGTGTTTTAGATGTTTTCATGTATTCCATGACAGCGTTTTTGGAAAATATAAACCTGGAGTCCACGTATGGTCATTGTGCTAGCTGTGAGAAGATTATTGGGAATAAGAAATAAGAAAATGAGTGGCTCACCCTTTCGCAGTCTCAGAGATGCCTACATCTGTGGAAATGACAGACTGTTATTCAGGATTGTTGTCAACGAAAGAAAAGGATTTTAATTTCACTTTGCTAAATTGAAAGAAGCTTTCGTTTTGATATGCAATTGCAACACTTTTACATGAACCAAAATAAGCGAAAATAAGAAATCTCTGCGATTTCGTCCCACAACCATATGACATTATAATTATGGATCGTTATATCACGATGTCATTTATAAATCTACTAACATCTGCAAGGGATCCAAACAGTAAAACTTTATTCAGTGAGCTTGCAGCCCGTCCCAGAAAGTCTGACTTAGACTGCATCAGTTACAAAAACAATAGTTCAGCTGAGGCTGAAGCACAAAGTACTGTTACACAATAAAGACCATATTAAATGCACATGGATTGCGCCGTACATTTGTGAAATTCCATCCAAACAGCAAATCTCTCATTACAGACAGAGTAATGAAACAGGGCTGTGTTAAAGTGTCATGATTTTAATCCCTATTGATGTAGAGTCATAATAGTGTCATGGTGGTGATTCGCACAGATTTCACAAGAGTCGGGCTCTTCTGGTAACTTATTTTTTCCACTGCTTTTGTTTTGAGCTTTTTCAGGGTAATTATTTTGTTTCTCATATTGGTAATGCTGTTGCCATTGTAAAAGTTTTGGAGTAAAATTTTGGGCAATATCAAAATATGAGAATAAATACATACAGAAAAAATAGCCCTGCCTTCTGCCTTTCTCTTCTGTTAATGACTCCTTTAATGCTGTGAGTTAATATGAAGCCAAATCTGTAAGTGTTATCGTCAACTATCCTGTCAAGTGTCAATCTATCCCTGTCGGTGACCTTTGACTACAAAGTTCACCGACAGGGATACCGTTGTGATTTTCCATCAGCCCCCATTATTAATCTCCATCAAAATATCCCCCATCCTACATATACAGACTTGGTTCACCATTTCTGCCACTATCTGAACATTTATGGAGGTCACAAATTAGTTGTACTCTAGTTGTGCTCACCTGAATTATTGGATTGGAGAGGTACGTTCATGCTGTTGTCCTCCTGGCCAGCAGGGGGCATTCCATTATTTCCCTGGTGTGTGCTTAATGAGGGCTGCTTCACTGCTGCATCTGGGAGCGCATTGCTATCAACCTTGTCATTATGGGTGGCCTGGCAGTCCTTAGCATTGGAGATCTGTGTAACTTCCTCTGCAGTACCAACACTGTTCTTCTTCACTGTGGAGTCATCCGGGACACTCTCTCCTTCATCACTGTCCTCAAACTCAAACTTCTCCCCCTGTTCTTCATCATCCTCATCTTCTTCCTTTTGCTGCTGTGAATGGGTTGTTCCAGTGGACATGAGCTCTAAAACAGCAAATGTGAAACACAATGAACTTGTCACAACATCAAAAAACACACACATGTTCTAAATGGCTGGCAGCCATGATGTGCACATGCGCAGAGAAAAATATCCTGCAATGGCGGCCAGTCATTGTTTTCAGAACAAGTCTGCAAGATACAATGACAAACACCACTGACCCACAATCATCCTAAGGGCTCATTACATGTTATTCCAGGTCTACCATAATCGCCTGAGTCATCTGCTGTACATTCAAACCAGTGACAGCTGGTGAACTTGAAAAAGGGGAGGCAGTGAACTGAATTTGACTATCATCCTGATCCAGGATTTTGATTATGCTGCATGATTAACTAACTGATACAAATAGATGAGCACGCAAATAAATAAGCAATAAGTATCATTAGAAGCTAATTATTTTTTACTGTGCAGCATCTGTGAAATCACAACCGCGCTTCAAATTCATTAGTTTAGTTTTGTTTGGTAATAGAACTAATCATACAGATAACCCAGTCTCTTTATTTTAATTATGAACTACATAATGTGTAGTGCCCAGATGGTTTGTAATGACACCACCACAGACACAATTAAGTAAAAGAAAAATCTACTAAAGACAGGATATCCTTGCCCAGTTTTCAAGCTTGTTAACTGTGCAAAGGTCAAATACAAACTAATATGTTTTCTTCTTCAGCTATATCCTTCTCACTGGCTGCCACTAGTTCACACTGTGGTCACATACTTAATTGAATAAAGATAGCTCATGAGTGGTTATATAGTTGTGCACAGTAGCAACCACAGTCCCCAAACAGTTTAATCTTGGCAAATTCCACCACAAAACACCTCATGTTATTCTATAGAGTCAATGTATTCATTCATGCAGTGAAATTCAATTTATTTCCTGCAATAAACACTTTAATGGACCCAATTTACAACAACCTGCTTGTAGAAATGTTTGGCTGATGTAGCATAAGGGATGTTTTCATGGTGTTATAATAGTTATACGGAAACATTTCACCTTCAAGAGAACAACACTTCAGAGGATGTGAAATGTACATTATAAGTACACTACTTGAGTCAAATTGTCCTGAAACAAAAACTGCCCAGCTCAATATTTTAGATGAAGAAAATGTGTGAAAGCCATGGATTACTGGACTGCAGTTCGATTATATGTGATGCATACAGATGAGGAGAGGGACTAAAAAACACCCAGGGTTGGCAACCATTCTACGGCACATCAAACAAACAAGGGGACTGTGTGGGCCCTCATTCTCTTGCAGATTTGCAAGAATTGCTTGGCGGTCTTTAATTTTTGTAAAGTTTTGAATTATACAATTGTGTCCAAAGACCACAATGTTTATTCTGAAATTCTTTGTTATAAATAAAAAAAATTGAGTGCCTCAAGAAGCCGTATGAAACAAAAGTGCATTATGGGACACAATGTCAAAACTGGGTCACTTGGTTGGTATTTGCATGAGACTTACTGTGTAGTCAGACTCTGCTCTTGTAATTTAGGAGACTGGAAAAATAAAGTAGAAAAAGGATAACACTTAAAATAGGACCTAGCTCTTTCCCAGAACCACAGAATGGGCAAGAAGAGAATATTGCTATTCCTCTTCTAACTACTTTTCTTTTATTATCTGCCATGAATATTCTATAAAAGTAGCACCAGCATACAGGCAACCTTTCATTATAGTAAAATGCAAGCACAAAGTCTGAAAAATAGCAAGAACTATTTTCATTTTTTCTTTGTATATATTGCTACAGTATGTACTTTGATGACTTGTTTCTGCAGTTTTCTGACATTTTATCCACTGCTCATGGCACCGAGCCACCTGTCATCCCAGAACTGAACCATCTGTAATTGGCACATACATACTACCTCATTATTCTGGGCTTGTGCCATCTGCAGTTACAGTCACACACCTCACAGCTATATAATTAAGATGGAAACCCACAATGTTTGTGTCAGAGCTACTTAAACAGCAATCTAGTTATAGAACCAGCGAAAAGTTAAACTGGCCTTACAGTCTTTATCAACTGATTTGGCTCTGACACTTTGAGCGAGAAGGAACTGGACCCAGATGTGAAAATTCTGTGTTACGTAAAACAACAAAGGGGAAATTACAGCAACAAAAATCCAAGAGAAAGCAAGCCCTGGGACAAAATATGGGAGAGCTTTGCTCAACTTATCTCTGCTGATACTACACGGCTTATGATGTTGGGAACAATAGAGAAGTTGTGTGTGTGTGTGTGTGTTAAACTGGGTGTGTTTGGAGAAACACCCTACAGCCCAGGCTCTGTGTCAAGCATTGCCAGTGAATTACAGTAGCAAGACCCGTTACTGCATCATAAATCTTGAGTCATATTATGACAGTGTCACAAATCAGAATGACAGAATGCCTCAAAATCACCACAAGGATTAACCAGTCGTGATAAAAGATGAGCTTTAAAAAACTATTTTTTTAAAGATTATTGTTTTGGCATTTTTCAGTATTTTTATTTAATAGTGACAGTAAAGGGAGAGAGACGGGAGGGGCAGGGGCGCTGACAGGCAGCAAGGGGCCGGGATGGATTTGGAGCCTGGGTAAGGCCTTGGCCTTATGTAGCATGCGCCCTACCGGATGAGCTACTGGGGCGTGCCTTAAAAGCTATTTAATAACATTTCGTGCGTTTGGTGAAGAGGAAAAGGCCAGGACACAAAAATCGGCCAACAAAGAAGAAATGTGCCGGACATGGATATACCAACAAGGCACAGCTTTGTTAGAGACAGTGAAAAATAACAGAGCACTTCCACAAAATACATAGTTCACCTTCTTGTAAACTGTCCTCTCTTTGACCCAAACATACTTTGTGGAATATGATTTTTTTTTTTTTATGGACTGTTTTGTCTGTGGGAGAAAGTACAGGAGACACCTTGTATTCCTGAGATCGCTGCTCTTCCACTGCATAGTGGGAGATGATATCACCCTAAGCGTGGCAGGGGATTAGGTCTACTTCCCTATGCCAGAGCTACAGGGAAGTAAGAACACAGATGAGCGGTGGGATTACGGAATGAGCATATGGCAGGCCAAGGGCTTTCCACTTTAATAGAGATGGATGAAGAAAGACCTGGTGCAGTTCCTCTTGTTACTTCACCAGCATAAATGCTTGTAATTACCTACTGTAAATCATAGGACTCCAGGCTCATCTGAGTGACTAGTGTAAAATATAAATGACCTGGCTCCCAGAGGAGAGTTTAAGGCTGGTTAACTGTGGGTTTAAGGGTCACTACCAGTCAGTGCGAGTTCTGCATTTCTGTCTGGGCTCAGATAAGCATATGCCACCATGCTTTCCAAACTCCCAGTATCAATACTATCACTTGTGTTACAACGCTGAAATATTATGGAGAATTTTAAAATGTAAAAGAGTAAAAAGAAAATACGTACATTTAAATACTGCCGGTCGGTGTGCACATTGGCACCTGTTTACCTGAAGCTATGTTCTATGGGCAGGTGTGGGTAAAGGGCGTGTGACATATGGTCAAGTGACCGGATCCTTCTTGACTGCAGCATATGGCCAAGCTGGACAAATCATGCTTCTCTCCAAGCTCTCTTCCCCCTTTCGCCAAGTCTCTTGGGGGTTTAAAAGGATACAGCAAGCTGATAGGATGAGAAGGACGCTCTCTGAGTTCCACTCTGTGTGCAAACACCACTGGGGAGTTAACCGCAAGTATTCTGATATTCACATACGGCTGTGCTCGGCAGGCCTGTTTGTCTGAACCATGCCCTGAAAGAGAGGCTGAAAGCTGGTTCAGCTCCTGCTTCTAAGCGCTGTGTCATGTTTTGTTGTCACATGCTTCTGTCATCTGCACTGGTTTTTATGGGATCAATCACATGCTCTGAGGACAAGCCAGCTAACATCAACCTGTACGCTGTGTTTCACAGACTGCAACATAAACATGAACCTAATGTGGATGTCATCGTCTGTCCACTGTTTGTGACCATACTACTGTGACAAATGTGACAAAGTGATGTTACCGTAACATTGGGGAGAAAGAAATGTTATTGCTGCAATGGTTAAGAAAGGAAGTATGATAACAATAATCATGAGAAAGAAGTGTTATTTTAATGTTTTGAGGAAAAATAAATAGTGTTTTAAGAATCTTATAAAATAAAAGAGGAAATGTTGTAGGAAGAGCAGATTTCCCAGATTTCTTTCTGGGTAGTTTTTGAACTATGTGTTTTGTGTAATGCTTTCTGACTGACAGTAAAGAGCTGTTCTCCAAAAATACCTCACTGCCTTTTCTCCTGCTGTATCAAAGGTTAATGATCCATTGTAAATCTGCACACAATAATGTTGTTATGATATCTCATCATTTATCTCGGTCATCCCAAGTGCACACTCCGCAGAAGGACAAACCCAACCACGTGCTCTCGCATCACCAAGAACTAAAGTCCGGCTCTATGTAGCTTTCCAGAGCAGCATCTGCTTCTCGTTTTGATTACCATGAAACTATTTCCTCTGATGATAGAACTGTTCCTGGAGATAGTTCAGTTCACACCCCCATGGGAAATGACAGCATTGTGTGTGGGAGGAGGTACCCGCAGGTCACAGAGTTAGAGGGAATCTGCAAGGAGCTGTAAGGGACTAATCTTGAATATGGGGGAAGAGGAATGCAGTGTGTAAGAATGGGTGGAGTATTTCACAATCTCAACTCTGCCAAATCCATGATCTGGCCTACAGTGCTCTGGATGCAAGCATTACGTTTTTAAGTCCCTGTCTGGAACAAAATGCAATCACTCAATAATCTTCTAAAGAGGTAACTAATAAACAGATGATCTCGTCATTTCCATTGCTTTAATTTTGCATTGTTTGCACTGGAAATATGTATACGGAGAGGAGGTTCGGCTGTTTGACAGAGAACAGGAACTCACCAGTTGTGGGAGGGGTGAGGGGGTGTGGGGATGCCATAGGGTCAGGCTGCAGTCACATCAGTCTCTCTGCAAAAGAACAAGGCTCAGTTTTTCCACAGGGAGATTTCCAGCAGGCGTTTACACACTGAAACTCTTATAAGGTCTGGTGGGATTGACCAGTGAAATCTGATCACAGTATTCTAAAGATGTTACACAATAATCCTGGTTATTCTATTGGTTACACTGAATGTGATGTGGAGGCTGAAAAACAATGCAGGCAGGAGGGGTGGGTGTTGAGCGAGGTTGTCCACTCTTATCTGAGGGGAACCATTGTGGGTGCAGTCCTTTATGTTCAATCCCAGCACTAAAACACCCGATTCGATGAATCAACAAATCATGGTCTTCAGTCTAACCATTGATTTGCTGATTCGGGCATTTTAATGTAAGGCTGGAACTGAAGCGTGCATGCTGGCCCTTCTCAGAGATGACTAGACACCATCGATGTAGGAATGATCCAGTACAAAATATGTAAAAATATGCATTTTTTACACAAAAAGTATCAAATTGAGGAAGTTTTCTCAGTGAGTAAATGAGTGAATAATCTCAAAATCAGGCTGTGCCCTAGTATCAGGCATTACATTCAACCAATGACCAGTTCTGATCCAACAGAACTGTCAAAAGTACAGGTATCTCAGATGTTCTGCAGTCCCAAAAACCAAGAAAATTTCACAAATTCTGAGATGTTTCCTGCGAATATTTCAAAGTGTATGCATATTTTGCAAGTACACCCTTACACAGCAAACTCATTTTTTCATTCCATCCACAGTTCCTCCAACAATTCTATTTATGGGGTAAAGTAGATTATTTACCAAGGGTGAGAGAACACTTGTTTTAGGAGAACATTGAAAGGCAAACAAAGCAGAATCTGTGAGAAAAACAGATTCTGGTTCTGAAATCTATGGGATGGTTCAGCGAAGGCTGGGAAAAAATGCACAGTGAACTCTGATCAGTGTGGTTGCACAATGAGGTAATCCCTGATAAAAAAGAAAGACTCCCATTCATTGTCCAGTAACACATTTCCGTATGGCCACTTCTAACCACTGCCTCTTACTGTCTGTTAATACGAAACATTTCGGCCCTGGCGTTGGTCCTGGCCCTGGACTCAGGCCCCTTCATCGCAGTCAGTCAAACCAACCCATACAGCGTGAAGTAAACAATGACTGTTTTGTGGGGCCAACCTTGGTTCAGACCCAAAAAAACATTGTCAGTACATTTTTTCACTGTAAAGGCCAAGTTATTTATTTAGTCGCGCTTCAGCGAGCTATTGGAATTTTCCTTGCAGCGAAGTTGGAACTTTTATCGCCCTTGATTCGGTATCACAATGAACAATTATTACCAAAAATCAAAATTCCGCTCTTCCAGTGAGTCGCATTTCCAGTGAAGTGTCTGCTTTGACAGATTAAAAATGTTAATGTGGCCTTCCCACTGAACTCTTCTACAGACAGCTGTTTTTGAGAGAGATCATGTTTCTTTTCAATTAAGCAGGGCGTGGTAATATACAGTCAATCCTGTTTTTTTAAACAGGTGGATGTCTAGGGTGCTCCTCCATGACACATATCTAGTGTGATGTAAATACATATTATTCATTTCCCACACCCATTACCGGATTGTTAGCTTTACCTTAATGTTTTTGCTGTTGTTGCTAGCCTTATTATGTCAGCCGAATGATTCAGCAGGAGGTTTGCCCATCCTCACTGGATCTGAGAGTACCTGAGGTGCACTTCATGCATGTCAGGCTTTTTCAGGCATACGAACAGACAAGCACAACTGACCTCACAACTCATTTTTGGCTGGGCCACCAAAATCCTCACTAATGCTGCTTCAAGATAAAAAGCCACATGCATACAGTAGGCTATATTAACCCTAAGGCATTCACAACTTTTTTTAAAGAATGAACTAGACCAACAAAAAAAGATAATGGTGGGTTTCTCATATTCTACATCAAATTATTTTGACATAAAGTTTTCATATCTAGTTTGGTTTTTAATGGCAACATTAAGCACTGCAATTCCATTGCAGGTTTGAACTCTAATGGATAGAGTAGTAGAACAACAGTGGATGAATACTCTCACTTTAACATTAACAGAATAGTTGACTGACTTTTGAAATTAGTGCTTTTGTTTAAAGGTGGTGGTGTGATTGTTACAATTAATGATAGCCTGTTAGGTGTAGATTGTGCTAACATGCACTGCTCAGCTTAAATCAATGAGCTGCACTGCCTTCTTCACCTTGCCGTTAGAATGAGGAGGCAATGCAGATCTTCGCAGGGCCTAGTGGAGCTGGCACCTCGGTCCTACCTGGCAGGATTCCCTGCCAATGCCAAAGCCAGACAGGCTACCTGACTAAAGGGGAAAAGCATCAGAGCTGGGCGGTGACTGATGCAGCCAGCGGCTGAGCGAGGCTGTGAAATTCCTCACGGATGTGTAGCAGATCCAGACACGCCACACGGGCAGAGGTGCTCCTAAGCACAGTCACTCTGTGTTTCTGCAGTAAAAGGTGAAAGGTGACTCTTTACGCTGCAGCTGAGGTGAATGAGTGTGGGTTACTCCCATTTGTAGGTGCTGTTGCTGGGCTGTACCTGTATATGATCCTGTAATTAATTTTTGCAGTTTGGGAAAAGAGGTTTTCTTAGCCATTGTTGTTGAAACATGAACAATAATATTTAGTGTTGTTCTTTATCAACCCAGCGCAAATGGGTCATGTAGGTACAATGATAAGAGTGAATGATGTAATCTCCACCTTCTTGGTGTGCAAGGCCAAAGCATGCTACTGCTGACTGTAAATATTTGTTTTGTCTGGCCTTGTATTGTTCTGGGGTCCAAGAAAGAGGCTTCATGTCCCTGTGATAAGATACTATCAAGGCTTTGTTGTGGCAACCACTCCCCTGCAATTTGCATAACCAGTGACAGCTGTGGACCACTCTCTCTGGACAGGTGTCTCTGCGGTGCCATTGTCTGGCTGCAGCTGCGCACTCATCAAGCATAAGATGAGCGAGGTGCCTGTGTGCACCTTGAGCAGGAAAGCAGGCGCCACAAGGGTGCCCCTTAAAAACGTCCCAAAGAAGGAATAACTTTCAATTGCGGTCAAGTGCCCTCGACTTGGGTCAAGAGAACCTCACGTGAAGCTACAGTGTGTTCTTCAGATTAAAATGTGTTCTTTGTATTTTCTGCGCATCTCCTGCCCCCGTGGAACAGGGCATCATTACACACGGAGGGTAAACGGCGAGTGATTCTATGACCCTGCCCC
Organism: Albula goreensis; assembly: GCA_022829145.1. Lineage (NCBI taxonomy): Eukaryota > Metazoa > Chordata > Actinopteri > Albuliformes > Albulidae > Albula > Albula goreensis. The sequence goes on from CM040752.1 coordinate 12,582,359, forward strand.
TCTCTCCCTGTCCCCTGGGTGTCGGACCCCATGAATAATTCACTGGCCTGCTGCTGGCCGTGGGGAGAGGGTGCCAGCGACCCTGAATGGACAATAGCAGAAAGCAGCTGTACTCTACTGTACCGGGAGAACAGCGCAGGGATTGTTGTGAGGGAAACATGGCCAGGCCTGAGGGTGCTGCCACGCCCCTAAAGGGGACTGCTGTAACAGGGGCCTATGAGATCGTTTCACTGGCCACAAATAATAACTCAGCTAACGGTCGGCATCACTTCTGAATCACACACGCTGCCTGCCCATGTAAGGACTTCCCTGCCGGCGTACACACACGCAAGACGTTTGTGCTATTGTTGTATCATGCATCTGTTGAGCATTAGGTTTATTTTTCATTTTTTTGTTTGCTTGTTCGTTTCGAACCTTGTGTAAACCTAAACAACATAGCGTGTAAGCTCCGATAACTCTAAACACATGGGTGTTTAGTCCTCTGCAGTCCTATGAGTGTTCAGCACTGTCCAGTTGCCGCATTCAAGTCTGTATTTGGTTTGACGGATCTGTCCGGTTTCAAGTTAGAAGTTGTCTGACTAATGAAACACTGGGTCATACAAGACATTACTAAAGATTTCCTCAGCAGTGAGACTAAGTGTTTATTATTCCTCAAGGGAACTGGCATGGTGTTTGGCAGTTGAAAAATACGAGTGATGAAGCAGCACCTCCCATCCTTGAGGCCCTGTCTGGACTGGAGATTCATTGTAAGATCCAAATAAAGAGTCCATATCCTGTCACAGAGCCCCTGAAAACCCTGATCCATTGCAAAAAGGGGAAGAGAAAGAGAGAAAGAGAAAGAGAGACCCTCGTAGAGGAGATCGTTTGGAACAGCCATCGCCATGGAGACTGTGAGTTTCCCGCTCGCAGGAATTACACAGGCAGTGTCTTGGACACAACAAACACAGCGGGACATCTGCACGTCCGCACACATTAACTCTTGTGAGTGAGCCCACTCCTTTCACAGGACTCTCTCTCTCTCCCACTCTTGCTCTCCCTTTCTCCCCCCATCAGCACAGCCTGGCCTTTCTCCTCACTGGCACACCAATTAATGTATCCCCCACACTAACACAAAATTTATGCGCGTGGCAAAACATGTTTATGCAGCCTCCTCTCCTTCTGACCAGAGTCCGGTGCATGGGGATGGAGACCTACCCATAGGCCTCGCTATGCTGCTGTCTGCCTCAGATGCCCTGTAAGACCACCAGGCCTGGTGGGCAGTCATTCCATCCCACTGCCACAGTGCGCCACAGAGGCTGTGACAGCTGCATGGATGATGACTGTGGGCAACCAGTCAACAACTCAGTACGAGAGGGTGAAGGTGAAACAGTAGCAGCTTCTGGTGAGTAAACGGATGGAGGAGGCTAGGGGAGGCCTTGTGGATGGAGACTGGTGGGTGGGTGGTGGGGGCAAAATGGCCCTTAAAACTGCATTGTACCAAAAAAACTTGGGATTCTCACCATTTTCACAGCATTTCTGACAACTTGTTTTGTGAATCAACCACATGAGAACACTGGCATAGAACTGTGCCCTCTCATACCTTCGGGCGGTTTCCACTTGCCATAACCCGAAACGACTTGCTCTTACCTATCAATATCCAGAGCAAAACTGCTCCTACTTCCTTCCATGACAAATTTAACATTAGGTAGTTACAGCTTCTGACCTCCAACGCATATTTTTAGTACACTTAAGCAAGCCAAGATGTCTAAACAACTGAGTAGCTTCTGTGGCCAGCTGTGATGACCTGTGAATTTAGGCCCAGATAAGAAGTGCAGGAGGACAAAGCTAACTCTGGACAAGGGGGGCTATCTGGAACATGTAAAAGATGAAACAGCACAGTAGACGAGATAACTGTGACACCAAAAGGTGGGGATGGGGGGAGAGGGGTGGGGTACCAGATACTCCAATCTTTATCATTTCCACTTGTATCAGATATCAGAGCTGTACTGCTTCCTCACACTTCATACCCCAATAAAATTGAGTATTGCTCAGTCCTCTTAGATTTGCAAAATAGCAGTTTAAAAACACAGCCTGCATTGGATTAATACTTCAAGGCCTGTTTGGAGGTCTCTCCCTGGGCTACGTTCCAGGAAAGTTGCATAAAACAGGCAAGGGCATATAAACTAGTCGACAAACAAAGCTTAAGAAATATGCAATGTCCTCAGAAGAATATCCTTGTTACAATGTGTGTGAATTTGTTTCTATCATCTCATTAGCTTCTATGTGTTACAGAGGACTGAACTGGTCAGTTGAACTTATTGTGCTCACACAAACTGCCTTGAACTGGTCCTGATTTGCATTTATCCTTCGCTTTAGGCTTTCGGCAATGAAAAGAGGCAGCGGTGGGGTGCATACACCCTCGGATATAAGGCCTGCACATGCTAGATCACTGTGCTGGCCTAGCCCAACATTCGCACAGATTTCTGGGTGCCTGGGGTGGTTTGTCCCTGAAGTGCACCAGTCAAACCGAAAGGTTAGTCTTTAAGCCAGTCCTCTGGGCCATGTCACTACCTGACACGAAAATCTGGAGTCTGTCATCTCCAGCATTGTTTACAATCCCTCTCTCAAGCTGCCACTCTCCTATCTCCCCATCAGTCCCTATATGCACAGTATGAAAAGAGACGAAACACAAAACAATCTCTCCGTCTACCCCTTCTCACCCCTCCCTCCCTATCCTCTCCCCCTGGGAGAGGTCCAGCCTTTTGTTACAGCAGGGGCAATGCGGAGAAAGAAATAAAGAGACAATGCAGACAATGGGCACTCACCTCCTGCTCCTCTGTAGGACAGCCACCAGTGAGCTGCAGCACCTCCTAAAGACTTTAATCCAAGGAATCCTCCATGCGCTCCTTGCCCTCACATGAACAGGCTTCCCAAACGCGCCCCCATCCTCCTGCTGCACAGCACCCCCGAGGTCCCACGCTCAAAGACTCAACCCCCTTTTTCTTCCACCCTCCGGCAAAGAGGGGCTTCAAATATCCTTAGCTGTTTACTTTCCCACAAGAAGTTCCCCTGTTCAACACACAGGCTAGCGCCACCGCTCCTAGGTTGGAGAAACTCCTCTCTCTCTTTTTTCTCTGTCGCGCTCCCTCTCTCTCTTGCCCTCACTCTCTGTCTCTCTCACTCTCTCTCTCTCTCTTAGCTTAACCCCTCCCTTTCCCTCCCTCCCCCTGCTGCTATGCAACAGTAAGGCACAGCCCCACTGCAGAGGCGCAAAGGTTCCCAGCCTGCATCAGCCAATGGCAGACACTTGAGGCCTGCTTATCCACCAATCACAAGAGCCCAGGATCCTGGGACTAACACATTCAAGACAAGTGTAGGCAGAGCTTGGGAGCAAAAAGGAAAGAGAGAAAAGAGGATGAGAGGCACACTGAATGTGCAGAGACCTGAAGCCGAATTTAGCCAAAGTGCTGTTGGACAAGGGGGCCGTAACAGGAAAGAGATAACTGCTCTCCCACCTCCCCTGATAATAAAACGCACTCCATTTAAAGAAACACACGGAAATTAGCCAAACGACTGTTTCCCTCCTCTGTTTAACCTTGTGGCTGTTCTAAAAGTGCCAGTTTCTACTGCTGTATTTTACTCAATTTATGTCACATTATATTTTTTTCTAAGGCAGTGCAACTTCAGCAGGATTTCTTTCACGTGCTTTCAAAACAGAGGTTTTGAGTTACCAAACTTCCTATTCAAATGACTGACCAGGTGGGAAGCACATGGTATCAAATGTATGCTGGCAGCTTTTATGAGCAAAAGGAGTTGCATCCTCCATGTGGTAACACTTCACAGGAATCAAATAAAGCAATTCATAACCATGTACATATGGTGTTAGACATTCTAAAACATTGTATTATCTGCTACTTACAGATTTTAGAATAGAGAATGGTCTGAATTTCCTATTCATTGCTAACATTGAAAGCTGAGACAACAGAACTGAAAGTTGGGTGCCAGAACAATCAAAATGTGAGTGTTTAACAATTCAATCAAAACCCAATGTGTGCCAGTATAGATTCTCTGGTTGAACACATCACAAGGTAATGATATATTAATATGTTGTGATTGATTGTTACAGACAGATCAACCATGGCAATTTTGGTTCACTTAAAAAAAAATATGAAATCCAAAAAAAAAAAATCCCAAACAGCAACATTTCATGAAACAATGTCTATCCATAATAAGAGGTTGGGATAAGCAGAATAACAAGATTATTCCACGGACATTTGGTACTAAATTCAAACTACTTCACTACTAAGTTCATAAATCTGTATCATTTCCTATTGTCTATAAAAAAATTTAGACCACCAGAAAACTGCATGCTTGATAGGTCACCTATCTTTTCTCCTCCTTGATATCAAAGTAGCGATAAGGTTTCCCAGACAAAGTATGCCACCTGTTAAAGACATGACATGAAACTCTGTTTTTGTGAGAAAAAGGTTATCCAAACTTGTAGCTTAAGCAAATACGACTTGTGGAACCAGATAGGAATTTGCATACAGCCAAGTCATGGAGTGTGCTATTGGCCTACTTTGTTCACAAACTGGGTCTACTATACATACATTTTGAATTTACTCTGAAATACACTACCTAATTACCAGGATTGCAGAGAGCTTAAAGTGTTATTCATGTTCATTCATGTATTCAATTATCTGGAAAAAGCACAAGGTGCTTCAAACAGCAATAAAACATGGGAATGAATCGAGAAAGACTTTAGCGCAATACAAGTAATGAAAACAATTCATATACAAACAGTGTGAACAGGCAACAAATTAAAGTGACAAACGCTAAGCTATAGAAATGAGTCTTGAACATGGTTTCAAAAGAAGACATTGACTTGTATGTTCCGATATCAAAAAGGAAACTGTTCCAGAGCAGAGGAACTGTAACTAAAGAAAATGGAATTGATTTAGCCAGAGACGCCATGACATGGACAGCACAGATACATGGAGATTAGATTCACTGTTCTTTCTCGTGTGTGGAACAAACTTGTTCAGAAGAATAAGAAATTAAAAAAATTTGTATTTTTGTTCAGGAGGTAGTTAATACAATAGTTGTATTTTTGCAATTTAGCAGCAAAGCTATAATGAAGTTTTTGAAAATCCTGCCATTTCAAATTGTCGTCCAGTACGCCAGGGGGCGATATTGCATGTCATGTTTTCTTTTTTCCACAGTCGTTAGCTTTGAATTTTTCCGAGGCCCTTCTTTTCTCCGGGTCCCCATGTGTTTCTGTTTTGTAGCTATGTCACATCTCAGCTCATATTTACATTTTAACAAAAAGACAGACGGCAAAAGGGGGAGGGCTTATACGTATAGCGAGACCTTCCGTCTTTCAAGACATAATCGGTGTTTCATTGCCATCGTGTTAACACAGGTAAAACTAAGAATAGAACCGACTTAAACTAAAATTTAGTTCGGATCAGGACTGTGAAAATAGTTTTTATTCCCAATGAAAAGTTTGAGATTGAGTATTCTGCTATTTCTAGCTATTCTCTGCATGCCAGCTACTTCCCGGTGTCGACAACGGACTGTAATTTAATGAATGTAAGGCTGCACCCACGTGGTTTGATCGAGGAGACTGCAGATTCTTTTGTTCAAAATCAATCAAAAACGAGGAAGACGGACAGATAGGAGAGGAGCATCAGAACCAGGAAATTCCTTCGTCAAAATTCTAGCTATCTATCGTTAGCTTAAAAAGAGACACGCGGTGCCATAAAGTTTTCGTTTTTTTCTCCAAACTTTAGCTAGCTAGCTAGGTAGTTCAGAAAGAGAAAAAGTTTTTCACCATTATTTTGTGCTCGAGGTTTGTATTGCCTTAAAATTGAAGCTAGCTCAACAACTCGGTAACGTTTGCTAGCACTGTGGTTTTACAAATGTTATTAACATCATATAGTTAGGTAAATGGTTAACTTAATACCTTGCTAAGTTGAAATGGCTAGGTTTTGGTATTTCTTAATTGTGTTTTATGCCGGTGGTACAGCTGTAGCGTGTGAGTTTACATGCAAGTCTTCTATCTGATTCAGTCGATATTCTAGCCTGGCTGGCTAACTAGCTAGTTAGCATTATTATTCCCATTCGATGCAACCAGCTGCGCTCGAAAGACAACAAAGAAACGGGGTCTTGATTCCAGACGCGAAGATATTTGGATATGTAAAACCGTTTTATATGACTTGTGCTATATTCATCATTTAGTTTCTTGTGACCAGTTCTTAATTATACCTTAATAACTTTTTCTATCGGTCCCTAACGTTAGTTCTAATGGCATTCACCAGTACTCAGCATTTTGAAATCCACGATTATAATAATTAGTCTATAAGATGGTAGCTAGCTAGCATACTAGTTACCGATACAGTATAAAACTGCACGTTCCTTCCCTGAATTACAAAAAGCTTTTGTTACGGTCAGTTGATTTGTAAGCTTGTCCGCTACTGAGTGTTTTACAAGCTTTGGCGCTCTATTGAAAGTCTTTCCCGGATTATAAGTAGTCATTTTAAATGTACGTTAGGTCGTTTGCTGGCTAGCTTGTTCTCTGCTAGATACGCTTTGTCTTCTGATTTTAACCAGTGTTAGATTCGCTGGGCTTGTTCACAAACAAGCTGTGTGCCCTGCAAAGATAACGTTCCTGCTGCAATGTTAACTGATGTTACGATCATTACATTTTTTTAAACAAAATTTCATTTTGTCTTATTGTGGTAATAGTGTAGATGCTTTCAGATAACTGGCTTTCGCTGGATTTCCCTCGACCCCAACACCATTTTAGCCATTTGATGCTGTTTTTAATCCTCACGAGTATTGATGTAACGTTAGTGGGTGTTGTGTTGGCTAGCTTGCTTTGCAGTTTCCCCTTATAAGATGGCTAACTAACTAGCTTGGTCCAGTCCTGTTAAAGCGGGTACCGCATTGTAGCAAACCGCCTATCCAGATACAGAGCCAACCAAACTATTTAACTTTGCTCGGTTTGATAGTTTAAGCTTTGCGGTATTTGTGAATATTCCTATAAAACATATCTATAATACTATTTTAGTAGATAGCGACTTAATGTTAGCTAAACGTAAGCGTGGTAAAATCAGCCTCTATTAATTTATCTTCCCGATTACGGCACCTGAGGATAGTGAATTAAATTGTATGCTTAAACACAGCAATAAAGGCTCCAGTATATATATTTGTTAAAATTATGTTTGTAAAACGATGAGCGCAAAGGAATCGCTTGTGTATGTGCTCTATAACATTAATGTTACATGACATTTCAGAAATGTACATCTCAGAATTTCGCAAACTGGTCAACGATGTGGTCATGCATGCCTTTTAATATATGACTCGAGCCCCACACCCAGTTTCCTTCGTATAATGTTAACGTTGATTGATTGTTTTTAACAATAATTTGGTTGCTAGTTTGAATGTTTTCTCGCTTAAAATATCGTACGAATTCATATTGGTCTAATAAAGTTTGCAGTACTGATATTAGTAATTATTTTATATGACAAACATTTCCCGTCAAAATGCATCGCCAATCGAGATGTTTGGGAAGAGACCGGTCATGAAAACGCGCTCGTAGTATTCGCATGCGGTGTATTTTCTTGCCGGTCTCACAGTTTCTGGCCAAAGAGAGTGTAACTGCAGTGTAAATTGATTTCTTAATTCTTCTAATGAATGATTTACCCTCACGATACGTTTCAGAGACTATGCCACGCAAGAAGGTGACAGACGTTGCAGGGAACGGCGGGGTGAAGAGGAAAAGGGGAGGGGGCAAGAGGAAGGACAGGGACTTCAGCAGCGACGACGAGTTTGATGACTTTGAGCAGGAGAACACAAAGAAGCCCGGGAAACCGGCCTCCAAGTCCGGGCTGCAGCCTGTCACCGTGGCGGACGATGTTAAGGAGAAGATAGTAAGCACTTTTCTTACCTCAGCTGGACCTTTGCATGTACCCATTCACCAGACCTCAAGGCTTCAGGCTAAAACAGGATTGGGAATATTTTACTGTAGCCCCCTCTTTTAGTTGAACCAAAGAGTTTGCTTGACTGTGCAACAAACCCAGGTACTACTGTAATAACATTACATTTCATGAATTTGCCATTTTTTATTCTGTTTTAAAAAAATGATGGCTATTTAACTGCACGAATGTCTGGATGTAAAACTTAACAGAACATTAGTCTGACAGGCTCCCAAGTGCTTGACATTTTACCCCAGGTATTCTGAGAGTGGCTTTCTCATTTCAAACTCGTCCATTTGCCATCCATAGTACTACTACATAATGAAAACCATCTAATTAAGTTGTGTGTTTTGCCCAGGATAGTTTGTTTAGGCCAAACTATCTTAGCAACAAATCCTGCCAGTGGAGACAGGGCTGCAGGGCTAGTGAAGACTTGCCTATAACAGAGTCCCAAGTAGCTATGTTACCCCTGTTGTCTGCTTTTTACCTTACCTTGTTTACCAAAGGGATGCAGAATACTACAATTTGGAAGTTACAAAAATGTAGCACATCACAAAGCTGATTATTCATTGGAACAAAAACTTTCACAGAATTCTCTGAGAACTGCCATGAATACTGTTTAAGTATGTCTTGGGAATTTGTGTTGGAATGTTCCAGTTCGGTCAGCTTCATATGTAGTGAAAACTTAAGTGTTTTTCTCTGAGCAGTGAGATCACACCGGTAAGTCATACTGTTTGTGCCCATTGTGCAGTTACCATTCTTTGACTTGAGGGATGATGGCATTGTAGTTAGTTATGTACTCAACAACAGCATTGCATTATCAAGGCAGTGCTAAATGTGTATACGGGACAAGTAAAGTACTTAAGAACAAGAAAGGAGAGGGGGAAAAAAATTAAGCCTTTCTAATAGTGACTTATGCCTCCGCCCCTCTTACATTGTCTCCGTTTCACTTCCTGTCTCGTGAAGTAAGTTGCTGGCACATGGCGTGACGGCATGTTTCAGACGTAACTAATCCAGTGGAAAGCTGCAGCAGACAGACGCACAGGAAAAACTTTTGTGCATCCGCGCAGCCACAGCATGTCGTGACTGCTCTGCACAGCAGGAAGAGCTCCCACCTGAGAATGAGCAGGCTTTTCTTTCGTTTTTGCATGCTGGTTATTGCTCGGGTTAGATGTTTTGTTCAAGTCAAAGGTAATTCAGCTTGGTTTTTGATGGAGACGTATCCTTTTTCTCTCAGTATATTTATCAAGGCCATATGATCTCTTCAGACTCCCATGGGTGCTTTCTGTGTGATCTTAGGGGCTCTTTGCGATCGTTTTGCTCCCACTCTCATGCTCACCCCCTCTAATTGTGTCTCAATAGAAACTCGAAGGCTCCAAGGTCAAAGGGCAGCTGTTGATTTTCGGAGCTACCAACTGGGACCTGATTGGACGGAAAGAGGTTCCTAAGCAACAAGGTGAGTTCAAGCCCCCCCCACTTCAGAAGCCACCTGACTCTGCTCATGCTGGGTTTGTCGGCTGGAGCAGGTCAGATGAGGGTGATGGGGAAATAACGCATAGATGACTTGCCGACAAGTAGCTTCTGCACTTTCAGCAGAGATAGAGGACTTGCAAGATATCTGAAGCAATACTTTTTGGGAGGACCATAGGAATGGGTGCACAACCCTCCCTCCCCCTCCAGCCATGCAGAGTGACGTAAACAGCTGTGGGTTGTGGGCGCCCTGGTCAGACAGAATCAATGGAGGATTGATCGCAGGAAGCAGTGCAGTTGACACTGCAGTGTAGGGGTCTGGGATGAGAACCTGGGTGGTGATCAAAGGTAAAGACACAGCTCAGGGTCTCTTTCAATTGCAGGCAAACTGCTTCAGGACTGGGGCACAGGCCATAGCCATAAGGATGTTAACACAAAAGCCCTGTCCATCAGCTGTACACTTATTGGGTTTGCCTTGTCTGGAGTATTATAAGGTAGCGCTACCTGCTCAAAATTGAGCCAGTAGCAAGTCTTGGGTCGAGACACCGGCTGCACGTTTAGAAAATGTAGTTGGATGCCATATCTTCTGCGAATGTCGTCTGGCTCTGCCAATTCTTGAAAAGTTTTTTCTTTTTTGTCTTTGACCTTGACATGAAAAAGGAAACAAAACAAAAGAATCGCTTGGAACAGCTACTGGGTTTTTTTTTTTTTTTTTTTTAAGCTGCAAGTCTGACAGTTCAGCCGAATGTCAATAGATCAGGTGGCTTATTTTGACTGAAGAAAGTAATCTTCAAAATAACATCTGTGCGACAGAAGGAGGGGACGAGAAAATCAGTTTTCATTTAATTATCGTTTTCATTGTTCCTCGCACATCGGAGCTCGATAAGGCAGCGCTCTCAGTGCCTATTCTTAGCTCTAATTGCATTCTTCCCATAAAGGCCACAGCAAAATATGCAAAATGTGGCAAAGGTTCAGAATCCTCAGTGCACGGGAGCAGCAGCTGTGAGCAGGACTGAGCTCCCGGTCATCAACCAGTCTGGAAAATGAAGCACCGAATGTACGAAGGCAGTAATACTCAAACTAAGGCCTACGGACATGGGACCAGACACCAGTGAAATTGAAGACAGTAGTTTACTTTATCAATACTTTGTTTATATTTCTGTTTGGTATAAACACATCCTTTACTTCAAAATAGAGTAAAACATGTGAGGTTTATACATCTTCGGCTACATATGGAACCATTACCAAAGTAATTTTTGAAGTGAAGGTTATAACGTGTTTAATAATTTTAGGGGGTCCTAAAATGTGCAAGTTTGAAAAATCTGGTGCTAAAAAGTGGAAGAATGTATTTTAAGGAAGAATGTATTCTTTATCAGAATTTTACTCCCACTTGGAATGACTGACAGACCACAACTCTTATCCCTGACCGATTTCAAGGAGTCTGTGAATTCATACTGAAGTTGTTGATTCCTTCAAGTGTGGGAGGTACATTTACATTAGGAGTGTCCCCATGCATAAGAGAAGGCCCAGTTGTGAGCACTAAAACCCACATTCACTTTATCAAGGTCTGGCCTGAAGATCATAAATGAGTGAATCAAATGTATTGGTAGGGTAGATGAAAAGACCACACCCACACTGGCCCTTCTCAGATAAAATGGGACACCCTTGATTTAGAGATTTAGAGGCATTTATGGCACAGCAGGTATAATCCCTCTTGTTGCCGTAGCAATGTTAACCCCTTTGGCATTGATGGCCGTGTGTGTGTGTGTGTGTGTGTGTGTGTGTGTGGGGTAACTGGTCCGTCAGTGAGGGAGATGGGGTGTCCTTTTGGTGCGGAGCCTTTCCGTGTGAGTCACAATAGAAGCTCTGTGTGTGCTGAAAATGCAGAGCACATCACGTCTCTCCTTTGTGATTATTCCTGTTGAATGAGCAGTGTAATGAGCAGCCCAGTCTGTTATCTCCTCCGGCCTGTACTGTCATTTTCATTTTTTTCTGTGTGCGTGTGTGCGCTTTTTTTTTTTTTTTTGTGTGTGTGTGTATATGTGTGCCAGCGGCCTACAGGAACCTCGGGCAGAACCTGTGGGGGCCGCACCGTTACGGCTGTCTGAGTGGCGTGCAGGTGAGCACGGTCGTCTCCGGACCCTGCGCTGCGCACAGCCTCCTCATCACCACAGAGGGCAAGCTCTGGAGCTGGGGTAGGTACCACGCCTGGGGAAACCTCTCATGATCAGATGAGGGGGTTCTGGGTTTATCTGGGTTGTTCAGCCCCAAATGAAACACCCAACCCTGATTCAACTACTCAGACTTTAAAACCATATTTAATTGGTTATTTGGATTGGGCATGCTAATTGGGTGAAAAAACTCTGCGAACCCCAACATTAGAATTGTGGTGTGTTGGATTGTATTGTGTTGGAGTTTATATGGTATGTGTTTTGAGTACATTAGCCAGCCTGCTTTAATCTCCTTGTTTTAGTTTGGAGGCATATATCTCAGAGGCATATTGCGGACTCGTCTCTTCCTGTGTCTGCCTCTCCCTTCAGGCCGCAATGAGAAGGGACAGTTGGGCCACGGGGACACCAAACGCATCGAGGCACCCAAGCTGGTGGAAGCCCTGGGCGAGGAGGCGATCGTGGCAGCAGCCTGCGGCCGCAATCACACCCTGGCACTGACAGGTGGGCACCAGGCAGACAGTCACAGCCAGTGTGTAAAGGCTGGTTTGTGACAGTGATACTGTGGGGGGAAAAAAAGTGTTGTACAAATAAACTTGAATTGAACCGAGGTAGTGGGCTCCTCTAGTTGTCTGTACCCGATTCCCTAGTACTGTTGCATCATAATTCTGTTGTTTTGGGCAATAGCTCTATGACCTCATAGTGGTGTGGGTGTGGGCAGTAATACTGTGACCTCATAATGGTGTGGACAATTATACTCTGACCTCATAATGGTGTGGGTGTGAGCGGAGAATGGTGACCTAACTGATGTGTGTGGAACATTGTGGTAACCGCTGACTGACACCGTGTAATTACATTTTCAGAGAACGGTACAGTGTACTCTTTCGGAGAGAACAAACTGGGCCAGCTGGGCCACGGCAACCAGACAGATGCCGTGCCCACCCCAGCAACAGTAAGCCATCAACCTCCCCGATTTCCCACCCTCCCCTCCCCCAACTCCTTCCATCTAGCCTGGCAATGCCCAGTTTGCACTTGACAAAAAGGGCATGCTTTTTAAAAGGTTATCGTCAAGTGATTTCTATCAGTTGTTTGAATTTAGAGTGCTTTAATGGTATTGAAGAACACTCAATATGTTACATAAATCTGTAATGGTGTGGTCTTGACTGGGGAAAAACACAGTTAGCTTTTCAGTTTGCAAAGACCGGCATCCACGCTCCATATGTGGAGAAGGGCAATAAGCATGTGCATTAACTTGATGGAGGTTAGTGCCGGAGATGTGATTGAAATGGTTGCGTAAGCCTTTTGAGTGCCGCGCCAACTCCTGTGTTTTGTGAACTCCTGTGAAGCTTTGAGACTGTCTGGTGCGCAACCCTGTGTCACACCTCTGTGTCTCTCCCTCTACCCCAGATTCAGTACAACGGGCAGCCCCTGGTCAAAGTAGCATGCGGGGCAGAGTTCAGCATGGTGGTGGACTGCAAGGGCAACCTTTACTCCTTCGGCTGTCCCGAGTACGGCCAGCTCGGTGAGCACCCGAAACCCAAAACCCTACAGATCTCTGCATCTGCTTCAACCCTGGGTGGTGTACTGAATGAGGAGCTAACGGTTCTGCACTTATCAATACCTACTGTTGCACACTTGAGAACAGCACTTAGCCTACCAATACATGCTTTACCTTAGCATGTTGTGTTGTTTATATTGTAGGTTTAGCTTGTTTTATACCTTGATATTTGCTGAGGTAATGCAGGTTAATCGCAGTAGTAATGCTAATGCAGTCCCTCTCCTCCTTCTGCAGGGCACAACTCTGATGGGAAGTTCATCGCCCGCGCGCAGCGCATCGAGTTTGACTGTGAGCTCATCCCTCGCCGCGTGGCCATCTTTATTGAGAAGACCAAGGACGGCCAGGTGCTGCCCGTGCCCAACGTGGTGGTCAGGGACGTGGCCTGCGGAGGGAACCACACGGTGAGGAAAGGGCCACCAGTCTCCACCGAAAAAACACCAAAGAGCAGCCCCTGGTTGCCAGATTGAGCCAAGAACTACCAGAGTCCCATGCAAATTACTGCAGATTAGCCTTACTGCTGCATTTCCACCACAGCATAGTGCAAAATAAAGCTGCACTTTAATACATAATGATCTGCATTCAATTACCTGAATGGGGAAATAGTTATTTTCAGTTCATTTTGAATAAATGTATCCCTGTGTGGTCATGGTGGAATGGAGTCCTGTTTTTATTTTTTTTAACAAGAGATTGAATGCTTATCATTGTCAATTTATGCTCTAGTGTTCCTGTGTTTGCCTGCGGACTAATCTACATGGACACAGTGTTCACCTTTAGAACAAACTGTTCCAGTTGCTGCAGATTTTATTTATCAGCTTTACCACTAGAGGGCACTAGAGCCAAACTGAAATCGTCTGCCTCTCAGTATTGTACAATATGCCGGGGTGGTCATTGTAAATTTGAACCGTAATGAGTTCAGTGTGTTTTCATTTTAAATATTTGAAGTTTAACACATTAAGAGGGTTGAATGCAGTCATTGTAACCTCATTGCCCACAACCTCAGGACAGACCCCTTTTTTAGTGGAACCTCTCTCCTTGATTTCTAGCTTCTCTGGAAAATTAAAAATAGCTGAGTGTGTTTGTGTGTGTTTGAGCAGCTGGTGCTGGACTCCCAGAAGCGAGTGTTCTCCTGGGGTTTCGGGGGTTACGGGCGACTGGGTCACACCGAGCAGAAGGACGAGATGGTGCCGCGCCTGGTCAAGCTGTTCGACTTCCCGGGCCGTGGGGCGTCCCAGATCTATTGCGGGTACCAGTGCTCCTTCGCTGTCAGCGAGATGGGTAAGGGCTGTCACCGCTGAAAGGACCACCGCTGATCCATCATCCTGCTGCACGTTATCACAGAGCTCGTAGGAATAGGTTCCAGAGCACAGGGGTTTGTGTGTAGGATCCAGAGTGCCTTTCCCCTCATGTTAAAAATGAGTTTTGCTGCCATATGACAGCCAACTGATTACATGTCTGTGGACCATTTTAAATTGAAATACAGTTCCTCATGCATCAGAAATGAACACCTGGAAAGACATTGAGGGAAAGCCAGGAAATGCGAAGTGGAGTGAAAACATAAGAGGCTTTTGAAGTAATGCTGTGCTAAGCATTGCTTAGTGATGAGATTTTCCTGTTGTAAATGTGGTCTGACCCCTTTGCCACTGTCCACAGGTGGGTTGTTTTTCTGGGGTGTCACTAACACCTCCCGAGAGTCCACCATGTACCCCAAGGCAGTGCAGGACCTGTGTGGCTGGAAGATCCGCAGCTTGGCTTGTGGGTAGGTACTGCAGGCCTCAGGACCCACCTCTTTTCTCTATACACTATGGCTGCTGGTTCTGTGACATCATAATGGAATAATTAAAACTGACGAGAGCGTAGTAAATATGGTCGTCTGACTCACTCAGCGGCTCTGAGATCAGGTCTGTTCATTCACCTTGACTCTCTGTTAGCTCACTGTCCCCTGTGTTAAGTGCCACCACTACACAGCGGCATACAGCAAATGAAATTGCCTTTTAAGCTGTGCTGTGTCAGCAAGTTAGCGTGAGTGAGTGTGTGCGTGTGTGTGTTCCAGGAAGAGCAGTATTATCATCGCTGCAGATGAGAGCACCATCAGCTGGGGCCCCTCACCCACTTTCGGGGAGCTGGTGAGTTTCTGCGCTTAGAATACCTCACATCACTTAAATTCACCCTTGCCACATAGGCAGGAAGTGAACAACCAACACTATTTCCCGTTAGCACATGATGTTTAGGCTGTTAAGATCTACTGTTTTGTTTCTGGACCTCCTTAAACTTTCTTTTTTGTCATGCTTCAATTGACAGAAAGCATGTCTGAGACATAAGTAACATCTACAGCCCTGAATGTAGGTCGCTATAGAAAAAGTCATTGAAATTTGCTTTACCTGAATGTTCTTCACTCTGCGTATGTATGGAGTGACACATGGCAGCATATTACAGCCATTACTGTGAATGTGTTTTCAGGGATATGGAGATAACAAGCCCAAGTCATCCACCACTGCCCAGGAGGTGAAAACTCTGGATGGTATTTACTCCGAGCAGGTAAGCAATGTTTCCACACACTGATGATAGAGCTCTGAAATGCTGCTCGGTCAAATTTCTTGTAACAATAGCTGGTTTAAAGCATCTCTTGGTTGTCCTTGTGTGCGACATTTAACACAACAAAGTGTAAATCACAAACTGTAGAAAGTACCAAACTGCATGGTAAAGGTGAACAAACCTCCCTATTATTCCAAAAGGAAAAGTTATCTTTTTTCTTAAAGTCCTATTGGGAAAAAAATTCTAATTACATTGACATGTAATGACACGAAGCAGCAGCTATATCACTGGAGCATTCAAGTATCTGGGTGAACTGTCAGTAACATCTACATAATAATGTGTACAGTCAGGAAGGTCGTATGAAAAGGAGCCTTTGATTAAATTTATGCCCTCCCACTTACGGAGAGCTCTGATTTGGTGCTGATGTGGTAGATGTATCACATTTGATAAGGTAAAGGATATTTAGTTCCAACTTATGGAATACAGAGTTACATGTAAAAGCTGTGTTGTTGCAGGTGGTGATGGGATACGCACACTCCCTGGTCATTGCCCGTCAGGAGACGGAGCAGGAGCAGGAGAAGCTGAAGAAGCTGCCAGAGTACAACCCCCGCATGCTCTGATTCGCTATCAGCCCTTTGACCTCTGACCTCTTTCCAGAGGCAACTGATCTCCATTGAAGAATGCACTCGCCCTCTAGGTCACCTGTCATAGTGGTGGTGGTAATAGGGGAGAGGGGGGGAGTGGTATTATGAACAGGACACAAGTGTACACCTCGAGTAAACAAAAACAAAAAACAAAATAAAATGTCACAATAACACTTCAGTTCAGATGAGATCACCTGTGAAAACAGGGTGCGCCGAACGAGCAGAAGCTCCTCCCATTCGGATGGTTCCTCTCTCCTCCCACCTCTGTCCTGTAGTCATGGAAACCCAAGCCACAGGTTCCTCTGACTCCACCAACGCCCCCACCCCCTACCCCCCACTTTTCCCCTTCCTGAAGGTTTCAGCCCAGATTCGGTTTCAAATTTTGTATGTATGTCTTTTTTTTCTCTCTCTCTCCCCCCTCACCAAGTGAACAAATCCATGTCCATTTTTTTCCAAACAATGGGTGCTACAAAATGTCGATGCAGTCCATACCTCCAGGGCGCTGCGCCGACCAATCGGGGAAGGGAATGGCTCAAAGACCCAACACTCCATATTTGTGCCTTTTTTTAAAGTGATGTATTTGAGGATATGGCTGTGCTTTGTCGTCACAGAAATTGATAAAAGTTGTTGTTTGTGTGTTATCTTAAACAAGCGTGTTTGTGTAGCGGAATGTCTATCCGCGGTGTCGGTTCTGTTTCATTGCAGGGGGTTAGACCAGGAAGTGAGGGACCGCTTGATCCTGGCGCAACATAGTTTGACCTTAACCTCAGCCACTGTAAGGCATGGCTCTGTCGTGTCTGACATACATGACAACCCAGTGAACGATGAACAAAGCACCACTTCTGTAGTGTAGTTTTGTTCAGACTGTGAAGCGCCAGGATTAATTCTTCCTCCGACTGTGTCACCCTTTGCCAAACCTGTTACATTCCCATTATTAAAATAGTTTTTCTTAATTGTTCCTCGTATTAATTGATTTTCCAGGGTGCAAAGACAGCAGGCACAGTCTTAGTCAGGATGTTAAGCACAGCTGTCCTGTTTGAAGACCAAATTTGAAGGAGGCTGATTTTTTTGGCATTGATTACATCTCCCTAAATTGCATTGAATATTGGTTTGTATTGGCGGTGTATGTCCTGTGGGGTCAGTTAGCCTGTTTCTTGTTCCAGGTTTAAGCATTTTTTTTTTTGTGTTTTTTATTTTTTTGTTTTTGTTTTTTTCCATGGAAATGTTAATTAAAGGTTCACATACATTTGTTGTGGGTTTATTTGTCTTTGAATGTCGTGGTGGAGAGGGATATGATGAAAAGGGCTTGCAAGGTTGTTTATGCGCTGCCTAACTGAAACATTCAGTTCCTGTTTTATTTCCAGTGACAGCTTAATTTCTGAGTGCCAGCAAAAGTGGATTTGCAAAGGTATGGACACAGGGCCACAATGTTACAATACAAGCCGCGTTAAAACCATTTTGTGTAGCTTAGTTTCTGCCTTGTTGAGATTATCCAGAACAACAAATTGCATTCAGAGTGATCAAAGGAACGTGACTGAAGTACGAGATAACCCTTTTTTGTTTCTTAGCCAGAGGATTTATTAAAACACACTAAACAAATACACATAGTACAAAGTAAAAGTTAACCATGTTCACTTTTTCCTTCCATTTGCTCTTTTGAACAAATGCCTGTACCATAGTACTTCTCAGGGTCAGAACATTAACGCTCATAAACTTCACTGTTTTTTTTTTGTTTGTTTTTTCATTATGAACCTCCATACAACACATTTTACATGCCATGTTTACATTTCTAAAAAAAAAAAAAAGTTTGCCTTGGCCAGGATCTTTTGGTAGCTTTTAAAGCCTTTGCCATTCACATATATATGTAGTATTAGACTGAAGCCTTTCGTATTTATATATAAACACACACTGTTTTTACCAGTGCAATACTCAAGAGTTAATGGGCTTCAGTTTGATTGCATTGCGTCTCATTTTCAGTTCCTTCACTCTGGCACATCAAAGTATCTGAATACTGGGGGGTTAACAGGTTTAAACCATTGATCTAAAGGTACTACTCTGTCAATGTAAATGGCTGCATTCGCTCTTGTGATACACGTTGCCAATAGTACAGAACCAAACCTTGTCCTAATCCGCACATTACGGATTTCAGCGTCTGCTCGAAACATCTCTCAGAACTTAACACTGACTAAATCTGCGAACGGACCCCTTTGCTGCAGACCAATTCACTCATACACTTAGCAAAACGAACCAAAACTGAAATAGGGGCAATTAAAGTTAGGACACATTATAATTACGCCTTTCAGAAGCACAATGTAACAGAGTAGTTACTTTAAAACTTGATTTGAGGGAAGAGGTCTTACTGACTCATGCCATGTATGGGATGTCAGTTGTACAGAGTCAATATTTTCTGCTGTCAGGACGATATGCATATCCTAAAATTGAATGTGGATTACAGCCATGCCCTTTCTATAAAGTGCAATATGAGTACACATTCTGTGTACAGCTCCACGCTCTCGACACATACATTGTGCAAGGTGGACACTTTAAGACATATTGGTACAGTGAGAGCACTTACAACGGTGTTGATATATTTTGCCCATGATCTTACGAGCTTAAGTGCCTTGGCCTTGTTCGATAATGATTGACATCAGAGCACTGGCTAGCTAAAAGGGAAAGAAAAAACTTTTTGGACAGCAATGCCTTTCTGATGATCAGTTATCTGTTTTTTTACATGTCTCCATTTTCACAATTTTTGTGAAAAGAACAGGATAAAAAACGGACCATTATTTTGATTCATTCTTGAAGTTTCACTTACCACAGCTCTACAGAATTACTGCACCAACAAACAAAAACGAAACAGTTACATGTTATACTTCTTAATATGCAAATCTTTGGGAAAGAAATATAAGAAAACCTAACCATGTGTGAATGCGCTTTGAAATGATACCATTTATCACACATCCAAATTCAATAATTAAAAGAGAACCAATCCTGAACCATTTCAGTATAGACATGGTTACACTGACTTTGACCATGACCTTAGGGCTTTTCAGATTTGGATGACAAACTGAATGGGTACTGCAGAGACAGCATGTCACGCTGTCAGTCAGGCAAGATGCAGGCTATCTGCTTAAGCACCGAGGCGGTAGCATGTGGCAGCTGTCCCTTCAGGTCATACATTCCAGACACGAAAGGTGCAGTGTAGGGCAATGCTAAAATTGACTTTAAAACCAATGAGATTACAACCCACTTTCCCAAAACTGTGCTTTGGCAAATAATGCTGTCATTACCACATAATGAAGTACAACTCAAAGACCTTGAGGACAGGTTTCCCATTGTTTTAAAAACCTCAAACACAGGCTTAATTGGGGGGACTAGCCTTGCTCAAGACAACAACAAGTTAGTTGAATAATGAGCTAAATGTCCAATAACAATTAGATTGAGAAACTTCGGACTCTGCACTCAGTCACATCAAGTAATTCAATGTCATCAAGTGAATACAGCTTTTTATACACATACAAACATAAACATTAAAAGGGAATTTCACAAAAATTAACTGATAGCTTATTCTTTCCACTTCATGACAGGTGGTATTAGACGAGAGCCATAAATCCCCACAGAATTAAAATCTCCCATAATGATGGATTTTCCTCATTTTTAGGGGAAATATTCCATGCACCAGGAATATCAACACAAGCACATATTATCCTCTACTAAATGCCTATTTTTCCCTGTTCCTCTGTCTCATTTTAAACTCTAAAACTCAAGAATTACAGATACATGTGAAATGGATCGATTTGAAAAATGCAGTATTTCACAATTCATTTTTTAAATGAAGTTTCCCTCACTGGAGTCAGGTCCAAAGAGATGGGAACTCAGCTCCCAAGAGAGATATAGATTGTACATATGAACAAGGTATTTCACTTTCAAAACTAAAGTAAATGAAAAAATCACCTGTATAAATGAAATTGTGAAAATGTTCAATGTGTAATCAGCACAGTCTAGCCCCTGGAAAGGGCTGCAGAGTAAATAATGTAAAATACTGTTATACTACAGAGAACTAACAGCTTGTAATGCCCCTTATTATATGTCCATCGTATTTATTCTATTCCTTTCTTACTTTCATCCGTCTGTTATTTCCTATTTTAGCATGTCTTCTCTATAGTTGTGTTTTGATTTGTACATGTTGATCCTGTGTAAAATATTTTTAAAAAACAGACAAAAATCTATGACAGAATACAATATAGAACTATTACAGACATTAATATCACCTGCAATATGTTGCCCATAATGCCCCTCTGATCTGCCCTATTTTAATTAATATCCTAAAAGATATGTAGAGCTCAGTAACTGGTATGAATATTTCCAGCTGCCAAGCACTGATGCATTTGTAATACAGATAATTCAGCTATACAGTATATTTGTCAATATGGTGTGATGCTGTTACAATTTGATGGAGTCTGTACATCTATTTCACCACTAACACATCTTCTCTCCTTGGAGCACCTGTACTCCCCATTCCCAAAACTCCACTTCTTTCTCAAAGGCAAGAGTAACAGCTAGGATTTCAATCTCATAAATAACTTTTAAACCAGATTTAAAGAGGGAGACCATGCCCCTCTCAGACTACATGTCAGTTAAAAGATGCATTAATGTAATGGGAGAAATCATTTGTTTTGTTTCACAGCAAAGATACATTACAAACAAGCCAGGTATCGACCAGTAAACACTCATGACCATAACACCACACCGGGTTTCACAAGGGCTATTTCTTTTTTACACCATCCCTTGCTTTTTTTCCAAAACCCAATCATAAGTTTGTTAATACATTTAGTCATTCATTTAATTTGATTAGGTAAACAATGCAAAATAAAGTGCAGTCTCTTTGCAATATACACATTTAGGAACTCCTATCAGCAAAGTATCTAAATACAGTATTGGGAATGTGCATATACGATGAAGCTGACACAAGACACATGGAATGCGTGAAGTAACTTAGGCATGATGGGAAACACACTTCCTCATACCTGACCATTAGACCGCTGAGCCGACCACATCCTGCAATGCCCTCATTGTTTTATATTGATTCAACACAAAATCGCAATGTAGAAAATATATATATATACGGTTTATACTCACTTCAGTTAACAGCCAGCAGGCTTGGGTTCCCGTGTTTTTCACCTTTTGAGAGTCACTGTTTATGACTTTGAGATGCCCACACTGAAGATGGCTGGAGAACCAGGCCCGACCCGCCTCCTGCGCTGCTCCTTTGAGTGTAGGGGTGCGGTGCATGTTGAGGCTGTCCCAGCAGGGGGCAGCACTGTGCAGGTGACTGCCCGGGCCCAACCATGCGTAGATCTGTGACTCCCAGACCAGGGGAGAGGAGAAGGAGGCCTTGCTGGACAACGCAGAACATTCCTGACAATGCACAAGGCCAGGGAGTCTGGGTATCTCTCACCTGGCTCGGAATGGAACACCGAGAACACAACCAACAGCAACAAAAAAAAATGATAAGTGATCTTGTCCTGAGACATCCGTCCTACTGGCTGCTTATTGAAGAACGGCACTTCCTTCAGACCGTCGTTACATTGTGAGACAGGAGAGAAACAGACAGTCTCTCTCTCTATCTCTTTCTCTCTCCAAAGCCTGTCAAGGCGCTGACCTCCACCTGTCTACACTACAGCAAGTTCAAAGCAAAGACCCATAGACACTGTACTGTATGAAGCATATGTACAGAACCCCTCCCCCTTTATCCTTGAAAGGTGTAGGGGGAGAAAGTGCAGTCGATAAGATATATAAATTCATAATTAGTGAGCGGGATCTAATCCTCGATACAGATGACATCGCTGGCCTTCCCGCTCTTCAGTTCGGCAGCGGCCATGTCTTTCAGGGGGTCGCTGGACTTCATGTCCAGGTGACTGGATGTGGGAGGGGGGCCATTTGTGGAAACTGTGAGGACAAAAAAACACAGCATTAAAGAGTGAATGCTAACACACACAACTTAGCAAAGGCACAGCAGACAAGGACGATGTTGCAGGAGAAGGGCTTTCGCGTCCTGTCTCACCGCTGATGTAGGGTCCCAGGGGCATCTGGCTGTAGTTGACGATGCCGGCGCCCCCTGGCCCACGGAACCCGGTCCCGAAGCTGCTGCTGTACATCTGAGAGCAGCCAAATGAGCCCTGGGGGAAAGGCTGGGGACAGAGACTGCTCTTTAATACTGCTACCCACACTCTCACACAGTTACACATATGCATGCACATACGTACAAATAAATACACATACACAGCAAGCATACACGTGTACACACACTCAAATATGAATGAAGCGCTCAAACAAACAGCTCAAACAGTGCAAACAGGAAGTACATGAGGGCTCTGTTCCCTAAGGAGAGCACGGGTTTCAGCAGTTGATTGTTGATAGGATTGGTATGTGACGCAGGAGGCGTTCTGAGAACAGGCGTGGAAAAGGAAAGGCGTCTCTGACCTGCTGGGGCGGAGGCTCGCTGCCGCGATTGGTGAGCCGGCTCAGGATGCTCCGCTCGGACATCTGCAGGCGCGCCGCCACCGGCGGGATCCGTGATAGCATGGAGGGAAGCCGCGTCACATCCGCCTTCATGTCGCTCAGCAGCTCCTCCAGCTGGTTGAGCACTGCAACAGCACCACATGGGTGGGCAGATTGTGCATATAGCGGACACAAGTGATTAATGCACAGGCAGGGGGACAGAGATTAAATCCAACCACACTGAACACACGCACACAGCCATACCACCCTGAACCCTTCTAAAGCTGAGTTTGGGTAGTACTTGGATGGTAAATTAATAGACTATTTTTCCTAGGAATCACTGAAAATGGAACTGAATTCTCAGACCAAACCTGGTTAATAAAACACAGCACAAACACCAGTAGCTGCACTAATGGAAAGGGCCAGCCATAGGCCCCTGGTGGCCTTACCCCCCAACTACAATCAGCTTGTAATGACAGCCAGGACAGAACTGCCATAAATATTTACAGGACAGGCTCAGCCTGCATGAGTGCAGCACCAGGATGATGGTCCATTAAATTTGCAGGTGGCGCAGTGCCCACCAGTCTATTCAATAATGCACCATGCCTGAGTCTTACACTGAAGGATTCTATTAATTGGCTGCTCACTAAAAATATGCAATTTTTCCTCTGCATATGTGTAAATACACAAGACTGACATTTCATTGTGATACATTGCAATTTTTAATTAATATTGTAAATATACATTAAAACATGCATTAGAAAACTGACAATTCACATGTGTACAAAATATAAGGCATTCTCAACTGCAAATTGTGGGTTTAACTACAATGCATGTGAATCCAAAAAATTGTTAATGTTTGCGAGGGTTCTACACAAATGGAAGCCAAATGGATGGCTTTCAGAGCTGTGGACTGTGACACTCTCAGACAGACAGACCTTTGTGGAGCACTGCATTGGCAGGCTTGTTCCCAGCCAAGGACTCCTTGGAGAGGTGCTGGTGGGATTCGGCCAGGCACTCCACCTCAGCGAAGCGGGCGTTTAGCGCCATGGCCGGGTGGCTGGGGTCCTGACTCATGTTCAGGTAGGCCGCTCGCCTCAGCTGCTCCTCTATCACCAGAGCCTGCTCCAACAGCTGGGGCAGAGAGAGACAGGCATCGGCAAAAAGGGAGATTGAAAGGAGGAGAGGGAGATGAATGAGACACAAAAAGGGGGAGAGAGAAAGGAGAGAGTGAGAAAGAAGGAAGAAAAGATAAACAGGGAGTGAAAGAGATAAACAGGGAAGATGTGGGGGAGGCAAGTTGTAGAATGACAATGAGGAACAGGGAAGAAGAAGAAAAACAGAGAGACACTCAGGAAATAGCAGGACAAATGGATAATTTTCAATGAGGCCCAAAGGATCATTTTACTGAATCAAAGGATCATCATTGCTGAAGACCCAAGGTATACCCACGTCCCACTAAGGACGTCAGTAAATGCTGAATATTGAGACTACAGGCCTGGGGGACACCCATGTTCCACCAAGGAACCATACCTTGAAGCGGCGAGCCAGGAACTTGTTCTTCATCTCCAGGTAGTTGCCCTTGTGCACCTCACTCTTGAATGGCTCGTTCAGGATGGTGTAGCGCGGGTCATTCTGGATGTCCTGCCAGCGGGCGTAGCCATGCCTGAGATCGACCGGTCAAGGACCACACTGACCAGAGCACGCTGCCCACACCTTTAGAGGGGGCCTCAAAAAGGGGCTAACACAGAACAGCTGAAGAGAGGATACGTGACAATGCCAGCCAGGAGCCAGTAGTCGTGACGACGGTGCCAGATGTCGTACATCTTCCCTGAGGACACGGCCGCCCGCTCCTCATTCTGCCACAGCGTGTGCAGCTCTGTGAACACAGCAGGATATGGGGCTGAACTACGGCTCTCACTGTGATTACCGGCCCCTGCGCTGGGGTCTGACGCCACAGGGCTCCGTACTCAGAAACTCAAAAGCAGCAGTCGCTGTCCATGGGAGACTGACACTTCATAAACTCCAAAACAAGCAGAGCTACCATGTGTCATCAGCGATTCACTTATCTGACCAATCACAGGGTTTTACTATGGAGGGCATAGTGCTTTGGTTGGTTTACACAAGAGCCAATGACTGAGATCACATTCTAGCGACACCTACTTTGTTTATGAAGCTTCACTTCCCAAACATTACCACTGGCTGTCTTTGGACTATGCCTGCTAAGTATTTTTTATGACTAATTCAGTATACATTTTTGCATTTGGCATATGCATTAAGAAAACATATACAAGTATGCTATACAATAGAAACATTAAGTAGGAAAAAGGACAGGACTAAAGCCCAACTAAAACTAATTTAATTTCCCAGCTACACATAAATGTTTTACAGGCTTGCTACATTGTGTACATACAATATTCCTCAGTGCGGTTCATACACAGTGCTGTCCTGCAGATCAGGGGGCTGACCTTCTGTTCAGTGTAGTAGAATAGATGCACAGCTGCCCCACGCCCACACACAGTTAGTCTTAGCGGCTCGCAGGCACAGAGGGCCACATCACTTCACCCCTGGCCCACAGACACAGGTACTGCAGCACTGCCTCCACTCACCTGTGAAACCACCATCTGCAATGTTGAACATGAACTTTGTCTTGCTGTTCTTGTCCTCCTTCCTGCCCTCCTCCATCTCGTCTCGTCCCTCTTTGTCTCCGTTCAGCTGGCTGTCAGCCACATCCTCGCTCTTAGAATCCTCTGTGGCTACTGGGAGGAATATGTATATGCCCTAATGTTATTATTATTATTGTTATTATTATGCCTGCTCAAATTAAATACATTTGTGAAATCCCTCACACAGGGATATGAATATCAATCAAGCATCCTGTAATGAAGGCCAAAATTTTTTTGAACCAGAAGTTCAGGGAAGGCAAAATGACAAATGACAAAATGTCAAATCACGGCATATTCCTTTGAGCGTGGCTACATCAATTAATTAATAAGTGTTTATGTGTATTACACCACTCAGAAATCAGGCTGTATCTTGACACTGAGCAGCCAAGAGAAAACCTGTCAGTGTGAGGCCAATGGTTATTTTCAAAGTGATACACAGTTCAGTGGTAATGATGGCTGGGGAATAAATGCTGGGAATTATTTTTCTGGATGGCGTTTTATTCATCTTGGTCCAACATGTATTTTTCTATCTCTCTTTCTCCCACCCTGTCTGACAGCTTTCCCCCGCCCTTTCTCTCTCAGTCTCGCGCTGACCTGGATTGGGCTCCTTGTCATCTGTTTTCACAGGAGTGGGCGTTCTCTCCTCCTTCTCCGCAACTCTCTCAGTCTCTGCGCTTACTTCCCCTGGGGATCACAGTGCACCATTACTCCATTACAGAGGACAAAACTACATTTACACTATGCAATGACCCTTCTCTGAGAATGCCTTCTTCAGTATACTAAGTTAATAGGAAACAACATGTACTGGGGCCTTACAGACCAGCCAATCAGAGCTGAAGGCATCCAATCCAGGGCACGGTGGCTTTGTTTTGGATGGACGTGACGGTAACCCTCACCTTTGGGAGGCGTCTGCTCGCTGGGCGTATCCGTCTTCTCGCTCTCCTCAGTCGGCCTCTCCTCGGGGGCCCCCTCTTTGGGCTCCTCCATCTCAGGGGCCTTCTCAGCCACCGGGGAGGACTCCATACTAGTGGGGACCTGGAGGAAAGAGAGAGAGACAGAGTGAATGAGTAAAAGAGGGAGATGACGGTGAAAGATAGAGTGAGGAGCAGAGAGGCAGAGACAGAGAGGCAAAGAGAAAAGGGGAAAGGATAGGGGAGAGAGCGAGTTAGAGAGAGGAGTGAAGAGATGGAGAGGGTTGATGAAGGTGACACTCACATCGGGCTCAGAGGGCTTCTTGCCGTCCTGTTCTGCTGGCTCTTTGTCTTCTGAGGGCCCAGAGACAGCATCCATCTTGTCTGTACAAAGTCACATTTCATGCATCATCAGTGCCTGCATGCCCTCTAGAATGCTCTTCTGTAACACTGAGAGCTACAAACACCTACAGTTAGAATACAGTGCTGCTCTACAGAGCAGATTTAGGGCACATATCCATACAATACCATTCTCCATAGCCCAGTTAGAGCGTTGCACAGTTCTCTTTTGCAGGTGTTAAGAATATGCCTGTGTTCTACCATGGATGGGCTGTGCTACAGCACAGAGTCAGAGCATATTGCTGCAGTGTGAAGCCCTCTCACCTGGAGGTATTGGGGTCCCTGGCTGGGTGACTGCAGGACTGGCTGGGACAGGGGTGTTGGGGTCAGAGGACAAACCCTCTGTCAGCTTCTTCAGCTCCACCCCCTCTGGGACCACACCAGGATTGCTGTATTTTCCATTTACAAGCTCAAACTCCTGCACCTGCACACAGACGGACAGAAAAAATTGTCATTTGCTACAGTGTTTTTCACAGGTGCATGTCTGTGGTGTTTTAACAGAGCAGGGGTGGGGTGTGCAGGGTACCTTCTTCCGAACAAGCGACATGACCCCGATCCTGGTGAGGACATGCTGTCGGGACAGTCCCTCCCTTGGGACCCCGTCTGCAAAAGTCTCCGCCCCGTCAGCTCCGGGCTCGCACAGGTGCCGCATAAAGAGGGAAACATAGGCTCTGCCAGAGACATGCCAGCAGGGGGAGCACTTTACACCCAAATCTACATACTCGATGAACACTGCTACCAGCTCATTGTTAACATTCAGCTTTCCTTGTGAAATACTGAAGCAAAATTTGCAACTGCTTGCTGACAACACCTGCCCTAAATAAGGAATGCACATAATCATGGCCAATGCACAGCAATCTGACCTAACAGTGGGTTAAATTACACAAGCATGCTTCCTGTAAAACCTCAAATGAAACACACTGCCGTGCACTAGGTGTGCTACTTTTACTTCTTTGTTGTATAGCAGCAGTGTAGTGGAGTACTGAAACTGGCTAACAAATAAGGTTGAAAATGTGAATCCCAAAATCATGCCTATTGCACTCATGGTTTCTAACATCTAGAGGAATATTAAAATGTAAGTATAAATGTACAATACAATGTGCAATGTGTACAATGCATGCAACAGAATGCTGGCCTGGACAGTGGGTGTACCTGAACTCCTTCTCGCTCTTGCCCCGCAGGTCTCTCACCAGCCAATGGGAGTTGAAAGCATCCTGGGGGGGCATGCCCCAGCGCATGATTGCATTGAGGAAGGCCTTCCGCTGGCGGGCGTTGAACCCCAGCACCTGGAACCCACAAACAGCAATCAAAACTACACCTGTAGGTGGCACTAGTGAGCTAACGCCAATCACTGTTTTATTACAAGGAGCTAAATTTGGAGTGTATGGTGAAACACCCTGAAATGACAAACAATGACAATGACACTTCTATGACAAAAGGCAGTGGCCGTGGTAAGTAAACTGGTACTGTTCTTTCCCTGTAACTGGGGACATGGTGCCTTTTAGCTTACCTCAATGTTACCCCCAACACGCGCCAGCAGGGGTGGGAGGGGTTTGTCGCGGTCACTCCTGAGTTGCCTCCGGGACTGCCGGCGCCCTCCTATAGAACATGAGGAAGGGGGACCCCATGAGTTTTGCACCCTCAGCCACACCGGGGGAGACAGAAACCCCGCTATCCCCTGTGGAGCACCCACCTTCCGGCCTCTCCTCGAAGTCTTCGTCCTCGTCCTCGGACCCCACGGAGTACTCGGACTGATTGTCTGAAAGGTCATCCTGCCATTCTGAGCCACAGGTCAGAGAGAAACAGCACAGTGCATTCGCTCCATCTCCGACCACCCGCACCCACTGACCGCTAACGCTAACCTGACCTGACCGGTGAGTGACCTCCAACCTCTCCCAGCCCGGAACCCCAGACCTCACTTCTCAAGACCCCACAGCTCTTTTGTTTTGACTGACCATCCACATACACTGACCATTGACCACCGAGGCCTCACAATGGTTAAAATGTCTGGAACACCACTGGAATCCACTGGCCTGGTACAGCACTGTTGCTGAACTGTCAGAGAATATGACATAGCTAGGAGATGTGCTGCCAACGGTTACAATATTAGTTTTTTCCAATTTATTAGAAGCTAAATTGTTGTCGTGTCAGGCTACTACATATGTCATCCTGTTAAGGCACTGCTACCTGTATGTGGATCATGGACTGGATGGCCCATAATTGGACATTGCATCATTCAATGAGAGAGATGCTTTAGCTGATTGGACATCCATGTCTTATTGCACACCAGTGCCCCCTCTCATCAATCAGGCTAGCACAGTTACCTCTTTACTCACTGCAGAGTGAAAAGAGACACTGGCTTGACATCATGCGTTTCACAGGAGAGTGTGTGCCTGTCGAAGCTCTCCTAAATTGTCGGAAGGTTGCAGCGATAAGCATGAATGGCTACAAAATAGGCAATCAAAACTGAGTTAATAAGGATGAAATTAAAGAAAAGGTAATCTCTTTTTCTCTAAGATTGCCTTGTTGGCTTTTAACAACCTATTTTATGTCAGATTGTAAATGAGGAAATGTTCTCAACCGATATCAGGATACTTAAAGAAAAAAAAAACCAACACAAGAGTAGGAAATATGGGTCCGTGAGCCCTGCAGGAATCTCTGGTTTTTGATCCTTCTGAGCTCGTAATGTCAGAGTTAAGCTAAATTTATGCAGGTGGCCAGGGAGTCAGCACTTACAGTAACATCACATCAACACCCACTTACAGCTCTTCACATCACGTCACACCACATCACATCAGATTCAAAAAGCACATGGTCATCTACATTAATGTAGCAAACCTTATGCAATATTTACCACACCGTTCCTATGTATGTCATATTCTTAGACAGTGTTACCTAAAGAGGAGGTCAAAATACATTGTGCACATTCGAGAGTAGTTACTAGTCAAATCACCTTGTCCTTGAGTTTTCAGTACTTTATAAATAATTTTAGCCTTTTCACCTGCAAAGAATACGAAAGACTGAAACTTCTGTACCAAAATTGCTTCTTTCTTGTCTCTTGAGCTACAGCACAAGACCCATCTGGAAATTTGCGATGTGCCAAGTGTTTTGACCATTGCTGAGGACTCAGTGTCTACAAGAGCACAGGCCCTAGTATCTAGAGTTACACACTGACAGCTGGAGTGCTAACCATATCATTTTAAGCTGTGAAGATGCTGTGGCAGTATATAGTCTGTGCAATGCCTTTCCACACTACCCCTCATCCTGCAGTGTTTTCTGAGGGAGAAACGCACCCCTACCTTGGTCCTCCTGGGATGTGTCGTTGTAGTTGACCTGCTTGCGGATGCGCTTGCCCTTGCCCAGGTTGCGGGCCAGGTCCTCCTGCTGCTGCTCATAGTGGTGCCTCAGCAGCTTCTCCCAGTAATCCGGGTCCACGTTCTCCTCCTGCTTAATGATCTCCCTCTGCACCTCCTCCTGGACTCACGCATGAGCAGGTGCACATACACACACACACACACACAAAAAAAACAATAACATGTAGTCTGTGTGAGTAGGTTCAGGGTTGTAACACCCACACAAAAAAAAATTACCCAAAGGAATATGCTCCACTGCTAAGTTAAATCATATTTCTGAGAAGACAAAATGTTCACAGGACTACTTAACCTTGTTCACTGGGAGACATACTGCGCACAAGGCCACTCAACCCAGACAATTAAATGACACAATGTTCCTTAAGGGACACAGTATTCACAGGACTACCCAACCCTGCTCTCAGGACAAGGATGGCAAACCCTGGTACCAGTGAGCCACAGGCTGTCTTGACTGTTATTCGCTATATACTCAGAACTTAACTGATTAATTAAAGCTGTTGACATGATAGTTAAGTCACCCTGACCAAGTTTCTTGGGTCTAAACTGGTTGTTGACCTTCAGGTGAAAACATTAACTAGTTGGCCAAACCCCAGTGTCTGTAGAGCTACTCAACCCTAATGCTACAAGGAAACAATATATATAATTCACGCTGCCATTAATCCCTTTTCCACTACAGATAACAGTATTAAACCCCAGCGTTGGAGGTGTCTGCAGGCCTTCATTTGAGCCATATTACCATTTATTAAAGCAGCCCACTTTCCTTCCCTAGCTTAATTTAAACAGAGGTAAAAACCCTGTAGGGGCATCAACTATGTGTGTTCTCACCTCCCCATCTTCCTCTCGCACCACATACTGTGCCACCTTGAAGGAGCTCAGGTACTCGTTCATGTTCTGGATCTCTGTATCCTCAGTGGCGTCCTGGCTCCTGTCCAGCAGCTTGGAGATGGCGTTGTCATCATAGTGGATCACGCTGCCGTCCTCGCCATCCTTCGTGTCCCCTGCAGCAAGCAGATTGTGAGGTCATTCGAAAATGGCGTACCCTGAAAGGTGAAAGTGCTCTCTGATGGTTTGACAGCATTTGGAGAGACGGTTTCATTGAGGCGGGTACCGTTAGCCCGGGCTGCCTCCACGTCGTCTTTGAAAAGCTCCTCGGTGCCGAACTTGAGGATGTCATCCAGCTCCTGCTTGGACATGGAGCCGGTCTTGGAGCCCAGCCCGGGCCGCACCACCAGGTGGGTCAGCATCATCTTGCGCTTGGCCACCTGTGTGATCCGCTCCTCCACCGACGCCCGGGTCACAAAGCGGTAGATCATCACCTTCTTATTCTGACCGATCCGGTGGGCGCGGCTGAAGGCCTTAGAGAGAGAGCAGACCCTCATTTCAATATTGAAGGGACAGCCTGGTGATGACTAATGTGACAGGTCATCCTTCTTTCATTAAAAAGAGAGAGTGAGACAGAGAAAAAGAAAGAGAGAACAAACCCACAGAGCTTTCAATATAATCAAAAGAAGATGCCATATAGCAAGCATTCCTTGTAGAAGTTGGGCTAACATATCTGATGACGTCATCCAGGGTATTGTGCAACATGGATATGAAATATGGGGTCAAATCAGTCAGCAAGACTACAGGAAAAGAAAGACGCATACAGCTGGAACCATACTTGTAGAATGCCATAAAAGTAGAGTACCCAAAACATATGCAGGCCTGAAATATGTGGGTATTTTATAGAAAATCCATAAAACTCTGTGCAGTAAAGCTACACAAACCCATGAACTGAGCCTAGAGAAGTGCCTCTTCACTAAACAGTTTGTCCTAAACCTCTTTAACACTACCACTAATACACCAACACAAACCAGCGTCAGGTCAGCACAGCTTCACAACTGCCAGCTCAGATCAATGAACGCAAACAACAAAGTCAATCCAACTGTCAGAAATACTGGAACACATATCCCAAATTCCAAAAAAAGAACAGAATTGCTACTGGGTTATAAGCTGACTATAAGGAATGGAAAAGTATTTCTTCCCTTTCAGAGACATTAAACGGAGACAGATCCTGACCGAATACAGGTTCAATGATTGCACTCTATCCCTTGCAAACAGACTAAAATATATATATGTGGCCACTGCAAGACAGGAGAGGCAAAAACCGAGGTGCACATGCAATGTGAAAAAACGATATATAAATATTCAGTAGATTTTTAAAACTGATGATATTTTTCTTAATAAATGATGACATATGACAGCAAACTATTGGTCCCTTTATATGAACAGCCACATTCAAAACAGTTTATCACACAACATTTAATAATTACAGTGTTTATACATATACAGTATACTTTTTACTGTGAAAGCACAAATGACTGTGCTCACTTTGTATGTTCAGTGTAGAATGTATATCCACACGTTTGCCTTTGTGCAACGCTACTTTTAAATAATGCATTGGAAAAAATGTATCATGTATTTAACGCCATTTAGTACAGAGAGAGGTGGGAAACTATAAAGCTGGCGGTGTGGTTTTGGTACATGAGACCTGAGGAATAAATTAGACACCGATTTATCACCAGGTCACAGAGAAACAATATGCATATCTGCCCTATGTCTGTGTTTGTGTGTGTGTGTATGTGTCTGTGTGCGTGTAAGCTTTGGTACACGAGGCATGCGATACCTGAATGTCATTGTGTGGGTTCCAGTCAGAAT
Organism: Albula goreensis; assembly: GCA_022829145.1. Classification (NCBI taxonomy): domain Eukaryota; kingdom Metazoa; phylum Chordata; class Actinopteri; order Albuliformes; family Albulidae; genus Albula; species Albula goreensis. Next base: position 12,615,234 of record CM040752.1, read on the forward strand.
CATAGATGATAACAGTGTCGGCGGTGGCCAGATTGATGCCCAATCCCCCAGCACGAGTGGAGAGCAGGAAGCAGAACTGCTGAGCTCCAGGAGCTATGGAGAGAAACCAGACAGGGAGAGTGGAGAGTGAGTGAGTGAGAGAGTGAGAGAGAGAGAGAGAGAGAGACTGCTGCCCTCTTGTGATGATCCCAGGTGCACGCTCACAGCAGGAGTGAGCATCGATCTCTCTTGATAGCTGTGAAATCACGCTAACGGCCTGCAGAGTAATAGCTTTATTGACATTCGTGGGGAGGGAGAGCCTGCTTCTCTGCTCCTCCGCCACGGTCATGCTGTGGTCGCCTCACCGTTGAAACGGTCGATGGCTTCCTGCCTCAGACCCCCGGTGATGCCCCCGTCGATGCGCTCATATTTATAGCCCTCATACTCCAGGAAGTCCTCCAGGAGGTCCAGCATCTTTGTCATCTGTGAACACAGTGGGCTGCTTTAAGAGAGTGCCTTGTCAGCACTTCAATCATGTGTACAACTACACTGAATCTACAGTACACTAACTTCCCTCAAGCCTTAGATACACAACCCTAGTGGTAAACTCTATACAAACATACCACACCAAAAACTGTATTTACGTGAAGACAGCCATGAAGTACAGATATCTACATATACACATGCTTAAAGAGCAAAAATAAAATTTCTCAGAAATAAGTCAGCCATTCAAACATGTAGTAAAGAACAAAAACAGCACATTGGCAGACAGACCTGAGAGAAGATAAGAACTCTGTGTCCTCCATCCTTCAGTTTCTTCAGCATTTTCTGCAGAAGGGTCAGTTTGCCCGAGGACTTCACCAAGAGGTTCCCATCATAGGAGCCATTGGGCAGCACAGGTGCTTCCTGCGTTTTAAAACATGCACACACACACACACCATATAATGTGTAAAGTACTCATTGCTCACTGCTATATAGTGGGCAAACTCCCCCAAACAGCAGTGAGAAGACGCAGGAGCGAATGTGAGCAGAGAGGTGTGTCGTACCACAGCTGCCACGGGGAACAGGTAGGGGTGGTTACAGCACTTCTTCAGGTCCATCATGATGTTGAGCAGGGACACCTGGTTGCCCCCGCCCTTCGAGTTCAGGGCCTCGAAGTTCCGCGTCAGGATGAACTTGTAGTACTTTCTGCGAGAGCCCAAAGCAGAGCAAACAATCTTATTCACCGTAACTAAGATAAAGCAAAACAAATTATGAATGAATTGAATTATGTCCAACTAAGCTCCCCTGACAGCTAAGGCTGAGTCCTAAATAACAACACTTGTAAAATCACAAGTACACTGCTCTTGTTTTTTTTTTTTTTTTTGGTTTATTATTTCACAGTTATTTTTAAGTTGTGAAGCAATCCACCAGGAATGCACGAAAGTCTATATCAAGGCAAATTAGAAAGCAAAGGTAGTGTGGACAACCAACATTACCTAACTATAGGTAACCATATAGTTTGACCTAATGGATTTTATCACAACAACACAACACCATTATAGGCAAAAACACCATCCACACAGCAAGTAACGGTCTGAGAGGTGTGTCGGGAGTTATGTTTAAGACTGACTTCTGCATGGGGCTGAGCTCCACGCGCACGATCAGCTCTGTCTTTGCCGGCATGTTCTTGAAGACGTCGACCTTCAGCCTCCTGAGCATGTGCGGCCCCAGAAGGTCATGGAGCTTCTTGATCTGGTCCTCCTTGGAAATGTCAGCGAATTCCTCCAGAAAGCCATCCAGGTTACTGCAGACAGAGAGATAAGACAGACCAAACTGAGCATGCTCACATAGACGGGTCTCAGCAACATGGATACTTTTGCGTGTTTGAAAGAGAGATCTTGGTCCCCTACTGTCATTTAAACCTTACTTTGACTAACTCAGGTATAAGCCCTGCATTACAAATGCCCTGGCCCCGCAAACTCACTTGAACCGCTCAGGTGTGAGGAAGTTGAGCAGGTGAAAGAGCTCCTCCAGGTTATTCTGTAGAGGGGTTCCAGTCAGGAGAAGCTTGTAGTAGATCTTATAGCCATTGAGAATTCTGAAAAACTACGAGGGGGAACACACTGTATGTGACAGATATCCAAAACGCTCAAGCATATCCACTGTTATTTCTTTCAGGCACCTAGTACAAGCTGGAGTATGAGAGAGCAGATAGTATCTACACACCAATGCAGAGCTCCCAGTGAGATTTTATTAAGTGAGAAAACAAGTTTAGATGTGCAAATTTAATCAGATTGACGGTTATGAACTGGTTTGCTCACATAACAATATCGCTTTCTGGGATCAGTCCACAATAAAAGTGTGCAGCTTCTATTATTACGTAGACCATAAGCCTCTATGCCTAGAACAGGGGCTCTGAAACATATTACTCAAAGGTCCGCATCTGACTTTTATTCAAGGTCAGAGGTCCGGAACGATTGGTAATCAAAAAATAACATCAATTAACGTCACATCTCTTGTGATTGGGCCAGCACGAGACCGAGGCAGACACGGTTCAGACAGTTAGCCCATATTAATTTTTGACTCAGACATATTCTTACAACTGCATTTACGCTAGTTGTAGAAATCGTGTACTAGAGAAAATGAGACACATTCTGCATCAGCAATTTAGGAGCTGAAAGCAAATTCTCCGGTGTAACGTTAATTAGTGAACTCAGGAACAACACACAAGACTCTCTCCAGCAGTTAACGTCACCATGACGATGTCAACGATAAGGAAATAAGTCACATTAAAACCACATTCATCTTGGGACAGGATCGCTGTGAATGATCTTCAGCTACACTGTATTCAATGTCACTAAAAATGTATTGATTGATAGAAAACGTATTTCAAGATAGGTATGTTACACTTCATAACTTATTCATAACACAAGGTATGGATTGGGTCCGGATTTACTTGCTGTTCAGTCTGGATGTGGACCGAGGGCCGGACTTTGAGAAGCCCTGACCTAGAATGATAACAGCGCTTCCTTCACAGCAGTAACACTCTCATTGTTGTAGGCCATGTCAATCTTAACGCTGACCTTAGATTGGTTGTTCTTGAGCCTGTGGGCCTCGTCCACCACCAGACACGCCCAGTCGATGGAGCCCAGAATGGCCTGGTCGATGGTGATGAGCTCGTATGACGTTAGCAGCACATGGAACTTAATAGGGGTGTCCTTCTGCCAGAAGACATTGGCAACAGACATTTGAGAATTTTGAACTGATTGGTAAAAATAAGGTTGTGTGTTCGCAACTTAGGTACCACGTGACTGTTGAATCTGAGCACCTGAGTAAAATAATCTTGTACATTCTATTTATGATCACATATTTTTTAATGGATAATATGACAAACATCAGAAATCTTTAAGTAACATACAAGTCTCTATACTCTTTTGGTAACCCTGGATAAGGGTGTAAGGTATTAACGTAAAAAGTTAAGCAACTGTTTGCAAAGTCAGAGAGGCGATGCATATTTTACACAAAAGCACAAAAGAGGGGCACCTCCAGAACTGGAACCCCTACCTTCATGCGGAACACCTTGCGGCCCATCTTAACAGCACTGTCCTCAAAGGTAAGCTCGTTCTCTCGAATAACAGCACGGCTGTCCTTGTCCCCGGTGTAGGTCACCACGTAGAATTCAGGTGCCCACATCTCAAACTCCCTCTCCCAGTTGATGATTGTGGAGAGGGGGGCACTGACCAAGTATGGCCCTTTTGAGTGACCCTGGGGTAGAGTGGAGGGAGGGAGGTGAAAACGCGAAGTGTCATTGTAGATCACTTCAACCAGCCATGATAGATCACCACTCGTAGCTTTAATAGGCTGTATTACAATTTCACTACAGGTAAATATCTGGGGCACTGTACTGAGAGAGCACAAGGGGTGCTAATTCTAACCTCCTTGTAGAGGGAGTAGAGGAAGACGATGGTCTGGACGGTCTTGCCCAGGCCCATCTCGTCTGCCAGGATGGTGTCAGTGCCCTGTGCCCAGGAGAAGCGCAGCCAGTTCAGCCCCTCCAGCTGGTAGGGATGGAGAGTTCCCCCGGTGGCGTCGATGAACCATGGCTGCTTGTCAAACTTTATTGTCGGCTGGTGGCAGAGGAGAAAAGAGTGAGATGAGTTAGGCTTTCGTTTGTAGATACAGGGATCAGGAAACATGAGGGGGCGTACAATGCCCGCTAACTCACATCCACAATGGGGGTATCAGGCGGCTTTTCTCTCTTTTCTCCCTCCTTGGGCTTCTTCCCCTTTCTCACCACCAGGGGGCGGATGTCCTCCCCAAGAACCTGCTCCCTGCAACCACATAACACAGCCTGTATACAAGCAGCACTGCATAGACATAAACTGTATGTGCAGGCACTGTATAAAAGGGCTCTGTGTGATCATGTGAGGACGCCAGGATTCTCTGCTGCACCACAATATTCACGTGAAAACACAGACGTCAATTGATTTGATGGAAAACATGAAAATATGTGAAACAGACCATGCAGGTGTTAATCATAATGTATTACAATTTAGTAATATGATGTGGCCATCTGAGGAGAGCACAGGATTTGTGAATGCATTGTGTTTTAAGATAGGAAACAGGAATATACACTGCTGAAGGGAGCTGTGTGAAAATGTGGGGATGCTTGCAGTGCATTGGTCTGAAAGGCCTGGACAGGCTATGACCAGCAGCTCACCTGTGGTCCCAGTAGGCCTGTTTGAAGCTGTCGTATTCAGGAATATCAAAATCGTCCACCTCCCAGGTGCACTGGTCATAAGGCAGGTCTCTCCATTTGATCAGGTAATGCACATCTCCTTTCTTATCAAAACTGCAGAGGACAGAGGTGGATGCACATTAAAAATGAATTTACGTTAAATTAATTTAACAAGAAAACTCAGGCATCGCTTTCGCTGAAAGGAACTTGGAATTTTAGTACACGATTTGCCATTATTTTGTTTTACAATGTATTATTTGGTTCTTAATTATACAATTGGGTTTTTTAAACAATGGAGCCTGTACCTTCCGCTGTCAATTTGTAATACATATCAGTTGCCCTGCACCAAAGTACAGCAGTACAACGCAACAAACTATTTTAATATCATTATGAAATTTGATACCAATCTATTCTGCAGAGCTTTCACTTTAATTTAATACCAGAATGCGGACACTGCGTCTTTCCCTTTAAAGGCAACCAAACGCTGTGAAGTGTGTGGGCAGGGTGCTCTCACAGCTGGTGTAGACTGGTCCTCCACCCTCTGCTCAAAGAAAAAGGTGTGCCTGGTAGGTTAGCAAGAGGGGTGTCGATGTTTGGGAAGGAAGGAGTAAGGGAGGTGTAGCCTCTATACCTATAGATGGATGATAGCAGGGGGAATAGCGTCTGATTCTGTGGAAAAGTGAGGGGTGTGGTCACTGTACAGAGTGGAGGGATAGAGGTGTGGTTTCTATACCTGTTCAAGTGGGAGGAGGTGTGGTTTCTGTATCTGTGGGAGGGAGAGGAGGTGTGGTCTCTGTACCTGTGGGAGGGAGAGGAGGTGTGGTCTCTGTACCTGTGGGAGTGAGAGGAGGTGTGGTCTCTGTACCTGTGGGAGGGAGAGGAGGTGTGGTCTCTGTACCTGTGGGGGGAGAGGAGGTGTGGTCTCTGTACTTGTGGGAGGGAGAGGAGGTGTGGTCTCTGTACCTGTGGGGGGGAGAGGAGGTGTCGATGTTTGGGAAGGAAGGAGTAAGGGAGTTGTAGCCTCTATACCTATAGATGGATGATAGCAGGGGGAATAGCGTCTGATTCTGTGGAAAAGTGAGGGGTGTGGTCACTGTACAGAGTGGAGGGATAGAGGTGTGGTTTCTATACCTGTTCAAGTGGGAGGAGGTGTGGTTTCTGTATCTGTGGGAGGGAGAGGAGGTGTGGTCTCTGTACCTGTGGGAGGGAGAGGAGGTGTGGTCTCTGTACCTGTGGGGGGAGAGGAGGTGTGGTCTCTGTACTTGTGGGAGGGAGAGGAGGTGTGGTCTCTGTACCTGTGGGAGGGAAAGGAGGTGTGGTCTCTGTACCTGTGGGAGGGAGAGGAGGTGTGGTCTCTGTACCTGTGGTTGAGGATCCTGTGGATCACCATCCACTCAGGTTTGATTCCGTAGCGGTAGAAGCGCTCCTCCATGGCAGCGTACTGGGGGTCCTTGCCCTTCCTCTTCTCGCTCTTCAGCTCCTCGTCCCCGGAGCCGTAGTCATAGGGTGGCGGCTCGTCCATGTCATTCTTGCGCTGGTAGTTACGGTACATCACCGAGTGGTACAGCTCCAGCTGATCAACAGACAGACCGACAGACGTGTCACGGGCTGGGCCTTACACAGGACATAGTCCATTGCCACGACTCACCTGTTCTGTCTCTCACCTGCAGCTCCGTGACCCAGGAGCAGTGCCAGTATGAGAGGCCCGCCCACTTCACAAACAGCTCCCTCTCAGGGTGCCCCTTCAGTGGGGGTTTGAGCATCGGCATTGCAGGATCACCACCCGTACTGGGGGGAAGCTCGGGGGGCAGAGGTGGGTCACCCCACGTCCAATGAAGAATCCGCTGTACTTTCCCTTTCAAAGGGGGACACTGGGGAAGGGGAGCAGGGAGACAGACTGAAAACCTGCACTTACTGTAGCAGAAACTTTTTAAAATGGTCTTAGGTTATTAGATTACCACTATGTAATAACATAAGAGCACAAGGATGTTTACTGATGAGAAAAGGCCCATTTATGTCTGTAAATTTGCCTACACCATACGGAATATCCAACAAAGCTACGAATGGTGAGGGAATGTGTCACTCACCGTGCAGCGTGGGCAGAGCCACTCCCCATTGGGTATCTCAGGCAGGGGTGGGTTGAGGCAGTGGATGTGATAGGAAGAGGGGCAGGTATCACAGCACAGCAGCTCTCCTCCATCTTTACACACCCTGCAGAACTCCATGTGGTCATCTTCCTCCTGGCCGACAACCTCCTCCTCCTCATCATCATCTTTGGGTTCCCACTGGATCCCCTCCTTCTCCTGCTCACACACATGTCCACACACACACACAGACACACACACACAAAGGTGTACACACATGAATGTTTGTGTCTATGTATGCGTGCATGGAACTCTGTGTGTGTATTTGAGTTGGTGTTCTCCATGGACGGTTGTGTCTCACACAGTGGGGGCAGCTCCACTTGCCCTCAGGGGCCTTCTCCAGCTCCGGCTCCAGGCACACCAGGTGATATGCGCGGGGGCAGGTGTCGCACAGTATGATCTCGCCGCCCTGCTGGCACACCTCGCAGTAATCCTGATGGTCTGTCTCATAGCCGTCCCCGTCCTCTCCTCGAGGGGAACATAGACAAGCATGGACTCACCTCTTCTGCTACTGTATTCAGCCTCCTCAAACTTCGAGAGCCATTTTCAATGTGAGCCACTTCAAACAAGGGTTTTATACCAGCCTTTTTTTTTGGCGTCAGAGCGTGGAAAAAAAACACTAAACATAAACACTACAAAACGCTGTCACTGCTACAGCTGAAGGGTAAGAGAGGCAACCCTGGGGGATCAAACAAGCAAACAGCGTCTAATGCAAAGGCGCAGGCTGGCGTACACAGGGGCGCTGCGGGCGACGCGTTCAGCCCAGCTGCGTGCGGGCCCTGGGAAGACGCGATAAAAGGCGCAGTCGCAGACAGAGAAACCCCGCTCCGTGTTCCTCAGGGGGACCAGCCCTGTTTGATTTTCACCCGGTCCCACCTGGGGAGCCTGAATTAGCTGCTGGGTGCAGATCAGCAGGGTACACAGGGCTCCATTCGCCTTGTGTCTAACGCTACTCGTTACGCCCTCCGCTGAGTACTCACTCTTCTTCTTCTTGCGTCCCCGGCGCGCCGTCTTCTTGGGGGCTCCTGAGGTGTCTGAGCGCACAGAGACACTGTGTATGCTGATGTCATCCCAGTCTGATTCCTCTAGGTTGTCTTCCTCGCTCTGGCATGGAGAAAAGAAAAGGCAGCGCTCACAGACATGGCACTTAAACAAAGTGTTTACAATGCACAGCATGTGTTCCTCATTGGTTTACTCATTACCACTGCATGCGGCATGCGCGCTGTAACTCTTGCAGTGTGTATCAGAGTGGGGCTTGTACTGAAACTGCATGAATGAAACTGAAATTTAAGGTCATTGCCTTGTTTAATGGTGTAACTGATGTATCCCACTGTACCTGTGAGAGGGAGAAGAGGCTAACTGAATAACAATTGCAGTTTCAGTTAACTTAAACCACAAATACTGTACAATATTACATTAGAATGGGTTATAGCCATTAGATGTGTATCACTAAAAATACATTTTTTTGCCATGCCAAGTATGTCAGTAAAGTGTGTCTATACATTGTCAGTTTGTTGAGGATATGGATGCATTATTCATTTGTTTCCATGGGGTTTATTAGTTGCTGGCACATCATCAGTTTGTGGCCAGAGATCTCACCGAGGATGCTTTTTTCCTCTTTCCACTCTGGGCCATCTTGGGTTTGGTCTTCTTGCCTTTGCCTTTTTTCTTTGCCTCTTTCACGCTCTTGGTTTTCCGCCGTGCCCCTGGCCCTGGATCAACAGTCAGACAGGGTAAATCAGTCAAGTTTAAACCCAGACTGCACTGAAGGGTTTTAGGTCTTCAGGTCAGAATGGCTGAAAGTCTATTGTATTGATCTTCTTTCTTTCCTTCCTTCCTTTTTCCTGTCATTCTACTCATTACACATGACAGCACTGTTCAATTTTTCCCAAATAAGGGACCTTATTGGTCATTATCCATAGCTGCTTCTCCACCCACTGCACTCACATATTCAATTTACAGTATATTTGCCACATTTCTCAAACCCTCTCCCTACATGTATGCTCAGGTCTCCAGCCATTCAGCTTAACAGCATTGGAGGTGCCTCAGGTTATGCTTATTATTTGCTAGGCTTAATTGGCCATCCTCACCCTTCCCTTCTTTGGTTTTGGCTTTTCTGATTGGCCCTAGGTGAGAGGTCTGCTGCACGCTGCTGACAGAGATGGGTGAGGACACTGTGACTGTCTCCACGGCAGCAGCCACAGCTGCAGCGACAGCGGTGGCGGAGGTACCCTTGAAAGGGTTATTGGCACTGAATTCTCGCCACTTGGCACCCAGGACTGTCATCATCTTTGACATTGGGATCTTCGGGTTCTTCTTGGCAATGAGGGGCCTGACATGGAAGAGGGAAAACACCAACAGAAAGAGGGAGAGAAAGATGGACATACATATGAGGAGAGACAGAGACAGGAGCAGGATGGTGTTAAACATATAGCAGGAGACAATACACATTTTTCCTTATTGGAGACATGGAGAGCCAACTATCTGCTTCATATACCATTACAGTATGACCATTTATGAACTGATAACTGAAAAGTAACTCTTGCATCATTCATATCACACAGTGAGTGAGCTATACATGTCCTAGCCATTGTCCAGGCATGGAAATTAGTTACTTTGTGTTTGCAAAGCAATTCAAAAGTATCAAATGTATATTTGTAAAAGCAAGTCTTTGAAAATGTATGAGCATTAAACATAAGGAAACAATAGGGTACAAATATGGAAGGATTTCAGACAGTAAATGATCTAAAATTGAAAATCTGAATTTTAAATGCATTCAGCAATAACTTTGAGTTACTGAAATTTTATCAGTTATAAACAACCCCCACCAGAGGTATGTAGATCTCTGTGGTTCTGTAATTTTAATAGCCTATTTAACACTAAATTACTGACTGAGTTAATGTACAGTAAAGAATGTATTCATTTGATGTTTGTAAATTTTGGTCATTAGACTCTCTGCTTTGAATAAAAGAATGTAGGATGCTCAAATTCAGCAAAACATCACGATATATATGAATGTTTTTTTAGAACACCAAATGGATTTTTTGTTCTGTTTACAGTAGATATAAAATCTACACAGCATAACTTATTCTGGTTGCTGTACTGATAGGGTGGTCTTTTGTTGTGCTAAACAGTTAAGCAGTATTACTACAGCATTACAGGTTACAGAAAATGTACTTTTTTAATTATACATGCCAGGATATTGCTCCATATTGCACCGAAAAGACGTCAGGATTAAAAATTCTGTAAGAAATGTCCACGTCTGCAGTTAGTTACTGTTCATGCCTGTGTTTACCTGAGGAACTGGCTGAAGGCCTTGTAGTTAGTGAGGGTGTGATAGTCCTCTTCAGAAAAGGCATAGTCCACATCCTCCAGACCCCATTCCTGCATCAGCTGACCAGAGGACTTGGGTTCCTAAGGGGAGACAGGGTTTTCAGTCTGTTACCGGGGCAGAGAAAGACGTGTAAAGTAGAAGTTCAGAGCAGAGGACTCCCATCGAGATCACGCGCATTCACCTTCATGGTCCCATCGTCATCGTCATCATCCTCCTCCTCCTTCTTCCGCCGCTTGATTTTCTTTTCTTTCTTCTCCTTTGGTTTCTTCTTCTTCTTCTTCATGGAGGCATAGGTGCTGCTCTCACTGTCTGACTTTTCACGCTGCTCGTCCTCCCGCTCAGAGGCCTCCTCCAGATCACTGCTCCCCACCTGAGGAGGCACGAACTGACACACACACACACAGATACACATACACATACACAAACACAGACACAAACACACACACACACACACACACACCCAGACACACATACACAAACACACACACACACACACACACATACACACATTTAAATACTTTATTAGGATGCATAATGAAACATACAGAACATAGGATACCTGCACACTAAAGTAATATACCAACACACCCCAAGAAATGTATTGTAGTCACCTGTGGGGATATTTCAGGATTCCCTGCCTGTTTATACATATTTCACAGTTGTATTGTCTACATCAACAAAACAGTGCCTCTCTTAACTTTCATCCTGGACTGTAATTAGCAGAGCTGTCCTAATTTTCAGTGACTCATATATCTGATCACCTCCCCACGTTCATGCTGTGCCAAACTACAACAACTATGCATACATTATAGGGTTAAACCAAATGATTTAAAACAACAAAAGTCAGAAATCCTGCGAGGAAACCACAATATACGATGCCTGGTCAGTGGAGATACTGCTCTTACAATAGATGACACAATCTGAAAAAATGTAGAGCAGTTTCATTCAAAGACAGCATTATTTACATGCTGCTTGAACCGCAGCTGAGGCAATGGGTGAAGTGCTGGCATCTGACTGTGCTTTGAGCTGGAAGTGGGAGCTGCTTTTTCATAGTGGCAGCAGCAGTGACACAGAAACCAGGGAAAACATTTAACACAAATCAGATCAGTTTATCCCAGGCTGGGCAGGAAGGGCTGTTTCTGCGCCTGGACTGCCATCCTCTCCTTAATAATTTAATTATCCTGATCATTTGTGCAATCTGATATTTTATTTTAGAGTTATTTATATAACTCATGAATGACAGCATTATTTCTTAATTCTTCATTCTTTTCACATTCTCCTATATGAAAATTGTGTGAAATCTACAAGTGAACCAGCACTGAAATATCCAATTGGCGTCAGTAGTTTATATAAATTAGTCCATCTACATCTGCATGACATAATATCTGTCTTATCAGTTGTGGCAGCTTGCAAAAGCTTACGACAATTAACCTAATACTTCCATAATGAATGAAGAGCATTTTATAAAAAAAGAGTTAATTTATAACATTAAAAATGAAAGGTTCAGACATTATAACAGTGTTATGACATGTCATAAGCAGTAATGCACTGTCATGAAAGCTAATTACAGGTGACATTCTGGCATTATTATGTGGACATCATGGTATATAGTTCAAGCATAGTGTTTGGAAATACAATAAAAAGTCCAGGAGGTTTTAGCTAAACAGATGCTATTGCGTAAACCAGATGAAAGCTATTCCAAGTCCTCTTTTGAATAGACTTGCATCGTGACGTGTATAACATGTTGTAATAGAACTGACAATAATCTGAGTGGAAATTGTCATAAAAACATTCCAGCTTCCAAAAACTTGCCCTCTTCCTAGCAAAAAAGGTAGAAAAGAAGAAAAATTCACACACACACATACACGCGCGCACTCGCGCACACACACACACACACACACACACACACACACACACACACACACACTCCATCACAGCCATAGAAGCTGCACCAGAAAAGTACACTGGGGTGAGTGAGCTGTTGCTAGGATACACAGCACGGCCCTCTCTCCAAACGTAAGGAGAGAGCGAGACAAGCCGAGAAGTATCTGGAAAATCTGTGAAGTTTTGTCCTCTCTCGCAGACAGTTTTCTGAAGTGAAATGGGAAAAGGATTCAAAAGCAACCATTTGGCAACCGTATCACAGCGTAAAACAAACAGGACACAGGGAAAAAAAACCCAGAAAATGTGGTAATATGAGAGATGGCAGTGAGTGTCTCTTTACTTGACGTGCACAAAGAGTGCAAGTTAATGTGTTGGCCACAGGGAGCAAAAGCTAGCAAAGCAGCGAATCTGCCATCGGACAAACACAAGCTGACTGTAACATGCTGTGACCAGCAATGTCAAGTAAAATATGTCTTTACTCAGTACAATTCTATCTTTTCGTTGCTTAAATACTAAACCAGTAGTTTCTTCTTGTCAGTATAAATTTTCATAGGGTTTGAAATATGCATGCTAGATTATTCATTTCAAAACCAAACAGAGATGAGGCAAGGTAACAGCAATAAGGTTCAAATCTGTTACATCCCATAGTCTGTGCATTACGGTTTCTTTTATTACATCCTGCATATGTTAAATAATAGACTAACCGCAATGCAGAATCTGTGTCCACTGGCTGTATATTTTCATGTAGCCAACCACCAACTAATTGCCTCAAGCAGTCCTATTAAAACAGAAAGCAGCTGTCAAAGCCAATCAAAGACACAGAAGAGTGAATTATTTGCTACAATATGTGAATATGTGGGTGTGTTTTCATACACAGGGAAGGAACCTGCACTGCATTGGCAGCATAGAATGATGAAAAAATGTTTCCCTTGATAATTCAATAATCAGGCAACTGCATAGATGGGGAAATAGAGACATCAGCTTAGCAGATACATCCAGGGTGAGATAGCACATCAGGGCCATGACACACACAGTGAGAGCTACAGCTTCAGTGATATTGATGACGTCAACCTTATTAAAGTGTTTTGATATAACTGAGCGTATGCGGTTTCCAGCTAATGCAATTACGAGTGAGGACATTAATAGTTGAAATGCCTCAAACCTAACCAAAAATAAGAGCAAAAACTTCAGTTCAAATCTTCACAAAAGCCCTGGACCTGTTCAATAAATCACAGCAACAGACAGGAGCACAGAACCCATGATAAAGACAAGTTTTTGTTTCGCATCTGATCCCAGCTAACTGTGTGGTGAGCCATGAACCATCAGGGTACCATACAAATTATTCTTCCACCCAACCAATCAAAAACTAATTGCTAGTGTACTGGGGGACACATTGCTCACCAGGACAGCCAATCAAAGCACAAAAATTACCACACAGGGGCACAAATCACTTAGCTGGATAGGCCAATCAAAATGTCAGCTCTGGAGTCAGGGAAACCTGAGTCACAGTATCTCCTCCTCCTCGCCTGTCAATTCATTACAGAGGTGGAAGGGGTAGGGGGGTGGGGAAGGATAAAACCACATACTGGGGAGGGGGGCGTCTAAATGTTTGGCTACAGAACGTGGCTGCATGGTTCGAGCGTCCAAGCAGCACGTACTGGCCGTGTCGGCCTGCAGCCTGCAGCCTGCAGCCTCTCGCCGCTGCCCCGCCGCTGTGCAGACATACAAAGGCTTCACCGCCTCGTGCCACGGCACCGCAAGCTCATGTTGCTGCAAAAGCGCCAAACCCAGCCGGCAGTTGCCATGGTTACTGAACTGTACAGTGTCTGGGTTTCTCCTGCAGCAGCCAATGAGCCTGCGCCATCCAATCAAACGCGTTTGCATAACGATCTTATTATGCACAGGCCCGATCATTGCAGTGCCAGTGGTCTAAAGCCTGTCTAGACTAATCTCGTTTATGCACCAGGGCAGAAACCCAGGCTACATTCACTGGCAATACAGTTATTAACAGCAGAAAAGGCACACCACTTGAATAGTAAACAGTCCCTATGTAATTGAAAAAGAAAAAATAAAAAAGGCTTCTTGTACGTGTGTCAGTCTGCAGTCTGTTAGTTTGTGAAGAGAATATCTACCCTACGGCTGTCTAGTTCATGACCTTTTGTCCACAATATTGTGAAAAATAGGGCCCCACTTGTACAGATTAACAACTACCGGCAGGCAGCCCTGATGGAGTCATGTGTGGGCCTGTGCCCTGCCTTTATCAGTCAGGGTGGGGAAACATGCCAGGGGGTGCAGACCCCCATAATGCACTGCTCTGTTCCCAGCAGAGGATCCAGTGACCTCCCAGCACCCGCCTCGGAACGGCCCTGAGGAGAGGAGCTCTGCTTGGGGTGGATAATGATACTACACTACGCCTGTGACCTTCATCGATCGCCTCCTGCTTCCTGTTGCTGGAACAAAGCGCACAAGAAACTGACCAATCACGCTCCCAGGGCAAACTGTGAGGTAAGACTTACAAACAAGGAAAAATAAAGGGGAAAATAAAAAACACCAGGAGAGAATTTTTTGGCGCTTCATTATAAACCTCCCGCATTATATTTCATGCATCAGTGCTGTCTGATCTATCAAAGAGGGCTTTGTGTCTGACTGGAACTGGTAGAGCACAAACACAGAGCCATATTATTTATGTTAAAATTACATGACATTTAAAAATTGAGATACAAAAAAATGATCACATAATTTAAATAAAGGGGATGACAAAAGTCTTTCTCTGCCTCAGTTTTTCAGTTTGCAATTTCTATGCACTGACCTGTCATGTTGATTATATATTTACAGCCAAAGCACATACAAAAAACATAAACTTAAGACACACAATCACACAGTGGATGAATTTTAGAACATTAAATTATAAAATTAAGTATTGAAAGAATATTTCATAGTGGGTGAAAAATGTTACATAAAGTTACAAAAGTCCCAATTTGCATCTCTCTCATTCACTCTCAACTTTCCTCATACTTTCTCATGTTTGAGCAGCTGTTTTTGACTAGCAGAATGAGCACAGGGAGAGTGTTTTGTTTATGTAAGCGTGAATATGCATGTGTGTGAAAATGTGTATGTGTGTGTGCGTTCATGTGTGTGTGAAAGTGTCCGTTTGTGTGCGCGTTCGTGTGTGTGGTTGTGTGTGTGTGCGCGCTTTTACATTTGTGTGTGTATGTGTGCGTGTGTGAGAGAGAGAGAGAGTATGTGTATTCCTGTGTGTGTGTGCGTGTGTGTGTGTGTGTATGTGTGTGTACGTGTGTGCGTGAGAGAGAGTATGTATGTGTGTGTGCCTGTGCATGGGGGCTCAGGGATAAGAGGGATATCCTGGCAGGGTCCTGGTGGACTCCCCTCATTAGCAGGGTGGGACAGCGGCTGAGGGCGGGGCAGGGCGGAGGGCCTGGGACGGCAGGGCTAAGGGAGCTCCTGGAGCTGATGAGGGCTCATTTATCACTGCTCAAATCGAGCAGCCCTGGACAGGCCCACCGCACGGTGACACGCCGTGGTGACACACACACACCACTGCACTCACTCGCCGAGCCGCTGATGTCAAAGAGCATGCGTCTAATCTGAGCCGCTAACTGAAAGATCCGGGCCAGCGTGTTAGCCGGCGGATTTCAGATACTGACTGAAGGGGCATGGGTTCAAAGCCAAGTTTCAACACTCCCTGCTGTCCACCAAAGACCCTGCAGGTGTTTTACACATGCTGCCAGTAAAATCCCAGTGTAAACAGGCAAAGCTAGTTAGTGTCAGTTATACGGTGTAAAAATGTCTGCACGGCAATGAAATGATTGCAGCTCACAACATCATCTTTCACTGCCCATCATTTCCGATCTTTCAATCAGGCAAACACTGAACAAAAAAAAAAAAAACAATTAACAGCCAAACAGACAAATAGAGCAATGATTAGCCCTAATCAATATTAATGAATACAGAGCCCTGATACCTTGCTGCCTCCTGTCTGCTGTAGTCTTCCATCAAAAGGGGAATTGCATGTTTCTTCAGACTCTCCTTTGACAACGCCCTTGGGAGTCTTTTAATAGACACGGCGTGACACAATGTTGTCGTGTTCGGGGAGGCAATTGGTCACGGAGCCTGACAAAAAAAACTGTCAGCGTTCGGGAAGCAGGAGCCCAGAACACTCGCAGGGAGGATGCGCCAAGGACATCGCGGAAACCCTCGCCAGGTACTGTGCGATGGCAGGGACGCTGGGTATCAATTCTCCTGCCACTTCCTGTGCGTCGCAAGCTAATGCTCTGGAAAGCCGGGCTGTCAGGCTGGCTTTGTCACGCACCGTGCTCCGCCGTTGAGCTGGCTGGCACCGGGGTGAGCCCGGGCACCCTCACACAAGGGTCAGAGAGGCTGGCACTCCAGCTGACACCGCCATGACACAGCCTGTAATACTCCCAGGGCCAGGACCAGGGGGTTTTCTCACAGCCAGGGTATGCTTCCTCTATTCCATAACACACAACACCTCTGCTTCACCTAACCTGACTAAAACAAGCAAGCGTAGTAAAAATATGTTAACTAATATCCATTTTTATATGAATTAGTCTGAAGAATATACCTGCTTTTCAGGATGATCGAGTGAAAATGGAAATTAGTATCTGAATTCTAGACATATCGATGTTTGTAATCCACACATGTTCACAACAAATTGTATAAATGCAGTGTGCGTGAAAACACTGTCTGCATTATGCGAATATGAAAACAAGAGGGCTTCTCAGGAAGAATGGCACGAATGCAAAGTTTGTCCATTGCATGCTAGGACAGTCTATGACTACACCATACTATATTCTAACTGTACTATTGCTAAACTCAACATATTCTGACTTCGTATTCTTTTGATAGCATGGCTGATATAAGATATGTAATACCTTATGGTATTACAAAGCTTATAACGATTTATGTACTTACAGTAGATTAAAAAGTGGTTAAATTTTATATTGGATATTGAATATTTTATTGCCAAAGATAAACATTTTTGTAATGAACATTCTGAGATTCTGTACCATGTTTTATACAGCTATATATCCACAAACCTAGTGTCTCTGCCCTCTGCGGAACACTAATGCAATTCATATTGAACATACAGTTAATGTTGTTACACTAATATTATGGACACTGAGTTAATGCTAATACAACACTGACTTTAATAACACTGAACACTTACACAAAGATGTCAGATCTCACATCGCCTGCGGTAACCGTGTTATGATTAACATTGAGTACTGAGCTAACGCTGGCCTGGGGAACGTCACTGGGATTATTGGTAATGTGGAGTGTTTCTTTGAGTTGGTGTTCATGTGGAGGCTCTCACCTGCTTCTTCCTCTTCTTAACCTTGGGCAGCTTTCCCTCCTTCATCTTGCAGGCCTTCTTCCGTTTCTGCTGCTTGAGGGAGTCATCCTCAGAGAAAAACCTGTCCAGGGGTGTGAGGGGTGTTGTTTCGGCTTCATCCTCCTCTTCCTCATCTGTGCACAGGAATGAGGATGAAGAGTGTCAATCCTCAAAGCCACAGTTACTCTTGAAACACTTGAAGCTACTCTTTATGCATTCGTATTAATTATCAGTTAGATTCCTTTCAGGTAAGGAAATAAAATATAGCAGCTGAAAATATGTATTGTGATATAAATTTTAAACAATAATCTCTCACTTCATTATTTATCCCCTTTATCAATTTACATGACATTCCAGACTAATTTTTGGGGCATAATCGTCTTCAATAATTATTCTACCAAGCTTTGCATAACTACAGAAAGTGAACCTGTGCTATTGCTGCAGATTGCTGCAGGGCTGAATGTTGGATGAGGCCTGGCTGCACTGAAACCCTTGAGCAAGGCGTCTACCCTGAATTTCTTCAATAAAACATCAGTGGGCATGAATGGTGTGTACAAACGCAAGCTGTGTACGTTTCAGCAGATGAGGGCATCTGCCCGAGCAGTAAAGTAAACGCCTTAATCACCAGACTGAAATCTCAAGGCGTAAGCAGCACGGTGCTACGCAGGTGGGCTGTCACTTTGAGTGCGCAATACCGCCGCTGACACGCGACGCGACGAAGCAGCTAGGCGTCTCAGCCAGGCAACTGAGCTGCCTGCAGACTCCAGACTTCAATGATGCCGATGTAGGTCACGGAGAAGAGACACGCTCCAGACTCCAGACAGAGAATTACCATAAAAAGATGCCAGTCCTCATGGCTAATTTACAGCACAGAAAGGGGACGGGGGAGAAAAATGCGCCAAGAACCACTTCGGAATGCCAACAACTGCCAACACTACACATGCCATCCATGAAATTTCCTGCACTTCCTCATATCCTGAAGGTCAAATCATATGCATGTTTGGTGTGGCGGCCAAAGGTCAGGTAGAACAACCATGGAATTTTAGGTTCAAAACCTACATTGAATTGTGAACATGTACAGAAAATTGTGTTCTTACTCTCCCCTCATCAAAATTAATTGAGTGCCTTAATGTTGTTTGGACTAGGGGACTTGTTTTTGTCGCCGAAATGCTCTATTACGCCAGCGGAATTTGATGCACTTTAATATGTAGATGTAGGAATGCATCTATTCCCTCCCAGGGGTCTGAAAAATGTAATTCAAGAGATATCATAACTCACAAGCTCTGAATGATGCAACATACAGAAACAAAACTGTGCTTAGTGGAAACCTTCGCTCATTCTGCAAAAAAACTACAAAATTTGGTTTAGGTGCACTTTATGCCTCAGCAATTGGAGAAAGTATAATATTTTTCTCAAGAGTTTTGCTCGTACGGCCATTGCTGGCCTCTCTCTTTCGGCTGTTCTAAGGTTGAGGCTGAAGATAAAGGAAGATTATGCTATTTAAGTTTAAAGCCCTGAGGCTGTGGAACAATCTACCTTTAGACATTTGAGCAGCTATGTTACTGCCATATTTTAAGATCACTATCACGACACATTTTTATGGAATAGCTTTTAATAACCTTTAATTTAATTAGTTTTCTTTTCTTAATTCATTTTGACTGGCTGTATACTGTGATTGATTTCTTATCTGGATATCGCAATAATTGACCTTGCTATGCTCTGATGTTTGTGTGAATTGTGTTTATCATTATTGTACATTGATTATTTGTTGAAGCATTATGTACCAACTTGCTTTAAGATGCATGATAGATTTATACATAACTAAGATTGTAACTAGAGAGCAAAATTGTTATGATGATGCACTGCCCTTGCAGGTGCTCTTATCCAAGCAGACTCGCTTAACTAAAAATTTCCATGTTTTCATGTTACCCTAGCTGGATGTTGACTAAAGCAATTCGGATTAAGGTCTGTATATACTGTAGTTATTTCAATTTTAATATTAACTCTTTCCTGGGTACCAACAAAACAAGTGTGAAAAGATATTTTACTGCAGTGATTATCCAGTCCCCTCAATATGTTACAAGTGTTACTATGAACAAATATACAAAATGTAACAGCTGTAGCTCACAAACTATACATGAAAACTTACAAGTCACATCATGGGGGAGAAATATGTTGGTTAATAAAATGCATCTATTAAAATGAAGACCAGATGTGACATCACAACTGGGAAAAAAATGTCAAACCTATTGCAAAACACAATGGGATTTTAAAATGTTGACCCATGCTAAACAATGCTTATCTCAAACAATAAACTGTTTATTTTGAGACCTCCATCTGCAAATACCATACAAAATACAGGAATATTTACTATTGACCATAGACAGACTTTAAATAACTTGCTTAATGAATACAACAGTACTGTTGCACCAGCAATGTGAACCTGAATTTTCTTGCTTAACACAATTTCACTCTATAGCAACAACCACATCTAAGTAATGTCAGTCTGCTCCCTTGCTAATCCATCCTTAAATGTTATACATTCATAGTATTTATTTTGAAGCCCTGCTGGGCTCCTCTTCCCTGCCTCCTAACTGCAAACTTCATTTGCGAAGCCCAGAAGAAATTCCCCAGTGTCCCTGGGAGGCTGGACGGTGCCAGGTATCTAGGGGGGCGTCTGTACGGCTGCCAGCCCGTGGGACCTGGCACAGAGCCCTGTAGAGCACAGATCTGCAGCTCAGGTTGGCAGTGGTGCCAGAGGAGGATCGTAGATGGCAGCGTCGCTATGACCTTCCCACAAGGGCTCGGCGTCCGGCGCACTCTATTAGATGCAAGATTCATTGCACTCCTCCGCTAAGATATTCGCTGTTAATGGGAAAACGCATTAGCCCTCTGACAGGCTCCATACGAAAATATCCAGTTAATGGTGCCCTGACCACTAATGTAAGGAGGAGTGGATGCTCAGCACTCTCCCTTTGTCCAGCCTTTGAGCATTTGTATCCTCTTATCCCCTCCCTTTCCCCCTGTTTCGGACAGAAGGACCACCGCGGCCTAAGGTCTCCCCAAAGATTTGTAACATTGGGCGAAGAAAGAGAAATTAGCGGCTAGGTTTATGAGAAAAGATGTGCACAATGTATTGTCAAATGTTGGAGGGTCTGGGGGTATTCTCTCCTATAGAAGTAGATTGTGTGACAGCTGAATTAAATAATTAAAAAATTAAAATATTAAAAAGGTTATATGGAAATAAAAATGGGCAGTGGTTTCTTAGACAACGTTTGTTCCTGGATCTGCAGACTAAAGTCCTTTAATAAAACTCTGCATGAGAAGAGCCTATCTTTACAGACAAAGTTAACAACAACCCGGGTCATAAATTGGATATTCTACAATTATGACATGACAGCTAACCAACCTCAGGTCAGTTGTCAATTGCTGCCCATTAGGCTTCCACAAATGAATTGTCACTGCTACAACAAAAACAGCAGTCTGCACTGCTTGCAAATTTTAACCATGCTGGAAAGGTACTTGTCAGCTAGATGTCTTATTGTCTGACACAGCCTGCTTGATATCAGGTGGTGGGAGCAATATGATAACATAGACCAATATAATGTCATTATACTCACTATATCAACAACTATAAGAATAATCTCATATTCATACATACATACATACATACATACATACATACATACATACATATGTACTACTATTAGCACTACAAACAACTACCTGGCTGCTTGATAAAAGAGAATTTTAAGTCTATTGCTAGACTGAAAAAAATAAATAAATACAGTTATAAAATTAAAATAAGACATGCTCACTAGCTCACCATCAGACTGATACGAGTTAGTATGGTAATGTTAACAACCAAACTGATCACACTTGGAGATTTCCCCACAGAGTAAAGTATAACTTTGTTATTCATTTAATGCTACTGCCATTTTTTAATAATAATTTATCTTACTGGATACATATTTAAATGATCACTCCTGTGGTTACCAAGATAGCTCATCTTGCCATTAAATCTCTTTATTGGTATTCAAGGCTAATTCATAAAATACTTATCACCAGTAGTGTACAAGCAACAGTGTGGAGATTCAATCCACAGTGGTACAATCAACCAATGACAGTGTAGTGCTAACTGCGGTTTGAATATGAAAAACAGATTATTCTGATACATGTCAAGAGAGAAAGCTAAAATTGTGAAAGATGAATAAACCATTCCAAAGTGTTTTATACGACCAAATTGTTCTGCTGCTGAGGTGAGTGTGCTACGGAAGGAAGTGGTGATGACGTCCGCATATGGTACATGTGTGAAAATGAAAAGAAACCAGAGAAAGAGATTGTCTCTCTGAAAATCTATGCTGGTTCAAGTATGAAACGTTTTGCGATAGACTGTCAGAAGTGGTGGCAGTGTGAGAAGAGGCTAGCAGATCACCCTTCTCTGCATGCATTTCTACACCCAGGACAGCCAATTGGGCCATGTTCAGACAAGAGAAGTTATGGAATGAGGGGTCCATAAGGAAAACGTACATCCTGTAATAACTGCTAAGTTGAGCCAAACCCAAGGGCAGGTTTTTATATTGTACAGTTATTGTATTGGCATTAAAAACGTTTTCCCTGCCACAAATATGCCCAGGTCATCATACATTTTTCTTGTCAGGGAACATAAACAAAAAAATTTTAAAACCTTTCTGGATCTCTTTTGTATGGTAACTGTCAGTATTTTCTTTGTGATATATCAGATACTCATTTCTGATGATTTTCCCCCTGAGCTATTTTCACATTAAATGTTTAAAGTGTTCTCCTTTCCCTGTCAGATTTTTGCTAAATATACCTCATTTCAGAATTATTAAGCATTTTTCTGTCAATATGGGAACAGATTCTTGGCCAACAATACACAAAATAGCTGAAATTTCACTTCAGCTCACACCACCAATTTGCAGGTGATATTTCTACCTATATGTTTTCTCTTTTTGAAGTGTATATGCAAAGCAGGCAGCCATTAGCCTACATCCGACAATAACGGTGCAGGCATAAAGAAAGCAGCGAATAGGAAAATGTCCGATCGACACGTTATCCCCTCTTTCTGCTGTGGCAATCCTTACAAATAACCACAAAGGTCTCCGAGTTCAGTTTGTCATTGTGACCTTCATCTGTCTCAGCATCACATTTACTTTGTCAAGATCATTTTATCACGTCACAACAAATGATAACTATTTCAGTCCAGTTTGACTCTGCGCAGTCATACTCACACCCCTTCATATATAAAACACATATAGGCCTTAAGGAGGTTCCAAAATCATTGTGAAACAAGTACTAGGCCTAATATATTGAGTATATTATTTTTTTCCAAAATTACAAAGAGTAGTTAGCTATCTGTCAGTTTGTAAACCATTTGGAATTTGGATGGTGGCACATACAGAGGACATCAGTAGAATCCTGGCAGACATGCACAGACATGCACACATATTCAGGCTAAGAGAGATGGATCTGCTTCACATAGCATCATTAACAAAACATCAGCAGCCTTGAAGACAGTGGAGCTTCAAGAACACCCTTTTGTGATCGTTCTGCTGTTTGTGATAAATGAATCTCTCAGTTATTCTTCATGGTCTTGCTAATCGATGAATCAGTGTTTCTGATACTGGGAAGTCTTCCCAAACGGTGTCATATATTCCTTCCTGTTCCTTAATCCCCTTTCTGTCAACCTTGAATCTGTCACTCATAAACTTTTTTTTCTGCAAATTAAACAGAGGGTCCCTATTCTCTCTGTGCCTCTTTCAGCATTTCATTCTCCAACTGCCTTCTCATCCTCATCTTGTGCGAAATCCTTAGGACTCATTCATTTCTTACAGCTATTCCTACACAAGTCCCTGTCACGACGTTGGTCCTTTTGTAGCCTGACTCCTTTCTCTTCTTGCTATGCTTGTTAGCTCTCGGCTCTAACCAACAGTATAAAGAATATACGCCATAAATATGTTTTTATTGTATATTTTCTATGTTGTTGGATTTATCTTGTTACTTCTAAGTCACCTTGAATGTTTGTTATCTTCACAGCAATCAAGGGTCATATCATATGTAAACTCTTGTATCACAATGTCTGAAAAACTTTGACAGCAAAACATTATCACAATAAAGCTCACAAGAACAGTACCCCACCTCTCTATCACACAGATGCCAATCTAGCTATCAAGTCATGCTGTGGAACGGTAATTTCTCTTCCAAATCTTCAATTAAGACTGAACCTTGCTGCCAATGAAAATAACATGCAAATAGAAAGGAGGAGGGAATCACTGCAGGTACTAGTCCGACCTCCATTCTAATTCGAAGTTGCAATAAATTTGGCCAAGGCAAACAGCTGTCTTGAGGGGGAAAAAAACCATGAGTGCATTTATGTTATTGAGGCAAAAATGACACAGCAGTGTAACAAAAGGATGTGGTTTTGGCTCGGGCTCTGACTGTAACGTTCTCTGGGACAGTCTCTGACTCTGACAGCTGCGGGGCCTGACAGTTCTGCCTGCGAGATTGATAACCCAAGCTCTACAGCCACTAAATGACACCCTTTGACAGGCCCTGATTAACAAGCAAAGTAAATAAAGACAGAACTGGGTGCCTTCCTCAACAGGGATGTGCACGCACCCAGGGAGGGGATGCAAACATCTCCAATGTTCTGAAGACGTTCTGTCCTATTTGGGCAGTAGCTGGCAGTTTGTGATTGGTTCCTAGAGACTTCCTGGGTGCCTATTTCATTGGTTGAGGCAATCACATATTCAAATGATGCATTATCATTGAATTTATCTTCTTCTACCATCCAGAAAGCAGGTTCATCAATGCACATCAGCTAAATAATGTGAAAACTGATTATTCTATATTAACAAGGACATTTTTCTCTGCGTGGCAAATTAATATACGTGTTTGAGAGGCAAGGGAAGCAGAAAATTGATACCATATATTATGTGTGTGCATATGTGGCTCTTCTGTCATGTATCTATACATAATCATGATTAGAAATTAGTTACCACATTTGTTTTAAATAAATGTCGATACTGATTATCAATATGCTTCTACAAAAAAGGTAGATGAAATCAACATTTAAATTTGAGTTTCTAAAGTAAAATGAGAGATCTGACAGAGTTTGAAAAGAGGACAAACAGTTGTCAGCCATCAGTCGCAGAAAATACAAAATCATTTAATGTGCCAAGAGGAATAAACCATGACAGCATACACCAAGGAAGAACAAACTGAATGGGGAAAGAGGAGGAGTGACCACAATTTGAAGCTCACTAACAGCGATACAGAGACACTTACCAGGATGGCCACTACTGCCCACAAAGTAACAGTCTCTGAACATACCAGAGAACTGAATCCACACCTCCCTGACCTAGTCTCAACAGAAACCGCATGCTGAGAGCTCCTCAAAGGTTATACTTAAGGTGGGACATTCAGAAACTACTTGTGAACAGGGCCAATGTGCAACAAGGCATACAACCTGATACAGTGACCACAACGTCTGGATGTCTGAGCAGTAAAAAAAAAATTAGCATGGTCTGATACATTATCTTGTACTCTGGATGGGTTTATATTAAGAAAAGGCCAAACAAAGTCATAAACCCATATCCTTAACACATGGTACTGGCGCTTTCATGATATGGGCAGCCATCTTATGGGACACATTAGGTCAGATAATTGTGGTAAAGTTCTGGCGAACCAATTAAAAGGCATTTCAGGTGAGCAGGTGCACACTACGGTGTAAGCATTCTTGTGTTAAGATGTTCTCATAATTCAAGGTGGTCATCCTTACAGATACACTATTAACAGATTCAAAAGTGGTTTCTTGAACACTACGATCAAGTCAAAGACCTTCCACAGAAATCATCAGTTCTAAACATCATTAATTATTTATAGGAAGTTTCGTAACACGGACTTCAGTGTAGCTTTCCATCACCTTCATCTCTTAAAGAACTTTCCCTCTTGAAGAATGAGCCAATGTTTCATTAGAAACAGCTCAAAACTTGTGTGACAGCCTTAAAAGGATTAAAGCTGTTCTGAAAGCAATGAGCTGCTCAAACCCGTAATAGGAAGTTTTCGATTAATTTGTCTACCAGTTGTACATTAGCATATATCTTGTTGCCATAGTTTTATTAGATGGCCATTCTTAGCCGCTGTGTGTTCTTGAAATGGCCATCAGTAAGGTCAGAAATACCAAGCTGCCCCTGGCTTGCTAATTAACTCTTTGAGCATCTCCTGTTGATACCACACACTCCTAGCAACACTATCCTTTTGATGGAATCAAATTACATAACATAGACAAGAGGTGAACTTAGCTGGCCAGTCCTGAACTAAAAACACAGGTGAATTTAAGTTAAATCAAGTACCAGCTATTGGTATGGTTGGAGATTGATGTGATTACAGATATTGTGTACTGCATAGAACAACTGTGTCATTTATTGCTGCATGAGTACAACTAGTAAATGCTGCTGTCCTACTTTAAGAAGATGGTTTTGGGGAACACATTGTGAACAAAGTAAATGACAATACTTGTGAAACGGCTTTGAGGCTTTCCAGTGGTTGTTTAGAATCCCACTAATTACATAATAAATGCCAAATGTGATGTACAGTTGAACTATTCCCAAGCTAATCAATAGTATTTTGGTGCATACTAAGTCAGTGTAACTAGTCGGTAACTGTAACAAAATGGTGCACACAGGTAGCTAAATCATGTAAACATCACAACCTACAGTCTTTGTACATAAAATGGAGTTTGAGGAACGAAAATCAATTCCAGGTATAAAAATGCAACCTCCTGCCCGCTCTAAATAGCACCGTTTCCACAACTTCAACCAGAAAACCCAGATAATCTGGTAGCACCGCCTCACTGTATTCGCAGCTGCAGAAAGCTCCTTTCCATGTACCTTTTTCAGCATAAACGGTCAGTAAAGCGTTCACTCCGGGCACCGGAGACACTGATACAATAACGCACACTTTGGGGCAACCATGCCCGTAAATTGTGAGTATTCATCGTAGTTGTCTGTCATTTCTGCACTCGTTTCTTCTATCCCTCCTCTTTCTCTCTTTTCCAAGTCTACAATTGCGCAGGGCAAGCCCTTTTTCTCCGCATTCTACTCAGCATGGTGGTGGAACATATCTGACGGGGGGAGCAGGGGGATACACCTCCCCTCACTTTCAACTCCTCTCTCTCACCTGGTATTTCGTCTTCAAAATCCATGTCGTCTTGTCCCTCGTCCTCATTGCTTAGCGACCCTGGCATCTTTACCGCATACGGTATCCTTCACGAAATCGCACTCCCTCTGTTGCTAGAATACTATAGAAACTTAACCCTCAGAATGCCACTGTCTCTTTAAATGTCTGCATAGAATTAGCTTTATATTTTCACGAATTGCGAGTTTTCTTTTCTTTTAAAGAAAAATGGCTGCCCTCTTTATTCAATAAGCAAAAAAGGTCCTTTCCCTTCTCGCTCTCCTCTATCCAAATCCTCCAGTCTGAAAATAAAAAAGAGACAAAAATGGAACACACATGCCCAGAAAGTGACGTCTGGTCTGTTGCCATGGCAATCCATCCCATAATTTTCAACTCAACTAGTTACTAGCTAGCTAGTCATGCTTCTATAGTTAACACACTCTATACTAGTACGCTTGAGCTGCAAGTGGTAACAGCGTAGACTGGCGTTCGGTCCTTCTCTTTCCCGGTTTCCCCTTAAAACTCTGTATAATGTGAGGTTACACAAGGATAAAGGGGAGAGTACAAAACACAAGCTTTGATATAATTGTTCGATTTTGTTCTCTCAAAGGATAGTATCACAACGTATGTGCAGATAGAATGGGAGTATATTTATAGCTATAACAAATTATTATATGAACTGACATAGTGAAAATCTTCCAAAACAGAAGATAGCGTAGATCGAGAGAGCGTTTCTCCGACGTTATTCCACTTTTCCTGAGGTCTCAGTGCCTAACATTAAAAAGACACCGCGATTAAATGTAAACCAAACAACAATATACGAGCAAACACCTAACAATCAGACTTTGATAGCTGCTGTAGTTGTGTCTTGGTCTGCTTAAACCATCATGACAGCTACTGGTGTCAGACGCAACATTTCTTCAAAATGTAGCAGTTCTTCTGCGACTTAGGTTACAGAATTTAACTGTTTGATCACCGGGTTTCTTGCAATAGATTTTCGCAAATCTATACAATGCATTATAAACCGGTTGCAAGAAACTGCCGAATAGTTTCCAGAAATGTCCGAGTCCACAGGCAATCTTCACAGCAAACAGCGTTACGCACAGAGGATAGCCTAGATTGCGCACAGCCTCAGCGTGACTTTGGCAGTTGTCAAGGTTACCACTGCAAGACGCCACCGTGGGCAACCCATATGTAGCAGCAAAAAAAAAACCCTCACACAGTATGTTTAACCTGTGTTTCAAAAGGAGCCTGATCCCGGGTGTTTAATATGACTGATGTTCCAATAGTACATAATGCGATTATACTACAAATTGCCAAAGTCCTTACTTTCGGACCTCAAGTTAACGCTTTCAGTTTTTTTGTCAGTAATGGACCAAACAATACTTTCAGCTATCAACTAAGCGTGTCAAACCATTCGATGCTTTAAAACGCAAATGAATAACACACGAATGAATGAATTGCACGAAGCGCATGTATTATCGACACAACTAGGCTAAGAGAAATCTCTCAGTTTCTTTTAAATATTTTATATGCACTCATTCAGGTGTAATTTAAACAGAAAGCTAACATTTATCAGAACACCCATTCCTTTCCCACACAAAAAGAGTCCCTTACAGTTCAGTATTTTGTTTTAACAAGCTATGTCTGATCTGAGTTTAAAGTCTTAGTACGTCTGAAAATTGGGCCTACGTGCATACTGAACAATAAGAAATATCTTAACAATAAAAAGTGGGTTTGAGCGCCCCCTTGAGACTAAAACACGGACACGTAGAGTAAAATGATCCCCTGCCCATCCTGAAGTATTTCTACGAGTAGTTGGTGCTCCTTTGAGAAACAAGAGTCTGACTATAACCGCAAAATTTTTACTCAGTTTAATGACATTTGGAGTCATCTGTTCACATTAAGCAACTTTTGGCCCTTCAGTGGGGTACACATCAAACTGTGGCAAAATTAACTGATAACTTGTACCTGTGAAGAGTGGGTTTATTGAGGTTTGACATTCTGCAAATTAACTAGTACAAATAGCCTCTACAAACTGTCATGTACACCAACTATGCAAAGGAATCTCAGATGACATTACTTATTACTTGAACTAAAAAAGAAACCAGTATTGTTTTCCTCCCCTTTTCTAACTGAAAACAGTCATCTAAACAAAGGCCCATATGGGCCTTACTATAGCCTGTCTTTGCATCTTTATTCATGGAACATTCTGACAACTATTTCTAATGTTAAGAGTTGACTATTGGAAAAAAAAACTCATCAGTGCAAAATGTGTTCTGACAGAGTAAATGAGCTTTAGAGGACCTTGAGTGTTCAAAATATTTTTTCCTCAAATTCTATTACAAAATTAAAAGAATTTCAGCCATTTTACAGGCTAGACACCCATACTATGAAGTACATGTTAGCTTGTTTATTATTTACAATTTGAATATTTGAAAAGAACCACATATATTCAAGAAAACTTTTGTATTTAGCAGCATACATGCTTTCCCTCATACCAAAATTCTTTTAGAGTTAGGTGAGTACCTCTTGGCCTTTCAGCCAATGTACCAGGATAATCCCTCAGAGATAGGTTTGCCAAATGTCCAATATCCACATAAGCACAAAAGGAAAAAAACTGCATATTAACTGGACACAAACTCTTGGCATGTGCATTGCAGCTTTAGATTCCTCAATTAGATGCACAAATGAACTGCGGTGCTACCCAGCACACTCTGAGTAACTCAGTAATTACGGCATTAGCTAATGATCTGTCTGCTTTATCTGACTGCCATTATCATTAGCCATCGGTGGCCTCAAGGCTGCGGCCCTACGCAAACGCACCCTGCGCCTGCCTTTGAAGTAAATGAGACAGAATAGCGTCCTTACATGCGCTTCAATTAGGAGCAAACCTCATTTCTGCTTGAATTTCATGTTTGGAGTTGCACTCATTTTTAGATGCCCAAACCACAATTAATGAAAACGACCAGTCACCAGGGGGAAAAAGCTGAGACAAGAACACAAAGGGGGGTTACACAGAGGATGGGGAGTTTATTGATAATACAAAATTGGGCGGGTTGAACGCTTAATCTTCATCCTCTTCCTCCTCTTCATCCTGGTTAATCTGGAAGTAGCGAAGTTCGTAGCTCTCCTTGGTGTTGGCTACAACACGCAACCAGTCTCTCAGGTTGTTCTTCTTCAAGTACTTCTTGGTCAGATATTTCAGGTATCTGTAGAAATGTACATATTCACATTGTGTTACACAGCAGATACCCTTGTGCAGTTCCCCTCGTCTATCTTACACTAAACTGCTGAAGCACTGCTCTCAGGGTTAAAATGATACTTTCCACTTTGGGATTTCAACTTCTGGCTCCTTGACAGCTTCACTGTACTGCTATCCAAAATCTTAATGGGTCACAATGGTCAGGGATTATTTCTCCACACATACAAAAAAAGTCCCAGCTCAGACTAGTGTACTTCACAAAAGTTTGATTTTTCCCCTCTCACTGAAAGGCAGTGCTACATGCAGTAAATAACAGTAGCCCTGATCCACTGCCAGCATCTCTGTTATGGTTCATTTAAAGAGTGTTGAGTGGCACACACCACGATGTTCCTTTTCTAGCAACACAATCTGAATGTAGATGTCAATTAATTTGACTGTGAATATATATATGATGTGAAAATTACCATGAGGCCGTACTTGTTATGGTCGTATTTGTGATTATAACTGTACACTATGTATGGTCTGCGAATGCAGGTAATGTATTCATTGCAATTCCACTTCTGGTTTTTAATGAAGTGATTTGCCTCCTTGTAAAAAAGAAAGATTTTGGGGAGATGACTGCCTTCACAATAGTACATGGAACTGAAGCATCAGTTTTCAATGTGGTAGTGGGCCCTTCATGCTGTCTCACTGCTGACTGATGCCACAGGGCAGTGTATTATGGGCTATAACACCACCCAAGTGGAGAAGAGGTTTCCATCAACAGGGTTACATCAACCCATAAGACAGACTTCCATTTGACCAGGTTGGTGGCTTTTCTGCACCATCTTTCCATTAGATATATGGCAACAAATTGGGAACCTTTATATATTAACTTTCTTTTAATTTTTCGTCAGACAGGGTCATATGTGTGTCACAACAGATTCAAAAAGGTGTAACATTAAAAAACTGTCATAAATGACCACTTAAACAAGATAAATATCACCCGATTGTAAATTAGCGTCCGTTAATGAGTTGTAAATTAACATAATTGAGACTCCAAAAATGTCATATGAGACAATGAATGGCACCCCAAATGAACAGAGAATTCATTCACAAAAATCAGAAAAATAACTTTTTGAGGTATGAAATTGAGATCCTGCTTTCTGAGATGGACATAAGCAGCTTATGAATTTTACAGTGGCAACAGTGGAATTGAGGGACCTCCTAAAGCCGAAGAATGGGAAAAATGACCTATACTGTTAATGCAGTGTCACTTGAGGAGCATGTGTAATACATCATATTAAATTAAATTGGCTGTGAGGGCTATAGCATAATCCTTCAATATTAATACAATTATTTGTTACATGCCTATATTAGAAATAAATGCATTAAGATTGAAGGATTACACCACAGCCTACATATCCAATTAAAATGAATACCACGTTTGGATAATTTCCGAGTAAAACAGTTCAATACCACAACCAAACAGGATACTTTCAACATGGTTATTACTGTATATGTATTCAAACCCTAAATTTATGACATGGGCTATACCATTACACAAACAACACAGGTTTGGATAACTGCAGACCAAGTGTACATAATTTGTATGACAGGTCAGGACCCCTCACAGATTTTACTTGTGCCTAAGAAAACATTGTAAATATGAAAAAAACTGATATGCAAACAGCAGCAAACGTATAGCACACATTGTACGGATTGAATAGACCTATGAATACAGTCAGAGATTTAAAACTGATTGTGGACACAGAGGGGAAACCGGGAGAGGAACATGTGTAGAGGCCCACTTGAATCATCCTGATATTTTCAGGCACATATTGTACCCTGTAGTTTATGTCATACAATGATCCAATTCCAAAAACGGACATGCTGGCTGCATTGTTATGTGGATGAAAATTTCATCTCATGAGAAAAACTTACAAAGCTGCCTCTTAACCTGCTAACATGATTTAATCATCTAACAAAGATTCCCACCCTTGCCCCCATCCCCCAAAAAAATATGATTTTATAAATCCCAGGAAGATTAAATGTCACAGCTTATGCTAATAAAACAAAGATGTTTCAGACTGCAGTGTCAAATTTTGGCAAGGCACTTGTCTCCTCACATGACTCATTGCAAATACTCTCTGATGTGCCCAGACCAGCTCCGACATGAGTGAGCGAGAGCAGCTTGCTACAGGGGTGGAGGACGGGGGCGGGGGCTAATACGCTGGGTAAGAAGTACTACCTAATTCATTCATCCCTGTTAGAGTTATTTAACAAACTATAACACATATGGGTTTGAAAATTACAACTTGAGCAGCAGCAAGTCTATTAATCACCTACATGGAGAAAACTAAATTCTAACAGAACCTGTGGTTTTGAACAATAAGTCCAGACTCAAAGCTGGCAATTGATTTGTTTGGACTGAAATGTGTTGCAGGTCACAAACGGGGATTGTGATAAATATTTCATCTCCTGGAGGATATTCCCAATCAAAATAAGTGCATTCATTTCCAGTGATAGCACACAACAGCTGTGAATGTGAGCAAACATCCTGAAAGAGAACTGTGCAATTCAACATGTGGGTGAAAATCCATTAAGCACCGGAAAAGGAGCCTGGTGATGATGGCTGGATACAATAATGCAGACTGCTGCTCTAAACAGTGTTCAATAATAAAAAGACCTTTCAGTAAATTTTTTTACTTTCAGTTTTATCACAATACTTATCACTGCAAGCTCCAAGCAACTTGGTGTACAAAACAATCGCTAGCATTAGCAATTTGCTAATTTGTTCTTGTTAAAACATCAACTCATTTTGTACTGATTAGTCAAAAAAAAAAGATTTTTAAACTGAAGTTACAAGAGTTTGCTGCAGATCCATAAGGGGTAAATCAAAGAAAGAGGAGAAACTGAAATACAGTTTCTAGTAGAATGTTGCTTTTTCTAGTGAGCAAACATGCCCAGAGCATATTTTTCAGAAATCAATATTTCACCCTTCCATATCCCAGTCCTTCTGACCGAGTCCTTTGTTTATGAAAGTTATCATTATGGTACTAACTGAATTCATGATGACATTCCCTCGGTATTTGTCATTTCACAAGTACAGTTCTGAATCACCAGCATTAAGTTAGCCAAACAAACTGACCGGTTTTGGTCAATGCTGTGCAACAGGAATAGATTGCACTAATTCTCACACAAACTTACTAGTGCACACAGTTACTTAAGACTTGCTTGTGAAAGCAGAGAACTTAAAGATATTAAAGACCCGGCAGCACTATAAACTGTGGGTAAAATGACAAGCCTAGGTAAATGGCCTCCTCTAACTATGCTCTTGTGCAGATGATAAGCATCCAGAGAACCACCAGGGTGATTAAAATGTATACCGAAATCAGACGGCCATACCGTTTCGAGAAGGGGACCTCTGAGGTCACTGTGATCTTGCTCTTGCTCCTCTCAATGGTCACAACACCGCCACCCAGATTGCCAGCTTTTCCATTCACCTTGATGCGTTCCTGAAGGAACTGCTCCTGTTAAGATTGAAGCACACAAACCAAACACATCACCACAGTTGTCTCTCCTAACAATGTCAATTCTTCAAATATAACAACAGCCTGAAACACCAACATAGCACTGAGCATCGTTTCACTTCCAAACATATTATGGTTTCCAAATCCTTGCTTTGCTAAGCTGATCAAAACTACATACACTAACAGCATGCAATTACTTTTGCCCTGAGATTACTTTAGGAATTAAAAACACTAGGAACCTTACAAAGTTTGCAGCATCCATGATTCCATCTTCCACGGGGTGAGTGCAGTCCAGAGTGAATTTAAGGACCTGCTTTTTCTTCTTGCCACCCTTGGTGCTCTGCTTTTTCTGCAATTGGAAAAAATAAACAATAATTGATTATTTGGCAATAAGCAGAAGAACTACGCCATTAGTGTGGCCGATGGTACCTCTCGAATCATTTTCATGTTCATCAAGGAGGGAAGTTCAAGAAAAGCTTCGTGTTTGCTAGCTAGATAACCAACTGACGTATTCAATTTAGCATTTATGCATTCCCATCTGATAAAAGCTTCAAGCAAGATAGTCCAACCCAACAAGTCAGTCAGCGACATCATGTGTAAAAATAAAATAGAAGCTTGGCTTCCTAGAAAATTAGCTAATATTTTACAGGTTTTCCGACATTATTATGCAATACTTACTGTCCAAAGCTAGCCAGTAAACTTCACCTTCACGTACTCGACATTAAATATGCTCAGATACAGCTATGCGGAGATAACTACTGCTACTTTACTACCTACAGCCGCGTTCAAAATCTACTGACAGCTGGCAACATCAAGTAAACAAGTGCATGCATCTAGCTAGGTATTTAGCAAGCTAACAGCCTTCGCATATCTATGATCCACTCAAAGGCAATATTGTCAAAAACTGCCAAATGCTCCCAAGCAAGTGGCTAAATACCTGCTTCACGTAATAAGCAAGATAACAAGCCTGCTAGATACTGTTTCCACCAACCTAGCTAGCTGAACTCTCCGAAGACCCCATTTTCTCATCACTTAAAACTCCATTCATGCATTCTTATTAGTCACCGTTTTTCTGACGACGTATTTCACAGTTAAAAGGCGAAACTTCACAAAGAAACATTTTAGAATGTCTTAATCAAGAAAGCAAGACAACATTTTTTTTTCTCCATATTCGAACCACAGGCAGAGTCGGCGCGTAGCTACAACGTGGTTCAAAGGGAGCAGGCCTCGCTAGTAGATTCATCCACAAAATATAATTTAACTAAGTGCTGTTTCATAAAAGCATGCTTTGTGCTTAAATTACAAACCATCGACTTATGCAACATAAACTTAGTCGATCATAAACCGGTTCCCAGTACGCAAACGCGTTATATTTGAATCATTTAAAACACATGATTTTACTGACCACCGGAGCCATGGCGAAGAATTTTGCAGAAAGGAAGACTTGCTTTCGCACATGCGCTTTGATACGTTCCCTTGAAATCAAACGGAGAAAAATCGATTTGATCACAGAATCAGAAGTTGATTATAATAAGAAATGGCATTTTATCCTCTAGGATAATCGCTAAATAAATAAACTAAAATAATTAACTAATAAATAATAATAAATTATTAAACTTTACATAATCTTAATCTCACAACTGAATAAAATTTTGTAAAATTGGGCTGTTTTATATCTTATGACTGAACAAACAGGACAAGAATAATTTTTCAAATAATCCTGCCTAATTGTGTGTTTGTGGCAAGGGGAGTGCAAGTCACTACTGTTCTTGCTGGAATTGATAACGCTACAAAATGTATGGACCTTTGCACAAATGAATTCGTTCAATTAGTTTATTCCTTTTTAAATAATTACTTGATTGTGAGATGGAGTCTAAAGGGAGTCAATATTCAGATTCAAATTTCATGCTGAGTCTTAAGGTTTATAAAAAGTTTGTAGGCCTCCTCGCTAAGTGTAAGTGTTTCTTTGTTGGACACTAACTGTAAGGGAAGGGTGTTTGATGGACACTGAAGCAGCCTTGCATGTCAAAGGTTCATTCATAAATTCACTAAATCATTTTGATTAAGGAAAAGCACCTCCTAAGAATTGTTTAGTAAGTAGTGATTGTTTGTGACAACATTGGGTAACATCTTTAGTGTTTACTTTCATCTAACCGCAATTTGTATTTTGGTAGAGTACAATATTTCTATAGTTTATTTTGACTTAGCTATTACAACTCTACTCTCCCCATGCTAACTGACTGGGAACACCAAGGATGTGTTCCCAGTCAGTTCCAGTCACACGGCATATGCAAGCTTAACTGGACTGTTGTGTGTGTGTGTGTGTGTGTGTGTGTGTGTGTGTGTGTGTGTGTGTGTGTGTGTGTGTGTGTGTGTGTGTGTGTGTGTGTGTGTGTGTGTATCAGCCATGGTCATTCCACAACATTTCTGAGAGGTCATCGGGGGGCAAGGGTTTCCTTGATACCACCAGCAGTGGACAAACTGTGTGTGGGAGATATGCGATTACACTGGAAAATTATTTCAGTTTGCTGAAAGACTGGTGGTGTCTGATGTCTCTTGTCATCGGTGACTGTATATTACACAACTGACACCTTCTATCTCCCTCTGCCAAACCCCCGCCCCCTCCACTTCGATTAACACACACATACACACACACACACACAAACTCTCAGCTGCTGTTATGTGCGCTGGGGAACAATCACTTTGACGTCAGGGCACAGTGCTCCATGCACAACTCTCAAAGAGCGCCAGCATTTCTGTCATTCCAGTCTGGGATAGCAGATAGGACACCAGCAAGGTAAGGGATAGCCACTCCCATCCGTGCAGTTAACAGAAATATGTATGTTAAAAACCAGAACCGACAGTTCGGCTAACTCTCACGCTTCGGCTAGCTCTCTCCCTGTTTAGCAGCTCTGAGGGGTCCTTGAAATGCCTTTGTAGGAAGGTAAGCTGACTTATTGGGTAGACATCTAGAGAGAATGCAATCATTCTTTCCAGGGTTATATTTGTGGTCAGACTAATTTGATTTTTCTCACATTGAGTAGGTATGTGGGTGCCTTCAACGTTATTCTTTTAGAACATATTTTTGAGCTCATTATGAGTACAGTCAAAATTTCCATTGACTAGTTTTAAAGTGTTATCTTATGATAAATTGTGCATGCCCTTAAATTCCTGTCTGGAATTATTAGCAACAGCCAACAGAAGTGTTATAAAACTGTATAAGTGAACATTGAACTTGAACAATTCTGTTTACATATAAACTATTTTTGCAGATGGTTTCATTGTGCTTTAGAGAAACTGGTCACTCATTAATATGTACAATGAAATCACAGAGTTTTCCATTTTTGCAAAAGATGCTTTTAAGGGACATTTAAAAGTGAATGGGCATAAAATAAATGAATAGTAGCTCTGTATTTTTGATAGATACCTTGGTC
Organism: Albula goreensis; assembly: GCA_022829145.1. Lineage (NCBI taxonomy): Eukaryota > Metazoa > Chordata > Actinopteri > Albuliformes > Albulidae > Albula > Albula goreensis. Next base: position 12,652,018 of record CM040752.1, read on the forward strand.
AAAAATGTTTTGACTAACTTTATAACAACCCTGGACCTATTTATCCTCCTCAGTGGAAGGGGAAACTGAAGAAATATATGGCCAAAGAGTACAAAAGTGAACTTGTTGTGAACCTAAAGGTTGCTTTACAGGGCACTTGCACTGGTCTCACTGTCAAATTTATGAGTGAATTCTGAGTAATTTCTTTAATTTCTGAATTGTGTCTCAAGTACTCTCCCTCCCTTTCCAGATGTCTGGAGGAATATTTTCTCCCTTGGATAACCTGTATGACCCAGACAGTGCCAACTGTCACCCTCTGGTGTGCCACCTATGCCATGAACAATATGAGCACCCTTGCCTGCTTGACTGCTATCACACCTTCTGTGCCAGCTGTCTGCGTGGCAGAGCTGTGGATAGTCGCCTCACCTGCCCCCTCTGCGGGTAAGACACTGTTACTACACAATGAGAAGCTCCTAGCATAAAAAGTTAAATGCAAGTGTGTTACTGAAATGCAACTGCAATGACTTCTTGTACCATTGTGGACTTCTGATCAATGATTCAATATTATTGGTTAAATTATATACATAATGTCAGTGATATTTCTGCAAAATGGAAAGATTAATGAAGGGCTGAGGATTTTCAGTTTGATTGTGAGAGTTCCCTGATGTATATTAAACTGATGCAAGTTATTGAAGGGATATCTTTGAGTAAACAGACTTTTAGGATTATTTCATGAGTTTTCCCTTTCTGTGTGATTGAAGTAGAAGATCCTGCTCCAAAATGCCACACCGTTTGGTATTATGTAGAACAAGCTGTACTGTAATGTTTTATTTAAGAACAAACTCATAGGGAAAACATGGGGTTTTGTACTGAGAGTAAATGTTGCAAGCCAGAGGTGGATCCATCCATACAGCCAATAATATATGATGTGATGGCTTGCGTAGCATTCCCATTTCTGCCAACCACCAGTTCGGTGATAATCTTATTGTGGAGTAACAGATGGCATTAAATGAGCTGTGGTTACAGGCAAACTCAATCAGTGTGGGCATGCGCTTACAGAGTGTGCAGCACAGGAGGGTGGCGTGCACAGTACTCCAACCGCACATTGGAGAATCATGTGCCCTCAAAAACAAATGACTTCGCATAGCATTTAGCCAACCTGGGTGACTGGTGGAGAGGTGGGTATGTTGTGCTCATGATAAGTAGGTGCTCTGCAGTCACCGAAAACTTATTATAAACATTGGCTTAATTAATGAACCGATTTACATTAGAACCCATGTGCACACTCTGAGGAAAATGGCCTTTTATTACTCTGAATGTTCTGCAGCTGAAAAAGTGATATCAAAATACATACGTATTGATTGTAATCTTACATAATCACAAGTAAATGTGTAATTATGTTTGCATAACTCCACGATATATACATGCTATATGGATACAGTGATTTTTCTACCAATGGTAAAAATGATTTGTTTCAGTATTTGTAGATTATTCTTACAGCTAGCAGCTTCATTTTCTTTTCCTTTGCATTGTGTCTAGCTGTTCTGTCATCAAGCTGACTGGCCAGTTGTTTATCCTATGAAGCAGATTTGTACAACCACTGACTTTAATCTTATAAAGTCTGTTTATTTATCAATGTTCCAGAATTGCTTTGTAAGACATGCTATGATGTCGTTTTGTCATTTCAAATGATTGTTGTTATTTTAGACTAAGAAAAGTGTAATAATAAATGAAATTGAAAATTAGAATTGTACTTCTTGATGTTTTAGTCATTTGTTTAATCAGTATTTTGAATCTTGCCTTTTGAATCTTGCCTATCTCATCTCTGATGTTCCTCAATTAAATAATCAATCTATTGGTTCATTACCACTGTGTTTTTGACAGGACTCACTGACAAACAGTGGTTTACACCATTGATCTATTTGTTCTGGTTCATGCACAGTGACCCAGTTCTTAAATTAACCTGCATTGCTTTTTTAAAAAAGATGCTATTGGCATCCTCTTTCTTTTATCAGAGGTACACTATAGGTACCAGTTTATATGAAAATATGGAGCATGAAACAGAAGACCTGTGATCACCTCTTATCGTAGATTTGGGGTCTCCCAATAGCGTGGATGCATTACATGCCTTACCTGAGTAGCACAAACAGCTGCAGAGTAAATCCTGCTCTTGTTTTAGCCAGAGCGGAATGCATTGTGTGGAGGCCATGCACCGATATGGCCAGCGCATGCTCTCGCCATTAATAAACAAACAAGGCTCTCTGCAGAGTCTCATTGGATCCCCGGCTTAGATTAATTAGAATGTGATACCCCCTGCGCCCTCCCTCTTGTCACCTGTTATTTGAATGTGACTGTCCCCCTCTGGCATTCTCCTCACCTTTCAGTGAAAGTGCAAAACAGACACACACCATACACACAGACTCTCAACATCAGGGATGTAAAGACCTTACACATGCTACATCTGACATGTTACTGTCAGTCCAAACAGTCCAACTCCATAAGTCACAGAGTATAGGGAGTTGGTACAGTATATCTGGTCCTACTGAAGCAATCTGTACTTACCTTGGATCACAACTGGTGGGAAATTATTTTAAGGGATGCTTCTGCAAGCTGTTGAGGGTTCCTGGTCAATGCTTGTTAATGGATTCATATCGGATGAAAATATAACATATGCAATTTTAGATATATTGTAAAATGTCTTGACTTGCTGTTACGGCAAGTTAAGTTACTAACTTGCCAGCAAATTACTAGTCTACCTGAAATTCTGATGTGTACTTTCTCTGTAACTACTTTGCACACCTGTGGTGACCTGTGGTATGCAGGTTTAAGGTATATAAGACTACTATAAGCATGTGACATCATTTCCCTGATGAACACAATGTGTTGAAACATTAGAATCTTTTAGCCCCATATGAACTGACCCATGTTTAGTGGGGCTGTTTTAGGGGAGCTTTCTTTCCCCCTGTCATTATGGGACATCTCAATAAGGACACTGTCTTAGATGTGAGAATCTGTGAAGTATTTGCAGGGTGTTGCATTTACTGGATAGCATGTGATCCATACTGAGCTCCAAGTATCAGGTAACTTATAATACAAATATACAGGTCTGGAAGGCACTCTGCCATGCGCTGTCCCTTCCAGCCCTTTAGCCTGATTGTATTTCATTTCTAAAACAGCAGCAGATCTGTTGTTGCATGTCAATAAGCTGTAAACTATAACCAGTAAGCAAATTAGATCATTATGTACCATCTAATATATTTTTCACGCAGTAAACAACAGCAACACCAGTCTAAATAGAGACACCAGACCATGCTGCTACCTGTTTTGTACCAAGGTTTGCCAGACAAAATAGACTGTTTGCAACACACTGGCTTTGCAGCTCAGGCAGGTAAACACTACACTACTCATTGCAAACATAGAGCATTCATGCTTAGCTGTCAAAGCAGAAGATGGAGCACCCATAAACGCTTTATCTTTGGAACCCACAGGGACAGGTGCGCACTGATCCACATATCCTGTGCCTCACTGTAAAGAGCTGTGGACATTGCAGAGGGTTTTAAGGAGAAATGGCACTTTTAACCAGGCGTGGTGTGTGGTTAAACCCCTCCACCACTGGGTGCCCACCTCTGACGACAGGGAAACAGACTAATCCAGCTCTTAGCAGGAGCCTATTATGACATCACATGCGTGACATCACTTTGTAAGTATGCAGCCAGGGCAATTAGCAAAGTGGAGAGCTCTCCAGTGTTTCAGAAACAACAGGAGAGAGTTTCTTTTCTTTTAACCTACACACATAGACGTACGATAACTGTAGCTCAATCTATAAACATTTCTATATCCATCCCACATCATTGTTGTGTGATGAGGAGATATGAGCTGGCCTGGCAGGAAGTAGGGAGCTGTAGGGGGTTCTCATTTTGGGTTGACAGGCAGTGTCAGTGCTGCGCTCAAGCTTCTGACACCCCCCTCGCTGAAGTGCTGCTGAAACCCTATCCCCGCTGGGTGACCCCGCGGCTCGCCGTGCCGCCGTGCCCTCCGCCGCAGGCTATATTTGTCCCTGCCATTGTCTTTCTGCCTCTCGATAGTCACAGAGCCGTAGAGAGAAAGAGCACGTTCGCCGTCGTTTTCGTTGGCCGCCACCGGGCTACTCCTCCGCACCCTCCATGGCCCCGTCGGCCGCCCCTCTCCCCTGGCTGAGGTCTTAGAATGCAGAACGTGTGGCTCCTAGTCCACCCAGGGCCGGAAGAAGAGCAGAGACGGACACGCCCGAGGGAAAACCGCCACACCTCTCCAGCATGCTCCTAGGAGAGATAGACGAGTACATGTAGGAGCACTGCTTCTCTCTGTAACGCTGAGCTTTGACTAACCCTGCGCTGTGAGGGGGTGGGGGGCAGGAGTACAGCTTTGTAGCCTGGGTCTGTGTTGTGGGTTTGTAGCCCTGTTTGCTCTGTGCTGCTTCACTGCAGAGTCTGTTATCATCTGTTATGAGAAGCTCTTACATTTCTAGAGGGTCAGATATTGGCTTGGAAAGTGAAGATCAGAAGACAGCAGAACCAATCAGTCTGAATGGCTGAGGAGGGAGTAGAGGTTACAGACTCAGGCAAAAATGTGGGTGAAATTATTCACAATGGCTTGAAAGGGGAGGAAACTTGCAGGGAGTTTGATTTGTTGGCAGATGAAGTGCTGGCATGGAGCTGTTGTTGTTGTTTGAGTGTGTTTCTTAGAAGAGTCTATGCGCGGCTCATGCTGAAAAGGTTTACCCTGCTGGACACTTGCCTGATTTTAAAGCACTTTCAGCAAGGCAATCTTGTAATGTCTTTATAATGTACTGTGGAAGTGGATTTCTGGCTTGTTGGTTTCCACTGATCCGTTGGGACAGAACTGCTGCTTTCTTGACCCTGAGTTAGCACAGCAGCCCCAGTAGACTCAGTTTCGCACTGTAAGCCATATGGGGTTTAACGATGGCCCAGCCCTCCTCTGAACTTGCCCTGGCCCTCCCTCTCCACCCAGGGAGAACTTTCACTGCCAGAGGTTAACTAGCAAGACCAGGGCAGGCTACTGTGCTTTTTCATTTCTATTTCCATCTTTGACATCCTCCAGCTTGGGATACGTGTAATCTAGGAATTTAGAGCACTGCTATTTGCGGCACACAATAGGTCCGTTGCTATGAAAACTAGGCAAACAGGGGCAGAGGGGGGAAGGGAGGATATATTTAGACAATATGCAGGAGCCTCACAGATAACAGCTGCATCACAATCCCAGTTATTTTTTTTTCTAGTGTAAACAATCTGAGCTCCGCAGCCAGCTTTGAACTTGAAATTTGACACTATCGAACCCCTCCACAGTTTACTTCCAGGGGGCATGATCCTAGCAGAAATCAATGTTGCTTTTGCTTCTCCCTCTGCTTAAATTACAGAGTACAGAATACCAACTGAGCACACAGTTCATATGATCTGTATCTTAGTTATTTTTCCATCTATAGCTGAGTGGTTTTGAAGTTTGCTCGATAGATAGATAGATAGATAGATAGATAGATAGATAGATAGATAGATAGATAGACAGATAGACAGATAGATAGATAGATAGATAGATAGATAGATAGATAGATAGATAGATAGATAGATAGATAGATAGATAGATAGATAGATAGATAGATAGATAGATAGATAGTGACACTAATTCTTGTTCTGTGGTAAATGAATTTAGCTGCAGCTTGGCTAACTGCCCTTGTAAACTGACAGTGTTGATAGACAGTGGTGAGCAATCAGAGACTGCCCTCTCCTGGCAGAGATAAGCCATGCAATTCTACTGTTTCAAAAATACAACCAACCCATGGACAAAAGTCAAAAATAACTATGCAATGTCACACACAAAAAACTTTACTGTTGTTTTAGTGGGTAGTAATGAACCATGTAATCTGACTCCCTCTAAGCAAATATAATGCATGTGTTTTATGTCATGTGTATGTTTCTGTGACCTAACTGCTGAAAATGTACATGTTTGTTGCTGTATCTGTATTTATGTGTGTTTGTGTGTCTTTTGTTTTCCATGTTTGTTGTATGTGCATTTGTGTGTGTGTGTGTGTTTGTGTATATTAGACACCAGTCAGTCGTGAAAGGGATCAACGCACTCCCCCAAGAAGACCGCTTGCTGAAGTTCCTCGTGGATAACTCTGCTGACAGTGAGGAGACAGTGCAGTGCGCCAACTGTGATCTGGAGTGCAAGAAACAGGTATGGTAAGGAGTGACCAATGGCACGGAGGTAGAGCAGTTAGAGGGGAGGAGCCACATCAGAATGCAACATGTTATCTCTGAAAGTGGGAGGAGTCAAGTCAAGTGAAAATAACCCCATGTAATATTGAATAAGAACAAAACCCTGCAGACCCTTTGGGTTCACTGTTGTTGACCCCTGTTAAGTTCTAATGGTTTTAATGAGATGCTTTGTTCTGTCCTGTGGTAAATTTCCCCCACTCTTGCCTCTGATACCCCTGCGTTCCTCTGATCCTGCAGGATGTGGATGCAATGTATTATTGCAACACTTGTAGCCAGCCGCTGTGTGGAGACTGCAGGGAAGCCACACACAAGGCAAGGATGTTCTCCCGCCACGAGATCGTCTCCCTGGCCAAACGGACAAAGGAGGCCCACAAAAAGTGCTGTGAGTCCCAGACCCCCGCCCTGCCTGGGGCTGCATGCTGCAGGGCTTTACAGGGTAATGCACTATGCGCTCTGAGAACAACCCCTGACTGCACTGCTGCCTGCTAAAGTAGGTTACGCGTGCAGAATATCGGTGGGATAGCAGCAGAGAGAAGAGGGAATTGGATATTATGCCCAGAACCGAGACAGATTGAGAGCTGGAAATAGAGAAAGCTGAAACGGTTACTCAGCCATTGCTCTCAATCTGTTTGAATTTTTTTGTCCTTGTTTTAACAGTTCTCTTTTTTTATTCATATCTCATGTATGCCCTATCTTTTATTTATCAAATAAAATGTCCATAACTGTAGCTTATGTGAATGAATGTATTGATCTGCTTGCTGTCCACCCTCTCTGCAGCCAAGAGTCTTTAGTTGATGAATGCAGAATGTGCACAGAGAAAAGTACAATGGTTTTATAAATGAAGTGTGTACACCAGCATTTACTGCAGTTCAAGCTCAAATCATGTGTAGCCAAAACGGTGATTTACATTTACAAATTAACGTTTTGTCTTTCTCATGATTACACTGATTTAACTAAACAAGTCTGTCTCCTCATCTAAATTCTTTAGTGTTCCGTAAAGAAAGATCAAGCTACTTCACGGGACAAATCAACTGACAATGAGCTCAGCCTATTGACGAGGAGCGCAGCTTATTCAGATAAATGCTACATTTGCTACTCTAGTTAAATAAATGGGAGCAATTTGAGAGGAAAAATCAGCTAAAAGGTATGATTTAAGCATCCTCAACTGTTAGTGAGCTTAGAACAATATAGGTCTATCACTGTGTGTATGCATTTGTGGAAGAGAGTCTGTGTGCATCGATGTGTGCATGCATGTTGTGTGGGGTTGCATCTGTGTGTGTGTGTGTGTGTGTGTCTGTAATTGTTCCCTGTTTCTGCTGTTCACAGCTCTGCATGAGGAACTATACATCATGTTCTCCACAGAAAAGAAGTCCATGTTGTGCATCAACTGTTTCAGAGACATGCAAGTGTAAGTCTACCTCTACGCCTAGCAAAGGATGTCATTATGAGAGCAGTAACTGTTCCATCTGATGAAATATATGTTACATGTATGAATTCACATGTGAATGTGTGGTGTCTTCTATTCAGGGAGAGCAGAGCACACTGCATTGATATTGAGACAGCGTATATGCAAGGCTGTGAAAAACTGGACCAGGCCGTACTAGTGAGTCATTTGTGACCCTTTTTTCCATATATCTAATAAATGTTTTATATTACCCCATCCAGTTCATTTATATTGTAGATGACAATACAATAATACTTAGAATCGCTGTTTTATGAGGTGTAGCATTATGGGAACTACAGGTTTACGAACTGGTGCGTTTTGTGATATGTATCAAAAATTACATGCATAACTGAGCACAGAAACAACATCTCAAATGTAAGCCCAGGTGAAATACCACAGAACTCTGTGCTTAAGACACCAAGAGGCCCTCCAGAACAAAATTTGACTTCACAAATATGCAGTCTGTGTATACGTTTCATTGTTCAGTTGATTTCATGCGACTAAAATGATTGTAAAACATAGCTTACGGTGGAGGGCAGTAACTTGAATAAGCTTCCCTTAAGTTTCACAAAGATAAACACTGAAAGCAGCCTCAAGCACAAGGCTCACGTTGATACAAGTGTTTAAAAGTTTCCCTTGTACACATTTACTGTCCATGTCTAAGTGAGGCTTGACTGTGTGTCATTGTTCTGCTAGCGTGAATCCCTGAGTGATGAGACTCAAAGGTCAGTATAAGAAACCCTACTTTTTCCCCAGGCGGTGAAGGAGCTGCAGACATCGGCCCGGGAGGCCATAATCCTGCTGAAGGCCATGATCAGCGAGGTGAGGACCAATGTGGATGAGGAGGAAAGCGCCATCAGCACGCTTTTCAACAACATGCAGGTGAGGCACCGCAAGCGGCTACACGTCCACCACATCTCGGCTATATCCCAATCCGGTTTGGGTCCGCTGTCATAAACTTCACCTGAAAACTTCACTTGGGATGGTGTGACATTTATCAATAAAGTAAGAGTATATCATAATTAAGCGGGGGGGCTGCATGGAAATGGAATACATTTTAGCTGAAAATACTGAAAACATGAACATGGTGATCACTGAGCAGCAAAGTTCCTGTTAACTTTGGGCAATATGAGCTAGCAGAGTCTGTTCACATATAGACTCCTTCTCTTGAGAAAATGTGGGAACGGAAGGGTACATTTGGGTCTCAAAAGGAATTATCCTGTGTGAAGTTTTTATGAGTGGAGTAAAAATGGCATACAGCCATAGAATGTGTCCACAAACGCTTCACTTCTCACCTCCTTTCCTTCGATCTCACAAATAGTTCTTATCTCCTACCTGTAAATATATGGACTAGAAGGCAGGAGGGGGAATGAAGAAAAATGGAGGAAATTGGGACGCTCACTTGTTTCCCTATTAAAGAAAATGATCAAAGAAGTGGGGCTATCTCAGTTTTACAGGATATCCAGCCCACGATAAGCCTACTCCAGGAAATCTGCCAGGGTGTAAGCACAATCAATTATGTCAGCCAGAAAAGTGACAATGGTTCAAACTGTACTAGCTAATCACTTACCTCTTTTCCAGTTGTAGCCCATGGACACATAATTTTATACCATCTCAGAATACCTCTGTATCCAAAATGGGTGTTTTTTTTTGTTGTTGTTTTTTTTTACAAACTTCTTTCATTCATTCGTCTGTTTGCTTTCAATTGCTGGCGTCTATATCTTACAAGATGTCCGATGGGCAAGTGTGGGCTTGTCTTTTCATAAACACTATGGTGCTGCCACTAGATGTCGCTCTTTATCTGAACGGCTAGGCCAAAAGTCATTCGAAACTAATTTACTTTCATATCTCACTGAGTGCTAAGAACACTAAAATATGAGCATGTAATGCCAAGAACCACTCAGCCCATCTTAGCTGTCATTTGCCTCAATTGTACATCAAAGTAAATCATTTGTTGTATTTTATTGTCATGAACTGGACTGAATCCATCTGATTTTTTGAAGGAGAAACTGGCTGAGAGGAAGAAGATTCTCCTGAAAGCTGCTCAGAGGTAATAGTGTGCCTCAACTTCTGTTTTAGAGTAAAAAGTTAAGAAAAAGTTTATTATTATGTAAATTGACGTTCAACACTTGGTGCCGTTATTAGTTGTGAGTTCAGGAGGACTAAAATGGAAATAAATCATAAACTTTATTGTGTTTTATTCTTGATAGTTAATTTTAGTTTCGGTGAGGTCAATCAATCAATCAATCAATCAATCAATCAAATAAACAAAAAAAAAAACATTGGGAATAACGCTTTCCAAAGCCTGGAAAAGCTGGCTCATTACCACTGTTATTGCAACCTGTAGGAAAGAAGAAATCATTAATAACCACTTTGCTGCAACGAAGTCATTCTACCTTCATGTCGCTCTATGGGCATATTTATGCAAAGAGCACATTGTGCACTGTGTCTATGGTTACAGTAATGTTCCGCCGGGTTCGCATGTGTGTATTAAGTATCAATCATTGCCTTCCAGTTGGCCATGAATCAGCACTAATGCAGCGGTGGAGCAGTAGGTCATGCCTCCGTAACCCCCTCCCCGTTACCACTGCAAAGCTCTAATGCTCTAGCAATGGCCTGAGGAGAGTGGAAGAATGTATCACATTACAGCTTGCAGAGGCTCTTTAATGAGGCGGCCGTCTCTGGGCTCCCCGCCTCACACCACTCAGTGCCTGGAAGCAGTCCAGTTCAAGCCTTCCTGGAATGGAGCTGAAAGCTGTATAAATACATTCGTAAATCTAAATTATACTTGTATGAATGTATGTATGAAGTAGATTTTTAAAAAAACAAATACAAAAACTAGTTTGGCCAGGCTAGTGGAATGGGAATCAATACAATGCAACAGAATATGTGAGGCATGACTGCATTGACCATGTGGTTTTTCCTTTGTGTCGGTATGTTTGTCTGTGCATGACCACGATAACTGAAAAAGTCGACAGACAGTCAGCGAAAGGACTGGCTTTGATATATTGAAGAAAAATTTTAAGTTTAGCCCTGAAACCTTTTTGGAAGGTTTTTCTTTGATCTTTCAAAACCTCATTCTTGAAAAGCGGGATCATGAAACTGGTGTAATTTTATACTGAGGAAACAGTTTCCTTAGCAATGGCCGCCAGTCATGATTGAGAATCAGAGCAAGGCCACGCCTTTTCCTGCTGCCACAGCGCGTGGTAGCGTTTGGCGGTGTGCTGACGGTCAGTGTGTGTTTCTGTTCCAGTCAGCACGAGGAGAAGGAGAGGGCTTTCAAAGAGCAGCTGTCTCACCTGGCTGCCCTCCTTCCTACTCTACAAGTGAGTCCCTGTCTCGCTATGACCCACAGTCCAGAGGAGACCAGAGCCGACTGACTCTACCCTCCCCCGACGCGTGCTTAATGCAGTCTGAGCTTTATCTCCCTGCCTGTGTGAAAAGAATTCTGAGATACACAACTGTGCTCAGTGTCCTGTGTGCATATCACAATGGTGTACAACTCAAGAGTCCTGTACAGATGGATCCATTTTGGATCCTATATCCAAAGGTTTTATGTGCAGTAACCAGATGATAACTTTCACATTCCAAACGTGTAAATTCCTGTCTCTGCCATTGTTTGTCGACTAATTATTAAATATTAATAAATAATGTGGATGATGATTTTTAGTTTCGTACTCACAACATTTTAAGTCTGGCCTGTGCTGTGCTGTTTTTCTTGACTTGATAGGTAATAATTAATATTACATTATATATTCATTGTATTGGTTAAAACCAGAACCAGTCAAGCGCAGATATGATTAACAGAACCGATCAAAATCTGTTATGATCTGTAACCCCCCCTAAAATAAGGATTCGTTAGAAAGAATTGTGAGACTGACCATCCAATGTCAGTGTAAAACATCTGTGTTCCTTCTTGTCACTTGTTTTTTTCTCTATTCCTGCAGGTTCACCTGGTCACCTGCTCTGCCTTTCTCAGCTCAGCAAACAAGTTTGAGTTCCTAGACATGGGCTACGTGAGTACCATAGAATGAACCAAATTTAACCACAATATTAATACATGAATCTTCTTGTAGGACATAGGAATGATAAATTACAGTGCAACAGTCACCTGAACAGTGTTAATGAAGCACTTCCTTTGAAGATTCACACTATCTGACAATCTTAGCATCGACGGTAGTAATGATGTATCAGGTTTCAGTGCTCTGGAAACTGGGTTCGGTGAATCGTCTGTTGACCCCAGTCATGAAGAAATGGATTTATTGTATTGGACTGACCTGGAATCAATCTGTTTGTTGACTGACTGTGTGTGAGAATTCTCTGACTTGAGGTTGTCTGTTATGCAGCAACTGATGGAGCGGCTGAAAAAGATTGTACAGCTGCCACACAGACTGAGGCCAGCTCAGAGCAGCAAGGTGAGCATAGAGTCCTGGCCCACCCATACCTCCCCCTGATGTCCTGTGTGCCTGACAGCTAATGCAGCTGCTGCAGTATCCATTTCATCTCCACTTACTCAGTTCACTCTTACTCTTACCTTATAAGTGCAAATTATGATTAGTGAGAATGCTCCCTTGTTGCTAATGACTTCACCAAGCTGCATTAGTACTAAAAAACATGGGAGTCAACATTTGTTCCAGTGTTAAATATTATACATTTGATGTGGTTTGGCTTTAAATCAAACTGTGGACAATTTAAAGAAAACTATATTATTACTTCAATGTGGACAGATACAGTACAAACGTTTGGATGTTAAAGTGTGAGTTGCTCCAAGATTTTAGATTTTTTCAATGTATTCTCTGTCTGTTTGTGTATATGATGTAAACCTATTTTCAACCTTTTATATTTCCTTAGTGTTAATCATTCACACAACCCTTACCTACCACTTACTGTGACTTCTCCCTCAGATCAACACAGAGTACCGGTCAGAGTTCGCCCGCTGTCTGGAGTCACTCCTGCTGCTGGGGCAGCGCCGCTCGGTGTCCGTTAACGGGAGCATCTCTGGGCTGGGCCATGGCAACGCCGGCGGACTGTGAGTCTCTCCTTTTATGATACAGCTTCAGTCTCTACCAGTCTTGTACTGCTTCAGCATCTTCAGGCCTAGTATTGCTTCAGTCTCTCCAGGCCTTGCATTATGTCAGTTCAGACTGCAGGCCATGACTGCGTTGGAGGTCTATGTGTCAGACAGCACATTTATAGCTGAAATCACATAAACTTTATATCTAGGACCTCACAGATGGTGCCAGCATGTAATGAGAATCATTAAGTGTCCAGTGATGAGGTTCACTGCGAACTAGCTCTCAGTCCTGATGGGATGTAAGTTGTGTATTGATTTGTTAAATTATGCATGCAGCACATTGCACGGTTAACAATGAATTTGATGCTTTTGAAAGCAAAGGAGCCAGTGCGTGCCTATCTGGAGAGATTAATGAGAATTTTGCTGGCCCTTATTGAACAGCCTCCTCCTAACAAAGGACGTGCTTGGTAAATCTTTGATTCAGCATGTTTGGCCCTTGGTCACTGTCTTGATTTATCTGACCACTTAAAGGGAAAGGAATTTTCGGTAGTGAAGCGCAGAACTGAAGTATGAAGTATGGTGATCACATACTGTTTTTGCTCCTGCAAGGGCCGTCTTTGTGATGAGAAGAATGAAATATAGTCACACGATAAGAGCTAGTATAAGCAGTAGAAATAAAGGCCTTCACTCAGTACAGAAATAATAGGGCAATCCTTATTTTGCAAAGTCAAGCGATCACAGGTGTTCATAAAAGCTGGTTCCAAGTTCGCCTGTGTCCATAGCACTTAGATCTGAGCTCAAGGGCACAGAGTAACTGAGTAAATGGCAGAAGCAGGTGAAGACGAAAGCGCCATTGCTGGTGACTGATTGTTTGTCTAACAAGAACTTTTAACAAGAAGCCTAAATCCTATCTGTGGGACAGGTGTCTCGATTCCTCTCCAGAAAGTTTTGTGCCTGTGTCAGCATTGATAACCATAGCCTTTCCAGAAACAGCAGAGCCAGACCAGACATCTAGATAAGCACTGTATGCCTCAGTGGGACAGTGTCTGTTGTGTTTGTCTGTAGTTAAAGCCACTATGGGCCCCGTTATCCACCAAGTACACACATGCTATATGCAAAAAAGGGCAAAGGAAATCTGCAAACTTCCTCCTGTTTTTATTAGAAATGATAGTATTCATTCTCACATGACTACTGTTTTCCATATAATTGCTACAGAGCAGCCAGAACCAGTTGGTGTATATTTCACTGACAACAACTGGTCATCTATAGGTGTTTGATGAGTAGGAAGAGGAACTTTAATACAGCGATAACCAAACACACCCTGGCCCACCTAAGTGTGTTTTCCTTAGACTGGACTTACAATTGCTGCAGAACCTCAAACAAAGTTAGTTATTCATACGTTCCCCTGGTTCAGATCCGCAATGTCTGGGCTGTAGGGCTTAATTTGCGCTCAGGGTAAGCGCCTTTGCTGATTGAGTTACTGGAGGCGCACTTCATTGCACAAGTCTTTTGTGCAAAGTTGCTCCTTAAGGTTGTTGCTGTCACAGGTAAGAGTCATAAAGTGAGTCCTTATGCCTTGATGATACTGCAGCTCCAGTGTGTCTGCAAGACATTTTAAGTAGTCACATTGCTCACCTGTTTTTTTCTTGAGGGCGACCAAAGACTATGTCTTCCACAAGGTTTAATCGTGAATGTTATTGAGAGGTGTGTTGGCCTTGGGTACAGCACATATGTGTCATTGCGTAATGTGCATATGGAAGAGGAAAGGGAACATCAGACAAATACATTCTGTCTCCCCATGTCAAGTAACCTGTCTCGACTGGTACCACTTCATCACAATCCGCCCCGCCCTGTCTTGGCAATAGTGACGCATGCCCCCTTACCAATTTTCCACATCAATTACTCAGCTGTTCTCAGGCCTGTCTCTGGGCTCTGTTAACAGCCGATTGGCTGGTTTTGGAGTGGGAGGGGCCGCCGCCTTTGCAGTCTGGCACTATTTTTATCAGAATTTCACAGAACTCTCTAGGATTCATCTCGTAGACAGGAACATGGGGGGTGGGGGGAGCTGGGGCACTTTATTCCATGTAACGGATGTCACACACTGTGCCAATGTCTTAAATTGGTATCGGTTGTGGGATGGAAAGCAGACGTGTGAAGAACAAGCGCGTCAGGCAGGGCAAGGGACACAGTCTCTTGGTCACTTGAAGGATTGTACATCTTGTTGAAGCGCCCCAAATAGGTGATAGCTAACTCAGCCTGCGCTGCTGAGAGAAAACTTGCTTCAGCGCAAAGGTAAAGTCACCTTTTCTCTTCTTTGTTGGTAGATATAAATTCATCCAGCCTGATTGTTGCTGTACCCGATTTTAGTGAGCTTTCAGCTGTCTGAACCGATTCAGGTAGTTGTCAATGTGCTGGGTCAGGTAGTCTTTTCTGTAGCGCATCCTGTTACAGTCCAACATCGTGGTGTCCGGTGGAAATGGAGTTGTGTCTATGGTTCGATTCTGGCGCTTGAGAAATGGGGTGTCTGTTTACATGTTCAGTTCCTGGCTGCGGTGGTTTGGGACAGAAATACCAGTCCGGTCCTATTGATTCCAGAGCTGTATCCGTGGTTGGGTGCAGTGTGCTGTGGGAGAAGGCGCCGGTTTTCTGCAGTCAGCGGACATGCTGGTGCCCAGGGCTTCGGTTGAGTCAGCCAGCAATAGCGCTCTTTCCAGGAGAGAGAGAGGGTAGATTCGAGAGGGGACACGCGGTCCCCCATGGCGGACTCCTCCCTCGGGACTGACCTTGTTGTCAGGGCCGCTCCGCCATGCACGCAGAGGAGCAAAGTCATTGTTCCGCTTGGAATTCCTGGACTTCAGCTCACAACACCACTACTGTTATCTTTAGATTACAGGCTTAGCGAGGCCCTCGAGTGCTGTAATCTCTCGACAGGTGCACCAACAGGCAAAAAAGCTGAATCCCCCCAAATCCACACGCACTCGACGGTGACCATGCACTTGAAATTCACTGAACAGTTTACAGCATTGTCCAAGGCTTCAACATGAGAATACATTGAAATAGAATGGAAAAGAACAGAGGTGATCATCGTCCTTGACACAACGGTGTAAACAAGATAATGGATCAGATGAACATATTCCTACATTAACCACAAACTGGCTTCAGTATTACACTGTACAGGCAAATGTCTGTATTCATTCTAGCTACTATGTGTGGTCCAGTGATGAATTTAAAACAAGACAACATTTAAATGTAAGAAAGAGTAAGAATCAAATCTTTTAATAGAAAAAAAAGCAATTACACTTGTTTGAATTTGTATGCAAATGTGTATGCAAGTTTAATGTACAGTATATTTCAGATAAAATGTATTTAACCAGCCAAAGAAACAATATAATTGTGGCTGACGGAGGTATCTCCTCCTCTCTCCTTTTCTCCTTGTAGACTTCAGTCGTCCTTGTCCGTGCCCTGTCACTCCCCCTCCACTATTGACATGTCCCTCGGCTCCTCTGCGGTCCGCAAACCCACTTCCCACCGCTACATCAGCACAAAGGTCCTGCTGGCCGAAGGTGGGGAAACACCATTCACAGAGCACTGCCGCAACTATGAGAACAGCTACAGAGTGAGTATCAAAACTACCACACCAGCTAAAGGCAGAGTGTGTTAACTACGAGAACAGCCACCGGGTGAGTATTCAAGTCATGTATGTGTATTTGTGTTTCCACCCAGACTCTTCAGACGGAGATCCAGAAGCTGAAAGACCAGGTGCAGGAGATCCACAGGGACCTGACCAAGCACCACTCGCTTATAAAGACAGACACCATGAGCGAGATCCTGGAGAGGTCCCTACACATGGATGGCGAGATTGCCTCCGAGTACGCCTCTGTGGAGATGATGAGGGCCATGTTTGAGGAGGTGCGGATTGTAAGAGTAGTGACATTACTAGAGCTGAATATTAGGAGGAACAGATGATTATGGTTGTGGGGGTATGGAAAACAGGAGAGGAGAGGAGCATATTAGGTACATGGTGGAGGTCCAATGACAAAGCATGGAAAGGAGAGAAGAGAAGGAACCCTTTCATGAACAGATAAGATTGTGACTGAACATTTCAAAAGAAGCAACATGTCATTTAGGCTTAGTTTTAACAGACTCTTGCACCTCCCTCCCTCTGTAGATCTGGGAAGAGACATTTCAGAGGGTGGCAAATGAGCAGGAGATTTACGAAGGTAAGAGGGATCACTCGATGAATGTTAGCGTTTAGGAGTCTGGGCTGAGGACTTGTGTTAACGTGGTATTTTTTTTACCGTCTCCAGCACAGCTACATGACCTCCTACAGCTAAAGCAGGAGAACTCCTATCTCACTACCATCGCCCGGCAGATTGGGCCCTACATCCGCTCCATTGCTAAAGTGAAGGAACGCTTAGAGCCCAGGTAACCATCACCAAGGCTTTCATAACTCTTTATTGTCTTTCAAAACCAGTTGGTGCAAATGAACTAAGCACACAGTGTGTTATGGAGGCAATGGAGCCTAGCCACTGACATCAAGGTTATGATGTGGCTGTTACAGGCTATGATGGTTATGAATCCCATAGTGTATGCCTAAGAATTTAATTAATGATGATTAAGGCAACCAGGGATGGCATTTGGGTAAACCAAATAAAAAAATATTCTAGGCTACATTATAATACAATTTTGTGTTTTTTTATTAAATTGAAGATGTAATTTTTGTTGAAGTTAATTTGTGCTCATATTAATACATTTTTATCTTGATGATGTATTACAATATTCAGTTAAAGCAGTGTCTTAACAAATTATATTTTATTATTAATTCTCTCTTATTTCAATGAAATTTGATTTCATTTCCATTTTATCGGTCTTTAACAAATAACACAGGTTTCCATTTAAACATCACACATTTAACTGTGACCGACCTTGGTAGTTTCATACAAGGTTACTTAACATGTCATCAAGTATGTATACATAAGGTCTCTAGTCTAGGATTCCAATATACCAGTGGCATAACAGTATTACCTACAGGGTATTGCATTTGTCTGAATTATGTGTAATGTGTGCTCCAACATACAAGAAATAACATTTGCCTCTGGAGATAAAAGTCACTGTTGTGATCAGAGCAAGGACATGGCAGTGCAGCAGCTGTGATTCACACATATTTAATTCATTAGTTATAAGTACTATTCAGCACTGGGACATTAGTGTTTGTTATGGTAAGCAAGCTGGGATTGTAACTCAAGGTGCTTGAATTGCTGCAGTAAATATTCAGTTGTATAAATGCACAGTGTATAAAAATGTATATTGTGTAAGTCACTCTGGATATGGCCATTTGATAAGAGCCTGTAATGTATTTTAAAACTTTATGTCACACGTCCCATTTCTTAATTGTCAAAGGTTTCTGTAAATCACACACCATCAGTATATCCAGTGACATTGTCAAGCTGTGGATCTGAAGTGTTTTTGCAAGATAGTCAATATCCTGAGAGGGTCACAGGCTATGCCGTCTCACCCATTCACACACTCTGTCAGCTCTTTGTCTCCATCCGCCTCTGAGTTCTGTTATGGATGCCTGGGGTGCACTATCTCAGGCTTAATCGTGGGTTTTTTATACAGTAATTCACTGAGTGCTACCCAGGCAGCATGTGCAGTAATTGTATCACAGTAAAATTTACTGATAAATTAAGATGGTTATGGCTCTGCGTGGCAGCGACTGTATCACCATAAAAGTTGCCAATAAATTAGAGTTATGGCTGTGTACTGTGAGGTCGCAGAGGAGGAATATCAGAGGAAAAAAAATTAAAGTATGAAAGCAAAAGTAAAATAAGAAATGGTCCACATTATTATGCCATAAGCATGTAAATTGTGAAGCATACGCCATATTACTCCCAGCTTGGCTTCCCCACGGGAAAGAGGCAGTGTTTTAAGAATGGTCTTGAATCAGCAGGTATGACAGTAAATTCATTGGTTAATCACCCAGCGCACATGGTAGCTCTAATGTGTGATTTACAAACCGCTTTGCCTTGGCAGGCTGAAGGAGCCCAAGGAGCTGCAGGATGACCGCACTGAGACCATGCTGAAGATCTATGAGGACACCACCATGGGCACTGAGACTCAGCACAGGCAATCCAACCCTCCTTTTCTATTTCATATTCATTTCACACTTTTCTTCATTGATTAATGAACCATCCACCTCACCAAGATCAGTTGCTAGCTGCCTGGCTACTTTATATTCCAAAACATTGAGCATTTGATTGGATCAGATTTAAAATCTTGCATGTGTCCAAGCCATGCTCAATTTGACGCTAAAAATTTGGTAGTTAGCTCCATGGCTATGTACATAGCATGTTGCTAAATGCAATGCATGTTTTTGTTTGCATGTATATTTCTTTGTACGGTAATTCCAGGAGCAATTCTCTGAAATTCACTGATGTCAAACCTCTGGTAGTGTTTGAACTCAGGCTCATTGTTCGGTTCCATAGGAATGATCTGACTAGTGGTGCAGACGATAACCGTGAGAAGCTCCTGGACAACCGTTCGCTCAACATCCTGTCTGATGACACGGCACTCAAGAGCAAGGATTTCTTTTGGACAGGGAAGCAGAAGAATGCCACAGAGACAGCCAATCGCAAGGAGCTGCCACTGTAAATCCAGGCATATCAGGCCATTTTGACACAACTCAAATATGGGTACCAAAACCTGCCCTGTGCCACACCAAACCCTGGAATAAAATGTGTTTGCACTTTGCTGCAAGAGCTGTTGGACAAACTTGGATTGTTGTTGCAGGTACTCTGTAAAATGGGAGTCACAGACCACAAGAACATGCAACGGATACCCCAGAACATTGACAGCCTGTTTCATTTAGCTGACTAGGACTGCAGATGGAATAAACATGTCCATGTTCCACTAATATCGTATCAGTTTCCATGTTGTGATTTAATTCACTCTCCAAAAGTGCCTTTATAAAAGAAAAATGACGAGAGCAATGCAATCAGACCAAAAGCTCAGATTCCAGCCAAAGACCCAGACCAAGCCAAAGGAAAGACTTCAGAACTCTCCAGATCTGTATTCAGTTATCAAGGGCTTTAAGAGGGTTGTGTTCTATTGAAAAAATGTTTTACTATAAATGTATATGCTATGTTTACATCATAGTTGACAAAAGTATGTAGAGATGTTGAAGTTTCATCTATATAGCACTGGCCAATCAACTCAAACATTAAGGTTGTATATGAAGTGAGTGCTGAAACTAAACTGACTTATAAGATTTTCAGGAAATAAATGCATTTGTGTACCAATATAAATCAAGCTTTTTCTTTCCATGTCAGAAATATCAGTTTTATTAACTTTCACAAAACAGTCAAAAACAACAAAATGTCAATGATTCAAGCAAGTTTATTTCAGTATATGCCCCAACCTATGAATCTTTAATAAAGTGCAATATATAAAAAATCAATCTTTTCTCAATACAATTTATATGTATAATCAAATCTGAGGATTTAAAGAATAAAATGATTGTTTTTCAAAAGGGGGAATGTGACAAAGTGATTTAACTGAGCTGTGAACACATTTCATTATTTTAAGTGCCTTGAATGTGTAACTCCTATGGGTAAATTGCACAGTGATCCAACCAAAGACAGAGAGACATTCCCAGATGGATTGTTTTAAATGTAGGAGTTAAACCTGCATCATCTCACCACCATTTTCCCTTTACTCTCTTTTACCCAGACAAAAAAAGTTTCAGTTTAACTGGGCACCAGTCAGTTTCACCTGGGTTCAGTGCAAAACCAAATGAATGAAGGAAAAGAAAAGAGAGAACAGACGTGGCAAACAAAGGGGAGGTGACAGACACAGGGTTCCCACTCAAATCCAACAGTGTCTAATATATTCAGTATTTTCTGTATATTTTGGCCTTTTAATTATGGTTTCAAGGTTCAGTGTAAGGTTTCCAATTAGTTTATTGCTTTATATATAAAGTCCTTCCATATATTTTGATCTTTGCTTATGTGATTAATGTATAAGGCAGCAAGGTTGCCCAAACTGTTAACAATATCAGTTGACTGATACCGTCATACCTGTCTGTAAATTACATCCAGCTATGCAGTTTAGTGAGTTAGCAAAGAGGAAAATGAATTTATTTTGCTTTCAGGAAAAGGAAGGATTTTGGATTGTTTCAGTGTGATATTCCCATTACTTATGACTGTAAAGGAATCAAGAATGTATTCTGTGATTTCTGATTAGAGTGGGACCCCCCCCCCCCACAAAGAGCAGAGAGTTAATGCACACTTTTGTGAGCGGTGAGGCAGTGTCAACAACCTTTGAGACCACAGACATTTTTGGTTTGTGAGCAGGCTACAGAGAGTTACCTGGTAGTACTGTAAGACTGGTAATGCAGTCTATCACTGACTGCCATCACACGATTTACAAATAAAAACACATTTCCCAGTCCATGTGTATATCAAAAACAACACACATAATACACAACAACAACGACCCTTAGCCTAGCGCTCACCAAGGAGGTATTTCTGGTAATAACTCAACCGTCAATGTGTCCTGAATGTCAGTAAGAACGCAGAACAATACAACTTAAAAATTATCCTTCTACATACAAATACTGGGGGGTACAAAAATTTGATTGTCAGCATTCAGAATTAATTTCTAAAGGCAAATTGACACCTGATGTAATACGTAATATGTGAACTGGAGTAGCAGGAAACCACAACTGTAGTGTCAAGCTTCAACCTCATCATATTGCTAACAGCTGTGGGTCCACATTTCAACAGGTCCCCGACATTTCAGGGTCAACCTGTCATTCACGTGAGTGAGCCTTTTTTTTCCTTCCTTTCTTTTTACTTTTCTGGTAAAAATGGATCTTGTGCATCACCTGCTGTTAAAAGTAAAGTTACACCATATCACCACAGCTACACAGACTACTGTGATTATATTTTGCATTCAGACTTGCTACAATGATTAACTCCTGAGTTTTTAAACTTCCAGTTTTCTGTTACACAAGCTTTGCAAATGAAAGACTCATCCTTGTTCCATTGCTCTCTATCATATATTTCCAATTAGGTAAACTAAGAATCGAACCCATTTTCAAATGACATTTTGGTTCTGGCAACAGAATGCCACTAGCCATGAATACCAAACTGTTACCTGCCTCATGCCTCACAAAGTAGGGGTCATGTTCACATTGTGGACGTTACTGGATTCAAAATGCTGTTCAGGATGATCTGAATGAATACACTTCCTGAATGTCTCTTTTGCAAAACTGCTAAAGAATTCCGGCCATAAAGTACTGGAAGTACTCGTTACATTCTCTGCTAAAGGCATAGCACTGATACTCAGGATCATGACACTAACAGAAAGCAGCTGCTGTTGCTGCTGATGAACATAGCAATCAATTACTTTATTAATAGAGGAGTCTTCGGTTCGAAAACTTAATTTGGTCTCCCCCCTGTGGTTGGAAGACCAAAATGTAATCGAGTACATTACCTGGAAAAAATGCAGCCTGCTAATAAAAGCTGCAGGTCAGAGAGATCACAGACCTGAGCAGAACACAGTACGTTTAGAGATTGACTGTGGCTTACACTCTTGGGTCCATCATGCAATGGGAAATGCCATATGATCGACCAGGCAGCCCAAGTATGATCGTGAGAAACTGAACTTTCAGTGCACAAAGACTCACTGTGGCTAGGCTATCGGCAATAATATTCATTTAAGTCATGTATTTAAAGCTAAAAGAAAATCAATAAATAAATTTTACATTGTTATTGACTTGCAGAAATTAAAATAATTCCTTGTCTATGAAACAAAGAAAGCAGGGAAAGTAGGACTCAACAAAATATGGTTTATAAACAGTATAACAGTATTGAACACATTTTCTGAAAGTAAACAGGAAATGCCATACAAAGAGGTGGTTGATGTAACAGGCATCGTGGGAGGGGCATGGCATGTGCCACACAAATCTGTCTGTCAGGGGTTTGGGTGGGGATCTGCAGTATGTCAGTGTCTCCGTGTGCAGCAATGGCCTTGGTCCTCCAGGCCGCCAGGGGGCAGGCCACAGTGTCACTAGGCTACTGGCCCCCTCACTGTGCCAGTCTGTGGAGGATCTCCAAAATGTATCTTTCTTTCCTGATTTCATCATTATTATTTCTTTTAGCATTGGGGGATTATGACCCCACCCGGATACCTGGGATGAAGGGAATACCTGAGCACACTTTGCGCTTGTACTCCAGGTAGTCCTCCCCGAAGAAGTGGATCAGCGAGATCTCCTCCTCCTCAATGCGGTCCCTGAAGAAGCGCCAGCTGGCCAGAGTGTAGCCCAGTACACACACAGGGTTACACAGCATTATCTGTGGCAAAAACATAGACAGGATGCATTTAGCTAACTGAAAAGGTGTAAGAAGGTAGCTGAATATGTTAATACAGGGGGTACGACCATTTTGAGTTTATTCACCATCTTAATATACTAATTCAGATTTCACACATTTGTAGTTCTAAGTGAAACACCACACGTGTGTTTACTCATGTTAAGAGTGCTGTCCCAAGAGCACAGCAGTCTGCTAGTGTACGTCGATAACACTTCACTTCTACACTCAGATGAACTCTCTCTCTGCCTGACCTGGGCAGCATTGACAGGTCACACACAGTTTATTCATATAAACCTGTTCCTCATGTTTCTCACAGATTAAATTACATGATCTATAATTGCATGTACGTGTGAGTCTGTCTGTGTATGTCGATGTGAGAAGCATGCGTTAGTGTGCAGCCCAGTGAGACAGCAGTACCTGTGTGCCCACGCTCCAGCAGAACCAGCCCACATAGGAGGGGTGTCGGCAGCACGAGTAGACACCGCTGGTGACCAGCACGTGGCTGTGGGCCTTCTCATTCTGGACGATGTGGTTGAAGTTGGATCCAGCGGTCAGCATGGCGGACTTGCGCAGCCCATCACCAAACATCACCAGCAGCAGCCCCACCACACTGAGCCAGCTCAGCTGCTTCAGCTCTGCAGTGATGACAGGACAGTCCGCGCGTTACATTCACTCACACAGCAGACCCCCACCAAGGGCCAGTCAGACTGGGGGCAAAGAACAGGGTGTTTTTTTATGCCCAAGGTAACCAAGGGTAGAGAGGGCGAAGCAAAACCTTTCACCACTTTAGGTGAGAGCACAAAATTGGTCACATGTTGGTGAGATTGGAAGAGAACTGAAAATCACCATCCATTCACTTGAATTGAGTATATCTACATGAATTCTGACCCTGAAATACTGTGACAAATAACACCATGACCTACATATTTTTCTCGAAAATGGACGACCCACAGATCCTTGCCATGTCTGGGTAACTTACAATGTTTGATTGTACAATAAAAGTTGAAGAAAACCTGTAGTTCGGACAGCAATAGGACACGTGGTCGCATTACCCACTCTGTAGATAATTACTATTCATGCTCATTTTTTGATCTACAGTTGTTGCGCAAAACGCGACTATATTACCATTACAGCTAGCTAAACATTAACTTGACAGAAAGTGAATATAAAGCTCTTTTTTTCTTCAAAATGAATACATTTCTTGACTGAATGACAATGCCTCAGTGAGTTTTTCTTCAGGTGGCAACATTATAAATGTCAAGATTATAAAGATGAATATGACATCACACTATAAAATGACCATTAATCGCGGATCACGGCTGTAAGTCCCAAGATAAACGCACGCCAACATGTGTTTAGTCATGCAATGAAGCGTTAAGGTGTGACCACTGGTGAGCAATGCAAACTGACCTGGGAACAGGAGTTTCTCCACAATGAACTCCACCCAGGAGGACACAGCCGCCACAGTGTACTCCACGCTGTGATTGAGCAGGAAGGAGTCCAGAGACAGGCTGCGGGGGTTAATGATGGCTGTCACCAGGTACTCCGAGTAGTGGAAGAAGGACAGGGAGCACATGTACCTGGGGACACAAAGCAACCTGAGTACATTTTGAGTCAAACCATAAACTCACTGAACAAACTAAACCAAGACTAGTAAACAGTGCCATTACCTAGCATAAAGGGACTACTTTATGGAAAAAAGCTTAAAATGTGTTTAATGCTCTGTGCTAAGATCAAAGCTTTTTTCACGCTGTTGTGAAGGTTTAGTCTTTAGACAGGTACCCCTAGATTTCCTTAGTCTTAACATGCACTCTTGTGTAGCTAATGCTTCACAGATAAAACTCCATTAGACTGTATTACAGTCTCTTCCTCTTTTTCATCATTCCTCCTTTATTGTAGTCTCATATGAGCTTACAGCACAGACCAAAATAGACTGTTTTGACAGCAGTATTACTTCAAGATGAAAAAGACATAATAGAAATCCCAAACAAATCCAAGTGGAATCCCTCTAATATTAAACCAGGTGGAATACGAAGTAATCATAGCAGAAAGCTAAAATTGAAGATATGCCCCCAGGCGACCGGAATGGAGTTAGCAGCTTACCAGCCAAAGTGCGTCCATGTAGTTTGGCCAAAGCTTATCACCAAGCCACATCCAAACGTGAAGCCCAGAAAGCAGGCTCGCACAGCGACCTGAGCGACAGAGAGAGCAATACATACCACTCTCATCACACATGTGGGCTTCAGAACAACGGTGTAACATGCAACTGCACAGTTAGAGTCAGCCCAATGTTATATGTACCTTACACAAGGGTCTATGTGTTATTTCTTCTAATAACACTGTAATTCCAACACCTACTACTTTGTTTAGTCTCAGCATTTGCATAAATATTTATGTTTGCAATATTGAAAAATACCTGCAAAATCAGTAGCTAAATAATTCAATGCAATAATTAAGGAAACAGTTTAAGTTATCCTGTCATACCTAATGGACATCAATATCTAATACACTGGACAATGTACATATTGCCCAAAGAAAAACAAAATCATTCAGAAGATATGGTGCTATTATGTACCATATGTATCACTATGTATGGTAACAGAGTCGTTCCTCATCAAGTTTTCAGCCTTGTCCTGCTCTCATCACTCTCACTGCAGAATGATGTACACAAGGTTGAGATATCGACTGAAAACAAGGGAACAAACAGCAGGGATGGGAAGAAATGTGACACACTCAATCATAACCTGATGTGACGTTCAAAACCAATAATATTGATCCGAGTCATATGATTCAAACTCGCTGCACTATATACAGGTTGAAGAAAGAGACTGAATAAATTCCATATATTCTTCATAGATATCACGATTCCATTAGGTTTCGATTTCATTTTCAGTTATGTCTATCTGTCTGTCTTTACGCATTTACCATGACTCTCAAAACTACTGTCAGTAATATTTGTTGTTCTAAATTGACCAATTTTCAATATCTAAGATATCGTTTGCTAAACAAGGTCCTGCTTTGGTTCAGGATTACAGACTGCGTGCGTAGTAATGCTGTTTGTGAGTCTGATACAATAAAAAGCGTGGAAAGTAGCCAACCACTGAAAGCAGTTTACTGTGCTAGCTACCAGACCGCTGTGAACGCACCATGAGCTAGCCTGTTACTGACATAACGTAAACTTTCGAGGCACACTTAGCTAAAGTGAGATCTATAAGAAAAGTGACTGACGATGAGTCGAAAAAACTGACAATCAACAACTGCTACTACACATCTTCTCAAGCAAGGCAGCCAGATAGCTCACTGTAGCCTGATGCGAAACTAAACGGTTTAGGAGATCCGCTGAAGCTTTCTAACTAAGCCGGGTGTGTCAGAACTTATTAGCAATGCAAGATGACAGATCCCTGACCCACATTCTAATAGGATACAACATGCTAAACCAACAAACTGCCTGCAGAAACAAAACACGCAATACAAAACAACTTCAAATCTAAGACTGAGTCAAAATTAAAGATGAACTACAACTGCTTCTCTTTAAATCTTGAGACATCGTTCTCAATAATCAAGCCATAAGCAAACAGAAACATTAAGACTGTTTTGGTGGCTGGGTAGAGCTACCAGTAGCCTCTTACCTGATAGATGGGTCCTTTGTACATGAGTAGCAAGAAGCCATTAGCAACCGCTAGGTGTACTGCAATTGCTATTTTCCCCCTAATTCCAGTGAGATAGTCAAATACCCAATCAATGTGTGATGCTACTGATACAATGAAAGGAATTGTTACAAAACTTAATCCTAAAAGAAAGCTAATAATACTAACTCGACCCTCCAACCCTAACTTACTGCCTGCCATGTTGGAAAACTGGGTCTATGTGAAAACATCGCGAGATTACCTAATGTAATCCCTCCCCTACACGAGGTGGCTCATAGTTGCAGAACATGAATCAGTATTTGCATTCTGAGTGGTTCATTTTAAAAAAGGCGGTATTCGGATGTGTCACCTGGGACATGAGCGTTGCGCTTGTCAACCCATGAAAAAAATCTCTATTCATTCAGGCTGCAATCCACAGGGGGTGAATCAAATTCAAATTTAGGATCCACCTAGGGGACTATACCATGATCACTTCACAGGCGTTAATTGTTGTAAAACATGGCTGATGTTGGTATAACTTTTTTTAGTAGGACGACCTTGAGTTACTTTACATTTTAATGTTGTTAAATCAGTTGGGTGAAGCAGTGAGTGCTTGTAGAAATAATTAAAATTTGTAGAAAGCACAGAGCACACAAGACTACTTTATAGTCTGCCACAATGAATATGTCATCTGAATATGTTTTTTTAAATAACCACAGACTGAATAAGAGAGAAAGATGAAAAGTCCTGTCTGTCCGGTAGACTCGTGCTCATTCTCATTTTGTCACTCAGATAGTTGCTAACTGGAGGTAGTCTGCCTTCCCTCTGATAGGCAAAGCTCACTGCATTGTTCCCTAAGAAGAAAACTTGATATGTGCAAGAGGGTGACCAACTACCTCATAGAGAACAACTAAATTGACATCAGAGGCAAGAAAGCAGGAATACCTAGCATCCCAGGGTGTGTGGAGCACTCAAACTGGGTACAGACTCTGCCATTTAAGCCATACAAGACCGCATCAAGAACTTGGTAACCTATTCTTAGATATGCAGATGTGCTTCTCACCACAGGACTTTACAGCTGGCTGGTAGCAGCTTGAGATGGGAATGGCTATAGGGCACTCCATTTCTCCCACCATGTTTGCAGCAGCCTTCTTTTTCATCCTGATTAGAGGAGGGCAGTTGGTAGGAGGAGTTTGCTTACAGCCCGGCTGGAGGCTGTTAGCCCTACAAAGCTACATGGATGACCCAACACCGCCAGGCTCCTGAAAAGGCTTAATGAACCTGGGCAAGGGTTAAAATTACGCCTCCCATGTCATGCAGGCTCTCCATTCAGAGAGGGTCTAAAGTGACCAAACAGCCTGTCTTGAACAGAGCTGAGCCCAACATATTTGCAACCTGTTTGGACACATTCAGAATGAGAATGAGATTGTCACCATTGGTCCTTGGCCAAGGAATAACACACAGACAATAGTGTTATTGTCAGTTATTAATAACAAAGAAAGAATGGTGCACAGATCTTCATTGCTGTGTCACACCAATAACAATCACCAATAAATAAAATTGCACAGAGGTGTTAGAACTCTCTCAGTAGTAATAAACTCAACAGAAGAGCATATAGGACTTTGCAGAGTGCAAAGCATGGTATGTGCTTTTTACGCACAGTGAGACATGCAGTGTGCAGTTACCCTCAGTTCAGTCAGAGATGATGTCATGATCAGAAGTTAGGTGTATTCATTTATTTTTTCCCTCTATGTATGGTCAATTGTACCATGAATAGGATCAAGCTCAACTGGAAGAGCTGACAGGAATGCAAAGCATGGGTAAAACTTTGGCAAGCATTTTGCACATAGCAATATACATAGTATACAGATTTCATTTCAGCTGAATCAGTGAAGGCACTGACTTTCCATGGTTAGAAGCTCAGTGTGCAATAATTTCTCATTATCATAGTAGACAGTGAATTTCACAGTGTGTAGTATTTTCTTCTGTTCATAGAACTGAGAGGATGCCAATAGCCTAGCAAAAAAAATGATTTCTTCTCCTGAGGTGGCTGAGCTCACACATACGCACGCACACACACACACACACACACACACACACTAAACAAGTAGAGATATCAGTTTGGAAACCATACCCAGGGTGTGATTGAAAGGGATTATTCTGCTACTACAGCACCTTATGCGTGAACAATGAGATGGAACGGCTCAATGAACAAACTGATCAGAATCATTGGGAAAGGCTTACAGCTTAGGATCCACCATGTATGCTCACTCAGGAGCCGTTAGCATGGTGACAACAGAAAGGAGGATGCAGCATCAAACACCCTGACTGGAGTCAGTGGGACAGGTTCACTGGCCAGTGTCCCACATCATTTTATTAACATGCAAGGAAATGTTTTTAGTGTATATTTCTCTGTATATCTTGCATATTTCTAATGTATAGTACAAATCAGTTTCACCAGAAAGTGTGCAGATGTCATCAGCGGTAGCTTTAGTAGACTGGTGGCAGAATCATGAATTCTGCCATGAAAACATCAGTTGAACCTTGCGGCAAGTCAGCTACTCTCTTTATCAGTGTGCAGGTGGTTGGGAGGCACCAAAAAGCTGCCCAGAGCGAGACTCCATGTTATCACACCCAGCAGAGCTCATTCAACAAGAACTTGGCAATAATGTAGCCTATTGCTGGCAGTGCATGTACTGAATTGATGGACCAACACACATTTAGAATTAATGTATTTTCCACAATGCCGTATGCCGAGTATCTGCAATCTGTTATTTTCCTTGAATTTCTTTCAGACTTCATTTAACCAATCACACCCATGTAAAGCTGTAGGCAATAGAAAGATATGTGGATAGTTTTGCCTCCTGGAGGGATTTCCATGGAAACCACAGCACTTAATGCTACAGTAATTTAACACACAATTTCTGTGACTACAGTCAGCCTATTTGGTTGTTATCAAGGTTTTCATTTCCATATTTTAACTTTCATTGTTCTCCATGGGGTGCAATTTTAAATCATCTTGCAATATTTTATGCATATTTTTTTCCAGCAGTGTAATATTCCCACAAAATTACCAATAAAAAGAATGTAAATTTAGCACACTTTTTCCTTTAAGAACCTGGGAAAAATATAATATATAAAAATGATTATTACCAATTTACTTATAATGGTATGGTTTAAATGAGGTGAACTGTATGATAGATTGTACAATTCTTCTTCCCATTAAATTTAACAATTCAGGATTATATTTGTTGAAGCTCACCATACATAAACCTTGATCTCTTTGAGAAGACATGGAAAATGCTGGTTTTTAAGAGGGGCTATGCTGATATGATCAAGTGATGTCTGGTAATTAGCAAGAAATAGGTGTGAAATGGACCGACATATTGAATTTTGCAGTTATTTGTACCTACCTCCAGAGGGAGCCATGAGCAAAAAAGTAAATAAAAGGACAAGGGAAAGTAAAACAATTTCATGTGCCATCTTTGAAATGTGCCTTATCTCAAAGGAGAAGCGCACAGCAATTGATATTGGGATTTCAGCATAGTCTCCCAGATCAATTACATTTATTTTTTTATTTATTTTCCCGCCATCCATTACCATCACATCCACCAAGAAATGACTTGCGTTCTGGTAAAGGCCCCTGTCGTTTCTCCTTCCCTAGCGTCTACAGCGCAGGTCAGCTCATTACCTTCTGTCCTTCTGCCTAGGAAGTGTGCATTGCCTGGTCCCAATTCCACCTCCAGCACATTTGTTTGTGTCAGTACAACCCTCTAGAGTATAACACACGGGAAAAACAGTAGGCAGCCCATACCGCTACCTCGCTCTCTTTCCGCTATTTTTGCTTCCTCATCTCCATCTTTTCTTGCAACTACTTTTTAACCTTCAAATGTTTTTGAGTTGTGTGTGTGTGTGAGTGTGTTTTTACAATAAACATAATGTAGGTTATAGACACATATCTTTCATATGGTCTCATTTTCTAAGCTGAAGCACCATTGTCTTTCTTAGAAGTGTTCATCCTTTTAAAAGATGAATGTGTTCTTTATATGGAGGCTATTTTCCCATTTTCCACTGCTGGAAATGACTGCCTTTTTTGTCCACTGCTGGAAATGACTGCCTTTTTTGGAAATGCTGCCTTTTTGTCCACTGCTGGAAATGACTGCCTTTTTGTACTACTGCTGGTCAGCATGTAAACAAGGCTCTCCGGACGAGCTCCACTGCTCTTCTCTGTACCTCAGCGTTCAGAGGCATGGCGAAGAGGTCACCCTACCGCACGGGAACAGACACGTATTATAAATCACCCGTGTGAGGTGAGAGCCGTTGCGGGGAGGGAAATACCTTGGTGATCCGGCTGAAAACCTGCAACGTTTAAAAATAGTGCCTCCTCTGTGTTAAAGGTCAGGGGGTTCAGTCTCATTAAAAATCCATTTGTGGAAGCGAGGAAGGAATTCATTTATTCACGCTTTGGCCTCCACCTCCCTCTGATCATAAATCATCTACCCCCTCGCCTGGCTATCGGGCACTTCCTTCAGCAAACTCACAGCGTTATTACTCCCCTTTCATCCCCGTGACTGGAAGAGGGCTCCGTGCCCACAACTTTCCTTTGAAAGACCTGCTCTCACGGGTTACCCCTCATTTCCATTAATATCTTTACTCCATTTGCATTGTGAGATGCAGCCAATGCTACCTCAGCTTTGCACACACCTCAGGTTTGTTGTTCCCTGCAAATTCTGTTGGTATGTTACATGTAATTATTTGACTGGCAGACACAGAGGGATGTGCAGATGGAGGGTGCCAACTACAGCTCAACTCCCAGACTTGTATGAATGACACATAAGACAAGTTAAAAAAAAAAAAAACCTGCACACATCAAAGATACAATTGCAGTGTAAAAATCAATACAAAAAGCTCATGTTTTATTGAAACATGTTTATATATTTTAACTGTTAAGCTTCCACAATCAAATAGCCAAACTTTTACAAAGATGAAGTTTATTTCATTTTATTAGCCTGGCTTGACCTTTTTTTAGCCACTTGAATGGAAATAAGCTGAGCATGTACGTCCCATGACAATTGAAAATTGTTATGACAAGATAGAGTGACCTGTTTAATGGCGTGTAAATTGATAAAGAGATAGGTGGCACCTAGCTTGGTCCCTTAAATGACTAATTATTACAGCGATATTGTGGTACTTTTTCTCACTTATGTGCTGTTTGGTTGGTTAGTCAGGAAACTATTGCATTAAATTATATTATTTATGTGAATGGCTGCTGTATTGATCCAAGGTGGCTTGTACTTTGCACTACAGATCTATAGCCAGAATATTTAATTGGAGGGGAAGCTCCCAGCTACAGCACTTTCACTTTGGATTCCTGCCCAAAACCCAGAGATGGGCAATTCTATTCCTGGATGGTCTATGTGTATGCATATTTTCTTGCTACCAATTAACCTAGCTCTATTAGCTGATTAGCCATATGCACCAATGCTCAAAAATTGGTTCACTTTATACCACAGCAAAAAGTGTCATAAAGGGACACAAGAACAGCTTCAGCTGGTATATATAAGTATAGGCAAAATGGCTAGAAAAAAAGATTGAGTTAATTAAGTGATTAAATGCAGACATTGTGATGAAATCCTGAATCAAACACATTTATATGAAATATCAATCTTGCTATCTGAGACTCCTTTTTAAGGGCAATCTAGTTTGTGCTTTATTTTTGAGAAATATAAAATAATCATTCTTCAATATATCTTTGTTGCAATCATCGAACACCATCAGAGATGTCTCAATGAAGGATTTTTTCCATATTCCAAATTTTGGAATCCATACACTCAACAAAGAATATATCACAGGCACACTTGACTGATTCTGATTAAATATCTTGAGATAGACGAAGATCTCTGGTCTGCCTTTTCCAATGAAATATAAAGGAGATTAATACTCTGTCATCCTTGGACCTCTGAATTCCTAAAGTGACATGGTTGCCATAATTCATCTGTCGCTCTCTCTCACTCTCTCTCTCTCTCTCACACACACACACGCACACCCACACAATCTGAAGTGTTATTGTTATTCGTTGGCCATGCATTTGTTCCCTACGACCATAATGAAATGATTCTCACGATCCCAAACTTTTCGGAAAATCAGCTCCCGCACATTGGAAGGTCATGCTGTCAATAGTTTGCAGAGTTATGGCGGGGTAGCCGCGGAGGTACTGATGCAATGTCTGGGGTGGTGATGAATCTCTCAAAGACAGCGTGCTCTCCCCAGGGCATTCTGATCACTGGCAGAGTCCGAAAACCGAGACAATGGTGGTGAGGAGTGTGACCGAGAAAAGGAGCAACTTGAGCTAATTTAATATTTTTCTCTCCCCTTTAACGGCTGATCCTTGGCTCCTTCCTGCTGGCAGCGAGATGAAAGTCATTATTCCAGCTGTCTGAATTCGTAGCGCTGCTGTGGAGTGATTAAGACTTTAGCTACGGGACAGTTTTAATGCTGTGCAGTGAGGTTTTAATAAAGGACCGCAGGAACCCTACCCCCACCTCCACACCTCCCCACACGATTCCTTTTGTGCCAGCTCGGCAAAGCCATGCTGCCTTTCTAAGAGAGGAAAACATTGGACACTGGTAATTCCTGACCACCAGAGCATTCCCACAAAAAAAGTGTTCTCGTTTGCATAATTCTCTAAGTCTGTTCTTTTAATTGTGCCGCATTTAAAGAATGTTCTTCCTGTCATGGGGAAACATGGTTGTGAAAAGATTGTACAAAGCCTGATTCCCAAGACCTTGGATTGAATGTTGCCCATTGTGGGTTTTTTTTTTTTTTTTTTGGGGGGTCTTCATTTAACGAGTCTTTCTTGTAAACAATTCTGAGGGAACAAATAAGGGGGCTTTCAAAACACTGTTCAAAACAAACTCATCTACCCACTGGTTTCTCAAAACCCAAATCATTTAATAGAGCTGAAACAGAATGATCAGAGCGGCCGACATGGCCCATGTGACAGAGGGAAGTTCAGTAACCAGGCAACACCCTCCTGGCAGCATCCGCTGGTAGCAAGGAGACAGAGGGGCTTAATTATGATCTCCAGGTTATTCAATAACTAGATGTGTCCATTAGTCAGGCTGGAGGAGCCCACGTCTGTGAGCTGACTACGAACGATCGTTATCCAACAGCCGCGCTGACCCGCTCCGCCGATCGTCCTCATCAATTACCCTCATCAACAGAGCCTGAGAAGGCCGGGCGCCGGAGCCAGTGAATAGAGATGGCTCATCTCAAATGGACTCCTGTGAACCTCCGCGGCTTCAAGTGAGTTAACCATTCAGCGTCAAGACTGGCACTGTGTCTTTCTTTTTTTCTTTCTACCTCTTTTCTTTCTTTGACATTTGTAAAAGCTCACTATACCCACCAGTTGCTCTTCCCAGAAGGCTATAATGAAGTACAAGGCTGCATAATAGATGCATCCTACCAACAGAAAAGCGGTTGTTAAGACATGTACAGACGTATGACAACACATAAACAGGCAGACCAATGAATACAGATTGTTGATTATAAATGTAGCCAAAAATGCAGACAAAAGCTGGGCACCCCCAAGGAGTCTGATGTTGGCATAAAGACACAGTCAAAGGTGCTCTCAGTGGTTTCAAGATGATAAGGAGCTGAACAGATTACAGCTCATTCTCAGACGATACAGTTCCTCTGTAATTAATTCAGCTTTTGCAAAAAGCAAAGGCCTGCTGCCGTAGCTATGAGAGTCTGTTATTTAGCGGGGTTTAATTACTAATGAGATTAATCTTTCTCTCCACATGTAACCCATGCCAACTGCAGACATTTTGTTTCAGAGCATTCTTCTTGTGTAAGCCTTGTAATGACTAACTGTCACGAGCATCTGCATAAAATGTCAATAACATGGATCTGATCAGGAATGTGTGTGCTGTAATCATGTGAGTGAACATTCTGTTCTAAAAACACAAAAACACAGACACACTCCCACATATACATACACACAAACATACAGACTACTTCATGGTGTAACTCTCCGGAACCCATTGGCTAAATTATCCCAGAAGTCAGAGCATTACACCAGAATAGACATTGGGGCAAAAAGAAAGCTGCTCTTATCTAATCTATTAGCACTTACTTTAAATTTGATTTTATTATGCTCTTAAATTGCTACTGCCTAGATAGCTCAGGGGCTCAGGACACATTTCTACCAGGACAGGGTAACCTTTCCACTCACTGTGTCATGACACTACTCAATCACTTTACTGCTGCATTTCACAGGGTGTATGAGAATTTTCCATTATTAAGCACAGATATGTTTCATGACATAAATGTTGCTGACTTTTAAAATATTTTCATGGTTCAAAAAATAATAAATATTTCCAAAATGGTGTATAATGCCTCAGCTCTTATCATCTACAGAACACAGACAAGAATGTGACAGCTTAACCCATACTATTTTACAGTATGCCCTTCTATAATACACAATGGGTCTGCATGTATTTTAACGGTAATAACTATATTTTTCAGTTGGATATGAGAAAAGTGATCATGGTCAGTTTAACGCCTAAATATATTCATCACTTTTACAATGATCTCAAAAGATCTACCAAAGCTGAGAAATATTTACATGAGCAGAAAGATTGACAATTGCCCTGTCTCCTCAACTTTTATGGCTGTGCGCTGGCTATAAAGTATCCTGTTTATTCTTAAGTCTGACTCTCTTCACCTCCCGTCATTAGGCGTAGGTGAGGCACAATGCTTTAACATATGAGGAAATTCACTCTCTTGCAGTGGGAGGAACGCAAGACCCAGGCCATTGTATTAAATTAAGTTCACTCGTCTGATATCAGCAGTTCATGTCAGCCATGGAGATGGGAAATCTACAGCGTTGTTCTATCACCGGCTGGCTGCCCTCCAATCTTCCTTGGCTCTGAGCTGTCACAATAACAGCAATGCAAAAATGAGGATACAGTCCGCAGCAGGGGCATTCCGAGATTGCGTTGATGTATAATTCACATCTGGGACATCAAGCTCTGCATTTTTTGTTCCCATTAAGACACAATTATGTTTATGCGGCGGCAGACTCTCTACATGGCGCAGTCCTGCAGCCGGGCCTGGAGCAGGTCATTACCGGAACGTCAGCAGTGGTCCGTCACACAGAAGCGATTACACAAAGGAAACATGGGAAACGTGAGACTGTGGCGCACCTCAGCTCCTCTTCAACGGTAATTGAACTACAGGGTGGCTCAGGTGGTAGGGAAGCGGGAGAAACCTTCCATCGACCCGTACCTTACAATAATGAAGACAGGCGAATGTTGACAGATGCTGAGGTAAAAATTCAACATAGGTGAACGGATGAGCAGTTCCTCATCCAGATCAGAAAAGTCAATGTCTCTCCAGCATGTTTGGTGCAGTCTCCTGTGAAGTTACGCTGTGGTCTTTGGAAGTCCTCTCAATAGAATCTGCGTCTGGTCTACAATACTTGCAAAGCATTGTTGGATGCCTTGAAATGGAGCTTGGACAGATGACAGCTTTGATTCCTGGATGCTGACAAAACAAAATGGAAATTTATGAATGCATTTCAGTTCAATGAGAGGAAGAGAAAATGAAGTAAGTCCACAGGTGCAGGGCACAACTGGTCTCATCTAACCAGGGGTAGGGCAGCTTAATCCAGCCAGTGCTCTTGGTTTGCTGCTCCGTTACCTCCTCACAGTGGCACATTATGTACCCTCAGGTTGGAGGCTCTCATTAGAGACAGATACACCTCTCCTCCAGTACAAGAAACCTCAAGACTCTTTTAATGTAGGGTGTAACATTATCTCTGGGTTGTAGAACAGCATACCATTGAAATGCACCTGCTTCAACTGCACTGCTTCTGATGTGATAGTAGTACAGCGTCAACTAACACACAATACCTGACACCTGAAAACTGGGGGAAAATAAAGCAAAGAGGAGGAGAATTGTTTTAAAAATATGTATGCCTTTGACACAAATGGTCATATTCTAATGTAAGTAAGCATAAGTAGCAGTTGTGTCTGTGATTTGAAATGTTACACTGATGTATAATACATAGCACGACTGCTTGACTTCTCTTTTCATATGCCAGTAACTTATTAGTGTTCCACCTGCTTATATATGCCTGTGGCTTTCACATTTCAAATGTTATGATGAATGTTTCAAAACCTACAGAGTGAGTATTTGAAGGAAACATTAAAACTGCCGCTTGTGCCGGGCTGACATTAAAATTTGGCCACTGATGCCAAAAGTGTTCATATTTTCTGCACCACTGTGTTGTTCTGACTTGTACATTAACATACGGACACCCAGAATTGTGTCTGCAGTGTCTTTAGGCGCTGTTGTTAAAGTCAGCAATGTGCTGCTCAGCCAGTTTGCCCCTGTTATAGCCTGCTCGACATGATTAATTAAGACCTCACACCAGCCTTTTCAAAGGGATGCAGGGACCTGCATATTGTAGAGCTCAAAGTATATGTGTCAGAAGAAAACAGCAATTAATTCTATAATTCTCATGATAATTCCCACCAGCAGAAGCACAGGAACCAGGGGAGATGGGAGGGGAGGCGGGGGGGGGGGGGGGGGGGAACAGCAGCAGCTGTATTCATAAAGAGATAAAAAAAGAACACATTCATATCATTCCTGTCATCATTGCAGCTTCTCAAAACACACTATAGTACCTGCATGCTGATCTTTCCAGTTTTATAGGAAAACAAACTTCTCTGAATGTATTCGATTGGAAGATTAGGCTTGGCTTAATGAGATATTAAATACTACAGTTAAGCTCTCCCAATATTGGACAACCAAGATTGTGTCACAGTTAGAATGTCAGATGAATTTCACTCCAAAATGTAAATAATAAATAAAAATTACAGAAGTCGTTTTGATTGTTGTGTTAATTTTACACTCACTTCGGTTCTATGAGCCAGATCAGTTTGACACTGATGTGAAGTCCCCAAACATCCATGCTTTTAGCCAACCAAATTTAAGGAAACCAGTCACATGGTCCAGAGCCCTTGCTTTGCTCTTGCAGTTGTTAAAAAATATTGGATATATTAACACTGCTGAGGGCTACATGTTGAGCATGATTAGACTATTATATTTTTTGAAGCTCAGTTTCGCTTGACAGCACCGCAGAGAATAAAAACATAAAGTACACTACATGTTTTCAGCATGCTGTACTGTATGCAGTTGTGTTAAAGTTGTCTTAAAGTACCAGCTGCGGCTCCCATGAAGAGGTTTGGTAGGCTAAGTTTGCCCCTTAGCAATGTGCAATAGCTTTTCTACCTCTGCACTGTGCTTGGAATTAAGACTTCCTCCCACACATTAAGCTTGGGGTCAGAGCAGAGAGTTCAACAGCCGAAAGCATCCATCTTCTGAGGAAGTTAACACCTTTGCACCTACTGTAGCACTCAGCGACAAACATGATAATTGAACCACAGAGAACACCGAAAAAAACAAGATTGTACTTTAAATGAGAGAAGAAGTCACAGCGATAAGAATCAGAGGCCGTGCATTTCCAGTGGAAACAGCACAAGTGGACGGAATGACAGTTTATTGAGAACGGAAATAGATACATCATAGAGCAATCAATTTTAATCTTTCTGTCACAAAAACAACTACATTTCACCATATTCTGAACTGTAGAAGCCATTTATTTCACATGAGGAAATGCAGCACAAGAGAGCAGGACAAGTGCTGCTATTCTGAGATAATGAATCAAAGCCATGGAGGCCTAATTAGCACTTGACACATCAACACAGCAGTGTGTAAAGAGGTTCTCTGAGGCCACATCTGCAGATCTGCACTGCTGGATATGAGACCAGGGACATCCTCTGTCCCAGTGAACACGTCACAACATATGAACCAGCACCTTGCCTCAAAAAACAGGCTGGAGGTTCGCAGCGTTTAAATTACTGGTATGGCCACTTCATTTGAAGATGTAGAGATACTTTACACATTACACATTACACAAATTACATATGATGTAGTTCCTATTGTTTGGTTGGACATCTTATGAAAACAAATTATTTATGGAATATTAATGAGATTTTCACATTTACATTTGCTGGAGTCATTAGGGTTTTTTTTAATCATTGCTAGTTTAGTCTCACACTATAAAAATTCTGCCTGAAAACTGTTCACTTGTGTATTATGTTTTCACATCATCAATGCTGTGAATGTCTGCTATGCTATTGTGAATGTCATACATAAACAATGTGTGCTTCATGTTCTTGGTTTTGCTACTGATTTTTTTTGTGCTACAGCCAAAATGTACATCAGAATGAACAGCATTTGTGCCTCGGCCCATCACTTGCCTTCATGCTGAAGATAGCTAGAAGGCATGGTGTACACAAGAGAACATTACAGAGAGCGCAGGCTGTAATGAGATGGATTTCCTGCTGTATTTAGATTGTGTTTTCATTGGCACTTCTCAGTGAGGTGAGCTAATCACTATAATCCCTGATCTTTACGATTTGACCAACAGTAAAATATATGGTAAAGCCATTTGAATAAAGGGTGTAATAAAGTTAAATCGAGTTAAAGCTAAAATATATCAAACAAATGGTCACTAGAGTAGAAATACACATCTTAGACTATTTTAGACTATATTTAAGAAAGTCAAAATGTGGTGGGTCTCCATTTCCCACCCCAACTAGCAACATCTAAGAACCCAAGTGGAGTCAGGAGTCCTACACAACACAAGGTAGGACAACACAAGGTGAAAAAGTGACAAGGACTGCAGTGACAGAATCGGTACCATGCAAAAAACAAGCTTCCTCATTTAATCTGGATCAGGAAGATAAACCTTGACCAGGACAGGTGATAACTATTAAATCTTTTCAATCAATTGAGGGTCTGAAGAGGTTTCCTGAGGATCATAGCCTAGTCCTTCAGTGTACCCGTTTTGAACGGCATTGAAACAGTAAAACTCAACCATATGACATCAACAGAATAACCCGTCAGACATGAGGACACTTGATTTTTATTTAGTTTTTACTTTGTTTTGGCTTTCATAACTGTTCACTGCACAAAACACAAAAGTGAACAATTGTACTGCATTAGCTCCGTACAAAAGTAGTTAGTACCTGTTGCCAAGGAGAGAGATCATAGAGAAAATTTGTCAAAGACTAGCGAAAAGGAGATTCCTGACAAAATGGCTTTGCTGAAAAGCATGTCACAGCTAACAGCCTTTTTTTTTTAGTTTGTTATTTCAAAAGGCATCTTCATCCCCCAAACCCTGATACCTTTGAATAATTAAAAAACTGTTTAATATACTGTACATATAAAATGTACCATAAAATAGCCTACTGATATTTCCTACAAGCTCTAGGTGACCTTTGGCACATATATAATATACTGTGTATAATTACCCTATGTGACATGAATGATTAGATACACAGAGCTCATTAATGAGCATCGCATCGTTACCTTCCAAAAACAATGCACTTAGCGCCCTCCTCCTATCTCTATGTCACAGAAGCTATGTCTTTTATTTGTTTGACAAAGGTCGATTTCAGCATCAGAAGGGTTTAAGCCTATTCTGTATTATTCATATATTCAATAAGCTGTGGAAGCAGAGCTCTGCATTACGATTCAATGGGAAATGCATTCACCTCAAGCACAGACTAAATGCTGACAACCCAGACATCATGGGCCCAAGTATAGTCTATATTTTGGCTGATAAAAATGGGGGGGGGGGTCTACATCAGTAATGATAGGATTGGCTTTGGATTGGGTTAAAGTCATTCATGGTATCTTGGGTTGCTGCTGTGTTAGTTCCTCCTAAAGATACAAAGAGGTAGCCAAGGTTAGCAATGGTCATTCAGCAAGGTCTTCTCTAGTGCTATGTGGACTGCGCTATGGAAATAAACTTTGTAGTAATTCCAAATAAAAAAATAATAATAAATGACTAAATTCTGGAACTGAAGCAGTGCAAGATTAACATTTTTACACGAGTACTGCTCCTCGACCAACATCATCTAAAAATAATGGAGATCAGTCCACATTTAAACTTCACAGCTTTTCAACAGCGAAGATTCACCATTATCTATGAACTAGTTTCTCCTTGCGAGCAGTATGTTCTATTAACTTCACTTTTCATGGCTTCTCAAGTCAAATCATACGTGAAGTCACATGTTTGGCTTCAGTAAGGGAGAAAAAAAGGCTTCAATGTTTTCTGAGACGTTATAAAGAAGATAATGGATCAGAGCATTATAATCACAAGGTATTATTCATCTCTATGGTTACTGCTTGAGTCTGTTTTTCCATTCAAGAATGCATAACATCTTATGGGGTGGAGGGCAGGCCACAAACAAGATGATAAAATATTTAACAATGACCTCTGCAAACAGCTCTTTCCCCAAGTAGGGGAAAATCATTGAATGGTTGTTTTTATATTCCCAATGACAGAGGAGAAAGAAAAAATATGAAATTATGGGGACACCATAACTGCTTGGATACCCATATCAGCTACAATACTTCTCAGGCAGCAAAGCAAGAGTGACTCACAGATACTTAGCAACTGCAACATTTACTAGGAAAGAATTTTGCCCAATTAAAAAAATACTGATATAAAATAAAGACATATCCTGTAAATGTCTGTTATGTTACCATGTTTGGTATTATTTACTGTCCAGCCTGGAATATTTCATCAGAATTTCCAAAGACCATTGTGAATGATACATAATGAATTCCTTCCTCTACCACGTCCTCTTCATGACCTCACTCTGAGCCAATAGGAGGCAGCAGCATCCTCTGGCTGGTGATTCTCCTCAGGGATCTGCTGGTATGGTGGATGGGTCATGAGGATTGATTGATTGGTAGGAGGAGTCTATTTCCTGGGAGATGTCTGTGAAACCTAAGGGGAAACAAAATAAAATCAATGTGAGATTCATTTAATTCTGTGTTCTGGAGCTGATTTCAAATGGTCATATGAAGAATCAAAAAAATACTGCAAATCAGTCATGTGATAGCACCCAATCTGATTTTCTGAAATTTTCAGGAATGTTTCTGTTCATAAATACACGAGAACCTGAGGGATAGTTTTGTCAAAACCATTTTGACAAATTTGATTGGTTAGTCAGTTATTTATCTCATAAAATGTATTTGTACAACCACAGTTTTAATTATTCAGCTTAGATAGTTGAAATCAGAGAATGAGGTATGGTGACCCCGAAATGCCTGGCACAGCAATTAGCTGTCAATTAGTGAACAGTTTGGCCCAATTAAAAATTGTTTGCTCTTCACATTGAAACAGAATGATCGGATCAAATCAGTGAGTTACTGGTGACATATTAGCAAGCTACTAATATGTGCAAGCCAGCTTGTTAATTCCCAAAATGCTATTTTTTTTAGCAATTAGCAATAGTGCAATTACACGTAGCTACAGCGTTTAGCTTTTTAAGTGTAACAGTTTTAATCCCCATCTTTCTGCAACACAGTGTAATTGGACTACTTCCTCTTGGGTTTTTATTGGATTTGGTTCACCAGTGTTCCCATAACTCTGAGATCCGTCTCACTGAGGTTCTTCTACATACTGTACATCACAATACTTTTAATCCATATGGAGCATGTATTTAGATGGAGCCTGAGGTATTCCTATAGCACACAAAACATAAACAACACAATTATTTTTTTCTAATCCTATAATGTTCTATCTCACTTTGTCTCAAAAGGAGACAATCAACAACTAGTGTAAAAAATTTGACGAATCAGGAAAAGAAAAAACAAATCACAGCATAACCTGGAGAAAAGACAGGATGGAGGTGAGAAATTCCTCCCCCACCTGAATTCACTACGCAGAGAGAGGGAATACAGAACAAAATGCAGTTTTCTCATTTTCTTAACAGATGCCCTTGTAGAAGGCAAAACTCTTCTAACGTGATTGGATATACACAGAGGCGGTTCTGGTTAAGGACCTCATCCCATGAATCACCTTCTGTTTTCTCATCTTAGGAATATTACCATAGGGATGAGCTTATGGAGTAGCGTCTAAATACGGTAATTTGTTGACATACTCAGTAAACCAAAACCTTACCATTGCTAGGATATGACAGATAAAAGGTTTTCTGTAGGTATGCAGATGAACCTTTCAAGACATCAGTGCCATTAATTATTCAAATATTCAGTCAGAAAATCATGCAAGCTATGGAAGGTAAAGCTTTCAGCTTTTCTCAAAAAGTGACCCTATGCAATAATCATAGCTCACATTTATAACTTCAAATAATGACACATTGTCAATATAGATACTGACTTAGTATATCTCATTAAATAGGACATGGATTCAATTTGGGAACACACAGTTTAAGACTACATTCCAGAGGCAGATTGTGCATTAAAATTAATAGTAGTCATGGTAGCCATAACAACACCTAAGGTAAGGATGAGAGTTTGTGAATTCTGTATTAGCCAGTTTCCTCATGCTATCACTCAAAGGTTTGCACAAACCAATCAAAATCACATCATATTTCCACCTATTTTTTAAATCCCTACAGCTACTTTCTCAAATCCCAAAATTTAGACACCCAACACACAGCAGTAATGGTAATTGTTTACTGCATCTTAATTTCACATTGTATTGGATCCAGCAAGGTTATATTTTATGGAATACATACACATATATGCAATGTGAACTTCAGGAAGGTCCTGTTTGTCAGTTGGGGTCAAACAAGCATGACTTTCTGAAAGGACATGAAGTTTAAACTCAGACCTGTCCCAGTGGGAAAAAAAGACATCAAGGAAATGCTTTTTATACCTGCACATTTTGTTTCATGACAGTGTTTTCATTGTGTTTCTGATATAGTAAAATAAGCTTACCAGTTAGCTAAGTAACTAGCATAATTGCTAGCAGCAAACTGGTGGCTAAATCACATTTACATTTTAATCATGTTTAGCACTCGTTTTTGAGTCATAGCAAATTGTGTCAAGTACAGGTTCTAGTGTATAATCATCTACTGTATTCATGCAAGCTATAAACTCCAGGTTCTACCTAACTGTTACACAATTTCTGTATTTAAAATATGAATGTCTAGAATTAGCTTCCTATGACAGCTGCTGCAATTGAGAGTAAAAAAGGGGTGTACATCTTACTTGGCACACTTAGCAATATTGGAGAGTGGACTGTCATTCCAGTCATTAGTCATTTGATCAGCCATTATTACTCTTTATTGAGCTATTATTCCTGATTTCTGCTGTGCATTGGCACACTGTGAGTGGGTGGGAATTCATAAAATGCTGGTTATGCCTTTGCAATCCATATTGTCTGTTGAGTTGACTTTTTCTGGTTAGATAAAAAGATTTTTTTTCTTAATTCAACACGTTAAATGCTTACATGCACATTTCTATTGTACTAGACAAGGTTTGTAGCGCTAAATAATGATATAACATTTGTAAGTTTCAGACGAAGGTCTGGAGTGGTCAGATAGTGTTTTAGCTATTTCAGGAGCTGACAGAGCTGAAGAAGTAGCAAAATCCAAGTCTGCTTATCACTGGGGTGGATTTTTTTTGTGGATTAAAACATTCCTGCTTGTCATCTGACATTTTTATAGAAAGAAATGTCAGCTAGCTAACCAGGCAGTGCTGTAAATTGGATTATACAGCGCTGAATCACAGAAGAAGAAAAATGACCTCTTAGGAAGAAGTCAGGCATTGCAACAATAATTACAGTCTGTCATTTTACCATTGGACTATTGAATAGTGTTCACTCATGGAGCAAAGAGGCCATGTGACTCCAATGCAAAAATGGCTCATCAATCACTGTGACCCCAGAACAGTAAGGCAAGGGAACAGTGTGCCTTAAATTGGACAGCGTGAGCCCTGCACTGGAAAATAGACCCTGACAAGTTATGCTTTCTCAACCGTTTTTCCTGTTCTCAAGGAAAATAAATCTCACACAGTACATTGCAAATAACAGTATATTATCAATCTACAGCTTTCTGTATGTACAATAAGTGATACAAATTCAAGACAACTGATGCATCTAAGGTAGCTGGTTGTCTAAAAATGTTTATTTTAACCAACAATCAA
The DNA here is from genome assembly GCA_022829145.1 of Albula goreensis. Lineage (NCBI taxonomy): Eukaryota > Metazoa > Chordata > Actinopteri > Albuliformes > Albulidae > Albula > Albula goreensis. Next base: position 12,696,768 of record CM040752.1, read on the forward strand.
ACTTATTTTAACCAAAATCAAACCAAAACAGCAGCAGGATCTACCATATAGGCCCACAGTTTACTGTACACAAGACATTCATATGAAATATGTGTGGACCACTTCTAGGTACCATTGCTGTTGCTACATCCTGTTGTTCTCTGACACTTTCTCATGAGTGTCTCACTTTCAATGAGTGAGTTGTGGAAGCAGAGGTTTGTTCTTTTATTTCTGTTTTTTTATTTCTTTTTGTTTTTTTCTAATGTTTCAGCAGCAGTAAATTTCCTTGTACGTCGCTTTGGATAAAAGTGTCTGCAAAATGAATAAATGTAAATGTAAATTTAATAGAAGCATGAAATGGGCAGAGTCTTTGATTCCAGAAAATGTGCCAATGAAATAACTTTCCCCTTGTGATTTCTGTCCTCCCCCAATTTCCTCATATGAAGAAATACCAACTGAGATTGGCAAAAACAACCTCCATACTACCCTCATTTTAACAAATTTAGAAGCTATACTGTATACACCTGACCATTGCCAAGGGAACAATGTAGTATTGTCAAGTGTTGCTTCACTTGAGGCTGTATAAGTATAGCTCATATGCAGACAAAAAGGGCACTGAAGTTGTATCTGATCAAATGAGTTTCCTAAACAGTAAGCATTGGTTGATATAAAAGACTTAAATGCTCAGCAGACTTTTATCTTAGTTTGGCCTCAAACGTTGCTTTCGTAAATAGGTTTTGTTAATGCCTATGGTAACAATGAATAGAAATTATAGTGCAATTACCACTGAAACAGATTGGGCCATACAGTTGCGGGCTCAACCTTATTTTTAGACAACTATTACTAGGAGCCCACAACTGTTGTAATTATCCCACCTGCAGCAGGGTAGGTTTAAGTTGGCCATGGTTAATCAGGTTACTGCTTCATTAGACTTTACCAACAACATGCCAGGCTCCTGCAGGCTACAGCTGTCACCAGTGAGAGCTACACCACTCCTGCAATCAGGACTCTGTACTGAGTGTCTGAAGGGTGTAAAATATTCACTGGCTCAGCCATGAGTATATCCTTGGAGTGCTTCAGTTACAGCACTCCTATTGTGACAACATGGGTTGCATAGGGTTGCTTGACAATCACAGTTACCAGTTCTAAACTGGGAAAGAAAACTTAACAAATGAAACACAAAAATAGATGGAAATGCAAGACTGTCAGGACTACAAATCTGGCACATCATCTGAAGATCACTAATCTGTGAGACACAATGAAAGCATAAATGAATTCACATCAATGAATATTAAGCTGGAGTAAATCTATTCACTCTTTCATAAATAGTAAGCTCCTGAAGGGCAAATGTGTTCCAGTGAGTGATGCAGAAATTGGATCAATGTTTACAGTTCAGTCTCAACGTTCTCTTTTCTTTTGGCAATGGAACAGATTTAATTTCTGAATGTTTTACGGTACCTTTGGTCCTGTGGTTTTCAGTCCGCAGCTCTCCAATCAAGTAGTGGCTGTACTCCAGGCTCGTCTTCAGTTCCATTGTGTCTGATTTGAGCAGATCAAGGATGTCGAGTTTGTTGAGTTTTTCATCAATTGCCCCCAATATAGTAATATCAATTGTGTCTCTGTCGTTCGAGGGATTACTGTACATCTCCTCTCTCAGAATCTTCTCTTGTTTTCTGCCATTTTCTCTGTCATTTTCCTGTGTGGTACTCTCTCTGCGATCTGTTATGGTGCAGAAATAGTAAGGAATGAAATATTTACGCTGCTCTACGTTTAAGTCTTGGTTGGGGATCCCAGCTCTGTCCAATCCCATGTATGGTATTTTCACACCAATACATGTGTAAGTCCCTTTAAAATGTAAAAATTACAACTGAAGGTTGTTAAACTTTTTTGTAGATCTGAACTGGAGCCAGAAACCGCACAATGCTGCAACCCTTTCTCACTACCGCGTCACCACATCTTCAGTACCTGAATTTCCCTACCAGTTGTATTAAAAATTAACTGTAAAAAATCCAACAAGGTTTGTATTAAAATCAGGTCCATAAATAAGCAAAAATATGCTATGCTTTAAAACAGTCTCACTGTTTCTCTAAATACTGAGAGACAGTGAATGGCAGGAGAACTTTCTATATTGCTGGAGCAAAATTACTTCATGTTCTACCACGTAGCCTCAAAACTTTGTTCAATGTCAAAAAGTAAATAATTATAGGTAAACTAAAACAGCACAGAATTTACAATTATATTTATTTCATGTTTGAGTTTTATCTTTACATTTTGAATACTTTACATTCACTCATATTTCAGGAAAATGTACAGATTAATATTATATGACTTCATACAATAAATAGCCTCTCAACCCTTACTTCAGGCACCCTTTTAAACAAACAACGCAGTTTCACCAAGTCTGTCACACAAAATCTGTAGCATTTGGCTGTCCAAGACAACTGCCAATTTATTTAGAGATAGACAAACAAATGTGATGTTCAAAAATACATGCATTTAAAATGTAAATATGAGGACTGGTAGGCGCAAAAATGCAAAAAGCAGATACTTGTCTTTCATGGTAAAGGAACAAGCCACGACACAAGATTTGTAAGTTATAAACAGAGGACAGGATGATTTTTCTGACAGGGACACTGACCGTACATACCAGATAAGTTTACAAAAAAAGCAGAGGAGCAAGAAGCAAAAACAAGAAAGATGTGTGAACATAAGAAAGACAGCTCTAAAGTTGTTAAGGCAGGTGCCAAGGTATGACAAGGAATCATTGCAACACCCAGCTTAATTAAGAACTAACAAGGGACTGTTTTCATGACTTATTTAGCAACTGCATGACTGCTTCTCTTATTTATTTTTGAGAACAGCACTTCAACAGTTCTGAAACTATGGCTACTGTTGTACATTACTATAAGTTGCAAAATGATAATGAAATACCTTATAAGGTAGTTCAAGGCATACTTAAAAAACAATTACCTGATAAACAATTATATTTTCCCATCATAACACTTTTTTAGGGTATTTTATTTCCCAAACTGTAAAAATAACACATTGTTATTGGGCAAGTTCATGGGAAAGAGAATAGGACAGTGTGGTCAGTCAAGCAGTTGCTAAGGAAATGAGGTCACAGGGAGGAGACAGGGAGTACGGTGGAGGGAAGGGGGGTGTGAGGTTCAGTAGCGGCGAATGGGTGGAGCACTGTCAGCACTATCCGTCGTGCACCGACTGTCCACTGAGGTCTCCAAATCTGACGGCCAAGATGCAGGGCGTGGGGACCGATCCAAAGAAAGAGACACAGAGAGAGGATCAGGGTCAGCAGAGGGAGTAAAGTACATCTCCAAACACAGGAAGCAGGGTCACAAACCCAGAGGAGGAAATGAGGTCACGACCCCAGAGGAGGAAATGGTGACGATTGGAAGCAACACAGGTACAGAGAGTAAGAGATGATCCACGCATCTTTCAACACGTTTTCAAAAAAAAAACACATTCTCAATATTTCATTAAAAAAGGCATCTGCTGTGCAGCTATAATAATAATAATCAAAAAATATATTAAATAAATACAGAAGACTTTAATTAAAACACACATTTAGATTAATGGCTAATTAAAAACTATGTAATGTAGATAAATATACTTTACCATATTGGCAGGGCATTTCTTCATTCAAAGGTGAATATGGGTATGTGAAAAATGAAGCCAAAAATCTGTTCATTTCAAAATTAACTGAAGCATGCCATAATGGCCTTTCAATCAAAAATAGCTAGGTTTGTTTGTGTGTGTGTCTGTGCGTGTGTGTGTGTGTGCGTTTAATAAAGGGTTGCCAGATTTAAATTAAAATCCCTTTGTGGCCTTCAGTGATAGTTGCATTGAAATATGGCAGTTACATGCCACTTTCAGGGGCCTAGGGGACTGATGGGGGGGACTATAATTGTGTGCAGAATCAACAAAGAATACCAACTCAAGTGATAAATTAGAAAGGCCTGTGGACTGGATGGATATTTGACACAGAAGGCACAGCTAAAGGTCGTACTGCTGCAGATTACACCCGCAATAAATTCTCCATCTGAATAAGAAAGGAGTATCATTTAGATCCATCCAGAATGTTACCCGGACAACAGTGTTTGATTATATTGGGTTTTTTTTTTCTTTGTAGTTGTTTGCCGCAAAGTGCATAGCTTAACATTATGTTAGCTTGGCATAATGGTTGGAATTTATTTTTATTTTTAAACCATGACTGACTAAAACAGTGCCTCTACCTCTTGTTTCACATTCTGTACCTGTTCTGTATTCTGTACACTTTCAACTTTTATTTCATGTTAGTATTTGAAGGAAACTCAATAAGATAAGAGTATCCCAAACCCCAGGAGATGAGTCCATCATTCTGAATACCAATGATTGTTCTGTATTATATTCAGCGCCATGAACTCATCTGAAGTTTTACGATGCTCTTGTTTTATTGAATTGGTTTGTAACACTGACCTGAAATAAAATTTAAAAGCACTTCAATTCCTTTAAACAAAAACCAAAAAGACACCCTCCCTCCCCCAAACACCTCTGTTGCACCTATCACCTTTCCTGATTGCACAATACTGTCTGAATTTCTACATGTAAACCTCAGAAGACAGTTAATGAAACATAATGTGTTATGTCTTCATTCACTAGAAAATGGTGCAAGCCCACAAGCACAGCCAGTTGTTTTTATCACTATTTCACCAAGCTGAACAGTACCTGTAGGAAAAACCTTTGCAGCTTTGGATACTTCAGTAAATATCTCTGAATTCAAAATACCTGAGGTAACCCTACAAATATAATGTGGTCGTAATCTGCAGGGATATTACCTTAAAATTAACAAAGCAGCTATTGATAAAATCAACACACTGGCATCTAATCAGACCTACGATTAGCTCTCTTAGACTGATAAAGGCTACTTTGCTAGTCTGGTCAGGAACAAGATGTCTGAGTTTGCCAGCAAAATTTACACACAATAGTTTAGTAATATGTTTTGAATAATCCCTCTAACGTTGGAACACAAATTTTATGTTCCATAAGTGAATGTGTACAGATATCTGCAGTTCTCATATTTTCATGGTTTCACCTGCCTGCATATAAGATAGATAAGTTTTCACATTCAAGTTCAGCAGTATGGGACTGAAATGGTTTTTTGGAAAATATTATGTTTGGGTTGCACACAACATTAAACAACACTTTTGAATCACTTGCCATTTCTGTTCAGCATGTTCGGTGGACTCTACCATGACTAGACATCCAGAGAATGCAGACCTGAGAAATGCAGGCAGTGATCACACCACCCCTTCCACATCCACAATACCCCACCCCCTCCCCCGCTGTGCAGCTCCCCTGCCCAGCAGTCTGCTTACCAAAATTGACATTGTATTCGCCTCCCCTCTCGCGGTACATCTGGTACAGGAAGAAACAGGACACTGGCTTGAGCAGCAGGCTGAGCATGGCCATTCCCACACTGAAGCGGAAGGTGTCCCGGTTCCTCTCAGCTAGCCCCTCCGCTAGGGGATAGTAAACCCCAAAATGCACGATGTCCGTCAGCACCGTCACCGTCATTCCTATCAGGAACTGGGAAGAGGAAAGCAACAGCTCAATGCTGTTCATACCTGTGGCTCAGGGAACAGAACGATGACTTCCAATTAACCTGAAAGGGGGATCACTAACAGCTCTGTAAGCTTACAAAGTAATTACCTTCTAAAGAGAAATATTATGTTTTCATAATTTTCTTCAATATTTTCTCCAGTATGTATGTATATATATGTATTAGCACTTCAGGACTAGTTACTTGACAATTAATTGTATTCTGCATGCAAAAAGTTCTAAGGGTTTATCTCACCATTACTACAGCATCAATAGAGTCTCTGTGTGCGATGGCCCACACCCCCACCGCCAGCACACTGAAGTTTCCCCAGGCATATGAAGAGGGCAGCCAGGCCATGAATCCCCTGCGAGGTACACACACATTGACACATTGAAGTGCACGCACACACACGCACACACACACACACACACACACACACACACACACACACACACACACACACACACACACACACACACACACACACAAAGTGAAACTAATAGCATTTCCATTGCATTCCTAATTATATTTCTTACACACAACTACACATGGGCATGCATATCACATCCATTATTTTAAGTTCAAATTATATTCAGATTCTCAAGTATTAACCATCAGTAAGCAGACAAAGATGAGAATAATGAATAAAAATGACACAACAATCTCATAATAAAAGCCATGGATCTAAACAGTGCCTGATTAACAAATATCCTCTGTCTACGTTTCTTGAAAATGAGTTTTTGTATTTACTGAAGAGCCACCACGTTAAATGCATAATTTGCACGAAGTGAACAGCACAATTTAATGATGAGGATAAAGTACAATATAGTTAATATATGCTTTAAAACATCCAGACAATTGTTAAATAAATAGTGAGGATCATTTAAAAGGTTCGGCTACGTGAAATCTTTGACTCTTTGGATAAGGGCAGTGTGTTGAGGCATCTCTCCTATTCCACTGCTCAAATGGGACTGCCCCTCCGCCCAGAAAGGCAAACTAGTGAAATTCCACAGGTGCGTGTCAAATGAAAATGTAGCCAACCTACTCACCAGGTGGTTAGGAGCCAGTGCACCAGTACTATGGCCTACAGGAACAACGAAACGAGTCGTAAGGTACAGTAACGCTTGTTTTCTTACTTTTGTCGGCATGGCTCGCTACTTGTACATATTTCAAAACTATGTACTGCTGCTACCGTTATTAGCTTACTAAAAACTTTTCAGTTGTCGTGTGAACTTAATTTGCACCGACTACCCATGACGTATTACAGGAAAACATTTACAAATTACATATTCAATGACAATAACATTTAACAACAGTTACTAAATTTAACAATATTACTTGTTATAAAAGCAGCTTGTCCGCCCCCACCCCCAAAAATACTTTTACATGGCTCAGCTAGGTAGCCCTATAGCTCTTACTACACCGAGGACTTGATTGCTTCATGATAAAATACAAGTTACCTTGAGATTTACAGCTGGAATTTCCATATTTTATGGCCAGCGCTGATATCGATATGTTCCGTCTGGATAATCCTCTCTCATGAGCACACATAGAAAACATCAGCTCTCAGCGCAAGTGTCACACTTCTCTCTAGCAGATCAACAAACAAACACAAAGCATGTGACAACTGACCCATCCCATGTAACTTGCTTAAGCATGCAAATGGGAGGAGCCAAAAACAATCAATTTCCATATTACAGCATATACTTATGATACTATGTCACATACATTCCTATCCCCATAGCTGCAAACCATTGACAATAATGTGTTCATCTACCATTATTGGCATAACTTAGTCTTATGTGCCACACATATATATGCAAATGTGCTCACTCTTAAGTTTGTTTGTTTAGTCAAGTATTGGTTGGGACCACAGGTAAAATGACGTGACCATAAATTGGCTCATTTCCTCCATCTGAAGGGATGTAAGCTGGCACACTGAGTCCCCGTTTTGTGTCTTTATTAGAGGACCATTGGATGGACAGTGGTAGAGCATGTGTCTTGTTTGACTCCTCCCAGATCTTTTCCAGTGTGTGGTTTACCCAAAGCCCGTCTCCAGATGGAGCAGGTTTGGATTGATCCACTCTTCTTGAAACCCATTTCTATTTAAACATAAAACTGTAATGGGACAACCAAATGATGATGGACCATAGGCAGCAGGGTGGAGCCACAGCACTTGAATCTAATCTATATAGTACACTACAAAGTAAACATTAAAGATCATTTTTGGTGCCATTTATTCTCAGAGAAAAGTGAATGGAAACAATCAAAAGCCCTGTTACCTCTGATGAGTTAACTGGGTGTGGAAAATTGCACATTGGAGGATCAATACCACTCATTTCTTACCCTATGAGAGTTTTTGAAATTATTATTACTGTTCGTTTATATATAATCTTAAATGACTGGAGAAGGCTAGTCTCTGGTGGTAATACCAGCTGGATTCGATGTTGTACCAGATGGATATAGTGCCACGGTCTCTTTGTCCTTGGTTTAATCTGGTGGCAGTAGGTAAAGGATGAGTAAATTGATCTGATTTTCTGTAAGAAGGTGAGAGGTTGGAGCTGGGGTTGTCAAGCTCTGGGGAAAAGTCATAGCACATCCATTTCCTCCCCCCCTTTGCCCCCTCTAACCCCTGGCCCTTTGTTTGCCTGTGAAGATGCAGCAGATGGTAGGCTTGGTTGAACACCGAGCTCGCCCTAGCTGTAGCCCCCGCTGACCCCTTCTGACTGAGGCTGAAGGGTGTGGGTGTCAGGGAAAGGTGCAGATGTGACAGCCACCCAACCGTTGGACATGAGACTCCATAAATATGACCAGTGCAGAGGCCGGAGGGCTGAGAAGCATCTTTGAGTACCAGAATGAACTGCTTTACTCATGTTTTATCAGAAGTATTATTCCTTGGTGGCATTCTCGATCAATACCTGAAGAAGGAAAAAAAATCTTACTTATGCCCAAAATCTAATTTTCTCTCTTTTTCTTGTCATTTGATTTTCATATTCCTTGATATGGGATTTATTCATATCAATTGTTCTTTTTTAAATTTAACAAAATATCTAATAGATTGCTCGAAAAGAGAGGAGTCAAAAAACCCCAATTTTTTTTACCCCAGTAAAAGAAAGGATTAGATTACACACTGTGCATGAAGTTTATTTCTTGCTGTTCAACTGTGTTGTGGCAGCATGTTTCTTCTGCCTGTGAAAGGTCATTCCTCCTTTCTTCTACCATTTGGAGAGGGCCATCTGACCATCACCTTGGCCTGTGGTTGTGGTCTATTTTGGGCTGTCTTTGTCTGTCTTTAATGAAAGGAAGACCCTGTGTCCGTGTGTCACAAAAGCATCACAAAGGAACGTTTCTCAAAAGCTGCTTTTTTCACCCCTCGGTCCTCTAAGAGAGACATGAGACACATCACGGTCCCCACACAACGTCCTCTCCGCTCTCCTGCCTTTTCAGAAGACAAGGACTTGGTGCGTAATTAACGTCAGGACTGCGTAGGCCTGAATGCGGCTTATTGTATGGGTGGGCAGACAGCAAATCACCTTTAATGGAAAAGTGTGTCTGTAGCAAAGCTTTTTCTCAATAGGCTCTCTCAAGACACAAAGCCATCGATGTTTTGTATATTGTGTCTCGTATCTCATGCCTCGCGGAAATTGTGCGCCGATCAATTATGGCCATTACTGGGATTATTTCTGTCGTACAGTGCTCTGATTTGCATGCATTATTTATAATTCTTTATTTCAGTGTTTCTCAATATGCCACTTTCACATTGATGTGTATTTGTTTACTTTGGCAGTTATTCTCTCTTGGGCCAATTATTTTTTTTCCTGACATCACTGCTTTTCCATACTTTAGCGAAGTTCATTTATCATCAGCATTAATACGAGCACCATATGCATCAACAGCAATCGATGCCTGATCCAAAGACTGACTGTCATTGTACGTGGGCGCGGGGGGGGGCTGAGTCACACTTACTCCCTGAATTAATGAAGGCCTTTGATTCACACAGAGTCAAATGCCATGAAATATGAGCTTAAATGCTTAAATAGCTCTGTGTTTTTGATTAGATTCATTGTTGCATGATCTGCATGATCAGTCCCATAATGTACGCTGGGCGCAATGCAGTACATGTATGATGTTAAAGATTTTCATCTGAAGTAAGCTACGCTACTCAAACTGTTTAAGATAGTTATTTATATGACTACATATATTTTATATCCTGATTTATATGTAGTGTAAAAGTGATTTTTTCACAGGGGCATTTTCCTGGGGTCTGAAAATATGTTTCTATTTTCCTCCCGACTGTCTTAGTTCCCCCATGTTGTATGATACTGATGGGTAAATTTTAGAAAATATTGCACAGGCTATTAAATACATACAGTTTAAGTGTGTTTCAATGTAAGTGGATGAAACCATTCAAAGAGCTATTGTTGTACAGTTTAGATTGGCAAATATTTTCCTTTTCAGATATTTTGTAGTGTAGGTTACTAAATGTATTTTATATGTGCCAGGTACACATCTTTTCAGATATTTTTAAACAGCGTGGGCATGTCCCTCAGTGCTTTTTCATCTGTCATGTTACCACCTCAAGCTCTGACTCTAATATTGTTCAAATAGCTGCTTTCATGACCCGCAGATATAAGGGAAACTCCTAGACTTTGAGTTACACAGTTTTGAGCAGTGTGTACTTGTGTGCGTGTGTGTGTGTGTGTGTGTGTGTGTGTGTGTGTGTGTGTGTGTGTGTGTGTGTGTGTGTGTGTGTGTGGGAGTGGGAGTGATTGTAAGAGACTGTAAACTCCCAATGAAAATGGTTCCCTGTTATATTGACTGTTGGATATGAAAAGAAGAAAAGATGCCATTTCACCTACCCGATCAAATCCCACTTTCAGTAGTAAATTGCTTTGTTTAATTTTCCTTTTACGTGTGAGTAGTGCTATTGATTTTTCTCTCCTGCTTTTTACTCAGTGAAATGGCATATTTACTTCTTTCAGAAGACTACCTCATTCCCCCCCTACACACACACACACACACACAAATTCCCCAAAAATGAGTGTGCTACCACCTGAGAGAGAAGACAGTGTTTTTGTGCCAGCCTCTAACTTGACATAAGAGAATAAGAGAATGCACAGCATGGCAGAGGATATGATATTTCTTATTTTGGGGAGGGAGGGAGGGAGGGAGGGGACACCAAGGCTCCAGGAATACTGTTCCACAGTCCCAGGACAAATGAACTGCCTCTCATCAGCTCCCAGAAGGTGCTACACAGGCAGACTGGAGAAATAGATGTCCAGCCAATCTCCTGTGTTCCCATGGCAGCCTCAACGTAAAGACACATTCATCACAATTACCATGCAGTTTGGGTGGAAAGTGTCTTGGCTGTGTGTGGTGTAACAATCACCGAGCGCTGGCTAAACACAGCGATGACCACGTCCTCATGAGTCCCCCGCCCTCCACCACCTCTGCCCAACCACTGCACATCATGACTGAACTGCATGAATGAAGCAGACAAAAACAGCTGGACTAGGGAGGAAGAGATGGAGGTGGCATTAGATCTCATTTATTTACTTAAATATCCATTAGCCCTTCAGATAGCAAGTGACATTTTTTCATGGCAGCATAAGGCACAATTCATTACTAATGGTTTTTGTTAAAAGGTCATATATATGACGATTGCAGAACATTTGTACACCTTCCTTATTTCACATTGCCTCTCTCTCTATGTCTGCATTGATCCAAGTCCATAATTTTGTCACAAGCAGCCATTTGTTGATATCTATAATTAACAGTAGAACTGCCGCATGTGCCAGTACAAAATAGCAATTTCATACCGCTAGCAGAATACTGAACACACGGGCAAGGTCGGGTGGTCCTCCATTATTCCTTCCTCAGCCGCTAGCAGTGGCTAGCCATCTGTTAATTTACTTGTGCCTGTAGAATCAAATCAGGGTTCCCAGGGAAACAGCGGCTGTAATTCTTACGGTGTCATACCTGTCCTCTGGAAGGGACATGGCTTTGTAAATAGCCATAAGCATAATTTATCTTCTGAGCTCAAGGAAATGTCGTGCTACATCTTAGACCAAATATCAAGAGACCCAGAGTTGTTTTCCATTATGTTACACAAATAGGTTGTGTAATGGGTTAGCACCCATTATTCATTTGCACACTACATAGCAAAAGGAATCTATAACACAGGGGGTGTGTGTTCTATTTGTCCACATTAATACCATCAGAAAAGTCCTGTGCCAGTTAATATGGCTTTAACATTTCAGAGATATACAATAAGCTCTCATACATATTCCAGCTATACACTTCTGTATTAAAATGCACTTTGATGTTACCAGTGATATTATCAATACAGAAGAGCACAATATGTCCTTCAGTCTTAAGGCACCTGTAGCTTGCCCCTGAGCTGCAGCTCAGTTTTTTCCTTAGCTGTGTCTGGTAAATTGCCGTCTGTGTTTTCCAACCTGTCCTGAGCAGATGTTTGATAATTGAATAGCTTGAGATTAAATTCCCGTTTGTCACTTTGCATGGCTGATGAAGAGGAGGAATACCCCTCAGGGACAGGCCTCCGCAGGTTGTGGAGCTACCTTTCAATTAGCGCTTGATTTACACCCGAAACATGAGATCAGAGGACTTCCCGTTACAGTAATGACTTGAGGGCTGCTGAGCATGGCACCCGTTAAAGACCCTTCATACAGAGCACAGAGTCAGACCTGTCTGCCTGTTCACAACTGGTCTATATAGAGGATTCCACTGAGCTATGACACACCCAATCCCACATAATTAGCATAATACCCCTCCCCTCATTTTCTGGTGTCAGCTCTGGTGTGGTATAATGGGATAAGCCACGTCACAACAGACGTGGTCCTCTCAGGCCAGTATTTATGACAGGAACACCTTTATGGCGACCTCTTAATTTTTTGGTTTCCAAAATTGAGGCTTGAGACATAATATCATATTCCAAACCTCCATACCAGTTCTGTAAAAATATAAGCACAAGTTTTTTGCAAAATTACTATACACAGTCCTCTGCTGTTGGCACAATTTTTATAAACATCATCTCTTTTGTTTGCATGGAAAGCACTACAGTTCAAACTACTAAACTTAAATAAGCTATTGGCCACATTTACTCTTTACCTGTTCAAGTTGTTGTGTATAAAAACTTTTTTTAATCTCTTTTTCATCAGTTATTTAATTGATAGTCATCATTCTTCCTGGATCTATTTTTTCTTCCATTGTATCTGGAAAATTTCACATACCCAGTGGCATTTGTTGTGAAAATGCATTTTGCTATTGTATTTGCGTGTTTTTTATTATATTGTAGATCCTCTGCTGAAAATGAAAAAGACATATGCCCACTGATAAGATATTCATAATGGAGTTTTACACTGAGCATAACAGTATCCAAACTGCTCTCAGTAAAGTCTATTTAAATGATAGCAGATGTGTCATATTGAAAAAAAAATCAATTTTGAGAAGAGATAAAACAGTTTTGAATGAAATGTTGCGTTTTGCTAGAGATTGGTGGAGATTAGCCTGCATGGTTTAAGGTTTTGTAGTTTGTGGAAAAAAATGAAGCATAGTGTCATAAAATGAGTTTTTTTGTGGTATTTAAAATGAAATTCTGAGTAAGATAATGTAGTATTGAATTAAATATTTCATTTTGCTGGACATTTATGCAGCTTTTCTAGTGTTGTTAATGATTTTGTAGTTTGTTTTGAGAGTTTTGCTAAAATTAGGTGTAGTTACAGAAAATGTGTGTAAACGATTGATAAGTGGTCCTTTTATTTTTGCAGAGTCATATACTTCACTGTATGCCCATTTATATCTGTTTTATCTCTTACTGTGTATTGCAGAACACTTCACAATCCCACATTTGGTGAAATGTTTGTAGGATTTTGGAAATAATACATTGTTTTTCATACTGTATTTGTGTGTTTGTTTTATATTTTAGTACATATAGTACACATTATAATCTTTCACAACAGCATTTCATATATTTGTGTTTTTGAATTAAACATGTTATTGGGCTAGCTCTGCTGCTTGGTTAATGGTTTTGTGGGTTGTGTTGCATTTTGAGAAACTGGAGTGATGTTTCAAAAAGCGTGTGTATGTAATGACAAAAATAGTGTTATTCATGGATGGGATGTAATGCCTGGGAAGGCAGCATATGTAGCATAGTGACAGGCTATAGTATGCTGAGAATGCATGAAGCTTGGTTTTTATGTCAAAGGAGTTTTGAATAGATCAATAGGATACCTATGGCTGTTTCCCTGGTAAGCATTTGAAGGACAGGGCATGTGAGAGAAGAGGTGAAGCATGTGGGCTTTCAGAGGGGGCCACAGACAGGTCACACATCCTCACTCCCAAAGCTAATGGTGCAGAAAACTCCAGCAAATTGATTCTGTGCAGCGAATCAATGCGTGCCCACTCTCCTAGCGTGGTGCAAAGCCACGGAGCACGTACCCGTATCTGCCAGCGCCGCGTCAGTGTTTGACCACGAGGCTCGGCTCTCCCAAACGGCTCACCCCTCGGTCCCCTGGGAAGGAGATGCAGCTCAGCTCATTTGCCTTTTTAATTCCCTGACTGTGGGTCACACACCGGGACACACGCTGCGAAGGGAGCTGCAGGCAAGCCTGAGACTCGCCAGATTTATGAAAAGATGCGGTCAAGATCTCATTTGCTGCAGGGGAGCGGCGTAATGGCCGGGGATTGTGGGTGGTTGTGGTAATGCATGTCAAGATCGGCCGACACCGATAAGCTTGAAACTGCTGTGGTATGAAAATAACATTCTGTCTATGCCTTGGGTCAGATTCTTAAACCCATATTATTTTAGGAGTGTTACATAATTACTTGGAAGGTGTTCTCAAGGGTGATCGCACAGTCATTCTTTTTTTGTTTGTGACAGGTTCATCCACATTTTACCTTTCAATCCTTTTATGGAGAGGCAGAAGAATAATTTATCCCAAATAATCGCTATGTTGCATCCAACAGCATGAATCGCTGAACCCATCTTAGACCAGGATGCTGAACACAGGTCTCACTGTAGTTTGAAGAGATTTATATAGCCTATGAATTGGGGCATGGTCAGATGGAATCCAGACTGGGAATTTTTCGAGGACAGAAGGGAACCCACTCTTCATAGAAACTGTTACCATGGGACAACAAGACACCCAACTCTGCAGCATTTTTCAAGTCATTCCTCCAAAGCATAAGTTTGTCCTCTACTGACCCTAAATACCACTTTCAGCAGCTGTTTCTTTCCCTAAAGTTCTGTGATCTGGGTACTAACTAGCCTTAGATAGTCTCAGTCGTATTACAGGAGATGAGCTTTTTTATGTATTATTCATTTACACAGCTGTGTTTGTTCTGAAGTGATTAAACTTGCTTGTCTTGGAAACAACAACAGTGCCAAAAACTGGGATTTGAACTGCAGCTTTTAGGAAACAACTCATGATTCTTTAGCTCTATGTCATACAGTCGACTTGATGGAATACCATTCAGTGAGCTCATTTCATAACCAATACCTACAGAATATGGATACACGTATGGAAATCAAATATACAAGACGATAATAAATATATTGCAAATAATTTTTTTACAATACATTTCCAATTCACTTCAGTACATGTCTGTACAATGTCTGGAAGGGTTTTACATTAATGGAATGGCAAAAGAGATGTCTTGAGTCGAGAGAGTTTTTAACTGGCTTTAATGATGAAATCAAAGCTGAAAACAAGGCATTACTCTTTTTTCTGGCAGATGAAAGATTTGCGGGTGGGACTCCGAGAATCGGGGGAGAAATATACATTTACATTACAGGAGTCCTGATGAAGCGTTTATCGAAATGACAACGATCTGGCCTCCATGGGCTGTCACAGCAAAGATGACAACGCACACCAGCAGAGAGCAGAGCTCCATCATGCTAAATCAGCACATTCATATGACTGATCTTACAGCTTCTTTTCCCTCTCACTCCTGTGTTAAATAGTCCAGTTCTGGCATCACATGAATAAAACATACACAATAAAATCGGAATCTTTTATCCCTTTTAGATAAAATTATGTAAATCTTGTATGCAGCATTGTAATTTTAAATATCACCACATTCTTCAAACCTGTAAAAAAAAGAAATAAAAAAGGAAAAACAAAAAAAGGAAGAACAAAAAAAGCAATTACGAAATATATCCTCATTAAGTCATTTGTGTACACATCAGGGTTGTTGCCAAGATATGGAAAAAAACAAACACAAATCTATTTATTCACTGCATATTTGTCTTGACTTGAACTTATTCCCAAATAGTCAGGGGTGGCCTGACAAATAACAGTGAATATGAACGGCAGACAGCAGGTCCAACGGGGTTAGCCAGGCAGAACCCTCCCCACAGCAGAACGGGAGAGGGCATGCCCCGCGCTCTCAGATGGTAATAAAAGCCCCCTGGTCGCTGTTGGCGGACTCGGGCTCCACGCAGCGCCCCTTTCTGCGGGTCACTCGGCGGTTCCGGTGAAATTTGGCATAACAGCGGAACCCTGGGAAAAGTGAAAAAGGGAAAGTGGCTGTAAAGGAGATTTCATGAACTGGTCATCTATTAAAACCTATTCATCTATGTGCCACTTTCTCTGCTTTCAGTGCTCCCTTGAAAAAGACTAGGAATGTAGAGCACCCCACTGACAGTACATGAATAGCTAATTGAATTAAATGGTTTTGGCCCTTTTGTGTGTATGTACCCTTATTTGGTTGAGTTTCCTGGCATCTCAGCTGAGAGATACTAGCTCCACTGCAAACATTGATTTGCTATTACACCTGAGCTTATTGAGAAGAAATTTTGGCTTTAAATGTTGAACAAAAGTTAGATATAAATAAGTATATAAAATCTGATGTGTTGATTTTGGTAGGCTATACTTGCGTATTTCACTTTTGATTAAGGATATATAAAAATATTTTCTCCTCTAGTTACAGCAATAAAAGCAGCTAAGTAAGTAGTCTTGAAACTTTGTTTTTCCATTCATTTTAAATCAGTATTTTTATAAGCACAGCTAATAAGAAAAGATTGCACTCAGACCACCCATTTCTGGTGGGATCTCTGTCACAGTACACAATCTTATTTATATGACAAAAGTCTTATAGAGTCTAACACTGTAGTAGAAGCTTTTGTGATTTTCTCTTGTAAGAGAGGAAATTCCATTCTGCAATGATAGTTTAGCATGAAATATCACAAGTCTCCTTATGAGTCTCAGAATCTCCCATAGAGATGAAAGCGCTGTCTCAATGCACGGTGCAGACTCGCCCTCACCTTCCTCGCACATGCAGTCGTCATAGCACTTGTTATTGAGTCCACGGTTGTGCGGCTTGCACTCGTGTTGTCTCAGGTCACAGCAGGAGCCTGGGAGATTGAGAAGAAGCACAGCACCACTCAGCTTAACACGGCACTTTAACTAGCTTAATCACTCACCCCCTCTCCATCTCAGCTGATGGGGAATGGGAATGTATCTCTTATGTAAAGCTCAGGTAGATTCTACACAGTGGCTTTGGCTGAGGTGTGCTTCTACCTTCACTGACAAGCTCTTTGAGACTTTGTAAAAGTATATATACTATACAACATTACTGACTTTATTGTTATTCATTACCATCATAACTTGCATAATGGTACTATTGTCTCTAACTATGATTAATCAAACACTTAATTGTTTACATTGCAGACATGTATGTCTGAAGCAATTTAATAGGCAATTATAAAAAATGGCACTTGGTGCAAATAACAATAAAATGAGTAATTGTTCACTGTATGTTTAAGCATGAGTAACATGTATCTATATTCATCAATGACGCAACTAAAGAGAGGGGTGTTCTATAATTCCAGCCCAATTAAAATGTGTCTTATCTGCCAGATTTAGCTGTAATTCTGTAATTGTTTAGAATGTGAGAGGTTAAGAGCTGTTCTCTGAGCATTGGAGGTGGACTGACCAGGGAGGCAGTCCAGGTGGTGGTCACACGGCTCCAGGGTCTCAGTGTCTGCTGTCATGTTCCCGCTGCTCAGGTTCTTACTCCGCCGCTTGTCTGAGTCACACACACGCAGAAACACACAAATATGTACGCATACACGCATCACACCACACAGAAAACACAAATGCGCACAGAAGGGGGTGACTGCTGAACATACGAAAGCTTGGCTAGTTATTACATCAGAAAATTTACTAGTTATATTGCATTTATTTGCAGAGCAGGTGCCCTTATGCAGACCAGCAGTGTCCTTCCTGAGATCTGAAGCTGCATACTCTGCTTTACAGCACTGCAGTTCCATGCTCCTTATAATGCATTGCCACCTGTGGAGTGCGTGTTACAATCTACTTAAAGGCACTGAAATGGAAGGGTCACCTTTCTTGCGGGAGGATGGCCAGGTGTCCGCTGGTTTCATGTCCTCATAGTCAGTCCAGTCGAACAGAGTCATGTCCAGGGTGGGCATCACCTCTCCCTGTGTCTTCCCCCGCCCATGATGTGACCTCTGGTACCACAAAATACATCATAAACAACTGCCTTATCGCCAGCGTAACCAATTACCATAACACAGGCCACCAGGCCATCACCTCACTGCTGCCATCTGGTGGTAGTACTGTACCAACTATCATGTAGATGGAAATGCACAGAAACGAACACAAGGAAAATGAATTCTCAAAGAGCTGAAACTACTGCAACCCCAATGACCAGATCCAGTAGTATAGTATTTCCCACAACAAATCAGCAAACAGCAGCCAACCCTTTGCACATCATTTTTATCCCATAATTTGCCCATAAAAAGCCTTCACAGTGTCCAGAGCATGGATTGCACTATATAATACACATCCAATTGTCCTAGACAAGGAGAGAGTTTTCTGGATGGTAATGGATCGTTATAGGCAGGGGAGTGCGACCCATGATGTCCATTATATAGACTATGCACCAGACCTTGGCAGGGGAAGGGCTCGGCCAGCGAGCGGGCCTCGCTGCCACGGTAACGGCCCTGGAACGATGCAGGCACGGCAGAGTGCTCTTGTTAATCCACCAGCTGGGCCATTTATTCCCAGCGTCTGCAGCCAGGCATCTGTTCCCATGTCTGAGTTAAAGGTGTCACTGCTCCCAGGCCAGCAAAACGCCACTAATTCCTGAATCAGACCCGCAAATGTGACTGTCTCACTTGGGGAAAGGCCCAGCCTGATAATTAAATACTCTCCCAATTAACACCGTTGTAAACACACGGGGGGCAAGGTGTTTGCGGAATGTGTGCCAGGACATTACATCAACGGATTGAAATGTGGCAGTTTAAAGAGTGTTCAACAGCCACGCCTCAGTACTTCCAACTTGAGTCTTTGCCAATCCCATCCATTGATCTGAAGGCCATATTTCCACAAGGGGCATAAGGATATGAATTTCAAATTGTGCCAAAGGCTCCAAGATTGTGTACAAAGTAAGCCATAACATCTGCTACTCTCTTGAGATCATTCAAGCACAATAACTATGTCAACACATTATAAATCCAGCCATTAGAATCTGCCTTCCCTGGGCCAAACACAAAGGGAAATGTAGCAAAATCTGGTGAACACAGATCACAATTAGAACTCTAACATGCTCAAAACCTAAACCGTATCCAAATCGCCTGGAGTGACCCTCTGAATGTGTCTAAGGATAACAGCAACCGAATGCATTTAATGGCTTTTGTCTACTTTAATGGTCAACACAATTACAACTGTTTTATAATGTGATCATACTTAATGTAGGGTTATGGACCATTTCTGCTTTTCTCTGTTGTGAAATTTGTGTGAATAGAAATTAAACCTGTAATGTGACGACTGTTTAATTATGTTTTTTCCTCTTTGTCCTGGCTTTAAATATGCACATTTATTTTTATGGTCTGATCCAAATAGAGTGTCCAAAATTGCTTTTTTACATTACCTGAATCTGGATACGCACTGCACGTCACATTGCCAGAGGCTCTCCTTAGGGTATGACAGCATATTGAGGTGTCTGAGCAATTTTAAAATGTGGGAAATGGAGTGAAAAGCTGCACCATCTCTGCTCCTCACATGCATGGCTCAAAGGAATATCAGTGAGGTTGAGCCTATTGACACTCTGTGATACATGTGGCAGGGATTTGATTGAACACCCCATGTGTTTGTTGCAGGTGTAGCAGAGAGGTGTTTTGTTTATCTGTGTTTAAAGGGCAAAGGTTTAAGAAAGTTCTGTTTTCGCTGAGTTGCAAACCTGGATCACATAATAATGAAGCAAAATAGGAAAAGAGGATGGCATACTCCTCCCTAGAGAAGCACACACACACACACACACAGCCTCTCACCTTCACATAAACCTCTCAATACACACACTCATAAAGACACATGCTTATACACAAAGGCACAGAAGTACTCTCATACTCACACACAGAATACATGGCTGCCATAAAAACACAATGCTCGCTCAGACATGACAAACACAGACATGACTATACATGAGGTACAGACAGGCACATACATTCATACAGATGAAGATTCAGACACACGCATATTCATAAATGCAGGCGCATGCCTTCTTCCTCCGACTCACATCCGCAGACAGGCCGTCTTTCATACAATGCCTTGACAAAGTGAAGGAAGGCACATTTTACACAGCGGGGGGTGAGAGAAGAGAGAAAGCAGTTGAAGTGCTAGTCCACAGAGAGGAAGAGAGAGAAAGGAGAGAAAAGAGAGACAGGAAGGCAGGAGGCAGCCATGCAGTAGGACTAGATGAAGGCCTGTCTGCTTCCAGAGATAAAACATGCTCTATACACAAAAGTGAAGTGCATTTTAGACTTTACACGGATTTGTTTAGATCAGTAACCGCAGGAATTCTCATGAATAAAACACTTAAGTACAAACTAAAGTCCATGAATTCTGTTTACAGTGGGGATGGTGTGCGGAGCCATTAAACAGCTTGGAGATTATTCACCTCTCTAATTCTGGAGAGACGTAGAGAAGAGCCGTTTGTTCACTCCATATATGGTTATTCACACAGATAGTGCAGCACTGTGGGGTTTTCTCACATGATAAGAGCACAGAAACGGCTGAGAGGCGGACAAGTACCTGGGGCTTGGTGGAAACTGAAGGAAGTGCCTGGACATCCCCGCTTGTCACCATGGTTACTGTGGATACAGTGGAGCTGATGATGGCAGCCGTGGCGGTGGGCGTGGCAGTGGGCGGAGTCACACCCTCTGAGGTGGGCTTGCTTGGGGGTTGGTCCTCGATGGTATCTGCCTCTTTCAGGACAAAGTCCAGCTCTGGCTCCAGGAGATGCCCTGCAGGTAAGACAGGAGAGAGAGTGGCAGCCAGTAGTGAAAAGCTTTCTTAACACCTACATATCGTGAGCGGTCTCTGATCCACTGTTTGGTTTGTGACACAGAGAAGCGGAGGCCTAACCTTTGACATGCCGGGCTTTGTCCCTGCGGCCGCCGTGTTTCCGGTGCTCTGATTGGTGCCCGTGTCGCCTGCCCTTCAGGGACCCCTCACTCCCTGGGGCGTGGTTGTCATGCTCGTGGAATGGGACCCCGAACCCCATGAAGCCGGTGTCCCTCCCAGCTGCCCCACCCCTCCTCTCCCCAGGCCCCATCTCCAGCCTCACTGGGCTCAGGCCCTCCAGCCCTATCCCATCATCCTCGGGTCTCCCGACCGGCTGGAGGGGTCTTCGGGACAGCAGACCAGCGCTGGCTTTATCCTTGCGCCCACCATGCCTCCTGTGGTGCCCGCTGCGCTGTGCCCATGGCTCCACACCCTGCAGGGCATTGGTCCCGCCCAGCGAGGAGTGGGCCACACCTTTCTTGGTGTTCCGAGACCCGGACTCGGTACTGTGGGAGTTGGAGGCCAGTGTGACGAGGAGGAGCACTGGGCACAGGCACCAGGAGAAAGCTGACATCTTTAAGTGTAGCACCACCTGCTGGAGAGGAGGGTGCAGATCTCAGTTTAAATGCCAGTCAACTTATGCTGTTATGGTTACAGAGAGGAGAAACGATTACGTGAAAAATCAGACACTCAATAAATCAAATAAATTTAACTTTTAATGACATAATTTACAAAACAACTTGGCACACAGCAGTCCAAAGTGTATATTTTCCAAGGGAAGCAGATAGAGGCATGCAGAATTGTCTCTCTTCTTGGCTTTACAAAACTCTAAAATGCATCATTATATCACCTAAATCACCCTTCAATCAAATAGTAGCATTGGTTAGTTAAGGCTCTCCAGCTAAATTTAATTTGCAACTCTGCTTCCCTTCGAGGTGGACTGTGCTGTGATCCTTGCATGAGTGCTGTTTGAATTTTGGGCTTTAGCATGTTATTTGTCCTTAATAATGCTAAATATCAGCTAGATACTACTTTTTCAAAAGAAAAAAAAAATCCTTGCATTGCCTTTCAGATTTGCTTTTAGTTTGAATTGAAAATGTTTGTCCTCACTGTGGTTGCATCTCAGTCCTTCTTATTGTTGTCTGGTTGGATCTCAGACCATGCAATGTACTTTTGAATATAAACTGAAAATGGTGCTTCAAAAATAATAACTGAAAAAGTGCAGTGCAGTGTCACATTGTAATAAAATTAATCAAATCAGCAGTAAATTCTGCAGTTCTGTAGAGATTCATACATTGTTATTTTTATTGATGCTTGGTTGGCCTTCAATGCATTTAGCTTATGTAGTCAATGATAGCCATTAAGACTCATCAAATATTACCACTGTCCAATTTGTTACATTTTAACCTAACCAGAGCAATGGCTATACACAGCACAATAAGGAGCTCCTACAAGGTACTGCAGACAGAAAGAGATGAACTAAGATCACCCTCACACACACATGCACATTTCCCCTTGTATCTCTAGACTTGAGAAATGGCTACAATCCCATAAAATATATCACTACTTCATAGGTGTACACGCTAGCAACTGCACTGGTGTCAGAAAAGCAATGCATTCCCAGCATTCTCTTGGCTTCTGTTCTGCATTAGCGTCCTTATGGTAGTCAGTTTAGCATGCCTGTGATATATGGTTTGTAATTTGTAAGTTTTATTTGTAGCCATATGGCCTTGTTCCTCATTCAGAAGAGTTTCCAAGTCTCAGCGGGCCTACTGTGACTCGAAATGAGGAAACAAACTAGCCTATGGAGTGATGAATTTCTGGTTATGTTGAGGACATGCACAGGGGTCATATATATATATATATATATTACAAGAAATAACATACATATACAGGACATACAGAGACATATAACAGGATATATACATATAGCAGGGCATGTACTGTTTGAAGGTTCACACTTGCAAATGGAATGGATGGTTTGCTGACATTATTCATATCAAATGAAGGTGCCACTAGACGAAATATCTAACCATGAATCATTCTGCATTATGAGGCCTACCAAATATACAGTATATATGCAACAATAAAGGCTCTATGAAAAATTAAAAAGTTATACACATCTTGATGGGGCATGGTAATGTCTATGTATTTGAAGCTTGTTGGAGATTTACATTTGTGTCAAGAATGTACACATTATTTTTCACCAAATTTCATATGCCAAATCAGATTTTATTAAAGAACAGAAAACAATAAACAGTCCAGCTTAAAAATATATTAGCAGCTGCCATGAAGGGAAGCATCAGTTTGGCAGATATGTTGTGGAATTCAAAGTGGCTCCACTTCTGTCAAGGTGCCCAATGTGTGCCATGAAAACACATCCCATGCCATCACATCATGGCATGATGGATGCTGGGACTCGTGGATTTCTCCACACCGTAATCCTGCCATCAGTGTGAAACAGCGGGAACAAGGATTCATCAGATCAGGCAATGTTCTTCCAATCCTCTGGTGTCCAATGTTTTTTGTCCATAACCCATTGAAACTGCAATGGAAAGACTTTCTTGTTCTTTCCTTATATAAGATCATCATCCACTGCACACTATTTGTGTCAAGGTGCGACTAGTTGTACAGGCTTTTATTGGTCTTTCTGCACCAATGTCATACTGGACTGTCAGTTGTCTAACTGTAGGCCGTCTGCTTCTCTGCACAGTTTGTGTCCACCTCCTTTTACTTTCATCAATGAGCTGTTTTCAACCACCAGCCTGCCACTGGCTGGATGTCGTGTGAGTGGTGGACCATTCTGGATACCTGTGGTACACTGCTTATCTTGAACAACCCAGCTGTGCTGCAGCTCTGAACGCTCTCAAACCAGCACACCTGGCACCTGCTACGTGTTCAAAGGCCCTTTCCTCAGAGTCACCGTCCATGTCATACTTAGCACAAGCCTTCTTTAACCCTCAACTTCACTGCCTGGCATGGATGAAATCAATTAGGGATCATAGCTTTCACCTGGTCAGTCTATTTCAAGTTGAGACTTGGTGTCCTTAGTGTTTTGTGCACTCAATGAAAATGTCATTTGTGAACTAATTCAGTTATGTAAGAAACTGCCTGTTATTTTAAATAATTTCCCCTGTGGAGAGTAGGAAGTTTGTTGCTTTGCCCGTGTTTAAGGCAGCCTGTCCCTCATACATCTCAGTACCCTCTTTATCGAACGGTTTAGTAAACCACTGCACTAACAATCCAGCTGAAATAGATATTACATTGACTATCATCAAATTGTTAATATAAAAACACACACAAAAGCTAGGTAAACAGGATATGGTAAACTAATGAGCTTATGGCATCCTTCACATAGTTTCTATGTGTGGCTAAGTATTGTACTCTGGGTGTGTTTTCAGCGTAGTCAACTAGAAAGTGATAGTCACATTTAAAGCTATCAGTGGACTAGCTGATTTAGACATATGCTTTTAGTAACTTTACTTGCTTAAGATTAACTTGTTTGTGTCTGATAAATTAAGTTACATTTACTAAAGGAACCACAGTAATATACCCAGGAGTAACCAACTATTCTAGTTATGCCTTACTAATTTCTAATGCTAATATAAAAAGCTGAACATCACATCAAAAAAAAATAAACACAAAATATAATGATAATTGGACAAAGGAGCATGCCCTTGTTAAAGAATAATGTTTTGGGAAATGAGCAAACTGGATAGCAAAAGCTATGTAATTCAAAGATTAATTGTATTTGGCAACTGACTGGTTTGAGATTTGGGTTCAGTATAGACAAAATTGAACAT
Source organism: Albula goreensis (assembly GCA_022829145.1). Lineage (NCBI taxonomy): Eukaryota > Metazoa > Chordata > Actinopteri > Albuliformes > Albulidae > Albula > Albula goreensis. Next base: position 12,721,478 of record CM040752.1, read on the forward strand.
TAAAGTAAACAAAGCTACTTAGCTCACTATAAGGATATATTGCAAATGTGTAGCTTCTTGATATCTTTATTACCACCAATGCAAAAAGGCATTAAACCAAACTCTATATTTATACCTATGATCTATATTATACTTTACATTTATAAGAAAAGTTCAAAATAAACCTCTCCTGCCATAATTCACGCATGCGAGGGACTCTGGAGATAAGTTCGGGTGGGGTGTAACTGCAATAACCATAAAGGAGCAACTCAGATAGCCTGGAGTAACGGCTCCCCCGGCCCTTAGATGCTCATTAGAGGGCATTACCTGCTTTTAGAGCTTCTGCACTTTCAGCCAGAGAGCACTCAGACAGGCAAAAGGCTGTTCCTTTCGCACCCCCATCATTTCATCATCATTACCTTTTAATTGAGTTTAAAAAAACCTACGGTTCCTCCCTAGCTTCCCAGCCTTACTGTAAATCACCAGGAAATGGGAGGACCCAGACAGCAATCTCAGCCTGGACTCTGCCTACCGCTGCTGCCCCTAAAAGGAGGTGAGCTTAGTCCAAGTGAGAAGCAACTTTTCTCCCAGAATGCAACATCTAATCAAGCGCAGTCACAGCTCACAAGCTGCCAGAATCCATGGGCAGCTCTGTTGGGTCACTCAGTGTTAGTGCACTCATTAAACTACCATAAATATTTGATATAACAACATCATCATTGCTGTAAAATTTGGGATTATGATTGATGACCAGAATGAAAAAATGAATGAAAAATTCTGTCTTACATGGAAAGCACTTAGGCGGGAGAATTCAGGCTCGGGGCACACCCTCTTTTGTTTCATTCTACAGATTGGATACTACAGGGGATACTCGTGTTTGTCACAAAGTCATTACATACACAGTGCGGAACACAAGAATGATGCTGTCCTTCTCCTGTCAATACATCAACCAGCCTAGGCTTTGTGTGTGTGTGTGTGTATGTACATGTGTTTGGATTATATGCTTTAAAAGGACATGCCACCTAGACACACACCAGTGTTATTGGGTCATTTGGTAGAAGAAGTACACTTTTCTCGTTCCCATAAGGCAGAGATTGAAAAAGATGTTGTATAACCTCTGCAAACTCATCCCTACATTTTTTAAAAATATGTACCATAGACTTTATTGATCCGATCGTGGGTGTGTGTGTGTGTGTGTGTGTGTGTGTGTGTGTATGCTACTGGGTGATGTTGAGCAGAGGGAGGGAGGGACATGTGGGTCAATAAATTAATAACCTGACCACTTCCAGACCTCCGATACACAGCCTGGGGAGTGGTAAACACTAGGCCATGATTACTGCATTTATAGGGGGTTATTAAAGTGTCTGTTTGCACCAGAGGATGAGGAAAGGGCCATAAAGCATGACTAACTAAAAGGAAATTGGCCCAGCTCTCTCAAACTGCATTGCCATTTCTTTTCGGTTGGTCTCAATTATTAATACTAGCAAGAAAGGGATTGATTTTAGGTGAGGACTCTGAGGAGCACAGTGCAGAGAGTTTGCCGCCATGGTGCCTGCCCAAATGGCTCAACCTCCATACTGAACATCCCCAAAAGAGGTTTGGAATCAACTGATTGGAAAAAGCCTAAACTACATTTACATTCACAGAGAGGTCTGTTTGCAGGACACTGTAATCTTGAATAAACATTCTGTCCTTGTTTGTCAGGAGAAAATGTAATAATGTAAATGACAGAACACTTTTACTCTTGTCCCTGATGAAGAAAGAAAGTCTGTTGATGAGTATATGTAGCGTATTCACAGTAACCTGCCAACAGAGAAAATATTAAATGTCTCTGAATTAGTTGATAAAACAGTTTCGCTCCCTTAAAATGTTGAGACGTGTAAGATAAATATTCTGGAGTGACGCCCTTTGTGTGATGTTTTATTGGAGCTGAGGTGCCCCGAAAGCGGCCGGCGCTCACGCTGGCGCACTCGTTAGGTCCTGTTCCCTCGCACGTGACGGCCTCTCTTTCATGCGCGTGCCGCGGGAGGTCCTTTGAAGAGCTGGGGGATGACAGCGATAATGAAGCAGGCTGTGTAGTCGGAGTATCCGCCTCTGATAAGCCGCTCCCCCGCTGCGCTCTGTGTGATACTCTGCCGCGCACGCCACGGATCACCGCAGCAGGGGGGCCGGGGACCGGAAAGCCTGCATCTGGCACAGGTGCTGCTCGTAGCGAGCCGCCTCTATAAGGAAGGGAAGGCAGAGAAGGATGGGGGGGAGGGGTGTGGCCAGGAGAAAACCAGCAGGGAAGCGAATGCTTCACAAGTCACCTGTGCGTTGGGACTCAGCATGTGGCCGCGGACCTCTTTGAACGTTTTGAACACAGAAGAGGAAGGGCCGCGCTAGTCTGACAGTTATACAGCTGTCTCTGGGGCAGTCATCCAAGGACTAAATGAGCCGGCTCTTGTCTTAATTAACGCCGGAGCAATATGCAGATGACATACAAGATGATGAAAACTTTGTGATGGGTCAGCACACTACTTGAACATGTAAAGTAACCAATAGCTTTTGTGTACTGACTCAATCAATCAGTAGAGACGATGATCTGACACGGATCTTCGACTTCTGCAGGGGAGGCATGACCTTGTCACAACACAAGGACACGAAACAGTGTATGGAGTAGCCCTTACACTACATGAGTGTGGCCATACAGCCTAGCGGTCTCCAGTGGCACATAGTAGAAATGAAGAACATGCAAGGCAGTCATAATGCAACAAATAAAAAAAGAGAATCTGGACTGATCAGAGATCCCAGGGCAGTGCTTCTGTTTTATTAGACTCGTTGCAGTGGGAGGGCACCCCTCTGGGGTCGGGGGCATCAAAAATAATGGAATTTTGTGCAAGAATGAGCAGGGGGAAGTGAGACTCTGGGAAGGGAGGCGAGGAGCTCCGCTGATAGGGAGCCAGGGGCCATTGTCTTGCGCAGCCTGTGAGCAGCAGCAGAGCGATGATCAGCCCGCAGAGGGTTTGGGGAGCTCGGGGGAGGGCTGGGTGTGAATGGGGGCTGTGGGGTGGTGTTGGTGGCTGTGTACAGGCAGGGTGTATGCACAGGGCTGGGGGGTGGAGAGGGTATTGTTGCGCGATAATGATTTTGCCGCTCCACCTGCTGGGTGCAGAGCGGAGCTCCCAGAAACCATCTGGTCCCTCTGTCTCTAATGGCGACTGAAGCCTCAGCTATAAGCGGAATACACACACCCCAGCCATGACACGGGGCCGAGGGAACGGAACAAAAAAACCCTCAAAAAGGAAAAAGGAAAGGGCTATAACTTTGCCAATACCTCCCCTATGAAAGAAGTTTTCACGGTCTTCACCACCTCCCTGCAGGTGTTGGCCAAACATACTAGACAAAACCTAAAAACATTCCACAAGTACTTGATCCAGGCTGGCAGTATTTTGGCAAACTATATAAAATACCAAACTCTTCTTGAGTCAAATAAGTCAAATGGAAGTACGTACTTATTCTGTCTACATCAAAGCCAGACAATCTTATATAAGATAGCAGCGTTTTTTTGTATCTTATTAAAGGTTAATTCTTTGCCACTTGTTGGCACTAAAGATATTATTCTATTCCATTCTACTGTATAAAATAATTAAACATTTATTTCCTGATCTACATACATTTATGCTATTCTCTTCAAAACTGGATTGACAAAAACATAAGAAATAGGGGTTTGTCATCTAAGCCAGAGAACAACAGTCACAAAACACCATTTTATGTTAGCCACTTAAGTGGTACAGGTGGATGTGGAGGTACCAGAAAAATATTCAACAGTACTGAGTTTGTTGAATCAGTAATGTATGAGAAGTAGGTAGAAACAGATACATTTAAATGCAAAACACCACACTAAGGCTGCGATGGACAACATACAAATAGCTTTAGCCATTTAGTGGAAAGCATGACTGTAAACATGCCACCAAAACACAAGCACAACACGATTCACCTGCTACAAAACAAGACATGACAAACGGAGTCGGAGGGCAGGATGTTTCTTTGTCTCTGCAGCCATTTTCTGCACCTTTTTGTGTACAGTGATGATGTTGAGCGATGATGAGGTACAGGCCCGCACAGGAAACAGAAGGCCCGATTCACAGGGTTCAGGTGGACTTAAGTCCTTGTGATAAAGATGCCATGGGGCTCCATTGAGCTCAGCAGAGGGAGATTTCACACTCTGTGGATCACACACGCAGTGGGGGGGCAGGCGTGACTAATTCACAGAGCCTGCTTTGCTCTTTCTTTAATGCGGACAGGGGGCAAGACAGAACTTCAAAAACACCCCCGATGCAAAGATCAGATGGGGAATCCAGCTTGACTACGGCAGGGTTCCACTGATACATACAAGATAACTGCCTGAGATGAAAGTCGTAGTGGAGTCATATCTTGGAACGTGAGAGGATAAAGAACTCTCAAGTTGGGAAAGAAGACACAGATTACGATATAATATTCAGACCAGCCTTTGATGATATGGATTAGGAAACATTCATATTTTCCACCAGAAAATAAAATGTGGAGGACAAGGGATTAACATGTTAGCTGCCATATAAAAGTATTACTGTGTCAAGATGCAAATACAATGATGCTTACAGGAATTTTCAATGTTTGTGTCACAGCAACGTCAATTCAATTGTCCATTCTGCTCCGTAAGACATAAGATCAAGGGGTCTCTGCATGAGCCCCTCACCAACATACAGGCTCATCCTTTCAATTGATGATTAAGGGCCTAATTTAGACCTACGCTTGGATGTATTCTCCATGTATGTATCTCGCTTCTGCAATGATGAATTACACGGAAAATGCAATTAAGCGCAGGTCTGCCCTCAGTCTACAAATTCTGGATTTTCTAAATTTAATCAAAGAATAAACACAACATCATGGGCTGGGTTGAGGCTGAGATGAGACATTCACAGCATGCTTCAAAAAGATACAAAAATAAATCTTGTCAATTTTAGAACAGACTTCCCACAATTTCTGCAAAATCCATTCAGACAAATACGCTGGAAATGGTTTGTCATGCAGGGCTCATAATGTGTCTAATCTCCCTGCGTTAAAATAAAATTAATAGCAGAGGGAATAAGGATCAAAGCACATGCATGCATCAAATGACTTTCCATTTTGCTGTCAGGAACCTCCTGGAACCACACTGTTCTTTTGTGACTAGATGCAGCCTTCATTTTTAATCTAGTTTACAGATTGCAAACCAAATGGGTTTAAATGTCTCCAGCACTGGGAGAGAGCTGGGTAAATTGCCTTATTTAAGTCATTAGATGGAAAAGAAAGTACAAAGTACTCAAGGAGGGCTGGGGTTACAGTGACACACACTCCAGGGTCAAATATTGAAGCTCCACTCAGAGAAACACAGTCAATTTCAGAGATTTCCTACCCGCGCAGCACCGCAACTCAGAAAACAGAATTAGCTGTGGATTACCTCAGGAATATGTATGTAACAAACAAAGCAATGTGAACCAACTGTGCAAACAATAAATACATCGGCCTGCCAGGCATAATTGATTTGAGAGAGTGGATGGGTCCTGATTGAAAATGCTGAGGGACGGACCCATCTGGTGTTGGGGGGGGGGTTGGGTTTGTCCATAAATTCTGGTGTTCGTGCTAATGGCTGCTGTTATTGCCCACTACTAGGAGGCAAACAGCAGTGCCGTCTGTCCCAGGCTCCTTCAGATGTGTGACTTTCCTCATAGTTTACAACTTGCCCTAATTCAACTGAAACTGCTGCAGTTTCACCCCCCAGCAACCCCCTCAGAGCCATGCTATCTCTATTTACACTCCCACAGACTTATGAAAGGATGATGGTTGTTTTAATAACCATCTGTGGGAATTCTGGATGGTAAAATCCTGAGTTAGCAGGTTACAGTAATTCACTTTTACTGGTTAAGTGCAACTGCATAGCCCTGTCTCTGGTACTAATTCAGCACTTAGTACCAGTTTTACAATCCAGGGCTGATTTCAACTATATAAACAAGAACATGGTTTGGATCAAAGATCACAAAGACTGGGTGGAATTGTTGAAGAATATATCTTTCATTTTTCCGGTAAAAGGAGAAGACACATAACAAAGTGAAATAAACATTGCAAAGTAAATGGCTACCTGTGTCAGTGATTTCTCTTTTTTATGCATGCTCTCCCATTGATATTAACTTTCACGTATCTCTGACATTCGAATAACCGAAAGCTACGTAAAATATTTTCCTCTGGATGAAAATGTTCACCTCTGACAATCTGTGAAGTTGAGTTTGCAAATAAAGTATTTGTTGCGTAATACTCAACTGTAAGGTTTTGGGCTCATGAAAAATATATCTTCAATATTGAATGAACCCCCACATGTTTGCCATGGTATTCATGTATAAAAGTTTGTCAACAGACAACTGATGTGAACAGGCCAATGGGCTGCATGAAACAGTGGAATATTTGTTTCTAATCCCCAAGTGTTAGAGCACATGGGAACCCAGTGTCACGTGAAAACCCATCTATGACTGTGGCCTTTGCTTTGTTCATGTACTGGCCTGGCATATCAGAAGCAGAATGGAGTAAGTTAAGTAGCCACGGGCAGCATGTTGGAACAAGATATAGCACTGGGGGTACTTACACACACACAACAGAAGATAAATGACAACCGCGCAGGCTACATCTGCAAAACTGGGTGTAGTCCTGCCCTGCTGCCTCTTATTGTGGATGTGACTGGCTTAAGGCTTTCATGAGTGTTTTTTAGGCAATTGATTGGCCTTCTGCAACCTTATTCTGGCTAACCGTGCCCCTGTGTTGACCTCTGACAGACATACTAAAACAATAGACTGTGTTCATGTATCCTGGGTTTTAAATGTAATTAATATGCTGGTACAACGCTCGTTTTTACTGGTAATTAAAGTGCTGATGGTTATTTTTTTGATAATAGTATTTACCTTCGCGCTTCTTTTCGAGGTACAAAGAAGGAAAAATCTTCTACTTTGCATCACCACGCCTGAGGACTTCCGTCCTGTAGCTCCGGCTCGTAGAAATTTCTCTAGGGATTGTACTTCATGTGCCCCGTTAGCTGTTTGTTTTATATTCAATTAACACACCATTGGTAATGACTAAGATACAGGCATTAATGACTGCTTTATATTCGCTTTTAATTGCATGATCTCGTGCTGCGCATCCCTACAAAACCGCTCCTTTCTAGCGCGCGTTATCACAATTATAATGGCAAAAGGCAGTTTTTAATTTTACATAATTTAAACATCAACATAATTAATACATTTTAGAAAGATAGGCACATTTGCCTTGATCTTCTTGTTGTTTAATTCATGTATATTTAATAATCCTTATTAGATTTTTCCAAGCATGGAGCTCACGGCTGCTGAAGGGACATATACATTTTTTTAAATTTTCTTAAACAACTTCAGAAAGCTAGATTTGATGTTCGAATGGTGCTGGAATCCTTGGTGTAAATTCATTGTTTCTATTCAGCTCGTATTGATTAATTCATACAATAAAGATATAAAGTAATTGGCTGTAATGGACATCATTTTTACTGCATGATCAAATTTCAGTGAACCAAAATAACTCAATTATTGCTCTTAGGCGAATCATTGATATTGATAGATATTAATAGTTTAATTCAATTGTCTAACCATTATTATTAAATGCTTGTAAGATACGTTTTTCTTACATGGGGAAAAGACATGAAAAGCATAGCAGTCCATCAGAGCTGAAACAAATCACAGCAGTTCCTATTTGCGGCTGTTGTAATTGATTCTGTGATTTTGTGGGGGGTTATAACTGAAGATAACTGCCAGTTTGTCTGATTTTATGTTCGTGGTTAACAGAAATGTAAAGAGAAAAATATTTTTTTTTTCTGTTCGGGACTGAATTGTTATGAGGGTTAAACCTCTGAGTTTTGCATATTGTCTAGGTAAACGGGTCTAGATTGTCTTACTATGCGCTACCGCCGCACTCCTGTATGACAGATAATAGTATATCCTGATGTGTTATAGATGTTCTGCAGTGCCACTTCTAACGTATATCGTCCGTATGAGGCAGCACTACGCACGGACCTATACACGACTCATTAAAAATAAACACGAGTTAATTCACCTGCCTCGCACCACTACACTCCATTCGTACACAAACTGATGGAGAAAAAGTTTCGTGAAATCGTCGTTTACGGTCAAGTATATGGATATAATTTCTGAGCGAGGTAAACGTGTGCTCATAAGTCAGTTCTCATGGTCAGGCATATAGCCTACTCTCTTACGCAGTAATCAATATGTAATTTTATAGGAAACACTGACCTTGCAACCCGGTTTCAGTCATTGAACATATCTGTGCGTCTCTTGAATTAACCGTTTCATCAAAGATGCTGAAGTACTTGATCTTCCATTAAAATAAAACACTGACTGCACAATTGTGTGCAATGTCAGATGTGATGAACGTGTCCACAAGCTGCCCACGTTTGTGTTCCATAGGAATGTCTATTGTGTCAAAGCCTGAACAGGAAAGATCTCCATATAACATTTATTATGGGGACTTATCAGACGAAACAGAAGAAACACAAATTCAGACACTGCGCGCATGAATTTAAAGTTTACCAAAGCAACTAATTCAGTGACATCGCTTGACACATGATAACAATAAAAGCATATAGTTTCTATCAGTTCCATCTTTTTAATTTTGGAAAAAAAGCCCGCTAAACCACATCTCAAACAATGTGCTTGTATGAATGATAAAAAGAGGTGAGAATCTTCGTCTTCAGTGCAGCATCAGCATCATTATATGCTGCCAGTTAGGCTATACTTAGCTTTTGTCATGGACGAACCTTGGCTCGGGCTAAAATAGTTAAGAACAGATCTAAACTGTAGCTTAGCTAACAAACTGTTTTACAAGAATCGGTTTGAAATGTTAATTTGAATCCTCACCCTTGAAAGCAGCCAACAACATGACACATTTGATGAGCGACGCCTGTTCTTAGTATCAAGAACATCTGTACTGTTTAGACGGACATGCTACGAAGGTGTACTCTGCTGGTATAGATCATACAATCACCTTATTATTGCCTATTGCGTCTGTCCAAGGTGCAGGGAAATACTGTTTGTATGTTACACACATGAATAGTACCTTTGCACCTTTGTTAATTGCTCTGCAATACAAAATAAACAGTATAGGATCTAATACAGCAAAACTACTTGCAGGGAAAGCTCCCTACAACAGTGGACGATGGTCACCATGCAGCATTTACAGACAGCCAAACAAAATAATAATAAAGATAGGCAGTTAAAAGAACGACAGTTTCCTTACCAGTAGTTCTTTAGCTTAATCCGTTATCGCTGGTTTTAACTGTCAGGAGGGATTGGGTTTGTTTAAATGCCAGATCCAGAGTTTGACAGAGCGGACTGAGGCGTGATGATGTGAGTGAGTATGAGCGCACGGAGTGTTAACTGGTTTATTAGAGGAGCCAATCTCCGAGCGAGCTTAAGCGATGCGCGTGTTTGATGGGGACTGATGTCAGCGTGGGTCCCCGTGGAGCCGAGAGGGGGGTGGGGGTGTAGTGGGACGACTCGGGACAGTGAACAAAAGAAACCAGTGCCAGTGGAACACACACGTGTGGACAAAGAGGAAAATTACTTGGGATATAATTCAGGTAACTATGTAAATTAATAAAGACTTCATATTATAAGTACTCACACGATAACACATAACTGCATATTTATATTTCTGAAATGAATGGCTATGACTTTGATACCTTGCCATGCAAATCAGCCGCGTAATCATGGCACAGAAAAAGTGGTTGTGTTTAACTGTTCCAAGGCAATAATGAAAAGAATATGACGACTCATTTCGACTCAAATACACAGACTTATGTTTCAGTGCACGAAGGTGGGTGCACATCCGACCCTAACACTCTGTCCTGTTCAAAGCTGGGGAAATGAGGCCGCAGTAGTCCTATATCTTATAAGCAGAGCCAGGGATTCGAGGTGGGAAATGCGAAAGGAAAAGTAATATTTTAACACAAGAACAGAAAACTTCTGATAAGGCTTGTCACCTCAGAAAATTATTGCATCGCTTATCAGTCATGATATTGTTCATACAGTCAACATTGTCCTGCAGAACCAGTTCCACGTTGAGTGACATCTTCTACATTAACGGTAAGTGTAAACTGTAGTTAGTAAATAATGTGTAGTAAATGGTTGTTCTTAACCGAAAACCAGACCTTTCAAAGAATTTGAGAATACTGCATTAGCTTAGGAAGGCGGTATCATTAGACCACAACTACAAAATAGCCGGCTGCTCCCTCATTTCATGGCATTGCTTTGGCTTTTTTCTCTCACCAGTATTGCAAAAAGAGACAGGTCATTTTAGTTCCATAACTTGGCTTAGCAACCCCCGGACCATCCACTGTTTTAGCTGCGAAGATGTGGGGCGACCAGCTCCACCCTTTCGTCTCCAGGGGAGCCATTGCGAGCAGCCGCCGAGCGCGAGGTAATAAATCAACCCGTCTGTAATGCAAGTACATGCAAGGAGTGCGCACTAGTCTGCCAGGAATTAATTGCATTTACCGATTTTACTGTCCCTACTCCCCAGAACAAAAGGAATTACAAGGCTTTGTTCTAATGGTGGCTTTATTCCTTAAATGCACAGGAAGATAGCATTCAAAACAAATAAAAATGAAATAAAATCTACAGGGCCTATTCGCATTGAGCTGATGCTATCAAGCAGCCACGCTTACGTTTATAGTAAGCACGTAAAACAATAACGGAGATGGGGGAGAGATGGCTAACTCTATATATTTTTGTGAACTCTGGCATTCTGTCTCTTCCTGCAGAATCCTCAGTTTCTCACGTTAATGGGTGAATGCCGCATCAGTTGCAGAAAATGCATTAAAAATGCATGAAAGAGGAAACAGATATTATGCACATATCACCTGCCTGATACAAGTTACTAATGTGCCCAGGTAAATGAATTGTTTGGGAAATATCAGATATACTAGAACGTGCTTCACCGTGCTACAGTTTAAGTATTCACAGGCTAATATTATGATGAATGACTCTTACTATTACATTAATCAAGCCATTTCTGTTAATAGTAATCATTTATATGACTAATAGCCTATTGATATTATTAGTCAAGACATACTATGAAACAACAAACAGCAGCAGATAATTGAACAGCAAGGTCATAATTTGAATTTGCTGCACTGGTCCTTTGAGACTTGGGTGTACTTGTTCACCTTAATTTGTCTCCTGATTTGGAGGAAATGAGAAGCACCTTTATTCTTCCTTTTTGTTCTCAACAGCAATCTAAATTTTCATGAATAGCCCTGAGTGAACTAAAAATAATAGGTTGGCTACCCCACTCAAAGAACACAATGCTTGTCTCTGCATGGACCACATGGGCAACCATGACACCCTGTCAGTAAGGTTGGACAGAGGACCATCACCGATGTAAACTAATCGTTCCATCATCAACAGATATTGTCCTGAGCAGGGGGTTTTCAATGAGCGGAAATGCCTACTTACTGGATGTGGGAATTAAACCATGGTCTCTCAGTCTGCAGCTCAGCAACATCACATCAGCAAGAGGGCCAGCAGTGTTCCCAGTGACATCACCCTGCCTGACAGGTGTCCTCATCACAGAGTGTAATGTGGGAAAACCGGGCAGGAGAGGCAGTCCTCATTCAGACACATGGTGACTGTAGCTTTTTATGATTTAATTTGCCGTTTAACTGATCTCTCCTTTTTCATTTTTATAACATTTTGACATGATTATAGTGCGTGGAGGGGTCTGGGCATAAAAAAGGTGTTAAGTAGTATTTAAACTCCATAAATACAGTTCTGTTTAGCACTCCTTTGAAACAGAAGTGGACAGAAAGAAAATGAGAGGCTATCTGACTGTAATCTGAGAGAATGTACAGCAGTGCTCTGAGACCTATCCCTTCTTCATGGTAAATTCCATTAACTCTGGACAGCAGGGTGGCATTAATGGCTGTCCACATCACTATGGACCCAATGGATTTGGTGGACTCAATGCACAAGATGCAGCTGCCCTTTCTTGAGCAGAGTACGCGCTTTCCCTAAATAACTGCAGTGAAAGTATAGTGGTTTAATTGAGAAGGTGCAAAGCTTCTACATTCTAGAACAATGGTCCCCAGTCCTGATTTTGGAGATCCACTGGATATACTGGCATTCGGTTTTACTGTAGAATAGTCAACAAATAGTCAACTTACACCCAAGATACCAAGTGGGGCGAGTTAAATGTATAAGCAGTTAAATGATAACTGAAGTGCTTTGTCACAATGAATTCCAGCATTTTATGGCAAGGGATGGGGACCCTTATTTGTGAAGTTGTTGACAACAGAGCAAGACCTTGCTAACATAAAAATGAGTGAGATTATGTGTGATTCACTGATTTAAGCCAGTCATATTGTTTCCCACGGAAGTCCAATGGATTTACAGTTGTACAAATTTGCAACTCTTTGAATTAAGGGAAGACTTTGCTTTCCCAAGAGATCTACAAGGAACAACTGCCTCTAGAAAGGGGGTATCTGCGCAGCAACACACAATGCAATTTCTCCTGGAGTTTGACCATTATCCATCATGATAGTCCGAGCACATATAACTATCCAAATAGGGTCTTATTACCAGACACATGATACAGCTCAAACTGCAGAGCACTCTCTTTAAGATATGGTCGGTGGGAGCAGACGGCGATCAGGTATGGATGACAGCTTAAAGAGGAGCCAGATTGTGAGCAGGACACTAGCTCTGGAATTTTAATAAGGCCACGCATGGCGTCCGCTCCTCAAAGTGCTCAAATCTAAGCACGCTCACACATGTATTACCCTTTTTATAATCAAATTTCCTTTGCATTTGGTTTCCACCTGCAAATGGGAAATGTAATAATCAGCTGACTTTATGAAAGCGTCTACTCTTTTCACATTAAAAATCCCATTACACCAGAAGCCTAGCCCAGACTCTGCGACTAAGGACCTCACAAAAAAGAAAGGAAAAGCAAAGAATAATAATCATACAATTTCCCTTTAGAAAACTGAAATCCATTAAAAATGTATCTGGTCCACCCATAAAATAACCTTGACAAGTCTTGTTCCGATGCTGCTATTTGTGAAAAGCAGGGAAAATGATCTTCTTAATATATACATGTACTAGACTTAAATGCCCCTTCAGTATCCAGAGTGCTGTTCATTTTTATTTCTCAGACCACACATCACGCTCAGTGCAGGCCTGGAAACCGGCAGTTACAGGAGAAACATAATGCACACAGAAGACGCTCTATTCAAAACAGCCCTCTGCCATTTTGTCATTGTGCATCCAAAAAAGTTAGTAATAAGCACTTCTCGGGGCTACGTGATTTACATTCCCCAAGACTGATAGATCAATATCGGGATGTGAATAAGCCCAAAATTATATTTTCTCTATATCAGCAATTATGACCCATTTGTGCAACAAAGCATTACAAGCCTTTTATGTCTTGGTGTATTTTATATGCAATGCTGATGACCATAAACGCATTTTCCCAGTGGGTTCAATACAGTGTCTATTTGTTTATCCGTCAACAATTAGCCCTGCGTTACTCCTTTTTAAAATTCACATGGAGAGTTCATGACCATGATGTACTCTTGAGAATCCAACATAAAAACTTGCGAAAAAAGGATGCAGACAGAAGGAGAACCCGCTGGGGGGGATGTTAACTATCCTCAGCAGAATCAGCAGTCTGAGCGTCAGCATCCTCCCCTCTTTACACAACATAAAACACCAATCTGTATGGTCAAGCTTTTAAGTTTGTTCTTCTGCTCAACGGGCCAATCAAGAATGTAGGCTTAATACTGGAACAAATGTTGTCTATATCCAGCTGTTTCAATGTTATAAAAACTGAAGTGACTGGAGGCTCCTAGACGGTATTATTCACCATGCACAAACACAGGATAGATGGCCAAAATGGAATATTTCACTCTTTTCTGATACAAAGCAGTGGGAACTAGAAAAATATATTAATATTGAAAACTTTACGAACAAATAATTTGAAAAACAGACTGCCACTGCAGCACTGACTGTACTGTGGTGGAACATCCAGTTAAAAACTTTGGGTGGGGGGTGGGCAGTAAGTTGGTGGCAGCGGGGAGGATGGGGTTGATGAAAAAGCCAGAGCTCCACAGAGCGGCAGCAGACCCCCCGCCTGCCCCAGCGCGTTATCAGCGCAGGGCAAACCCAAGCAGCTCAGCCACACTTTCCCTCTCATTACTCCTCATGCTGCCCCAGGCCCCCGCCGGCTTTGATGGCGGCATGGCGCCTGGCACCGCAAATATCCCATAGGCCCCTTTACTTTTCATGATTTGGGTCCCATAGACTGCTGGGAATCACAGTCACAGCCCCCCCGTTCCCTTGTGCGATTTTACATATACACACACACACACACACACAGTGAAGGATGCACTCACAACTACATGCATGCATGCACACACACATATATACAGCCACACCCAATACCGCTATCCCGCTACAGCTTCTGTTTAGCACATTCCCCAGCTAATCGCAACAAGGATGAGGAGAGGACCACTAGGGCATAAATCTGTTTCAAGCATTAAGTCTATTAAAGTAGCATTACACTGTCCCCAAAGCCCTTTCTCCCCCCTTTAGACAACACAAACATAAACCTACACCAGCACAGGCCTCTCAGACTTTACCCACTCTGGACCTGCAAATATATCAGCATTTACCTGTGCAGTTTACAATACCCCAAAAACAATTCAACGTCTGGATGGCACTGATTGTTTGTGAACACTGAATACGTGTAGTGGTAATTGAACATCAAATGTGGGGAGAATAACACATAATAAATCACAGATAAACCAAGACCATTTTTATGAGTGAAGGCATTTCAAAATATATTTGACATTTAATTACAAGTGATTGTCAAGAGAACATAATCATGTTTCATTCACACAACACTGGATATTTTTTTAAAATAAACATTTTTCAGGATATGCAAATGAATCATATATATTTACAATTACATTATATATACATACATACATACATACATACATAACAGTGGTTATACAAAATCATACTGAGTCCACAGAAAACACAATGCAATCAATACAAAATGAATACGATAGCATCAGGCCCAGCTTTGGTCTGGTTGAGCTGTGTGTTTGAATGAGCGGCTGCTTGGCTCACAGGCAGGTAGCTAATGTTCGCGCTGCTCAGGCTAAGCTCAAAGGCTGAGAGAGAGCTCACCTCAGAGCTGGGCAGCTTCGCCCTGTGTTTTAACCGTGTGTAACAATGGGAAAAGGACGGCACTGGCTGAAACACAAACGCTAACCGAACACCGCTCACCTAACAGAACCCAGGCGAAGCGTTTTCAGTGCTGTGAAAGCCCTTGACATAAGCATTCGATGTAGCAGAGGTTATTGTTCTGATAATTCAAAAACCAGTTAAATCAGTGAGTCTAAACAACTCTGTAATGGCAATGGTACTAATTTTCCAAAAAAAAAAGCACCAATAAACATTACTTTGATAAGGATGCAGCCTGTTTTGCATCAGTTCAACAAAAAGCAGACTTGTTAAAACATTTTCTAGCCCTGGATTTCTGTGGAATCAGACAGACAGAAATACATATGCTTACAAGAAATTAATGCATTGTGAGCAAGAAGAAAATTGTATCTACAGGTCAACAGGCTCTTTATAGTGGAATACTGACATCTAGTGACCATGAGAGTTCACACCACTTTCTTCTCAATTTCTTCCATTTGCAAAAATGAGGCCTGCCCACTGAATCAATAAAAGCAACTGAATCTTCAGCTATGAATACTATTGAAAGAACAACAACAGTCTGCCCCTTCTAGTAAAAAAAACTCTCCAAAACGAAGGTGGGGAAAGTTCTGCAGGTTAGACAGTTCTTGGACACCCATAAGTAAAATACTAACACAGCAACCAGAACTGAATAAATAACAATGTTGAATTGTAGTCAAACTATATAATTTTAATGATTCCCTGATTCTTCAATGGAGATTGAACCAAAACATAAATGGCTATTGTAAATTAAACTACACTACCACAACCTCAAGGCACATAAGAAATTTAACAGTGAAAGTGCTATAATCCATTGTTTTTAAAAAGACCAAAACCTGTAATGACAACCCTCATACTGATTTCACATTTATGGACTGAACGAACAACTTCCCTGAAGTCCATTAGTGATGGATGGTGCATTAGTGCTATATTAATTTATCACATACAGAGATGGTGTTCATTAGCTTGTGCATGTAAGAGTCTAAAAATGAACATTAAAATTTCAGTTGAGTCAATCATTACTTCAGTATGTAAATAATAATAAAAAAGTTAGTTTCATCATGTGACGACCCCACAACAGTGGTCTAGTGCATAAAATCACCAACAGGATAAAAAATTTTGATGCAAAGAGGGTGTTCTAATTACAAATCAATCATTTACAAGTCTTGAATCCAGAACAAAAATAAGAATCTGAGTCAACCACACAAACAGCAGCAGAGCAAAGATGCATTCTGAGGTCTTCCCTGTTAAAAGTCTTGAGGTTGTGGGTGAGATGATACTAAACTGATCTTACCCTGAAATGCGGCATGGCAGGCTGCAAATGCAGAGCATGGTGTCATGTCAGTGAGGAGTAAGGGGACAGCTGATCCTAAACTACGAGGTCACCCGTTCATTTTCTCACCTAAGGAAGTTAAAGCCTTTTAACCTGGCCGCATGTTTCTGCAACTGTGCCGTCCAGATACAATCAGTCTATGAAACAAAAAATCAGAAGCACCAAAAAATAATGGAAAACACCAGTTTATGGCAGTGACTCATTTGAGACTGCATGTGCAGTTACAGCTGTATCCATAGTGACACACCCTTTCAACAGTTGTTTTTAAATGTTTTAACTGGTGCAAAGTCATCTGTAGAAGTCTCCACTGATTTTGAAATGAGACTTTGCTGAACATGTTTCATGGACTGATTCCAATCTGGACACCGTTGCTGAATAGGTGTAACTGTCTGGGTAAGTTTCTTACAGTTACATAACTGAATTAGCCTTCATTTTTTACATTGAACTACCTCTTCAATGTCAGAATTTTGATGCAGAGACGGTAGATGGTCAAATCTATTTGCCAGCCAGTGAGATTGGTTCAAGCAATACTGTCAAAA
The DNA here is from genome assembly GCA_022829145.1 of Albula goreensis. NCBI lineage: Eukaryota > Metazoa > Chordata > Actinopteri > Albuliformes > Albulidae > Albula > Albula goreensis. The sequence goes on from CM040752.1 coordinate 12,738,664, forward strand.
AACATTCGATCCAAGTAACTCCAGACCCCATCCCCATTCCTAAAAACAAGCCCACAATTGCAGCACAAAGTGAAACCTTGTAGAAGCCTGTCAAAAACACAACAATGAAACAGTTTGCTGTTGTTCTGTTCTTGACGACCGATTAATTCAAAGCACATTCATTAAAATGGATCAGGCCAACACGTTCACGTCAAACGCCTGCTTAATATTGACATAGACCACCATTTACATTCCCAAGCCCCACCCCCCACCCTCGCCCCCCAAAATGTGCAATCTGCCAATTAAAACAGGACCCCCTAATTAAGGGGGTGTCCTCAGCATATGCTAGTCACTTTACCCTCCTAGCCTCACTGATGCTTTTCTATCCTAGCTTTTGGGTGGCTGCTCGTATTTGAACACCACGCTGAAGATTTTGCCTCCCAGCCTCTCGGCTAGCCACGAGTTCTTAATGACGGCCAGCTTGAGACTCTCACAGCTCAGCATGGCGTAGTAGTTGGTGTGGATGGCGCGGCCCATGCCCTCGATGATGACCAGGTCCGTGTGGCGCTCCCGCACCACCGTGGCCAGCACTTTGTCCAGGCGGCTGAGGGGAAAGGACACAGTCAGACACACAGTGCAGTGGGAGGAACGGTAGGAGGCAGCCTTTTTTCCCAGGTCAAATGGGGAACTAGTGCTTCAATGCGGTTTCTAGGACAGTGTGCTGGCTTCATTTTCATTGATGGGATTACAATATTAAAGCAACTGGAAAATTTAGGCAGGAGAACCCAAAATTAATCTGCTAAAAATATTGGTGATGCAGATCAAACATTCTACAGCACCAGATTTATGCAGAACAACGTTTCTGAAGCCCAGTTCAGAAAACCCACAGGAAACCCACCTCAGATCTAAACACGGAGAGCTGGAGCCACTCTGGACCAGAATCAGTCTGTCCTCCCGGATCCCGGTCCTGCAAAACACAGCACCTCCATTATTGTAATATAGAAAGCTGAAATCACATTAGGCCTTAAGTTCTCAACTGATGAGTACACTTACCATACAGAAGCCAAAAACAATGGGCAGAGTTCATATTGACAGCTTTTTTAATGACATTTAAAGGTTGGAACTGCAAAATACAGTCTATCCAAATTGTATAATACATCAGCTGAATGTAAAGTCACTTTAAAAGTAGTTTTATTTATTTGCTGGGAAGATTGCCTTACACAGCACTGCACAGCTATCTGCTTGCATGGCTAGATCCTGGTTAAGTACCCTGCCTAAGGGCACTTTGGGAAAGCATGCTGGATTAAGACCTGAGCCTGTTAAGCACTGCACCACACTGTTTGGTTACACTGTTGGATAAGACATGCTGACATTACAGTATGCTGCCAAATCTCTATTCCAAAAGAAACAGTATTAGGATTCTCTTGATATACATAAGACTGACACATCCCTGTTGAGTATAAAACAGGGTTGTGTCCAACTCTGTTTGTTACCCATTTAATTGACTCATTAAGATAGCTGTTTATACACTTACTCATCTGATTTCTTGGGTAAAATCGGTCCATTGGTAAAATGACTGCTCAGGTCAGTTAGTGAGAGTGGGATGAAGAGAAGCAATGGCTGGACACATGCACACTAAGACACGTGTTTGTGTGCGCCCATGTGAACGGACAAACGGTGCTACAGTGAAGGAATGGGCTCACTATTACAAAGGGGTGTTCCCGAATGAGAAGAAAAGATAAACACAAACAAGTGAAATGAAAAAAGCATGGGCACTTACTGAATGACGGTATCCATGGCAGCTATTCTTTCTGTCAATATCTGCAACTCACTGTTTGTGACATCATTCAAGGCTGGTCCAGAGTTGCTGGCCAGCACAACCTGAAAGACAGGCAAAAAAGTGAGTCTCACCAGCGCTCAACTCAATGACACAAGCAAGTAGTTTATTCATAGTAATAATTTATGTAAGGATGTATAGTAAGGAAATTTCTTGAGAGGGTGGCAAGGATTTTAAGTGACATTATTTGCCACATACCCTTAGTGATGCTTGTTGTATGACTAAAATTCATCCTACTGATTATCAGTGAGACATAAGAGAAGCAATTGGAACAGTAACTACGATTAATATAATAACTTCATTTAAGCCAGAGTAAGCCTAGCTGGTATTCTACTTTGTTTCTAAAAATGAAATATATACTTTTAACCTAGAATTCGTTTTGTTAGTATCTATTTCACATACAATTGATCCAGACTGTAAGCCTGTCTCCACCACACCATGGTGAGAGCTGATTTACCCATTTACACACACAGCTGAAGGCCCTATGTGCTGTGGTATGGCCTCCAGCGTGGAGGTGTTCTGTGGACGGGCAGCGTGGTGACACCGGGGTCTCTCTGTACTGGGGTGACAACGGACAAACCTCTTACCTCTGTTCCCCTGCAGAGAAGCTCTCTAACAAATGGGAACACTCCCAGAATGATGTCTATTCCACTATTATCTACGAAAAACAAGGCACATGTGTGAGGGGGACCCTGCAAGAGAAAGCCAGTAAGCACAATGTTCAATAACACTGTCATCACAAACAGGTACACACAGACATACAAACACGGTAAATTTACTACAGTACGTTTAGTAAAGAGGAATGTGTGAATGGCCAATTAGGATAATACTGATGTGGTACTTGTGTATACAGCAATGAAATACAAGCAAATAGTGTAAATATCTGAATCTACACATCCTGAGATTCACAAATGAACTGGGATTGGTCTGAAGACTCAATATCCCCTTTTATCGACAGGAAGAGGGCAGTGATGCAGTAGCTTGCACTGTCCTCATTGAGACATGCAAATGTGGACCTACTCTGAGCACAGCAAGACAGACGTGTGTCACATTTTACTTACCTTTAGTCTTTCAATCCACTGGTCAAAGCAATCCACCAGCCATGGACGCTCTAGAGAGAGAACACCACAAGTAAGATATGAATATCAACCCTCTATTTTCAACTGGTAGAACACAGTGATGCTCAGTGACTAATGCTATCCGCTCTACAAAAAGTAGCCTGAATATTTATCATTCGATCCTGCACAACAGATATGGGTATCGTAAAGAGTTGAAGACAGTTTATTGCCACATCAATGGTTTCTAGGAATCTGTCTCAATGCTGGCTCACATTGCAATAGCAAACATCTCCATACCTTGTAGCTGTCTTTTCGCCTCTTCAAACCCAAATTCTGGGTCAGACTCCAAGACACTAAAATATAAAGAGAGGTTCTTTATAAGACAAATCCCTTTTAAGGAAAGACCCATACCTCCAAGTGGAAGGATGCACAGCTACAGCATATGTGATGGTTTATTTACTAAGCATTCACATTCCCATATGCATAATCTCCATGTTGAAAGTCATACGCTATACGATGATGAATTTGTAAATGAGTGCAGAGGTCTATGTGGTTATGTTGAGCAAACTTCAGAAGGCAACACGTCTGCACCCACGCCAAGACGTACAGCAGGTGTTGTGAGTGCAGGGGGTGCTGGTGTGGTGAATGTTGGAGGCCATGACTGCGGAAAGAGCAGGCACTCACTCGGACACCGCTTTGGCCCCCCAGTCAAACACGTTCCCAGCCAGGAGGCCCTTGATCAGGGCAAACTGCCTCTGCTCCCAGCTCAGCTTCTCCAGGGACTTCACCACCTTCTGGAAGTACTTGAGGGCCATGTCATTCTCCTTCTGTTTGATCTGGAGCGGGAAGAGCATCAGAGAGACCCCCTGAGTTATAGCATGGTGGCCCTGATCCACTCCGCGCTCATGGCTGGCTGTACTGTCACAGCACCAGACAAAGTGAATGGAACCTTCTACTAGGGTCCTGCCATACATATTTGAAAATATCTACAAAATGACCAAGTAAACCACAACACCAAACAATAGTTTTAGCCTTTGCATTCCTCCCCTCTATACAAAGCTTATACTATGTAAATTATGGAAATTAAAATCAAATGTTTCAGGAAAAAAACACTACAGTGTTTGTGAGCCGTGAACAGCAAGTTATCATTTTAGCTGTAGGGTAGTAATTGTTTTTTAATGAGGATTTTTCTAATTTACATATGAAGTCATTAAAATAATTCAAAGTACAATTGCTATTTCATAAAAAAATCTATTTACCATTTACCCAAAAAGAGACAATTATGAATTATCAATCTTCTCACAGACAATGTTTAGCATTTGTGAATGGGTCAGTAAAATTATATACACACTCATCACAACCCAGTGCTGAGATGATTAACCATCTGGAGACTGATATTTTCATTGGTTATACTGCCACAGCACTGGTTTAACTTTCCCTATCAAATATGTTCCAATGAGGGGGCTCACAGCAGTATGCAACTAAAAGATAGCTGACTGACAGACGCTATGCAGCAGAGCTTCTGCTCTAGTTCTATGACCACATTTCATGTTGTTTTATATTGTAGTCTTGTTTCAAAACAAATCTACTCTAATGTGGTCATTGGACCCCAAAACCACAAAAAGCACACCAAAAGAAAGTGCATGCATCCACCTTAGGCCTGGAGATATTAACTTTGATTTAGAATTGAAGTGTTTTTTCCTTCACATAGTTTGTGAAGGAAACTCACACAAAAAGCGTGTGCAAAGGAAAACAAAAGAACCTAGCGGTGTGTTATGAAGCAGGTTCGCTACTTACATTACCTAATTTTTAGTTATAATAACTAAATATTAGGAAGATAATTACACTATTTTGTACATGGCACTAACTCTCAATCTATTAATCTACTGTGTTACAAACACAAGATAACAGTGAATGAATGTCAGGCTGTGAAATAAATCAGCTGGTGAGACATTCTTACTTCGACATGTTTACAGAAGTTAGCCAGCTAACTTGTTAAGCCAGCTTCGTAGCATGCTTCCCCAGCCATAGACCAAGGGTTGCCATCTCTGATTCTGGAGTCACAGGACCTGCTGTCTTAGTTTCATTTTACAATTGACCAATTTAGACCCAGCAACCCACTACTAAGCCTTTTCAGCTGATAAACTGAATGCTGAGAAAAAAAAATAAGCAAACAAATGCCATGATGAAATCTGAGTTGTTTCATCACAGGCTTATCAACTGTTGGCAGCAACTTTCTCTTGGGAGTTTTCCAAACAAATGCACAGAGAGAGAACCAAAGAGACTACTTGGATGAGGACTGAATCATTTCAAACCTTAGAGTAGGGGTCAGGAAAGTTGAACTCGTTTAGACAGTGTTCCCTCGTGTCTAACAAACTTCTGACAGTGAGGGACCCATAGGCACTAAGAGAGAGAAGGAGAACTACATCAGCAAAGAGAAAAATGAGAGAAGAGTCCTAATCTGCTACTGTCAGCCACAATGTGGAAAGGTCACTTCTTACATCACTCTACAAGGCCATCACTATGTAAACGTTTTGACTGGACAGCAGCAGATTAGAGACTCAGAATATCTGGCAGGGGTTTCAGAGAGCAGCGATCACTCACAAAGGCTGGTGCCGCAGGGTCTGCAGCTTGTGCCGGTACTTCTGCCGGAACTTCTCGGCTCTCTCAGCGGCCTGGGGGAGGTCAGGCTGGCTGGCCACAGCCCTCTTCACCACCTGTGAGCATAGCACAAATACCAGTAACATAACCACAGGCATGCAAGGAAACTCCTGAATGTTAAACACTCTTGAAATGTTATGGTTGTTTATGTGATATAAATCCAGGTATTTTGGACAGCTTTCCCTCACCCCATCCAGCGCCTCCTCGAAGCAGTAGAGCCAGTACTCGCGAGCGAGGGCGTCTTCGGTCAGATCCACTGTGTCTGGGATATAGGAGGAGGGGTCCTGCAAGAGGGGCAGGTTCACTAGCTTCCTCTCCAGCCGGTCCATCTCCAGCATGTCAAACTGTGATGGGAAGCAGGGAACTGGTCACAACATCACCACCAACTTTACAAATGCAGAGTCACATAAAACATTCCTCATTGCCTGTGTTGTTTACCTGAACAGCCTTTTTATTTCTTAAAGGTCACAATAATACTCTTGAAACTGTAACAGATGCTACGGTTTCATAGATGTTGCGTCTAGACTGAAAACCTGAACCTGATCAGTCCTGAGTTCAGCAGAATCTAAGGCTATGCATACATAATATGAAGTAATAGAGAATGTTCAGCCACTACAGTCAGTTTGGCTACACAGGATACATTTTCACATGAATTTCCCTCAAAGGAACGGCTCCATCTACCTGCCTATTTAAGTATGTATTTAAATGTAGAGTACAAAGCAAACTGTGGTGCTGATAGATTCATTTTTATCTTTTAAGAGAATGTTATCACTTGAGGGATCATTCATGTATGCAGACAGGTAAGCTGGTCCAGATAGCTACTTTGTTTATCTGTCAATTATTGTAACGGAACCAATTCCATCTGCCTATTATTTTGTATAAAACTGATCGTATTGTATAAGCCAATCATCATATACATATGGCAAGACACTTCACAGAAGCGATCAACGTCCCCCAATTTAAAATGTTGACAATGTCTGAAGCTAATGTCAGTACAGCTAGCTATTATCCATATGCAATACATAGCCAATATCCACTTGCTACATTTTAGCTTCAGGATCAGTTGCACATATCATTAATGACATCACTTGACTTGAGTGAAAAATGTTCTGCATAACAAAAGGACATGGTTTATTGCTTTGATTGGTTAGACTCAATTTCAACCTTTTCAAATACTCCTAAGTCATGTTACAAAATGAGCCAGCCTCTCTTTATAGTGAAGGCTGTGCTCTATAAAAGAAATGGAATTCCTGAAACCATAGACTCACTCATTTTTTAATCAAGACTGACACAGCTTAAATTCTAAGATGCAAACAATCAAACATTTGCATTCATAAAAGAACTGCACACAATGTGGATCATTGAATGTATGTGCTGCAAATGTTTAACTCCAGTACACTTTGGCTCTGCTTTTTCCTGTTTGTGCATTTCGCATCTCAGTCATTGACATTTTGTGATGCAATATGGACATCAATGAGAATACCACAACCTGATTAGGTGAACATTCTGAAAAAGGAGTCCATGTAGAATTTAACTTGTGCTTTATCACACTGCATAGGACAAAGATGAAGCAGGTAGGCAAAAGCTAGAAAACCATTAAGACAGGACAAAGGCAAAGACAAAATGCTGTGCACATATGTGAGTGGCTATCTACAAAACTATCAGTAAGAAGCTGCACACAATCAAGTGACTAACTACAACAAGAGCAGCTAAAGTGCTGTGCACACAAGTGTGACTATCTGTGAAACAAGCAGTTTACATATAAGCAAGTGACCATCTGTTACATGAACCACTTAACCCTTAGAGCCCCAACATGTTATGTTTTCTATCGAGTTTTTACTCCGTTCACTTGCATGTGTACTTTTTTTTACCTATACAATACATCCAATCTCCTCACAGGATTAATGAGATCCCAGCCTGAACAATCCTACAATTATAAAACAATTTTTATTTATTTTTTTTTGAATATTCAATGAAAAATATTCCATAGCATTCAATTACAACATGTCAGGGATATCTGTATGTATTTTCAAGCATGTTGGACAAAGGATGAGGAGGGGGAGAGCTTTCCTGTGGTATAAGGTAAAGACCAATAGACATCCTTTGACAGATATTGGGCAATAGACAGTAACAATCACTGCAAGTTAAAGCTCATGGCACACTTTGAATGAAAGCGATAGCCTTTAGCAGCGTGAAGACAGTCGTGACTACGCTGAAGGGACTCCAGGAGTTAAACACTGCACGCAAGCATGTGACTGTGTTAAGCCAGCGGAGTGAGCTGGAGCTCGGGGTTAAGCCACTTCACACCGCACACACTGCATGGGGATGTACTTACGGGAAACTGACACAAAAAGAGAGGGGTGAGATGGCGGATGTGAAAAAGAAGTGAAAATAAGAAACGTTAGAGGAGAACACAGGAAGTGGACGTGAATGAGGCTGACGCCACTGTCTGAACTTTTCAAAGGGAAAAAAGCATGATGACGTTACACATGTATGTCATATTACATTCACCTGAGAAACACATCAAAGACCTCTGCTCTAGTTTCATAACTGTAGTGTTATTATATTAATGACAAATTAACAATAGTACAGTTTACCCCACGGTAGTGACCTCGGAAGCCTTCCATATCACAAGCTCTCACAGACAGCACGCTTTGGGTGGCACAGAGCATGCAGAGCTATACTTCTACAAATATAACGCTGTCTACAATATAGTGCAATTACATTTTTACATTATGTTGTTCAAATTTACTCTCATTCTAGTGACCCAACTTTTAAACGTCTGGCCTCTTTGTGGTCTCTGAAACATGACACGCTGAATTATATCTTGGCTAACATCACTTGACCATAAAACCCAGTAAGATGCATGGCAGCTTCCATTATTTAGGTCAGAGGTACACAGAGAATACTAAGAGCCTCTAATAGGTTTGAACTTTGCAAGTCCTCATGTGGATGCTTTCCAGAGGCAACAATCATTCCTCTGTGTCAAAACTCCAAAGACTGCAAAACAGACATTATCAAAACAATTCAGCAGTAAGAATTCCAGGCACTGTATGGATAAGAAGAGGGGAAGGGCCTTTCTACTATAAACGGGGATTTCAACCAAGCAAGTGTTATAATAAATGCAAAATGGCAAATATAAATATGTAAGAAATGAATTACAAAAGACAATGAATGAAGAAGAGGTTGCCTCCGTTTTGATATCCAGGGAAAAGCCACCTCCAGTGCTGCGGTGGTGTGTGTGTGTGGTGTGGGAAGCTCACCGTTCCGCTGCGCGCCCGCTGCATGGGGTTCAGCTCCGGGGAGACGCTCATCAGACCTGAGCTCCCGGCGTAGTTCTCTCCCCAGCTGTACTGGTTAGGGTCTGTGCGGAAAGCATTACACTACATTAGTCATTTAGCTAACGCTTTTATCCAAAGCAACTTACAGCTGATTATGCTAACCAAGGGGCCAATCCCCCCTGGGAGCAATGTGGGGTTAGGGGCCCAACAGCAATGGTGTTCTGTGGCTGGACTGGGGCTTGAAACACCAACCTGAAGGGTCCCAGTCATGTACCTTAGCCACTAGACTACAGGCTGCCCCAACACCACATCGGCCACCACTCTGGACACAGTCACAGTGCAGTTCCTTTACCTGCTCCCTGATGACCAATCAAAGCCTACCGTCACCATGATTTCTGGTTAATGTAGTCCACAGATAAGCCTTATATTTTCTCCTTAATTGAATGTCTCCAAATACTCAAACATTTCCTCAGAGGCAACTCTATATTTGGCATTTTTTCCAGACCTCCAACATTACTTAAAATAATATGATCCCAGTGGGTTTTGCTGAAATACCAAGTGCACAATAATCTGATATGTGTTGTAACAATACACTGAGCCTCCATGTCTTTATCTAGTTCTTGATACATGAACATAAACCTTGTATCATCAATTGAATACTGTCAAGGTCTCATTGCTCTATGATGAATACAAGTTATGAGAACAGTATGTGAAAACAACTTGCATACAATGCAATGTTAAGCTATAGAACAGAGCTGAGCTATAGAATCTCATTTTCAAAATGTTGATGTTGTGAGAAATTGTCTGTTTCCAAACCATTCCGTTTCTTAGGGTTTTTTTCTTTGTCAGAAACAACACTGAGGTTTTAATTCTACATATAGAATCCGATCTTAATGTACTGTTCCATGATGTTGAAAGTTTAACATTCATATTTGAATATTGAGATGGGTTATTAATGGTACTGACCGCACATGCTGTTCTGTTAACTGTACCCATGTGACTAATGGAACTTTGGCACAAGCTTCTATGTGTACCATTTAATCAGTGACAAGCCACTGACATTAAGATAAATGAAAAACTTGGGGAGGGAGGGGAGAGCCATTTTTCTCTTTTAACAGGGAATACATTAGCACAGGAAATACATGAAAAGATCTCTTTCCCACACACGCATGAAAAGTATGAGCTGCAGTACAGACATCCTGCTCATTTCAGATGGAAAAAGTGAGCCATAACTTACTGTCTTCTTCCGCTCCCTTCAGGAAGGCCCCAATGGCACCCAGATAGCCTTCATGTCGAAGGAAGAGAGCCTGCACTTCACCCTGTATAAGGAAGCACAGGACAGGCACCAGTGGAAGGCTGTAGTCATGACAGACCTTAACAAAACATGACCAGACACCTCGAAGGCTGGAGGCGCCACAAGACCCATCTTCAAGGACAGACTACTATTTCAAAGCCCAGCCACTGTCACATTGTCAACTAAAGTTTTGCTGCTTTTGTAGAACATCACTCATAAAAAATAAACTTACTTGGGTGATCTGTGGGAAAATGTGCCCTCACAAGGCAGCTTGTTCTCTTGGTGACATGCGATCTTTGATTTGCAAAGTTTGCATATTACTTTTCTTTTGTCTTTTCCCTCACAATTAACAGTAGAACGAATCCAAAAATACTTTGGAAAAAGCTCCAGACTTTACACAAACTGAGTACATTACAAGCTAGAACAGTGTACACGGTTTCAAGTTTGCACAACCAGGTAAGTGTGAGCAGTAAACTTGTGAGAAGTTATGCTACTTTGCTAAGATGAATAAAGCAATCTAGCTAACGCGATCTATCTTCTGCTTTCACATCCCTCTGCTGTCAATCACCACAGGAAAGAGAGCCAGTAATAAAACCTTAATCTATTAGCTTAGCTGTGATAATAATGAAAGTAACTCCAAAAAAGGAGCAGGTTGTGCACCTTGGTGAAGAAGTTGATGCTGTAGGTGATGGTGTGCATGGTGACAGGGTGTCCGCGGATGAAGAACCCGCCGAAGTAGACACGGCTCAGGTTGTGCAGCTTGGCGTAGAGGCAGGCCAGCTGGCCGATGTCGTTGCTGATCATGTGCAGGAGGCTCTTGGCCATGTCCTCTTTGGAGAACTCTTAACACGCAATTAACAAGATCAAGGCAGTGGGAGAGGTTTCCATAACATACTCTCATTCTCTTGCTATTCAACAGGCATTATAACAACTACCATGTGCTTGCTGAGCAGACTAAGGCAATGGCCCTTATGAGTGCATTTGAAAAATTAATACGGCAAACATTCGATATTCACTGACTCAGAATTACAAGCCCTGCCAGCCTTTCTTCCTACGAAAAAGATTAGCACTTTATGCTTTAAGTTCATGCAGGGGTGAAAATGATCTAATTTGTAATTTTGGGTTTGCTGTCTGCAAACATGAGGGAGACTGTTTCTAAGAGTCAGGCATAAAATGCTAAAGCAGCATTATGTGGAGTTATTATCTCTGCCAAACCTCCAACTTCACCATCAACTTCATGATCAGCTTTGCCTTCCCTGTTATCATTACCAGTAAATGGAAACCAAGTGAATGTCAGTTTCCTTATATTACATTTATTTTATGCCTTATTGTATTGTTACATGTACTCTCATGCCTTATGCATTAACAGATTGGTTTTTATACTGATTTGTTTTTGTTTCCATTAGGAAGAAATCTCAGTTTCTATCATAAAACAGTAAGCTATACTAATGCAGTTGTTTTTTCTGTTGTTAAGAAAATCATGTTTCTTTATTATCAGTATACAACAGTATTCATTTTGATTACTACTACACAACAACAAACGCAGGATTCTTCTGCATTTTGGCTCAGGTTACCTTTGTCTGCAGTGGCTGATTTCCCAAAGCTGCTGGCAATGAGATCCCCTGTCAAGCCCAGGGAGCCATAGGACCCACCATATATGTCTTTGACCAGCATGTCAACACTTGTGTGCTGCCCCCTGGAGGCCAACTGGAGGAGCTCATCAAATCTCTGAATGGAGGGAGAACAAATGCTGTGAGAGTATTCATGTTGAAAAACGTATTTTCTACTGTTTCCACTGAAATGTTAATCAGCCGTGTGTAGTTGTGATGGTCTTGAACATGCTAAGTGTGGTTTCTGGAAATATTATACATCTTCATAGCTATGCATGAATGATCAATATCACAAATGTATGATTTTCATAAAATTATTACTTGTAAGGACTATGTACATAGGTTAAACTTACTTTGGTTTTGGTCAGCAGAGCACCCAGGCCCCAAAATGTCCCACCACCGATTGAACTTCCACCAATGCGTTCAAATTTGTCTTCTGATTCAACCTGTATTAAAAGTACAAAAAAATGTTCACTGCAGAAAAGATTCATATATTTAAACTTGTACATCAAACAAATTCCAAACTGAAATGAAAACATGACCATCAAAACAACTGGTTTATCAACAATACCACTGCGTTAGGTGGGACTACCTTCACTATGGATACTCCAGAGCCAATGTTGACGAGCAGGTAAGGGAAGATGTCGGGATGTGTGTTCTGGAAGCGGAACTCGGAGTCGGCGTGTTTGACGTACACAAAGGCCTCGTGGGGGATGTTCCTCAGTACAAAGTTACAGCCTTTGATCAGGCAGGACATCTCATCCTCTTTGTCCACTCTGGCAATGGAATGACAAGACAGGGAAGCACACATCCAGAATGATTACAATCGGCCATCCCACAATGCATTTGTGCATGTGTGCTGAAGCTGGGAGATTAACCTCCTCCATAACACTTATGCACTCACTTGAGCTTCAGCTTCTTCTCGATCAGATCCTTGAACTTGTGCGCCCCCCCGCCGGTGGCTTTGATGACTTTGGTTTCTGTGTTGACCAGGTGGTCCTTGATGAAGTCGAGGCAGGTCTCAATGTAGGCGTTCTCAAACTTGATGAAGTGGAGACGGGCGATGATTTCCTCCTGGACGGAGATCTCATAGAGGGGTCATTCTCTGTCTCCTGGTGAGAGAAAAGGAGAGCTGGCACTTTGCTGAGAACTGCAGTTTGCTGATAAACAAGGCCATTGAGCTGTAGTTAAATAGAAGAATGGCCACTCTCTCCACATGAGAATGTGAAAACCTCTGCACTGAGCATACACATAACATTTAGCAAGTGCATCACATCATTGTAACCTTCTGGTTGACTGACCAATCAAATCAATGGACCAGATAGCATGTTGAGTCTAGTGAGCAACCAGGTTTCAAGAATAATGTTATGGAGAAACCTATCTCCCCCTAACCCCCCTATACCCATGTTCAGCCTTCCTAATGTAACAAAACTCATAAAAATATCATAAAGATGAGTTTTGAAATACTAAAAAAATATATATATAGCAAAGCATTGTGATATGCTTATTGCGTTAAATTCATTTTGAAATACTTACAAAAGACAGACATGCCATCAGAAATAGTCATAAAAGATGAATGTCAAATAGTTTGAATAATTAGAACACAGTGGAGGTTTGACTTGCATTTCACAACTGCATGGTAAATGGAAATTTCTGATCCCTGGGCAACCCCTTTAGACCAGGCCCCGACCTTTCCAAACCCAGCATTCAAAGTATCCTACATACTTCATCAACAATCCCAGGAGAGGATTGCACAACCAAAGCAACAATCACTCTCATGTACAACTAAATACATTTATAAATCAATGGATACTCTCGTTTTTTTGGTCATGTCAGTCGTTACATTTTAAAGTCTCATTGATAGCAATCTGGCTTTTCCGTGCCTGCATATTAGTCACATATAAGCTGGTTAGGCTGCATTAAAATACAAATATTAGCATGTTGACCCACAGAGAAAGAATTATAATTGTTGGTCATGCTAATGAGCCTACAACAAATGAAGGAGGTCATCTTATGTCAGGACTGAGCAAGCATGCGATTAACCAGGAGGGAAAAAAATGGTTATCCCAGGAAGGAGATAATCCCAAGGGGATCAGCCCTGCAATAACAGGGGAGAGCACAGTGCCTGCCCAGCTAAGCCTCTCATCTTCACCCACCAGCCTTCTTACAGCCTGCCACTTTGAGGTAAAAACAGCAGCACTAAAATGGCTTAGCACATGAATGAGAAAGACAACTAGGGGGAGAAGGCGTTTTTATGAACCGTCAAATGTGGGGTTAGTGAGGGGAAAATGTCCATGAGACAGTTCAAAAGAGACTGTTTTTATCTGCCTCAAGAAATATTTCTGTCCTCAAATGAGCCAAAGCCTTTATCTACTGTAAACAATCTTATCTAACTTGCAGCTACAAATGTATTTAGGCTGTCAAATGTATTAAGCAGTGTATCTCTGACATGCGCTCAGATGTGTTTACACAAAAATGTTGGAATTGAGTTGGCTGATAATTTAGTTACCAAATATATATTTTATATGAAAAATAGAGTAACTTCAGGACCTTGAAACGAGGGTACTAACAGTGACTGGTAGCAGTAGTTAAAAGAATTTTAGTCAGGTATCACTCATTCACATTCTACCATCTTAAAATAAATGTAGATTTGGGGTGTTCGTTGCCACGGTCATTACTCAATTATCGAAGTAGAGGGTGTGAGGCATAATCAAGGGAATGCTATGTAGACTTTAAACCGTACTGCTGAAGGATATTGATTAAAATTCTGAAGAACCAGTAAATACTGCTGGGCTCAAAATCAACCAATTCTGATTTTTGTCTGTTAAATTAGCAAATTAGCAATAAGCATGTAGTTGATTGACTTTATGTCAGTGCTTTGCAAACTAAAGGGACCAACTAAATATTTAAACATCCACATTACTAGCGTACCTCACCCAGCTTACAAAATTCCAGAGATACCATTTTAAAAGCTCAGGGACATTTCTCACTGTCAAAATGTGTAACAAGTGTAACTTGCAAAAACAGTTTGTTTTCTCTGCACTCATCTGTGCATGCCTCAAAATCACCAACCAGATGCAAATTACACCAACTCTTGTAAATATCTATGCTTAAAATGTGTCCTGAACTTGACTTCCTGAGGTGTGGTTCTCTTATGGCCATTAAATAATACCATATTACCATCTCTCCGACCTGGTGACTGATTTTCCACAACACTACACTTTAATGATAACAGAACAGAATACAGATTACAAATAAATATAAAAAATATCAATGCAACATGTAGAACCTAACCCTCAACAAGTCAAACAAGGGGATACTTGTATTTAATAGTTTTGATGTGTTGTCTTTTCCTCCGGTAAACATTTTGACATGGCAATATTCATGATACTCGAGAGAAGAAAAAACTCTGGGAGAACGTGGTGAAATATACCTTGTTAAAGTTTTCTCTTTGAGTGTTTTATTTCATTGCAGACAAGCACATATTTTCACTCATATACTTTAAGATAAAAAGGACAGGTCCTGCCTGAAAGCCATGGCCTTTCCAGTTCCCTACAATTGCCTGACTTACAGGAGGTCTTGTGATATCTGGAAAATACCAAAAGCTTCACATAGGTCATAGTACAGAACATGCTCTTGTGAAAGTAGTAAATTATATACTTTTGCACTCTGCCCAAGGCTGTTTTCCACACTGGTGAGCACTTGACACTGATCACCAAGCTGAGGCAGAACCTACAATACATGATTTTAGATTGAGATTAATTACTTTTCTTTTGACCTCTAACAGTTAAGTATCAGCCTCACAAACTGCTGTTTCTGTTCTTGTGCTTCTCTTTCTACACACACTATTCCTTAGAGTGGTAATTTGGAAAAACAATTTCCACAGCGCCCATAGATATATAGATAAAATGCAACTCTATGTCTCAATTGCCCCACCAAACAAATTAAGGGATGTGATGGGTTTATACATTTGTGTGGCCATTGCAAACCTAAAAATGTTTTTCAATTTTGTGTTTAGTCTGGAACACCAGCACACCCTTGGAATCACCCTTGGTCCAATTTCAAATATGTTTATCAAAGCAGCATGTTGAACCTTGCAAGGTTCACCTAGTTAACCTGCAATCTCCAAGTGCCATCAATGAATCATGATATCATGCAATAACACTTCTTTGTGCACTTGTCTACTAAACAGAAATTTGTTTCAATATGTGCACCTGATTTCAACAAACTTGAAAAAACATTAATCATCAGCCCCAGCAGTTCATGTAGCATATTGATTATGGAAAACTAACCGGTGATAAACAACCCAATTATGTCAATACAAAGTAATTAGTCCAAAATGTCCTACCTTTACGGAGTGGTCAAATGACCGGACTTTGGCTACTTTGTGCTGGACAGTAGAGTAATAGGCAAGCTTTGTCAGAGAACCTCCTGTAAAAAAAAGACAGGAATAAAAAGTCAGCACAAATAAGGAAATTCATATTTTAGGAAGCCTACAATGAAAACAATGTATAGTTTTGGACCCTTTGCTGGAAGAAGTCTTACATTACACTTCCCTACAAACACTCTTCTGCTGTCTGTGGTCTGTTTCACCCACTCATGTCAGTCATTATATTGCCCTGACAGCAACCTAACAATCAAAATATGTTTGTCCATGACCAAACTAACTGCATATAGAAATGGTACTTTAACTTGTGACATGCAAAACTTAATGTTAATTGTCAACATCACAATCAAACTATGCAAAATCCTCTGAGAGGACTGGGTGGATTGTACTGGTTATAGTTGTATATACATAATACTGCACTCTGACTATGGTCCACTTCAGCTAGGTTAAAGCACTGGAAAGTCTGGTTTGTTTGATCTGCCAATTACGATGAGTTTTAAGCACTTCCACAAATTCCAAACAGTCATGCTCACCAGCATCCCCAACAATGTCAGAGAAAAACAAGAGGAAAAAGAAAGACTATCTGGAATTATGTTACTTATGGCGCAGATGAAAAACTTGTCTGATGGCTGTGATTATGGATGAGTTTGCAGGAAGGGTTGTAATCACTGGCTGCAGAGAGCACAAAAAATCCTCCTGGCAAGAAGTTCTATAAACAAATTGTGAGTCATGACTGTAAGAGCTATGAAGCCTTGGGTGTGCACCTGTGCCACTTGTTAAGCATGTAGCTATTGTCCTGTTCATATTAGAAAGCATTTCAAATGACAGAGTTTTGGTTTGGTAAACACAAAACTACTGTGTTTTCTGAAGAAGCTTAAATTATTTTCATCAATCAATTTAAGTGCTGAAGAGGGAGTGTGCACAATGGCTGGAAGATTTGAAGACAGACCACATATAAATTGAACATACACAAACATCAATTTATAATCAGTTTGAGATAGTACTCTGAATTCTTAGCTTGAATAGTGAGTAACTTTTCTATTTCTAATACTTGGGTATAAATCATTCTTATCATACAATTTTAACCACAAATAAATTGTCTTAGTCTTATCTGACATAGACCCTCTTGGGACTGTGTTTCACTATCTTCAAAGATGTGTTTTGGTTTGCTGGATAGCAAGCCAGAGTTTTTTCTTTAATCGTACCATGGGTTTTAAGTTACTCGTAGTTATCACTCTGCCAACGACAATGACGTGCGTCTTAGCATATCTGTCATTTCTAACTAAGTGTGGGCAGGCGAAGGTTATGTTGGTCCCTAATACTAAAGAGCTGGCTACAATATTCTTTACATGACGGTAATACACAATTTATGATAACAACACCGTTACACAACATTATTCATCAAGTTTATCTTAAGACGTGATCAACATATCTTATCAAGACCCAAACAAATATTTCATGTCAACCACTGGTAGCTAGCTAGAAGCTAAGGTAGGGAATACACCTTGACAACAAGCTAACAAACGTCATGGGTAGTACTAGCAGCGACAACCTCTTGCCAGTTTAGCTTCATTGATACCTATAATGTTAGCGATGGACAAAATGATGTGCACGTGTTTCTTTTACCTGTGGCATTCATAAACCTGTCATGCAAGCTGAGTTAGCCAACTTTCTAGATAGCTAGCTATGATGAGCTGCGTAGAAAAATATTCCAAGGTATGCTATCGGTACCTAAATTTAAGCACACTGTTATGCTCATACAGTATACGTTTGGATTGCAAAATGTTGCAATATTCAAGACTAAAAACACTACAGAAGCAACACCTACAACATGCTATGTGTTTGCTAGCTGGCTGCATTGCTGACTGGTTACTTAGCATTTGCATTGACACAGACCCTAGTCAGATAGCTTGTTAGCTCGCTAACGTTAGCTTTGCTCCTTCCCTGGTTGACCCAACAGTTCTACTAATGTAACTACAAACAAGCAATGCATTAAAACTGAAAAGCAAAAATACTGGTATTTGGTTTTTTTGGTACCTATATCTATTGCGAACCTCTTGGCATTCTCCAAGTTACGAAAGATCTCGTCAGGTGGGAGGGTAATGCTTTTATCCATGCTGTGTGTACTTCTGCCCATTCGATCACAATCCGCCATCTTGAAAACACTGCGCCTGTTGGCAATGAATTGAATCAGTAACCGTACGCGAAGGACGGGTCCATCAGCGCGGTGACGTTTAAGAAGTAATATGTGGCTGCGAATTTCAAACTGTCATGATTAAATGGTTGTGTGATAATTTAATGCAAACATGAATTGACATAATCTGTATTTTTCCATTTTGCAACTTCTGTTTGTATTGGTAGCAGCGGTTGAATAAGTTTCCTTTCTTAAACTTAAACTGGTAAAATCCAAGAATGTAAACACGTCAAATATAGATTACACAAAGAGAAGCATAACCTGCCACCGTACTGTCGTTCACCAGAGAAGTGTTTTTCAACAGATAAATATGCTGCTTATCATTTATCGTTTTCCCCACCTAAAAACCCTTGAGTTTGGTGAAGATTGGAGTACTTACAAAATTTAGAGAACTACTAAATGAGGGAAATTGAGATTTAGTATATACAAATGTTGAACGTAACTGGCAGAAAGTTTAAAACTTGTAAGCCATCAACATATTTAACCTTTAGTCATTGATCTGGGCAGATGTAGCTTTAAACTACTTTAACCAAAGTGACTTGTGTAAGTTTCTAAATAACCTGAAGTAGTTAAAATTGCTTACACAACTAGCTAGTCAAATTCAGTCAATAAAAAGAACGAAATAACAACAGAACATTATTGTCGCTGGACAGTTTTTATTTTATAATGGTCACACGATGTTTAATTTCAACAATGGAACATTATTGGACCAAATTCAGTATACTAAACAAAATCTTCGTTCCATATCCCTCATACATATATACTGAGAAAAGCTGTACAATGGATATGAAAATGAAAAATATCCAAATATTCAACAACGTTTGTCACATCTGCTATCTTCAGTGGTCAAACTGCCCTTATTGGCAAACAGCATTCGAATTGTTTCTTCACAGAAGGTAATTTTTTATTTTCCTCAGAAAAAAAATGCATACATATTTTATTAATAATAACATAAGCACTGAACTCCACCTTTGTGCCGAAAGCGTTATCATGACAGCACATGGCAGAACGTACAAATAATTATTACAAACTGCCTTCACAGAAGACTCCGGTATTTATCCAAATACATTGCATATTTCTTGGCAAGACATTTGCATTTCAGTGAATCATTCAAAGACCCTATTTGTCAGAAAAATATATTCAAATGATATAGCAAAACATTTTCATGAAATGTCAAAGGAATTTCATGGAATATCAGATCAAATGTGTCATGTTCTTTGCAAAACAGTAATGGGGGAAAACCATTGCAATGATGTAACAATGAAAACATAAGAAAAACTCTTCAGCTGTTATATAAAGTATGCCTTCACAGAAGTCATTTTTGTAGCCAAAACCAAGGTGCATGTTACATGATTAAAGGCATTTTGGCTTTATGAAATTCACATGGAGTCTTCACTGAAGACATAATACTGTTCAGTCACCATCTACTAGTTTTTGAAATATTTATATTTGTATATGAACTGAAAGAACTTATTGAACAGGAAAATGTATTTTGCAAAACTTATGTAATTATATACTATTAAATAATTCATATTTAACATGTACCAATAAGAGTAATTTTTATAAGTCTTGCTTATGCTTTTTCTTAATTAAAGCAGGGCATAAAACCTCCTGCAAATGCAGAAGAGGAAGAACACTTCCTACATCCTGAGAACTGCAGTCCATGTTCATTTACAACAAACATGTTCAGTTCTGATTTTCTGACAGTTGAGGGACAGTCTGCAGGACTCTACCAGGGCCTCCAGAGGGCGCTGCTGGCTGGAGTCTCCTCTTTGCTGCTGCTGTGCTTGGCTGGAGAGCTCAGCTGAGGCAGGACCCACTGACTCTTGTACTTGTCAGTGGAAGGCTGCAGGTTTTGGAAATGGCTCAGCAGTCTTCTCTGGGACTGTGTCTTCACTTCATAGCGGGACAGGAAGTTGACAATCTCTTGTGCACACCTGGAGTAGCCCTCAGTGACAGCTGTAGAGCAAGACGTGCTGTTAACTGGCTGCTTCTGGTGCTGCTGTGTCAGGAAACAAACTGTCATCTCCAGGATGTCGGCTTTCTCCTGCTTGCAGTCAGCATTCTGCTTCAGGAAGTGTGGGCCCAGGAGAGACTTGAGCTGCTCAATGCTTCTGTTGATGCGATCTCTGCGCATCTTCTCCACCATTGGCTTTCTCAGCTGCAAGAGGAAAACAGGAACATTGTTAACAATCTTGCCTTTGGGTGTTAGATTTATGTAAACATATGCAGATGTCCAGTCACTTAAAATGATTTTATCAAATATAATCACATGTATTTACCTTGTTAGACAGACCCAGGTGCTCATTGGAGTAGTTCATTGCTGCAGTGACTGTAGGAGCCATGGCTGTATCTCTGTGCTGTAGAGGTCTCTGTGTGGAGGCAGTCTGACATGTGCTGGACTCCTCTCTGGTATTTATAGTGTGTAATCTCCATATGAATGTGTGGGTCTCTGTCTTTTAGGACTTTCTCACAGTGTGCAGCCAATAGGAGAGCTCAGGAGGACAATGAGGCGTGCAGAGCTGCCACATGCTGAATGAAGTGCTTACTGCAGGGGGACAATGAGCACATCTCAGGGGAACAGGTGGAGGGGAGGGTGATGGAGAGTGACTCACAGAGTGCTGTGTGAATCTGGGAAAGTGGTGACCCTGTACAGAGAGCAGATCTGCCGCCTGATGTTGGGATCAATGACAGTTACAGAGGCACACTCATCATTATCACGTACACGTGCAGGATTGAAATATTTTAAAATATTTGCATAATCAGTCAGATTACATGGCTGCTACATGTGCATGACTTAAACTGAATTAATTTGACCAATTCTGGAATTGGCATTATGTATTTCCTATAAGGAAAAAAACATATTGTAAATACTATTAGTGAAACAAAATCCCATTCATTGTACTTTAAATATGCATAAATGGATACAAGAGGTGAAAAATTATAACAGTTATGAAAATGTTGAGTTGTATCTATCTCCCCGATCTAAACTTCACAGGTATAATATTTGTGTATATTTGCTGGGGTTTAATTTTAATAAAGAAAAATAAGTGTGTCAGTGAGGAGTGACAGGAAACACACTGATCTAGTGTCTCCTCTTTAGGGAAGTGGTCAGTGAACAGTGGTGTAAGTCCAGATGTCTTTTGGCTGGTAGTCAGTGTGAGTAGGGAGCTGCTCTAAGCTTCCCACACTGTGTCCTGTGTGCTGTGGTCAGTGCAGCACAAAGACAGTCCAGCCTGCTGAATGGGCCATTAGTGATGGTAATTGGCTCTGTGGTGCAGCACAGAGAGAGGGTAATAACAAAGACCATCTGGAGGGAAACACTATCATTGGCCAGTTCTGCATCTGCACGACATAACCTGAAGGTTTTACAAATTTAAAACCCCACAACAATACAGGCAAGAACATGAAATATAAGGTTTAAGATATTCTCAAGAATTGATCTTCCTTTGCACAATTATCCATTCAATCTAAAGAAATTATATATCTAATTCAAGTATATTAAATCGCAAACATTTCAAAACTTCCCTAAAATGCATTATAAACTCCAAATGAATTTCTAACATGTAAATATTCTTTTTGAAATTTGAACCTAATTTGGCCACAGTAGAGCATAACACCACGTTCATTCTGTACATGTACATCCAAACATCAGGTGCTGGTGTGACCGAAACTGTTAATGATGCTGGAAGTGTGACTCTGCTCTCCTGAGCTTTCCCACACTCTGCCCATTGACAAAACTCTCTCTGAACAATAGACGT
The DNA here is from genome assembly GCA_022829145.1 of Albula goreensis. Lineage (NCBI taxonomy): Eukaryota > Metazoa > Chordata > Actinopteri > Albuliformes > Albulidae > Albula > Albula goreensis. The sequence goes on from CM040752.1 coordinate 12,760,726, forward strand.
GTGCCCAGTTAAATGCTAATTCCTTTTCATGACCAGCAGAGTCTCCAACAAGCCCCCTGGGGGTACGGCTTGTTACACAAATATTCCTTAATAAAGAGACAGATAAACACAAACACTGAGAGAGAATAAGGCCCAGCTGTTAGTGTGGGAGTCAACGAAAGGAGTCAACAAACTGCCAGAGTTTAATTACAGGTCTTTATAACCATTTAATTCCAATTAATGCATCACAAGACCTTTATGAAGTATGAAACTGTAACAATGAAGACAGTAACGATGAAACTGTTAGAGCTACTGAAGAATGACACACTACTCAGAGTGATCACCTCTTTCTACTTTACTGTGGCTTGATATAGATCCTGTCATGCCAGGTTTGTAATTACAGTTGTTCTTAATAAATAGTTGTTTTTAAAAATCATTATATATTTTTTACCAATCTGGTCTCTGTTTCTTTCATGCAAGAGATTTAATTTTTTTTATTTCTCTCTGGATCTGACAAAACGTCAACCCTCCAAATCTCATTTACAGCAGATTTTCAAACATTGCCAACTTCTGTCATTTTATTATCATGGACTAAGGTGTTAAGGCTGCTACATTTTAGCCTATTCATGTTATATTTTTTTTACATTATCTTTATATCTTAAGTCATATTCTTCAAATTTCATGTCTTTGTTTAGGGTTCCTGTGATTGTGCTCTTAAAAGCCTCACAGTGTCCATATAACATGCATGATGTCCTTGGAAAGTGTTACTGTTAGTTGTGAAAAGATGGAAGTGTGTGTTAGTTGCATGGGTCCCTAATAAACAATTTTTCCCCAGAAAGTTAAAGATTCAAAATTACATGTCCTCTCCATCAACATTTATCTGAAATGATCAAAACAGGATGTTTCTGTAAATAAAAGGTGGAATTCATCTGTTGATTTGTAACATGTTGGACACTCTGTAAACTGTAAGTCTGTGATCCCAGCAGCTATTGTCTGAGCTGGGCTCTGAGAGAGAGTTTTCCTCTGTTTCCCACACTCTGTCCATTCACTGAGCTCAATGGGGACACAAAAGAAGTGTGTCTTATTACACGTCATATAAACTATAGAGCTTGATCCCACATTGTGTGGGCTGGAGGCTGTACACCTGTCTGACCACAAAAGCTCCAACTGGTCATTGAGTCATTTCAGTCAAACACCTGAAACATTCAACAGGACATAAAAAGACACTGGAAAGTTTAGTCGTTAAACTAGATTTGACACAACTGTATATTCATAATGCTACAGACTCTTGCAGTTAAAATATAACCAGTCAGGTTTCTTCATGCCAAGTAGCTATTAATTGACAGAGTGTGAAATGGGTTGATGAGGTCAATAAAATAGATTCTATACAATGATTTACCCACAATAAGTATTGATTGACTCAAATTTTTAGAGATGGATCCCCATTTCAAAATCTGAACATGAGTTGATGCTTTGAGAGTGTGAATATTGATGTCTATCACATATATGATTTTACTAAAATATTATCAGTATTAAAATGTTTGCGGTGGGGAAATATATTGCATAAATTTTGTGGTGAAATATATTGCATTTTTCATGTAGCACCTGAAATGTGCATGAAAGTCTCTGGATTAGAATCAGAATATGGTCAAAATTATTAATAGCCTTTGTTGTATGATATGATTACACATTGATTTAAGTAGTGATAGAAAAGTTATTTAAATCTAATTCTAATTTTAAATAAATATGAAGTGTGATATTGTTTTCACATGTTTCTGCATAGAATATGATTACATGACCAACCAATTATGCAACATGGACACAGATAAAATGTGGAACTAAAACTGGTGACAATCATTGATTTATATTGAATACAAATAGTAATAGAAGAACCAGTAAATTTGCAGGTAAAATTCAGATAAATACCATTGATCATCTACCTTGCAATTATCATAATAAAAAGATGCTTTTGGAACCTAATTTCCTGCTTGATTAGATGTTTACTCATAAATGATGACATGAACCATTTTTAATAATTTCACTTTTTTATTTATACCGTTTGTTGTTGAAGAAAATTTCTCTTCACAAAATCAATCAAACAAACAAACCACTCCTGGAGTGATACACATCAAGGCCAGCTTGAAGACACCTTCAAGACACAAGATATCTCACAATGGAGCTTCACATTGTACAAATATCTTTACAAAAGACAGTAACAGAACAAGTTCAAGTTGTTCAATAAACACATTCCTTTACAGGATTATGACTGTCAATTATACCATTACTCACACCGCAGGTGTGGAAAACTGTCTGTACAGAATTACAAATTCTACAACATCAAGCACATCCAGTGCAGAATCTTTTCCAAGATGCAATCAAAATGCATACTTTAAGATCATACCCAGTTTGGGTAAAGAGGTAGTGTCATTTGTATATTGGGGTCTTCACAGAAGACACAATGTTATACAAATACCTTTAGAAACTGTAGACAGTTTCATGAAATTCATGAAATACACATTTCTTATATGACAAGAAACACCGTTAATATTACAATGTACAACAAAGTAGCCCTAGCACGAAAAATCCAGTCCGGCTTTCTCTTAACGAAAGCAAAATATTGCTAAACCTTCTACACAAGCAGAAGAGGAAGAACACTTCCTACATCCTGAGAACTGCATTCCATGTCCATTTACAACAAACATGTTCAGTTCTGATTTTCTGAGTTGAGGGACAGTCTGCAGGACTCTACCAGGGCCTCCAGAGGGCGCTGCTGGCTGGAGTCTCCTCTTTGCTGCTGCTGTGCTTGGCTGGAGAGCTCAGCTGAGGCAGGACCCACTGACTCTTGTACTTGTCAGAGGAAGGCTGCAGGTTTTGGAAATGGCTCAGCAGTCTTCTCTGGGACTGTGTCTTCACTTCATAGCGGGACAGGAAGTTGACAATCTCTTGTGCACACCTGGAGTAGCCCTCAGTGACAGCTGTAGAGCAAGACGTGCTGTTAACTGGCTGCTTCTGGTGCTGCTGTGTCAGGAAACAAACTGTCATCTCCAGGATGTCGGCTTTCTCCTGCTTGCAGTCAGCATTCTGCTTGAGGAAGTGTGGGCCCAGGAGAGACTTGAGCTGCTCAATGCTTCTGTTGATGCGATCTCTGCGCATCTTCTCCACCATTGGCTTTCTCAGCTGCAAGAGGAAAACAGGAACATTGTTAACAATCTTGCCTTTGGGTGTTAGATTTATGTAAACATATGCAGATGTACAGTCACTTAAAATGATTTTATCAAATATAATCACATGTATTTACCTTGTTAGACAGACCCAGGTGCTCATTGGAGTAGTTCATTGCTGCAGTGACTGTAGGAGCCATGGCTGTATCTCTGTGCTGTAGAGGTCTCTGTGTGGAGGCAGTCTGACATGTGCTGGACTCCTCTCTGGTATTTATAGTGTGTAATCTCCATATGAATGTGTGGGTCTCTGTCTTTTAGGACTTTCTCACAGTGTGCAGCCAATAGGAGAGCTCAGGAGGACAATGAGGCGTGCAGAGCTGCCACATGCTGAATGAAGTGCTTACTGCAGGGGGACAATGAGCACATCTCAGGGGAACAGGTGGAGGGGAGGGTGATGGAGAGTGACTCACAGAGTGCTGTGTGAATCTGGGAAAGTGGTGACCCTGTACAGAGAGCAGATCTGCCGCCTGATGTTGGGATCAATGACAGTTACAGAGGCACACTCATCATTATCACGTACACGTGTAGGATTGAAACATATCTAAAATATTTGCATAATCAGTCACATTACATAGCTGCTACATGTGCATGACCCCACTTATTTCTGCAGGAGGTTACAAATGTATTTCATGATATGTAACTTACTCATAATCAATTTGTTATGCATTCTAATGATTGTAGTGTTAATAATAATGGATGCAACAGGTAAAAAAATCAGACCTGGAAAGCAGTCAAGTCAAGTCAACTGTTCAGATAATATTTATTTCATCTCACCATTGTTCTTTAGGGAAGAATATATATTTTAAATATTACTTACTAAATATGTTTTGTCAGTTATAAAAACTGAATCCCACACACGGTACTTTGCATATCCAAGGCAAGCACAAGGCATACATGTAAACAATCTGGATACATCATGTGAATAATTAAAATTATGAAAACATTTAATTGTCATGAGTTCACCAATGGAAACTTCATAGAAATTATTTTTTGTAGATTTGTTGGGGTTTGATTTTAATAAAGAAAAATAAGTGTGTCAGTGAGGAGTGACAGGAAACACACTGATCCAGTGTCTCCTCTTTAGGGAAAGTGGTCAGTGAACAGTGGTGTGAGTCCAGATGTCTTTTGGCTGGTAGTCAGTGTGAGTAGGGAGCTGCTCTAAGCTTCCCACACTGTGTCCTCTGTGCTGTGGTCAGTGCAGCACAAAGACAGTCCAGCATGCTGAATGGGCCATTAGTGATGGTAATTGGCTCTGTGGTGCAGCACAGAGAGAGGGTAATAACAAAGACCATCTGGAGGGAAACACTATCATTGGCCAGTTCTGCATCTGCACTAAATAACCTGAAGGTTTTACAAATTTTAAACCACACAACAATACAGGCAAGAACATGAAATATAAGGATTAAGATATTCTAAAGAACTGATCTTCCCTAGCACAATTATCCATTCAATCTAAAGAAATTATATATCTAATTCAAGTATATTAAAGTGCAAACATTTCAAAACTTCCCTAAAATGCATTATAAACTCCTAACGAATTTCTAACATGTAAATATTCTTTTTGACATTTGAACTTGATTTGGCCACAGTAGAGCATAACACCACGTTCATTCTGTACATGTTCATCCAAACATCAGGTGCTGGTGTGACCGAAACTGTTAATGATGCTGGAAGTGTGACTCTGCTCTCCTGAGCTTTCCCACACTCTGCCCATTGACAAAACTCTCTCTGAACAATAGACGTGTGCCCAGTTAAATGCTAATTCCTTTTCATGACCAGCAGAGTCTCCAACAAGCCCCCTGGGGGTACGGCTTGTTACACAAATATTCCTTAATAAAGAGACAGATAAACACAAACACTAAGAGAGAATAAGGCCCAGCTGTGTGTGTGGATCTGCTAATGTACGAAAGGAGACAACAAAGTGTCAGATTCCCAATTGCTCTTAATAACATTTTAATACAGTTATGACAACTGCACAAGCAATGGAAGCCTAGGCTCTAAGTATGGATCAGCTAATGTACTAAAGGAGACAAAAAACTGGCCAGAGTTTAATTACAGGTCTTTATTACCATTTATTTACATTCATGGCATCACAAGATCTGTAGGAATACGACAGTAACAATGAAACTGTTAGCGCGACTGGAGAATGACACACTACTCAGAGTGCTCACCTTTTTCTTCTTTACCATGGCTTGATATTGATCTTGTCATGCCAGATTTGTAACTACAGTTCTGTTTAATAAAAACCTGTTCTGTTCGATCATTATATATTTTTAATCAATTTGGTCTCAGTTTCTTTCATGCAAAAGTTAGCAATTTTTTATGTCTCTTTGGGTCTGTCAAAACATCAACCCTCCAAATATTATTTACTGCAGTTTTTCAAACATTGCCAGCTGCTGTCATTTTATTATCATGGACTAAGGTGTTAAGGCTGCTACATTTTAGCCTATTCATGTTATATTTTTTTACATTATCTTTATATCTTAAGTCGTATTCTTCAAATTTCATGTCTTTGTTTAGGGTTCCTGTGATTGTGCTCTTAAAAGACTCACAGTGTCCATATAACATGCATGATGTCCTTGGAAAGTGTTACTGTTAGTTGTGAAAAGAAGGAAGTGTGTGTTAGTTGCATGGGTCCCTCATAAACACTTTTTCCCCAGAAAGTTAAAGATTCAAAATTACGTGTACTCTCCATCAACATTTATCTGAAATGATCAAAACAGGATGTTTCTGTAAATAAAAGGTGGAATTCATCTATTGATTTGTAACATGTTGGATACTCTGTAAACTGTAAGTCTGTGATCCCAGCAGCTATTGTCTGAGCTGGGCTCTGAGAGAGAGTTTTCCTCTGTTTCCCACACTCTGTCCATTCACTGAGCTCAATGGGGACACAAAAGAAGTGTGTCTTATTACACGTCGTATAAACTATAGAGTTTGATCCCACATTGTGTGGGCTGGAGGCCGTACACCTGTCTGACCACAAAAGCTCCAACTGGTCGTTGAGTCATTTCAGTCAAACACCTGAAACTTTCAACAGGACATAAAAAGACACTGGAAAGTTTAGTCGTTAAACTAGATTTGACACAATTGTACGTTCATGATGGTACAAAGCCATAATGTTAAAACATAACCAGAATCAGGTGTCCTCATGCCAAGTAGCTATTAATTTTCAGGGTATTAGATAGGTTGATGAGCTTAATAAAATAGCTTATATACAATGATTTTTCAATAATACATATTGATTAACTCAAATTTTTAGAGTTGAATCCCTATTTCAAAATGTGAACATGACTTGATGCTGTGAGAGTGTGAATATCGATGTCTATCGTATATATGTTTTTCAAAAATATGATTAGTATTAAAATGTTTGCGATATAATGCAATTATGTGGTAAAATGCATTGCAGAAAAACATGGGATTAGAATAAATCCAGAGACTTAAATGTAATTCTAATTTGAGATAAATATGAAGTGTGATATTGTTTTCAACGTTTCTGCATAGAATATGATTACGTGACCAACCACTGATGCAATATGGACAAAGATAAAATGTGGAACTAAAACTGGTGACAAGCAGTGACTTATGTTGAATAAAAATAAAGACAGAAGTACCAGTATATTTTCTGGTAAAATTCAGATAAACAACATAGATTCTCTGCATCTTAATGACCTTAATGAAAATATGTTATTGGCACATAAGTTCCTCCTTGATTGGATTTTTTGTTCATAAATTATGACATGAACCAATATTAAAATTTTCACTTTTTTATTTATACTGTTTCTTGTTGAAGAAAATTTCTCTTCACAGAATCGAACAAACAAACCACTCCTTGAGTGATACACATCAAAGCCAGCTTGAAGACACCCTCAAGACACAAGATATCTCACAATGGAGCTTCATATTGTACAAATATCTTTACAAAAGACAGTAACAGAACAAGTTCAAGTTGTTCAATAAACACATTCCTTTACAGGATTATGACTCTAAATTATACCATTACTCACACCACAGGTGTGGAAAACTGTTGTCTGTACAGAATTACAAATTCTACAACATCAAGCACTTCCTTTACAGAATGTTTTAAAGATGCAATCAAAATGCATACTTTAAGATCATACCCAGTTTGGGTAAAGAGATAGTGTCATTTGTATATTGGGGTCTTCACAGAAGATACAATGTTATACAAATACCTTTAGAAACTGTAGAAAGTTTCATGAAATTCATGAAATACACATTTCTTATATAACAAGAAACACCGTTAATATTACAATGTACAACATGGTTGTGCTAGTGCTAAAAATCCACTCTGTGCCTTCTCTTAATGAAAGCAAAATATTGTTAAACCTTCTACACAAGCAGAAGAGGAAGAACACTTCCTACATCCTGAGAACTGCAGTCCATGTCCATTTACAACAAACATGTTCAGTTCTGATTTTCTGACAATTGAGGGACAGTCTGCAGGACTCTACCAGGGCCTCCAGAGGGCGCTGCTGGCTGGAGTCTCCTCTTTGCTGCTGCTGTGCTTGGCTGGAGAGCTCAGCTGAGGCAGGACCCACTGACTCTTGTACTTGTCAGAGGAAGGCTGCAGGTTTTGGAAATGGCTCAGCAGTCTTCTCTGGGACTGTGTCTTCACTTCATAGCGGGACAGGAAGTTGACAATCTCTTGTGCACACCTGGAGTAGCCCTCAGTGACAGCTGTAGAGCAAGACGTGCTGTTAACTGGCTGCTTCTGGTGCTGCTGTGTCAGGAAACAAACTGTCATCTCCAGGATGTCGGCTTTCTCCTGCTTGCAGTCAGCATTCTGATTGAAGAAGTGTGGGCCCAGGAGAGACTTGAGCTGCTCAATGCTTCTGTTGATGCGATCTCTGCGCATCTTCTCCACCATTGGCTTTCTCAGCTGCAAGAGGAAAACAGGAACATTGTTAACAATCTTGCCTTTGGGTGTTAGATTTATGTAAACATATGCAGATGTCCAGCCATTTAACATAATTCAATCAAATATAATCACATGTATTTACCTTGTTAGACAGACCCAGGTGCTCATTGGAGTAGTTCATTGCTGCAATGACTGTAGGAGCCATGGCTGTATCTCTGTGCTGTAGAGGTCTCTGTGTGGAGGCAGTCTGACATGTGCTGGACTCCTCTCTGGTATTTATAGTGTGTAATCTCCATATGAATGTGTGGGTCTCTGTCTTTTAGGACTTTCTCACAGTGTGCAGCCAATAGGAGAGCTCAGGAGGACAATGAGGCGTGCAGAGCTGCCACATGCTGAATGAAGTGCTTACTGCAGGGGGACAATGAGCACATCTCAGGGGAACAGGTGGAGGGGAGGGTGATGGAGAGTGACTCACAGAGTGCTGTGTGAATCTGGGAAAGTGGTGACCCTGTACAGAGAGCAGATCTGCCGCCTGATGTTGGGATCAATGACAGTTACAGAGGCACACTCATCATTATCACGTACACGTGTAGGATTGAAACATATCTAAAATATTTGCATAATCAGTCAGATTACATAGCTCCTACATGTGCATGACCCCACTTATTTCTGCAGGAGGATACAAATGTATTTCATGATATGTAACTTACTCATAATCAATTTATCATGCATTCTAATGATTGAAGTGTTAACAAAATGGATGCAACAGGTAAAAAAATTCAGACCTGGAAAGCAGTCAGGTCAAGTCAACTGTTCAGATAATATTTATTTCATCTCACCATTGTTCTTTAGGGAAGAATATATATTTTAAATATTACTTACTAAATATGTTTTGTCAGTTATAAAAACTGAATCCCACGCATGGTACTTTGCATATCCAAGGCAAGCACAATGCATACATGTAAACAATCTGGATACATCAAGTGAATAATTAAAATTATGAAAACATTTAATTGTCGAAAGTTCACCAGTGGAAACTTCATAGAAATTATATTTTTGTACATTTGCTGGGGTTGACTTTTAATGAAGAAAAACAAGTGTGTCAGTGAGGAGTGACAGGAAACACACTGATCCAGTGTCTCCTCTTTAGGGAAAGTGGTCAGTGAACAGTGGTGTGAGTCCAGATGTCTTTTGGCTGGTAGTCAGTGTGCTGCTCTGAGCTTCCCACACTGTGTCCTGTGTGCTGTGGTCAGTGCAGCACAAAGACAGTCCAGCATGCTGAATGGGCCATTAGTGATGGTAATTGGCTCTGTGGTGCAGCACAGAGAGAGGGTAATAACAAAGACCATCTGGAGGGAAACACTATCATTGGTCAGTTCTGCATCTGCACTACATAACCTGAAGGTTTTACAAATTTAAAACCCCACAACAATACAGGCAAGAACATGAAATATAAGGATTAAGATATTCTCAAGAACTGATCTTCCCTAGCACAATTATCCATTCAATCTAAAGAAATTATATATCTAATTCAAGTATATTAAAGTGCAAACATTTCAAAACTTCCTTAAAATGCATTATAAACTCCTAATGAATTTCTAACATGTACATATTCTTTTTGAAATTTGAACCTAATTTGGCCACAGTAGAGCATAACACCAGGTTCATTCTGTGCATGTTCGTCCAAACATCAGGTGCTGGTGTGACCAAAACTGTTCATGATGCTGGAAGTGTGACTCTGCTCTCCTGAGCTTTCCCACACTCTGTCCTTTGACAAAACTCTCTCTGAACAATAGACGTGTGCCCAGTTAAATGCTAATTCCTTTTCATGACCAGCAGAGCCTCCAACAAGCCCCCGGGGGGACGGCTTGTTACACAAATATTCCTTAATAAAGAGACAGATAAACACAAACACTGAGAGAGAATAAGGCCCAGCTGTGTGTGTGGATCTGCTAATGTACGAAAGGAGACAACAATCTTCCAGAATTTCTTTACACCTCTTAACCACCATTTAAAACAATCAGTCTGACAGGAGAATTAGGTCAAAAACAGTCACTTACTCTCTCTGTAAGTGTGAAACAGTCCCTGATTCTTTACTGATGCCCCATATCGGCTGTTATCAAACATTTTCTGTAAATTTCCCCCTAAAATAACATGGTATTTACATATTATAGTGAGAATTTCATTTCAAATAGAAGGGAAACCACCTATATACAATGTGAGCTGTCTTGTTTTTCTTAGTTAAATTGCCACTTACAGTTTCATGGATCTCAAAATTTTTCCAGCCTCCCAATACAGATTAAACTCAAAGCTTTTTTTAAATGGCAGTTTGCCTTATTCCAGAATTGTAGAACACGATTTTTATTACAGCCATGCTATAACCACTTCATTTTAAGAATTAATTGATGAATTCATTTATTTTTATTCATACTTATTTTAATGACATTTTCTAAAAAAAGTTTCTGGTTGAGACATGTTTAGTTTTCCTCACAATGGTGGCACATGAGTACCAATAAAATAAATGTGTTTGTTCATTGCCAATATATTCCATTGAAAACTTCACACTACTATTAATCCAGAAAATACAAGGTCTAAAGTAAGATTTAATACACTTTACAAAATTGCAAATGGGATGTATCAAAGAAAAATACAAGAATAGAATTGATCTGTTGATTTGTAACATGTTGGACACTCTGTAAACTGTAAGTCTGTGATCCCAGCAGCTATTGTCTGAGCTGGGCTCTGAGAGAGAGTTTTCCTCTGTTTCCCACACTCTGTCCATTCACTGAGCTCAATGGGGACACAAAAGAAGTGTGTCTTATTACACGTCATATAAACTATAGAGTTTGATCCCACATTGTGTGGGCTGGAGGCCGTACACCTGTCTGACCACAAAAGCTCCAACTGGTCATTGAGCCATTTCAGTCAAACTCTTGAAACATTGCAGGTGAGATAGATGCTCACAAAAATAATTTTTGAAAGTTATAACATCTGGGTTGAAACACTGTCATGTTGTTCGGGAAATACCAGGCACCCTCCCTCAACTGGAGCATGAAATTACTGTTAAGGTATAAAATGGGTTTATGATCTCAAAGAACCAAATTATGATCTGTAGTTTACCTGTAATATTTAAAAATAATTGTCAAAGTAATGTAACAATTTAAGCACATGGCTGGATAGGGTATACACTTCTGTGCTTTTAATCTACTTTCCTGAGTTGATTACAGTACAGACTGATTCTGACAGATTTTTGTTTGTAAACTTCCACATTAAATAAGCCAAAAAATATTTGTTTTTTTCCCATCAGTAAAAAATAAATCTACTAAGTAATTGTAACAAGGATATATTTTTTGATTGTCAACTGCATACTTCTTTGTTTGGATTTTTTAGTTTTAAGAAATAGAAAGGAAAGACATTTACATGTTAATTTTTTATTTACACTGCATATAATTGAAGAACCAATTTCCTCACAACATTAAACACAGGGATCACTCACAGAGTGAAATGCTGCCAACCTGATGACATTTTCAGTACAGGAGGAAACTCACAGTGGAGTGACACATTCTTCAAACATCTTTACAAAAGACAGGAACAGAACACCGTCAATTTGTTCAATACACATATTCCATTACAGGAACCTGACAGGCAATTATGCCATTTTTCAATCCACAGATGAAGAAAACTGTTGCCCACACAGAATTACAAATTCCACAAAATAAAGCACTTCCATTACAGAATGTTTTTAAGATGTGATCAAAATTTCTGATCATCTTTAAGATCATACCCACTTTGGATAAAGAGATATTGTCATCCATATATGTGGTCTTCACAGAAGACAGAGTATTGTTTAGTCAACATTTAATAACTTTCGACACAGTAGAAAGCTTTTTTCATGAAAATACATTTCATATAGTAGCATAAGTAGTATAGTTTCTTATATGACAAGTAGTAACAGTCTCATACATTCTACTTGTGCTTTCTCTTAATGAAAGCATAATATTTTTAAACCTTCTACACAAGCAGAAGAGGAAGAACACTTCCTACATGCTGAGAACTGCAGTCCATGTTCATTTACAATAAACATGTTCAGTTCTGATGTTCTGACAGTTGAGGGACAGTCTGCAGGACTCTACCAGGGCCTCCAGAGGGCGCTGCTGGCTGGAGTCTCCTCTTTGCTGCTGCTGTGCTTGTCTGGAGAGCTCAGCTGAGGCAGGACCCACTGACTCTTGTACTTGTCAGACGAAGGCTGCAGGTTTTGGAAATGGCTCAGCAGTCTTCTCTGGGACTGTGTCTTCACTTCATAGCGGGACAGGAAGTTGACAATCTCTTGTGCACACCTGGAGTAGCCCTCAGTGACAGCTGTAGAGCAAGACGTGCTGTTAACTGGCTGCTTCTGGTGCTGCTGTGTCAGGAAACAAACTGTCATCTCCAGGATGTCAGCTTTCTCCTGCTTGCAGTCAGCATTCTGCTTGAGGAAGTGTGGGCCCAGGAGAGACTTGAGCTGCTCAATGCTTCTGTTGATGCGATCTCTGCGCATCTTCTCCACCATTGGCTTTCTCAGCTGCAAGAGGAAAACAGGAACATTGTTAACAATCTTGCCTTTGGGTGTTAGATTTATGTAAACATATGCAGATGTCCAGTCACTTAAAATGATTTTATCAAATATAATCACATGTATTTACCTTGTTAGACAGACCCAGGTGCTCATTGGAGTAGTTCATTGCTGCAGTGACTGTAGGAGCCATGGCTGTATCTCTGTGCTGTAGAGGTCTCTGAGTGGAGGCAGTCTGACATGTGCTGGACTCCTCTCTGGTATTTATAGTGTGTAATCCTCCATATGAATGTGTGGGTCTCTGTCTTTAGGACTTTCTCACAGTGTGCAGCCAATAGGAGAGCTCAGGAGGACAATGAGGCGTGCAGAGCTGCCACATGCTGAATGAAGTGCTTACTGCAGGGGGACAATGAGCACATCTCAGGGGAACAGGTGGAGGGGAGGGTGATGGAGAGTGACTCACAGAGTGCTGTGTGAATCTGGGAAAGTGGTGACCCTGTACAGAGAGCAGATCTGCCGCCTGATGTTGGGATCAATGACAGTTACAGAGGCACACTCATCATTATCATGTACACGTGTAGGGTTGACACATTTTAACACTTATTAAAAAACAATTAACACTAAATTGCAAAGGTTTGAATCACTCATGACTACATGATTTGCGATGGTACCATGCTACATACCACAAGACTATATTGTATATAATATAAAACTGGATTCTTACTTTATTTACTGTGTATTAAACTGTCTTGTGAAGCAGACAAGATATTCCAAGGTGGGTGCTCTTCTTGTAAATATGAAAATCTTCCCTTATCATAAAAATCGTATACCTTGAGAAATGCACACCTTAATTTTATGATGTAAAGAGTGTTCATGATATTGTTCCAAAACTGGATAGACATAATCAAAGTTAGTGCAGGGAAGTTAAAGGTGATGTTTCACAGATTACGAGGGACCCTTTTAAAAATATGAAAGTGGTTGAGAGTAACAAATGAACGCAGAAATGACTCTGCCAGGAAACGCACTCTCAGAGTCTCCTGTGTTGTATACACAGGCGTACTGGGTGTCCAGATGCCGCAGATGTGTCCAGTGTTCAGGCATGGCCTCCACACGCAGAGAAGCGCTCTCTTTCCCACACTGAGCTATGCCTGCTGCATCATATGCATGACAAACGATGGTCCTATTCAAGATGGCAGCTGGTCCTGCTCCGTGGGACAGAGGAGGACTTACATCAAAGGCCACAAGGATGCAAAGTTTTTTGGAGGGAAAAACAAGTTCTAAGGAACTTTTGTGTCTTTCATATGCACATGTGGAGTTGTCATGGGGATCCAAGGGTACATTATCACTCAAACACAATATTTTGCTGTATGTTGGATAAAAAGTGATTTTGAGGGGTTTATGAGTTTGCTGGTGCTGTACTTCAGAAAATGATTTCATTTTTAATCATAACCTGAGCATGGATAATATAACACAGTGGACAGTCTTTCTGAATTAACATTGTAAGATTAATAAATGAGAGCATGGTATTGCAAATAAGACAATGCACTTAAATGACTTAAAATGCAGTGATTGGGTAATCTAGTAAATTAATATATAAAAATCCCTTGAATATTTTTTTTTCGCAAGTGGCTAACTGGCCAATCTATAAATCATGGTGCAATAGTTAGGGCTGTCTGTGTAAAAGTGGAAGCTGAGTGATATAGGCTAAAGTCTTCCCTGTGTCTATAAATAGGAATTATATGCTAATTGTAATATGGAAGACATAGTTTACTTTTTTACATTGGTAATTTCTGCTGTGAATATTACCTTGCTGCAGGATATAGTGGCATTTTGTTGACTCTGTGCTTCTCTGTGCATCTGCTGTGTCATAACAACTATGGTAGAAAGCCTTGTTGCACTGACACAGTTTCTTTTATTTTTGTCTTTTAAACTTCTTTTTATCTTATGTTACACCATTGGATTTCACTGTGGTGTAGTACATATTTCACTCATTGCCCCTCTTTCCACTCCAGACTGATACATTTCATGCTGGAGGAACTGAAGCTCTTAATGTGAGTGTGACTGTGCTCTCCTGAGCTTTCCCACACTCCCTCCATTCAGAGAACTCTCACTGAACAATAGACGTGTGCCCAGTTAAATGCTAATCAGGTCCTGGCACATATGTCTTGGAAATAGTTTACATGCATTTCTGAGAGTAGATTTTGAGAGACATTTTTGGTCATTTTTTTCTGTAATCCACATAACCAACATCAATGTTAAATTCTCAACATTGTCTGTATTATAAATATAGTAGATAGGAGCTTTAAAATTATGTCCATGAAAATGAAATAACCCTAAAACTGCTGTGTTTGCAGAAAACAGCGCCCACCAGGTCTCGGTATAATTTTATGATAATGGTATTTTTATGAAAAACCTTATTATGTTATAATAAAGATGAGACATTGATTGTTTTTGAGAGGAATTTTTGTCATTAAGTCTGCCTCAAGTTCTATATCTACATTTGGTCTATTATAAACTTGTATCTCATATCTGTTAGTTGAGTAGCATTGCATAAAGGTTGATCCCACCTAACTCTGGTTAATCCCACAGTAATATATTTTTCCATTTCATTATTATTGTGATTTACAGTCTCTGAAATTCTGTTTCAAATGAAGATGATTTCACCTCACTTTCTATTAGATTATAAATACTACATATTTTAGGTTTTTGGAGTCTATGGGTTGAATTCTCAGACATTGGCTGAGCATAAGACTAAAAACATTTTTCAGTGGAGATCTTTGATATTTTGAAATGAATTTGAAATGAAAATGAAGTTCATTGACATTTTCTTTAGTCTAGGATGAGGCTTATTCCCTGTTAGGGAAACCAGCCCATAGATTCATAAATACAGCTACATGACCTGATATTGCTATTTTCAATCAGTCTCTACCATCACATTCTTAAATTATGATGTTTTATGTTGTATAGACACTGGATACCAAAGTATCTACAATTTTGGTATGATGCCATGTAAATTAATAAAGTAAATTATATTAAAATGTATCTTTGTCATACCTGTTGTGCCCAAGATGCAGAAATAATAATCATTAGAAATGAAAGTTAAATTGAAGTACAGAGGCTTGATTAAGATTTATTCAGGCTTTATTGAAATTTCATTAAATTAAACAATATTTTAAAATATTGTCCTTGGTTTAATTAATTGAACATCAAAAAATGATATGCACATACACTTGAAATTGAACAACACAAAAACAAACAAAAGCTTCAGAGATTCCCATAATCACTGTGATGTATGCATTGGCATACGAGACATAACATTGTTCCTTTGTACAAAGGAGGATTAGTGTCATGAGCTGCACTGCACACAGGGAGCATTTCTCACACATCACCTGCATGTTCTCAGCATCTGTGTGCAATGTGAAAATAATTACTCTGCTTTTACACAACGCACATCCAATCCACATTGATCACACTCATAGTTAATCGTAAAATGACCGTCATGACGGCACTTTCAGCCTAGCGTAATCTGTCTTTACAAAAGACTTCAATTTAACAATGCGTAAATAAACAAAATAGTTTTGCTTCAAAGCAAACCAAAAAAAACAAGTTATACAATTTTCAATCAACATAATTTAAAAAAGCATATTTCTTTGATATATATGTGTACCACGTTGGTTTTGCTTTGCACAGAAACAGAAACAGTCTTTGCTCAGAAGCTCCCAGAGCTCTCAGTGCAGGTTGTAATAATTCGGTTTATGGTTGGTACATCCTGGGGATTTTGGTAGTCCGGGTGTGGTCTTGGCTCTGACCTTCTGACCACCTGACCTCTCAGGCTCACTGTGGACAGCACAATGGCAGCACATCTTCCTCGGGGGCGGGAAAGAGGCGCAGGGTCTCCCGGGTGCACCTGGAATAGCCGTTGTGGAACAGGATGGCCTTTCTCAAAGTGAAGAAGGACAGAGTCTTCTCCCAAATGTCCAGGCTGGGGACCCCATTCTGAAGGTGACTCTCAAGGACAGCTCTCAGCCTCTCAACGCCGCTGCTGCATTTCCTCTCCAAGCTCATGATTTTACACCTGCAACAAACGCAACATGACAAACAGGATTTAGACATGCAGCTTACAGTAACATACCAGTTTTCAGGTTCTTTAGCTAAGTTGCTCTATGATAGTTTGTTAGTTAATTGAACTTACATTGTCTGCTGGTCCTTCAGGGTGCCTTGAAGATTGAAGTGCTCGTAGTTTGCCATTTTTGCAGATTGGATGTCCGTTTGTTGAAGGCTTGCGGTGTGGAGTGCAACTCGGCTGTCTTGGCTGCTTCTAGACAGCCTGCATTTATACACCCTGACCAGCCTTGGCTTGATGCTGGTTCTCACACCCTGGAGCCAATCAGAGAGCTTCGATCATGTGACAATACTTGGAGCATGAAAGGCCCCCATTAATGTCTGATATAAAGGAGCAAATCCCAGTGAACAGGTGGGAGGGTGTCCCCTTAATGCCTGCTGTCAGTCAAGTGACATATTGGTGGCAGGGGAACTGTGAGAACGTGTCTTCCTTCCAGTTTACAGCTACCCTGCATGGATGCTCAGCGGTGGGAACATGTGACGAAACATCTGTCATAAGATTATGCTTCCCATGCCTTCCTGACCCAGGTACATACTTACATCACGCCTTTTCTTAGCGTAATATGCCACTCTCAGTACAATATGACAGATTATTAACTATGTTTTGGATAATTAGTAATGTATGCTGTACATGTATGATATTTCACTGAAATAACTTTTCATGGTATGAGATGGAATATAATATTTTGGAACACTTCATAGATTTGACATGTTTCACGGGACAAAATAAAATCAAGGAAAGAGGCCCATTATCATCAAAGTTAACTTTACTGAGCCCTTGCTGCAAAATGACAACAGTCTGAATGATTTGCTATTTCTTGAGTGCTGACGAGCATAGCAAAAAAGTGACAGTATTATGTAACAGCTTAACACTTACAGGTCGAATCTTATCAAGCAAGACATTTAATTACATTTAATTTATTATTTCATCCACCCAGAAAAGAAGACAAAATACATTCAGACTATTTACACATTACTTCATTTCTGCTCATTTTAGATTTTCCTCATTTTGTTTGATTTTGTCAATTAAAAAGGAAATAGATACATATACAGACAGCAGCAATGTTGCTATGCTTGTTGTGAGAGGTGCCTCTCTATGATCCAGCTGGCCACCTGGCAGGCTCCCAAGCCCCCCCCCCCCACAAACCCCCTTCTGCAGCCAGTGAGGGATGAAAGGGAGTGGGGTGTGCTGGGGGGTGGCGGTCAGAGCTGCTTTGTGTAACGAGGCACGCTTCTTTTGTCTGGCTGTCTCAATGTCATTAATACAGAAGTGTGGGAAGCAGTTTGACCGACCGGCTCCACGTTCCGGCCCGAGTAGGCATTGTGGGTGGGAAATGGGAAACGCTGCAGCGTTAGGCGGGCAGCCAGCTGTGAGCTGCTCTGTGGCGCGAAATCTGAGATGTATCCAAAGCCTCAGAACTCTCGTGTCATGCATTAGGAGTGCTGCTGTACATGTGTGGCCATTTAGATCGTCCTTCAGAAATCAAAGCTGTGATTTCAGATATTTACCCAAAGCCTCAGAGGGAGGAAATGGATCCAAATTTATTTGAAGAGCTTCACTGAGAACTTGTATGCTAATTTATTACTTTACTATGTATGTAAGGAATAACTAATTAAAAACCTCAGCTATAACCAGAAAGTTAATATTCATATAATGAAAAACTTATTATGGTTTTCAGAAATCCTTTTCTTTTTTCCTTATGATTTTAAGTAAATGTTTTAATATTGATACTAATAGTATATCTGTCATAGCCGTTAGTCCTCTAACACATAGATACAAATTAGCACATGCACCCTATAACTGTCATTGATCCCAACATCAGGCGGCAGATCTGCTCTCTGTACAGGGTCACCACTTTCCCAGATTCACACAGCACCCTGTGAGTCACTCTCCATCACCCTCCCCTCCACCTGTTCCCCTGAGATGTGCTCATTGTCCCCCTGCAGTAAGCACTTCATTCAGCATGTGGCAGCTCTGCATGCCTCATTGTCCTCCTGAGCTCTCCTATTGGCTGCACACTGTGAGAAAGTCCTAAAAGACAGAGACCCACACATTCATATGGAGATTACACACTATAAATACCAGAGAGGAGTCCAGCACATGTCAGACTGCCTCCACACAGAGATCTCTACAGCACAGAGATACAGCCATGGCTCCTACAGTCACTGCAGCAATGAACTACTCCAATGAGCACCTGGGTCTGTCTAACAAGGTAAATACATGTGATTATATTTGATAAAATCATTTTAAATGGCTGTACATCTGCATATGTTTACATAAATCTTACACCCAAAGGCAAGATTGTTAACAATGTTCCTGTTTTCCTCTTGCAGCTGAGAAAGCCAATGGTGGAGAAGATGCGCAGAGATCGCATCAACAGAAGCATTGAGCAGCTCAAGTCTCTCCTGGGCCCACACTTCCTCAAGCAGAATGCTGACTGCAAGCAGGAGAAAGCCGACATCCTGGAGATGACAGTTTGTTTCCTGACACAGCAGCACCAGAAGCATCCAGTTAACAGCACGGCCTGCTCTACAGCTGTCACTGAGGGCTACTCCAGGTGTGCACAAGAGATTGTCAACTTCCTGTCCCGCTATGAAGTGAAGACACAGTCCCAGAGAAGACTGCTGAGCCATTTCCAAAACCGGCAGCCTTCTTCTGACAAGTACAAGAGTCAGTGGGTCCTGCCTCAGCTGAGCTCTCCAGACAAGCACAGCAGCAGCAAAGAGGAGACTCCAGCCAGCAGTGCCCTCTGGAGGCCCTGGTAGAGTCCTGCAGACTGTCCCTCAACTCAGAAAATCAGAACTGAACATGTTTGTTGTAAATGGACATGGACTGCAGTTCTCAGGATGTAGGAAGTGTTCTTCCTCTTCTGCTTGTGTAGAAGGTTTAGCAATATTTTGCTTTCATTGAGAGAAGGCACAGAGTGGATTTTTAGCACTAGCACAACCATGTTGTACATTTTAATATTAACGGTGTTTCTTGTTATATAAGAAAAGTGTATTTCATGAATTTCATGAAACTTTCTACAGTTTCTAAAGGTATTTGTATAACATTGTATCTTCTGTGAAGACCCCAATATACAAATGACACTACCTCTTTACCCAAACTGGGTATGATCTTAAAGTATGCATTTTGATTGCATCTTGGAAAAGATCCTGCACTGAATGTGCTTGATGTTGTAGAATTTGTAATTCTGTAGAGACAGTTTTACACACCTGTGGTGTGAGTAATGGTATAATTGACAGTCTTAGTCCTGTAAAGGAATGTGTTTATTGAACAACTTGAACTTGTTCTGTTGCTCTCTTTTGTAAAGATATTTGTACAATATGAAGCTCCATTGTGAGATATCTTGTGTCTTGAAGGTGTCTTCAAGCTGGCTTTGATGTGTATCACTCCAAGAGTGGTTTGTTTGTTTGATTGATTTTGTGAAGAGAAATATTCTTCAACAACAAACAGTATAAATAAAAAGTGAAAATATGAATATTGGTTCATGTCATCATTTATAATTAAGAAATCCAATCAAGGAGGAAATTAGGTCCCAAAAGAATCTTTTTATTATGATAATTACAAGGTAGATAATCAATGGTATTTATCTGAATTTTACCTGCAAATTTACTGGTTCTTCTTATATTATTTGTATTCAATATAAATCAATGATTGTCACCAGTTTTAGTTCCATATTTCACCTGGGTCCATATTGCATCAGTGGTTGGTCATGTAATCATATTCTATGCAGAAACGTTGAAAACAATATCACACTTCATATTTATCTCAAATTAGAATTACATTTAAATAGCTGTTCAATCATTACTCAAATTACAGTGTAATCATATAATAGAACAATGGCTGCTAATAATTTTGACCATATTCTGACTCTTTCCAGAGACTTTCATGCACATTTCAAGTGCTACATGAAACTTTCAACATGTTTCACCACATTTTTAAAATATTCCAAAAATATTAAAATGCTAATCATACCTAAGTAAAATCATAACATATTTTCATGATGTCTTAATCACACTATCACGACACGTAATCATTTTTACATTTTGAGATAAGGACTTCAAAAATGTAAGTTAATCAGCATTTCAATTTTTCCCTCAAACACAAAACTGAAGTGTTGCTTGACTTACATTTAACAGATATATCCTTTTATTACAGCATGTAAACAAGATTCATGTTGTGGGAGTGTTATTAGGATATGATTCTATGCATGAAGGAGCAAACTGTAGAAATAGGTTGCCATTATGAAAAATGTTTCAATTATTAAATATATATTGTGCTTATAAACATATTTCAGTGACACTGTTACATAAAATAAAATTTACAGGGGTCTCAAAGCCATTTAACATGCTGAAAATGCATGGTTACTTAACATTAGGATGCCTGACCCTGGTTATATTTTAACTGTATGGCTTTGTACCATTATGAACATACAGATGTGCTCCATCAAATTTTTAAAATGAAATTCTTGTGTCTTTTTATCTCTTGTTGAATGTTTCAGATGTTTCACTGAACTGGCTCAGCGACCAGTTGGAGCTTTTGTGGTCAGACAGGTGTACGGCCTCCAGCCCACACAATGTGGGATCAAACTCTATAGTTTATATGACGTGTAATAAGACACACTTCTTTTGTGTCCCCATTGAGCTCAGTGAATGGACAGAGTGTGGGAAACAGAGGAAAACTCTCTCTCAGAGCCCAGCTCAGACAATAGCAGCTACAACTACCCTATAGCCTGTCTCCTTTGTAACAGTCAAACCTTTGTGTATTAAATTGGGCCTATGTTATATAAATTGAGGCTGTGAAGACCAAAAATAAACTCCAAACAATTAATGTCTTCAATGAATTTGGGAGTTTAAAATGTCTGTCAGATCCATCGACAATTAACAAACATTCATTTCGCTGCTAAAGAAAGGAGAGAGAAATTGTCCATAAATGCTATTCTGTTTTTGTCCTCAACAAATGTGGTTTAAATTTTTATGTAAACACAGGGACATTTAATAAGTGTCACTTGTAATTGAACCATAGAAAACAGAATCAACTGTAGATCATAGAACAGAGTATAAAGAAAGAGTGATTGACAGTATTTGACTGTCTTCTACCTCATTCTCCAGTAGTACTGACTGTTTTAAATGGTTATCAAGACCTGTAATTAAACTCTGGAGGTCTGGTGTCTCCTTTCGTACATTAGCAACTCCACACACACAGCTGGGCCTTATTCTCTCTCAGTGTTTGTGTTTATCTGTCTCTTTATTAAGGAATATTTGTGTAACAAGCCGTACCCCCAGGGGGCTTGTTGGAGACTCTGCTGGTCATGAAAAGGAATTACCATTTAACTGGGCACACGTCTATTGTTCAGAGAGAGTTTTGTCAATGGGCAGAGTGTGGGAAAGCTCAGGAGAGCAGAGTCACACTTACAAACTTTTCATAGCTTCAGTCTTAACTTCTTTTTGGCATAAGTCCAGACAATGTAATATAATCTATACTTTACTGAGGCGAAATCCAAGTAAAGCATAACAGTAAAAACTTTATAAGACAGAAGAAAGTCAAAGTGTTTCCTGAGTTTAACGATTTTAGTTTACTTTTATATCTATCTGTTATTGTTTCAGATTCTGTTGCAAGTTCTTTGAGGGTGACAGATCTCTACATTTACCTTAAACTCTCTGCTTCACTATATTTTTTATACAGTGGTTTCAAGAAATGTTTCAGGATTGACCAATGATAGTGTTTCCCTCCAGATGGTCTTTGTTATTACCCTCTCTCTGTGCTGCACCACAGAGCCAATTACCATCACTAATGGCCCATTCAGCATGCTGGACTGTCTTTGTGCTGCACTGACCACAGCACACAGGACTCAGTGTGGGAAGCTTAGAGCAGCTCCCTACTCACACTGACTACCAGCCAAAAGACATCTGGACTCACACCACTG
Source organism: Albula goreensis (assembly GCA_022829145.1). NCBI lineage: Eukaryota > Metazoa > Chordata > Actinopteri > Albuliformes > Albulidae > Albula > Albula goreensis. The sequence continues at coordinate 12,783,406 of CM040752.1, forward strand.
TTCACTGACCACTTTCCCTAAAGAGGAGATACTAGATCAGTGTGGTTCCTGTCACTGCTCACAAATACACCTGTTCTTTCGTTCACTTTTAATTTCATGATAAATATGTAAATATGTTTTTTTTTATATGTTTTCTTCTTCACTGATGGGACAGACACTAATTAAAGGTGCAGTGGTGGTCTGTCTTTTAATGTCACTGTTTCAGATTACATGGTCGCAATATGTAACTGATCATCAGATTATTTTGTGCTGTTAAACCTGCTGTAGTGTAGGATATTGAGATGTGTGCCAGATCAACATGTGTACATGATAATGATGAGTGTGCCTCTGTAACTGTCATTGATCCCAACATCAGGCGGCAGATCTGCTCTCTGCACAGGGTCACCACTTTCCCAGATTCACACAGCACTCTGTGAGTCACTCTCCATCACCCTCCCCTCCACCTGTTCCCCTGAGATGTGCTCATTGTCCCCCTGCAGTAAGCACTTCATTCAGCATGTGGCAGCTCTGCACGCCTCATTGTCCTCCTGAGCTCTCCTATTGGCTGCACACTGTGAGAAAGTCCTAAAAGACAGAGACCCACACATTCATATGGAGATTACACACTATAAATACCAGAGAGGAGTCCAGCACATGTCAGACTGCCTCCACACAGAGACCTCTACAGCACAGAGATACAGCCATGGCTCCTACAGTCACTGCAGCAATGAACTACTCCAATGAGCACCTGGGTCTGTCTAACAAGGTAAATACATGTGATTATATTTGATAAAATCATTTTAAGTGACTGGACATCTGCATATGTTTACATAAATCTAACACCCAAAGGCAAGATTGTTAACAATGTTCCTGTTTTCCTCTTGCAGCTGAGAAAGCCAATGGTGGAGAAGATGCGCAGAGATCGCATCAACAGAAGCATTGAGCAGCTCAAGTCTCTCCTGGGCCCACACTTCCTCAAGCAGAATGCTGACTGCAAGCAGGAGAAAGCCGACATCCTGGAGATGACAGTTTGTTTCCTGACACAGCAGCACCAGAAGCAGTCAGTTAACAGCACGTCCTGCTCTACAGCTGTCACTGAGGGCTACTCCAGGTGTGCACAAGAGATTGTCAACTTCCTGTCCCGCTATGAAGTGAAGACACAGTCCCAGAGAAGACTGCTGAGCCATTTCCAAAACCTGCAGCCTTCCTCTGACAAGTACAAGAGTCAGTGGGTCCTGCCTCAGCTGAGCTCTCCATCCAAGCACAGCAGCAGCAAAGAGGAGACTCCAGCCAGCAGCGCCCTCTGGAGGCCCTGGTAGAGTCCTGCAGACTGTCCCTCAACTCAGAAAATCAGAACTGAACATGTTTGTTGTAAATGAACATGGACTGCAGTTCTCAGGATGTAGGAAGTGTTCTTCCTCTTCTGCATTTGCAGGAGGTTTAATTGTCTGCTTTCATAAAGAGAAAACTACTGCAAGATTTTTTTAATCTGTAACGATATGGTGCAGCATTCAAAATATTATAGCTACTCCTTGAGATATAAGAAATGTGTGTTGAAAACAATTTCTACAGTCACTTCAGTTATTTTATGATGACTGAACCATAATTTGTCTCATGAGGAGACACCATAAATGAGAATATAACTTTTCCCAAGTTGGGGATTATCTTTAATTATATGCATTTTGATTGCATGTGGGAAAAAAAACTTCTGTGAAGTATTTTATGTTGTTGCATAAAACGTCTGTATGGACAATTCTTTCCACATCTGTTGCCTGAGAATTGGCATAATTGCTTGTCAGATTCCTGTAAAGGAAATAATTGATTTTACCTTTTTATGGTTTTGAAATGTTCTTTTTAAGAATATATTGTCTTTTATAAAGATATCTTTGCAATGTGAAGCTCCATTGTTATCTTGTGCCTTGAAGATGTCTTCAAAGTGATATGTTTTCATTTTGTAAATGACTTCTATGTTTGCTTTTGTTAAGAGATTTAATATTGTACTAAATACCTTATGAATAAAAAGGTGTACATACAAATATCATTTCATGTAATCTTTTATAAAGTCCATCCAAGACAGAATGAAGGTGACACTAAACATTAAATTATTCATAGGCTGAAAATAAATTATTTTGTGATAAATAATGAATAAATCAATGATTTTTTTCCTCAATATAAGGCTAATAAGAGAGCAGGAAAGACATTGGAATTAGATCGGATCAGAAGGACCAGTTCTTTTATCCAACCATTGCAAGACTTCAGAAAATGTCGAGGTTTGGATACCTGTTGTGACATATTTCACAACTGTTAAGACCAACGCCATGGGACCACAGTTGCCTAGTGATATGTAAAACAAATCGACACGTGGATTTTGCTGTCAACAGCTTCAATTTTACAGGCGTCAAAATTCAAGCAAATAGACCTACTCACAGCACTACCTGAGAATACTTAATTTTTATAAATGCATTATCGTTAAGTGAAGAAAGATATTTATCTGTCTCTCTCTAATAATAGGCAGAGTTCATTCAGTCATTCCAAACTCACATTTCCATAAACAAACGTGTAGGGCAAAAACACCTTAACAAAATGAGACGGTTACGAGGAAATCGGTTGATTACATCAAATCGTTTATTTTCCAGCTTATTTTCATACGTTTAATTGGCATGAGACAACATAGGTTAAAATAATTATTTAAAAGTAGCAAACTCTTCAAAGAAATATAATTTTTACACACAGTATTTGTAAAACACTGCATACAATATATACACATAAAATAATTTCCGCAATGAAATAAAGCAGTAAAATACAAGCATTGCATCACTAAACAATTGTACAAATATAATATTTGTAAAATATTACATTTGTTTACTAAGAGCATCATTCACCTGTTATTAACTGTTTGAAGTGTCGTTGGGGCTACAAAGTTAAACAGGTTCTTAAAAAACACGGAACGAAAACATTCCTACAGAATAAGAGGACTGCTTGACACCAAGTTGTCCTCAGGGTTTGGTGAGACATTTGTAAATTCTGTCTACCACGGTCTCCACATTGTTGCTGGGGAGCTTGGCGTTATCTGTTTCCGGGAGATGGTCGCCGAATTCGGGGTTGTCCCTTGTGGAGTGCGGCTGCTCGTAGTTGTCCTCTGGAAATGTTCCATTGCGCATGGTTCAACTGAGCGCTGAGGTGAGTGGCGCGACAGGTAGCGGCGGGCTTCCTCCAAACATTGGACGAATCCCTGTCTATGGCCCAACTGAGTGTTTGGCACCGCCTGCTGCTTCAGAAAACTCACTGTCATCTCCAGAATATCAGCTTTGTCGAGCTTCAAACCGGACTGCTGTTTCATAGAAGTCTGTAAAAGTGTCTTCAGCTGTTCGATGCTGCCATTGATGCGGTCTCTTCGCATTTTTTCCATCATTGGCTTTCGGATCTGAAAATAGAGTGCATTTGTTAGTATCAAACAATTGAGACCCTCCAACATCCAGAGTTTCTATGGTCATTACAAAAGAATTAGTTGTCGTGAGTTATCAAAATATTTTAACATGCCAAGGCTACTTACTTTGCTGTTTTCCCTTATTGACAAGCTTGATTCACGATGAGATTTCTGCAAAGCGAAAGGTGCCATTGCTCCTGTGTGTACAAAGATGTCAAAGTGTGCTCAGATGTGGCGTTGTGTGCTGTATTTATACTGTAGGCTACGCCCATCATGTCGCATGGAGAGCAAGCTCTCGAAACTTTCCCACACTGGTCGACCAACCAGCTAGACGCCGGTGACAATAAAGATAACAGCAATTAGCGAATATGCTGTCGACCTGGGATATGATGGGAGTCGTTTGGTCAGAGCAGGAAGAAAGGATTGCTGTGTACGCGTGAAGTATCGAGCGCACGACCTGAAGCCTGCAACACCTTGAAACACTGGCGTGCTGCTGGCGGGTGTGATCAAACACTTCCCACCGCGTGGACCTGCAATTACCATACAATTTATTGAGACACGCTTCCTTTTTTCCTTCTGTGACTGTGGGAAATCCCAACGCAGCGAGGACTCACACATTTGACAGTCAGCTGCTCTCCTGTTTAGCTCTACAGGAACAGCCCCAAACTGCAGCCATGGTGTTAACGTATGCCTGTGAGTGCACGTGTGAAATAAAGCCACGCTCGTGCCAGAAAAGCTGTATAAAATTGAAAACGTCCTCACGCGACACCAGACTTCAGCACGTGCAACGTGGGCGGGAACTTTAATAGCCTAACGCGTGACAACGTCTCACACCGAGTACAGGGAAAAATATGAATTTTTAAAAATTTAGTTGGTTTATTTGTCACTGACCATACGTAAATATAGCACAACAGATGCAACTACACAGCTAATTTCTTCTGTAGTCCATGTGTGAAATGATTGGTTGATTGTTGTCTGTGGTAGAGGTGCAGGCCACTTAGCGAAATAAATCTTCTTTAAATTCTGCTTTATCTCTATGTGCCTCAAGTGCAAAGTACAGTATAAAATGCTACACCAGGCTCATGAGATTTGCTTGACTAAGTAACCATTTTTTCTCATGGAACCCATACTTGCTAATTTTTTTAACTAGGAAAACAAGCTAAAATGAACTGGTAAACTCCAAACAATAAATAAAAAACTGAGGACTTTTCTGTACACAAAACTAATCCTTGTTAATGAAAATACTGACCAGCAAAAGTAAGGTAAAGGAAAACCTAAAAATCAACAGATACATTGTCCAGTTAGTGCAAATATGTTTCTGGTTTTCAATTTTTTATATTCCACATTTTAAAAAGTCACATATTACAAATGTTTTATTTGGAATTGCATGACTGTCTTCTCTGTTATCAGTGTTTGATTTTATCTTGAAAGGCTTTGTGGGTCAGTGCTATTGACTGGGGAACGTGTGAGTAGGCTCCACTGCCGGGTTTCCCACACTATCCACCCATTCACTGCTCAATGTTCTCAGCAGGGAGAACAATGGAAGTGTGCCGTCAGAGAGGGGGCTGGATAATTGCATCTAATCGACATTCCCAATAGGAACATCTGTGTGGGGGAGGCTGGGTGGGTGTCTATGTAGGTGTGTGTGTGTGTGTGTGTCCATATCACATATGAGGAAAACCTGGAGAAAAAGGGTGATACAGATTTTACGCAAATATATTTTCCCTCAACTAAAGATCAATGTATTATTTATACATATTTTACAGAAACAATTGCAAAAATTCACATCAAATAAAGACATCTAGCTCTCTGTTTCCCTCATTATAAATAATGACATACAGTTTTCAGATCCCTCTATAAAGTTAGAGTGCTATAGGTCCTGCCAGGTGAAGTGTGTAGAATCTTTTCTATGTAACTTTACAGCCCATATGAAATGGCCGCTGGCTCATCCATTCCCCATCTGCAGAGGTCTTGCCTGATTGTAACTGGGACATTCCCAGGTAATAAAAGTCTAATGGCCTGTTTGTGTTGTTTGTTGGCCAGTGTTTTTGATATGTGGCTGAGCGTTCTCCCCTGTGGGACAGCATGCAGCCAGTTAACCATGAAATTATTGATGTTTCTCCCATTGTTGTGTGGGACGCGCCCACTGGCATCTGAGTGTGGGAAACCTAATCCAGCCTGGGGCCCATGGCTTTGTAATGCAAATTTCTGCCTATAAATAGGAGGGAGGACTCCTCAGCCAGATCACACTCGACCGTGCTTCCACAGAGACACAAGCCTCTTGACTTCAATCAGAATGGCACCTTGCTCCTACAGCACAGACTACACCAGCATCAAGATGTCAGATAAAGAAAGACATAAAGTGAGTATCAGCATCAGTGTTCATGAACGTTTCTGCTCTCAGATTAAGTCAATATGATTCATTTTGATGTATGTTCAGAGGAATTAACCTGCTTCTTCTTCGCTTGTCAACAGCTGAGAAAGCCAGTGGTGGAGAAGATGCGCAGAGATCGCATCAACAACTGCATCGAGCAGCTCAAGAGTCTCCTGGAGACAGAGTTCCGCAGGAGGGATCCCAACGCCAAGCTGGAGAAAGCTGACGTGCTGGAGATGACGGTCAGCTTCCTGAAACAGCAGCTGCAGCCCCAGCCAGCGCTCAGCCAGAAGGGCTACAGTGACGGCTACTCTCAGTGCTTTAGAGAGACCCTGCGCTTCCTGTCCGCCAGCTCCAAGGGGAATGTGGCATTCCAGCAGCTCTACCACCTCCACAGCGCCCAGGCAGCTGCCAAGAAGCTCTGTCCCACAGCTCCTGCTGTCTCCAAGAGAAGCTCCACTCCAGTGAGGCAAAGCACGGGCACTGACCTGCCTCTCTGGAGGCCTTGGTAGAGACACTGCAGGGACTCTCACATGGAAACTTGAGGGGACTTTGACATTCTCTCAGCATGTAGGAAATTTACCTTTCCGATTTTTTCCTAAGTTTTATATCATTTTCATATTGAATAATGGATTACAGAAGGTTTCCTTTCTGAATTATTGTACAATTATTTTTAATTCCAGACATTAATGTTGATTTTGCCTTTCGAGCAAAGAGCCAACATAGAAGATATGTTACAGTCTTCTGTTCTGACTCCAGTGGAGTTGAATTCATATGTCTATTTGATAAATAGGAATGAGTGTTAGCAATGAAAAGATATGTTCATGACCGCTCTTTATTAGGGAATATTTCACCTGTGATTTGAAACATTCAGATGAATGTTTTGAAGTTAAAAAAACATGTTACCTTTGGTAAAGGAAATTATTATAAGTGACTATGTATACTGTGTCAGTCTTGATACTTGCCTTTATTCATGCTCTCAGAGTTTTAAAAATATCGTCTTGTTTTACAAGATTACCACAGTCTTTATTCTGTTATAATAAAAAACCTGCTTGAATATATAATTGCTTTGAATCGTTCTTTCATCACTTTGTCATTTTGCTGTTGAGAACAATATCTATAATCAAAAGCTTTCTAAAATGTACTATCAATTTTTTAAATGATAATGGCCACAGAGGTATTTCACATTACTTATTTTAGTAATATACCTAATTTAATCACATACGTTTCATGAATATGCTGCATGTAAATGTACAGATTTTACATTTTAGATTTTTTAAAATAGACATTAGATTAGTGTGAACCAGAAAGGACTGCGTAGCCCAGCCTAGCATTACCATTTATGTCTTTTTCAAAACATCATATAAATCCTTACAAAATCTCCAGAAAGCATAAAAACACTTTTCAGGACATAAGAAAAATATTTTTTTGGTTTAACATTACTTTACTCTAAAAAAATTGGTTACATTCAGTTATTTATTATTCACAGAGCCATGAGCCATGGACACAATATAACATTACACAAGCATTTCTATTTCTATTGAAACACTTAAACTAAAAAATGATGAGAAGAAATAGAAGTTAATGTCATGGTGCTGACGATATGAATAAGACAGGATATAAGCTGTTTTTTTTGGTTGTAATTTTTGATAGAAGTAATATTTTCATTGGTAGAGGTTGTATTATTACATCTCTTATGTTGGTCATGCAGCTGTGTAACTTCATTCGGAGTATTTATCACATACTGTAAGGGTACTGCTGTTGTTACAATCTCACTATAGTAAAAAAATACCATGTACACTCACAGGTACAAGACCATAAAGCCACCATGTACACTGACAGGTACAGCACTACAATCCTATATAAGGCAAAAATCTATAATGCCTCTAGTCTAGCATTCTGCCGTCTCCTACCTGATTACAGGTATGTGTTTTCTTTTACTGAGTATCATCTGAGTATTATTATGAGCATTGATAATTTAAATGTGATTCATGGAGATCATTTTGAAATTCTTTGTCATGCAAAGTCTTGAAATACACTTTGGAGTGGACCAGCAATCCATCTGAGCACCACTGGATGACTGTGTGTGTGTGTGTGTGTGTGTGTGTGTGTGTGTGTGTGTGTGTGTATACCTGTGTAAAACACTATACCCCAGGATTACAGTGACGCTCTGCCTGGCTGGGTTTGTCAAACAGCTGGTGTGCAGCTCAGATGAAGAGCCATGGTGACGGCCACATGTGTGGGGGCAGCTTCCCACAGGCTTTCCCACACTCCCAGCTCATTGTTCCCTTTCATCCTGACGTAAAGGACGTGTGCCACACTAAATCACCCATTAATGCAAGGGTTTCTTTTTAAACAGTCCATTGGTCCTGAGCCTGCAGTTGGACTGGAGGAAGAGCGGTGAAAGTCAGAATTCATATATTATTAACACTATAAATAATTCAAGAAAATGCCTGCAAAATTCTTTCTGGCTGTTTGTCTCGTTGTATGGAAGCACTCTTGGCACATTTCTTGAGAGACATTGCAATGCATTTTGGGGTTGTGCAAAAATTATTTGGTTGTGTAATAAAGAGCATTACCACCGTAATGTTTTAAATGGTCCAATTATCTTTGTTCTTTAAATTCTAAAATTTAACTATTACAATACAGAACATCCAATCCCACAGTTATTGTACTTGGCCACAAAAGGGTGGACATGGCTGTGTTCAAATGTTCATTTGCATTGGATTGGATTTTTTTCAACTGCGGTGGTAAGGAGACTCAGTATTACAAAGGAAGAGCTGAGTAACTGGTGCGTCTATGGAGTCTGTGGTAAGGCATAGCCACCGTTGCTACTTCACTGCAGTGGGAGGCTTTTGATCTCTGCCTTCGGCACCAGGCCTTACTTTGAGGGGGAGTGTTACGTTGTATTATGACAGGGGATACAACACACCTAATTCACAGAGCTGTCCCCTGACGTCTGTTCCCACCACTAGCTCTGTAATTACTCCCAGCCTACCCCTAGGGCTACACTTAGGCATGAGTAATGGAGGTCATTCATCTTCACAGTCCGTGCCCTGATTGGCTAAATGAGTGTGAGAAACCTACGGGAAAGTGAACTCCACACAATAAAACATGGTGCCTGATACAGGAGGGTAAGACCAATAGGTTAGCTCAGATATCTCTAAGCCTTTATTTCAGTCTCAGGTTTATCAGTACTATCACCTTTCAGTATCCATGGGAACAAGGTCCCCTTATCAAAACCATTTCTGAAAATTGCTTAATTAATGTGGAGTATCATCTTTGTCTTGTGTTGATCTCAGATTGATACTGCATTATTACTTGAGCATGACCTAATCTCTGTATATCAGCAGTGAAAAATGCAGTGTACACATATCGTATTGATTATAGTGTCAAGTAATACTGCAGTGTTAGCCAGAAGCAACCAACATTACACTATATCCCCTTCTACACCATTGTAAACGGTTGTGGTACTGGGCATCAAATTTGCACTGTGTGAATTGTCACACCTGCACATTCTGGCACCAAAGCAGCAAAGGACATAACTTCCTACAACATGCCTATATTCAGGTTAGTATGAATACACCTGTCTGCAATTCTCAATGTCTGCACATATAATGCCAACATACATTGTAAAGAATTTGAATTCTTTATTGACTGATATAGTCACTTAGACAGTTGTTCCCTAATTTAAAACGAAGGATCTCTCATTTTATAATTATCATACCAACAAACCACAAACATATAAATATATACACTGTTTAAACACACACATCCAGGCCATGCATCATTGTACCTTGCATGTTTTATTAATGTAATCAACTCTAGGTAGAGCTAATATGCTACTGCTCTGCTGGCTCCATTTTATGAGCTTCTTTTTGCCATTTATGACTTGTTTAATTTAATTATATTTGTTATACAAACATATATTCTATTTTTTCTTTACAAAGAGAGGAATGAAAAAATATTAAGTGTGTACAATAAATATTCTCAGTTACTAAACTGTAATTGTATAATTTTCTGTGTACATTGTTTGAGAAATATAATTCATGTAAAAGAGTCACACTGATAATGTAAAACTGAAGCTTTCACATGTGGAAGTTTCCTCCAGATAGATATCAGATCACATGTTTATAAGCAATAGTTATGACCTATGGAATTTGTTCCAATATTTGTATGATATTTTCATATTTTATGAAGTGCTTTACTTAATTTTGTACCCATTATGGCATGTCTAAAAATTCCCAATAGAATTTGTGAGCGAAACTCGAACATAATGAAGACCAAAGAGATGGTTCATGGACGTTCTTAGGGTCTTTTTTGAATCAACTGAATTATACGCATTCCTACATGAGGACAGAAGAAGAGAGGGATCAAAGGCACAAAGATACAAAACATGTTGTACATCTCAACAATTTATTGAATTAGCAGTTGAGAAGTAAATCACATTGAGTAATAATTTTTACTCAATGTCCTTTACAAAAGGCACATTGAAATGTCACAAGAGAAAAATTATACACACCAAAAGGATAGCATTCCTTCCTCACCAGCAATGACATTCTTACAATTTTCCTTTGTCATTTGATGCAAGTGCTTACATTTGCAAGGCAAAGTATGTATAAAAATTTAAAGTTAATAAAAAACTTTTACATGATATCTTCATTGAAGGCAGAGTGATTACAACTGCACACATCTGTTGTTTGCCAATGGTAACATAAGATACTATACCTCACACGCATACCATACAGTCATACAGATTACACACAGTTTACTTATAAGTTCAATGTGCCTTCAATATGAAGCCATTGAAACAATAGGCCGGAGATGGCCAGTACATCTTCCTCTATGAGAGATCCAACACGGCAAATCAGTTATATTCACAATCAATATGAAGAGAATATAAAACGTATGAAAAAATCGGAAAGGTATATTTCCTACATGCTGAGAGAATGTCAAAGTCCCCTCAAGTTTCCATGTGAGAGTCCCTGCAGTGTCTCTACCAAGGCCTCCAGAGAGGCAGGTCAGTGCCCGTGCTTTGCCTCACTGGAGTGGAGCTTCTCTTGGAGACAGCAGGAGCTGTGGGACAGAGCTTCTTGGCAGCTGACTGGGCGCTGTGGAGGTGGTAGAGCTGCTGGAATGCCACATTCCCCTTGGAGCTGGCGGACAGGAAGCGCAGGGTCTCTCTAAAGCATTGAGAGTAGCCGTCACTGTAGCCCTTCTGGCTGAGCGCTGGCTGGGGCTGCAGCTGCTGTTTCAGGAAGCTGACCGTCATCTCCAGCACGTCAGCTTTCTCCAGCTTGGCGTTGGGGTCCCTCCTGCGGAACTCCGTCTCCAGGAGGCTCTTGAGCTGCTCGATGCAGTTGTTGATGCGATCTCTGCGCATCTTCTCCACCACTGGTTTTCTCAGCTGTTGACAAGCGAAGAAGAAGCAGGTTAATTCCTCTGAACATACATCAAAATGAATCATATTGACTTAATCTGAGAGCAGAAACGTTCATGAACACTGATGCTGATACTCACTTTATGTCTTTCTTTATCTGACATCTTGATGCTGGTGTAGTCTGTGCTGTAGGAGCAAGGTGCCATTCTGATTGAAGTCAAGAGGCTTGTGTCTCTGTGGAAGCACGGTCGAGTGTGATCTGGCTGAGGAGTCCTCCCTCCTATTTATAGGCAGAAATTTGCATTACAAAGCCATGGGCCCCAGGCTGGATTAGGTTTCCCACACTCAGATGCCAGTGGGCGCGTCCCACACAACAATGGGAGAAACATCAATAATTTCATGGTTAACTGGCTGCATGCTGTCCCACAGGGGAGAACGCTCAGCCACATATCAAAAACACTGGCCAACAAACAACACAAACAGGCCATTAGACTTTTATTACCTGGGAATGTCCCAGTTACAATCAGGCAAGACCTCTGCAGATGGGGAATGGATGAGCCAGCGGCCATTTCATATGGGCTGTAAAGTTACATAGAAAAGATTCTACACACTTCACCTGGCAGGACCTTCAGCACTCTAACTTTACAGAGGGATCTGAAAACTGTATGTCATTATTTATAATGAGGGAAACAGAGAGCTAGATGTCTTTATTTGATTTGAATTTTTTGCAATTGTTTTTGTAAAATATGTATAAATAATACATTGATCTTTAGTTGAGGGAAAATATGATTGCGTGAAATCTGTATCACCCTTTTTCTCCAGGTTTTCCTCATATGTGATATGGACACACACACACACACACACCTACATAGACACCCACCCGGCCTCCCCCACACAGATGTTCCTATTGGGAATGTCGATTAGATGCAATTATCCAGCCCCCTCTCTGATGGCACACTTCCATTGTTCTCCCTGCTGAGAATATTGAGCAGTGAATGGGTGGATAGTGTGGGAAACCCGGCAGTGGAGCCTACTCACACGTTCCCCAGTCAATAGCACTGACCCCCCTCACAACAGTGGCTCCTTTCATCCTCCTCAAATGAGAGGTAAAGAGCACCTCTGGATGAGTGTGTGTGTGTGTGTGTGTGTGTGTGTGTGTGTGTGTGTGTGTGTGTGTGTGTGTGTGTGTGATGATCTCTATTTCTCTCACCTGTCCTTGTTGCCTTCTGTCTAATTCTGTAAGGTTATTCTTTGTGTACTACAGATGGTATTCCAAAGCCTGGTTGCTGCTGTTTCAACTGAAACACATGGGGGTTGTTAACTCTTTAATGAGAAAATGATAAGAGACACTTCATAAAACTCTAATTAGTCCACCAGGCATAAGTGTAGTGTAGCGGCCACAAAACAGGACTGCAAGCAGCGCTAGAGCAATGTTCTTGTACATTTGAATAAAGTGCCTTTTCAGTAAACCTTAATAATGTATACCTTAAACCTTTCTTTCGTGTATATATTTAAACCTTTCTTATCTTCAAATCTTTAAAAAAAAACCTGGTGACACAACTTTTGCCTTTTTGTTTTTGTTTCATCCATGAATAGAAAACTTTCATCACCAGTTGTACACTATCAATATTTCATGACTATGTAATAGTCATTTATCGTCAATAATATTCATTTTAAACACCTTGCAGCAGTAGTGGTCATGTGTTCGTAGGTATGCATACATGTATCCTTTTATTTATCATGTGACTGTGAAACCTTGGAATTGCTGATGGTTATCATTTTAATCATTCCTCTCATTCAGTTTTTCAATCCAGTGGGTTTCGATTTTAAACAATTTTTTGGTTATTTTGGTCAAAAACAATACATTTTGTCCATTTTTTTTCCATACAGAACTGTATTGAAATTTTCTCAAGCTTGGGTTAGTCTCATAACTCTATTACTGGGGACTACAAAGTATTGGGGGGATAAGGGGCAAAGCACTCATTGCCCACACACATGAAAAGAATTCACATTCCAGCTCCCATCATGCATGCATGGTTTCCCAGAAGTGGACAAATAAAAACAGCCATCCTGTGGGCATAAAGGCATTCCAGCGTGGGCATTCTCTTCATTCACAGAGAGAATAAGAAAACCAGAGGGCGTAGTTGACAATGAACCATCCATGAAGGTAGCTGGGCCAGCTGCGCTACGAATAAACACAAGCCCCTCTTCAGGGAGGAATGTGGGAGAGCTCTGACCCCTCTCTTCCTTTCCCACACTTCTCTCCTTTTCACCCGCGTGCCTTCCAACCATGCCCCATTTCTGGGGAACCATCTGTGTGTCTGTTTCAGTAAACTAAAACTTATTCATCTGTTGCACACATATTAGAAGTTTTTTTTTAATCAGAGAAGATGGAAGATACTTTTCACCTGTCCTGTGAACTGTTGGGCTCTCTGTTGCTTCACTGGGGAAAACAGCCCAACACAGCCAAGTCACAAAGTTTAAGGGATTGACTTGCTGATAAGTTCAGAAACTTAACCAGGTTTCGCCACATTTTAAAAGGAATGGGCAGTAGAATAGTATAATGGTCACAGACTGCCTTCCTACTCAGAGGTGGTGGATTTGATTCCCAGGTAAGTCACTACTGCGGTAGTTTGGAACAAGAGACTTCACCCAAATTGCTTCAGAAAATATCAAGCTGTATTAATGGATAGTGTGTAGAAACGTAAACTGTGTAAGTCACTCTAGATAAGAGCATCTGCTAAATGAATCAACCCTCTATTTTCCCTATTGTTGCTTTCTTTCTCTTGTTAGTCTGAGAAAACTCACCACTTTACAAAACCCCAACTGTCAAACAACCCACCCTTTAAAGTCACAATGTCCCCAGCGACAGTTTCACAGGGAGGCAGAGGCCAATTGCCACAGCGACAGTTTCCCGCCAAAACTGTCCTTTCATGTCCCTGTGGTGAATGTGTGACCACATGACACTGGAATGCCATTCACCCACAAAGTGTAGGGGGGTGAGTGGATTCCCAGGTCCTGTTTGGAGGGAGTCACAGGAACTCTTCATGTTGCACCTGCTGCTCTGTATGAGATCCACACTCTCACCGAGCTCAACGACTCAAAGCCTATTTAGCAAAATGGAAAGCAGTCTATTGTTCTCTTACAAGTAACCCCAAACTTAGGGAGGGAATAAGTAAGTTCAATGGCCATCTTGTCTTATATCAAAAGGGATTACATACGCTCATAATCCAAGTACACTTTTTCCCCTTCATAGCAGGTCTGAATCTGAAGGCCAATAATGTTGACTAGCATGCAGATGGGAGATACAAGAGTCAAAAAAGATTTCTAGCACCTGATAATTAATTTAATCTACATCCGTTTTCAGATATATTTCTCAAATGGTGTTGTGCCTTTTATAAATTAAAAATAAAAACAGGTGAACATTTTGTGAGTTCTAGTCATCTTTATGTTACGTTTTAAAGTGCATCACTCAAGAGGACGTATACAGCTGTTGCAGACAGTCGGTACCAGATGCAAGGATTTTTAAAGACAATAAACAATCTCAAGTACAGGCAGTTGTATTCTGTTCTGGCATTCATTAAAAAGGAATAAAAGAAAAGAAAAATCAGTTACCGTTTACCTTTGATGACAGCCGATACCTTGCACCTAAAGAGAGTCTGTGCGCAGAAGCCAGCTGCTCTTTTGTCTGACAGATACCGTCTTCAAATGAGATTCTTGGAGTCCTTGAAACACAGGCTTTCCCACACTTCATATTCAGTGGCAGTACAATAGAAGTGTGCTGTGTTCAAAGCCATGCTCGCAATGACCTTCTATTGAGTATCAAATTCCCAAAAGACCATCTGGATGGAACCTGTCAAAAACAGCATCGCCTCTGTTTGGAGGCCAAGGCGAAGCAAACATTTCACTGTTTTTCTTTTTTGCAAAGGAGTCTTTATGAAAGTAAATATTTTATTTTGTTTGTGAAAAAAATGTTCTTGAAACAAACCAATGCATTTTCATTATGTTTTAAACAGACATAACTGAACCACACAGGACACAATTCAATAGGCATAACCTACAGAAAAAAACAGCTAAACCCTTAACAATCGGTTGTCCAATGTACTGAAGAGTGTACTGTACATTTTGTGTGTGAATGAATTTTTGAAATAATGTACTTTATTTAGACACATTACTATAGATAAAGCTATACGCACAGATTTTTTTTAATCCAAGTGTATCAATAAAACATATGTATATGAGTAGGGCA
Organism: Albula goreensis; assembly: GCA_022829145.1. Taxonomy (NCBI): domain Eukaryota; kingdom Metazoa; phylum Chordata; class Actinopteri; order Albuliformes; family Albulidae; genus Albula; species Albula goreensis. The sequence goes on from CM040752.1 coordinate 12,798,815, forward strand.
TATCTCATCCAGACATGTGACAAAAAGTTTCCTCAGCCCTGAATAATTTAACAGTGAGATTTAATCTTCAAGTCCTCCAGGTTTCTATACAGACAGAATCACCACACCCCCAGATTTGTACTATCCTCCCTTTTAAACTTTTCTCTCATTTTATAAGGGGGGCTTCAGGCATTCCTGCAGGTCTCAATGGGACAAGTGTTCTAGAAAAGACAAAAAGTTCTTTGGGAGGCCACCCATTTCCCAGAGTCACCGGCCGTCCTTCACTGCACGCTTCACTCACTCATTTAGGAGATGCCCATTATTCTGCAGTGAAATGCAGTAAATTTTGCATGAGGCAATTGATGTCATCCCTATATCCTGTGTGGGATTCTGATTGGCTACTGAGTGTGGGAAGCTTCTGTCAGTTTAGATTCGTGCCAACTTATACTGGCCTCAAAGTCTCTGGTAGACACTGTGCTGACGCCAGCCAGCATGCTGCCTTAGAGGGGTGTAAGACAGTCCTTCCACACTGTATCTTCTTGGAAAAAGGGAATGAAAAATAAACGTAACAGATTTATATGCCCCCATATTTTAAAATGTGTCAAAAGATAACCCACTTTTGATATTCACACCACAGGTTATCTTTATCAACTAGTAAGCTAAAATCAAGTGTTATCCAAAAGGCATATGGCTGCATCGGTGCTTCGCAATATCTCATATGTGGTCTTGAGGACATGTGGTGTGGATCACGACACTGTTTATTCATTCATACATTCTTGACAGTGGCTTGACATTCTGTGAACAGGAGCACCAGAGATGACACACAGTGCTAATGATCCTCATAGCAAAGGCTCATGAGAGTGGCATGTGTCGGGTGTGCTTGGCTTTGCTGGTGCAGGTTGTGCTGTCATAATTTAGGATGGAGGTGCTAGCACTGGGATCGGGCTGGGGGCCGTGGTTTGGGCTGGACAGTGGTAGACCGTGTGAAACCCGCAGCAGGACAGGATGTATCACACGTTGCTGTGCTTCTTTCCCGAGGCCCAACTTTACAGCAATAAAGATTGTTCTGATGTAGCACAGTGGTGAGAGGAAGCTGCCGTGAGGTGACTATATGAGCCGTAGACTCAATAAAGCTCAGGCAAACCTCCCGTAAACCTCCCATAAAACTCCACTCTCTCACGACGGGAGTGTGTGCTGCAGCTCTGTGTCCCCAGCCCTGTACAGTGACAACACATGCACCCCTCTGCCTTTGATGTGAGGCCAATGAAGTCCAATGAAGTGCCAATGAAGTGTGTGTGAGTGTGGGTAAGTGTGCTTGGGCTGCAGGACGGAGCAGATAACCACATTATTGCTTTAGTGTTGTTGCACCTGTACTCTTTGATCTGGAAGCATTCTGTACCAGTGGGCACACTTCCACTCTCTTGTGTTGTACTTTGCTCTGGATACGTACATATGCTGAATGACTGTGACGCAATGCCTGTTTACACATCCCATATGTGTGGGATTTCTTTTGAAAGTTTCTCTATTTTCTTAAGCAAAGAATCAGATAGTTGGGCAATTTAACCCAGAGCGAGTAAAGTAGACATGCAATTGAAGAGACACATGTAATAACTTAATTATGAAACATTTTATCAAATTTTATTTTACAACAATTAAAAATAACTCTTTGGAGGTTATTGTATAGACAAACTCTCAAGGAAAGTGAATTTTAATGTCCGTAGTAATATGCATCCAGCACTGCGCTGATTCACATCACTATCTGTTTCTTGTTTGCTGTGAGAGAGCCTGTTTGGGGTAACTGTGTCACACAATGGGAAACACAAACGACGTTGTGGGACATCTGCGAGGGTTTCCGGGGGACCAGCGTTTAAATCAGCTGCTGCCCTATTCAGTCCACAGACTCTCTCATCATGCCTTCACCAGGGCACACATGGCTGGGCACAACGGGCACAGGCGGTCAGCTATGCCAACAGAAGGCCTGGCACCATTCTCCTGCCCACAACAGACTTTTCTATCCCTCTCCACAGACACAGACAGACACACACGCACACACACACGCACACACACAGACGAAGAAGAATAAGCAGAAAAAATTCATATAAAGATGTAATTATGTCTTTTGCTGAATATCACAGTTCACAATTGTGGGGAACTTTGTTTGGGGGGAACAGTTTGTTAATGTAATCTTATTTAAAATACTTGAAAAAAAATAGGAAAACATAATTTATACCGCTTTTGTTGTCATAACAACTACTTCTAGCTTCCTTGTTTGTAAGCAAGCACAGCAGATCTCAGATATATGCAGTACAGATACAGGAAAATAAGGAACTGTTAGTAAGACAGTACCGGCAATATTTGAAAGCATGGTAAATAACTTGAATAGGGTGCAGTTATTCATTAACAATGGCCTTACACATAATTTTAAAACATATTTTTGTATGTATACTAACACATACTGTTAAGATAAGGAGCATGACCATGAGTTGGAACCTGGTGTGCTTTTTTTGCGGTCACAATGTTCTACCTGTGGTCTTTGTTTAATGTTTTGCAGTTTTAAATATATATTTCAGACTCAATAAAGCTCAGGCAAACCTCCCGTAAACCTCCCATAAAACTCCACTCTCTTACGACGGAAGTGTGTGCTGCAGCTCTGTGTCCCCAGCCCTGTACAGTGACAACACATGCACCCCTCTGCCTTTGATGTGAGGGCCACACTCCTCCATTCCCACAGCAGAGAGGTGCCAATGAAGTGTGTGTGAGTGTGGGTAAGTGTGCTTGGGCTGCAGGACGGAGCAGATAACCACATTATTGCTTTAGTGTTGTTGCACCTGTACTCTTTGATCTGGAAGCATTCTGTACCAGTGGGCACACTTCCACTCTCTTGTGTTGTAATTTGCTCTGGATAAGAGCATCTGCCCAATGACAGCATCGCAATGCAAATGTACACATTCCATATGCGTGAGCTTTCTTATGAAAGGTGTCACCTATTTACTTAAGTACACAATCAGACAGTTGTAAAATGTAATATCTATATGGAATAAAATATGGAATCTAAAATATAATGTAAGGCACTCATTCTCTATAATCAACTTACTCTGTGTTGATTATAAACAAATAAATCCCTGTTGAGCATTTTTCCACTTTGACGAGCTGCTCACTCTTTGGACATCGTGTACATCTGAATGCAGTTTTGGAAGTGGGCCGTGGTGTTCATCTGGGGTCGCAGCACAATGATGTAGACCTTCGGCAGGAAGTATCCACCCAGAATACCCAGAACGCTGGCCAGTGTGGCCACCACCTGCATGGCCATTACGTACTTCCCCCTATCAATGCAGTACAAGGTGAAGAAGCTCATCCAGGAGACCATGTATAGCATCAGGCTGAAGGTGACGCACTTGGCCTCGTTGTAGTTGGCCGGTAGGTCCTTGCCCATGTAGCTGAAGGCAAAACAGAGGCCGCTGAGAAGGGCCACGTAGCCCAGCTCCAGGACCGCCCCCACTGACAGGGTCCCACTGCACTCCAGGACCATGCTGTCGTGGTAGAAGTCGTAGTCCCGGGAGGGGTAGGGCGGGTCGATGAGCACCCTGAGCAGGAAGATGAAGGCCTCCACCGCTGAGACCGCTAAAATGGTCCACTGGGGCCCTCCGCCCTTGGCCCAGGTGTCATAGGCCCGAGGCAGCTTGGAGGAGAATTTGAAGATGCAAGCCACCTGGAAGGCTCGGACCGCCACACAGGAAAGGCAGACGGTGAAGCTGAGGACAAAGAGGGACTGGCGGAGGAGGCAGGCGGGGCCGGTGGGCGCGCCGAAGAGGCAGAGCGAGCTGCAGGCGGCCGTCGCCAGGGCGGTGAGCATCAGGAGGCAGGTCTTCCCTCCCGCTGACTTCACCACGGGCGTGTCGAGGTTGAGCAGGAACAGCAGGGCAGTACCGACCGTCAGCAGAGCGGTCAGTCCCAGGCCAACGAGCAGGGTCACCGCCACGGGGTCGGCCCACGGCAGGAAGACCACCGTCCTGTTCAGGCAGGACTCGCTCTTCGCCTCTGACCACTCATGCAGCTCACACTGCTGGCAAAACGTAGCTCCTAATGACAAATATTTATAAGAACATAAGAACATGTCCTGACGAGAACAAGCCATTCGGCCCAACTAAGCTCACCCTTTCAACTAAGGAATATCCAAGTCTTTGTGAAGTCTGGCCTAGCAAGAGTCTCTACCTCAACTACATGACCTGGCAACCTATTTGTGTGACATAATACTTCCTTATATCAGTGCGGAATGCCCCCTTGCTCTACAGACTGAACTCATCCTAAAAATGTATTGTAGTTAGCCTTATGGGGGCTAACAGCACTATATCGGGTAGCTGGCTCACCGCTCTTGTTGAGGAAAGTAGCCGCTTGGCACACCAGACAATCGAAGCAGCACTTGTGTTGACCTGTCTGCAGCTGCCTGTGTCCTGGGGGGCAGGCAGGTGAGCACACGGAGAGGGGAACCTGGAGAGCAGCACAGACACTCAGTGACAACGACAACCTGCTCAGGCAGATCTGCAGACAGTTTAATAGTGGTTGCTGTGCAATGGAACTTGTGTACATGCAGAGTAACAGCCTGGACTCATGTCCTTTACACCACTGTTCAGCTCCACAAGGCCATCACATTTAATTATCCTTCCCTTTTTATTGTTAGACACTACCATTTTTTCAATGTGATTTTTTCACTGTTTTCATTTTTTATGTGATATCTTTAAAATGATCAAAAAAAAATTACTTTTATTGAGAAAATAATTAAATTCAACAAAGACAGGTCATTTGTGTTTGATGCGGGAATTATGTGTTATTTTTTGGTACTCCAACCCCAAAAAGGTCCTGTTGACAATTAGTGAGTATGTAAACTGATGGGCTCACCATTCCTGGGCTACCGGTGTTCCAGTCGACTGCATTAGCATCAATCACAAGGCGAGCAGGGTCTGGACTGAATGCTCCAACTACGCGAAGGGACCAGCTCTGCCCCGACCAGTCCCATGTGACTATATCATATCCTGTGGGGGGGTCCCCGTTCTTATCAAAATATACTGCCGTGTCTCCAACAGAGAAATTGACCTGTTTTAACTTCTGCAGGAGCTAAAAAGGTACAAGAAAAAGTAAACCAGTTGTTTGCATGATGCATGTGACACTATCAAAATAACACTGACTTTATATCGGTTATGTTTGCAAATACAGTGATAAGTACAGGTAAGTGAAGGCAGCAGAAGACTTGACAACACCAATCAACATTCAACATTTATATGGTATACTGCTGCTATTTATAGCATGTTTGTGACACACATTTTCTTATCTTCACAAAGGAGAATGTGGGAAAAACATTGGTTCTAATAACTATTAGAAAATTATTCTTCGACTCAATCAGAACTCCTGGAACATAATGGGATGCACAGAATGAAAGCATATTTACATAGGGAACAAATGGGCACATGTATGTTTTGTGTTTTGTTTTTATTGGTACCAGTGCCCCAGAGACAGAGGTTATAATGAACAGGACCCACCTGCCATGGCTGAACCTCCATGGGCTTGCATTTCCCAGAGCCACAGTCCAGCAGCAGGTGCAGAGCATGTGCAAGCGCATACACGGCTTTGTACACATTGAAAGAGGAAGTGATATCATACTTCTCTAGCAGGAAATTCTTGGAGGTGAATGTCAAGAGATCAGAGTCTTGCAGACATGTCACGCCTTGGTCGGCGGTGCTGTTCGAACCGTCTGAACCGTTGTCGTATCGCTTCGCCACTTCGCCGGAGGATTCCTCGAATGCCTCGAAACCCGGAATCTCGTTGTACTTGATCGACACGCCCAGGATGGTTCCGATCGTGCGGATTCCGTCGATCCCTGACACCAACGTCGCCACTGACCAGTCCTCCGTCCCTATCCACACTTTGCCCGTGACGTTCTGGGCGATGACCAGCGGGAAGAAGCCGCTTACTATTCTCTTGCTGGAGAAGACGACAATGGTGTTGACCTGTGTCTGGACGATCCTCCTAACCATCAGCTCCATCTGAGGTCGCTGGGCGTCCGAGTAGCGCGGGATCACGGCTTGGTAGGCGATGCAGATGTCGTGCTTGGAGGCCTGCTGGGCCAGGCTCTGCATACCTTGCCTACCGTATGAATTATCGCTCCCGAGCAGCGCTATCCAGGTCCACCTGAACCGCACCAGCAGCTGAATCATGGCATTCACCTGGTTCTTATCACTGGGGATTGTGCGAAAGAAGGCGGGGTACAAAAGCTTATTGCTAAGCATTTCATTTGAAGCCTCGTACGATATCTGCAAATGCAAAGAAACCGTTTTAGACAAGAGAAGAAAGACATGCTAACATTTTTTCTGAGAAATTTGTTAAAGTCAATGTTAAGAGTTTATGAGGATGAAGAACTAAGTGCAAGGCACAGATGCACAGCGCAAAAACTGCTTTTTCAACTTTTCAAGTGCTCACACATACGTTTTATGCACTCATCTTTAAAATATAAAAGTCACACAGATGTAGCAAAGCCGCCACGTTGTTAGCCTTTAAGAACAGAAACCATACCATTATGTATTACACATTCTTATGATTGTTATATTTAAAATGATAGAGATTAATGCTGTGAACAATTTAGTGTGAGTATCTGAAGCAACGACTTGTGCTGTATTGCCAAGAAAACATGCTAAATCCAAACTTTACAACACTCACAGCACAGGTTTGTGACACTGCACTGCCATTAAAGGATGCTCCACCAGCGACCCACACCTTGAATCTGACTGGAGGAGGCAAAGCCAGGGCACGTCACCTGGGGCACTAGTTTGTAGCTCAGGAGAGCCGCAGGGGTGAAAGCATAGCTGCTGCTGTCCGGTCCGATGATCGCCAATGGCGTCATATCCCCCTCTGACTCCCCCTTACTTGGCTCTCTGGACTGTTGGACCAGCATGTCGATGGTCGTCAGTGTGCTGGCTTGCCGTGAACAGGTATCATAGGTTTGGAAACCCAGGGTGACCCCAGGTAATAAGTGCACATTTTTTGTGCTATTGTTAATTTCTTCAACAGCGAACCGCATGGCCTGCATCAAATGATAGCCATGTTTATTCATCGTGCCCCTAAACAGAAAGCAGTTACAAAAAGCAGTTGGTCACCATCAAAAATTAATTACCATCAAAAACCTGCCAACACAAATTTTCCTATCTAAACTGTGCACTCTATTCATGGATACATTTATTTCTAAACAATTTTACACCAATAAGCATCACAAAATAATAGCTGTCTTCTTTCAAGTGCAAGTATAGGAACAGTTTCTCTTTGTATGACAAAGATGAGCATTTATAAAGATGTTTTCCAGAATGTTAGTTTCCAAAGGCAGCATGCGCATTTGAAAGGACTTACTTATTGCAGTTTTCGAGCACAGGCAAGTTGCTCTGGCTCTGATCGGTGTTATGGAGAGGGAACAGACCGACGATAGAGTAGTTCCCCTGAAGCCTGAGCAAAGAGTAAGAACCCCGCGCAAAGCAGGTGAGTATGAGGGCCACACATGGCTGACAGCTAGCAGAGATGGAAGCATTACCGCCCTGCATGTAATAACTTGCTAAACAACTGCGTCTCGGTTATTCGTTCACGTCTAGTGCATGCCACCCTTTTCTTTGGTCAGAACTCCTTGCATATTTGCATATATTTTATTCTGATATTTTGTTTAATAAAACAGTCTCCATGTCTAAGAGAAACGGGAAAGGCATTTGATTATCCATGTAAAGAGCAACTTGATATGTAGTAGTGGTGATGACACTGCGTCCATTTCATGGAAATATAGATGAATAAATATGAATATAGATTGCCAATGAAATGTAATCTTCTTGAGAATTTGTTTGGACTGAAATTAAAGTTGTGCCACAAAGCAATACTGTTTCCCATAAAGAACAAGCACAAATCATTGTGTCCAACTGCTGGTGCAATGGGTATAATAAGATATAAGAATCATTTTTGGAAGCATGCTTTTCTTTTATGCATAAAGAATAGAGCCTGTCACAGAGTTAATTACTGTACCACTTCTGCTATTTATTATTTCACGGTCGCTCCTTACGTACCATACTCAGTGAGTGAATTTATCCGTACCCGTATTTATCATTTGTGCATAGCATGGGGCTTTCTCACTCACTATGTTGCCAAGATATACTGACGCAATCCAACGTGCGATACGTTCCCACCCATTAAAGTCAGGATCACTCTAAGGGAAGACTTACAATGTCGAGAAAAATGTAGACTTTGTCTCATTACATTACATTACATTACATGAAAGACATTTGTTAGACGCAATGTCATGAGCCGACGTCTTTAAAATGTCTCGATTATAAAGCTAGAATAAAATTTAAATTTTCTCCTTGTTCACCTCATATGCGTGTTATTTACTATGGGCACACTGCCACCGACGACAAGTCGTCATCTGCAAATCGAAGTGTGACATTTGACGCCAGGCGAGGCTTCAAACAAACAAAACAGTTCTTGCCACACGTCTCGTCACCCTCAGGCTTTCAGTCACATTTGCATGCGTTACCCCACGCGCTCACGCTCGGACCTGTTTTCTCAGCGTCTGACAGCCGAGCCTGATGTTGGTCAGAACATTTAATTCTGTCGTTGTTTTAGTAGTGTCATGAAACACCACAGGTGTCAAGCTTAGAGAAGGTGGAGGTAGATTCAATGCAAAGTTACGACAATTATCCAGCCATGGCAAAACAATTTATTTACATGAGAAACATGTGGTCTCCGGACGGAGTGAGTTATCTGAGAAAGCATTCAGGCAAAGCTTGGTAGCAGGCTTGAGTGCTTGTTGCCTTGTGCTTGTATTACTGGATAGTCAGTTTTGGACGTCCTATGAAAATTGTTAATGGATATTTTTGTTGTAGGAGATGAAGAATTTTATGGCCATTTTTTCATTTTTATGGCCATTGAAAACATAAAACTGTGACGTGGTTTAATTAAAATGCTAGGCCATTTAGCCCATCCAGGCTAATCATCCTGCTTTACCCTACACTGTTGAGAAAAAGGCATTGTATAGCATTTCTATACAACCCCTTAACTCAATACAAGCTGCAATATTTCCCAGTGACCAAACTGACTGCATTTGCTACAGTACATGTTATATAATGTGATATTATGTGCTTTGAGTGAAGCAGCAAATACATTTGAGGTAGTCACTTTGCTTGAAAGGCTATGACTTCAAATGTTAGCTTTTTGCTGAGCTTCACTTTTAAGTAACAGGGTGTGGACAACTGAAAGAGTTTGAGTGGGTAATCTTCCATTTCATTCTAACTCATATGTATCACAGGAGATTAACCCCAAACTGAGGCATTTTCACATCATGCTTGAGGTAGAATTTAACTTACACTCATCCATCAATGGTCATGCAGTACTTACCCATATCATTAAACATGACCTACTGTTGCAATAGTTTAACACAAGACAAGGTGCAGAAAGAAATACTAGGCCAGTACAATTAATTACATTTTTTTTTTTTTCTACCCAACACCATTTACATCCCTCATATTGAAATGATAATAGCTCAAAAATGAATGCATTTTCATTTTTACACCCATACAGTTGCTTAATTTATTCCTACCCTTTATTTAATGTATTGGGGATATGACTTGGACATTGTGATGTTCATTTAAATAGGAGATGCTATGCTATACATGCTATATACCAACAAACAGTGGTCTGTAGTTTGTATGACTAACAGCAACCTTACATTTGTTTTAGATAAAGGGGTGCATTTTGTTTTAATCCAGAATATTTATGAAACATATATTATAAACAGCCTTCCCATAAAAACAGATGCCTTTGTGGACAACCATGTCAGCATTTAGCGATTGATAAAAATATGGATTTTTATTTTTCCAACACCAATGTGAATTTGCTGAGGCATCTTATCTTTGATTTTATTTTTATCCACATCACTTTTCAGTTTAAGCATATAAGGGTGTGAATAAATGAAGCCAACTGTATGAATAATGCAGATAGATCTTTTACAATAATGATATATACGTATATATATTTAAAAAAAAAAGAATGACTTAACAATTCATTTAAAAAAAACACAAACCAAAGCTCAGAAATGACGTTTCTTGTCTGAAAACAGTAGAAACTAACAGGGAAAAAAAGACAAGGATGTGGCAAGGTAGTAATGATCAGGTTAAGTGACTGAGCACCCAGGAACAACATCTGATACACATCTGTCCATCTTGGCCTCTGCTTCCCCCTAGTGGCCAGGGTGACCTGAAAGAGGGGGTCCTCGAAGACCCTAATGTTCTGCCAGGAATCATGTATAATACACTTGCTAATACAATTCTGAGGGAGCTGCAGAGGCGTACCTAGGACCATCGCCTAATGCCTTTAGTTTATTTTGTACAGCGAGAGGTAGAGCATCCATTGTTTGTCACACTTTGCACCTTGGGGAGGGGGTCATCAAACTTCGCAAACGAATCAAGAATCTGGTGGCATGCGCAGACATGGAGTGGACATTAATCAAACAATCGACAAATCACTCGCTACGGTCCTCGCCAACGGCAGCAGCATCAAGCTCCGTATCCTTAAACGACCTCAACAAGCCCCTGCGCGTTTCTGAGGAGGACAGGGTGAATTCAGGGCAGACGCAGCAGTGATGCAGTTTGAACACTAAACAGTAACGGCAACCTCAGCATCCTGAAGCAGCAGTGAGACCTAGATCCCAACTCTAAAAACCACCCTTTACAGAATAATACTCATTCACATTAATCACACACACACTCAACCCACAGCTCGAGGTAAGGCCGGTTCGGTATGTATACTTTCAAACGAAGGTGACATTCTGGCGAAATTGCGTTCACCCCACATAGATGACTTTTTTTTAAGGACAGAGGCATAACGTTATATTTCTGTGTTTAAGCAAAACTTACAGTCTGCAAATAAAAAAAGTTGGCAATTAATTCTACTTCAGTATGAAGTAAAATATTGTACAACGGGTATTGTTTCTGTATGGGTTCCCATTAAGAGAAGCCATGGCTTTTTCTTGGATTGTTTTTGACAGGTAATGATGAGAATATTGATGAAAGATCCCATAGATATAACTGGTACATTCTGCGGTACATCGCAACAGGAATTGGTACATTCTGGCCATGTCAACTCCATTCAACATACATGAGGGATCCATCCTAGTCTCACTGCTGCAGCAACACTGTGACTATATCCATAAGATTATTAAAAAGAGTAAGTGCATGGACCTAAATATCAGAAGGACATCTCTGGCTAAGTTCACACTGGAACCAGATGTTAATTTCCCTGTCTGTAATGCCCTTATTTTTGACATCTTGAGAAATACATCAGAAAAATATGACTGAGGGCTAACATTTTCTTAAATTGATACTGAAATAAAATAATTATTTTTCATATTTTAATCGTCTGTTAAAACAAAAAAAACTGGTTTGCAACAAAGCCCAAAAATTGGTAAATATCTTTATCATTATAATCAGATTTTTCCATATGGAGTTCAGAACATATATACTTTGGTTTTGATTTTTCATTTCTGCTGTTTCTGATATACCTGTGAATTTCAGGTAACCTTGCTCCTATTATATTTCTGGGCCTCAAACCGGGGTTAGTTTCCAATCACAACCTGGAATATTTAAAGATGAAATTGGACAGCTATTACTAGCCTGTCTCCAGCTTTGTTGCAATGCCCCGTAATGGTGTAAAATGATATGAAAACTCACTGCAAGCACACAGCAGAATACATAGTTCTGAAGAACATGTAGATGCACAGAGGTCATGGGAAAAAAAGACAACATGCATCAAATCTGAACTCCAGTGTCAATCATATGATTTCAGAAAGATTAAACAAAATACTGTACAACAGATCACAGCATACTGTCATCACTCAGAGGAGTCATATTAAGATCCTGTCTTAATAATGAAAATCTTTCATAACTGCGGTGATGGAAGAGGTCTTTGTTGACCATCAGGAATCAGGACTGACTGGACTTGCCTTCCTCAAATTCTCTCAGAAACCTGGTCATTGCCTGAACAATACTTGGGTTAGGCTGGGCTAAGACACCACAGCATCTGACATAGAGACAAGCGTGTATAAACTAATTGCTGTTAGCTCATACAGGCCTTGACTTTCAACAGAGTGCAAAGTCTGCACAGTTCACCAAGGGACCAGGTTTTGCCATGAGTATCTAGCCACGATCTTCCATGCTCTGTTAGGGTTGTCACATCACAGGTGCAGACTTGGCTGAGGGATACTTGTGAGAGGACAGAGGAGAGATTGTCAGTTCTGCTTGAATACAGGCAGCAGAGGTGTGGAAGCACTGTGCGGACTACACTGTTGAGTGAGCTGCGAGGGAGCCACATTGCTACACCTTTAAAGGTTTCATCCCTGGGAGGTGCTGTTTGCATTTCCTGTTGCAATATTGTGTGTGTGTGTGTGCGCGCGTGTATGTGCCTGTGAGTCTGTGCATTTATGTGCATGACTGAGTGCGCGTATGTACATGAGTTTGAATGTGTGTGCATGTGTGCAATAAGGATTTCCATAAGGCAGGCTTTTATAAAAGTTTCCTCTCAAAAGTATATATGAACCTTATTGACTCAAAATGCCACCACACACTATTGGCCACATAACCCAAAAGAAACAAAACAAATATATTAATTCAGTTACAACACAATATCATTACACAGTCAAATGCAACAAATAAGAGCTATTAATGAAAGCCCTCTGCCCTCAAGTCCTGATCAGAATGGACAAGGACACAGGAGGAGGGGCAAGAGAGGACAACTCAAACAGAACTGAGGGATGTCAGTGTCCATCTTCTCAGCATTGATATCTTTATACTTGTAATCCTCAGTAGCTCATTGCATGGGACACCCAGCCCGTACGTGATTTGCTATTATATCATCAAAACGCCACGCTTCCACTCCCCTTCCCCCGCAATAGAAGGTTGTATCTGTCCTTATTATCATGTTTTGACGAACTTGTGTTCAGCGATTTCTTTGTCAAACAGAAAGTTCAAAAAGTACAGTGATGATTGCTACATTTTCAAGTCTAAAAAAATTAAATAGTCTAAGTGTCAATATGACACTTGGTCAGAGATAATTAAAAAGTACAACGATGGATCAGTACGTTAGATGAGACTCAGGTTCACAGAGAGCCCTCTGTAGAACCTCTCACATCTTATCTGCAAAACTTTGTTTTTATTAATAATGGTGAAACATGAAATAAGAACTGTGGCAGATCACGGGGCCAGTTAAAGATGGCGGACTTAACGCCATGTTTTTATCCTGCGGGTTACCCTCATGCATAAGGAATGACTGAAAGAAAACCATAAAACAGTCCTTCCACCACAGAGATTCCTTTAGGGGGTAGAGGTGGTCTGTACATGCAGACGAGGGTGTGGCAGTGAGGAGCACAGCCCTTCACTGCTTACATCACATGGTTCACACTTATCAGAAGATGCAGTAGCTTCGTTAGGGGCCAGACCCATCTGCGCTCGGCTATTAAACAGAAATAACACACTTGCTTCTGACCTACTTCATCATACCCCTACCTCCACCCCCCCATTTGGTTGATTAGTCTACTTAAAAGCTTTGGAATAACAATAAAAAATAAACATGACCCATATAATACATGAATGGAAAGTTGAAATAATCCAACATATTATATACAATAAAAGGCCACAATGATCACAATGCCAAATGACCTCTATATACAGATGATGGCTTTGAGAATTAAATTGGAGGAAAATCCAGTAACAATAATACAATAACAGGAAACAGAATTATATTTCTAGAAGGAACAGTGTACCCTTTTAATATGATTGTGTTAAAAAATAAAATCTACAGCAGATGAGAGAAAAACACTCTGACCAAACCTTGAGTCTCAGAGAGGAAGAACTGATTCTACAGCCAATTTCTATGATTTTTTTCCCCTAAAAGAAAATGAAAACATTGGAACCAGGAGGATAGTTTAGTCTTAATTTAAGATAAGAGTTTTGATATGCTGGGTTTGAGTGGAGGCCAGAAGAAATGAGGAACAGGAAACGAATACTGATACAAAGGTATTCTAAAATGGTCGCTGGACCTGTGAGTACAAACAGTTCTAAGCGCCTAACCAGACTGTAACGTATTACATAAGGCAAGATCTCCTGTTCAAAATCTGGATCTGGGTGAATTCATTTCCTTTCAAAGGAGAGACTGGTATTCCAAGATCACCGTAACAATGACTGAATCCAGATGTATACAGCTGAATTTAATTCTAAAGTCTTTTTTTTCAGTTACAAGCTTTCGAAACTGTGCATGATAAAGAAGAATGCAAAAATGTTATAAGGCCATCAAAATAGACACAGACCACAGCAGATATGTGGTTCTACACTTTCAGATCAACACATGCGAAACCCATTTTTTTTTTTCTGTACGTTCGTAGATCGGAACGTTTGGGGATACAGTTCCCATTTCTTTTTCACGGAAGAACAGTAAACATTGTGCAACCTCCCACATCTTCAGAGCTTGTAAAAAACACACTGAAGCTAAACGCGTTTCATCTGCCCAGCAAAACAAAGGCAAATAATAACAACTCAAAAAAAACATAAGAAAAGATTAGTTCCAGAAATAAGGCTAGCTTATTGCATAGTACTAAAACACAGTGTTACTAGCGCTTTCGTTGAGCTGGAGCTGTCCTGAGTTCAGAGGTCACTGCCAGCCTCATCCTGACAGCTAGGGGCCCACAGTCCACAATCGCTACTCCCGGGCTCTTTTGGTCATTATCGAACGGGAGGAAAAGAGAGCCTGCAAACTGATAATCATTCATTTCCATGAAATGCCAGGATGAATCAATTGGACCCTGTAGATGGTATGTTTGCTCTCTGAGATGGCGTCTCTCACATGGAAGACTCAAAACGTCCAATCGTGGGCATCTCTTATAACTAGACTCCCTTCTGTTTCTGGGGTTTTGGGGTTTGAAAGGGAGTAAGGTTTTCTTGGCTCACTGGAGGGCATGGGTTCCGGGGAGTTTTGAGGGTGGGGGCTGTCAGTGCCTGTGGACAGAGGACAGCTGTAACACCACGTGTCGTCTTTGTCTGTCTTACGCTTATGAAGCAGGAGTATTATCCCTTTCCCGCCGGAACAGAGACATTAAGCACCAATACTCGCGTTGTGTGGGAAGAGAAACTCAAAAGGTCCCCGCTGGGAGTGAAACTCCGAAAGTCCCCAGAGAGGAGCGCAGCGTTCAGGAGGAGGGATCTCCCCATTTTTCTCCCTCCCTGTGTCAGGGGCAGGAGATGAGGGGGTGGGGGCCGGGTCTGGGGCCAGGGTCAGGGGCGAGGGGTGGGTGGGTGGAGCCGGTCATCAGCTGATTGGCCCTTCCACCTCCCCGTCCCGCTCCAGCTCGTCCTGGATTTCGTCCGTGTTCCCTGAGTCGCTACTCGCCACTGAACTGAAAGATGGAGAGTTTCTGTGGGAGGGGTCAGAAATGAGGAGGAGAAGAGTCAGAGGTGTTACACAAATGAGACGATAAGAGCCACGCAAGGTTCTACTGCATTCAACAGTGCATAGAAACATGCAGATTTGGCATTGTGAACACGACTGACTGACAACAAGCAGTTTTACCAGGAGTTTAGATTTAGTGTCAAGTAAAAGTGAAAATGTAACTGAAGCTTCGTTCTTTAAACATTTTAGTTTTCATTTGCATTTAAGTGGGAAAAACAAGTCAACGGCCCAGTTGTGAAGGCAGATCTACAAAAAAGTGAATTGAGATTTATCAAACTTGCTATAAACTTTGCCAAATATTTATTTTCTTACCATTAAATGACTCAAGACACCTTTAAAAGCAGCAAAAAACAGGGTTCTGTGAGCTGTGTGGTGAAACACTAGGGGGCGCTCCACTGACTCACCTGCCTGTGCCCCCTGACCTCTTGATGAGTCTCCTGCAGGTCTCCATCTGCACATCCAGACCCCTCTTCATGGAGCACATCTCCATGTACTCATGCAAGTGTCTGTTCATGTCACTCTTGGCTGTGGCTAGCTCCATCTGGTGACAGAAAAAGACAGAGGAAATGAGAGATGAGAGTGATAAGTACAGAAAGGTTTTTCTATAGTGTGTTCTGTATACACCCGATAAACACACACACACACACACACACACACACACACACAAACACACACACACACACACACACACACTTCTCCCTGGCTTACCTCAATCTGTCCAATAGTTTCCTGGTACTCTTGCTCTCTGGTTTTGAAAAGCGACTCTGTCTCATCGATCAGACTTCCCAAACTCCCATCCTGTGACACCTTGAAGGAAACAACACATATAAATACACTCTGGTGGCAGTGGTGTTTGACTCCTAATAACTGGTGGTATGGTAGAGGTGTATAATCAATAATTCCTCATGATCATATTCATTATGACCGTGTATGTGCTGCCACCTGTACCACACATGTAGCTCTGCAGAGTTATGGCCTGTTGTCATGACAACCAGTATTTTACTGTGAAGCTGAGCAAATCGGCTGAGGTGTTCTGATTTGATAGCAGTGTAGTATAATGAATAAAAAGCTGGGCATGTAACTCAGAGGTTGCAGGTTCACTTCTGAGGTAGGGCATTGCCACTGTACTATTGTATTGAACTATTTGTCTTAATTGCTCCAGTAAATGCCCAGCTATAGAAAAAGATAATGTGTAAAAAGCCATGTAAGTCTTGGTGGATAAGAGTGTTGGGTAAATATCTGTGGTGTGCTGAGATGGGTGGACTCACAGGCTCCAGCGCATCCCCCTGGCAGTCGGCCGAACACGCAGCCGCCGTTAAGGCCGCCGGAGTGTTGTAGTTGGTGAAGTCCTCCCACAGGAGAAGCGTCTCCTCGTTCTCTTCCCACGTCAGACTGTCACAGTCATCGTCAAAGTCAAACGTCTCTCTCCTGGCAACAAAGGAATTATCTAAGCAATTTCTGTGTGCAAGAGAAAGAGAGCGAGACAGGGCGAGGGACAGATGGATGAGGGAGGAGAGGAAAAGAGAAGGAGGAAGACGAACGTATTGCCATCGTTCAGCAGGGGTTCACATATGCACACACACGCATACGCGGACATACACGGACAGAAAGAGAGAGAAGAGAGAAAAAACACAGAACAGACAGGTATCAAGTAAAGAAAAACACAGAAAGGTGCAGAACAGAAAAACAGCTGAACTACACTGAAGAATGACAGACCATTTACAGACTTTAACCCAGAAGAACCATACGCAACACATGCCAAGTGAAATATTTAAACTTTTTTTGTTTTTCACCACAGAATTCAGTAACCAATACCAGGCAAGGTGAGTTATCTGTGTAATCAACTGCTGTATTGAATCAGTTAAGTGCTGATTAGCACTGAAATCGAGCAGACCCTGCAGTTCTCCAGGAACAGATTTGGCTATCACTGCATTGTTACTGTTACCGTCATACCTTGATCTAGGAAAAGCCTTACCATGAGCTTAAAGTTGAATTTTATAGTTTCATGTGTGTTGTTGCCATTTTTGGTCTCCTTTTGTTTGTTCAAGCATATGTGATTTCCTCCATATTGAGAAAAATGACAACCTGATCACAAAGGGTGCAATTTTATATTTGGCCACTTGGTGGCACTGCAAGATTAATTTGGAAAAAACACATTCAGCATTGAGTAGCACGCGTCCTGTGGCATTGGGCAGCTGCATTAACTGAAAGGCACACACAGGCTGGAAACAAGATAGTTTCCCTTTGCAGCATGGTCAGACTGTCCCTCGGACAGGGTGGGGTGACTCACAGCTGGTTGAGCATGCGCTTCATTTCATCAGTGATGTTGAGCGATCCCGCCACTTCTTCCTCTGAGTTGCTGGGGTCCGCATCCATCTCGGAGCTTTCCTCGTCAGATGTAGCCTTATGCTCCTTCTTTCTGCACGCCACTGCCCCCTGCAGGTCCAATACAGCACAGGCTCTTAATGACCCACCTGCCATACTACCACATCACAGGTCAACACTAAAAACAAAAATACTTAAGCATTTTGGATGGCTGTATTTTACATACAATGCAACTTGTTCCTGACTTAGCTTCAAATGCACAAAAGCATGCTATGCTATGCTCTGTCATCCTGGGTAGGTGTGTGCATGATCCACATGCACTGAGGATAATAAGCACCTGCAGACAACACATCCATCAACCACCTACACAATGATCCATGCTCCAAAAACAAACCCACCCAAGACACCACAGGCCATTTATGCAACAACATCAGACCTGCAGCCAGTGTTCATCAAGGTGTAACGGAGGTTAGTCACGCTGACCTGCCTGACCAGTCACTTATATTTCACCCTCCATCATTCCCAGCTGGGGCCATTCACAAACAGGCAGAAAGAGCATCAGCAGGTCTAGTGCATGTGCATGAGTGAGGTAGCAGGGCTAAATCTCCCCCATCGAGTGAATCATTCGGCTAAAATATGCAGCGTTCTCACGCACACATAACCAAGGAAGCTTTCTGCGTTAATCAGTGCAACAAAGGGCTTTGTGACTGAATATCTCTACCATGCAAACATAAAAACCATGTATTTTGCATTCCTTTTTCACTGCATACACTCTAGCAGACAGGAAGCCGCAGGGCACAAAAAGCTCCTGCAAGATAAAATCAACACTGATGCTGGCATCTTCTCCTGCCCCCATTTGCTGGCAAGGCATCAGGCAGGATTCATGATACATGGGGTAGGACTGATCAGAGTACAGTGCACTGACCCGGTTCTGCTCCGGCTGCGCGCGGGACGGGCTGACATGGAACATCTTGGACATGTCCTCGGAGTTGCGCTGCTGCGCCACGTCGCACAGTTTGGCCGTGATGTCGATGCGCCGGCAGATGTCCATGTCCACCTTCATGGCCTTCTCCTGGATCTTGGTGTCCAAGTCTGACATTTGCTACAGGGGAAGAGTGACAGGAATCAGCATGGCAGTGACTAGCAGGGCAAACCCCCACCCCCCAATTGGTTAAACCTTTCAACTATGGAACTTCTGGCCTTGAAAGACCCACTCCAGTCAAGTCCATCAGTGGAAACACTGCCGCTCTTTTCTATGCTTTTCACTTTAGCATGGGAATAGACTGGCTGCCATGTTGGGAGTGAAGCAGCTGCTTCCATGTGAGTCTGCTGTGTAAATACTAGTCGTGAGAGCGAGTACACATTCAAACACCAGGTCTTCTAACCAGACCTGAGTACCTTAGGCCTGTGCAAAAATGTAAATGTTCAGATACCCCTGAGGGCTCCCTAAGTCTCTGCATTACTCAGCTGCCTTCCATTAATGAACAGTGTTTACTTGTAGATTCCATCCATTTGTTCACAATAATCATTGGCTAATCAATTTGACTAAACCTGAAGTGATATTTTGACATATTTGACAAAGTACAGTCTGCATGCTGGTATCCCCAAACGGTATGTATCGATTTATATACATTAATTACGAATGTGTAGATTTTTTTTGATTGGTAAAAAAGAAAGATTGACAGATAACGAAATCTAACTATACCATCATTTAAACAGTGATGGTATAGTTAGATTTTGTTAACTGTCAATCACTGTGGTCTTTGAAACAATCAAAACGTTTTTTCTCTTCAGAGGTACTGGGAGAAAATAGTAGCTCCACCCATTTATGTCATCATGAAACCTCACTCTTCTATCATTCCCGTGAGCATCAGTCAAAACCCACCATGTAGTATGACTTGTCACGTTAGAGTCCAAGTGATCTAACACTTTGTTTGCACAGGTAAGAAATTCTCATCATGATGGGAATCGTCCAGCCCACGCGGTGAGGAGTCACACCCAGTTGAACACTGTAATATAATCTCATGTGACTTCTTGTTACACATGCCCTCACCACTTTTTCCAGTAAAACCAAAAAAAACATTCAACTTAAAAAGTGGACTCTCAGCTATCCATGTTTTTTCTTTGTGGTTTTCATGCTATTATCATATTTTGGCCTAAATAAAATCACTGGAGTGGGTCTGCAAAAGTTCCCGTGTCAGAGAGGTATACCCCCTACTGTAACTGGTGTACCATTAAATCTTTTCAACCCTTTGTGTGTTGACCGGGCTCTGTGCCTTGCTCACAGCCAATGACCTGCCAGCTTTTCCAGCCAAGTGCTAAAAATGACAATGAAGGTACACTGTGATTGGATTATGAAAGATAAAGCCACACCCCTTGCAATTTTCACCAGTTCTTTCTTAGTTCCCACAGGGAAATATTTCACACAGCAAGCTTCCAAACCCAGTATATTCCCTAACTGTGGTACCAGATGCAAAACCACTCATTTTGGACTGGGTCTAGACGGTACCAAAATGTACGGAACAGCAGACACACCATGCACTGTGTCCATACTGGGTGGACAGTGGATGGTTGTTGTGGACCCCCTCCTCACTGTTGCTTCAGCTGTGTCGCCTGTGTCTACTGTACCACAGCTTGAGAACAGGAGCAGAGGTGTTCACAAGACACGCGCGCACACGCACACAGACGAGACTGCTCTCAGGAAGCGCTGTTTCAAAATCTTCTGTGTTGGAGCGGTCGCCACGGTCAGACTCCACATAGTCAGAACCCCGCGCGGTCACTCGCGCCATTTTGAAACAGCGTCAATGGGACTTCAGTCCACAGCATCTCGCGGCGGCATAACGTTGAGTTATGCAGGATGGGTAGCGGAATGCGCAGAAAGCATTGCCACAGGCAATGAGATGGCCTACTGTGGAACAGACACGCCCAACACTGAGAGAGGAAGTCTTGCACAAGGAGGGGCGGGGCCTTGGCAAGAAAGGGCGGGGCAAAGCAGGCCACAACACACGGCCCTCGTCATTATTCCCCACTGGACGGATCGGACAACGCCCTGCCTTCCCACTGGAGCAGGAACACCTCGCTTCTGGGATATTTCAGTCAGTGTTTAAGGTGTAGCTTGCTGCTGTTCCACACTAGTTTCAACTTAGCTGGGATGGGGGTGGGAAGAGGCAACGTTTGAGCTGGGGGTGGGTTTGGGGGAGTTGGATTCTTACTTTCAGGTCCCAGTTCTTCCTGATGGCCTCTCCAAGGCTTAAACGGGGGCCCCTAGAGAGCCACGGCGGTCGACAGGAACCCTTAATTGTGAGTAACGACAGAACAGACTACACATGAAGAAATATCCCAATGCACAAGGGGTGTTCGCTGTACCATGGGAAGTTAATGAGGTGTCAGAGTTGTGCAAACAAATCAGCGTGAAAGTGGGAGCCATGGCTTATAGCAGCGATGGGACCATCACAGCTACCCCTGAACTTATATAAATGTATCTCTAGTTTTCTAAACGAGGGAATGGGAGCGTAGCATGGCTAAAACAGAAGCAGCCTGTCACAGATTGGTGTGGGGATCAGCCATGCGTCCCAGGCCAGACCACAAACACGGGAGTGCCAGCCAGCTGCAGTTTATTACCGGAGGACACTGAGAGCCAAGTTCCCTGAGCAAGAGGGAACAATAAGGAGCTCAGCGGAGCAGCAGGCCTTCACATACACCCTTTTGTTTGTCCGCACAGCTTGCTTGATCCCTTTGAGCCGCTAGGTATTTGCAATTTTTTTTTCCAAGAGCCGCAATGCTTGCTTGTTTTTTTTTCTTTTCTCGGCTGCTGGAAAAAAAATCCAAATATGGAGGCCGCAGCGGCAGAGGCCTGCTCCGCCCCCGGGGGGTGGGGGGTGGTGTTGAGAGGGAATGAGTCAGGCAGCCATCCAGGCAGACAGCTAGCAGAGACACACGCACGTCACCCGACCAACCGTTACTATTCATCATATTTTTTTTTATGTGACAGAGAGAAAGAGAGAAGGGAGAGAGAAGAGAGAGAGGGAGAGAGTCTTTTAAAAAGATCCATTCAATTAAAGAGAGGCCTGCTGAATCAGTATGCAGGGATTGGGGATGGTCTGCTGGGCTAATCATCGTTGGCGTCTCCAAGACGGCGGAGTTGAAGGGGTGAGAGGGTCCACTTACGTCGGTCATCAAGCTCTTGAAGACCACCAGCTCCGCTTTCAGCCGCTCCACCTTGTCGCTCAACTCCTCCTGGACGAGCTCGGACTCCTGGGCAGTCTGGGGGAGGGGGCAGGCAGGACAGACTCAGGGAGACAGACATTTCTATATGCTACTGACACACAACTGCATTTCCACATTATACTGACACACAACTGCATTTCCATTCTACTGACACACAACTGCATTTCCACATTATACTGACACACAACTGCATTTCCATTCTACTGACACACAACTGCATTTCCATTCTACTGACACACAACTGCATTTCCACATTCTGCATTTCCATTCTACTGACACACAACTGCATTTCCACATTATACTGACACATGATTTTTCCACATTTTACTGACCCAGCATTTCCACATTCTTCTGACACACACAGCAATTTGTATTCTGCAAATAAAAATGCATTTCTACATTCTGAAGGGAGAACTGAGCAGGACTCGTAGCTGTAATAGGCATCTATGAGGCATTGTGGCACAACTCTTAATGATCTTGGGATTTTTAACTCACAGTTTCAATCCCCAGTTGGGCTATTGTGCCCTTTAGCACGGTACTTAGCCTGAATTGCTTCAGTATATATCCATCTGTATAGACGTTGCAATGTGTAAAATGTGAAACGTGAAAAATGCACCGTGTCACACATACAGCAATGATGGTGATTCAGAGCAGGGCACTTTACATTTCAGTCACAGTTTCCCAGATATGTCATGCCAGAAGGGTCATGAGTTGTAAGGCCAATAAATCCAGGCCTACTGGACTGCAGGCCTTGTGCATTTGGGGGCGTTGGAGCCCCTCTAGGAATGACATCATTAGAGCCATTTTGCTGACCCACGGTCTAAGTGAGACACAAATGTTGGTGCTTATCGATCTCCTGCCGCCTCAGCCGACAGAGACACTGATCACAGCTGTAGGTCACTGATAAGGGAGTGGAGGGGGGGTTTAACTGTGCCTAACGGACTAGGCTCTGAGATGTCCAATATGACTGTGATGATCTATCGTGTATCATGTATCAGATGTATCATTTTCTATTAACCAATAAGATATGGAACATCATGAAAATTTGTGAATGCCCCAGATCTAGCCATCGCTCTTAATAAACAGGTACTCCAACCTTTATGGGGTGTATGAAGCTTCGTTCTATTGCTAATTAAGGTTACTAATTGCTTAATATTAATAATTAAAATAACAGTAACAACAATTATGCAGTTGACAGACACCTTAGAAAGTTAGATTTGCAGAGCGTAATGACAACCAATAAGAGCCAATCACCACTCAAGATTCAATCTAAAATGGTGACACAAAGCCATCCAACCAAAATACTGGTGCAGGACTCCACTGGGAGGTTTATTGCTTTGGGGCTTAACTTTGACCATTAAGAGTATATAACATAAAAAACAAAAGAGAGAGGACAACGAACTAACAAAGAGAGCTGCTGGAGGAAAGGTGCTGTAAAGCAGAGGGCGGTTGTGTTTTTGGGGGGGTTGGGGGGATGCGATCACTCACTTGCTGTAAGGTTTCCACCATGGATTCCATCTGCTGTCGTCTGGCCACCTCCTCCTCCCATCTGCAGGACAACAAACACACATCTGGTCAGACCTGGGCTCCGGTCAGCACAATGTGACCTCCACACAAGCGCCCAGCACACACCCTGCCGTTATGTTCTTTTAAACAGGAACAGATACCAGTAATTCACAATGTTCATACTGCTCACTCATTCTGACATCCTGTGTGTATCTGCCGGTACTCTCTTGTTTTAGCATCTTCACCCACAGTGTCAGATGTTTACACCAGGGATGTGCAACTGTTATTCATCTTGATATTTGCATATCATAAAGCGCCAGAGGCAGAAAATCTACATAATGATGCCCTACTTTTTCTGGTCTCAGCACTGCATGGAACAGCAGTTCTCCATTCACACAGGAAATAACACTGCAAATAAATATCCACTCGCACATCCAAACCAAACAAAATTCATTCAACTCTTTTTTACGAAATTCTTTTTTAAGTACAATTCTTACACTCTCCATGAATATGGCCATTGTTTAGGAATTACGATTTCTAGTCTTCATTTATTTTGTTAATCAGTAAGGATTCAAGAAGATATTCAAACAATGACCTACGTAATCAATTAGTAATCTCCTGGTTGAGTATTTGCATAATTGATTATTCTGCCACACTTATTCATGCAGATTTTCGACTGTTCTATTGAGGTCAAAAAACTAGCTTTAGGGTGGAAGAACAGTAACACTGAACGCCTGATATCTAATTTAAAAAAAAATAAACATGGTGAATGAATTAAAGTCTGAGAGGTGCAGTAATTTGTTCCACAGTGGAATCCGTTCCGAGCTTAGGCAGGACACACACAGTAGTCGTATTGTACAGGTAGGCAACGGTTCATATAAACTGAAGAAAAATTCTTTCCATTCTGGTAACGGCTTGGCGCTCCAGAGAATTTAAAACAACCAACCATGGAACTTCAAGTGGATAAGTCTGGCAAGGGGTTGGAGCATTAAAACATGGATGAGCCACATACTGCAATGATCTGGGCCTTGAATAAAAAACCATGGAAACTCTTTAAAAAAATAAAACTTAAGGAAACATTAGCAACTATATTCACTTTTCATTTACCTAGGAAAAAGGTAAAAAAGTGTGTGTTATATAAAAAAGGAACATGTAGTATTTATGGTTTACTATAAGCTGTCATTCAGTAAATATGGGGATGAACACAGCCATGAAGGTGAACTAATTCCATGTTTTGTCTTTGCCGAGGTCATTACTGTTAATCAGATTTAGTCACCGGGGCACCTCTCTCCCTGAGAATAGCTGTAAGCGATATTGTTCTGGAGGGGTCACTTCCTTCTGTTGCTATGGCAATGCTGAAGTGAGCTCCCACAGCAAGCTACCAAACATAGCTCCCTGGGCTGGGACATTGAGCTCTGACAGCAGCGGTATACCTCTCCCCTGAGGGGAGACAGCCCCGGCGTGGCTATTAGAGGTGGCTCTTACTTCATTCCTGTTATGTTATGTTCATGATCTGTACTCAAAAAGCTGTTTGTCAAATGTACATAAATGACTTGAAGTGCTTAGGGAGAAATTACACGCTACACTGCTAAGCACTTGTGTCGTTAAGTTAAAACGATTTATTGGTGCAATGTTTTAGGTACTGGGTTTTGTTTATTTGTGATAATCTGGGTTCTCACTTGTGGTTAATAACCAGTGACACGTGAAAGAGGTGTACCTCTTTAACCCAGTCCAACCCCCACACCCCCCTCCCTGAGAGAATAGCCTAGCTGACACAAACTGCAGGGACAGGGTAATCAAACCCACCCTTTTGCCATGGCAGCGCTAGCAGTCACCAAACCATGCCAATGACATCATTAAGTAGGGCTGGGGGGTAGTGCTACTGTCCTCCTTTTTTGGCATCTGCTGTTGTTCATATGTCCCCACACTAAAACACCCAGCAGAGACACAGAGAGTGGCACTGGTGACTGTCTCACTGCATTCTTGGTCCAGTTGTCATTAATATTGGCTTTCCATAGTCTTGTTAACCAAAAACAGAATCTTTTGCCACAAGTTCCCAGTGAACACACTGACCCAGAGGTGAACTGGTGGTTCCCATCTCAGTCACAGTTGTGGCCGAGGTGGAGGGTAGTTCACGGTTACATCATTCTCTCCATTGCCAGGGTACAGTACTTCCTTTGGAACATGTGGATGCGGGCGTAGGGAGGGTGCGGTCCTTAAAGCCTGGCTGCAGGAACACCTGGAGCCACAGTGACACACTCCACTGCAGTGTGTTAGTCACAGGTAAACTCCTGGCACCACCCCCAGTCTGATGAGCTTGCCTTTTCACTGTGGGCCAGCTACAGAGTGCAGCTCAGCAGCAGCTATAGAGCAACAGTGGTGCATTCCTCCACACAGAAACACCAGTTCTCACAGAGGCACTGAAACAACACTGCATATTTAAGACTGCCTTTCTGGAAGGCTTTTTACTGCACCTGTACCCCCCTTACCCTCAGCCCTGAATGTCTTCTGTGCACCAGTGTTATCAGGAGTACCCTATCCAAGAGGACAGACTCAAATGTTTTGGGTGCTGCTCGACTGTAGAGACGTCACTATGAGCTAAACAAACAGGGCTTTTTTCTGGGGTCTTTTTCATTTGCAGAATTAAGTGAGACAAAACTCAAACTCAAGCCTTTGAAAAACAAAAGGAGTTCTTTTGGCTCTAAAAGGACAGTCTGGCTTTTGGTTCTGCCTCTAGGACAGAAAGCAGGCACCACCTTTCAAAGGCAGAGAGGCACCGCTGACCTGCCCGTGTGGCTTTGGTTCAGCAGTCTGGGCGGCCGGTCGCATTAAAAGTCCGCAGGCACGCACGGGGCACCGCTAAGCTCGCCCCAGACGGCGTGCCTTTCATTTCTGCCTTGCTCCAGGGATTACACAGAGGTTCCTGTTTGTTCTACAGAATCTGGCTTTCTTCACAAGGATGTCAAAACGAGCCGGCAGGACACAGATCAGTGGGGCGCATTGAGTAAGCGCTGACCGACAGTAGTCTTCAGTTCTAAACCATTCCACAGAACTGCACCTGAAAACTTGAGCAGCAGGGAGAGGCCAGGACAAACAGTGGTCAGAGACACTGGAAATTCAGCCTTTGCACATCTTTATCTACAGTCAGCCAAAGAATGGTGATAATCTTGATTAATGGTACACAGTTCTCTCAGAGGCAGTACTTCTGCAAACAGAAAGCTAGCTGTTAAAAAATGGTGACAGCATGAAATAGCTGTAACAACAGGTGAACAGTGAGAAGCGCCATTTAGAATAAATACACAAGTCAATGAATCCCAATGATCGGAAATTGAAAAGTGATTCGAGAGCTTGCCATTTGACAGTCTGACCTGAAAATCAATCAATAGATTCTTGGGAACAGTGCGGTTGATACTTGTGACAAGTTTCACCTACATCGATTGCATTTAACTCTCAATCAGCCTCAATTGTGACCTTCCCATTTGACCTTGTGACCTGTATCTAAGATTATCATCATTTCAACAAAGCAGATTAGCAAAGCCAAAAAAGGTAATTATTCCTACCTAGTATTAACTTTAGTGAGAGCTGTAAAAAAACTTGTGTGGGATAATACTTTTTAGACCTTGGCAAACTAATACCCCACACATCAGAGGGATTCACATGCAAGCTAAGCAGGCTAAGCTCTACAAAAACAGAGGGATGGCACGGGGGCTAGTTTAAAGTGGGAGGCTTCCCGAAACAGCCACAGAGTTGGTGAAGAGGAAGAAGGAGGGTTTAAAGAGAGTTCAGAGAAGAGAGGAGCTTTTCGAGCCTGCCGTGCACGACTCAGGGCCAGATGGGTTAGTCTGGGTTTACAGAGAGATTTACGCGCAGTCGGCTGAGGAATTCACCTCTCCCATCTGCATTGTTCCCTTTATGAATCAGTCAGTGTGAAATCCGCATGCCTTCTCCCAAGCTACTCTCTTGTTATATTTTCGAGGTCCATCCCTGATAGCACAACATTGCAACCTTCACGATATTAGTTGTAATAAAAACATTTTTAACAACCACCACAAATCATCAATAATACAATGTTTCCTTAACTTACTGCAATACGTTTTTAAGATTCAGGAGTTTCTATCAACACACAACCACTTCCTAAAAACATTGGAATATTGTGGTCTGGTAGTAGTGCTAAAAATTCATTTTTAAACTTACTTCAGTATTTCTAACCTTAACACATTATTATTAAAAGTGCAAATAATGTATTATGCTTGCCAGGATGTCAGAGGCTGAACTTAATAGCGATAACGTTTGTTGAGATTCAGTTCTTCAAAATTCGTGTCTTATGTCCCATGCAGCTTTGCTCACATCAAAGCTTCTTCAGGACATTTTAACTTCATATCAAACCCTTTGCCATCTGAAATTTTTCAACAGAAATACTCAAAGAAGTGGACAGGATTTGTGTTTCATAGCCCGGGTTAAATACGGATCACAAATAAACATTTAATGATACTGATCAGGACTCATTTAAAATTCAGTTAGTTTTAATGCACTTTATTACAGTTGTTTTTACAACTATTACTTTTGGCTTGTTTTTCTTTATCCCACTCAGTACAGCAAGCCTATTGCACACAATGACACACTTGTTTTGTTTCTTTTGCTCAGTCGCATTTATGAATGTAATAATGCTGTCTCTCCAGTTTAATTACACCTTTATAAATATGTAATTCACTCTGATATTAGTGTCTGCTAAATGAATAAATTTATGTTTTAAAAAACTGAAAAAAAGGAGAACTACATCTACTATTCACCATTCTGTTGTGGCTGAATGAGCAATTATTGTAAAAATATATTACAAATGACCTGACTGTGGAAGCATTCAATTTGTTCTAATGCATAATTAAAAAGGAATGTCTGAATATTTGACTAATATTTCTGATGCCTTGACTTTTCTTATGTTGCCTATTTATCAGTTTATAATTATACATATGAATCAAGCAGAAACTACTAGAATGACAAAGTAGAACCAAAAAACATCATTGTTTCATATTTTAGATTTTGAGGTGAGATTCTTCTCTCTATGGATTCCTCCAGGAACCGGTCTGTGAGAGTACATAAGGAGTAAGTGTAAATTTTGCTCTCACAGACCGGTTCCTGGAAGATTCCACAGAGCGAAGAATGTCACTGGCTGTACACAAGCCTTAAGGGACAATGACCTTTGGCTTTGGGGTACAATAAACAGTGCCTGAACCATTCCTCACTTTTTGAGGCAGTGAACCCCTCAAAGCCGAGTGCCAGTAAACAGCCTTCATACAAGCCCCTAAACTTTGTCTGGAGACCAGAACAGCAGTTTAAAGTAGGCTTAGTTAGTTGCTATCATTGGACTGCTTAGTGTTTCAAAACAAGGAGTGCATTCTGAATGAATGAATATTTGAACCTTAAATTTGAACAATATAGAACTCCAGTGATTTCTGATTACATAATGACTGTGATCTGTAATCATTCACACCTTCAGCTAGACAATTTCATGAATACTGACTTCTTAATTCTTTCTTAATGATTTTTTGTTATCAGGTATTACACGTACTTGATTTGTGGCCTCACTGTCTAAATGTTCAATCAATTCAATGTTTGATCTAATCTTTGTTTAAACTACTGTTCCTTTTTTAACTGTTTCACCTTTTACCTTCCCCAGTCACACTAAGACCAACAATCCACACTGCCAGATTCTACCTCTAAATCCCTATCATTCCTAATGGTCAATGAACACACATCAAACACACTTACGCAGACCCTCAGTTAGCTGAGAACAATGGAACAAAAGACCCCATGACATAAGAGAAGAAGTCAGGTTCAATTTTCCGTGTTGTTTGTGTTCCCAGCCTTTGTCAACCCATATATGTGCCTCTCCCCCAGGTGCTGAGAAATTCAGCCCTGCCACAAACATTCTCACAATGAGAGAAGGGGAGGGGAGGAGGGGAGGGGTGGGGGAGGAGGGGTAGTAGCCCCCAGATCATTACAATGGCAGCACTGTATAGTTCTTTTCTCTGCAACCTCATTCACTGCAGCACCAAACAGCAGCTACGATACAATTTTCTACTTTGAGGAAAAACCTTGCCAAAGAATTATAACTCAGCCAAACCTCATTCACAATTTTACATCAATTTTCATAAACCAGAAATATATACTACAAAGCCATACAGTTTTAATAATTATGACTATGACAATTATGATTATGATGGTTTTTATTATTATGTAGAGATTATATCATCTGAAATAACCATTAAACAATAATTGTTTCCATCAAATGAATACGGGTAGGGCGAACGGGTTGGTCAAGCTTTATGCCTTGTGGGAAGCTGTTACTGTCCTCAGCACAAAATAAAGAACTGTCTGACAGAAGGAAGTTAGTAGGTTCATCATTTGAGCAGGAGAAATTTTAGAAGAAGGTTATTGATTTGGTGTCGGGCGGCACGATGCACTCGCGTGATCTACGACGCCCACAGGGGGCCGCCACATGTGTGGGGCGCAGATAATGACCCAGCAGGAACAGCTGAGTCTCACGGGGCAACACCGGGGTCTGGTTGTGCTGAGCAGACAACCGCTCAAGGTCAGGAGGATTGTTTGATTTCCCCCTCTCTCTCATTTCTCCTTGCATCCCTGCTTTTCCCTGTGCCTCCCGTTCCTGGCACAAGCAGCTATAAAAATCCCAGCCCTGCTCCATCACCCAGTCACACGTTCGTTTTCCACCCTCATTCCCTGTCACTCACTTCCACACATTTCCCTATTAGTATGAGTTTGCCCTGGGTCCCACATAAGTCCAGGCTAAAATAAACCCTGCTATAAGCCAGCTATATTATTAGTCATTCAGGAATAATGGAATATTGTTCTACCTGGCTAGTACAAAATATCAAATCCCTACAAAATAAAAAACCCCAGCTATCCCGCTCCAAAACGTGAATGATGTTATACATGTCCAAACAGATAGGAGGAAGAAATGCAATGCAAACTTCAATGATTAATGATGGACAGGGAAAGAGCACTGAAATGTGAAAAAATAGAGGTGCTAGATTCTGAACGCTCTCACGAAAATGTCCTTTATGCCCCGTGTGAGACTGATCTCAGCCGCCGATCATCGTTTCCTTTCCCCATGCTTGTTTATTTTATGAGGCGTGATCAGAGAGATACAGCGGAGCGCGGATGGGAGGGGCAGATGCCTACGGTGAGTGCGTAGAGGGAGGGGTGCTCTCGACCCGCCCTTCCTGATGCGTTCTGACAGTGCCTGAAGAGGGAGGTGTCGGAAGCCACCCCCCCCGCCCCAACCACTGCACCCCCACACAGCGAGGGCTGCCTCAACGTTGTCACGCAAAGCATCTGCACTGTTCTGCCATACCGCCGGCAGGAACCGCGCACAGCATCCTGATTACAGCCAGCGCAATGGTCTAGGCGCTGAGTTACGGGCTGTGCCAATTCCCTCCATGTCTGTCCAACAGAGACACTGGGATAAAATATGAGCTTGTGACGCGTAAATCAAGCCCAGCTTGTGTGCATTCTGATGCGTCACAGACTGCTGGTGAAATGAGAGCCACTGGGTCAGGATTCAAAATGATGAACCTTGGCTTGCTCGCACATATTCAGCAGCAACTCATCTGAATTTATGGGTAACCAGTTTCATTGGAGGGATTTTACCTCCATCTGCACAATACTTGAAGCTGTAATGAAAACAGAGAAAAGGACAAAGCAATCTGCAAACAGCCTTTTTTCAAAGCAAGGAGTTAGGTAAAATAGGCAACAAACAAATGGAAGGTATATGAAAAAAACATGGTTGCAAGATTTTGACTAAAAAAGGCAGCAGTTTAGTAACATTCAGCCTCATGCAGGCACAAGCTGACTCAACTAATTACTGATATCTCAACCGAAGAAATGACTCCTCCCAGTCCTTACAATGTCAGTCATTTACGGTAAATAAAGCTGGGATTTTTTTCTTGCCTCTTTGCCAATCACCTGACAAGTGTAACAACACATCGAGTGACAACTGTGCTCCCAAGATGCAACTGTGTATACACACAGACTAAACAACCCTGATCCAGCAGGTGATTCAGCTGCCAAATTCATGCACATTGGGTGTGCTGGAATGAAAAAAATGTGTTCAAATGTATTTTGACTGATTGGAAAAATAAAGGACTACAGAGAAACAAAACAATGTTCCTTCTTGCAATTACAATAATATTATGGGTGTTTCATACACACTCATCATGGTTACATACAAGCTGGTGGAATATGCCAGGGCACATGGTTCACTTCCTTTAGACCTACTTTTAATGGCGCCTTCATGATTGGCATGACCAGTTGGTTCTGAGATCAAATGGGGGAGATGAGGGTATGACTCAGAAACCGCCTGGTGTGGCAGACCACAGACAGAAATACAGCACCTCGAATAGACCGCTCTTGCACAGGAAGAATGCTAAATCAGCTCCAACAGACTCCATTTTGCTCAGATAGAGAACATTTCATCCCTTTGGACTCATATAAACTATGTCCATTTTAAATTAGCGCTAGACGTTTTACTGTGTGCACACCAAACCCTGGCCAGGTACACTGGTGATGGCCAACCATGGCATTAGGCATAAAGAGGTGGCTTCTGAGGCTTAAAACAACCCTGGCAACGTCTCTGGTTGGCAGTATCAATCCTTTGTGTGGACATAGTGAGCCTTTTTTTAGTTGGATGTCTTACAGTAAAGCCAGCAGCTCTCTCTGAAACCATTTCTCTGAAGTCCATTTCCAGATACTTTAATGACATTTTCCCTAAAATCGCTGATGTTAAGTCAGACAAATAGTACATGTTTAAAAAGGACAACGGTGAGGCAAACCGCAAATAATTTGTCTGTATTCTTTAAGAGGGCAGGAATGCAGGAAGGTGTACACCATCCCTGAACCACGGCACACTGCAGAACTCGGACGGCTGGTCTGACAGACCAGGGAGCCCAATGGACTTGGACACAGGCACACTGTGTTAAACCCAAGATCTCTGAAAATCATTACATCATGTGTTTCCTTTGTACCACAGTCCAAAGGCCAGAACATCTATTATTCAGGATTATTATAATGGAAAGAACGCCTTCGCTAGCGCTAGCTATTCATTGCGGTCTTCAGGATGAGACTTGTGACTGACATATAGACTTTGGAAAGGAGTAGTTATGTGTGCGTGTGGGAGGACCAGATGTAATTGCTGTTTATGCTTGATGACAGAGCAGCTAATCGCAACAAGCCCCCTTTCACTCTCCATTACTGGGATGGGTTTTACAGAACATGGCTTAAAGGGTCTTTGTCATTGTCTACCGATCTATAGAACAGAAGGCATTCAACTCAGGATCTCCACAAAGGTGCACCATTTCAGTTACACAGTGAACGAATGTAGTCCGGGGCTGTTTCATCCTATTCTATATGAAGAGTCTTGGTCATCCATCAAAAATGACAAAAGTTTTAACCTTTGAGTCATTTAGAGAGCAGAAGTGTGCTACGTGATGATCATTTCAGTCTCTGCATGAAGTATAAGTATAACAGCAATGTCAACATTAATTATCCATATCGTGACGGAAAAAGGGAACAGATGGTTAGGCTCATGTTTTACTAGACTGCTGTAGAGTATTTTAAATAAGACTGGAAGTAAAACTTAAACTGTGTTTTGTTTTGCCTTACTAACCATCACCATTATGTTTATTTGCTTAAAAAGTGTGAATCATGGACAAAGGTCTGGCCAAACTTTTTTGTTGTTTCCCCTAAATTGTAAAGATCAGGGAAAAAAGAAGCAGCTTCACTGCTTGCCAGAGTGTTTATTTTGTTGCCCCAGTGCAAACTCAGAGTGAATTCAGCAATGGACCATTGGTCTCATCTTGGCTCGTCTTGTACTTTAAGAAATGCTAATCAGCCCTAGAGAATAGCCTGTCCTGGCTGGTGTAGGTCCATTGGCTTGATGTGCAGAGGTCTTCAGGGTACCATGAATGATATGAAGATAAAGACCATTAGCAGACATGTTTGTCTATGGAGAAGTGTGTATGAATGTGATCTGGACATATACATCTTTAAAGCTGTGGTTTGTGGTTGTTTAAAACAGAGGACAAAAATGTTAATACAATGCTATTATTCCCAACAACCATACAGCAACACTGTAAAAATTCCAAGTGTTGTGATAGCTGGGATCGGTCTGTGGTGAGATTGCTTCTGTTGCGCTATGCTAATTTGGCTTTGGCTGGCCCTGACTGAATTGGAAGGGTTTAACTGCAAAGGGCAACAGGGTGTTGAGCATTTGAGAAGTTAAGACTTACCCGACTTAACGGATGTAGTTCCTACAGGGAATGAGGATGAGGAACTGACAAGCCGAGGACAAAAGACAAATTTCACTCATTAATATATGAAAACCAACGCTGTTACAGGAAAAGAATAGGTGTGAATAGATGTACACTCTGAGTCTATATTCCTCAAAGCAAGGGATCATAATCATAACTGGGAGTGCTGATTCTCTTAAGCCCAAAACAATGGGGAGCGCCTTGCTCTGCTTCTTAGTAAACAGCAAGAAAGGCCTTCTTCCGTCGGAAGAGATGCAGGCCTGGGCAAACCCAGTTATGGAGGACAGTGAGTCAGGCAAGGTGTGGATGGCCCCAATAAAGAGACAAGCCACCTCCCTGCAGGGCCCCAGGCCTCTACATGGCCTGGCCATCCACAAGAACAGGGCTTGTTTGTATTCCACTCAAAACACTATTTTTTCACTGCCCTCCTGACTTGACAACCAGAACCCTTCCCTGCAGTTGCAACATGAGTCTCTTAAGAGGAAACGCCTTGAAAGTGCACTTTGATCTGTCTCCTTCGAATGTGGAGAATGGAGCTCCAGGGATAGGTGTGGCCAGGTGTTTGCAAAAATAATTGCGTGACAGTTTATGCCATGGAGAGGGTACAAAAAGAGAACACATAATTGTTTTAATAGTTTAATAGTTTGGGATGCTGCCCGGTCTGTTTCATTGTACGAACATGAATAGTTGGCAACAGTTGTTAATACATTTTGAAAGCGACAGGTAAAGTGTCAGTCATCCCCTCCCTCTCCTCTGCAGTAATGCTGGAGGCACTGAGTCACACTGAGTCAGGCCCAGAGTCAGTGCTACCAAGCAGTGAAAACAGCTAACCAAACAGCAGGTAACAAAGGCAAAAGTGGCATTAAATTCCAGCAATACCAGATCACTGATGTCATGACAAAAGTAGAATCCACTAGAGCAGCAGAAAAGGTCTGTCCATTGCACACAACATCATGGTTTAGTCATATTGGTTACTGAATCAGCAATGGTCCTTCTTCAATTATGTAACATTTCCAATGCATAGAGGAGTATATCAATTTTCAATGAGAGTAAAAAAAAACAACATGCAAAATGCACACACATTTATGCCTGATGCTCCATTCGCATGAAAATGTACTTGAGAAAATGGCTGATATATTAAACATGTTTAGAATATATTTTCCCACCACAATGACCTTAAATAAACATTTAAATGAACATTTCTCTTTCTTCTTGTAGCTCACATGACAGTTCTGAATGAATACAAATCTGTGAAACACAGAGTGACCCTGACAATGGAATACACCTGTTAGTCCTGACATGAATTATACACGCATTTCTGTATAGGCCTCAGGCTTCATGGTTCTGTGTGGATGGAGACCAGGTGGTTTAAAATGAGACAGGACAAAATACCGAAGAACAGAGTGGTCAAACTGGCTGCCATTGTTTGCCATGACCTGAATCTCAAGTGGAAAGCAAGGCCCAGCCTCCTATTGGGATTATGAAAGAATGTGCTTGCCCGGCCGGATTTGCTGCAGTCAATCGCAATCTCAGCGGCCTTTTGCAGACAGCTGCGTCCCTCAAAAACGGACGGCCATGTCATGCGGTAGAACTGCGCAATGGAGCAGGGACAAGCAGATCTGCCCCCATCTGAAGGGTGGGCTCCATGGCCTCAATATGCCAAAGCGTAAGACTCCAACAAAATGGCTTTCCTGCCTGGTCAGAGAGGCTTTTTAAAAAGCTGATATGAGTAGACAGAGCTATAAAAGAAGAAAAAAAAGAAAGAAGAAAAAAACATTCTGGATCCTTACAATTATCAGTTCTTTTGGTCTATAAAAAGGCTTCAGGCACTGCGACAGGATCTTAGCTCTGCTGAAAAATATCTGCAGAGTCCTCTATCCCATCTCTATTGAGTGTGTGCTGGCCGTTTTTCGCCTGGGGACAATTCACTTTGTTCTGCAGCAGGTTACGTTAGAGCCTGATCCTGGCATAAGTTATTGAGTACTCCAGACTGTTGATTCACACAGGACTTAAAAAGATGGGGGGCACTACAGTGCAGGAAAGGTAGAACTTGGTTTACAATGGGACTGAAAAGCCTCCTTTGTGCTAATTCTCCCTGTAGCCCACACAAAGAACTCCTTTTTTCCAAAAAGGATGTTTGATTGAGCACTTTCATATCTCTTACCTGGTACTAAATCCAACACCTGCAGGTCCAGACAGGGTCAGACTAGGGTTAATATAAAGGCTGCAGTATGGGTGTGACATACTAAAGGAAAGATGACATTATGAGAGAATGTCGTTAATCTACTTTTATTGGACTGTGTGTCAAGATTAAACCAAAGGAGGACTATAAACTAGAAGTCTTTCTGAATTACTCAGGCTTTCCATCTTCAATTACGTTACGTCTGGTGCAAAACTTGGCAGACTATTACAAAGTACAAAGAACTAAGTAATTACAGGAAACGTTTTTTTTACAGAATTACATTGTAATCCTTTAAACCCCAGCAAACCACATTGGATGGTTTCTCTGTTGAAGTAAAAAATAAAAAGAAAGTGTAGCTTGCACCTGATGACTTAACACAGATGTCATTTAGGTAGCTGCAGCCCTCCTCTGAAAATGATTCAGCGAACTGTCAGAGAACAGGCAGGGCTCGCAAACAGAAATAAGGAAAGGCAATTTTAATCACAACTCAGGCCATTACTGAGACAGACGCGCTGCTGCTGGTGCCAAGATCTGCGTTTCGCATACTGGCCACGCTAACTCATACTGAACAGTGCCAGAGCTGCCGAGGAGGTCTGGATGGCCCAATCTGAGACCTCACATGCAGCAAACAACATGAGACTGTTACAGTGCCCCTTGTGAGGAAATCCTTGGCAGGCAACACCACATCTGGGAGATTAAGGTCTATTCACTCATTTGCACTGTGGTGCCCAGCAGCATTAACCAGTAGCATGAACCAGTCACTCACATTTAATGAAAAACATCCACAACGAAAAAGGAGGTTAATTCAATTTTCATTTAATAGTATTACACATGCTGAAATCAGTGTTCTACTGTCACCATGGCCATCATATCTAATCCAGAGCAGCGTGCAAGATTTCAAGCCTTTAGTATTGGCACTAATTTATCGATTGTAGCTCACACATCACCAGAGAGGGGAAACTGCTGGCCCATGTTTCATGTTCACCGCCATTACAGCTCTATGAAAAAGACATACAGGCAACTCTGTGTCAAAGTGAATGAGGGCACCTTGTGTTATCTGTAGGCTGAGAGCCTTTTAGCAGCTAATTTGTAAGAATATCTGACTCAAGGAGCCTCTCATCCTCGGGCAAGATGCAAATTGGCTATTGAAATTCAGTGGCCAGAGTGACAGCCCAGTTACACTGGTGATACATGACTGCCCGCCTCCCTGTGTAGCAGTAAATTGGTATATGCATTCTGAAGATGATTTGGTTATGTAGCTGATACGCTACATAATTGCAGGCAGGAGCATGTTCATGATATGCAAAACAGACCTCAATCCAAATTCATGCTCATTCCGCTCTAAATGCTTGCAGTCTTCAGTCTGTTGAGTCAGGGAAATTTGTTCTTTTGGAACGTGGGGAATGAAACTCCTTTCAGTACTTGGGGAATCTCATTTTCATATTTCTTTGTCAAAACCCAGTAAACAGAGGTTTTTACACTGAACACACTTACATAATACATTTTTAATAATCCCATCAATTAGCTGTATGTCTTCACATCCAAATCACAATACAGTTTGGTAATGTATTAAGAAGAATGGTGTGATTAGCAATAGACATGAGTTTACATAAAATCTGCAGCCGTTCTAGATCTAGAGCAATAGTCATTCACTGGGCCGCAACGGCTAAAAAAATAGTAGAGTAGATCAAAAGATTGATCAAAACGAAAAAAGCCATGTGACATTCAGCATCAGGAATCAAAAACTGTCCAGTGGGGGCACCACACACTACATGGTGGTGATGAAGTTGGGGACATGAAGCCACTCAGCGCCCCATGCTTTTCTCTTTTCACTGAGGGGAGGGCAGGCTCTGCCAGAGCCCCATTACATTAAGAGACAAGCTCACTCTGCCAGGATGCAGTGAAAGAATGGCCAAACATTGATAGCCACCGGGACAAATCCGTGACCGATTTCCAAATCAATCCCGACCAAGAGGACCCTAAAGCGGCACCCGGTTTACAAAACTGTGTACAAGCAGATCATTAAGTCTAACAAAGAAAAGATGTCTTATCTCTGCGGTGCATTGCAAGCGGTTTCCTGTTTGTCAACCTTCCCTCTGCATATCTGCAGTAAAAGATGCATTTCAGAGCATTTCTCTTCAGCAAACTTTAGCATCTATGAGCAGAATTCTCATTTCAGACCGAAAAGAAACTAGTCGTTGTGTCAATTGGCTGTTATACCACATAACTAACAGTATGGCAGTTTTAAATGAGGCACTTAATGTTTCAAAGTAATGAGGTAATGTGACAAAACCTCATACAGCATATTTATGACAAATGCACTGCCACGCTTCTGTTTCCTTTATCATTCATCTCTATGACCTTCCTCGTTGTCTGGTTGATTATAGTGGGCAATGTGATCGTGGTGTGTGATTCTCCAGGGAGCAGGACTCCCATTAAAGCATGTTATAGGAAACATTAGAGTTCTGGCTTATCTGTGTGCTGCCTGCTCTGCTCTGAAAGCAAACCACACAGATAGGCTCTCGCAGATAAAAAACTAATGCAAATACATGTGTGATAGCCTGTGTGCAGAAAAACATCACACGGCCTTGAGTAAATGTTATTCAGTACTGAAACCGTCCATGTGTACTTTTCCATGGTTTTATAACAGCAATTTAAGCATATCACATATTGTAACTGCTGAGGTCATGGGTCCTCCGTTTCCATTTTGTTTTAAGGATTAGCACGTTTTTCACATGCCAAAATGGGAAAAAAATGTTGCACCCTCCATTCTCCAATGAAGATTCATTCGATGACATTTCATCACCAAGCTGCCTTTGTCATGCCCTTAGGAAGGCAGCTTGGGGCTGAAACTTTGGTACATAAATCTGCATTGGAGAAAAGAGATTGTCTCTCTTATGCATCCACACAATGGTACTAACAGCTCATGGGTTAAACTGTCATTTGTTACTGCTAAGTCCCAGGAGATCATGCCACTTTTGCATTGCTTTTTTAACTTTTGCATGTCCAGCCAAATGGTCCAACAAACCCTTCATGAAGACATTTTAGATGCAAGCTTGAATTATGATGATTGTATGACATGACTAAACCTCAGAAGGTTTTCTGTTTTATATTGGACACCTTAGATACCTTTAGTTGTGCAGGCATGATTATGTTTAAGCATGTTTAAGCAGAACAGTCATTAAAGTGAAATTCCACAGGTGTGGGAGTAATTTGGAAAGATAAACAGCCTAGAGTTTGACCCAAACATCTTCCTGTCACAGCATTCACACAGGAAACGCTATTGAAAAGCTGTCATAAATGAAACATTATAGGTGCAGATGATCACATTCACATTTAGCCTTCTGTTTAGATAAGTGAACCTTTATGATCCTTTAGGAGAACATTCACTACCTGTCATTAGCTACTGGACTAACAATTTGGAATTTCCTCCAAGAAGCCTATAGACTATAGATGAAAGCCTCCGAAATTGTATCATCAGGATTCTCGTCCATCGATCCCCATCACAATGAGAGATAAATTCAGCGTCATTTCAATTATTCATACATAGATATTCCCATGGGGGCCCCCTGCACAGTCTACTACAGCGGGGCTGCAGGTCTGTCTCTTCCATGAGGAGGGGAGGGGAGGGGAGGGGCGTGGTGCAGGATTCGAGAATCAATATCGGGATGTGCAATCCCACCCAGACTGCGGCATTTCAGTTGCTAAGAGGTGGAACCGACAGCTCCGCTGCGCCAAACCGTGCCGAACAACCCAGTCACCAGCTATCAATCAAGTGAGCAGTCCCTACAAGTGAAGTTTTGGGTCGGGGGGGAGGGGGGCATTCATCCCTCCAGTAGCAGAATGAGTGGATGTGATCACATCCAACTGGATCCCCATGAGACAAAGCATTCATACCCCCGAACCCCAACGGCTCCTCCCCACTGTTCATTCACAATGTCCTCAGTTACGTTACCATGCAATTAACACACACTCTACCCCCACTCTGCCACGCTCAATAATCGCCTTTGGAGTTCTTAAGCATCCCATCCTTTCACCACTTCTGCATGGGTGGGGGCACTGAGGGGGCTTCTGACGGTCTGACACGGACTGGCACCCGGGTTTGTTTTTTCAGCATGTAGCTGAGAGGAGAGAGGGAATGCCTTAGTCCTCAGTTTGGTCAATGAGTCCCTTTTCGGCTCAGAAGAATGGCACCTTGTACTGGGGGCCTTGGGGTTTTTTTGGAGCAGGGTTCAGTTCATTATCAACAGTAGTGTAGTGGGCCCTTCAAAACTCTGCCATCCTGCGTCACAGTGGAGCCAGCCCTCAGCCCAGTCGGCACGTCTCTGGGCTTGACGCTCGTTAGCGTACGCTGGTGAATCGCTGCGGTCGCAGCAGTGAGAGAGACCTCTTGTTCATGCATGCCATAATGGCTCCCATTCTTCATCACTGATTAAATGGGCTGGATCTCCAGTTTGGTGAAAAGTCATGCATGACTGTGCAGAACCCTGTGATTAGAACTAACCACTGATGACTAATTGTTCTTGGGCAATCAGAGGAAAAGCATAGGAGAGCAACGACATATAACACTGTGATTTTCATGAATACTATCAACAAGCATCAGAGCTCACGCTAAATATCTTTGATGAAATAACAGAAGCACTGGCGATTGACTACAAAGGATTCCAGTTCATCAGCACTTTCAGCTGAGCAGCTCCAACTAAACAGCCCAGGATGAGTAGGTGATATGAGATAGGAATCACTGATCTAACATAATATAGGCAACATCACTACACATAGGACTGTCTCTGTTTCTGCTTTGTTTCTTTTCACATCAGCACACCAACATACAGCCAAATATAAACACACAACTCCAATTTAAACATGTTTTTGACTCAAACATATATGAATTGTTTATGGCGTGAAAATACCTTTGGGGGCCGCTGTGGAGCTCATCATAGCGCTGTTGCAGTGTTTTGATGGAACCAATGATCTGGTATGTTTCAGACCCTGCTTAACCTACCAACGCTGCACAGTTGAGTGATATGCATAACTGGCCTTTGATTCATCCAGGGAGGGAGGGATTCAATTGGTGAGGATGTCTGCCTCGTCATTCATGAACCTCATCACATGTTTTGTAGGGGACCATGTGCATGTTTGGCTACCTGAATTAACAGTGAAAGCTGAAGGAATGACCATTGCTTGTGAATACTAGTTGACATTGCAAATTTGGAGAAAAAACATCCAATATAAAAATATATATTTTGGATATATAGTTTTTTCAAGGAGGCCTGCTGTTCATCATTTTTCCATGAGGCCTCAAATAACAACTCTAGCACAGCAGAAACAGAGCGACCAATATTGATGCAATTGTACTGCAACTGCAGACAGAATCAACTCTGCTCAATGTAGCTGCACAGCATGCATCAGTAGGTCTGTTACCAGAATTTAAACTTGTAGCATTGACAGTTTTTCTTGCTTTTATAAACCTATGAGCTAATCACTTGTCCCCATAAACAGAAAGAGAGCGATCTCAAAGTGATAACACAAGAAAGATGTCCTGATATTATCCATCCGACGTCACAGCTGACGGAAACCAACACAAAAGCAGGAGCCAAGACGGGTGGGACAAGTAAGTGCAAATCCTCTGAAACCGACACAAGATTACAGATCAGGACAGCCTGACTGAAAACAATCCCCCTTCACTTAGCACCCGCTCATGAGAAGCAGTGTGTTAGGAATAAAAAAATTCCACATTGCCAGATTTGAATACTAAAAATATGAGAGATAACACACTAAGAAATATGTATTCATACCTTTCAGTGCTGGAATTACGCTCTGGGACACAAAAAAGAGATTGGTTTTTTTGGTGCATAACAAACTAGTGAGCCATGTCAAATATAATTGATGACTTTAGTTACACAATTCATTATTTCTTGTGTAGTTCAATTCAATTGTGCTCTATACCACTCTCAGCACATGAAGAGGATACAGGATTTTGTCTTATATAATAAGCATAAAACAATATGTGACCAAGAGTAGCTGGGTAAAATCTATGGAAAGGCTGTAAGTTATGCTTTACTTTTTGGATTTTGCTGACTTCGGTGGCCAAATATCTTATTTTATATCATGTATCACCCCAGGTACGCCCATGAAAGTGCTGAATTGATCTTATAAAAAGTTGTTTGCAAAGGACATGCATTAATTCTGTGTTCATTGATATCTGGGACAACTGTTATTCTCCTTTCCAGAACTTCAAATGTTTAAAAATGATCTGTAAGCCATCTGAATATATTCACTGTCATATGAAAACTACAAAGGGTAAAAATAAAAACTAGCTTTATGCAATGTGGAAGAAGTCAGTATCTAACAGCAGTGACCATGGCTACAGGGTTCTAATGAACAATTAACATTTAGCCCCTGATCCCTGACTCTCCTTGCTGTGCCAGAGCTTTTAAGGTCTGATTCTTGTCTGAAAGGTAACATGGAGTGAGAAAGGCTCTCTTGTTCTTTGAGTTAAACAAATGCCCAGACAGCCTGCTGCCAGTTTGCTCCTGTCTGTGGGTTTAAGGGGTTTATCTGTGGGTGAATGTGTTTGGGGGGGGTTGCATTCTAATGTGAAGACGTTGTTCACTTCCTCCCAAGTGAAAAGACATGCCTGGGTTTTTTCTCCCAGGGGAGGATGACCTCATACACACAGACACTGACCCCACCTCCCACCCAGCACAAGGACTCCCCTGCCTGAAGCTCCATCTCTGATTAGTCATGGTTACTATCAGCACAGATACTCCATTTACTGGACAGATGTGTCAGTGTCAAGCTCAGTTTGCTTGACACCAAAAATTCTGTCTCTGGCATTGTTGAAGCTAAAAGTTGTCTCGTTTGCTGCTGGGTCATGAATATTACAAAGTGGTACATATAGGCCATTTATGTCCATGTGGACTATACTGGAGCCTCATGTTAGAGAGAGAGAGAAGAATGGGGGGACAAAATGAATACATGAGTTGAATATCTGTTTAGTAAAAAGAATATCTGTGCTCTCTGAGATCCCAGGGTCTGAAATGTATAGATCTGTGGTTGAGGATCTTGTATATCTTCATGGTGGGGTCTGGTTTCATAACCCAAGGGTGGACACACTGGTCTTAATATAACTTCAGGGAATGCTCAATCCATACATCCCTACATGGGCAACAGATATTTATGCATGGAATAAAACTCATTCAGCTCATACTCTGAATTAAAATGCCAACCCAAGGAACTGAATAACTCTCTCTTGTATCAAATAAACTACCCACATTAGAGGGCATACAAAAACCACATCCATCCAGTCCCCATAAACAGTGCATCACGGATCCAGCTTAACTCTGTAAAACACAATTTAATCTTCATAAATCAAATGGTTATCTTCTGCTTACTCCAGGTTCACGTTACTGAGAACCCTTCTCTTGTTATAACATTTCATTTGAAGATTTACAATATAAATGTTTGTGTGGGGGGGGGTTGGCAAAATGCTCAAGTCTCACAGAGTGCTCCGTGAAAAACGTCACCCCTTGTAGTCGGGAGCGCTAATGCGGGGATTAACAATGAGACGGCCATCCATTCATCACACGGTGTGTATGTCTGTGTCTCTGAGGCTTTAATAAATCAGTGAGCGTAACACTGGCGCTGGAATCCCAAGCCTGGACTTAATATCCCTGACAAAGCATTCCTCAGGAGCTCGGGAGGAACGGAGCGCGCTCTCATCCTGCTGAAGGGGCAGATGGGCCGTGCAGTCAGTCGTGGGTGTGGCCTTCCCACCATTCCTTGAGTGCCCGACCACATGGACGACCAGGTCATATCACAACCTCTTCCTCTACAAAGCTTGTGGAGGACCACTTATATGGGTATAAATAGCGATACATGAGTCTAAGCTACAGTTGCAAGTGTTCATACTGCCAAGTCATACTTTAGTCTGATCAATTTCAATCAAGGTCAAAGACTGTTATAGTACAGAACAGGCACATTGTTTTGGTTCTGTTAAACAGAGTGCACTCAGACAA
Organism: Albula goreensis; assembly: GCA_022829145.1. Classification (NCBI taxonomy): domain Eukaryota; kingdom Metazoa; phylum Chordata; class Actinopteri; order Albuliformes; family Albulidae; genus Albula; species Albula goreensis. The sequence goes on from CM040752.1 coordinate 12,842,887, forward strand.
CTCTGTCTGCAGACTTGTGACCATACCAAGCAATGCAATATTATTGTGTTTCCTTCAGGAACAGCATTACACAGGGACTTAACTTATATATTCAATTATATGAGTGGTATTGGTTCTTAATGATCACATAGCTCAAAACCATGTAGCCACATCTCTGTATACAGGCACATGGACACACATAAGGTGTTTGCAGGCTATTTCTGCAGGGCTTTAAGGTTAGACTTCATTACAGAGAGGTATAATGTATGTGAGCTATTACATTTTAGACCATTGTGATGTTACCTCTTCAGGACCCTGCAGCCGGCCTGTTTCAAGCTATATGTGGTAAACGTACATAATAACCCTCTGGCTTACGCTATTTCCGAGAGAGCTGGTCATCTTTCCAAACTGAGCGATATCGTGGGCACACAGAGCTTGAAAATGCTACATAATTTAGTTAGCAATCTAATCAAGATTACTGTTTTGGATCATTTATTTTCCAAAGAAAACAATCATATAGTGCACTCGGGGTTCTGGATTGCAGCTTGCAGTTCACAGGGCGGTTTAAATAAGCATTCCAGAGGAAGCTGAACCAAACCCAGAGAAAGCAGCGGCAGCCAGGAAGTCCTGACCTCACATTCTGGCCTCTGTCTGACACATTTTCAGACTATGAGTACAAATCCCATCTGTATCCTTTTGGATACCAAAGTACAGTCCTGGACTCCTCTTCTCATGGTGAATAACTATGCGTTTAAAAACTCCCAGTGATTCATTAGGTAACACTTAGGTAATGATGATGGCAGTTTCATTATTCGTTTAGGCAACAGGAGCAGAACATGAGAGTTTGCGCAGATTAAAAAAAAATTGGATACTGGATGCGTGTGTGTGTGTGTATGTATGCAGTTACACCTACATATCTTTAAGGGTGCTTCCTGTTGACTGACCTTGGTTATTTCCCTAGTAGGAAACAGACTACAATGTGGTCTGCATGCTATCACTCTGACTAATTCCCCAAACTGTACTTTTGAGAAATGGTTGCACAGCTTAAGTGCTGCATGGCCTACATCTGGAGATTAATGAGGGCCACGATGGGAAGGAAGTGTGTGTGTGTGTGTGTGTGTGTGTGTGTGTGTGTGTGTGTGTGTGTGTGTGTGTGTGTGCATGTCTTTGTGTATGAGAGGGAGACATAGAAATAGAGACGGAAAAAAGAGAGAGAGAGAGAAAGAGAGTCTGTGACTGCATCTGTTGGCATGCTGCCGGGTGGCAGTGCCCAGTCAGGAGGAACAGCTGAGGACACTTCCCAGGCTAACAGCTGTGCCAGCTGACAAGCTTAACCCCCCAACCATGGGCCAGGACTCCCAGCCGTGACTGCCCAGACCGTCGCTGGGTGTCCCTCAGGTCCACTCCACAGGACAGTCACCCCTCACCCAACTCAAGCAGTGGAGGCGGCCAAAAGCCAATGATGTCACACACACCCTGCATCACCGGGAGGGGTTCAAGCGTTCTCAGGACCTCCCCCTCGTAAATAACAGAGAGTCAGAGGATGTGACCTCGTCCACAAGCTGTGGGAAGTCTGGACCGCAGGAAATGATGCGGACACAAGACATCAGCAGGAGACTGTTCCAGGAAGGGGGGCTCTAACAACGAGGGATTTTAGAGACCTCTTTTGTGCCTGGAGATCATGGGCACATTAGTCAGCAGTCAGTGCATGTGTGAGATCACAAATGCTCAAAGAGCTGATTTACTCAGGAGGAGACACTACAGATTCTTGCAAACATGCATTATACACACATGCATATATACAAAACTCATCACAACATCTTAACACAAAACGCACAAACAAGGACCCCACAAATACACATACACACCATACTATGGACAAGCCCACACACAACACAAACATGCCACAAAAGGTTATCAAACCCACACACACCGCATCAGCAAAATAACTACTTGACCAAACCAACAACTTGAGTTTTGGCTTGACTTTCAGTCAATAAAAAGAAACTGACATGCTGGCATTTGCCAGGAGAGGACAGCAATATTTTGAAAGTGTGAGAGGAAATGTCAACATCAGGGACCAAAAGAGAGCAGTTGTTTTAATGGCACGCGCTGAGGGTGCACAAAATAACCATCTGGCTGATGCTATTTCTGAGATAGCCGTTCGTTTTCTGACTGAGTGATGTCGACTCCCAGTTCCGCGGTGAAGGTCACGAGCCACCCCTCCACACAGCCGTGACTCTCACTGTCCATGGCGCCGCGCTATGGTAACCATCCACCTCCAGGAGCAGGACAGCACACAGCAAAGTGCACATCTCGCTAGCCCTGACAAAGGCCCATCGCACTGGCAGAGTGATGCATGTGGCCTGTTTATGACTGCTCTCAGCTGCAGGGACGGTAAAGCCTAGCCCACAGAGCTGTGTGTGTGGCGCTTCACTGGGGCAGCTCCAACTTATATTCAGCAGATAAAGACCAGGCATGGAGCTCATGTTTTATTCATAACCTGCTTTCTCCAAACAGCAAGAATTTAATAACAACCATGCACGCAATAATGGGGTAGTTCTTTAAAAAAGGATTTACTGCCTTTCAGTCTCTGAGAACAGAGGGTCATTCAGACATGTGAATAAGGATTTCAGTCCCCCAGCTCTGACTAATATGTGTCTCGTGTGGTCGTAAATGTACTACGCACAATCTGCATTGTACCGAATGGTAAATCATATTTTTTTTTGCATTTTTGAACTCATAACAAGGACAATAAATGCTTAAAAGTAGTCACACAGTTGGCATCCACTTAGTGCATACTGATGTGCATCATGAGTGTTATTGAAGTGGGCTGCAGGACAAATATGAAAAAATAAAACTGTTTACTCTGCACTTTCAGCTGAAATCACAGCACTAATAACATATGCTGTCGCACGTTCTTCTCAAATATGTTAAAACCATTTACATTCCACATTTGCTCTCATGTTTGGCTTTATTCTATTAAAGGATGAATCATAGTATTTGCTCAATAAGTGGGCTATGGGCTCAAAAAGTTGACTAAAGCACACCAATATACCTATTCACAATACATCATAGATTTCATGTTATTTAATATGCAAAATGATCTGTTCACGAAGGGAGACAAATTCAATTATATATCAATGAATATCAGAATCTAAAGACAAAATCACTTGTATGTTGCTCCTTAGCCTCACTTCTTTTCCCATTATTCACTGGTTTATGTTGGGACCCTAAGCATACCATTCTGCCCCACGAGAGAAACTCTAGCTGAGATTTCCTGTGTGGTGTATTTTTAGACCTTTGTACTGGCAAACACCAAAAGACAGGGAATTCATCAACACTGCTGTTGAAGGATCGTTTGCAGCAACTCGCGTTTCTGATGCTTTTAAAATACGTATATAAGAACTGGGGTTGATTTTTTCAATGTTCATTAATTCTCAGCGTTCTGATGTGCTTCATTTAAAAATTCATTTCAACGGAAATTTGAAACATTCATCTAAAACATTCTATGGTGAAATCTTGATCTTGATGTGACTGCGTGCCAAGAAAACAAGGACGTCTAAAAAAGCATGGATAATAGAATCTACTGGAGTTGGAGACGCAATAACACAGAGATGTGACGAATATAATTTAACTAATGATGTGCTCAAACTGCTGATGAAATCATAACTGACTACAAGCAGGTTGATTTGGGCTGGCGTCAATTAAACTGGTTCTTATTGGAGCCTAAACCTTGTTGCAGTTCATTGCGCAAACATGGTGAATTGATCTCAGGAACACTGTTTAATCCATCGCAGTAAAGATTTAATAACATAATTCTATATTTGCTCTTGTATTTTCACACATATAATTGCACAGTTTTACGATTGTCGACAGATAGCTACACATCCTAATGCTGTGTCGGCCTAATATAAAACAGACAGACCTGTTAAAAGGATTATTGAATTCCAATTCAACAATCAACAGCTATCGATCTGAACAATGACGGTTAGAATATTTACATTACATTACATGGGTTTCACTATGTAATCTATGAAAGACATTTTTCATTGGGTTGGAGCATAGTTGGGGAGGATTGTTGTTTTGATCCTGTGGTTTGTTGTTGGATTACTAAGAAAATTTCACGAGAAAACTGATAAAAACTAAAAAGGAAAACACGAAGATCTATGGGGACCACAAGGTGAAAATTCAATATGCATATTTGCAACTGCATAGTCAAAGCTCACATTTTAAAACGTAGGCCACCGTCAAAATGTGAATGATAGATGCTACTTCTTGTCTTAATTCACAGGTCTTTCAGTACAAAAACATCCATTTAATCAAATCCCACTTCTGCTTGCATAAAGGCTTACTTCATGAAACCACAAAGGCCGGTCGGTCCTGAATACGCAAAACAAGATATCCTCCAGTAAAAGTGAAGCTAAGCAAACAAGACTAAGTAAAATGCAATAGAAACATCAATAGCATGGATGGATATGTAACTCTACTGTAAAAGTAAATGTGTTGCAACAGCTTAAGCTCACTTTTATATAGACAAAAGTGTATTTCAGTTCACAGCTCACCAATTCCAATGCATATACAACAATTACATTATGAAGCCTATTCCATAATTTCATGTGTGTTACACAAAATTGTATAGGCTGCCTAAGTTGGTAGGTATGAAGTATATGTCCCAGTAATATTGGAAGTTTTCTTTTTAGTTTCACTAAAATGTAATCAAACCACTGGAAGCCATGACGCATTAACAAATTTAAAGTTTAAAATAAGTCTAATACCCCTGGCCAAATCCATTTAACTTTTTTAATGTATAAAAAGTTAGGCCTACGGCAATTCGTCTTTCATACGCAGAACAGCTTTTTTTATTTTTATTATTATTACGCTACTACCTGAGTTAAGATTTCAGTTGCTGACATTGTTAATATGCTGTCCAAAATCAGCTAATTAATTTGCAATGGGACAGTCAAACTACTGCGTGTCCTTCCAACACGTTACTATCTACATAAGGTGAATTTTGAGTAGCCTATCAAAAACAGTCCTCTGTCAACACCACATTGCTCATTCAGTAACTTATAACTGACAAAGGTGCATTAGTCCGAGATGAAAACTGCTGTTGTAGTTCTGAATGACACAGCTACAATTGTACTGCACCGTTAAGCGAAACTACAAGCTGGTGCGGAACGGCGTTTTAGCAAACGCAACACTTACTTTCTCTTGTATTCGTCTCTTTCTCGCTTGACTTTGGCCAATACGTTGTAAAGCGCTCTTAATTCTGGCGTAATGGTATCGATTTGGACCCCAACCCCGTCCGGATGTGTCCAAGAAACGCCGGGACCTTGCAACGTCTCGAATCGCTCCCCGTGTCTCCTGACGTGAGTGAAACTCCAGATGGTACCCGGTAGCCGTGAATGATAAGGCCCGGTGATCGGTAGTTCCGATGAGTCTGTCTGGACCGCTTGCTCACGGGTATAAAGAGCACGATAGCGTGACTCTTCCAAAGCCTGCTGTAGTTGATTTTCCAATAATTTGTTTCTGCGTTCCAGTTCATGGACTTTGGCGAGGAAACAGCGAAAACGCAGATTCAGAGTCTTCAAGACGTGGATGTTGGATCCCAAATCATTCCGCAGAGCGCTGGGTGCCGCCGCACCCGAACCAGTGGCAGAGGTGCCACTAACTGGGACCGAGGCGACTCCGGTGGCTGATGAACAATCACCAAAAAGTAAAGAGTTCATCATTTTTATCCCTGGCAAAAAGATAAATGGCGAGTGTAGGCTACTGTAACAACCAAACGAAAAATATCAGCCGCACCGCCCTGTTTAAGCTAGCTAGCAACCTTAAAGAGAAAGGGTCGCACAGATGCTGTATTCTCGGCCCCCAACCAAAAAGGCCAGTCCACCGCGGATTTGCCTATGATGTGTATCCTTGAAATGAGGATGGCAATGCGGTCAGTACTGGTGCAACCATTGTTGTTATTGCCCCATGTCATAAAAATACTATGATCTGCAAATTAAAAAAGGCGTACAAGTCTCAGTATAAAAAAATGTACAAAAGCAGTCGTAGTTCATTTTTTTCCAAGTTCAGGGTGGACTTGCTTCTTGCAGTGGCGTATTTATGGCTGTCATCCTCTCCCGTGAATTCGTCTCGATATGAAATTATATGAAAGGCTGTGCGCTAAATCTGTCCGCTGTGTCAACTGCTGCTGATGCTGTAGCGTCTCTCAATTACACCTCCCCTCTCCTCCCTCTGCTGTTCACATCTCTAGCACGGGGCTGGCGGTTGGTCCTCTCTGCAGCACTGGTTCATGTCTGAAGCTCTGCCTCCTTGGCGCTGCTGGGATCGTGTTACAAGCTACTGCTGTATTTGTGTACTGAAAAGGAGGCAGGAGCTGTAGATCTTCGCTCCCAAACAGCCTCTCCCAACCACCCCCACCGCCCCCACTCGTGCGCGCCTGTGCCTGTATACATTCACACACCATGTGAACAAACATATAAACCCGTGCATATTATTGCTTAAAAAGTTTAATAAAATTAACAACTTACTTTGAAATGAAAATCAGTCCGATGCCATTTAACGTATGTAAATTATTCTATTTTTTGTAAGTTAGTTTTGTCTGTTCCCAAATGTATAAAACTCAGCTGTATTGTCGCGTTGTTTACTTGGTGCGCAAATAAAGATTCCATCTATTTTGGAACGGGAGTTGTCAGCAGAAACGTCGCCAAGTACGGTCTGCGGATCCAAAAAGTTTTTTTTTTTTTTAACTAACCTCCTAAACTGGGGATACATGTTATTCTACATACCAATTATATTTCACACTGAAGACAGGTCTATTCTCCGCTTGTGTTAGTGACCTACGTAGCTGGGTTGATATTTTAAATCTTTAAAAACGATTCTGTACAGACACACCTGAATGTGGTATTTGAAATGCATAATCTTGAAGGTACACAACAAGGATTTCTGTTTATGCAAGATCATATCTGAGATTAATGTCTCTTGTACACTCAGTTGATTCAATTGATGTATATGTATTTAATAAAACAACATGCAACATGGAAGAAGGGTGAATCTGATGTGATTTAAATAAAATGAATGCTATTGGTCCCTTTGTTACTGGAATTCAGGAAGTTACAGGATATGTCATTTACGCCATAGAGAACAAAAGCAATTGTTTCTCAAATATGTTACGACTATAACACACACACACTTTCGCTCCATTACTCGTTAGAGTTCAGATGCAGAACAAAACAAATGCAGTTTTGTTTGCAGTCCCATTGCAATAAATACACTAAAACTCCTGAGAGGGAGGTTTAGGGTCAGCCCTTGTACAGTTAATGAATGGGATTTTAGGATAATCATGGGGCTTTTTTTAAACATGCTTTCATGCAGAGGTTTCAATTGTTTTATTGCAGAACAACGTAGCTTGTTTTAAAGTGCAATTTCAGTGACGACTGCTAACTGTATTCTCTTTCATTCTCCATGTATGTATTTTTATATACTTATGAACATGTAGACAAAATGTGTTATTTAACACCAAATTATGTCATTTTATTACCGAATGAGGAATTGAACCACCCTTTGTTTCAGAACAGCTTAGATCCTTCTTGGACTACAGTTACACTGATTTTTAATTGTTTCTAGTAAGATGTTGGACCATTCATCAAGAAGGGAAGTCTGCAGTTCTTTGAGAGATGGTTGTGGAAATGTACTCTATACTCCATGTTCCTACACTTTCCATAAAGGTTCAGTAATGTTAAGATCTGGTGAATGGGGAGGCCATGTAAGGTGTTTGACCTCATACTAACGTCAATGAAATGATATGAGAATGGTGACTCAAACACCCAATACAGCCAACCATATCACCAGATCTTTAAATTACTGAAGCTTTATGTGAAGTATTTACGGCATTGGAATAGGTGTTTGGTGGCTTGCAGAGGGGCTTTATTGCCTTGGAATATGAGAACATTTTGAGAAAGTGAGTTTTGAACCACTGGATGAATATAGTTGCCCCAAATGGATTTGTATTCCTTGGCCACAATAATACCATGCATGTTCAACAGCTTAGGCTCATATTTACCAAACAGCAGCTCATATTTCTTTCTCATGACAAACAGTGATCATATACATTTAAAAACAAAACAAGATTGACACCCAGTTTTTATTTTTTACATGATCCTGTGATTTTCAAAATTGTCAGAGGCATATGGTCATGTTGCAGGTCAATCAGAGGGGAGGAATTGGGAGAGCGAGCCCTTTAAATATTTATAACCTGATCGAATCAGCCATCTCCAAGTGCAGAGGGAAGGTCATTTTCACCCAGCTACACTCATTCACGTGTCCATTGATGCTGCAAACTAGAAAGGCCTCATACGAAACATTTTTCAAATTTGTTTCCAATTCCAACTCCTCCCAAAGCTCAATCTAATAATAGGACTATGCACAGCCACACCTCACATTGAAAGTACCTTTCACAACATTGACTGCTTCTGCAGATCAGCATTTTATATCATTGGTGAGTTCATCTCAACAGTTTCTGAAATTTACGGAAATTTCCAGTTATACGTTTTGAAATGAAGAGACACCATCACAAAGTTGTGTTTGTGTAATTCCACCTTTTTCCTCACAGGTTTTCTATGGCTTGATTTAACTGTTTCTTCATTCCATCCCAATTTATTGGACTTATTTTATCATTTGCTCCTACTTCTGGATATCAGAACTTGACAATTTAATACAGTTGCCTATTGTCTCACAGCAATGACTGTTGCATGTTGAACAGCTCTCTGTCAATACCTTTGAGAAGGCCAATGCAGTGCATTAAATCAAATTTGGCTTCACTAAATTCTATTCTCCTTTTGCTTACTGATCCAATGAGGACTGAATGAGGATGGATTGTGTCTAGCGGCAAAAAAACATGGAAATGTTTTCTGCTTCAAAACAAAAACGGAAGTCATTTAATGATAGCACCCATAATAACTGGAACTTAATTTATCTTTGCTTTCCGAAGAAAACAAGTTGGAATTTACATCAATTGAAACAAATGCAACACTGAGTCTGGTACAGAATCATTACAGCTTTATTAATCTTTAGCTAATCCAAAAAGCAGACATTCAGCAACATTTGAAACATTGTAGCAACGGGAATAGGCAAATAAACACTAATTGGATTGAAATAAACTCCACACCATGCGTTCGGCTCTGAGTACAAGGGCGCCCTTTGCAGGCGTCTATATATCGCAAAAGAATTCTTGATCACTGAGAATGGAACCCAGTGGCACCGTGCTTACCAGAACAGGAAGGGTTCTGGGAAATGTCTCGTCTGTGGGATACTGCTGTTATGAATCTGGTGGAAGACAAAAACCTGTACAGACACAAACCAGTGTAGTGTTGGGCAGGGAAGGATCAGAGCGGAAAACCAAATTAAACCAAACAGACCAAAAAAAAAAAAAAAAATGGCAAAAGGAAAAAATAAATGTCATCACAGTAAAGCAACAGACCCTTTGTAATCTTTCAGCTGGACAGTTTCAGCAATGTCAGTGCAAAGATAAAACCTGTCCCTCCCAAACCAGGGCTTCCTTTGTATTCCAGGGGCCGGCAAAACCTGCTAACTGCTTTGTTCTGATTTCCTTTTTTTTGACATGAGACGCTTAACATGTGTGTTTTAACATTTTGCTTGAAACACAAAAAAAAACTCCCAACAGGCTCTAATTTTATACTGTATTCTCATAAATTGCAGTCAAGTTAAACGACACCACTGCAAAAAGCCAAGGAAAAAGAGAGCATGACATTAGTTTTGGAACTCGTAAAGGTTGCTTTGCAGCTTCCGGTCGTTAACAAAAATAAACAAACAAAAAAAAAACCCAATCAAAATTAAACAAACACTAAAAACAAAAGATCACTCCTTTTTTTTCGCGCTTCACTGAATCGTAAGAATGCTGGGAATTAGGTGAAAGAACCCACGCTTACCGGCCACCCAGACACACTGGATTAAACATTGGTTTCTCTCCATGTGTTAAATATTACAGAATCCTTTTTAAGGTAATAAATGCATCAACTCGTCAGGCTACACATATAGTTTTCTGATTTAAGAGTTATGTTTTTTTTTTTGAAGATGACACAGAAGAAACAAACCCAAGGCTGCTGAAAGTGAAAATGGGGACAGAAAGTGTATGTGTGTGTGCGCGTGTGTGTGGACACACACATAAGTGAGTGTGTATGTATGTATGTGTGTTACATGTGTTTACAGGGGCTGAGAGACACCCAGCCTCTGGCTGAAAAGGGTCCTGGGAGGAGCCAGTTGCAGGCCCCTCCACAGGGGACAGGGGGTCCAGGGGACAGCCTGCCAGTATGGGACGCCCATGCAGAGCAGGGGCGGTCATGAGTCCAGTGTGGGCGGGGTCCTGAATGTCCTCAGGGCACAGAGTTCAAAAGGTCCTGCAGGAAGCCGTCAGGGTCCGGGATCTCGGACAGAAGACCTGTTGAAAATACAGGTAAGATTCAATCAGTCTGCACAGGCAGGTGGGTCAGTCACTGAGCACGGATGACTCAACTTTACTCTGCTAATGGCTACATTATCAATAAGAATTCTTGACTGAAGAGACTGCATAGTGTTGTGGCTTGTAGTCAATCAGATTGAAGACTAGCCAGTGACACAACAGATCATCATCCTCAAAGAGCCAAACACTGAAAAGAATTGAGAAACTTTACACTTGAGGCCATCTTAAGAGAAGGAGGTTTTAATCCAAGATCACTGCTCTTTATAAGGCCAAAAACAACCAAACCTGACAGGATGCGCCACTGACCTACAACATCTAGGAACTCAGAGAAGGATTCGGCCGGCATCAGCTCATCCTGGAAGGCCCGCAGCACCCGTTCGGAGGCCTCATAGATGGGCATGTCATTGTGCCGCACGTACTCTGCCAGCGAGAAGGACCAGCCTCCCTCTGTATTACTGGTGGGCACTTTCTGAAGGGGACAGGGAGCAGAGGTGGCATGTTAGCACAGGGACCTAAAGAGCTGTTCTGATGGACGGCTGTCTGATGGACAGAACTGTGATCATACTTCCAATCCACCATTTAATCCTGTGACCCACTGCATGTAAACTGGCTTGTTAATGTTGGATACTCTCAGACCCATGGTCTATGGTCATACATGACTCAAATATCCTAAGAGTTTACATGTACATCAATATTCCAATAATGCTTGGATTATTGATAACAGTGACTGGTAAACACCATTCAATTTGGAATATTCCAAAAAGCCCTTATGATGGATATTGGAAATAAAGGATTATTTGTGAGCAAGATGCAAGAAGTGCTTGGAAACAGCATATTCTGAGTAAGGCCATATTCATAATACTGATGTGGGTGTAAACATAGTCAATGAGGAATTCGTTAGCCATCACTGACAGGAAATATAACAGGCATTATTAGCCAAGCCACAATTTATGATGGAATACCTATATTGTTAGGCAATAAAGAGTTAAAGCATTATAGAAGGCAATCTAATGCTGCCAAACAAACAGCATACATCCTGGAGACTGCTGAGGAGTGGCAGAATGGATTCTGGATTAACCTGAGAGGCACAGAGCTGCAGTACTGTCATATCTAAGCTCTCAGTGCTGGCCCTCCGATGCCACGGGTGAAAGCCTAATCCATATTCAACAGGGGCCCGCAGCAATCCATCTGCAGGCTGCCTTGCTTCACTTCAACATGGTCATTTCTTGAGAAATTCTTATTATAAAATTATTACAATTTTAGAGCAGAGATTTCCATCTGAGATTTATCCTACTGCTCAATAAAGCATGTTTAAAACAGATGTTTGATAATATGCGAAAGCTTATTTAACTGGTTTATATGACAGTTGACTAATGATTCATTATATGAAAATGGTAGTTTTAGCTGTAAAAATTGGGAATAAGAAACTGTTACAATAGGTTACTGCTGCAGGCACAGCTAAATTTATCTCTAAAAATTGCAGTCCTGTCAGTGGATCCCAGCCAGGACAGAAACACCTTGGACAACACAGCAGTCCTCTCTAACCATAAAGGAAACCACTGTGCACAAGCTTTTTCTTTTTCTCCAGAAAGTCTAACTTTAAGATCAAATAAACTGGTTTACAGAATGTCAGGTTAATGTGTACTTTTTAATGCACATTTGTATTTTATTTATTTGATATAGATGCAATGTAAGCTGTAATGTACAGTATAGTTGCTGTAATGCAATATAACCTATACGGCAGTGTGTTATAGCCACTCAGTTGCAGACTAGGGGGCACGCTGATAGAGGATGGTCCAAAAAAGGTTTGATATTCCTCTGCTTGAGATGACAGATGGCTCTGACCTTGAACATGTCGTAGATGAGGTCCACCAGCCCCCAGAAGAGAAGAGGGGAACGGTACACTGCATATTCCTTCACAGCTTTGTCTGTTAGCCTGCAAAACACAAGTATGTGGTGTCAAACAACCAGCTCACCATCCAAACAACACATGTTCAAACGGACGTTTAATCCAGAGTTCCTTTACCTCACACCAATGGTCCATCTGACACACAGCACTTTCATACATAAGTGGACATTTAACTCGGTGGGTGGTTTGTTAAATCTCTATGGAATCTTTGTACGTGGTCTTGACCTTCTTATTCGTTTAGTTAATCCAATTACTTAAACTGATCTCAGAATTGGGGTTCACAACACAGCCGTACCCCTCTGTGCCTTCTGCTTAATTCTTCATCAAAAGGGAAACCACTGTGCTTTCATTAAGCTCAGTGTCCATCAATAATTAAGTCATCTTCTACAAAAGAATAAAAAAGGCCCTACAGCCTCTACTGTACAACAGCAGACAGACAACAAGCTGCTGTATTCATCTTCACAGGGCTTCTTGATACAACAATGCAACAAGGTCAATAGTGGACTACATTTCTATGGAGCTTTTCAGTCTTGATGCACTCCACAGTGAAATGGGGAGCTTCCACAGAGTCAACAGAGTGTACATCAATGGCAATAACTATTTCACTATTCAATTCAATACAATGGAGAAGTACTAGTTTTGACCTGCCTGAGTCAAAAAAGGATTTTTTTTGGCAGCTTAAGGAGTTTATTGTAATGACAGACACTTTTGTGTCTACTTAAAAATGTAATAAATAAAACAAATGTACAGTATCGCATGGTGCCATTTTTTAATCTCTTATGAAAAGACAACCAATTAGCTACACATGTTCCAGACAAAGGTAAATGCATAGTCTATTGCCTCTTCACTGCACTTGGCAAAAATTCATTTACAACACAGGAAAGCCAGATTAATGTGGTTTCCTGTCAAACACAGCATGAACACACAAATATGCCTTGATGACTCAAACCCTGAAACAAGACACGACATACCATAATGATATCAGCACGCACTTCTACACTCACTGAGCCACAGTCCGTTTGATCATATTCATATATGCAAATCTGTGCCTGGATCTCATTTCCTATGGCCTGGAGGCAGACCAGGTTCTATAGATAACCAGTAGATGCTTCATTGTGCTTTGTTCCTCTTGGCAACGTGGTGCAATAATTCGGCACAGGCTATAGCTCTATCTGAATTTACAGTGCACTAAATTGCAGGATGGCAAAAGTTTGGTGGTAGCCTGAAATATTACTGCTGCCATCTTCACCAGTTTAATCCTGCTTGTCAAATGTGATGAGACAACAATTCCAAAGCTAAAAACAGCTCTCAAAATAATTAAACGTGATTGAACGTCTGCTATTTTCTTGACAGGGAATGCATATTTCATCAGTGTGCTTTGTTGAGAAGGGATATTGATCAGAGAGACATACTGCATTACGGTTCATCTTTTATCTTCAATCAGACTGATTCAAAAGTTTGCATTAAGGTGACAGAGCCGAGTGCGGGCAAGAAACATATTTGCATTTCACACAGTGAATTTTTGAAGGTAACTAACTTCCTTCACTCTGGGAAAAGTGGGCAGTGAACTTCAGAGAGAACAGTCGCACTCTTCCACTCAGTAGAGAAAATATGACACGACGCTTCACAGACCTGATGTAACCATTTATGTACTGGAGCAGGTGATACTCCCTGTTTACAGAGAGAATATTTTCCACGTCGCCGAGTAACACAATGGAAATTTATGAACAAAACCAAGACCAAAATTTCATAACAAAACCAGGACAGACACTTATACACGTCAACCAGTCACCACAGTGCTCCCTGCCTTTTGTTCACAGAGAAAAAAAAATTCTTACAGAGGACATCCAAGTGTTTTGTTGTCATGACGTAACCGCAAGTAAATCTAAGCCTTGACAAGCCCCGATTCGAAGAGCGAGGGCGACCCGGTCGTCTTTTGAGAACAGCGGTCATTGAAAACCAACGAGGGGGACAAAGGAGGCCATTTCGGGAGGCCCTTCCAGTCGCACGCAGCTTGAATTTCAGATTCCAGACAGAGCCTGTGCGCTCCTGTTCGGGTTCCTGTGATGAACAGGCCAGCCAGTGAAAGGCGTGTAGCCACCTGCCCCCTCCCTCCAGCTGACCTACATGTTAGAGAGAATCCGACTGCCCCAGGGGCTTCCTGGTGAGCTACGGTCAATTAGCGCTGCCGCCGCTGGGTCTGCTGTCACGCACGGTGATCTGCAACAGAACTGCCCAGCACCGATCGATAGCGCACCAGCCAGCAGGACACATTCCATCTCACCAAAACGGTCTCTATCCCTGGAGTGCAGTGTCTACATTTCTAAATGTTTCATACCCACCTTACATTTCTTAACCACAATAAATTAGTGTCTTTTAAGAATAGAGACAATAAAAGGATAAATTGATATACTGTGGGTTTACAGGCAATGAAAATGAAAAGAAAAGGCTCTGATTTCTGAACTCTTACACAGAATACTAATGCAAGTGTGTGCATTTCCATGGCCAAGGAGCAGATGCGGTGGTGCTTACTTGTTGGTGCCGCCTGGGGAGACCTTCCTGACATGCACAGTGACCAGCAGGCGTCGCAGGAAGTCCAGGCGTGTGGCCCTCCAGCGCTCCGGCGGGAGGATGTGCATGGCCAGCACCGTGAAGTAGTGTGGCCCGTCCACCTCGAATGAAGACTCCGCCCACTTCTCACACGGCTGCTCCAGGAAGCTCTGCAGGTTCTTTTCTTCTCGGGATGTGGCCCTCGTCCTGAACGGTGGACAGGTAGGAGACATGTCACACACACTCTGGTGAAGTAAAGAAGCACGCTCACACAAACACACTCAAACACACACACACACACGCCGACAGGGCCACATACGTGTTGAGAACGTAGAGAACGGTGTGGATGATGTAAGGGATGAGGTGGATGTTGCTCTCGCGGCCGCCGCCCCCCGTGTCCACGCTGAAGGACTGCTCCATGGCAAAGCGCAGGAAAAGCAGCTTAGTGTCGTGGATGTTGAGCTGGTACGTGGGCTCCCTCTGGCCCGTGCACTCTTGCAGATATGTATTGTGTCTGTAGAGAGAGACAACAGGAGTCACCGCTCATCTTCAGCACATATGTATATGTATACATGCATTTTCCCCACATATGTGTATGTATGAATGTATGTATATGTGTGTGCCTGTGTGAGAGGGGCTGAACAGACCTGGCCAGGCAGGTGGCGAAGGCGGATTCGGGCACATGTGGCCCCCACACGGGCAGCAGCCCATTGCACTTGGTGTTGGCGTTCTGTAGGGCGGCGCTCTCCCACTCCTCTCTCCCACGAGCCAGCCTGCCGAAGAAAACACAGCTCTTGATAACTCAAAGGCCCTTTTGGCGATGGACACACATGCTCAGTTGCGCGGAGTAGCTCTGGAGACAGGGTATGAGGCACATACCTGACAGCAGCCAGGTGACAGTCGTAATGGACTATGTTAAAGTGAGACACAGTGCTGTAACCCTGCTGTTTGCGGGGCTTGTTCTCAAACTCCTCTAGGGCCACACGCTTGGTGAAGGTGTAGATGCCCAGAACCTTTGTGGGCTGTGGGGAGAAAGAGAGAGTAAGGTTGGTTACAATGGAACAAAACTGAAGTCAGGGTAAGAGTTCTCATAGCTAGAAGGAGACTGCTTTTACAGGGCTGTTTTATAAATGAAAAATTTCCATGGGTTTGTTAAGCGGTGTGTACCTGGAACTTGTAACCCTCTCTACAGATGCAGCAGGTAAGGCCAGGTTCCTCGATCAGCTCCTCCATCTGTTTCAAAAGCGACGTCTTCGTCACCACCTGGCCCTTCTCATTGGTCTGAAACAAATAAACCAAAAAATCAATTTTTCTTAAAAATTGAGCCATTTACAATCATAATGATTGTGGGCAAGGTGGAATGGCCAATTTAAGAATAAAACAAATAAGGAGAAAAGTAATTGTGCATGGGAGCTGATTTACTGTACCCTTTACTGATGAAATCCAGTTGTCTTTATCACTAAAATCTACAAAATAATTACCGACATAGAACACTGAAGATAAAGAGATTGGGCAAAAATGTAAGCAGTCTTTGAGTAAAGCAGGTTTTAGTGTCTATAGATGTGGATCTGAGGCCTCCTGCCGTGGCTGGAAGAAGCCAGAAGATGCTTCAATCCTCTTAGACTGCAGGTGACACCACCATTCTGAATGGCAGTTCTCCCCAGACAGATTAAGTGCTTATTGGGATCAAGGGGTTAAACCACATGATTCGACTGGCACTGAGACCAATTCTCCTTATTGTAGTGTTCTTCTGCTCGCTCACACTGGGCACAGAGACAGGGAGAATGGGAATTTTAATGCATCTGTCTTGTTCTTTTTTTAAAACTATCATCATGGAGTATGATTTGGTAACCTAAGTGTGTACATGTCATAATGGTAAAGGCAAATATAGATTACAGTATGAATTTGATTTGATGTTTAGAGATGGAGGGACTCACGGTCATGCCCAGGGTACCCAGGGCTTTCTGCCTCATGGCCATGGCCATGCGCTTCTTCTCTGCACGGGTCTCCCTGCGCGCTGCGTCGATCTTCAGGTTGACGTCGTTGTGTTCACGCAGCGCCTCCAGCAGGTTCTCGGCCAGCGTGCCGATGCCTCGTCACTGGACACCTGCTCCAGCTTGTGGAGGTTGGTGATGGAGTCTGTCCCGATCAACATCTGGAGAGAGAAAATAGGGAAGACCGATGTCAACATCTTACATTGGTGGGGGGGCCTACAAACTATAGACAGAGGGTGTGAGTGTGTGTGCGTACCTGTGTGGGGGGGTGCTGGGTAGCCAAGCCTCGGAGCAGTCTTAGGATGAATGGCAGAGCAGGGCGGGAGAGGAACTTTTTCCACACATCAGCATCCAAACTGGGAAAGACAACAATACAGTTACTGTCTCAAAATTACACCTGGCTGATTGAGTGCTCTTGAAATTGCACTCGGAGGGCTGCTTACTTTTTTGCACTAGGGATATGCTTCTTCATGTAGTCCAGTGCACTCTGGGTAATACCCTTCTGCAGGATGAGGTCTTTGAGCTGGTGGCCGTTACTGTTGTTCTTGATCCCGGCAGCGATCTTACAGAAGCAGTCCAGGAAGACCTTATCATCAGGACTGTGCTCCTCATCGTACCTATGCAAAACACAGCACACACATCAAAGGGATGAGCTCTCTTTCCTGTGCAACAGTCCTTCCTGAATTTGTCTTTCCATGGTTTGGTCCCTGCCCTGGTTTTGCATGGTTTAAATTGGAAACAGGTGGAAATGTTCAGGTTCTACGTTTCCACTGTCTTTCTGTTGGGCTGAATGAGTGGACACACAATGGAACTGGGCCAACTTCAGGCCGGTCATAATCCTGGCAAAAGATAAAAAGGGCCCAACTTCCACACCCATCTACAGACACAGCCAATCAGAACAAAGTAAGAGGTATTAAATCTACGATTAGCCTATAGGTAAAATAAATAAAATAAGAGGTGAATAAATATTCTTAGTCTCAATAAAGAATTTAATAATTTACCAGACCCAGCATGTTTATGCGACATCTTGCTCAAATCTGAATCCACTCAACCTGATCTTGCCAGAAAACATACAGCTACTCATGTTTGTTGTTCCCAGGCCAGTATCAGCCTTAATGCACATGGTAATGGATTTGGTGACTGTGTACACATTGGCAGACAAAAGGCTAGACAGGGGCAAGCTACTGTAAATGTAGGATATAAAGGGCAAATATGAACCTGCCCTTTATCAAGACAAATCAGAGACATTTTTCAGACTGGCTGCCATCTAAGTGAAGAAAAATTCTATGGAACAGGTATCTATCTACTGTGATATTTTCCTGTATCAGTATGTTGATTGCAGTCAGATTAGAGTGGCAGCTGTGGAGGACGTACTTGTCGAAGCTGCAGCAGGGCTTAAAGCGCTCCACTAGGATGTGCATCTTCTCCAGCTCGCCGAAGGACAGGTACGGGATAATGCGCAGCAGGCCCTGCAGCACGCTGGGGTTTGAGCGCACGAACGGCGTGTTGATCTGGTCCAGGAGCATCACCAGCTGGTCCTTGTCCCCGGTCAGCAGCAGGTTACCCTGGGAGATGGCACAGAAAGTCAATGACAGGACAGATGCCAAGGGCCAGGAAGATGCCCATTTCATGCGCTGTTGAACTTGGTTAATGTTTCACAAAAACAGATGCATTTAGATCAGCTCATCTGAACACGGAATACCCACATCTCAGATTTTTTTTGTATCTGAAAGTGTACACAATTCATCAGACAGAATATCTACAGACTTGCAGATATTGCACACAAGCATTACATCAGCTGTCACAGAGCTCAGATAGAAAGGTTTCCATGGACAGTCTTGCGGGCAAGGTGCAGCCTACCTTGTCCTCGGACACAGTCTCGGCGTTGGCCTCATCCAGGATGATCTCCATGATGCTGAGGACCTGCTCGGCTATTGAGGCTCCGCCGCTGTCCTTACTCTCCTGCTCTGCCACCAAAGCCTGAATGAGACAGACAGAGAATAGCCTCAGTACTACTGAGCAGGCCAGTAGAAATAATGTACTTCACAAAAAGAGATTGTAAACATATTACTATGGGGATGGGGCGTTCTCCTTTTGAGGAAGGAGAATACTCAGAATACGCAAGAGTCACGTGAACAAGGGCATCAGATAGTTTACATAAGCTGGCATCCAGCCCATCGAGGTTTGTCGTTTTGCCCCTAGTCTACAAGTGGAACTAGAGTCGAGTGTGTTACGAGTCAGTTATGACCTTGACTGGGAAGAATGGTCCATTAGGAATCAGTACAAGAGTAAGAGGAGAGAGAGACATTTGCTCACCAGATTCAGAGTTCCCAGCATGACGTTCAGTGTGTTCATCTCTGGTTTGACCAGCTGCTGTCTGTTGATCTTCACCTTCACGCAGTAGCTGAACAGCTTCAGCAAGACCTATATAAGGACAGGGAGATCAAGGCCCATATTACCCCAGTTCTGTCATTGCTTCATTGGCTCCCATGACATCTAGAATTCATTTTAAGATTCTTTTACTGATACACAAGACATTAAACAGTGCAACCACTGAATATATTTCTGAGCTGCTGATCCTACAGGACCCTAAAACATAGGTTGGATCCTTTGCCAAGGCTTAATGAGCGTACCAAAAGTCTGTGTCAAAACAAAGGGAGGGCTTGGCTTTTTCAGTGCAAGCTCCACAACGATAGAAAATTGCCTGAGCCTGTCTTAAATATAAAATATCTATACAGATGGAGTTTTAAAATGGAACAATCATAGAAACAATAATACAAGTCACAAAACGTTATCCTACATCATTCCCGTGGGGTGAGGTTAAGATACGGGTTAGGTGAGATAAGAGAATTTGCCTGCAGGCGAGAGAGAATGCGAGTCCCACTCACAGTGAGGAGATGACGGCCCTGTTTGAAGTCCTTGATTCCTGACAGCCTGTGGAGCATGCATTCCAGTCCCCCGCACTGCGCCATTACTCCCGCCATCTTGTATACTTCCTCATCATCCTCTTCTTCATCTGTGCATGGACAAAAACGAATATTTCATCCACAGATAATCCTTTATGTTTTACATGTAGTAAATACACAACCCGCCTTCCCCAGGAGTGCATCAATACCAAAACAGACATGATATTGATATAGCACACAACATTGAAAACAATTACACAACCGTTTCTTTTGTTAACTGGGAACACGAATGTGCCTGAAGCAAATGATATGGAAACTAAAGAAACATTATCCAATGCTACATGACAGATCTTGCCTGGATCAGTGCTTGTCAAAACAAATTTACAATTAAAGCTGCGGTGGCAGGTTTGATGACAGCAGCCATAATTACGGGTGTGGCATGGGCTCAAAGTACACTCCTGGCGGCTTAATCATAATTCCAAGATCTGCCTTACACCTCCCACCACAAACCATTTATCTCCAACGGCTGCCAGACACAACACGAACGGCACCTTTTAACACTGTCGCTGACAGAAGGCAAACAAGGTCATCTTTTTTTAGGGGTCAAGTTGGGAACTGTAAGAATTATTCACGGCACCTGTAGTGGAGTCCAGTGATTCAATGAACTCCTCGGTGGCATCACCCAAAAGACCCCTCATGCGGTAGATGATCCTCATTGGCTCTCCCTGAGAAAATAAGCCAATACGTCAACCTTAACAATCCACTTGACAAAACAAGCTGAAACTGAAATACTCTTTCATAATGTTAAAAGGAGAACAACAAAAAAAGTGTGAGAAAGTAAGTGAGAGAGGTTTAGAGAGACAGCCACAATACATACTCTGTGGGGGACCTTTAATACACTTTATCCATTTCAATTTTGGGTAACAAATGCAGCTGCCTAAACTGTAACCCACACACACACACGAACAAGAGGTTCAAACACATTCATTCATTATTTCAGCACTTACCTCATTGGTGGGACACCACACCTTCTTGTAGACCTCAGCCACAGAGAGATCCAGGCTTATTATCTTGTTGTTCACAAGCAGCTAGAAGGAGGGGTGACAAGAAAGTTTAACTGAGAATAATTTATTGCAAAGCTTCTCCGATTAAGGTCAATTCTGAGTGAGAAGCCTCAATGTCCTTACTAATTTAACCACAGCAGCTTCTCAGAAGCTGTTGTTGATATTTTCCTGCGTTCTATGCCATTGTTTTTTCAGCATTCTGCTGTGTTGTAATTCATTACACAAAACAGATGATCACAGAAGTGTTTTTTTTTTTTTTTTTACCAATTTTACCCTAATTTTGATAGATTAGATTCACTGGGGCTGTACAATAATGGTGTAGAAATTGCACTTTGGTTCAGGCGAGCACAGTCACTCTTGCTAAAAGAGGGAAAGCCAACCAGGCCAAATGAAACTCTCCCTCCCTGAACAGCTCTGTGACTCCATACACCACCCGGTTCACATTCACTACTCAGCACATAGTCCTGTATCACTGGTAACTCAGGTTGGTACCTGTGTTACCAAGGCACATGTTTAAGGGGCATTAGTGAGGACATGGGTGGGGCTGTGGGGCGTATGTTAATAGGGCATTAGTGTGCAGGTGGGGCTGTCAGGGCTGGGGCTGTAGAGCACCCAGGGGTGGGGCTGCATTTGACAGCAGTGGCACTGTACCTCCATGCCACTGTCGTCCTCCAGCAGGGCCACCAGGTCACAGTCCTGGCAGATCTTGTTCTTGATGTCCCTCATGAGGGGTCCAATGCCTGGCTCGTTGCTGCTGTAAGGGTTCCCCGGCATGCGGCCCTGCAGGAAGTCCTCCTGCTGGGGTCCTTCTCCAGAGTCACAAAGAACTCCGTCACCTCGTTCTCCTCCTGAGGAGGGAAGGAGCAGGACAGGGAGTCAGGCCAGGGACAGGTGTGGTTTGGGAAGGGAGGGCATTCTGCTGGATGCATGAATCTCAACAGAATATGAAACCAATGAATCACAAAGAAAACAAGCAGTTAATGACAATAATCTTTGCACAAACAATCATTTTTGGTGTGGCAGTCTGGTATGTGCTTGTCTGGTATAATTTCGTTGGTTAAGAAAATAAATAACTTTCCAGTCCAGTGACAGTTGTAGATTGTTTTCAATATGATGCATTCATAGCTGTCAAGTCTCACACCTGATCCCCCATTACCCATTACTCTGCAGAAACGATGCAAAGAAGGGGGCAAAGGCAGAGAAACTACCTATCATAAAAAGGCAAATAATGCCAATTCTAAAACAGCAGCCTGAAATGTTTCAGCAGACTGAAACAGACAAAATTCAGGCAGCAAGCACTGGTATTGCTTTATGGAAAGTAGGGTCTAATATCTAAGGGTTAATCAGTTTTAAAAAGAAGAACAACTGATTTTGTTAAAGATGGACTAAACAGTTGTTTGTGGTCATATTACGACATATGCTATTGGCATGCTCTCAGAATTCTCACTTGTTTTTTTTCTGCTGTGTCAAAAAATAACAGCTAAATGGCAACCCTGATGAGCACTTCCTCTCAGGGATGCTCTATGAGTATGGGCCTTCATCTCTGCTCAGCTCTTTGGCTTATGGCAAGCTATTAGCCAGAGTGGGAAGATACTGAGCAGATCATTTCTCCAGAGTGCCTATCTGAAACATCACCTCCTCACCGGTACGGAATGCTGAGGGGAAATTACACCGCATTCAAGGGAGGTGACCGCATGAGGCAGATTGGGGATTTGCAGAGGCAGACTGGGAATTTGGCAAGGACCGCAGGGTTAACAGGAATACCCTTTAGATTAATGGGACTGGAAAGGAAAAAGTGAGCCAGAGCCTCAGTTTAGTGACTCATCTCAAAGAAAGCAGGGGGGTTGCAGTGCAACTCAAAATGGCAGCAGTGTGGTAAAGAGGTTTACACACAGGACTTACCTTATGCCATATGTACGTATTAACACAATTACATCATAATTCTGAATTCCATAACTGTAAAAATGACCTCAATAGCCAGAGTAGGTAAATACCATTCTTTTCATTCAATCATTCTGTGCAAACTGTGCGTTTCCCCTACAAACTCAAATGAGGGTAGGAGAGGTTTATTTCAAACCTTCACTCTCAAGGTAATGTATAAGTCATTTAGGGTTTGAGGTTCGCATTTTTGCACGGGTGATGATAAAGAAGCTAGGTATTTGAGGTTTACACTTCTAGCTAGCTAGCTAAATGTACAGTCATTTTTATCTTTTTGTCAAGCTGGCTAGCCACAAGCCAGTCTGGGGAACTCCAAGCTTTAGCTATCCAGCATGTTATTATTCTCGTTTTCTTTTGCAATACTGACTGTTCCATTGTCCAACTATGACTATATTTTGTTTTTAATCAATAAAAAGTGGTAGTTTTTCCAGTTTACTGCTTACCGTTTTGAGTCAGTGTTCAGAACAGGTAAGGCATAATTAGAATAGCTTTTAGCGACCGAGACAGAGAATGTTCTAAGGTTTGAGCCACTCACAGGATAGATGATGCTGCACAGCCTCTCGAAGATGAACACAGGCGTTCTGTAGTCATCCAGGTTGTAGCGTTTGGCCGTTTCAATGCAGACAGCCATGAATGCCTTGGTTTCTGACTCCGTCCCTGCAGGAGAGGAAACAGTGTCAGGCTTTGTGTCTCAAGCATTCATTATCTCTGAGCTTGCAGGTCAGGTAACGGTGAGGAACACACCTGTGGTCATGTCCTCCAGCATCTCCAGCAGCATGTCCTGTGTCTCGTCGATCAGCTTAGTGCGCTGCACCACCAGCTTCCTCAGGCACAGGTAGCCGTTCAGCACTGTGCCCACCAGCCGGCTCTTAAAGTGACGCTTTATGGACTCCACCTCCACAAAGGAGGACAGCAGGCCTGCAAGGCACACATAAACTGGCGGTTAAAGCCTAGAAACACAAGGCAAGTAGAGCAATGGCACAGACACACAGGAACACATGACATCACACATGCACCTTGCCCAGTTAACCCACCACCTTAGTCATGGTGTCTTAAAACTGATAAGGCTAAATGAAAAAAATGGGCACTCACCAGTCAGGCTCTTGAGAGCATAGCCCTGCTGCAGGTCTGTGCTCAATGTTGCCTCCTCCAGGGCCAGCAGGTGAGCGATTTCCTGAGAACAGGAAACATTATGACAGTGAGCACACAGCCCCAAGTACCTCAACAGAGATAAAAAGTAAGCAAAGTTTTCCGTAATTTTTTTAGGAAGACTGAAGTTCAGCAAGCTCAGATCCTAATGCATGATTCTCCGTATTGTCCTTAGCAATTACCTTGGTGATGAGGTTGCCAATGTAAGGAAGAACTCCCCGTGCTGCCAGGTACACCTTCCAGTGAGCGGGCTTGATGAGCTTCTGATACAGGCCCAGATACTCTGCTGCACATTCTCCAGCAATACTCAGCTCATCCAGGTAACTGAGAAACACAGGAGCAGAGACACGTTGACCACTTCAATCCAGTCATCTATCCAAGAAAACACTTTGTCTTTAGGAAAAGTGTTGCTGATATGAAGGTTGCTAATAAGTGGCTATTTTGTATCCTTTCTTGTTTGAGTTTGTCAAAAATGGTGGTGCTTGTGGTACTGAGGGTCGTTGTACCTTGTGAGCAGGTCCAAAACCTGCTGCTTGCGGCTGGGGATGGTGGTGAGCGCCTCCACGATGGTGCAGGCGGCTTGCCTTGCTGCCTGAGTGGCGGGTGTGAACAGCACCTGGATGAGAGAGTGGGAGTCACTACAGCAGCAAAGCACAGGGGCACCTCTGCAGGTGCAGCATTGCACCAGCTGAGCTAAGGGGCCCAAGCCTGGGTAAAACCTGTGTGTCCCTTTACCTGCCGCAGCCAGTTGTTGTGACCCAGTTTGAGGTCGAGGGGTGACGTCCTCTTCCCCCTTCGGCTCATGAACTGCTTCCACTTCCACACGTATTTCTCAAGCAGGTACTGTCTTCGCACCTCTGCCTTGTTCATGGGCTTTGACACGCCTCCTGACCTGAAAACATCCAATAATGCCCCACTTATAACATCCAGAGGACTGCATATGTTTAATGAATAACTTTGCAGTAGGAATATAGCGATGTTAGGTGACAGTCAGTCAGATCTCTCACCTCTGGCTGGAAGGCACTTTTTCCAGGCTTCATAAGAAGCCTTTGGATCCTTTTTGAGCCAGAGCTGGGCCTGGGCATGGATCTCATTGCTGTAGGGCTTCACTGTCGTCAGGGATTCAACAGCAGCATCCTGAAAGACAGAAGTAATGCCAACAATTATATATTCATAATTTTTGCACAATATAATAAGACGCTCATTGCATGCCATTCAATGCATTGTACCAAACAGGTGTGATTAACTGAAGAGCCTAGAGTGCTATTGCTGTTCAGTTAATCACACTGGCTCAAAACAGCAATGCCAGTTATCTCATAAATTTTACCCCAGTGAAATATTTCCTGTGCAGACACCAGAAGCATTTTGGATGTCAATCACCAGCTTACAAAAAATAAATGCTCTTATTAAATCATTAGGCTGGAATGAAACATTCCCAGGCCTGCTCCACCTGTACCTTGTTCTTCTTGCTGGTGGGAGCTGGCGGCTTAATGAGCTTCTGTAGGATCCTCAGGCACATGAGGGTGATGTTCTCCACCACCACGGGGGTCTTTATATTCACTGCCATTAGGAACAGGCTGAGAGCTGTGTGCAGAGCAGACGGCCTTTAGAACTGCATGTATGCAATATCTGAATACACAATTTTATAACTGCACAAAAAATAAATCAAATTCTTTATAAAGACTGTTGTAAAACTGTATTGAAAGACACAGCATTAGAACTAAGTGCTGAGTGTTAAAGGATAATACCACTGTAATTTTGCTTAAGGCTCATCTTTGTAATCCATCATTGAAATGAGTCTGACTTTGATAAATGTATCAAATGTAACTTCCAATGTAACTTCCTTTAACACATCACAGTGAAGCTGTCGTGTTCCCTTCTGTGCTCACCGCATCGCAGGCGCAGCTCCCAGCATCCCCCCTCTTTGGCGATGGAGTCTGTGAGCAGCAGCATCTCATACTGCAGGCTGCTGACCTGAGGACACAGACACAGCTCATCACACTGCAGTCTCCGCCCACTCCCAAATGCCACAGTATCCTCACACATGTAAAACAGCAGACTCTGCCCAGTCGTTACACTACAGGGGTTTCTAATTGATTACATTCTAGACTTCACGCACTGAATATACTGCAGCCTCCTAACACTAATTACAATGAAGACTCCTCCCACTGATTACAATTTAGGCTCCACCCACTCACCAAAGACTCAAACCAGCCCTTGCCCTGCCCAGAAAGATGAAAGACCCCTGCCCTGCCCACTGCAGACTTCAGCATATCACCTACATCATGACATAATGAGTAAACATACCAGATCAGGGTTGGCCCAATGGCCTTTCAATGCTGCTGACACTTTGGCAATTATGAGGTCATTCATTTGCTGAGTAGCATCGGGGTGGTCCCTGCAAGACGGGGATGTCAAGGCATTAATAAGCACCCTAAACATACAAGAGTCTGAATGTGTACATAAGAATAAGAGTTTGTGTGCATGAGCTTATGTGTACCATGAACTGATGGGTGTATCCATGAGTCCAACTATGTGTGTGTGTGTGTGTGTGTACACAGCTGTGTATGCACACGCAGGTGTGTTTATGGTGGTCGGTGGTCATACCTGGTCAGTAGACACACCAGCTGGCGCACCTCCTCCCGCATGGCACCGGTGCCGCGTCGCAGGTTGTACTCAAAGAGCTCGCGGATTAGGCCCTGCAGCACCAGGATCTGGCGGATGGCGCTGTTGGTGGCCAGGGCACGCAGCAACGTGATGCAGTGGCCTGTCACCGCTGAGGCGCAGCCGTAGCACTTGGTGGAGGAGGTGTGTCCGCAGCCCAGGACGGACAGAGCGCGGTACTGGCTGGCTGTGAACGTGGGCTGGGTGGTGGTCCTTGATGATTTGGTGGCTGCTTCACGCTGCTGCAGGTCATACTCCAGCAGCTCTTTTCGGGACGCCAGAACTTTCTGGAAAATTTGACAGAGAGCCTGATATTACGGTGCTCTAAACCAATCCACTCTATAGCCCCAAAAAGCTTGAATCTAAATGACTAGAAATACCCTACCCCTTCATAAAATGAAAAATGTATTTACAGAAGAAATATGAAGTTATATACAGGGGGAAGGCTGTACATAAATACAAATATAGAAAGTAACAGAGGGTTTCCTATGCCAGGAGGTAGACCTTGCATGTTTACATTATCGCACCTGTATGATTTTGGAGAGCTCATCGAAGGACGTCTTGCAATCGCCACTATACTCCTGGGCCAGCTGCTGGATGTATCGGTTGACGCTGGCAGAGGACGCACCCAGCCCCGCCCCAGCACCCGTGTCATCCTAGGAGTGGTGGGCAAAAGCACAGGGAACAGCAGGTTAGGGTGGGACTGGGAGAGGGAAATATGTCCACTGAAATGCCTTGTGCATCGCCACACGGCCCTGTGATTAATTCAAAACTGAGAGCAGGTACGTGTACACTGTGCTCCATGACAGGTTCACCGGGAGGACGAGGCCCCTGTTCAAATCATCCTGTCCCATGACAAAGGTTCACACAGAGGAAGCAGAGAACAGCTGAAGGGGCAGGAGGAGGCAACCTTCAAAAACAGGCTGCGCCGTTGCATAATTCAGTGCGATTGAGGATCCTTCAACAATGCTTTGGGTATATGGGCTTGCCACTACTTGTTTTACAAGGTAAACACAAGACAGCTGCACATGGCATCGGTCTCTAATCTTTTTTCTCTGAATTTAATTAGTGGCTTTGGTGTCGCCATTCTGAATTGCACTCTCCACCTTAGTGGCAAGGAGCAGTTCCAAGCCTTCAGGACTGTACTAGGATTTCCAAAGATTTTGATTTATGAAAAGCAATCTCATTTGTTGATGAAGGGTGTTGAAAAGCACTGCAGCGGTTGCCATGACCCCCTCTTACCTGTGGCTTCTCGGGAGCTGCCTCGTTCACCTTGGACAGTAAGCTCTCCAGCTGCGGCCGGTGGCCCATCAACTGATGGTAGACGCGGTCAGCCTTGTCCAGCAGAGTGTTTATGTTGGTCACCGCCTGTGGAGAGCAACCACAAAGCATTCTGTAAATATGTGTAAAAATACAGCGGAGATTTCAAGTGCCCGTATGTAACTAAACTATAACTCAAGGTGGGGTTGGCAATGAATACAGTACGTGCAAGCAACAAATTTGACAACGGAATGTAATCACAAAGTAATCTCTTAAACACAAACACAAACACACTTTATGGTTATTTCTACTGTGTCATTTGAGTACCTAAGCAGGTGCAACGTGTCAAAAGCTACAATCGTTTAACTCTTATTTGCACTGTAAAAGCTGGAGTTCAAATTTCATGTATTGCTTATTTGCGATAAACTTCAGGACCATTAATAAAAATGAACTGGTCAGAGAGTAGTCTGCCTGTGAGCCTCACTCACCTTCTTCCGGTCCTCCTCGTTCTCAATGGGGTCCACAGCGCAGCAGGGTTTTGCGTACAGCATGAAGTCGAAGCGGGCGTACTTACAAAAACCACACGCATTGCACAGGAAGGGGTCCTTCTCGTCATAGTTAATGGACCTGCCATGGGAAAAATGTATGATTCAAACAGACTTAAAAAAAAGCCCAAATAAAGGTAAAAGGTCCAACTTTTATCAGCCTAGAAAGGGCCTCGGTAATGCATTAGCCAGGCTGGTCTAAAAATATTTGAGCAAAGCATCTGAAAAACAGGCACAATGTAGAAAGGGACACATTTAGAGTCTTCTCTTGTTTGGCCTCTAAACCCACCTGCACTTGTGGCACTGGTAGACGTTCTCTCCACAGTTGCCGCACACCCCCGGGTTGGCGGGCACAGACGCACTGCAGCGCGGGCACTGCAGTGTCTCCGTCGACGCCTGATAGTTCTCGTAGAAATCGGCGAACTCGATCATGAGGTTGGAGGCCACGATGGGCAGGGGGAGGTCGATCTTCACCTCTGTTTGCCCTGGGGTCAGCTGCACCTTCTTGGCTTTGTGCCAACGGGCGGGTCTGTGGGTTGGAATTAACAAAATATAAACATCTGCAAACGATCTCACAATATCAAGATCAAAACCTGTATGGTCATGACGCTGAGCATAGCAGTAATACAGTGAGAACATTGTGAGAAAAATCCCACGAAATTACAACATTTGCTGCATGTGAACATGCACTTACATCAGGAAATAATCTTTTCTATTTTATGTTTTTAAGCCTATAATTACAATAAAAAAAAATTTTTTTATATAAAATCTAAATATTTATTATAAAATGATGATAAACAGCCTATGAACAACTTTCGTCCTGTACATGCAGCAGTGTGATGGATGGCTTGCTCTTGCTCTTCCCTCTGAGACTCACTTGTTCTTCAGCTCCACGATGGCTTGCACAGTGCGGTTGTTGTAGTAGAGGTTGATGGTGCGCACCATCTTGGTGCGCTTGAGGTCGCCGATCTTGACGGTGACCTTGCTGATGGTGTGACTGCCGATGAGCTTGAGGACCTGCTGGGTGGTGGTGTAGCGTGTGTCCACTTTGATGGAGGACAGCTTGATGTTCTAGGGATCCAAAG
Organism: Albula goreensis; assembly: GCA_022829145.1. Lineage (NCBI taxonomy): Eukaryota > Metazoa > Chordata > Actinopteri > Albuliformes > Albulidae > Albula > Albula goreensis. The sequence goes on from CM040752.1 coordinate 12,872,416, forward strand.
ACCAGGATGTTAGTGGATATTCTTGCTTTGGTGAAACACATGTAACCTTAAAATGCTGCATACTTAGTACTGCTACTTTCATGGACTGGGTAAGGGATTCACTCACAGAGAATGGCACTTCAGGGTTATTGCAGACCAAGCAGGGGTCACTCTCCAGATAAAACCCATCAAACTCCACCAATCCTGACAATGTGCTGTGCGGAAGAGCGGAAGAATACACGTTGCTTTTGGAGAACAACTGTTTTTATATGTTCTCATTTACAAAGAGGCTCACACAGTAGACACAAAATTAGTAATATATAGGACAAGGAAAGAGGTTACCCAGACAAAACAAGCAAAAGCTGTACTACAGCACTTTTTAGGGTTCTTTCCTAAGGGACACTCACTTGTAGATGTTGGAGTTGGGGTGGTTTGTGAGAATGTGGTTCTGTGTTCTCAGGATCTCCACAGCCTTCTGGGAGTACTCCTTCAACTAGAACAAAAGAAAAACATTTTTTGTCAATGAAATCCAGCTAGCGCCCATACTGTCAAACGCATCACCCTGCCCCCTGTAACATCGGACCAAAGCAAAGTGGTCACCTTTTTCTCGGTCTGTGGGGTCTTCAGGGAGAAATAGCCCAGGAGGTCCACGAACTGAGCGGCCTTGCGTCCGTATGCTGGGAGCTCAGGCCAGATCGCCCAGGTCAGGTCCAGGAGCAGCTCCTGCTGGGACTTACTGGAGTTCCTGTGTGTGAAGGAAAATAAAAACAGTTATAGTAAATCTAGCACTGTACAAGTCAAACTCGTAATCAGACAGGTAGCGCTTATATGTTCACTGAATGTGTACAACTTTTATATGTATGCTGCATAAACTCTATTTATACCCGCTATTTATCCAAGTCTTATGGTCATACTGTATTAATGAACTCCAGGAAAAGCGGCTTTCAAAGACTCCAGAGTTAGAGTACCTGTAAATGTGCAGGGCCAGGCAGTGGGCTTGCCAGCGCACAGATGAAGAATTGGACTCCAGCAGGAAGCAGCGAAGGAACTGGATGAGGGTCTCCTTGTCTGCAAACTTGTTCAGCTGGCTGACCAGAGCAGTGCAGAGCTGGTCTTCCTGGCTACCGGAACCATCCCCTGCTCAGACCACACAAGATACACACTTCAGACAGGCACAACAACTCCGCACGCATCAAACACTATTAGAACAACAAATAATACATGAAAAATGTGTGTAGCCAGGCTCACCGTCCTTCTCCTTCTCCTTGTCCTCCTTCTTGCTCTTCTTGCTGGAGGACTTGCTTTGGGAGGACTGGGAGGCCCCAGATCCTCCACCTGAGCCCCCTGAGGCAGCCGCTGCCAGGACTTTACTGCCGCACAGAGCGCAGGACAGCAGCTGCAGCAGCACTGGAGACACACCCTCGTCCACCAGGAAGCTCACCTGCAGCAGGAAGTACAGCACCGCTGTGGGAGACAGAGAGGGCAGGCTGGTTACTAACAGTGCCACCGTTATGGAACAGGGGTCAGTGCAATCAGCAGCCGCAGACTGATGAATGAAACCTGGCTCTTTGCCAGAATCGAACTGAAATTGTGTTTCGTTAAAAGTTTGAGGGAGTTTTCTCAATGTGCATTAAGCTCAATTAATAAACATCAAACAGAAGCCTATTAGGGCAGCCGTAATTTAATCAGGGCTGTACAAAAGCTGTTAAGGGGAGAGTGATTATCTCAAATCTCACTACAGCTTTGTTGGAAAGTATGGTATCGGAGTACTTGATGCAATGAACTAAGATAATGAGGTTAACTGGGCTCTGCTTTTTGTGGCTTACTCACAGTCATCCTTCATACAGAACTTCTGCCAGTTGATGGTTCTTTGGGTAGCAATCTCTGCACAAGCCTTCAGATGCTCCATCTTTTCAAACGGAAAAAAAAATGTAAACACCTCAATTCACAGTAAAAATGTATCCTTTATAAAAGGCATCTTTCATCACAATAAAACTTCTTGGGGGAAAAAACATCAAAAATTAAATTATATATGATGGCATGGAATGTAATATGGAAGTGAGAAAATGCTCACCAAGCTGATGAGTGTGTCATACTGCAGGGCGGAACCCGATGTCGCCGTGATGACACCAGCCCTCAGGAAGATGCCCTGCTCCTCCAGGAGCTTCTTGATGCCGCGCACGTGGGAGTCCAGGGTGTGGAGGTCACGCAGCTGCCTGTACTTCTCCTTGGAGCCACAGATGAAGAGGAGCAGCTTGCGCACCTGCCGCCTCACGAAAGGCGTCTGCTGGATCATCAGGTACTGAGGAGAAACCAACACACAACCTGGTTAAGGGTCTCCATTCCTATGTTCTTATGTTTAAGGAAGGCTTTCTTTCTGAGGAGCTAAGGTCAGAAAGAATTTAAGTGTCAGCCCTCATTTTAAAATCATGGGCATTACATTTTTGAACATTGAGAAACAAAAGAAAATGTAAGACTGCACTTTTTTAAAAGAAACAAAGATACACAAAACAAAAGGACATATATATGAGAAAACAAATTAACACCAAAACATGTTTCTGAAGAGACCAAGAAAAGGAAATATGGTAGAGTTTCAGGTTACCTCTGACAGGAAGTAGAACCAGGAGTGGTCAAAGATGGGGGGAGGGATGCGAGGGTTGGTGTCAGCGATCTTCTTGATCTGGTAGGGCAGCCGCAGCACCATCTCTGTGAGGAGCTGTGAGTAGGCCTCGAACACATCTGAGGCATGGCCCTGAGTGAGGGAGAAATGGAGAGTGTGAACAAAAAGGTGGTCCACTCTGATCCACAGGGCCAGGCTGTCACATGTGTACTCTGAGACAGAGAGTGGCCGCCAGTCGAGTGCCAAGCTCCTTACCTTGACATACTGGCGTAGGAAGAAGGGGCTCATGTCAGGGGGAGAGGAAGAAGTGTGAGGTTTGAGCAGTTGGCTGGTGGCCGCCGGCTCCTCCTCGCCCTGCTGGGTTTTCCAGAACTCCAGCAAGGACTTGAGCACGTGCAGGCAGTAGTCTATGGCGCCTAGACTGAGCAGGGCGGTCGCCGTGGCGTTGGAGATGAGAGAGGATGACTAGCATGGGATGGAGACAGGGAGGGACATTATGACCAGGATGAAGAGATGAGTCTCTCTTATTCATCCTCTAATAGACAGCTAAACTGGTTCAATCAAAAACTAAAACATGTGGCTGCAAGTTTTTAAACATTAGCCATTTTGAGTACATTTAATTAGCACTTGTCTTCACTTTTAATCTTTCTTACTTTAACTGGAGGTTAATTATCAAAAACAAATGACTTGTTGCAGAAAACTCCCATTGGCTCCCAAAGTTTCTCTGTTTCCCAGATATCAGTCATATGTAGCATTTAGCAATTGAAACTCCTCATATGGGAGTGGATTTCAATGTCCATGGTTTCAGTAGTGGGCTTTTCACTCAGCAGAGGACGGAACAGTGACCCCTACCTCAGAGGAGGACTTTGAGCCAGACTTTGTGCGTGACATGAACACACTGAGCAACCGCATGATGACCAGGTGGACTTCGTTCATGGGGCTGCGCTCGTTCTTCTTAGAGACGTCCTATGCAAACACGCGTGTACACAAAAATACAAAAGGGTGAGATTAACATCTGAAAGCTCACTCAATCAAGTCTTCAAAAATCAACATCATCTGACAGTGACTTGACATTACAGCTTTATGAGTCAAAGCACAGGTGGAGTCTGTTACATTATGCCAACCTGTGACTCAATCTACCAATCACTAATGAACAATCACAAAACTGACACTAAAAAAAAACTATGACTGTGTCAAAGCAGCAAGTTACAGCCAGAAAATGGCATCATCACCCATACTGGGGTTCATTAGTTTTCAGTGTCTGATCACTGCTGAGTCTGCATATCTCTACCCATTGTTATGCTCATACAGCCTCACTCTCCCAGGACCGCTGCTTGTAGCAGGAATGACCTCTTACCTTCTTGTGCATGTTCAGCTCCGCGATGAGTTGGGCCAGCAGGTCGTCTAGGGCCCCTTTGTCCTTCTCATCCTCCCCGTCCAGGTCAGCAGTCAGCATGAGGATGACCTGCATGTAGGGGATGGCGCGGACCCCGCCCACATTGTGCAGCTGAGGGAGGTGCTGTAGGAGGCGCTCCAGCAGCATCAGCCTGACCATGTGCAGCCTGCAGTCAGAGAACGGCCCGCCCCGTCAGTCACTTTCCTATTTTACACATGCTCATTCACACATGGAATAGCAAGTAACGTTTGGGCCCAAAGGTAGTAATATATAAAGTCTAACTACAATGTTGAGGGATGGGCAACGGTTATTAGGCTAATGACATAGCATGACACAAGCAAGGCTTTCCCCAATTCATATTCTACAAAAACGATCCCAAAGTGTATTTAATGTAAAGCATATGATGGCATAATTTGTCACATCATTGTCTTGTTGAGCTGAAATCTGATCTTAAGGAGTGCTGTGTAAGCTGTGGAGGGGAGGGTGTTTGTCTGTGGAGGACTGACCGGTTGCTGGTGTGGATGTCGCCCTCCGTCTCGCCCTCTCCCTCAGACCCTTCTCCCTCCTGCTGGGCAGTAGTGGTGCTGATGGCTCCGGTGCTGGAGCTGACACTTCCGGGCCCGGCTGGGTGGCCCTCCACCGTCGTGTCTCCGTAGGCACTGCTACGCCCGGACACTGAGAAAACACAGGAAAGCCAGTGAGATCCTGCGTTGCTCCTTGCTGCTGGCCAAACACACCCACTGGTCTGGTGCTGTCCCTTCTGGATGAGGAAATCCTTCTCACAAAGCTCCCAACCTGAATCTCTCAACCTTGCCATTTAATCACTCCCTAGTTTAACTGGCCTACTAACAGACAACTTCTTCACCTCAGCTGATCATGTGTTGAACACATCCCCCAGACGGGTTAAGGTTCTTCACTGTAAAGCGCTCTGATCTCGCGTTGAGAGCGATGCTACATTGAATGCTGGTCCTTATCATTATTATCTCACCGCTGTGCTCGCCGGCCACCGAGTCGATGGCACTGCCTCCGCTCTCGGAGCCCACGCTCCCGCCATGCTCGGCCGGAGAGGTGCGCAGCGTGGAGCCGTCAGTGGCTGCCGTGCTGCCCTCATCGTCTGAGGCTGGTGCTGAAAGCATAAGCAGAGCTGTTACAGGAAAAAGACAGCAGGGCTTCTCAATAGTGGCATAGCAGAGAGATGCTTGACATTCAAAAACATAACACACAATATTTAACATACATAAAAACACATTTACATGATTCAAAAAGCATTCAAAGAGAGACATTTAAAATAATTCTTACTTTATGTATTAAAGATGTGCTGAGCTAGGCACTTGTTACTGTAGTGCAAGGCACTTAAAGGTTTGTGAAGCAGGTGCACACTAATGTGGGGCTCGTTACCTGATGCTGTGGTGTCAGACAGGGTCCCTGCATCCAGGGAGGACGAGCTGGGCGCCTGGCCGGATAGTCCCAGACTCTGAAGCCCCAGAGCACTGCTGCTGCTGCCTGCACATCCACAACACACAGCTTCAACACTCATGGGTGCCTTACACAAATCAGCTCACAGCCTCAAAGAAAAAAAACACTTCCATATGCATACACACAGATTCACAAACAAAGTCCATTCAGCCACACACATCCCTAACAAGGATTCAACAAAGACTACTTGCAAACAGACATCCCATAATACACAAAACTACAACTTTAGAAGAAAAAAGTACAGTGGAAAATGATTACAGTGATGCAGGGGAGATATATGGCTCTACATGACCAGTGTGAGTAAAAATGACATAAGGGTGCTACAGGTATCTATAGGGAATGACACAGGGTGTCTGTATGCACAGTGCTACGTCAGTGACCTTGCTGGTCCTGCTGCAGGCTGAGGGCAATGGCCAGCTCCACCATGGTCTCGTCATCGGCGTCGGGCGGGATGTCCAGCATGGGTGGGAAGCCTTCGGCTCCAGCCAGCAGTGCCTCCAGAGGGGAGGGGTTCCCGTTGTTCACGTTCTCCGCTGTCTCCAGCACCATGGACTCCGACTGCAGCACAAACAAGAGAGGGATTACATAATAACCGCCTGCTCCAAAGAAGCTCCGCTCGCTACACGTTCACACATCGCTGCTGGGCACGCTATGTACCGGCATGTTGGGGAGACATATCAGTCAGTACTGTATGAATTATGGAAAGGTTAACATATGTATGCTTCCATCTAGCCCTGTTTTTCCAGCAGGACCGCTGTTACTTTTTGATGTGGCTTCAGTATGCACTTGCTCTTTCTACACTTTGCAATTAAAATGTGTCATGCACTTATGTACACTTTAATGTATATATGCTAACTACATGCAGCCAGGGGGTTACATTTTCATGCCAGCCAAATACGAACAGCAGCTGCATGGATTTCTTCAAATTGAAAGTAATCTTTGGGATTTCAAATATGACATGGCGGTATATTTAAAATATGTAAAATGGCAGCTGTTTTATTTTTGAATAATGTGACAGTGTTATGCATGAATGTAACATGTACAAAAACATACACCTACATCTGTATTACATATGTATTAAATATGCATAGTAGCTTGCCGGCATAAATTCAACAATTACAGGGCACCTGTTTTTGAAAAAGGATTGCTTGTACTGCCATGAAAATTTGGCCCAAGGAGGCATTATAATGTAAACGCTGCCCCCTCCTGGCCGAGGGGGGGCCTGCCATTCAGCCAAACTCACCACCATCTCAAAATCTCCATGATCCACCTCGCTTTGTTCCTGGCTCTCTTGCCGGCCGCCCTCTCCTCCAGTCATCCCTGAGGGCTGCATCTTGTCGTCTGCATCATCATCGTCGTCATCATCTTTGTCTCCTATAGGGAGAGCAAGAGGGCATCTGTTTGCTGCAATGGACGCTAAATGGAAAACACAGATGTGGGGCGGGTGATGTAAGAGGGGGCAGCTCTTACCCATGGGAGTGTTGGAGCGTGGGGGTGAAGGCAGGGTCACATGTCTCCGCTTGTTCCGGGGTCTCAGAACTCGAATCAGGGCCTGCTTACAGGCAAAGCTCACTGCAGTGTCCTGCCAATCAGAGACATAATCAGTCAAAAGCACACAGCCACACACTATGATAACTCTGATAACAAGGTGAGAAAAATCATTAAAAAAAAGAAAATTAGATGCACCAGGAAAAGTGCTAGTTCAACACTTCTTAAAATCCAAACGCATAATGAGTACACACTTCTTACAGTCTCAGAAATTCATTTAGAACAGCAGAGGAGCTACACTTGTGGATCTTGAGATGTTTTGTGGAAACCTACAGGACAGAGCAGCATCTGCATGTAGATTTTGGAGGCGACGTTGATGCAGTCCAGCTCACAGGTGCAGTAGCCGTGAATGATGTCCACCAGCGCGTTTACTGTGGCCTCAATATGTGTCAGGCCTGAGGGAAAAAAGTCAGACTCTGTGACCACAGTTATGAGAATTTTCACCACCATGACATATACAGTGAAACTATTTTTTTTTCTTTAGAGATCAATATTTGAAAATGAAGCCCTGATAAAGCGGCATCAGAAATGCCAAGGTACATACCCAAATGATAAATCTTACATTCAGACGAATAACAAGCTGCTAGTAGATACAAATTGCTGCTATTCCTGGGTGCAGGAACTATTCAGTTTGATTTACTTGCACAGATTTTGCATGCTATATGCAGTAATACACCCACATGCTCATAAACAGAAGAGAACTAAGAAGGAAAACATGCTCCCTGCTAACCTGGCAGGCAGGCGGGAGCCAGGAATGCGTTCTTGGGTTTCAGAGCATGGAGCTTCCAGAAGTTGTTGACCAGCTGCATGATGAAGTTACATCCCTCGCTCTCCATCGCCTTCTGGCCATCCTTTCCATCCTCCGCCATTTCTAGAGGAAACAACGGTGTGCTGTAACAGTCTGTAATATGCTGCCTCCCTACTTTGTTGTGTGCATGCTCATCATAATGTGTAATGTGTATGTTTTTCAAATGTTCATATGGTGTGTATGTTCTCCACTGTGTCATTCAGTGTAGGCTACCCACTGGGCATTTTCATGCAGTTTATCATTTGTAGCATTGTGGCACTGTGTAGGCTGACCAATATGCAACACAGTGTGTAGTGTTTTGGTTCCTCACTGTTCTATTATGTCATATTACAGTTTTTCCATATAACAAATAGGAGTCTATTCTCATTACGCTTTGAGGCCTAAATTACTCAGAATACAAAATTGTGGCTAAAGGTCTTTTAAACTAACAAATACAGCAGCATGGCAGGAGAACACTGGTTTACCCGTGTCTGTGTGAGGCAGCTTGGACTCAGTGAAGTGCACCAGGTTGTTGGGCCTCATAATGGCGATGGAGCGGGCAGTGATCACCAGCCTCTGGAACACATCAGGGTCCAGGTCCTTCCCGTCTCGGCTGCAGCTGTTTAGGCACTGCACAGCGTTGCTTAGCAGAGATTGGTCCTACGTGTGGAGAAACAAGGCACATTCACAACCGCCACCTTCACACTGATCCTACAGTAGGGTATGTTACATATGCAAGACTCTGTCTGTAAATCCAGGTCTCTGTAGTGGAAATGTATTTTGTCTGCTATAAGAATTTAGCATTTGTTTCTCTTTTTACTTACACAAAAAATGAAATTGTTTAAATTCTTTAAATAGTGGTTAGGAGATACACACTATACTTAGGCCAAATGGATGAGGCTGTGTACTATATGAAACAATATGAACGTTTGTTATGAATGTTTCACAGAAATATAGGACTATATTGCTACCTGCAATAAAATACAAAGAGCCAGAACTGAACACAACACAAATGCTACACAAAACTGTGACAGATCTCTGCAATGGGGAGTACCTTGTGGTTGTGGTAGGCGGTCCGGCTGGTGTGCAGGCTGGCCAGCAGACCTTTGGTCTGCTGCTGGACTCCAGCAGGGGTCGGCATGGACAGGAGCAGGGTGGCCAGCTCCAGGGCCGCGGCTTTGTTCTTCTCCTGCAAGAGGAAGGGGCCGTTAGACCAGGGCCACAGAGAGAGCCACATTATTTAAACCTGATCTCAGAGATGCGGCTGTCGGCTTGCCTTTTCACTGGTGGAGCCCACAGCGAAGCAGCTCTCCAGAGCCTCCAGGGAACTCACCACCAACCTGCCACATGGAGCACAGTCAGTTATTCAGAGCAAGCCATTCACATCCTAATGTAAAATCAACCAATCACAGCTACTGACATTTGAGCTTTTACAATGGATAGAAATGCAACTTCCTACTGAACTTGCACTTAAGAGGGAAAACAAGCCCATATATGTCACAACATACTTTAAGAAAATCTTAAGAAAATATTTAAGAAAATCTGTGTCAAAGAAAAATTTGTAATGTTTGTTTTGTTTTTACACACGCACACGCAAACACCATGCCAACAAGCAGAGAAAGGGTGGTTACTAACCGGTCCAAGGTCGATAAGGACTCAGTTTCACAACTTTTTTAAAAAAAATTTTTGGGAGCAAAGAAAAAGAAAAATGTGTGAGGATCACAGAAAGAAACAAGTAAACAATGACTTAATGCAACAGAGGAATGTGAGCATGCAAATAAGGACATCATGAAAGCAGCCATGCAATTGACACGCCACACACTCCCAGAATGCCCCTCTCTTCCACCAGGAAGGGGGTCTACCCCTCATCTGCTGACTCACTGTTATATACATATTCATTTACATAACAACATATGTTCATTTTATTTATGATCACCAAGCTGACCAAGCTTTATTATTAGCGCAACCTTTTCACAATAATTCAACCATGAGAAGATATTTAAAAGCTTACCTTAACAAAAATCTAATTACAGTCACTGTGTAACAGTCAAAAAGCATATATTTACTGTGATACTAATCAAGATCTGTTCCCTATGCTATTGATGAGTATTGTACCAGTGACTGTTAAGAATGCACTGTGAGAGGGGGTCAGGTGACCCCCATGCCCTGCCCCTGCCCGTACCTCTCCAGCACAGTGCCGCTGGCGGTGGCAGGGGTGGTGATGTCGCTGTCTCCGGTGCCGTTGCCCTGGTTGAGGTTGGGGCTGCACACGTTGTTGACGGAGGCGGAGGGGAAGTCCTCTGGGGGCTCGTCTGGCCAGCCAAACTGCTCTTTGGTCTTCCCATAGATCTTTATGGAGTCCAGCATAGTGACGCCTGCTGGGTCTACTGATGCTCCAACTGCAGAGAAGGGAAAGGTGTGATGGGGGGGAAAGTGGAACACTGAAATCCATTGATGATGACCTATTTTCATGTCTCATGAGAGGGAGTAAAGGGCCCCCTAGTGTTGCTCTATGAAAAATAGCCAGAATCATTTCAGATTCATTCTACATTCAACACTACAGAGCATCCTCCCTCTGTACTTACTGAAGATGGAGAGCTTCTTGTCAGCCTGCAGTGCCTCCTCGCGCGTGAAGGGGAAGTCGAACCAGCGGGAGCGGGTCAGGTTCAGCTGCATGGTGCGGCCAAAGATCTCCACATAGGACGGCGCCCGCTCGATGGCCTGGGTGCCCACCTGCACCCTCATGCCAGTCATCACCATGGAGCTGTTGTTGTTGACAGCCTCCACCGTGAAGCCTCCAGGCTGAGGGACAGTAACGTTAAAGTTCAGAATTGCAATGAGCTCACAACAGCAGCACTGAGTATAATTACATTCAATATCACTGAAGGGGATGAGCAATTTTCAAGGGAATAATATTTGCGCACGGTGCGACAAGCAGGAGCTTCTGGGAAAACCCTCACTAAAGGAGAAATACTGATGGCACAGTGTGTCACTGTCAACTAAAATTCCTTCACCACATTTGCTGTGAGCCACAAATGGCTCTACACATCAGTGCTCAACAAATGGCTGTGCATTACTGTTGAACATATGGCTGGGAAGACAAATTGCTGTGCATTACTCTTTAGACAAAGTCCTTGTCTTGCTTTTGGATAAACGGCTGTTCATTAATGTGACAGTTTGCTGCATCTCTGTCGCTAACCATCAGTAGCAGGTGCATTTCCTCATAACGGTTACTGGCTGGGTTCTGCGCCATAAAAAACAAATCAGCGACCAACATAAAATACAGTCATTTATCCAGCACCATGGTGAAGAAAACTCAGTCAAAAGTCAGGGAAATGTTGACACCAAACAGAAAATAAGTAAGACCTTACAGCATTATTTGGCTAAATGAAAGAGTCAATGAGGTGATATTTTTTCCCCCAAATTTACTCAAATACTATCGGAGTGGTACACCAAAAATTTTCTTCCTGTGCTGCACCTTGGTATTAGATGAAAGGCTGTAGTTTTGGTTGGAGGGAAACTGTACCTTTGTGTTGGCAACATACATCCCAGTGGAGTTGAGACGGTGTTTGATCTGCTGGCCATTGTAGACCTGCAGCAGGTCGTTACCTCCGAATTCCACCTCCGTCAGCTGCTGGTTGTGCTCAAAGAAGTCCACAGGGAAGGTGACCTGGCTGGAGGTGCGTGTGGCTGGAACAAAGGAACAGACGTCTTCACGTTCACTGTTATATCATCTGACATGGCCAATTTCACACTGTGGCATTAGAAAGTGGAACTCAACGCACAGTGCCACTCAGATGTTCGTCAGTGAAAATCTTGCAATATCTCACACTACTCAGTGAATATGGTCTTCAGCACATATGCTAATGAGCTAACAATTTAATTTCCTTTTTATTGTGGTCAGGTCTCCATTTCATATCATCTCAGGGTGCTTTATGTCTGATAATGACATCAGCCAAGTTAAAAGAATGTAAATGTGACAAAAGCTAAAGCAAATTCCTGTCCCTGGTTTGTGCCAGTGTGAATGAGAGTGTGATGAGGTGGAGTCAGTACAGTGTGTGGCATGGCACAATGCAGCACAGTGCGGTGCAGTCATGCTCACTTGCTGCAGCAGCCTTGCGCTTGCGGACCGGCTTCATTATGCTGATGACGCTGCTGGGCTGCAGTGACGGCTGCAGCCAGTAGGAGGTGTTCTCCACATTGGCCATGTAGATGCGCAGGCTGCCGTCCTCGCACAGCAGGATCATGGTGGTCCGCTGCTGCTCGTTGCTGGCCGTGTGGCGGATCGCCACCATGTCCTGGATCTAAGGGGGGAACGAGGGAGCGTCACTAGAGCTGACACTGAGTTAGCTTGACTAAAAGACCACACAGCTGAAAAGCTGGTGAATGTTTAACTGTGACTTTGTTTGTGGGTTGCCAAAGTGTTCCTAGGTGTGAGAGGGAGCACGTGCAGAAGCTTGACAGTACATGTATGTGTGAGGCAGAGAGAATAAGCAGGCTGTTTTCATATGTGTGAGCGTTCATGTATGGTTATGTATAGTCCGGCATATGCGTATAGGTGTGTTAGCGAGACAGTGTGTGCGTGGGAGGGGCTGTAACACACCTTGGCTTTAGCGGGCAGCGTTTTGATCTCCTGGATGAGGAAGGTATCTGGCTTCACCATGATGACTAGGGGTATGCCGGAGGTCTGCTGCACACAGCACACCAGGCCAGGGTGGTTCATCACCTCTGACCACTGGCAGAGCGCTGGGGAGGTCTTACTGCCCCCGTTAGACCTGCACACAGACACACAACAAAGCTGTTACTCGACACTGGCAAAACCAAAGAATCATGCAGCGGTTATGACAGTGGGCTTACAGCTGGGACTGGAACTTAGGCACAGAACTGCTGCTATAGCATTGAATTAAATTACACATATTTCTTCACTAAAGATCCAATGGATATAAATGGATGACAGTTAAAAAGGTGTACAAGCGGTATAAATCAGTCCTAATTTGGGCTGATCAAGCAAATATGCAATGACACATATTGCTATGAGGAATTTAAAGTTTATTTAAATTAATCCTGACAAAGCAGAACACGGTAATAGAATAAACATTTTATTACACAGGTAACTATTCTCATTTGTCCAGAAGATCTGTGGAATTAGAGTAGCTTGGGAAAGGCAAGCAATTCAATTTCCCATCAGTTAAAATGACTAAGAGGCCAGACATAGACACGATTTTGAGGAAATTTGTCAAACGATTTTTAATGAAAAGCGACACAGCAGCGTAAGATCTCTCACCCTTTCACGTTGATAGTGAAGAGTCTCTGTAGGTCCATGGTGCTCCGGCTGACAGTGGCAGCGAAGGACTTGCCCTGGCTGTAGCTGAAGAACAACATCTGCAGCACGTGGGAGTAGTAAACGGAGACTCCGCCCCCTGCCACCTGCCCGTTACTGTCCTGTAAATAAGAGCATACACATACATCATTCTCTGACCTGATAACAGACTACACATACAAGATATATGCATTTAAACATTATACAGGAGTGTGCACAAGTATATCTAATATATATAAACCTACATGAATCGATTTATGCCCAATGCTTGTATTCACATATTCATAAAATATTACGGGTGTGTATTTGGTGAGTGTGCATGGTATAACTGGTTTATCCCATACCTTGAGGTCCTCGTGGTTGATCTCCAGCACGTTGGTGACGTAGAAGGGGCCGTGCTGGGCGCTGCTGGACTCATCCATCACCTGTGTGTAGATGTACCCAGCCGAGGACATGATGGCGATGATGTTCTTCCCTTCCTCACTGAACAAGAAGGTGGCGTCGCGTATTTTGGAACTCGGGAGCAGGAAGTAGTACATGGGGCTCAGAGCGTCCACAGAGAGGTCATAGATCTGAGGAAATACAACATCAACCACTCAATGCGGTCTCCTTCCAGCCTTAATGCCGTTTCAACAAAGCTTGCCTTTTTACTACATTTTTCAGGTTTCATAAACCTGTTCAATATTGAATCATATAACATTAAGTATTTATTCATATCTTTGTTGTAGACTGATGTTCAGGTCAACAATAAGGAAGTGGAAGACACACCTTGACAAAGTCGGCTGTGATGATGGCCAGTTCGGTCTGAGACCCAGGCAGCCAGATGGCTTTGATGATGAAGTTGCCTGTGGCCAGCTGAGGGTGCAGAACCAGGTGGTCCGAAACAGAGCCCGTGCTGCTGAATGTCAGAACATGGCAGTCCTGCAGACAGAGAGCATGGTCAGAACACTGCACTGAACCAGAACCTTCTCGCGTTCCGGAGCCCTGAACTTTGAACTCTGACCTTGAGGCCGCACACAGCTAAGTAGTCTTCATTGCAGGGATTTCCGGTGAGGCTGAGGACTGTGAAGGGCACAGGGGCAGACGCCAGGCGGGTGAGGGTCAGCTTCCTCTTGCTGGAGTCCGCCTGCTTCAGGAGGGCTGACAGCTGCAGCACTGTAATCTGCGAGGGGTCAAAGGTCACTGGTCAAACACGTGGAACTAACTGGAGTGATAACAGAATAAACCTTGGTGTGGTGTGGTGCTGTACCTTGCCCTTCTCGTGGCTGACGGCGAGATGCTGGCGGCGCCCGTGGGGGGACGAGAGCACGCACATGGCCACGCGGCGTAGCACGTGGGCGCTGATGAGCTGGCGGATGGTCTGGCCCTGGTCCCCGCTGTAATTCATTCGCACATTCTCAAACGCTCCCTCCTGGGAGCCCAGCGTGGGCACCTGGCAGCACATAACACATACACAGTGAGCAAGCCTGTAAACAGGGATAGTTAACCACCAGGCACATCCTACTACACATCAGCCATTAATTCAGATAACATCACTGGGCAGAATCATTCACAAAAGAGTTTAAAAAAAGCAGCAGTCATGTTTGAGACATGATGATCAAAGTTTGGAATCAATTTGGGGGTTGTGTGAGGAATTAAGGAAAGACATTAGATTAATGTGAAAACTCTTAACTCTTTAACTCTTCCATCAACATTTGTAATAATCACACTGAACTACATGGAATGCATTGAAAACATTACTTAATAATACACAACACTTAATTTCCATATTTGAAATATTCTAATAAAACATGGGTCACAGAAAATGACTTCACTCATAAAGTGGGTCACAGGCTTTGGTGACCTTCGATTTAGAGCCGAGCCGTTGTATGATGGATTCTCTGATACTGAAAGCGTGTGAATCAAATGACACTGAGCATGACTTGTACATCAGTGTGAATCTCCACAGAGCTTGATAAAAGCACTTTTCTCTAGGCCTCCTCACCATGAGCTGGTCAGTCATCTCCACAGTTTTGTCCTGGGTGTGCAGCTCGTTGAGAGCTTGCTGGGCACGGCTGCTGCTGCCCACGGCCGAAGCCTGCTGGAAGTTGGTCTGAATGGCGTCCATCAGGAAGATCAGCATCTCCAACACTAGCGGAGCTGTGGAGGAGCCCGACTGCAGAAAGGCAAGAGAGTGAGTAATGAGGACACATTCTTTTGAGGTTAAGCCACTGGTTTTAAGGCTACACAAACATTTAACAAACACAAGAATTCTTTGCTTACATTATTTGCAACAGAATGCAACTACATAAGTGCTTGAATTTAATCTAATATAAACATGTCCTTTTCCCCTTCAGGAAGTATTCATTTTACATCACCTGAGATCCCTCTTTGTAATGTAAAGAATGTGGAAGACCAAGATTGGTATTCAGCACTCTCATACATTCTCATAGCCTCACCTGTTCAAGCAAACATTATATGTAGAGAACAAACTGTACTGACATTTAATGACTAAACCTTACATTCTTTGACACCATGTCAAAACTGAGGTATTGCTGCACGAATCGATCATTATTTGGCAGCATATGAACAATATGAACAGATCTTTATTTAGCACCGTGGGGACCATTGTCCTAAGGTCTCTTATCGCTCAGTATTTGGTTGTGTGTATGCAGGTATGGTATACACTTGTGAAGGATGATGGTATTAAAGCTGATTTACAGGATATACTAGACTGACCCCTGACCCTGCCCTCACCACTTGTGCCAGCAGCTCCTCGCGGCAGCCCTCGATGTTCTTGCACACGCTGCTCTTCTTGGGCTTGTCCTCGTCTCCTCCCTTGCCCTCGCAGATGGTCACCTTGCCCTTGTCAGCAGGTGAGGCGCTCTGGTGGCGGATGGCACTCTCGGGCATCCTCGGCTCGCTCTGGAAGGCCGATGACTCCTTCATGGTGGAGCTAATGCCACTGCTGGGGCTGCGTTTAACCAGAGCCTGCACACACGCACGCACACGCAGACACACAAACACACACAGGAACAGTGGGGTCACAACATGTTGGCCAATAAGAGCATATACAGTACAGAGGGTCAGTGAGCAGGTAAGACCAGCATGCCATAGTCTGCCTCTGCTTACAACAAACACCGTTAATCTGGGTTAACATGTTCACCGGTTAAGGAGTTTTAGTAGTATTATGTTTTGCTTGGCAAATTATGTGATTCAATCATTGTTAGACACAGGGTGGCATGCACATGTTACTGAGCTAAGTTAAGTGTCATTTTACAAAGCTTTTTGCTCCAACACAATTTTCTATTATTATTATTATTATTTATTTATATTTTTTTACATAATTCCCCATCAGGTAAATTTTTTTCAGCCGACCCTTTCTGATTGACATCTCTTACAATCTTTTACTATTCACAAGAAATGGGAACGAAAAACTTTGAAAACGACCCTGAAAAGTTTAGCAAAAATCTCAGCTGATTATATAAGAAAGACCAAAACTAGCTAATGACACAAAGGGCAAGACGGAGAGGGGGTTCATTACTTTTCAGACAAACCCTGTAGAACTGAAACAAAATGGTGATAAAAGGAGAAAATGATTGGCAAGCCAAAGTTACCGCAGTCGATCTCTTCCCATGGTGACCTGAGGTATTCGGTCTCACCTGGCAGCTGCCATCCTCTTTCGCCCCGCAGTCGCAGAAGAAGGAGCCATATTTGGCATAGGAGATCTCATGGTCTTTGTGACAGACCTTGGCACACACTGTGCACACACCTACCCCGTCCACCATCTTACAGGTGTGACAGTGATACCTGCACGGCAAAAAGACAACACTGAGTCCCACGGTACAGTCACAGCCAAGGGGGAAACATTTTAAGAGGCAACGAAAATCCTCAGCTACGATCAACCGTGAAAAGAGACAGAGGCAAGTGAGGCCTTTCTCTTACCAGTGCTGGTTCATGAATTCTTTCTGAGTGATGGTGAAGGTGCATAGTTTATTGCACAGTGAATCTTCATCCTAGGACACACAATGAGCGATCAGAAGTGTTGCTGCTGGTATTCACTAGCATTTGGCAGTACCTACTCATTTAACATAAAGCAGGGAGACTCTGGAACATGTCCACTATGAAACACCATTTGCCAATCTGATTGCAAATACTGTTACATATAATTATGACAGAATTGTATGTCATTGTTTATTAGGCTTTATGGTTTTACAGACTTGGATGTTTACTAATGCGGTACCTTGTCTGAGGACACAACAGCAGCACCCCACCTAACTTTGATTATTAAGGGAGTCCTGTAACTGCCACGTTAGGCTGCTTCAGAAGACTGGTTAAACAACACATTAAATAAATCGGAGGGACCAGTTTCCTGCTCCCCTCACCGAGTCTTCAGCCTGAGAGTCCTCCTCTTCCACAGCGAGTTCCTCCACCCAATCAGAGTCCACCTCGATGGCTTTCTCCTCCCCCTCCACTAGCAGCTGTGCCGAGCCCTGGCCGCTGCTCTGGCGCAGGGCGTTCATCACATCCGCCAGGTAGGAGATGATGTGGCAGGCACACTCCAGCATGCTGGCGTGCTGGAAGAAACACCATGCACACACGCCATTCACAATGGAATTCCTGGAATCTGTGTCGATGTCACAAATTAAGGAAGAGAAATTCTTACCTTGCCCTGTGAGACGTTTGCGCTCACTTTCTCCACCACGTTCTTCTGTGTCAGGTATTTTTTGCTGGGAAAAGAACAGCTGAGATTTTAATGTGCAGCAGCACCAACCGTGGAAATGCAACAAAACTGTTCACAAGGAGTGTGGAGCTTGCAATGTAATGTATGATGTGGCATGGAATAGTGTAGCCTTCACCAAGTGCTGTGCACCTCACAAGAACATACATACAATTTATGGTGGAAGCAGACACTTGGTCACACAAATGAGAAAAGACTATTTTTCACTCACCACCTCGTCAGCCAATCAACAGCCGCCCGATGCAGCTGCAGGTGCCCCGCCCCCTGGCCTGCGCTGGCAAGAGTGGCCATGATGATCATGAGCTCGGGGAAGCCAGCGCCATCCCCGTTGGCCAGCATCTCTGTCGCCATGGGGATGAGGGTGCTGAGGAGCACGGTGCACACGCCCTCGCCCACCTGGCTGTTGTCACGCACAATGTAGGTGGTGAGCAGCTGCAGCAGCTGTCGGTTTTCCTGCACTGTGTCCAGCTGGTCAGAGTCCTTGGGTGGTGAGGCAGTCATGCGGGTCAGCCAGGCCTGAAGCCTGGTGGGCTCCACACAGGCCAGCTGGGCCAGGGAGCCGCACAGACACAGGAGGCTTGGGTTTGGGCTCTTCTCCGCTGAAGAGTGGAAGGAGACATCAGCCACGTGTTAAAGAACATGCCTGCTGGTACAGCTCCAAACCCACATGCAAGGAGAGCAAAGACATCTACTCACTGAGCTGGAAGAGTTTGGTAAAGAACTTCAGGACCCTGTTGCAGAACTTGGCTGACAGGTTCTCGTTGGCCGTCGCCATCATGATCTGCACCAGCTCTCCGCTGTGAGGGAAGAGCACATAGGGGGTGAGAAAGAGAGAAGAAAAAGGAATTTGTTGAGACGACTTGTGACTGAAGCTCAGTGACAGTTTCAGGTAATATGTCTTGGTGAATGAAGCACAAAGGAGGTGTACCTGAATGAAAAGAACTCCTCCATGGCCTTGCGGACCTGGCTGCTCTCCAGCTGCTTCTCCAGGTACTGCAGACACTCCTCCAGCACAGACTCATCTAGACCACTGAGAGAGTAGCACTGTGTTAAACATACATGTGTACTAACAGTCACTCATACACACATTCACACAGGAAGTATTATTTCCTGACTGGTTTACCTGTTTGGGTCAGAATGGTTGGCGATGATGTTGTAGCAGCCAGTGATGAGGCGCTCATAGACACGGGCCAGGAACTCATCAGACTCCGCCGGGCCCAGAATGCGCTCCAGCGACGTGCTGCTGATCTCTGCCACACTCTCAGTACTGCTCTCCAACAGCAGGGGCAGTAGTGTGCGGATAACCTGCGGGGGATTCAGCTCCTCTGGGCACCAGCTGTGGGGCGGGGGAGATATGGATAGAGGGCAAAAACAGGTCTTGACTTTTACAGAATCTCTCACATGGAGGCATCATCCACAAAGGGCAAGTTACAACAATGAACATTCTCAAAGACACTTTCCAAAGACATTCAATTCCCTGCTGCAATGTCCCCCAGATGAAGTCAAAAAGTCCATACTGAACCATTAATTCCACGTCAACACAAGTCACTGAAGGACACTGAGAAGGTCCTGTAATTACCCTGGCATAACAGCAGGTTCAGAATAATTTGGAAATTAAAGCTTCTGTAAGCATGTTTGGAGCATTTGGATCTGGGCACTTACACGATGAGGTCCCCACTCAGGCGCACCAGGGACAGCAGGATGTGTTTGAGGGAGGACGCCAGTGGCAACGACTGGTTGCTAAGCGTGCCAAGGTGGGCCGCCTGGATGGCGCTGATGTAGCTCTCTGATGGGATGGTGTCGTTGGCAAAAGCATTTCTCTGAGGAACCACATATAAAAGTCAGGATTCCTGCACGACTAGAGAGGCTACGATTCTGATTCTCAGCTCCTCAGGAGGGGGGGGGGAGACGGGGTGCAGAGCACCTACCCAAGATCCAATGTTAGGGAACTCGTTGGTGTGGATGTTGTTCCATGTCTCGCAAAGCGTCTGCACAGCCGAAGGCAGGTTCTGCATCACTGTCTGACCTAAAGACAACATCAACCACAAATAAAGGCAAAGTGTTTTATTACACAGGAATCAAGCATTTCACCTGGCTTCAATACCATTATAGGTTCCTAAAGTATTGAGTATGAGACTCAAATAAGTGCACACACAAATAAGTAAGAACTAAAACAAAATCAATGTTTCACA
Source organism: Albula goreensis (assembly GCA_022829145.1). Classification (NCBI taxonomy): domain Eukaryota; kingdom Metazoa; phylum Chordata; class Actinopteri; order Albuliformes; family Albulidae; genus Albula; species Albula goreensis. The sequence goes on from CM040752.1 coordinate 12,892,454, forward strand.
TTAAAACAAACCAGAAGGCACAGGTCTGAATTTAATCAGCATTAGGCCTTAACTTCCATTAGTTCCATCACATACATAACTTTCATACATTACATCACAGTTGAGGATTACGTTGACTGAATTCTGGCAGGAGTCCGAGCTGAAAAGGTCGAATGCATGGCTTAGGACTCTTGCTGCATTGCAGTTATGTGGCACTACGTGTGTGTCCTCACCGAGCACGTTGGCTTTGCAGCGTGTGGAGCCAATGGACAGCACAGCGGCATAGCCCTGCAGTTTCTCCTCTGTGGGCTTGTTCTCTCCCTCCTCTGGGAGACTCATCAGGAGATAAGACCTGCAGAGGGAAAGATGACACCTTACTAAAAGGAAGCCAGTGCTGACAAACATACACAATTTTAAAAGCAACATGTAACAGAAAACTATTTTTCCAGTGAGATATGGCCAAGACAGAGCAAGCTCATTACTCAAATACTTCTTTTAGCATTGCTATATATTAGCAATACAGGCTCAAATAGACTGAGTAAGAACAAATTAATATATGTATGCATTTTACCTGGCTGAACAGTTTGTGTATGAGTATGCTAATGCACTTCACCTGGTCCAAATGGGTTAGGTGTGTGCATGTGTGTGTGCGTGTGTGTGTTCACATGGCCCACCTGGTGAAGGCGGTGTAGGTGTCGATGAGCTGCAGAGTTGCTGGCAGCAGGTTCTTGGTTATCTCAGATGATTTGCGGGGGTCAGTCTCAGCCGCCACCTTGGAGAAGTGTTCATCCAGAGAGACCTGCACCTTGGAGATGACTGCATCCAGGGTGTAGATGGTTTGAAGGTTGGGCACATGGTGCAGGGGCAGGATGGCATTGGGGTCCACACTGCAGAAGGATGAAATCTACAGGGGTGGGGAGAACACACAGACGTGAGCTGCAGGACATATTGGTTATCGCTGGAACATCATCTTGAGACGCCCCTAACAACGGCTACCATTAATGTTTGGGTCATTTTGTGTTACGACTTTTTATAATAAAGTTGTGGCGGTTATATTTCCATTAGGTGTCAGTAAAGAACCAAAAGACATGTGTCTGATGGTGTCTGTACCTGCCGGGCAATGTACTCCTCCGCCAGCTCTACGTCATACTTCACTGCACTGCACTTGTTGGCGGCCACCTCAATCAGAGAGGTAGCATGGTCTGCCTTCATTCCTTGTTTCACCAGATGTTCCTGCCAAGAGCAAAACACCAACGCGTTAATGGAAATCTTGACCCCTGAACCCTTGAGAGCTGAAGCTCTGGAACGGTGGAGCTCACCTTGATCCAGGTGACATAGGTGCTGACGCGCAGCCTAGAGGACCAGCGCAGGGTGTGGAGGATGTCACTCTCACTCGGCTCGCTGCTGCTGCCCTTCAGTTGGTCAATGTAGGCCTTGGAGGGCGGGAGAACGCCCAGAATTCGCCACAGAACCAGGAAGTAATACTGCAATGAGCAGGCCTCCTGTGTGCATGAAGACAACAAAGAGTTAATATCAACTCTGATTACAACAAAAGGCCAAAGCAGTTCAGTATCTTAAAGACACCATTCCATGACACTTCTAAATCTGTTATGAACGTCTCCTGCTCTTTAACAAGCATATTTATTCAATTTGTTTGACAAACATTTTAAATCTTTTTTCCAATTTCAGGTGAAGAACCAAGTTCACTTGCCAAAGCGCCACCTCCTTGGCCATGACATGTATGCTCAGGTTATTAACACTGTGATTTATTGGTATTAACAGAGTATTGCTGTTAAAAAGCAGGGAAGGAAATGAGAAAGTCACGCACCATGGGTGTGATGGCCTTGTTCTCCTGCCTCCTGGCCGCATCAAACTGAGAGCCCGCGGACAGCAGAGAGATCAGACATGCGTAAAGGTCGTCGTACTTCACCGCACCGTTGAAGAGTACCTGGAACACCTGCAGGGAAACACAGGGATCAGGGGTTGGCTGTGAATCAGCCAGAGGGACTTTCAAGGCCAGCAGAGTTAGCCACCACAGCTTATGAGCTTACATAGAAGCCACACATTCATTTGGTCTGACATCAAGGTGAGCTTACCTTGCTGTCCAGCCGGCTGCGGTCGTCCTCGGAGGCTTCAGGCGACAGGACACAGTAGAACTTGGGCTGAACTGTGGAATCTAACCATGAGAAAATTAGTGGTCATCGATGGGATAATGAAAACTTACAGCTACAGAGCACATGCCTACCTAACCAACCAGATCAAACCTGATTTTTTCTCTGTAATGAATATAAGGTATGAAACGAAAGGGGCTTGACTTACTCCTACCTGCCGAGCAGTGCTTGGTCCAGTTCTCCTCCACCTCCTTAAAGCCGTAATAAAGAGGAAGTGCACCACGTCTGCCCCCCTCCTGCCCACTGCTGCCCCCAGAGGCCGGAGGAGTCAGCAGGTTGTATTGGACCTGAAAGAAAACAGACTCCCTGCATCACTACATTTCTCAATTACCATACTTATAAACTGATCTAGTCTTTTCTGTCTAAACACACTGATCACTGGCTTTAAGACATGCCACTGTGGGACTACAAAGTGATGAGGCAGTGAAAGCTGACACAAGTCTGACAACATAGTATACAGTACAAGTATACCCCCAAGCATGACGGACTTTCACAAAGCCTAAGTGTTCAATTATTACAATAGAAAAGACAAGCCAGCAGGGCAAAAGTGAGACATTGGTCAAAATAATTTAAGTGACCAGTTACTAGGCATGCCTCCTACCTGCTCAAACAGGTACATGGGGACCTTGGAATACTGGTGCAGTAAGTAGTCAAAGACGAGCAGGATGCGGGCCAGGTTGAGGGGGACGGCCTGTAGCTGCGTGTCGACGTGTGCGGCCACCTCGGCGATGGCCTGTGTGCAAAGCGTGAGCACGGTGCGCCGGCCCTTCTCTGACAGGTTGTGGAAAATTAGCAGAAGCAGCTGGAGGTGCTCCACGTTTAGGTCCTCAGCCTCACTGGGGGCCGTGCCCTGCAGCGTGTGCTGCTTCAGCGTGCCCACAAACCTAGGGGTTGGGAGCGGGAGAGCGAGGTCAACAGGGATTAACTAAACTCAAAAGGTGAAACTCAAACTTTGATTGATTCTGTTTTATATCTCAGCACAGGTGAGGGCCATTGTACTCTAACACATTTCTGACATGAAGAGAAAGCCATGCCTACCTCTCCCAGACCTTCATACACTCAGCCACATCGAGGTCACCTAGCAGGCTGGCTTTGTGTTGCCAGATCAGCAGCAGCCTGGACAGCACAGACAGGGACTGTGGGTGGATGTAGAGGGGCCATGGACCCTCCGAGAAGGAGCCACACCCAGCTGCTGCAGCAGGGTGTTCTGGGAAGAGAAAGAAAAAGAGGGGGTACATTATGCACCGGTTAAATCAAAAATAAGTTCTGGTTAACCAAACACCCATCTTTTACATGTTCCAACCACTTACAGCCACCATGCAGCTGAATAATGACTTCTACATAGATTTCTACAAAGCAGCAGAAAGGCAACAGCAACCATTCAGTAGGACTCCAGCTGCTCTGCGACAGAATTACCACAGCTATTGTGTAATGTGTCATTTGGGACTGAGCCCTACCTCCAGTGCTGGAGAGGGGAGGTCTGATGTCACCAGGGAGTGGTTAAAGTGATAGAGGGCTGCTGCAAATTCTTCATCTGAGGAGCCTGGTTACATAACAGCACAAATACAGATTTTCACGTTATTCACACGCTAACTGAATGAGTAAAAATCAACACAACACATTCAGAAAAAAAGAAAAACAACAGAGACCTAGAATTAAAATATTTAAGTAACGGCAGAAAAACAGGCCGGTGTGCCTTATCTTAATGTTATTATGAGGCTCTCTCTGCTGACCTTTGACATCCTTGTCCACGTCTTTGATGATGCTGGCCAGGGTGGCCATGTGCTGTTCTGTCAGTGACACGCTCAGGTAGTTGCGGATGAAGTTGTTCCTGGACTTCAGCATGGAGGTGGTGATGAAGTTCAGGATGCTGGAGGCCAGACTCAAGAACTAAAAAGATCAAATGAGGATCTGTTTTCACCCAGTGACACAGTTGGGCTTTTAGGTATTGTAAAAAAAAAGGGGCTTTCATCAATTCCCAATATTAGGCAAATGACGGCCTTCATTTAACCATGCACACACATACTGTATGGTCCCTTCAATTAGGAAATTTAAACCCTTAATGCCATTAGAGGTTAAAACTAGTGTTCATTTAGCCAGTAATGAAAATGGAATTCTGAAATTGTATCAATTTAACAATTATATTTAATACTTGATTTCAAAAGCAGTATTAAAAATCTTGAGATGACCTTTTCTAGTGCACTATTTACATTGAAAATCAACTCAACTTGTAAGAGAAGATCAGGATCGTAAACTTTTATGATTGATCATATGCATGAAAGCCACTGTGCTCATGCAGTGATCTAAGCAGCTCACACAAGGGAATGATGGAATGATGTTTTAGGCTTATGAGTGTTCAAGCAGCCCTGTAAGGATAGCTCCTTACAGACTGCTCCAGGCTTTTGATGCTCTCACCAGCTCTGGGTCCTTCCTGCTGGCCAGGATGTTGCCGTTCTCTCCAGCGTTCTGTTTACTAGGACTCTTCAGCCGTGGTGATGTCTCCAGGGGTGGAGGAGGGGGTGGGGGCGGAGGCGCCACCTTCTCTTTACTGGGAGAGATCGTCTCCTCGAACCACAGGCCCAGGATGGGCTCGCTGTCATCGTCTGTGGAGCGTGAGGTGCAAGGTTTAAAACCACTTAGTGTAAAACGAGGAAAAGAATTGTCTTAGACCCATACGGAGCACACTAATGCTGCCACAAGCCGGGTTAGCGCCACTGGAGCCTCTATTGTGGGGAGTACAGTAAAGAGGGCTCACTGCAACAGCGAGGTGGGGACAGCACAGCTCTGACCTAAGATGAAAATGGGCTGACCTGAACCCCAAGCTGCTCCTGTCCTCTCCTGTCTTCTCTCTGCTGAGAGAGCAAACACTGTGACTGGCCCCTTCCTCTCTCTGCACCAGCCAATGAACCGTGCCATGTGCCGTTTTAACCAAGATTCTCAGTCCAGGTGACACGTTGAACTGATTTTACCCTTCAGGATATTTGGCTCTGTGCTGTCTATCTCTGTGTGGCTTCTTTCTTGAAACAAACTTAACAGTTAATTGGATTGATCTGGACCAACAGCAGCCTGAGTCAAAAGGAACACAGACCTGCTTACTTTTTGCCCCTCCTCAAAACCTTACAGGAATGCAGGCAAGTTCAAGGGGCTTCAGTGCCTAGCTACGGAGGATGCTAGAGATTTATCACTGTAAAGAGCCAACTGCTTTACATCAAGGCCAGAACAGAGCTCTGACTGCAAACTCTGAGCCACTGCAGTGATTTGAACAAGAGGAGGTGTCAAACAGCAGCAAACAGTTTGCTGAGATCTGTTAAGCTTTTTGGAGAGAGAGAGAGGTAGAGGACTGTGCGACCCCCTGGTGGTGATCAAGAGAAACATGGCCTTTACCTTGGCTGCTGTCCTCCTCTGTGCTGCTGAAGTCGTCTTCGTAGTAGGTGTTGGAGTCAGTAGAGGCGCTGGCGTCACTACTGACTGACCCTTTTCTCTGACGCTGGAGGACACAAGCCTGAAAGACATTGGGAGAGACCAAGCTCTCACAGTCAGGCCATCTGACCCCTTGCCTAGTACAACTAAGTAAATATACCCTTAACTCTGCAGATCAGCTACAGAGTGGCGAGCAATCCATCTCATGGATTGTTACAAATTGACAACTGTGCCATCAATGAAATGTATGCCCAAAATAGGTGAACCATGACAACACTATAGCCCAGTGGAGACCATAGCAGTGCAGCCTGACATACCTTTTTGTACGAGGTAGAAAGCAGAGTGAAGAGCAAGTTGGTGAGGGGCACAGAGTCGATTAGTCTCTGTACTCTCTGGATTGAGGTGCTCTGGGCCATGATATTCAGCTCTGCCGGAGGCCCATCACTGGCCCAGCCCTGCATGGAGAGAGAGGAGCTTCACTGCATTGCATTCAGAAACCAGTAGGGCATGCCTACTACTGCCTAGGAAGACTGAAATCTGTTACTGTATGTGCATCACTCACCCTGTGCAGCGCCTCCACCTGCAGATCCTGAAACAGCGACGTGAGCAGCTTGATGGAGTGGTTTGCCAGGATGACGGACAGGACCCCGAAACCTTGGTGTCTGTGTTGGAAAGACAAGAATTTTATAATGTTAGGTGGATACTGCCATACTTAAATCAAAGACCATGTCCTCAAAGGATGGGGGGCGGGGTGTTTGGGTACTGTAGTATTATTTTCAAAGATTTACTGTGTTACCTTAATCGAAGATATTGTGATATTTTTGGTTCAACTTTCTATAAAAAGTTATATGCCATGTGAGCTATGCAAATCCCTCTAAGACAACTCACAACAACTCACCTCTAAGCAGACAAATAAGCAATGTAATAATAATTTATAAAACCAAATATCATTTTGCATTACACTGTACACACACAGGTATGTAGATGTTTTTGCACCTGTAAACTCCAAAGAAAACTTGCTGGATATTTACTGAAGAAATTCAGGTGAACTACCTTACTCATGAGTAAGGGTATAGTTGCAGTGCCCTTCTTGGGAACCAAGCCTAAAACCTGTGTCGCAAGGCCGGCTCCCTAACCATTACACTACACTGCCCTAATACACAGCCCACCACGTAAAGCAATGCGCACAAAATGAAATATTTTGACAGGAGCGTTGTCAGTTACAGTCACTGAAGATCTTGCAAATTTTTGTAAAAAAAAAAAAAAAAAAAATTACAAAAATTTGTTTTATTTTCTCCTTACTGTTTGTATTCCAATATCTCTGACCGGCCTCTGCCAAAGAATGCCATATTAAATATGATATCTATTGACAAAATTGGGTTTCCTTCCAAATTAGTAGTTTTACTATTGACTTGAGTGTTGTCAAGTCTAAAACTGTCCAAGGCTTTATAAAACCCCTAAATAAAAGCTATAAATAAAAACAATATCTGATTTCTTTTAACTTCTCAGGCCACAATGCAACAACAAACAAACAAAACACCATCTATCCTCATCTCCATGGCAATCATATGCCCCTCTCAAAACACACTCCAACAGCACTCCATCCTACAGGAAAGTGGCAAGCATGCAGTTCTAAGTTGACAAAGCTCCCAGAGAAGGGTGAGGAAGATCAGCTGGTGAAAACCTATTGGAAGAGGAGACGTCTAGTAGCAATATTAGAAAATACCTTCCGAACTATGATGATGTAATGATGAAACACTCAGCAGAATCCATTTTGCAACATCAGAGTTCTGTTTGGCTCTGCTTTCAAATCTGTCAGCCCAAAGCACCTTTTCCCCAAGTTACAGAGCTGGTATCTCCTCGCTATCCCCACAAATCAACATTCACAACATCATTCACAACTCAAGAATGTAAAAAAAACACTTGTGGATTTCCTCACCACACACGCAGACAATGAAAAGTACTACCTGAGCAAAATTACAGAAGCTCTAGGGACCTGGTGCGAATTTGTGATTGATTATTTTTTTTTATTATTATTTACCTCAACCAATTACATTTCTGCAGTTTTAATCAGAATCAAAGCATGCTCTCCAACCAGCGCACAATCAATAATGTAAGCCTGACATGACCTTCATGAGAAGCATTTCCTCGCATTCTCACCCTGTGGTCAGAAAGGAATCAGCTTTCTCCTGCCTCTGCTGCAGTTGGTTGGTTTTTGTTTCTACCAAGAGTTATTTTAACACAAAGCTGAGAGACGTGACTCACTGAGCTTGCTGTACTGAGATCAGAAACGCCCACATCTCTGGCAGGGAACGATTCGTGTGACCAGAGCCTGGAGCATTTCACACACTTGTACCTCCATCTTCCCTGTTCTCAAAGATTCTATAGTCTATACCAACCCACTCATACTGCATGCTTTACTTTATTCCTTCATGACGGTTTCAATAAATAGACTCCCCCTCCCCAATCAAAAATATTACTGTAACCCCTTTAAGTAGCTGCACCATAACTGCTCATTAACTGCATTCAACTGCATGGTCAGATTTTTTTTTGTTGTTTTCAGTTTCTCCTCACTGCTCCGGCTGCTCTTGCACTACTTCACTCTAATTTCTGATCGTACAAGAATCCAATTCTTTAGAGTCTGATTGGCTGCTCCTTCTCCTCCTGAAGTCAATGCTTATCTCATGCAACTGCTATTGTTCTTTCCTTCACCACTCCGATAGAACATGCACATTTCCCTCCAGTCATTCACTCAACAGTGCACATCGATTATACGGTATTGTAGGTTTTGGGCACATTCATGTCAATTACTTACTTTCCTGCTAGAATTCCTATTATGTTTAAGCCAGTAGGACTATGGCCAGAAATCATGCCTTTCTGGTAACCTTTGTCAACAATTTCCCCAAAACTAAACTGCCCCCAAAATGACAGTCTGACAGACCACTATAAAACCATATCTGCTGATGAGAGAGTTCATTTCATGGTTCAAACTAATGTAAACTGTGCCACGCTGACACGGTTACCGACACATTTCAAGGGAAGACAGGATTCAGCTGGAATTCTGTTTTTCAAGCCCCTGCTACTTATTATGGCCTCATCTCTAGCCTGTGACTAGAAGCAATGCGACTTAACAAGTCACCACATTAATCTACATTTCAAACAACACGCATCAGCAGCTGGAGAATTTTGAAAGCATACATTAAGCCCAGCAGAGGTCAAAGAGTAACACACATCTTCTGAACTCACCCCTTTCCAGGCCCCAGTTTGGGCGAGCCTGCCCCATCCTTGGTGCGGGCAGCGATGTCTCTGACCCGTAGGGCGGCAAGGGGATCCTTCTCCTTCCCCTTGTCGGCCAGCGCAGTGGGGCTGAGGTTGAGGATTAAGTAAAGGCTGTTGAGCAGACACCAGGCCCCCAGAAGCTGGAAATTCTGATAGTGCTGTGGAGACACAGGGACAGACACTTAACACCATTACAGCACCTGCGCCAAGGTCCAGGACTGCACGAGAGCTCTCAAAGGACTGCAGCTACATCTACCACAACTCACCTCGCCTCCAGCACGCCGAGACTTACTGATGGCCTGTCCAATCATGTCATAGATCTCCAGCTATTAAAAACACAGAGGAAGAGAGAGTTGTCAAACAAAATAATGGCACATGAGTTGTTATAATAAAACCTATATGGAGACTAATAATAAAGTGACAATTCAATTTAATATCCCCAGTGTAGAACTTCCTTGACAACATCTGTTATAGTTTGTAAAAGTTTGTTTTGTGAGGGGAACTGCTTACGCATTTCTGAACAATGGTAGCAGCGTCGTTCTCATAGTCCTCCTCTTTGGAGCCGGTGGAGGCAGTGCGGAGCTGTAGTCCGCTGCCCACGTGAAGAATGGCCATGCAAGTGGCCACACTCACACCTGGGGGAGGGACAGAGGGAGATGAGCAAAGAAAGAAGTGAACACACCGTGCTTTTTGTGAATTTGGCTGCCCCCTTTTTCCCCAAAGACACTTCCAAGGCCACTGTGGCAAAACAACGCAAGGCTGTTGAGTGGGGTGTTTACTCCCCGGGGGGTGGCCTTTCACTGACCTGCATAGAGGCAGCTCAGCGCCAACACGGTCACGTCCAGCAATCTCCCAGGCGTAAGCGGCTCAAGCACAGGCAGGGAGAGAGTGTCCAAGGCCATCGTCACATCAATCACCAGGGAGTGAAACCTTAGACGGCAGGGAAGCACAAGGTCACCACACAGCCCCAAGTGCCCCCCCAGGAAACATTCTGCACTGGTGTGCAGCAGAAACGCTGACTCAACAACGCTATCAACAAACTTGAGCACCATTTGAGGGAACTTATGGTTATATTTCCCTGGGGTCATTTATTACAGCCTGTTGACCAAAGCAGGGCCATCATCTGTGGCAGGGTTTCTATGCAGGGTTCCCTGCGTCACCAGCGAGGGCACTCTCACCCGTTACGGACGGCGGTGGCGTCAGCCACGGTGGCCGGCATGATGAAGAAGGAGTTGGCTGACACGGCGTCCTGGAAGCGGTTGATGTAGCGCAGGAAGTAGGGCAGGTTGAGGCACACGCGCAGCAGCTTCTCTGAGCCCCCTGTGCACACAGGAGCTTGAGTGTCAGCATCACTGCAGAGCACAGACAACCTAGGCCACTACTGCAGCTCAAATATCACTATCACCATCACTGCAGTCTGCATGTCAATATCACTGCAGCACATATGACCTTCCGCTGTTGACTGAGTGTTAATGCCACTGCAGTCGACAGTTCACCGAATGCACCAGTGCAGCCTGCATGTAAATATCATTGCAGCCTAAGTGTTGATATCACTGCAGCTCATCTAAAACTCAGCTGTAATGTGAGTGTCAATCTCACTTTAAGACAGCTAACTCACCTGTGTAGGCTCAGTGCCAAATATCACTGCAGTGCATAATACAACCAACGCAACACTGCTACCAGGGTGCACATTTAAAATGCAGCATACAGCACATGCAACCAAAACAAACCTACAGCTGAGGAAACACCACAGTTGGAGATTACATCACCTTTGATATACTCCCAACACTGACAGTACAAATGAATATATGGTGTTCAATTACAAAAGCTACAACAGCTAAGGCTACTTATTTAGACACAGTGACAGCCTAAACGACTGACTAAATCACTTTTATGGAAGTGAGCAGGTGCTGCACACGGGAGAGTAAGAAACCATGGCTTTTTGCTCAATTTGCTGAGGAAAACTCACCGAGCTCCTGTAAACTAGACACGTTCTGAGAGATGAAGGCATTCTTCATTTTAGCCTGAGTAGCCTGGTCAGCTGTAGCCTGGTCGTCACACTCACTCTCAGTCTGAGAGAACACATCAGGAAGCAAGACATGAGTGCAGATCACACATCACACAGAAAGAACGATGCATCCGTCTTGCACTGTCAGTTCATTATCACATTCTTTATTCATTTACATATTGACCAAAATGCATATTATATATTATATATAACATAAAAAAGCAATTTAGTAAAGGCTAAACATAGTTGTCGATAACATGTATAGCACAAATCCCTTACAATACCAAACAAAAATCTAGTGCAAACTTCTACTGACCATCTGAGTATGGCTATAAGCTTAGCAGTACATCAAAACCATGACAAAAGTGCATCTAAATAAAGTTCTGTAACTGTGTGACCGACCAGTGAGGGTTTGTTCTCATGACCGATTCCATTCAACAGAACAACCAGGTCTTCTATGTAGCAATAACCATGACCATGACAGAGAGGTGTATCTGGAGTCACAGGACAGGGGAGTGGGGTAGAAATGCAGACCTGTGTGTGCGTTGAGGGTGAGGCCAGGGCGGTCATGTCAGGGTTAAACACAGAGGTCAGCTGGTTGAAGAAGTTCATCTGGACCTCTTTCTGTCGGAGCTCAGGGTTCACCGGGGAGGGCAGCTCCTTCTGGTCCTCCACTGCAAACAGACACACACACATACACACGTCATTGAATTGGAGATTCCTGAACACTGCATTCACCTTAAAACACTGTGTGACAAACCCTATCTGACAGCAGCAAGGAAACACAGATCCCCATCCGTCTGTCTGCTTCATGCAAGTAAAAACAGGGTTTGATGACACAAGACACTGTCTAGACAACAGCAGAGTTTTGAGCATGTGACGCAGACATTAAAGAGGTACCCTGGCACTCTCCCCTCCAGGGGAATGACAGATGAGGCAAGATTAAAATGCAGCTGGCTCAAGAGCACCATCTTCAAAATGGCCAATCAATACAATGAGGCTCAGACAAATAGCAGGGTTATGTCACGTTCAATCAGGCCAGGGAGATTAATACATCCTGCTTTGACTGCATAGGGCAGCTAAACTGAAGACAAAAACTCAGTCCATCAACAAAGCACAATTACATGCAGCGCTCATGTGTCACTGAAATATGAGGACCGATATTAAGCTGCATTTACTCTGGGAGGGTACAAACTGAACATGAATACAATGTTGGAAAAAAATGCAATGAGGGCCACCCATTTTGTTGAAATAGTGCAGTGGAAGGGGATTCCTGTCTGTTGGAGTCCTGGATCTCCTCCCAGTTTATGCTGGGACACTGCTTTGTCAGACAGTACTGGGCATAAGGACTGTAGCTGGAGGAAACCAGCGAACCGTATGGTGCATGAGCACAAAGACAGCAGCATGTCGGGGGACTCGAGGTGACAGCCACTGAGCCACCTCCACGGAACACTGAGCCTCCTCCTCCCCCATGCCCGATCCACCAAAACCCACAGCAGTGCACCACACCAGAACATTTAGCAGGTAGCACACAGCTGTAGTGTCATTTCAAATCAGGTCAGAACGTCAAATTAAGGCTCTAGAATTAACTCCCTTTGTGTCTGTCACAAGGAATCTCAGAGGACGTTTTTGTACTGTATCAGATTTTATATTTGGACTCACTTTAATAGAAACAACCTGACAGGATACTACAATACTATTTTCAAATTCTCTCAAGTGGAAATAAACATTGGAAAATACAGAAACATAATAATCCCTGACACAAAGCTTAACATGAGGCTTCTGTGGGGAAAAACTACCTTACAAAAATGTTATTTGGGTGAGGAACACTGAGGTACAGTTCACTGCATTTAAGTGGACAACACAGCCAACTACATTATTTTACTTTGATAATTTCTGTCCTCCCATTCACAGTATGCACACAACCAACGTTATTTCTTCAAGAAGGCACGTAGATTACATTTTACACAGTAGCCACAGCACAGAACAGCCGGTTATGTACAACAGCAATAAAAAACTCTAAAGAGTTTCAGTTTACAAGCACGGCTCCCAAAGCAAGGCACCTGAGCCTCACATCCCAGCATGAAATAATTAAAGCAGAGTCTCACCGTCAGAGAGGGTCTTGACAGTCTGGGGCAGTTTGGCAGACTTCATCATCGCTGTGAAGGTGATGATTTCTGTCCGGTCCAGGCGGCTGCAGCCAGTGCAGAGGCCCTTTATCAACAGGATCAGGTGCTTCTGGAGACAGAGAGAGGAGCCAGACACTAGGGATGAGCAAACTGCAGCTGCACGATTTACTGCCAGTACAGAACTCTGACTCATATGTGCAGAGGAGGCAGTAACACTTCATACATAGTTAACCTCAAACCACTCAAAAAAAATTATTTGGTCACATAAGGAACGATACAGTAATACGCATTACTATACAATAATAAATGTGGAACAGCTTTGTGAGTGTAAGTATACAGGTCAAATCACTAACCATTCTTCATGCCCTCATTTTCACCCTTACACTAAGAGAAACTATCACTCACGCTACACGTGTATCCTAACCAAAGATTAAGCATCAACACTAACAACAAAAACAACCCCTTGAATTATACAATTTGTTTGCACCATGAAATTGTTACAATACACTCACAACTGCAAATTTGAACATATTAAAACACAGATCCAGTGTAAGAATATAATAAAAAAGCAACAGGAAGTCAGTTTACCTGTGAAACGGCGCATGCCTCGTCCGGGTTTTCCAACCGCAGCAACGAAAATTCAATCAATACTTTACAGGCTGCAGCTACGGAGAGCAGCTGGTTCCTAGGGACTAGGAGTGGGAAAAGGCAGAACACAAGCAGTTCATTTCCCCCACCTTCACCACTTCTCCAGGGTCCAATTCAGACAAACAAACCAGAGCAACATTCCATCACTTCAATGATGCATAAGGTACGGCCAATGCCTCCAAAACACTAGAAAGCTGTACATTACTTTCAAGAAGGCCAAGTGTTAATACCAAATAAAAAAGGCAGGTACTGCAAAGGCATGTTAATTAAGAATGTGAATATGCTTTTATACAATTAATACAATTAACCATTACCAACTAAAATTATTTCTGGCCCACCAGGCAATAAACATTTCAATATGGTACCTCCCTTTACTGGAATAATGAGCAGATAACAGTACAAAACAGATGGCTTGTTTTCTTATGTTGGGAGACTTCAGGCTGTGTTTCAAGATGCTCAATACCTTCAGCTGTGGTTATGTCACTGCATTAATTGTCATTAAAAATGACAACAGAACTAGAGCAACTGCTTCCACTTGGTGCATGATTAACTCTCCTGACATGTGTAGAGACAGGATTTGTTCTTTGCCTACATTTGCATCATAGGATAGTGTAGATGATACTAGGTGGGACAACAGTAATATGAAATGCAACTATGGAAAAACAGCTCATGTCAGGTTGACAGCCAGTGGTGCCAAAAATGTTCTTGAGTTTTGCATAACATACCAAAAAAGAATGTTGTTCACTCTATTGGTTTGTGTGCAGGTGTCAAGGCCATTAGGCCTGTCCCCTGCAGTTTATATGAAAACTTAAGAGCCACAATATAATAATTGCCCTATTGGTTTTTATTACACTGCTGTAAAGGTGCCTGTAACCCTTCTGGAAAGTCAAATATTACCAAAGTTCCACTGACAGAAGGAAGCTGATAACATGACTGTTCAAAGCTACTTTTCATAAAGTAGTTTATTTACAGCAGAGCTGCCCCAGGATCACCGTTGTTCATATTCTGGAACTACTGTAAGCTCTAGATTACTATTTCAGTCTGAGGACAATTTGAATACATTTATCATAAATAAGTATGGGTATATGAGAGATGCATTAATGTCCTTTGTTATACGTTTGCAATATATATTCCTTACAGTAGTGACAGTCAATCACAGATGACTGAGGTCCTGTACAGCAATACCGTTCCTCATAGAACAACTGGAATACAGCAACTGAAATGAATAAGCATTGAATACGTACTTTGTCCACATACTGTGGTGATGTAATGTGCAGAGAGAGCCACGAAAGACGAGTAGAATGGCTCATACTGTTTGTCATGGTGCAGAATCTCAGAATCACTGCAACAAAAACACACAAACAACGCATTATTAAATGGTCTCAAACTTTCAAGAAAGCAAAGCAATGCTAGCTTTTTCCACGTGTCACAAAAGAAAGATTTTAACTTGATCACCGCCAATCATCCTTCAAAGATTTGCTGTGGGAAAGTATGCAAAGAAATAACGCTTGAGCATGCCACTCCCTTGGCGGCCAATAATTACAAAGTATTCTAGAACAAATGGTACCGTCAGCCCTGAGCGAATTTTCAACGAACTGGAAAGCTACAAAATATAACGTACACTGTCTACGCAAATTGACCCCACATATTCGACAGGACTCATTTCAGAATCGAAGTATCTGTACCAGGCTGAGAAGAAAGTGAAAGAACAGGGATGGGTGTGTCAGCTGACGAGAAAATGAAACCTTGAACCATTAATAATAACTACGCACTGTCTTTGTCAACACAAACAAAACCTTATTCCAAGATCAAAGCTCATCCCTCCACCTAAAACCCTTGCATTTTAAATGATCCTGCTGCCGGTGAACTGACAGTGAGCTAACTGGCTATCTTGCTAGAAAATGAAGATCGCTAACGTTAGCTGTATTGACGGTGGAGCGATCGGTGTGCAAGCGTGGTACTGTTAGCTAATAATAGAGAAGTTAGCTCTTGACGACCAGTTACTTGGCTGGCGATATTTCAAAATGGGTTGCTTCTGCATTGCAGAAATAAACTCAGTTTCAAGTCACGACACATGATCACAGATTAATGGAACAGGCAGCAAATCAAACAATCACTTGTGTCATCGAATTTCACTACATAGTTAGCTAACTGATATGCTAGCTGCGCATTTGCAACAACAGAGCCAGAAAGGGAGCTAACAGGAGCTAGTGGCTAACTAGCAATTGCTAGCTCCGTGTCTATTTGGTTAGCACAAGCTAATGTTAGCAAGCTGGCAAGGTACAGTATTGACTATCTGCAAAACTCGCTATGGCATTGTTCACACTGACAGCGCTGCAGTAACGTTAATTATGCCTTAATAACGTGTCTTATGGAACAAGCAAAGAAGGGGCGTTAAAACACAGTGACTTGTTCAAATGGTTTCATGTTTTCAACTTTGCAGCATCACGAACAACCAAACGCAGCGGCGATGACAGGTCCCCGCACGGGAAGAACAGGCGCTTTCCGTTCTCGATTTCATAAGCCATTTAAACACTTATTTTCTCAATTACATTAAAATAATGGACACAAATATACTGTACACAACACCGAACCACCTGACAAACACAACCGACAACGATTCTTTCGCCAAGTATCGAGGATTTGCCTTTAAATTATCAGCCTCCACCTCAGTTCGGCCTGATGATAAAGCAGATTCTTGTTTTAGCATACACTGACGAGCCCGGAATCAGTCGTTTCTCTTGACGCCAACAGATTGTAATCCACGGACAAGGCCACATATTACCTGTTTATGATGGATCCTATGAGTTGAGGAAGCTCCTTCGTCTCAAAAGCAGTGTACGAAGCCGATAAAAGCGGTCGCACAGCGGCAGTCCACTCGGGTTCTCCATCTCCCCCACTCGACGCCATCTTGAGATCCCGTATTAGACAACCTCCAGGAAGGAAATGAGGTTAATCACCAGCCACCAAAATAACAGGAAGTGGCGTCATGTGAGCGTTGAGTCGGTTGGATTTATGCAGTGACTTCGTTGATGACGTTATTCTGGTAGTACTCCGGCAACTTAAAAGTGCTGTCTGCTGGGTTCCTCCAGACGTGTAGTTCTAGCATGTAATTCAGCTTTTTTTGTTTTTTTGAAAGAATCATTTTAATAAGGTTTTTGCCAAGAATTATCTTAGAAATAAAAAACAAGACCCTTTAGATTATTTTACTTGCAATGTGTTTATTTTTTTTTTTATCAGAACCATTTGAATTTAAAACAGGAGAATTTCTTGGTGTACTTTAATATAACTGGATTTCTTTTAAATGTAAGTCTGAAAAGGGGATGCAACAAATATTCACATCTGGTCTTTCTGTGGTCAATGTACACATTTCCTCAGATGTGGTAAAAAAAAAAAAAAAAACCAGTGGAATCATAAAATCATCTCAAAGTTGTTACCACTTCCTAAACCCACTTGATAGCCCCCAGTTGTATTTTAAATAACCTAATGCTGTTGTTTTTTATAGCAATTACACATTGGGGGATCAGAACATACAGGTGAGCAGCATTTCCTTTAATACCAAAAAACACAGGAAAATGAGTATGTATGTCTATATTGTCTATATTTTTTCCCAATTAGGTGTTTCATAAAAAGGAGAGTCTACTTGCTTGTATACATGTATGGTAATGAATTCCTTTATGTCTAAGTCATTTCATAAATCAAAATAACATTTTACATAATAAATAATCTATACAAAGACAATTAGTAGCCAAACCTAGTT
Organism: Albula goreensis; assembly: GCA_022829145.1. Taxonomy (NCBI): domain Eukaryota; kingdom Metazoa; phylum Chordata; class Actinopteri; order Albuliformes; family Albulidae; genus Albula; species Albula goreensis. Next base: position 12,909,848 of record CM040752.1, read on the forward strand.
TAAATAGGCCAGTAAAACAACTATTGTATATTCAGTGCTTCAAAGACTTCTGAGACAAATTACATTGTTCATGTAAAAAAAGGATTTAGATTCATCCTTTCAAACCAACATCTATAAAATACAATTAAACCAATATACTTAAATCTCAAATTTTGGGAAAATGTACATTTTAAAATTTTACTGCACAATTATTAATGGTGTGTGATGGAACAGAATTTAAAGTGACTTTCTGAATCTATAATTTTCCCTGAAACTGATTCTCCCCTCCCCATTCCCAGCAGCACTAACAGCCCACAGTGAACAATATCAGCTAACCAAAACAGAACAAAAAACAAAAGAAAGGTTTTCAAAAACATCACAAAAATGATCAAAATGCAAAGAAAACTGCTCTAAAATGTTTCATGATTCTCTGCATAGAACACCCTTCTATATCAATCTGTTTGCCTGTTTCCATCGAACATCTAACGCGCCATCAACCCTATGTTTTGCTGTTAATCATTTGAGGCCTGTGTTAAGTAGCTTTAACTCAACCATTCCCTTCACATATTTTAACACCTACATGGAACATGCAAGCTTGACCTGAAAGGCACAGTTAAATGGAGGAACACAGTCATTTAGGACCAAAACAAATCATAAAAACAAAATTACAGCAATTGCACAAGGGCTGAAATTTTCTTTGTTTCCTTGTCTTTTGTCCAAACAATGGGGGTTTAAAAAAAAAAAAAAAAAAAAAAAAAAAAGTCCTGTTTCATAGCCTTTGCTGCCATTTTGGTGGACTTCCAAAATCACCCTCAATGCAGCTCTCACAAACCTAATCAGAACACGTTTGGTGGTCTAGCAGGAAGAGGCTGGGGTCCACCGCCCCGCGGCTTTCAGGATGCCGTCCATGCTTGGCAGGTGGCTGGGTCGTCAGGCCATGGCCATGGTCCTTACCGCCAGGCGCGATTCAGGAGCTTAACTTGTGCCAGTCTCTTGCTGATCATGGTGGCGAAGAACAGGCCAAACAGCACGCTGCTAATCAGCACATAATCATAGTCATCCTTCAGCACATCAAACTGTTTGGAGGGGTAGACCCGGGTCTGATATATGTCCAGACCATATGCAACAACCTGGGAGAACAAAATGTTTGTTATTATTGTCTGGGTGCACACTGAATATATTTCAAAACTGCATACATTTCCTTTGTGATTGACAGAAGAAAAATGTTTGTAACTCGAGGTGCAGTGAGCCTTACCAGGCATGTGGACTCCAGGCCAGAAGGAGCAGTGTAGATTCCTCTCACTCTTGAGATAGTCTGATTGTAGTTAATGAACCACTCTGTGCGTATTGGCATTTCTGGTGCATAAGGTATAAGATTCTCTTCACTGGGGAGAAAAAAGACCACAAATAACTGTATAAAACATCAACATCAGTAAAAACATAACTCAAATCTAGGCAAATAACTACCCTTGTAATAACAACTGCCATGGACCTACAATGCAGACAGCTGTAAGATATAGACACAGCATGTACCTAAACAGACAAGTATGTCATTATGAATTCTTTGATATCATTCAGTAGTATAGAAATCATATTTTAATTTTCAGATGCCAAAACATTTTTAACTGTTTCAATCTGAGCTCTGTGTAATCCTTGTCCCCAAAGTGAATGAATAACAAATTAAACATACCTCTATACAAAATAAAAACTTCTTGCTGAAGTATTACAGTAAGAAACAAGTACAATTCAGGGTGTGTGGCCTGTGGTGAGACCCCAGTAATTTGTGGAGGGAACTTACCGACTTTGCTCGGAGACAATCTCTGGTCGGCGGGGATCCAGGAACATTTTGGGTAGGGAAAGTATATTCCCTGAAGGCAGCCCAACTGCACATGGCAAACACCACAGTTAGAGCTGCTTAAAATTTACAACCAGCAAAATACACAGGCCTGGATTCAATTAGCATTTGTGCTTAACTATGACTTACAGTTCAATTATACTATGTCTGCTTGTACCTTTATCAAGTTCAACCATCTCACACACACACATGCACACATAAACACAAACACACAACACACACAGTTGTAAGGTGGATGGAATCAAGGCCAATACTTTCCTTCAAATCGTACTTAAAAAAGAATGTTACTATGATACTGATGTTCCATAAAACATTTAAACAGAATACAGAACTATTGGATAAATAGTGATTATGACAAATCACGGCAATGATTTTCATTTTGATTAAGAACACTGATCACACCTTTTTTGAATGACAAAACAAAATCAAAACCAGAAAGTTCCTGCGTGGAAAAAGTTCTGTGCAAATCACAGTTTGCCCATATGGCTGTTCAGTACAGGTGCTGCATAGACCAGTCAAGGTGACACTGACCAAGTAGGTGGCGGCTGGTTATGCCCTTCTCGGTAAGGGTGGCCTCCATGGTGCTGATGGGGGCGGGGAAGATGTAGGACTGCTGTAGGACCTGGGGCATGTGGGGCCTGTCCAGAGAGCTGAACACAGTGCTGTTGTAGAGCTCGGTCCCTTCAAATAGCTCCAGGACAGAGAACTCGTTCCTCCGAGACTTGGTGTTCCAGTACACATACTGGGGAAAATACAGGGGGAAAACAACCACCACACTGTCAACTGCACTGCTACTTTAATGCAAAAGCCATTCCATTAATTAATTTACCTGTCCGGAAATGTCTGCAGCACTTTAATATATTTTCTTTCTTTCTTGATAAAATGCCCTGAGGGTTGTACCTTATTAAAGCTGTCACTTGAGACTGCAGTTTATTACCTTTGCAGCAGAACTTGAATAAATTGTTGAGCTGTAAACCTCTATAGCTCCACACCATCACGACAGATGAGGGCAATGTGATACTGAATCACCTCCTCCCTTCACCCTTCGGCTGATCTGGGGTTCCCTGAGAGGTCAGTGTGAGCAGTCAGGAGAGAGGTTTTTGGGGCACTCACCACCACCCAGTTCTCTGAGTGCACGCAGTGGACTGGCCCACGGGCCTTTCGCTGCACCGCCTCGTGGATGATGCGACCGGTGACGCCGTCGATCAGGAATGTTCCCACGAAGCTGCGCTCCTGGTGCGTGTCTGTGCTCTCAGTCACCACTGCCAGCAGGTTGGGGTTCAGGTACTACAAGCACACACAGACAAACACAAATACAGATTTTACTATACAGAAATTACATATTTTTGTCTTACCCTAGAAACCCAACTCAAAGCATCATACAAAAGCTTTGTGGTTCAAAATCACATTGTACTTCCCTTATAAGCTTGGGAGGTTTACATTTCTCTAGTTACCTTGTACAGTACGCTACGATCCCCCATCACACGCCCCTGGGAGTGAACATGCTCGTTGGCCCTCTTCCCTTTGACCGCCACAATTCTCTGCACCTCTGTGGGAATCACCACCTCCCAAATCAGCTCAGTGGACAGGTCCTATAGAAGTACACACACAAGGAGTCAACACACACATTATTTAAACTCAACACACACATATACAAATGTTCTACACACATGCATATATACACTGCAATTTTGCAATACCAAGTAGCAAACACGCACATGGATATAGACAGTGCTCAGCATACAGACATAGATAAATACTTATGAATGCACATGCATATATTCCATGGCCTTGCTTAAACATAGCACTTGCCTTACGGAGCCGGAAGCCTGTGAGCCGGCCCTGGTTGGAGTCAACCAGGTAGAAGAATATGTTAGAGGCCACCTCTTGTAGCTGCTGCAGCACGTTTTTGTGGAGGGGAAGGCGGTCACCTGTTGACAGGGAAAAAGATTTAGAGCATAAGGCTGACAGTATTGTAGATTTCCCATGGGTGTGTCATGGCAAAAATAACTCCAGACTCTGTTTAGGGCTGTGAGGCTGTTTAATGATCATGCTGGATGGGGAGCTTCAGCACACAAAGTTGTACACCACAGCCCTCCCCAGGGGTGTCCCCGGGAGACACATTTATACCTGGAGAGAGGTGAGGCGTCTACAGTTACACAAAGACATTACATAACTGGGCGTTATTGAACATGCATATTCAGATGGGGAAGGGTGCTGAAGTAAGCCTTAACCAGGGAAAATGAACAGGCCTGACATTGAAGACATAATAAATAATACACCGCTCCTGCACATTGCTATCACTTTGAGCCCACTTCAAGGTCCTGAAAATCTAAACATCCACAGATGTGACCAAGAGTGTGATCAGCAGACACCCACCTTGAACTGATCATCAATCAGCAGGATGACCTTTGCATAGTCCTGGTCCATGAGGGGCAGGAGCAGGGACTGCAGAATTGGCCGTGCCAGGACAGGGGGGGTAATGTGGCTCTTCTTCCCGAAAATGGGATTAAACACATGGAGAGTCCCAAGCCCCGTCTCCTGCAGGTACAGTTAAAAATACCCGAGTTCACTGTTCTGCCTTTTGAGTGTTTCCTTTGGGATAAAAACTCATATCAAACACATCAGCAGTCAAACATAGCAGGATGAAACTACAGGCCAGCCACAGGAGGGGCTCTGTAAGTTGGCTGCAGTTTTCTACCTTGTCCTTGATGAGCAGAGTGCATTGTGGGGGATGGGGGAAGTGCGCAGTGGTCCTCTGCACCATCAGTTTGAAGGCAGCGTTGGGCTGGACGTTCTCAAGATAGTGCTTCCACAACACGGTCCCTGACTTGCTGTCAATGCCGAAGAGCTGAACCACAGAACAGCATAGTATTGAGGAAAAAACATGTAAGGGTTTTGATTACACACATCAGATTCACACATCTGTCAAGACTGCAACTGTTATCTGTGTGCTCCCTACCAAAATATGGCAATCTTCAATCTTAGGTCAGACCCTCGGACAGCAATCCTTTTACCTTCCCAGAGGCCGTCACCATCACCATCATCTTCTGCAGGTTGAATTCATCACGGGCCAGGTTTTCAATGGTCACCTCGTTCTTCACCTGGCTGCGGGGCTTACGGGCATCGTAGAACAGCTTCCATAGGTGGGCCAGCCAGGCCTGCAGCAGGATGAGCTGAGAGGAAAGTCTCTTCAAAACCATAGGGAGCAGCCCATCTGCAGGGGGAGAATAACAGGAATTGGTCAGTGTGGAGCCACACCCTACCATGCTTGGTCCTCACCTCAGCTCAGCTGTGACTCCATTACCTGAAACCACCCAAGTGTTATGGACCATTTTAATTATAATATTCCCCCCAATGCCACTGAAGACCCTCTTATAGTCCTACTCACATTGATGATGCCTGCAATAACAAATGACCAGAATGGTCGATTGTGCACAAATGGACCTTAGATCTCAACATGCCTATCGATACATTCCCTTCAAGTAATCTCTCACTGTCTACATTTCTGCATGTTTTAATGTACTACTCCAAATGCATTATATACAGTTGCAATTCTCTGCAAAAAAAAAAAAAAAAAACTCTAGAATTTGCTGTCATTCTCATACTGTAGAGAGAGTTTCTCACAACAGTATCATACACAGATTTTATTTAATTACAATTATGATTAGATTATCACATCGATTCTGGCCATTAAAACCACATCAGCAGAAGATTTACAGTGAGAAAGCACACAAAAAGCATATCCAAACATTCCAGGAAATTACACTTAACACACTATATTTTGTATGGATTCCACTGAACCTAAAATCATATTAGAAAGTATATTGTGCCAGCAGATATCGGCACAAACAGGCATACAGATAGGTTCTACTCACTGTGGGTGAATACAAGTACAGAGAGTAGGAGAGCACATACTGCATTCTAGCTGTTTACCTTGAATGGCTGGATCCAAATGCAGCATTGAGGAAAAAAGTAAAAGGGAAAAAATCCATAAGACGGAGAGAGAGTGTGGGATGGGGTGGATGAATGTGAATGGAGGTGAAGGAGACTACAGCTAGTCATGGAAGGGTGGAGTGGTGAGTAAAAGCACCAGCACAAACTGCACACGCCCTGAGGGTCACCAATAATATCCCAAGACACAAGATCCCATATCTGATATGCAAGCTCCCCTCCCTTTACCCACATTAGTCCATTCATATTCCCTTTCAAAAAGAGCTACAATCTATTCAAGATATTCATTATTTTCAAAATAAAAAAAAAACAACAAAGACACTCACTGGGGACATTTTCAAACACCCCCTGCTTCCATTGCATATCATTGTGATTATTTAAAGTGCTGAGCTAATCAGTTTTTTTCCCAACCAAAACAAAATAGTGTGATTGGATTTCAATTGCATTTAAATAATTTTGTAATGACAACAGTGGAAATAAACTGCAACTATATACAAGTTCCTCTGGTGCACAGTATTTGCCAAATGGTAGATTTATTATATAGTGACAGACGTCAGTCCTGGTTAGAATCCTGATTCATACCCTCCATATCAAAGCAACTGTTCGTTAGGAACACCCCAATGTGTGGGAAACTTTACCAGCTTTCTTGCCAAACTCTCCCTCAAGTTCCGCCTGTGTCCCGGTAAGTGGTAGATCCACCATTTCCATGGTAACTACCTCAGCCAGGGCCTCTTCTCGGGACCACAGCACTCGACCTGCAGATGGAAACTGTTCGTTACCCCAAAATCGTGAAAACATGTATGTTCCTCAGCACAGGGTTACAACTGAAATCGCTCTCAAGGAAATGACTTTTCTGGGTCACTCATGTCAATGTAATTATAGATGGGCTAAAGTTTGAGGAGGAGAACATTTGATTTAAAAATTAATTAAAGCTGAGTGTACAATTATTACAATTTTTATTCAGCAGATGCTTTTACTAGTGTAAATACTAGCAATTTGATACAGCTGGTTGCTTAAGCCAGGTTACAGAAGAGCCACCCTAACCAAGATTTCACACTGTGAGGTATTGCCCATGAGCCGCCAACCCATTGACTCTTACCCGGCTGATGTATGAAGGTTAGTGCGTTATCCTCACTCTGCACCATGACCCTGTAGCCCACAGAGTCATCCTTTTTCAGGAAGGCATGGACATACAGCTGCAAAGAACAACAGGAAATACCGGTTACACTACTGCCATCTGACCCTTCCTTCTATCAAGAGATACTTAGTTCCAAATATTAGCAGAATGGTTATGACCAGTGTTTCTCAACACAAAGAATACTTTAAGTGTGTATTAGGATTTTAAGGTGGAAATAAATAACTCTGGTGGTGTCTGGTAAATTGACAGAAAAATAAAGTGGCTCAAACAGACTGCACAAGTATGAAAATTAGGTTGCATCTGGCCCCCATGGTGTGGAGAAGGTGAAATCTACTGGAGTAGGTGATGCCTCTCCTCCCATTCTAACCTTCTGTGGCTTTCCTCCATTGGGGTCAAGGTGGAAGTTCACGGTTGTGTCCAAAAGCCTTCTGCCAGAGTCAGCCGAGTACAGGCTGATGCTACGAGCCTGTGGGGAGAGCACAGAGGGATTGCAAAGGCATGATCATTCAAACTGCAAAAATACACACTTAAGTACAGTTAATACATAGTCACTGATCTGGCATCCTTCTAAAAATGACACCACTGCCATTAGCATAGAAACACCATTCTGGATAGCAGAGATGCAGAGCTTTCTAGCAAGCTCGTCAAAACTTACAGTTTCATTCACAGGTGCCATGACAGCAGCCACCGTCTTCTCCCCTGTCGTTGCAAAACTCATCAGGAAAGCCTGTAACATTGACAAAATCTTTGCTTATTTAGAGTACATTTTTACACAAGCCATTGGCTGAGAACACAATTGAGTCAGAACAACATATCTTGTCAGAGTTAACCAATCGTTTACCAAAAACTCCTATTTAGTAATAGTTAAATTCTGGAGCAAAATGAAAGCAAAATAAAAAACTCAGAGAGCATGACAGCTACAGACATGATACATAGGCATTTACGTATTCTCTACATCTACATATAGTCAACAATCATCAACTGCTGTGCTTGAGGTTCCACTGTACCGGCTGAAAGTTCCTTAGGAGTTTGATGATGCCATTGTTGAGATCCAACAGGGCGTGGTGGTCCGGGCCAAGTTTCAGGAAGAACTGGGCCAGTGGGGGGCGGCCTGGATTGGGCTGGGTAGCTACCAAGACTGGCTGGAAGCCATGAGCCACCTCCAGATCAAGGGACTGCAGAGAAGGAAACAACCAGTAAGCTGCAGTCAAGGTACGATCAGAAATCCACAAGACCACACAGCAATGATGGTCTGCGTGTTGTACCTGCAGAGGGACCTGGTTCATATCCTCCAGCTCTTCAGAAAGCAGGGGGAGAGTATAGAGGGACTGGGTGTTGGGGTCCACACAGGTAAGGATCCTGCACCTACAATCACGCAGCTGGCCTGAAGACTGGACAACCATGGTGCTGCCACTGACCTCTGAAAACGACACAGTCACAATCAGTCTGACCCATTACACTAAATTAGCTCAACCGGTCACATTCCTTGTCAAGGCATTCAGATGACCAACTCCAACCTGATCTTAAATCTTAGCATTGACCTTTGCTATGAGGTCTGGCCTTAAACAATTGAGGGTACTATACCTGTTTCATGATCTCTCCATCCTCGATGTTGTACTCAATGATGGCGATGTGAGATTGTGGAACAACGCCAACAATATACACTTCTCCATTGCTCCCAGAGAACACAGCCTGGTACTGCACGGTATCACTGTGGGCCACATGACACAACATAGAAAAACAAGGGCATGTACCCAATTAGTGGGCACAAAAACCACAAACAAAAAAGGAAAGAACAAATACGTACATATGTATGTATGAAGTGTGTGTGTATATAAATATATATGTCAATTCTCCATGACTTCGCAGAAACAATTAGTCTCCAAATTGGACCCCATGTTGTCTGTCAAGTTGAGTTGAAAAGGCTTAAAAATGTGTTATTGCTGGTTCTGCAGAACAGATTTGATCAGATCTGGTACCCACCCATCAGGGAGGTTTTCCACCCATTTCTGATGACCATTGGAGAGGTAGTGGAGAGAGACTGCGGTTTTCTTCACCACAGCAACATACTTCACAGAGTCCTGCATCCCAATGAAACCGGCAGTCTGGAAACTAAGGATCAAGAGAACGCATGATACCCAGAGTGCACATTCCACCCCAGTATACAAAATTACGCATCCATCAATCACACACATCCCATTTAAGCAACATCCCAAAGAACTGCACGTCCCATTTAAACCTGCATTTGACAATTGAGCCCCTTATTGGTCTTCCCTCATTTAGATACAAGTAAGACACACTCTACTTAACAACTTAATTTTTAGCCATCCACTACTATCATACTGATGCCAAATTACTGACTGTAAGGATCTTCCTTTTCCCTGATGAACAGCTATAGAACACTCCAGTGGAAAGTGAATCACCTGCCAGTATCCAGCAACATCTCCCAGTTCAGGCCTCCAACGTTGGTCTCCCAGGATCTCAGCAAGCGCCCATTCCCGACAACTATTACTGCATCTGAACAGTAGGAAAGGGTGGAGTCAAACATCGACTTCTCTATCAAACAGAAACAACCTATAGGCAAATGTGTAGCCCTCCACCTCCACAGGCTTCCCTTTAAACTTGCATTTTGATCTGTTATCAGGAATGGAAGGTCTTCACAGACTAAACCTTTAAGTCATTGATTCCACAAGCGTGGATGATGTCACTTACACATATTTTCTGTATGTATAAATATGAACGACTCATCAATGTTTTTCCAAGAATTGCTAACATTGAAGGGAACTGAACCTAATGTAAATATAATTAGACCCCTATGGTTGAAATGTTTTGTGCAATTTAAGGAGCACCCATGTGAGGCATTGCTCTACATAACCTTGGATGTGCTTCCTTGAACTTATTCTGAGTCTAAGTCTTCACAGAATCTCAAAATCTTCAGCTCACCCTGCCCGTGGACTAGCAATGTGTCGATGTTCCCCTCTGGTCCAGTCTTGTCCACATGCCTCCAGACTATAGGGTAAATGTAGAGCAACGTTATTTCTTGAGAACCTTACATACCAAAAAAAAGCTGACTGATGGAAGTCACTCAATGATAAACTTAAGTACGTTAAACAATTATTTTAACATTTCCCGTATGATAAAATCAACTGAATGACATTCCAATCAATTAAGTTTACGAAAAAAGAAGCACGCCTTCAGACTAAAAACCTTATCACATTACTTACAGATGTCTCCTGTCCTGGAATTTAGCGAAGCGATGATATTCTTGTCAGTGGCAACAACCAACTTTTTGGACGCCTGAGACTGGGTATCAAAATACGCAAAGCGCACCTTCCCTACATATTGTTGTCTCCTGCAAAACAAATCGCATAAGAACAAGCGGAGGCATGAGAAAATGAAATGAATTTTGCATGCTGCTTGCCAAATAAACCTTTTAGATAGTGTGGCTTCAGGAACGATGCAAACCATAGATAAGACTACAGGTGTCTGCTGTTACAACATTCAACATTTCGTGTCAACAATGAGTGATACTAGCTAACTAAATAGCTGAGTGACCTGACAAGATAAAAATGAGCTGTAGTTGTAACACAATTTCCCTCCTGACAATAACAATTGCCAGATGACTTATGTGGAATCTTATGTTGATAGCCCAAAGCATGAAGGTGAAATTGCTAGTACTCTTAAATAAGAATATTACAGCTAGCCGGTTGGCTTAGTTGTTTTGTCTTCAATGAAATGTATGCATTGTTGGCGATGCTCTTTTGTTAACTACACAGCTAATAACCAAGGTTGCTTTGCAAACAGCACAGTATAAATCATTTCGACTGAGCGAACGACAGTAATAGACAACAGGGGCAAAAGAGATCCCACTAGCCTAATAGTAGCTAGATAGCTACAATGACCAGATACGTCGCCGGCATGTTTGACAGCCGTGCCTCAATTTTGTCCCTGAAGATTCAACCCTCCGATGATCAGGCAATTAAATACGTTTCTTGCTGTTTAAAATGCTGCAGCATACTCACCAGTCAAACTTCCCAACCTGGTCTTCAAAAACAGCGAAAGAAAAACAAAACAAATGAAAGAAAAACGGAACCCAAACCGAAAAATTAGCCATACTGCGACGGACAGATTCAATCCTCCAATGGCCCACAATGCTCCAACCTCAAGGCCCCAACGGTTATCTGTGGAAAAAACCCCTTGTACATGCCTGTCTTTAGTCCCGTGCATGCATGCAAACTGAAATCGATGTATTTGTAATCAAATATAAAATCTAGTTGTGTAACTATGAATACGATATACTTTGCGTTTAAAAATAGTTGCTAAGAATACTATCGAGAATGTAACTTGCTACATGTTACTTTCTGTCAGGCAGTCCGTTGGCTACCAACATTGAGATGGAAACGCGATCATGAAGGGAATGGAGCTTTATTAACAGCGAGCGTTGCACCAAGGGTCATTGGGGTTGTCACTAATTTGTTTATTAAGCAAGTCGCAGCGAACAAGATTTAAGGAGTGCACAGTCAGGCACCTTGTTCTTCGTGATAGGTAGTTTTTTCCCTTTGTGTGTGTGTGTGGGGGGTCTAATTGGAAAGAAAAAGACTAATTACTTTTTCCATGGTTTCTCGTTGTGTAAAACGCAATAGTTATGAACAGTCGTTTAAGCATCAACATATTCTGTATTCTTACAGTGGTAACCTGTAACCATGGTAAAATTCTAAGTCTGTATGTAAGTACAGTCATTCATTTGTTTCACATGGAAATAACTCGCAAACACTTTCTAATCACTTTACCGCCACCTGCCGTCAAAATAGGACCTAAATTACGTTTGTGGCAATGGGTTAATAAAAATTATTGATACGATCAAGAATTAATCATTAATTCATCTTGTCATAGATTTTTTTTTTTTTTTTTGGTCAAATAGAGGCAACACAGACATTCTTTTAGCATCAAAAGGAATAGGAAAAATACTGTAAAATAAAAAATCTTAAACTGCTATTAATCCGACCCTTTCACATTAGTACTATTTTTTCATCTAAACATCAGTAATTTGGAGGTTTTTATATGGATTTATTTTATTTCAATGTGTTTCCTATCAGGCACTTTTTTTTTTCAAATCACCGCTATCTTTGGGCCACAAGATGTCAGCAGAGTATCTCTTAAAATCAAGTGCTGACAAACTAAATCCCGTGGGACCTCTATGTATGCTGGTTTTGGTTTTCCGTTAAGGCCGCTTAAAACTCTTATGCTTAGCTTTTGAATTTAATGTATTATTTAATGTATTACTTTCATTAACTTAGTAAGGAAATCCAGGTCATCGGCATTGGTATTTTTAGTTTTCTACAGAATCTTCTTGTTTCATCAATGATTTAATTTCAATGAAAAGATGTCAAGAATGTCTGCATTTAACTGGTCAATCAGTAAATTGATTTATAAAGAGGGTAAAATGTGTCATATCACTGATGAAAAATAAAGAATAAATTCATCTGACTTTTTTAAAACAAGGGGATATAACAGTAGAAAGGCTAAGTCATCTTTCAGTAGACATTTGCTGTGTAATTGGGAAGAATGTACAGCTTGTTATTATTCAGGCATTCTATTTATCATTAGGACACAGTTTTGGAACCCCGTATTAAAAATGTTAAGGAATGTACTGTATTTCCAAAAGTATGTTTGTAGTTATTACTTTATGAATGTGTTCGGCTATCACCCCCATCCCACGAACATTTAAATGAACTCTATAAGGTTATCAAGATACATGTGTTTGCTGGGGTATTTATTATTATAAATCATTGTTATAACATTAAACATTAGGATGAATATTATGAGAATATTTGATGTGTGTTAGATATTACATGTCCATGTAATATATATTCATCTATGCAACTGAGTGTCACAGCAACTTTCTTTCAAGGGACAGTACTGTAAATTAAAATACAGCTTGAGCAATTTACTTACCCTTCTGAATTTCCCAAGGTGCATACATAAATGCAGATAATAAACCATACTTATACTGTGCATGAGCAGAATTGAGCATACCAATTACCAATCATGAACATCTAAAGTTAGTCATTTTCCCAAATTCATTTGAAAAGCAGACCATTTTTACCAAAGGTTTTAGATGCATTGAGGGGGAAACAACACTGAATATGTATTATTAATGAGAATTATCTTTGTTGAACAGGTAGTGTCAACATCCATGACTCACTGATTGACATAAAGAGGTTGTATTTATAACTAGGTTGTGTTTGTTACAGGTGTATTGACAGGCAAAATACTGGCTCTTGCTATGAGAAAGAGGCTCTGGTGCCACCCCTGGCCTCTGCCACTCTACCACCCTTTCCTTCTCTGTCTCTGTGATTAAACTGAGTTCAGAACTTCCTTTTGTGGAGTTGTGCTGAATGATATTTCAGAGGGGAACAGCTGGCACTGCTTAGACTGACACCAGCATTTGCCAGGGCTGTGATACTGATGGAGAGAGGAGAAAACATCTGCAGATGTAATGGACTTTCACCACAGCCAAATGACATCCCCACCCATTATACAGAATTCAGAGAAGGTGAACATGGCAAAACATAGCAATACTATCAGATGGTCTAGACCAAACACTAGACCTTGCTTCATGTAAATGAATGAATTGTTGGATTTCACAAGCAGCACAAAAACATCTTCAGACCTTTTGAAAGGTAAATGGTCAGAGCTTTTTGTTCTTTAGATAGTGAAGACTTTAAAGCCCTCATAGCAGAACTTTGCTGAGTTTTCCAGCTACAGGCAAATGGAGTACATTTGTTGCAACAACATGCACAAAGAATGAGGCAACAATATACTCAGATAAAGAGGTATTATTGCAATAACCAAATCCAGAACATTTGTATATTGTAAGAGCTCTTTTGTATGCATACAAAAATCATGTACCAATTAACACTGTGACCTCGATCATTAAATCATGGAAATTAGATTGGTGATTGACAACAGATGTGTCTTGTATGAAGCACTGTGCATATTTATTCTACAGGTTTGGAGATGTCCAGATGTCTCTGTTTTTATTTAATGGTGGGAATTTAAATTTGTTACTTTCTTACATTGAAAAAAATCAGGAAGCCAAAATTATGGATAGAATCTTTTTTTCATTCCACAACTGTAAACACTGTACAGCCCTGATGAGTTTCTGCTCAGTGGAATAAAAGTCTGGATGGATTCATTGCACATCCTAAATTGCTCTGTCAGAGTGCTGTGGTGCCATTTCCTCCGGCTCCGGACTGCAGACGGACGCCCACTGTGCGTGTTATTGATCTGTGATGGCAGAATCCCATGGGCCCGGTGCTACTATTTATACAGTCCTGACTAAGATACTGAATCTGCACAGCCCCTTGACCCAACCATTGCACTGCAGTCCTCGACCCAGGCCCTGAATGGGGAGTATTTGTTTGGATAGCAATGGTGAGACCCAGCCTCCAGACCCCTGAGCCAAGCTATGGGTCTGCCACCCCAATCGGTTGGGGGTGACCTCTCCCTACCTACCCACCCACATTATTCTCCCCCTTTGATCCTGCTGAGTGTGCCCCACTTAATTCCTTAATTCATGTGTTCATTCCCCCATAGCCCTTGGTTTCAGACCACATCAGCTGGGATGTGCTTCAGCTGAACTCTGAGTTTTTTATGTCACTGGGGTGTTTCTCTTAATCAAAGAAGGATAAACGCAAAAGGAACAGTTGTGTCATTGGGAAAATAACGTTTAGGATGGCGACGGTCTCAGACAAAATAGCTGACTAAAGCAACCTTCTGTGCATATAAATTATGTGCATATAACTTAAAACCCCTTGTTGTTGGTGTTTTCGATGCTGTAAAATACAGTTGTCACTGTAACATTCTTTACTAAAAAAGAAGTTACCTAAAAACAGGGTACCGTATAGCAACAAAAAGAGAAGGCCAATTCACGACAGAATGGTCTGGGGACTCGCAAATCTGGCGAGGATCTGGGCAACTGAAAGGTTGCACTTTAATCGTTTTATATTTATGTATTTTTCAAAGTTCCACACCATGTGCTGGAGTCCCTTCAGTCGTTCGTATAAAAAAAAAAATGCCATTTATTGGAATGCCGCATCCGAGGAAAGTGGTTATGGCTGAAGCTAAAATACCATAATCATTCGAAACAGACGTTTTGACCTCAGTTTCCTATTAAATCTAAATAAGAAATAAAAGGCCGTAAACAGTACAGAAATTCTGAGTTTTGTTTGAAGTGAAAAGAAGAATTAAAATTGTACCGAACTCGGCTATAACCATATTTTCACATTTGCACTTCTGTGTTCTTTATGGAGTTATTTAACTCAACAATGAACAATACGTCTGCTTTAAATGACGAGTCGAGGCATTCATGATTGAAGACATAGAGCCAGTGGAATTTCTGAAATTGTTCTCTGCTCCATCCTGTGCTGTGTTTAGTTTAAGTTAATTTGCTTTTATGATAGCCAACAGTTAAAATAAAACTCAGAACAGGGATTAAGGGATTGGAATACAATGAAAGAAAATGAGTGTGTGAAACAATACTAAATGTATGTTTGCATATTTCTTTGTGTTCATTTTTTAACCACAGAAGCCGCGCAGAAGGACGGTGGATTTCTGATACCGCTATAATAAAAAAGTTGGATTTATTCCCAGTATATGTGGAAATATGGATTCATTTCTGGTATCTTTAAAGTCATCTGCACGCGCTGGTTCGCAGTTAATTGAATTTACGTCCTATTGCAATTGTTCGCCGGCTTCCTTGGCCAGCTGTTGGACCTTAAAATTCACTGGAGACGACTTGTCTCTTTAGCTGTAAACGGCATCTCATCTCATACAGATATGTTTTTTGCAGGTGTTGGATTGGGTAATAGAAAGAAAACATACCGACTTCCTGCTGAGAGAAACTCCATATACACAAAATAAGATATATGTCCGTTGGCTTCATATGCCTTTAAAGCACCATGTGCCTGACTGCCTGACTGGTCGTGGTGATTGAATCGCTTTTCAGAAATGTTGGATCATACTATTTGTGCAGATTTATAAAGGTGATTAGCATTTGAATGTGACCCTAACCTCAGATTGCCTTTACCTCACCCCTTTAAAAAACAGTCATTGTAGTAATTTCCTGTTACAGCTGATGGAAAATATAGATGCAAGTAGCTGCTTGTCAGAGGGGTTCCCAAGCGTTCCGCAACTTAAGAATGCTGAGTAATCTTTTCAAATGATATTTTTGACCTGTGGTGGGTGTGTCTAACGTGCGTGTTCTCCTCCCAAGACCTGATCAAAGGAGGAGTTACCGTTCCGATGCTCCGTTTGACAAATACAGCGGAGTCCAACCAGTCAGAGCACATGGGTTTTGTGAGACACATTCATTGTGTGTGTACATGTCAATGATTTCTTTGATCAAACGGGAAATTGTTTTAATTCAGTACATTTCTATAATAATGGCACAACACGGCAAGCATTAGAGGAATTGTGTGACTGGTAATCTCACAGACTGTATAAGCTTCCTTGACCTAACTTTTCTTCTCCTGAAATCGCGTATATAGGGTAGGAGAGTGTACTTATTGAAAAATTGGCAGAACAACTACATCTGAGGATATTTTTAAATGACACCGTTTCCAATGGTGTAACGCATCATCATAGTTTCGCTTCAGAAACCACAGAAAAGAATGGACTTAAGCTTCGCTATATTGTTTTTCTTTTTAATTAACGGGATTCACGCATCATCTCGTTATGGAAGGAATCTTCAGCCTTACATGTAAGTAACCTTACAATTTGAGCTACCGGTTTAAATGATCGCCAAAGTTTTAGAGGCACCTGTGTACATGACGCAACTTTGTTTTCGGAATATTCATCTGAATAACTTTTATCAATGTGCATGTGATATTGTGCATCACAATGTACTGTTCACCGTGGTAAATTGAGATGCCTCGGTGCATTGATATTTTGACACCTTTTAAAGGTATTTGATTCATAAATAGCTCAATACATACATGTGTGCGACCTTTCTTATTTGTGTGATCAACGACCAAATGGATATTGAGCATTAGCCTATTTTACTTGTACCGTTATGTTTCCATTTTGCGCTTGTTTAAAATGAAAACATAACTATTATATTAAAATATCTGCCAATACACCGGGGCTCGAGTGATTTTGTCATGTTTAATCAGCATGATTAGGTCATGGATTGCGTAGGCTAGCCTACATTGTGACTTTTCAAACAATAATCCTTCTTGAGCATTTATACCTGCATAGCTAAAACGTTATTTCTGCCTGCGAATTCCATAATAATACTTTCACTTTTATTATCCCGCAAGTGAATGGATGGTATGGACTACAAGATCTTTGAAATGAACTTTTTTTTTATTATTAAACTGTTGTACTAACGCAGATACTGATCTTATTGTGAGAAAGACACCAGTAAAATAAGTAAAGTCAATTGTTTCGTTCAGATTTAGTTTTAAATCAATAATTTCAATTTGCAAAAAGTGCAACATTCCTTGAACTTGGCCGGGATGTGATCTTTTTCTCTCGCTCTGGTGACTGGGTGCCCTCAGAATTTCCTTTATAGTGTGGGTGCCTGACTTTGCAATAGTGGTGATTCTCAGATTAGAGCTACATCCAAAGACTGGCTCCATTAAACGTTTAAACACAAGCAAATTAAGCTATAAAGTAATATTTTATGATAATTTGTTTATAAGCCGGTACCTACATGTGGGGATTAAATTGAGGAAATTAATAAAGTAATGAATTCAGGTACAGGCTATAGCCAAGGTACTGTCCAAACACAGATCGAACCTTTGACCTTCCCTACATCCAGTTGCCACTGCCAGTAGCCTACTTCTGCTCATTACTTCCTTGTGCGCTGGGGGTAATTAAATCATGCAAGTAATCACATCGGAAGTCCTTACACTTTAAAAAGTATTCACAAATGGCTGCTTTTTGTCTTGTTACTAAGCAACGGTTAATTTCATTTGAAAACAATGAAAAACTTGGGCGGCCCAAAGTAAAGGGTAGTTAAATTGGAAAGATGCGTGGAACTACCCAGGGAACCTGGGACATAGCAACATGCTCTGGTGGCGTATGTTCAAAAGTGGAGCCCCATTTCTATACCCCTCTCCCCAGGCCACACAGGAGACCAGCTACGCTGAAATCATTAGTGATGATCTTAAACCTCTCCTGTTCCTCAATCAATGCTGCCTCTCTCATCATGGGACTCACTGGAAATCAGGGCTCACACTGTTCCTGAGAATTTCCGCAAAGTCCTCACATGTCTTAGCCGTGTTTTGTGGCATGGATTCCAGAAACATGCTCAGCTACCGACTGCACTATATTCTGGCTTCCTTATATGCAGTAGCAGTTTGGTAGCCTATCTGGGGACATTTCCATACAGTCAAATGTCTTTTTTCATTGCCACTACAAACAGAGCCATATGTTAGGGGATCGAGTTTCCTTAGGCCAAATACAGGACACTAGATCAAATTACACTTGTTCAAATGAGTTCAGCAACAGTCAGTCAAAAAATCTGCTGTCAAAGTGTTTGACAAAACACATCAATGTCAACCCTCCATGCCACCTCCAGACATATTACATGTTTATAACACTGGATACAGAAAGAAGTACAGTTCACAAGTGATGCACAACTGTACTACATGTTAAGTGTTTGCTTTTCCATAGAGGTGCTTGCCTTTGTAGGTTTGCTGTCCAAAGCAGATTCTTAGAGCCTCCACCTTTCATTCAGAGTCATCTTCCAGATATTCATTAGTAATTACAGCTATTACTATGTAATTGCTAATGAACAACACACTTGTACTACATAGTAACACAAAGTTTTTAAAATGGAATGGATAATATCAAACTGTTTCTTTTAAGCAAGCTGACATGTCAAAAAGCATCACCAACTCACAAAAAGCAGTCCCATCATTTTTCATCTATGGGCTTGGAACCTGTCCAAGATTTCATGACACATAAAATCCCTGAATATGGCCATTCTTTGCATTCTGTTCCATGTGTGTCAATCTCAGACAGAAGCTATTATGTACTGAAAATAGTATATTTCACTACACTAAGAGACAAACTGAGTTGACACTGTATCTCCTGAACTCTTGCAACAATTCCACCTTTGAAGGTTTTTTTATTGGTATTAATTATATCACTTTATATCAGTTAACAAAATTGGCCTTTTCTGTAATATTACACTTCATTATGTTACATTATAATGCATTATACTACATGTTACATGTGTCTTTGAATATAATCAAAATTTTAACAAAAGTCAGAAAATGTATGCAGACTTAATGCAGAAGTAGAAGTGAAAAAATTATACAACATAAAAACACCTGTCGAGAGTTAATGGTATTAGAACAAGGACAGGAGAATGTCTGAGATTCCAGGTAGTGATAATTGAAATGAGGTTTCATAAACCCTGTTAGGGTGGTGCAACACTGAGCTATCACTCATTTACTTGATTGAACCAACAAATGCCGTATGGTAGCCCCTCCAATTTTTGGGTCAACTAAACTTCACTAGCTCCAAGTTATTTGTAGCTCTCAGGCAAAACAAGCCAAAGTCAGGCTGGGCTGATAAAAAGGACAAATACATGCTTGCTTCATCCTATGCTTTTTTGTCATATGTCAAGTCTTGTTGCATGCATGGGAGATCTTGAAGTCTGTCTTATTTTAACCTTATGTAACTCACTGGGAATACCTTGCATGAAGGTGAATTTTTTTAATAGTAGAGGAATTCCCCTGAGAACATTAGAAAGTTCTTGACTAGCAAGTACCTTAAAATATCCTATTTTTCTTTGCCTCAACTGATGCAATTTGCTCCACATAAAGATATCGAGTTCTACAGTGCCCGAACAACCTTGGTTATAAATACCTATCATTCCTTTCTAAATTTGATTGACATTGATTGACACTCTTGTTTTTATGTAAAATGATATTCACCATTCACTGTCAATATTCATTTGTACTGTGTTTACACAGATTAATCGAATCTTTCAGAAAGCTTTTTTAGACCAAAAGCACACATAATCACATAATGTGCTCCATTTTTCAGCTTAAGCATAATTATCTTCCTCAACAAAATATCCCACTATTCCATGGGTTGAACCTTCCTCAAGACATGGATCAGATTATATCACAAACATACAGTAAATACGTATTATGGCAGCTCAGTATCGCCCCCTAGATGCTCAGTGTGTGTACACGAATGTGAATATCATTGATAAATGTTTAAAAGAAGCACTTTGGTATAATGGAGGAGTAGCATTGGTAATCACTGCTGTGTCTTACCCCTGCAGGCCAAATGTCTGTGCCGATCAGGAGCTGACTCTAGTTGCCCAGAGACAGCCCTGTGTCCAGGCTTTCACTCGCATGGTCAAGGTGTGGAAGCAGGGCTGCTCAGGACAGGTGTGGTGCATCGGCTATGAGAGGAGGTGAGTTTGACGCACTCTTAACACTCCTGCAGCTACTCAGTTACCCACTCATTCAAACAGTCACCCGCTCCCCAATTGGGAATATGCTTGCACAATCTCTAAATTCCCCTCTTCATCACTTTGACTCAGTAACCCTCTCAATCACACATTTACTCACTCACTGATTCACACTCTCCCCTTGACCCATTGCCATCATTGAATTGCTTTTAGTTTCACATTCAGTTAGTAAGTCATTCACTCTTTCCATAATTCACTGACCCATTCATCCAGTTAGCATTCAGTCATTGGGACAACCCTCACCCAACAACTCACTCACAATTTTACTCTCTTTCTGATCATGCTGTGCACCTCCACACACACACACACACACACACACACACACACACACACACACACACACACACAGCCACACTATGTGACCATAACAGTCCTTCTAAAACTAGCACTAAAAGGTACAATATAACCAGCCCACATGGGCCATATAGTTGTCTGGTGTCTTTTTTTATTGGACTGCAAAATAATTAGCAGTAATATGGTAATGACCTGTTGAGCCACAGCAGTAAAAATAATTAAGTTGGAAAGATAACCTGAACCTTTCTCTCTCAGACTCCTGCACCCACTCCGCTCCCCCCCCACCCAACATATTGAGCCCTGTTCTAAAATAGCCTGTGGCTATTCCCTGAGACTGAAAGATTCTAATGGTGAGGGTCAGGGTCAAATTCCTGTCGGTTCTTGGGGTAAAACTAAAAGCCATATTAGGAGACAGGACTTTAAAAAAACATAACTTCTTGCTTAACAAACAAGTGTTTGTTTAAGCTGCTGCATGGCACACGTTAGCAGTGCAAATATTTGGGAGAGCAGGGTTGAATAGATTATTGTCAGCGGTTGTTTTGTCAAGAGAATAGTTGTGTGGATGTGCTGGCAGACTGATGCCAGCGAAACCCAATCCATGGCTCTCCTCAGGGTGAGGTGGGGTGGGGTACTGGGAACTGTGGGCAGAAAGAAATCTCACTGTTGAGAGATGCTCATTAAGTCCTCAAACGGTTCCCGAATCAAAGGGGGAAATTCAGTCTCCCGGAATGATCAGTATACCGGGATCACGGCTGGCGATTAGAGTGGATGGCTCTGTTTCATAATCCTGTGTGAGGCCAGAGGGATGGGGCGAGAGACGCCAGAAGTGGAGATAAGGGAACACACATCTGTCCATGCTCAGGCCAGCATCTCCTATAAGTGTCCCTGGAGTTCTCTGGACATATTTGCCAGCACCATGGGTCTTCACTAGACTCCAATTAAAATTCAAACTAAGGTGTGTGTTCTCATCTTGTGGTCTGTGTGTGTGTGTTTCTGTGAGAAAGTAAACATAAGGAGCTGCCCCCAGCCTCTCTATTGCTGGCTAATCCTATCAAAGGCCAAAGGCCTCTGTATCAGGCTCCTGAGTATCATGTCTGGCTGTGCCAACTACAGCAGAACACCCTACGGCCCAGATTATCCCAGGGCCAACTGTGGTCAGGAATCTCTAAGAATGAAATAATCGGCCAAAGCATTTTTGAGGGATGGATGGTTTCAGTTGGCAGTGCAGCCCCACAAATTTCTCACTTGCAACACCTATGGTTGACTGAGCATGTGCAGCAGTGGTCTTCAGTTCTGGTCCTGGAGAGCCACTGGCTATGCTGGCTTTTTTCATTACTCAAATGGATGATTACTGCATTAGCTCATCTCACCTGGGCTCTTGGTTCTGAAAAGGTTTTGCAATTTTAGGTGAAAACAAAAACTAGCGTGCACTGCAGCCCTCCGGGCCTGGAATTCCACACCTTTTAAATTGCTGGGAGTGGAAAAAAGTTCAGCTAGAGGGATGTGTTTCAGAGCACAAACGTAGAAGTGCACCACAATCACACTGATGAAGTGTGTTGCAGTGATAGGACACGTCTACAGGTGTAACTGGACATTCCAAAAATCAGCAAATCATGGAGAGAAAAATGTGCATTATTTCACTAGTTCTGTGAGCAAGAAAAACTCACTCTTCCTCAAGGAGACTGGTCATGAGACTGTCCATCTCTTGCATACAAAAAGGGAATACCCTTTCCTTAGTATACTTAACCTGTAATCAGAACAATAGACCACATGTTGAACTGAAGCTGCTTTCTACATTTGGAGCCATAGCTTGATGCTCACTGAATTCATAGACAGAAAGGGGCTGACAAGTCGATTTAAATTCTAGGTACAGATATGAACTTATTATCATCACTGTTTTGTTCAGTCATGGAAAAGTCCTGCTGTCTCTTTACCATTTGGAAGTCCTATTTCCTCAGGCTAATCTGGAGGCCTCTCCAGCCTGCATTTTTCTCTATATTTATGTGTCTCCTTCTGTCTTTATCTCACAGTTTTGATCTGTAATAATAATTTGAAATTACTGTGCTCTTATCTCAGCCTGTGGGTGAAAAACAGAGCTTTAAACATCCAAAGAACTTCAGCTGCAACTGATTTAATAAAAGATCTGTAAGCAAGCCTTTTTTAACAGAATGCCTGCAGAATAGAAGTATTTTGCATTGCTATAGTCTTCCAGCCTCATCTGTGATAGTGAGACATTTCTGTCCTGTTACTGTGAATGCACACACAGATGATCATTTTTGGTGCCCCAGACAGTTAGGGTAAACGTTTCAAACACCTAAATCTGTCTGGTTTTCTGAATGTCCCTTGGATGTTACTTTTAATTCTCAAGGAAAAATGAAGGAATGGTCTTTGGGGGATATTCATTTTTGCTGTTGCGTTTAATTGTTTTTGAATTTCAGAACATTTTTAAAATGGTGCTGACATGCACCCTCCTGTTTTTTCATAACTAATTTATCACCATCAGGGCATATTACCAGAGAATCTGTGTGCAACATGCCTGGAATGTTTTTTTTTTTGTGTGTGACTTTGATAGAACGTGTTTGGAGCAATAAATTTGTTCTTTTGACATTCTCATCAAAATGTTACATCACAAAGAAGTTGAACTCTAACCACAGAGTTAGCTAATGTTCTTGAAATACTCGCTGGGATGTGAAGTCTGGGTTCTCTAGCAGGCAAAATGCATTTGGAAAACCATTACCACCGACTGCGTACCTGTGTGGGCGGGGCCACTGGCGAGGCCTGTCAGAGTCTGTGAGCCCTCGCCTCACTCGCTCTATCTTTGGCCATCTGTCAAAGTGCCGTCTAAGCTCCCACATTCTCTGCTGTACTTAGCGGCGCACAAACTTGCTTTGATGACAGGCTAGGCATCAATTAGAGGCCATAAAAAAGGGAGCGCTTAGCGCGGCGCGTAAATGATGGTGGAGCTATGCTTGGAGCGTCAAAACTACAGGGAGGCAGAGAGGCAGAATGAGCTGAGCACCAGGCCCAGGGAGGTATGCACCCTGTCTGCAGATACAGAGTCCATTAACTCCCAGACATCCAGCAATTCAGTTACAGACAAGTGGAGCATCAAAGAGTTTGCAATGCAAAGCGCATCGTATGTGTGTACCGATCCTTAACCCACCCCAAACATATACCACTTTACAAATCACTACACACTAAAATAGAGCAGGCCTGTTCACAGATATGGTCCGTATGTTTCCTCAAGCACAGAGGAATCAGAAATCCAAATGTCAGTGTGGAAATATTTACTGTAAAAGTTGCGAAACATAGCCTGTTGCAAAACACAAGATACTTTAATGGAGCTGGCTTGTTTCAATGTGCATTTTTATGCTTTAGGCACTGTGAAGTACCAGAACAGTTTTAAATTTCACTTTGAATGAAAATGTTTGAAAAAAACTGCCATTCTAAATGAAAATGTTGAACAGAATTATGGAAGTATGTGTATAACAGAATTTGTCTGTGATCATTATTTGAATTGATCAGTGTTAACACTATGATTGTTTCCTGTGTTGAAATAGGACAGCCTACTACACAGCCTACAGACAGGTCTACAGGCAGGATTATCAGACAGTGTACAACTGCTGTCCCGGATGGTCTCAACTCAATGGCGAGGCGGGATGTCTTTATCGTAAGTGTCCTCTCCACTTTCGCAAATACACTACCACTAACCTGTATCTGTGCTCTTATTCTAATTCATTTCCACTGTAAATTCTAAGTATGGGCAGCCTGATAAATATGTCACACATTTAATCAAGAGTAGAACGAAAGAATTTGTCCTGTAAGCAAAGCTTTACATTTTATTTTATGCAGTGTGTTGAATCTGGGTATGAAAGAGAGATTAATTCTGTGCCAACAGGAAATGATTCCAATTAAATAGGGGAAAGACATATCCCAAGGTCATAAATTCTGAGATGGGGCAGGGAACTGTGACATTGAATCGAATGCGCCCTATGGCAGCAATGGGCACATGGAGGAAGGTCAAAGGTCAAAAGGTTCTGACTTGTCTGTCTTTGTAAATCAGTGTCAGGCCTGCAGTCATTAGCTCCCCAGCATCAGGCTAGCACAGGCAATAAGATCTGTGTCGCTGCTTTAGGAAAGGCTGAAGCAGCAAAAAGAAGAGTGTATGGAGTAAAGAAGGGGTGGGGGTTGGCAGGTGTCCCCCCGCTGTTTATTTGAACAGAATGCTGGGAGAGAAAGGGGTGTGGATGGTGTCGTCCTACACTGCTGTACTCAAAGCAAAGGTGCATCGGTTCCTCCCTCTGAAGGGCATCCCCTTCCTGCCAGCCATTGTTGGTTGTTCACAGCTGTCTGGACGGGAACATCAAGGTCACATAGGAGTTTAAGGATGGGGTGTTGTATAGACAAAGACAGAACTCAATGGGCTTGAAGGGAAACTGTGTTTGACTAGAGCTACGGGTGTTATTTGTCAGCAAATATTGGTGAACAGCTTTAGTTGATTTTGAAGAGTTTCAGGTAACTGTGCTAATCCCTGTGATGTGATTCCTCTGCTTCTGTAGATTGGAGCGTGTATTTTCTCTGTTGCCATGTTATTTTGGGATTTACTGGGAAAGTGTAATTCTCTTGAGAAATGGTACATAGTGGTATGGTATATACTGTATATAGTAGATTTTGTTGAAGCAACCTGCTTATTTTGTTTGATTAATTTTCAGAAAGCAATGTCTATGACTTAGACAAGAGTATCCAGTTTATACATTTCCATAGTAATGAGAAAATCTGTATGTTTTAATGTCATTTATTTTGTAATTTTACTTTTGCGTAATACACACCTTTCAATGGCATTTAATAAATGAGATATTTTAGATATGTGATTGTCGACTTTGGAGATGTTCAATATATGTTGATAAATATCCTGATAAATCGAGGGTATAATAACCTGTGCCGAGGTGAGAGGGATATTTTCCTACAACGCCATGTACCCAGGAGGGCTTCTAAATTAGCAATGGAAGTCACTTCCTGCTGCTCTTCTGTTTGTTAAGAGTGAAGCCAGCTTGTTTAGAGTTGGAGCCAGCTGTAGACCAAAGATATTTCTTCACACAATACCCCAAAACCACATGCCCATCACATAATAAGCATTGAACGGGCCTTTCAATATCACTGAATTACCATTTCAGCAAAACATAAACAGACTTCTTTATGTCCTTAAGTACCCCTGTTGTACAAGTCAGAAATTCATGGAGTCCTGGAAAGAGGTTTTGTTTGGGATGACATTCGTTTGAGTTCTCTGCTGGTGATCTGGCTGGATCAGACCCTTCCTTTGATGAAGACGGTAAGGTTATCATGGTAATGGGAGAGCAGAACTCAGGGGGCTGGTGGTCCTCCTGGTCCCGTCCAGCCTCTATTAAAAGGCTTAGCTCCGCGGCTACGAAACCTGGCTGGAAGCCTTTGATAGGATTTTACGCCAGTGGAGCTGAGTCACATAGCCTGCATACCACAGACAGAACCCCCCCACCCCAACCCCCTTAAAGATCAGGCCCTGCACTGCACAAACAACCCCCTGTACCACCCCTGGTCAAAACTCCCCCACTGTCCCGTTCTCACAGGAAAATGATTGCGACAACCTTCAACCTCCCCCCCAACCCCTGCACACGTACCCCACTGAACAGCCCTCGACCCTGCCACTCCCCTGGGCTCTTTTCGCGCGGGCTTTGAGCGGTATATCAGGGAAGCTCAGGTAAGGTGGTGGGACCAGGGACGGTCTCCTGCCTCGGCCTTTCAACAACGCCTCATTACAGGAGCCGGGATCCGATCCTCAATGAGTCCTTTGTCTCGGCGAGAAGATTACAGTATTGAATTAAGCAGCGGGGCGAGTCCCACCCTCCTGCCCAAAGCCCCGGCTCATCGGAGCCTCCTCGAGCTCCCCTCCTGACGTCCCGCTGTAATTTGTTGTACTTTTTTCTTTCATTTTCCCCCCTTTTTTCTCTTTCTCACCTTCTTCTGTGACAGGGATCGACTCTCCCGAAAGCCGGGGGAAAAACACCCCCTTCATCTCTGTAACGCAACACCTGGCAGAGCCTGCGAAGGCACGAGGCCAATTGCTTCTTTCTCCGAGTCGTTGAGTGGGGATAAAAGGAAACTGAGCACAGATCCCACCTCTTTCTCTCTCTCTCTCCTTATTTTTCTGCTGCTGAGCTGTACACTGTTCACAGAGCACTTCATTCAGCACCATTCAATCTATCATTTTTTCCAGGGGTGCAGCAATGGGGCTTCATCACCGAAATCAGTTGGGGTGTGATGCCCAGAGAGCAAAAAATAAAACCTGAGTGCTCACAGATTTGGCAAATCCTCACTGAACAGGAAAGCTGTCTAAAGTATGTCCCACACATTTGAAGAGAGGAAAATGATATTCAATCGCAGCAGAACGATTGTGACCAAAATTTGACATTGTTCTCCACCGGGGCATGAATGCTGGCCCCTGTTCTGGGACAGATATCCTAAGGTCCCGCTGCCAGAGTCAGGGGTTGAGGATCAGGGGTTGTCTGTGCTGGTCCTGCTGCGAGATGGGAAAGCGTTGCAGATTTTTCCCTTAGCTGCAATAAAAGCTGATTGTAAGCTAATTAGGCTCATGACCCGGGCGCTAAGCCTCACCAGTGGGAAAGGATAGGCCCCTCCTGGTGCTCTGTGGGTCTGATCCCTCTCCCTCCAGATCCCATGTAGCTTCCAGCCCAGAGATGCAGCTGTTAAACTACAAACTGGCATCTTCCCAGTGCCTGGCTCCTCAGCACAAGCACCCCAGTGTCCTTTCGGTAAACGTTCACCAGCTTTTCTGGCCCCTTGTTGTTTATACTATTTTTATTTTTTTAATGTGGGAAAAGAAAAACCCATCCAAGAACTTATGAAAAATTGTTATCTGCCTTGTTGTTGCTCTTTTTTTCCCCTTCCTTGCGCTTTTCCATTCCATCCTTTTCCTTCACACCCCCCCCCCCCCCCCCACTTCCCCTCTTTGACTCCTCATTTTTGTGTTCCCCTTTTTCCATCCATTTAGCTGCCACGGTGTGATAAACTG
Organism: Albula goreensis; assembly: GCA_022829145.1. Taxonomy (NCBI): domain Eukaryota; kingdom Metazoa; phylum Chordata; class Actinopteri; order Albuliformes; family Albulidae; genus Albula; species Albula goreensis. The sequence goes on from CM040752.1 coordinate 12,937,635, forward strand.
TGAGATTTGCTTTTCTAATTAAACATCCCACTTGACACGGCATAGCTGGGATTCCTTGGCCTGTGCTGGTGTTGTAGCAGAGGGAAAAGGTCTCTCTCTCACATGGTGTTTGATGGTCATTGCAGGCACTTGAGATTGAAGCTCATAGTGCACTGTGGACGGCTGCATTCCAAATGTGTTTTAAAGATGGGTACATGAATGTGCGTGTCTTGTTGTTGTCATAGAGCATGCGTCTTAAGCCCAAGGTGGAATTGCATGGTCAAACCTCTTGCTGCAACCCAACATTGCTTATGTCTCCAGCTGTAACCCCAAAGATTACCGAGGTATGACCCCCTATGGATTCCACCACAGGTTTTGATTTAGGCACCTCGGTTGGGACTGTTCTGCTGTGTTTGCCAGTAGCATTGGAAGATGAAATCTGTTTCAAAGCTGTGCATTTCCAAGCTGTAAATTCAGGGGTGATGAGATGCTTGTGAGTGTGTGTGTGTGTGTGTGTGTGTGTGTGTGTGTGTGTGTGTGTGTGTGTGTGTGTGTGTGTGTGTGTGTGTGTGTGTGTGTGTGTGTGTGTGACCGTAGGCAGAGGCCTTTCTGCCACAGGACCTACTTCATCCTCCCAGCTGGTCACAAGATCCAGGAATAAACAGGTACAACGTGGTCAGATAAACCAGCATAAAATCTGTTCCTTTTTTTAAAAGAATTTGACGATTCCCGTCAGGAACCGAGTGGAAACTGCTGCCGTGAGAGAGGTGCACGCGAAGGCTGTGACCTGCTGTAAATCAGGGATCCTGTTTTTGGATGTTTTAAAAATAACGCATGTAAAGCAAAAACATGTTTCTCTCTGTTGGTATTTGTACTGACTGGAACCAGTCCTTCACCCCCACCATAGCCACTCTCGATCACTGATTTACTGTACAGTATATGAAGTGCAGAGAAGAGCGGAGACAGGGTCCCTAAACACGCATGAGCCCTCCCCCCTACCCCTCCACCTCCCTCCCATCAGCCTGACAACCAGCCCCACACCACCGTCTGTTTGGAGTACTGCGTAACCCCATGGAGCGGGACAGCACTTGACACAATGATAGAACTCAAGAGGACTAATCGCAAAAGGACACTTCATGCTGAGGTCTAGCATCTATTTGAGAGCTTCCTCACTCCCCCTTCACCCCCACCCCTTCAGCGTTCCTGCACTTCAATACTAAACAAGAGGGGGTCTGGGCAGTCAAAAGTGGAAATGGGCGGTATTGATCGAAAAGTCAAAAAGTGGCGGCAAGGTATTAACGGCCAAGAGACAATGCATTCTCTGGATTGTCATTCTCGATAGCTTCTGAATGGCAATTGGGCTCATTGTTACGCTGAGGAAGAGATCTCCTCTAATGACCCTGGGATGGGAAAGGAGGCCTATGTCAGTACCTGGGTGGGCTGTGGGCCTGAAGGACTTCATTGTAGGGCCACAATGGCACCATTAAATGACTTTGGTAATATGGGCAGGGCCAGGATGTGACTGTTTGTTAGGAGCCATCCATGGTATGTGAAGCATTCTGCAGTTTTAGTTGTACCTGTAAGACGTTTAATGGATTAATGGTGCAGAAGCATCTGAAGGGTTGGTTGTGAATTGTTCATGGGAAGCACTTGAAGACAATAAGGATGAAAAGCCCGGGTAGAAGTGGCCAATGTGGAAGATGTGTCAAAGCAATCTCACACATCTTCCAGAAGGGTCACTTTTCCTCATCGCTCCTACTGTCATTTTAGCTGATGTGTCACATGTGTCAGTGCCCATGTTTTTATGTGTGTCAGTGTATAAATATGTACATCCGTGTGTATACGTGGCTGTGCTTCTGTTTTGTGTGTGTGTGTGTGTGTGTGTGTGCATTCTAACATGTGTATGTGCATATGACTGTGTGTGAATGCTTGTTTGCACAAAGGCATATGTCATATATTCACTTATATATGTGCACATACGTATTTGTGTGTGTGTGTGTATATATGTTACAGGCACTGACCTTATCTCACTTCCTTCATTCTCACATCATTTGAGAATACAAACAATGTCGTCTTGCTGTCCTCTTGTATTTAAGCCACTACCGTTTGCTTGACAACTTTGTCACTGTCAGAATGTAAACATTGTAACCAGGTGGTGTCTTGCCCTCTGCCTGCAGGAAATGTTTGTTTGCATTCTCCAGGGATTTTCTTTACCCAATACACTTCTTCTTTGTTATTCATTAAGGGATGCTACCTCATTACGAGAGACCATATGTATCACAGGGGTTAGTCTCGATTCCATATGCTCTTAAGAAAAATAGTACAGTCTGATTAACTGTGTATAGCCATTAACGTTAAGCATTATGTTGTAAATCTACACTCTTGCTCATCAGAAGATGTAACTGACCATTGGTTTACTTGCAGTGTGCAATCCAACAATTTTGGCAGACTTTACTCACATCAGGATTTCAAACTGGCCAAACCCATAGTAGTATAGGATTATGAGCCTAATAAATGAGGTTAATTTGGGGCACATTTGAAAAGATTTGTTTATCTGATATTATAAATCATACTTTCTAATTATAAAACTGCATTCTTTTTATAAAATGTTTGTTACTTTTGTATGTAACTAAAAAAGCCCTCAGGGGAACAGAGCATCAGATAATCCTAAGGGGAGAAAGTTTGGGCTCTTTCCTCACCAAGATAAAAATTCCTCTAGCAGAATCCTGTACCAACTGCTTTTTTCAAAATAGTGCAGCTCATAGCACAGAGCAGACCTGTTCCCTCTGTCGCCCCTGCGGAGTGAAGCTGGTGGTAGAGCTCCAAACGTGCTTTCTTAAACATGTGTTTTCATGTTTGAAGCCCAGCGAGACTGAACTTGTGACACCTGCTGAGCTGAAGGCGAGCAGTAAAGAAAGGCCGGGGGGGGGGGAGACTTATTGACCTTCTCCCTCCGTGTGAGCTCGCTAATCCTCCCTGACAAGGTCCCTTTTGTGGCAGAGCGGGGCAATCAGAGAGACAGCTGGGAGTGAGACTTACTCCATTTGGTCCAGGCCATGGTGAGTTAGACGATCGTCTCGGGAGGTGATTACCGGGTGTAAAGGGGGACTTTTGGGGGGTGGTGTGGGGGGTTGGGCAGGGTGAAGGACAGAGCTGGGGACATGGCTGGGTCAAGAATTAACACTCCATCTTCCCAGCTCCCAGAGAAGCTGACGGTAGCCAGGGCACAGGTGAAATTGCTTCTGCTGTCCCAGCAGCCCTCTGGTCTAATGGAGCAAACCTGAGGGAACATATGAATGTTTCTTGTTGTCGAGAGAGGAGCACACCCCTTGTTCTAATGAAGCGCAGAGACATATAATGATGTAGGCTCTCTCTTAGGGCCACCAGCCGAGTAACGTCTGTGGAATCAATCCATCAATCAGTTTACATGCAGTGCTCTGTTTGCTATTTGATAGGTTTCGGGAAGGTTTTTGGGATAGTTTTTTGATCGCTTAAAAAGATAAGTCAGGTAACTTCTGGTGCACTTGTTGCACTGTTCCACGTAAGACACAGTCAATGAAATTGATATGTTATGATCAAATTGAATCAATAAGCATCACCATGGAATACATAATTTACCTGATGCATATGATTTGTCATTCCAGTATTAATATTAGAACAATCCATCATCAATAATTATATTTACATGCAATTAATATGGTATAGTTTGCTATTTTCCTCCAAGTTTGCCTATCTTCAACAAAACTTAATGCAACAGCGTCTGATAAAACAACATTGTTTCCTATCATGTTGACCTCTGAATGACTTTGTGTGTAATTTCTGTGGTGACCCACTGCAGCGGGAAGTGTCAGGAAGGGGTACCGGCAGTAGCCGTACAGTAGCGATCACTGGGACATGCTTATCAGCAGGTCATTTCCTGTAGAGATAAAGCCATTAGCTGAAGCAGCACGTTGTGGAAGTGAATGTTTGGAGGACGGAGGCCAACTTGTTTGTCCAGATAGAGTCCACAGAGTCAACCATGACATGCCAAGATCTGGCCAGGTGTTAGCAGACAGGGCCAGACAGTTGCTTGGGATGTTTAGACTGCCCGCTGGAGCTAATGCCCGACACTTTCAGGAATTCACGATCTGTTGAAAGACAGGACTGTAATGATCCCATTGTCCACGGTCCCCTCCTCTCCATCCTCCCACTCCAACCCCCCCCACCAATCCAGCGGTCAGTTCGATCATGTCCATTTGCTGTTTCTGGCACACCATCCTTTAGGAATGGTCTTTGGAGACATGGCCCAAAGGCACCATGCCAAACAAGAAACAAAGCAAAACAAAGTAACCCACACCCGCTCTCCCCTCCGAGAAATATTCGTTTGGAGAATTAAGCAGTGCTATCACCAATTCTGCTGTTGCCAACATTCCCTCCCTGCCTCTTTGGTCACGGGTATTATCTGACTAAAGTGGTATTTGGCCAAATTTGGAAGTGTTGATTCTAAGCTACTTAAGAAGATTAGATTCTTTTTGGTGGGGGTGAAAACAAGTGGTATTTAATGTTGCAAAATGCTTCAGATGTGACAGATCTGTTTGTTTTGTGTATGGAATGTGATGGTGACAGGACGTCATTTTTAAAATGCCGCGACGGCTCCCAGGCTCCACATTCTTGTCTTGGGAACCGTTTGGATGAGCCTTCTGATTTGTCTTGAACGAGGCCGTTCTCTCTCCTCCTCCTCCATAGTTGATGTAAGCAGTCACCACAGAGGGGAGGTTTGAGTGTGGCAGCAGCGGATTACTGAGCAATCACCGGAGCTACGGCTCCTCCATGGTTTTTTTTTTTTTACCATAAACATCTGTAGGAGCATGCCCTGGTATTAGCTCCAGGGCTGTAGCTGGAGGCTTGATGATCACCAGTCCACTCTTTTCCTGCAGATTACGCTGTTTTTGTTTGCATTACTTTGGCAGGTGCATGTGCTTTTTCATTCTGCTGCCTTTCCTTCACCTCTTTCCTCCCCTGTTTTTGTTTGTGTGTCTGCCATTCCTGCCCCCCATATATAGACACATGGATTATGTCTCTTCTGCTCATGCTATTGCTCCTGAAGTCACATTCCCGATCGCTATCCCACTTGTTCTTGGAAAGATCCCACATGTTTCTGTGAATGGGGAAGGGGGTCTAAAAGGGTAGTAAAAAATTATACGATGTCATGCAACACGCGAAAGAACCAGATAAGAAGGCAGGGGGTGAACTTGTCTGTCTTTCACATTTTTATCGGTTCTGTCTTCTGAGACGTTGTCATGTGTCATCATCTCCCCATGATGCACTGGAGAAGCCTGAATTCCTCAGAGAAATAAATACCATGAAGAGTGTGTATACATGGTACCGCATGGCCTCTGCACTTTCTGGAGGTGGACTGTAATCTTCACTGTCAATCTCGTACACTTTCTCTCCCTCCTCTCTTTTGAGCACTTTGAGCTTAATGGTGTGTGGAGCATATTATAGTTTGTTCACTGGTGTCATAACCTCCTTTTCAGCTATTGCAGAGATATTACAATAACAAGGGCTCTCTATGGCAGAGAAGTGTGATGTGATGCAAAGTGAGTGTGTGGAATTCGCCCTGTGTGAACATCCCTGTGGGGGATATTTCTGTTTACAATACCCAGAGTTACATGTGTTTATTTTATGGACCCGAGCCTTCTCGCATATTCCTTACACGCCTCGTGAAAGTTAACTGCAGTGGCCTCCTTTTTACCTCTACAGGCTACAGCTCTTTGCTCTTAGCATATAAGCTATAAAGGGTAAAAACATTTCCAAAGGTGTGAGAAAGATGTTTAAATTCTGTATGGTATACCATAAACTGTTTTGTATATACTTTAAGTTTAGTTCAGTTGGTTTCATTCTAAGTCAGCTCTGTAGTTCACTTTACATTGTCAGAGGTCAATGTTCTCCTGCTCAACTTCACAAAGTTGTCTTGGTTGAAACTTTCCTCAGTTGACAGAGCAGCTTTCAGAACAATGGCACAGAGCTCTGTGCTTCTGATGTTAATTTATGTCCATATAAGAGCCACAGGTAGTCTCTGATCCTGAGCTGGGATATCAATCAGGTGAAAGTGAGCAGTCTTTGTAGAGATTACATTATCTTCCATGTAAGCACCTTTAATCCTGGCACGGAGCAGGACAAAGAGCAGGTAAATCAGCGTGTTAACACACAGACACTGGGGCGGATGCTCAGTCTTCCTTTCGTGCTGAAATGAGACTCGGGCCCTTTTTTCTTCCTCACTGGAAAAAACAGTGTAACAAATCATGGCTGATTTACATCTCCCATGCATCTTTCAAGGCAGGAAAAGAGCAATGCTTCATGTGAGCTTTTGTGTGTGTTCATGAGCGTAAGTATGTGTGAATATGGTGTGTGAGTGTTTGTGTCTATGAAGATATACACTCATGCACATGCACTGTATATGTGTGCATGTGTGTGTGTGTGTGTATGTGTGTATATGTGTAAGTTTGTGTACAGCCTGTGGAAATGGTCTCTCAGTGTCCTATCCATTACCATGCCCTAGCCACAGCCACTAATGTGTTTGTTTTAGAAGATCAGGGAACTGTTAAAACAGAAAAAAATAGAGATTAGATTATCCTGTCAGCAGTTCGTCTCCTGAGTAGTATAAATGAACTCAGGATTTCTAGCTGAAGAATGTTGAATTTGGTAGTCTCAGATGAACTTTCTTTTCAGACTTTTAATTTTGAGGACGTTTGACTCCGTGATGGCTGTGTTTAGAGATATAAATGAATACACAAGGAGTATTTCACATTTTTGACCACTGATTGTAAACTTCATTTTTGATGGATTGTGTTTTCATTTCATATCTAAACAAGATGTTTAGGCAGCTGCTTATGATTTTTTTTCCTCTTGGCAACGTGCCTGGAAAATGCACTAATGGTTAAATCCGGATGGAGCATACCTGTTTGCTCATTTTGAATCTTGAGTTTTACAGCTTTCATTATTTCCCTGTCTCTCCTACTCTTGTGTCTCTCTTTCTCTTTCTCTCTCTCCCCTCTCTCTCTCTGTCTTAGAAGTAGGTTGAACCTGCTATGGTTTTTAAATTAACATCTTTATTTTTAAAGGGGAAATATGTAAATAAATGCAATTGTATTGACATTTTTGTGAACTACATAATAATGACTTTAATAAAACTTAATAAATCTTCTTCTTATTTGTATTATATGTCTGTTATGTCTTTACTTTGGGACAAGAAATTAATCATCAATACCAAGTAAAGCTGACTGAAATGTAAAAATTGAAAAATCAAGGTGCTGAAAGTGATCTGAACTCAAAGTTCTCTCTTCACCCCCCCGCGCAGCTGTCTGCAGCTCTGGTGTGTGCTTCAATGGTGGCCAGTGTCAGGAGGGATCCTCCCAGCTCTGTGACTGTCCCACTGGCTTTAACGGTCCTCGGTGCCAGTATGGTGAGTGCTGTGTTTTTATTTATGTATTTTCAGGTATGCTTTTGGAGATATATTTGTGTTTACAACAATGGGTGTAAGGGCAGTGATAAAGTGACACATACCCAATAACACATACTTATAAATTAAAAAAAAACACCTCAGTAAGAGCAACATTGAAAACCTAATGTTATAATCCCCCCTGTTTCAAAATCTTTTGAATTGAATCGAACAGAATTTTATTTGTATGGTACTTTTTTGCAACACCAATTATCACGAAACAGCTTTACATAGATGCTAGGCGTGAAACCCCGTCTTTTTACCACCTGAAATGAACTATGTAGTGCAGTAACTCCCATTGCAAAATAGCTAATTTGATATTCGAGTACCCTAAAATGCAGTCATTGGCAGACTTAGTGAAGGGTGATTTTTCTGAGCTTTCATATCTATCCTACTGGGCTCTCATGATCCTCAAATCCTAGACATTGGTAATACTATATAAACTAATTCTTAGCTAATTAATGGCCTAGGTCATGATTAGATCAGCACAGTGTAAAAAATGCTGAACATGACTACTGGAATTAGCTGACTAACCTCAGTCTGAATTAATGTTAGCCAACTGTTCTTTGTCATCTGTCAAAGCAGCATGCTTTCAGCGGGCCTTCCAGTGCAAGGTCATGACCCCGTTGCCTTTCACAGCCTCCCAGTGTTTTTGAATCCATGTTTCAGTGATCCGTGGGCGGATCATTTCTTTGACCAATGCTGGTCATTGGCCATGCCTTGTGTCTCATGGTGACAGCATGCAGTCCAGGGAGGTCCGGGCTTGCCTCACTGACACTGCTGTCTGAAGCAGGGATCGGGACAGCACATCAAGTCCCTTCATCCTTCAGACAGGGGAAAGAGTATTTGCAGAAGGCTGATGGCAAGTCGGTGCAAAGAGGCACAGCCATGGTAATGATCATACCACGATGTGTCTGATTTTGGAGCTGAGTTACAAACACCATACACAGTGGTCAATATGAAAAGGAGACTGATGGCTGTAACTAGACTACCACTCAGTTTCAGCACATTACCTCTCGCCTCTGGCTTCCTTAATCTGGGTCTGAATGTTTCTCTTCTGTCTGATAATACCAGACTTAACGCTCTCCTCTGACAGTCTGACACTTCCAGACCCCTGACATCACTCCAGACCCCTCCCTCTCACCTCCTTTTCCTCTTAGCCCTGTTCAGACACTTCCTGATCTGTGATTACGAACATTCGGCTCATGAATCTTCACTGAAATAGCAGAAGAGGGTTGTCTTTCCTGTCAGGATATACACAGACAATGCACGTGCGCTCTGCGGCTGTAGAGATATATCTCTGCATTGCGTGCCTTTAATGGAATGTTTTTAAGACTACAATCCCCCCCCACTTTTTTCATTAAAGTGATTCTCATATCTCTCTGTAAATAAATGCCTTCACACCACAGTAATTGTGGGTCTTCTTACATAATTGGCTGCTGAGCTGCAGAAAGCCTGTGACACTTTCTCACTGAGTCTGAGAAAGCATGTCTAGTTCAGGCATGCTCTTCATTTTAGGACAGGGTTCTGTGTGTCCAAATGGTAGGGTGGTTCTGTGGACATTTGGGCTCCAGCAAGTTCAAAGTTGCTTCACAGAACTTCAGAACAATGGGAGCGTCTTGAAAGAGACACCATCAGAGGCCCCAGCTGGTGCGAAACGTCCCAGGCATTTTATGGGGCTTTAAAACACTCAGGCAGCAGACACTTGCGGCCTCTCTCTCCTTCTGAACCCCAGACTCACTGCAAGTTTGAAACATCATCACGTCGCTGTGATCTCACGGCTCTTGCATGGTCAGACGTTGGTGGTTATTAATAAGGATTGTGCAAACACAATGTTCATTGTAGCTGCAGCCCCAGCTGTTAGGTGTCTGTTCTGCCTCAGTCAGCTCCCTCTCGAGATAAATTCTTCATGCGTCAGAAGCAAAACTGAACCAATCCACAGGGCACAAACACACACAGGTACACGTGTGTACCTATATGCTGTCTCAAACACACATTCTCACCCGTATGCACATGCACATGCATACAAGCACATTCATACAAATATTTTTCAGACATATTTTTCACACACACACACACACACACACACACACACACACACACACACACACACACACACACACACACACACACACACACACACACAGGCGATTGATGTTCTCATTGCGAATGGAGGATTGATGGTGGTGGTAATCACAGCTCTGCTTCCTGTGTGTGCTCTGACCCCAGCTGGCCCACAGATTTTGAGCAGGGCTGTGTGAGTTTAGGGGAATACTATGGAGGGGAACAATGGGCCAGTGTTTCCTGATGGTGGTAGGTCTACACCCAGGGGGACTTTCACACCTCTCTCAGTGAGATGCTGTACCCCAACTGTGCCCGGTTAAACCATCATCCCAACACAGAATGAAATGAAATGAAAGCCCCAGTTTTGATTCGAGACAGCACATACAAGACCATTCCAGGAAAAAAAGAATTGTTTAGACTGGATGGAGCATGGCTCTCGTTCTCTCTCTCTCTCTCCTAGGCCAGCCTGGATGAGCAGTTTCCTTGCTCTGTTAAGCAATACTTTGTGTGAGACTAGTGAGCCTGTGTTAACTGCTACCCTGGGTGTGTGTACATGGCATGGCACCATCGGTAAGATGTAAATGGCTACTTCATGAAGCCTTGCCTTTGAAGCCAAGGAGGAAACTCAGTGACAGGAGTGCATACCTGTATGACAGAGCCATCGTTCATTAAGACAGAGAGCATGCCCGGCCCCTTCTCCTTCATCTTTCAGCTCTGGGCTGCACAGTAATTGGCCTGACAGTGTCTGCCCCCAGAACGGCCCACCTGAAGATAATAGGAGCTATGCATTCGACAGGGCGCTCTTGTTTGCGTACCTATTTTCTGGACTGCTCTATTCCCTCTCAGTGGCACAGCATCCCCACTTGTTTTGGGATAGTTCTCACTGTAGGGATACTGATGGTTTCAGCAGACTGTCACTGTTCAAACCTCAGGAAAAAAAGGGGTTAGAGAGACACTTTGGAAATGTGAGGTATATTTTTGGGGAATAGGGTAGGGGGCTATGGTAGACTACCAGTCTCCTGTACACTTGGATATTGGCAGGTTGACATGAAGTGATTGAGTTGAGGGGACAGTTTGGTAGGAACAAGGGGCACCCAACAACCTGGGTTCAATTTTTGTTCAGAATACAGTGGAAACGATCTGGTATGCAGTACTGGACATGATGTACAAAGTGTGGCAGATTCTGACAGTATTCATGACAGACACTTTGACAGAGGGGTTAATTGGATATAATAAGGGCCTTTACAATAAATATAAGTTCATCACATTATGTGGAAAATTACATTATTGTAACATGCAATTTATTTGATTAGCACATTTCCTTATTAAGTTGCATAGCTAGCATTTCAGTGTAATATCCATCCACATGGCTGAATGACTGCTAAAGGAATTTATTTGAATGTTCAAAGACAGCACCATACTTGTAGTTTAACCTTCAAAACTCTGGTTATTGGAGTAGTTCTTTGGTCTTTGTGCCCTGAAGTCAATGTGAGGGAGAAAACAAATTCACCTTCAGCCTGCATTTTGAGTGTCGATTTCTAAAAAAAAAAATTCCTCAGCAAATTAGCCCCAGTTTTTTCAAAACCACAATTGCAGAACATTATGCTGAAGGTTGAAGGACTTGCCCTCCATGCTGGTGCTGGTATGTTAGATGAATTAAACTTGAAAAGAGCACACCAGACCACAGGATACTGTCCTTCTGCTCAGCAAAGCATCATAGGTTCCATGCAGAGGATGGGGCCATTGCACCAGAGCTGTGTGACCTTCCAGACCTTGCTGTGAGATAGTTTAAAGGTCCAGTGGGACTTTGTCATATGATTCTCATCACAGAACACACATACCTTGATGGAGCTGCCTTGGTGCTGCAGTGAGTGGGTATCTGCATTTTAGTAAGCTAGTGACAACACGTTCATTGTCTGTTACTTTCATTGTAATTTCTCCCCAGAGCTAGTGTGGGTTTGTGTGCTAACCAGTAACCACAAACCTTCATTTGGCAAAAGCTGACTTGTTCTTTGAGCATCCAGAGATTTCATCAGACTGATTTCCTTTTCAAATGGGTGTAACTGGATGTTTTGGGGTGAAGGGAATTTTCTGTGCTCAGGCGTGGGTGGTAAGGCACATTGCCACAGAGGTACAGGTAGAGACACCTCTTTTTTTGCAAAGATAATGTTTTAGATGCCTGCTTTCTGTGCTAAAAAGTCCCTGAATAAACAGTGGGTTGCAGAGGGTATCCACAATCTCATCTTAGCTTTTTCTTAGTCACTGGAGGGCAAAATGCAATAGAAATGTCTTTATACGAGAATCCAAAGCTGAGAAATGTATTTCTCCTCAAACTAACTGAACAGCTATCATTTAACCTTGTCCCTGGTACATTTATATCATTCTACAACAAACATACATTATTACAATATGACTGAAATAATCAGTTGAAGTGGGTTGCTGTGGTCCACTACTTAGAGATTTGTAAGCACCCTCTATAAGTAGACTGGGCAATACTGCAATTTCTCAATGAAAAGGAACAAGGTTTCATTACCAGTGTAATTACTGGGCTGTATAAATACATTAGTTACTATGGTTTCAGCAATGTCTGTCTTTTTATGCAAAACCCAGTGTTATAACATTAAAATCTGTGGATAGATTTGCCATCTGAATGACATGTCTGGATTTTTTTTCTTCTTTGATTCAAATAACCTCAATATGCTCCCAATAATGGGGCTTACTGTAAATGTTTTTTTTTCCATGCTATGAGTAAGTGCAATTGCTTCTTTCCATCAATGAATCATTTAAGAGAGGACTGACTTTCCAGAGAAGTACATTTATTTCATGTGGAGTTCCGTGATTTTTCATTACTTTTGTATGTGTCAGCCCAGACTTCAGTGCTAACCTGACTAGAGGAATCCTCCATGTTGATGTAGGCGAGAAGTTTGGATGAGACTGTCAGGCTCCACCCTTGACCCTCTTGAACACTCACTCAGTCCCACAGGTCACCCCCATCTGCAGTGCTTTAGCTGAGGTAGCACAGCTATGATGCAGACGTGTGCTAACATACCCACGCAGTACAGAAAGCCCTGGATCACATCCATGTGGTGCAGGAAGCTCTGGGCAATGCCAACAGCTCCTGGACCGAGACTGACAGAGTAAAGTGATCAATGTGGAGAGGGGAGGAAACGATCCCTACCGCAGCATTAGCTTTAAAATACCTTCCACTGAGCCAGGTCTGAATGAGTAATGTTTCACTTTTATCCAAGTTAGCTTACAGTATTTTACAAGGGCATTAAAATGACCATAATAATAAAACTACATTCTGGTGTAACATTAGTGAAAAAGCCCCATTGTGAAGGATACTAACCCAGCCACACACAGCGGCATAGTAAAGACGACGAGGTGTTTACACTGTGTTTTTACCGAGCCATGAACTTATTGCACAAGTAAACACCAGTGTTGTTCCATTTCATTCAACAAATACAGGCTTTTGTGACTCAGTGAGAATGCTACAACATTCCTTTTTGTACAGTCATACCATTCCATTAGGCTTGTCCTTAAAATCCTAACAAATATGATGCATTTATGTTTATCTTTGCAAATATCTTTTATCAAAATAAAGCCTGAATCTTCCACTAACAGTACTCCACAACAGCAATTACTTGGTGCTAAGAAATCATTTGGAGGGCATTTTGCGACAGTAACTTTGCTAGGCATACATTTGTGAGATTTTACATCAATTCAGTGCGTAGCTAATCTGGTCAGCAAATCAAAATTTATGCACCACAATACTTACCTTCTGCTTTGCCAGATTTGCTCCATATATGATCCTTCCATCATGATTGGCTTGTCTATATCAATATCATCAGGTCTACTATGTGGACATATGCTGTACGATACTGCTGGACACCGCTGAGACAAATTTATAAACAAAATGGTGTGAGGTCATTTTTAAAAAGGCCTTCTGATATTTTTGGGTCCAGGAAAAAGTGCGATGAATGAATGCAAAATGTTACAGGATTTTTCTCAACAGAGCATTTTATGAGGTTAAATCCAGAGCTTGGGATTTGGAAATATGTTACACAAGTTTCACAAGATTCTCATAAGCCCCTTTTTGAATCATGCTGTAGTGTTTTTAGAGTTGAAAGCATCCATACTTGTAATTTAGAACCATGATGTTGACTGGCAGCCGGCTCCACCGGTGGCAGGTGATTTGGAGAAGCACAGTAAGCACATACAGTAATCTTTGGATCATCTGAGAGGCAAAGAGCAGTTAAGTGAAGGTAATGCAAGGATTATGGAATCCTGAGGGAGAGAGTAGCAACAGATGGAAAAGGTGTGGTAAAACAAGGATATAAGCCTGAAATTCCATATAAGATATATCTTAGCCAGATGGATATCAGTGTGTTTAACAAAGGTCTGGGGTCAGTCAATGATAAACGTTTGTTATGTTTGTGGTGTCAATTACAGTATAATGTTACTGCTAACTGTAATTTGGTACTGTGGAAAGCCATTTACCACTTGGATAATTAGCTTTTTTACTATGAGGAAATTATTTGTAGATTATGAGCTAAATTCTTGCCTGAACTCTTAGGCTGGAGCATTGCCAAACCAACCATTTAACTCCAGCTGTAGCTCAGCATTTATCTCTGGTGATCATTAAATGTCTTTTCAAAAAAAAGTTGTAATCTAATGCATTTTTTTAATTTACACGTTATCTCCAATCAACTGACTGATGTCCCAAGCAGGAGATTTGGGATATAAGAAGAAAATACTTTCATGGAATTCATGTATCAAACTATATTCCCCTTTACCCTTCTCTCACGAATGACTGTCAGAGATGCGAGAGTTGGCCTAATAGGAAGACGATAGCCATGGTGGTTTTTTGTGCCGGATAGAGAGCAGGGAACCCCGCCTTGGAATGACAGATTGTCTTAGGAAGCAGAGGTAGAATTAGAGGACTTTCTCCTCCCTGGCTCCAGGCTGGCCTGCTGGAAACACGCCGAGCCTTCAACGGGTGAGCCCTCTTTCTTCACCCTGAGGGCATGTTAATGCCTCGCTGCATCCGGGAAGATTATAACATTATACTCGTCCATCAGTTATATACCGTAGGTATTACCGCTACTTGGCCTTTTTGGGGATAGTTACCTCAGGAAGCAGATACCTAAGGGAAGTTAGATAGGATAGTCACCCCTGTTTCCAGCAACAGCAATAGGGGTGACTCCCTTATTCCTTCTAAGGCTGACACCCCTCCAGAACAGTGTGTTTTGCTTACAGACGAGCCCCAGCCTGACTATGATGAAAGACTGATGTAGTCCATGCAAGAATAGATGTCCTTTCACTGGTTAGATAAGGGAAACATAAGAGAGCATAATTACAGGAACAAATCTTTCAGCCCATTCAGTTGGTCATATGCCTGTAATCTGGAGTGAATATGTCACTGTGTCCACCATGGTCATATGAGATCCCAGAGAATTTTTTAGGGCTTTATTTAGGGTGTGTGGTCTTTTTTATGACAATTAATGGAGAAACAGACTGTATGACTTCTTCGGTTCCATGCTAATTTATAATCCCAGGAACAATGCTGAGATGCTCCTGTCTTCACACTGTTGTTTTATAGGGCCAGACAGATGAATCGGCATGGAAACCTTTGAGGATTATGGTGTAGACCGGGCCCCGTACCCGGGTCAGGCAGTCTTGAAAAGCAGCTTTAAATGCCTTCATTCTCTATTTAACCGCATCTTCCACTTACAAGTGCATCCCTGTGATGGGTGGAGGAGAGCCACCCAGTGTCAGCAAGAAATTCACACACTGCTCCTGGCCACACTTTCTTTCAGTCTTTTCATTGTCACGCCTGCCCCTCCAACCTTCCCCGCAGGCTCATGGTCCAATGGGGTTAATAACTGTCATGGGTCACTCATCAGAGTGCCACGGTCTCTGTGTTTGCTTCTGTTGGTCTCCGCAAAGTAATGAGAGAAAACAGCATTGGGGCAAAGCTATGGCTACATGAAATGGTCTGATGTTATCATGGGTCAAACAGTGGGGTCATATAGAGCCCATATTCTCAGCTAGAGGTCCCCTGCGAGACAGGAAGCCCAGACCAGCCTCCCTGACCTGACTGTGCCATTGAAAGAAGAGGGCAAACCCACGAGTATGGAGCAAAATGGCAAAGATTGTTATAAAAGCAAAATAATAAATCACATCTACATAGCAGCTGTGTATTGTCAGAGTTCCTCACAGTTTCATTTTTCTTCCTTTTTTTCCATTGCATGAACCCTCAGGCTCTAGATACAGTCTTTTGCCTGTGGTGACACATCCTCAAACAATTCTTCATAGGCACCTGTAAAAGTGATTTATACGTTTAATTTCAGAAAACCCTGCCTATTACACCAGCCACACATGACTGCCGTTCAGCCAGCTCCTCCATACGGAGGAGGCACGGGCCGTCTGTAGGTTGGCCAGCTCTGCCTCGACTTGCCAGGGATTCAGGACAAGTGGAAACCCTTTACAGTCTCCTTCTGGTTCCCCTGAATCATGGTGGAACACCCCTAGGTCAGCTGCTGGATTTGTCAGGACATTCCCTCACCGCATCTTATTAAACCTGCTGGTTTTTGCTGCCAAAGCCGGTGACGGCATCCCCGCACCAGTAACCC
The DNA here is from genome assembly GCA_022829145.1 of Albula goreensis. Classification (NCBI taxonomy): domain Eukaryota; kingdom Metazoa; phylum Chordata; class Actinopteri; order Albuliformes; family Albulidae; genus Albula; species Albula goreensis. Next base: position 12,953,793 of record CM040752.1, read on the forward strand.
TGGGAGACAGCCTGCCAGCCTTGGGGGAAAGATGAACAAATCAAACAATCATGGAAGGCCTTTTGGAGAGAGTGTTTTGTGTCCTCCTTCTCACAGAAAGATGAATGTGGTGGGACTCCGTGGGGTGCGGTTGGTGACCTGAGCTCAATACCCCCCAACCCCCATCCCAGAGATCTGAAAGAGCTGGGTCTGGAAGTAATCTCAGCAGAAAATCGAAGCAGGCCGTTAGAATAGGTGCAGTTGGAATGTGGCCCTGGTGAGCGGTTGTGTCTTGGAAGTGCTGTGGGTTGCTGACCCCTCGGTATCAGCGCTTAACTGAATTAAGGATCAGATCGCCTTGGCTATGCTTTTTTCTCACTGGTGCTGCTCCAGAAGTGGGCAGGACATTCCTTAGCGCTCCATGCCCCACCCCCTGCATGTCTGTTACCCAGACGACGTTTGTGCCTCCAGCTACGAGGGGGGATGTGGGGTCCGCCTGCTGGTTGTTATTGTCGTTGGTCTCTGAACATCTTCCTTTGCAAAATAGTGCAGCATGTTTCAGAACATATTAAATAACACTGGAGTGGAAATGGCTGTTATTGCTATAGTTATGGAATGTCACACAGACAAACTGCAGCACCGAAGGTAAGCTGTGGCTTCAGCCCTACAATGTCACACTTGGTTGATTGGTAAAGAAAGCTGGCAGAGCACAGCAGGGATAAGTGGACAGTACTGAGTAGTATATTTGGTAATAGAGTGACGCAGTAATCCCTGTATTAGCCACAGTTGTGTGGTCAGCCTTTGAAGTGAACTCCATCACAGTGTGAGGTTAAGCGAGGACGAATCAAATATGTGGGTCAAAGCAGAGGAAGCACGAGACCCGGGGTGGGCAGGGATCAGATGCGTTTTCTTAAAGGCTGGGATGTGCGAACACACTCCAGGCCTCATCTTTGAAGTGTTCAGATGTTGCCGGATTGTTCCTGGGACATTGTTTAAATGTTTCTGTGATGTGCTCTGTGCCCAGGCTGTGGCACGTCCTCTCATCCATGGCACTCGTCCCCATGGGCAACCACATCTCCCCGAACAGCTGTCCGTCGCACGCCACATTCCCCCGTCTGCCATACAGTTACCTCCGGCTGGGACCACAGGAATCCTGGGGTCATCACAGCCACGGTGTGTGTGCACATTTTGTAGCATCACCTTGCTTCAGTTACTCTGAAAGACTTGCCCAGACTGAAAGAAGGGCATACGTGTTTACTTCAGAGACAAATACTACAAACAACAAATGAGAGCTCAGAGACACCTGGAAAATGCAGGATGTCCAAAAAAAGGCTGATTTAATACACAAGCCAACAAAGTGATTGCATTTCATGTTATGCTATGGCTGTCGATAGGTTTTACAGTAATGGAGAGAGTTTTTCTGAAAGTAAATATTAGTTTAAAAATAAGCCTTTGTTGTTAGGAACAGAATTCATAATTCTGTTATTAATAGATCAGACAAAAAGCATGTTGTCTTCTGATCAAATCAGTAATTAAGATAAATGTCTGTGCTTATCTGGCTAAATGTCCTGGCAGTTGGAATTTCTTTGATAAAATCTTCATTGCTTCCCGGCATATCCACTCAGCTACACAGAATTGCTTATTTTCTTCATGCATTGATATATATGTTTATGTACCTCTCTCACTACTGGTCTAATATATATGTATATCAGATATGTGTGTATATATATATATATACACACATACATTAATTTTCTTTTTTTTCCTCACACTTGTGAAAGTGTTCTGGTAAAGTAGCAAGGGGAAACTGCAGAAGGAAAATAGTTGGGACAGAATGTTCTGGAGCATAATGGGGGGGTGTTATGACAGAGGGAATGGGTCAGTTTTCGGGCACAGCAGCCTTCTGATTGGAATGCAGAGGCGAACATACGGTCAGCGTCTGGTACTCCCTCTCCCCGAGTAACGGGACGCTGCACAGCGGCAGGAGGAGGGGACGATGGCGAGGACAGACTGAGCCGCTGATGGATTGAGTGAGGCCTGGTGGGCCCAAACGCTGAGGAACGACTGACAGCTATTACACAAGACTTACTGCGCATCACCGCTGCTGCTGCTGCCTGGCTTGATGTATCACTCTCCTATGTGTGTTAAATGAGAAAGATGTTGACTTTTTATACAGCTCCACCAGCTTATAGTATAGTTTCAAACAGACTGATCCTTAGAACTTTTTGTCCAATATCATACTGCGGTATTATTTAGCAATACTTATGCATTAACTTTAACATGTTTACAGGTGTTTGTCTGATAGCAAAAAGACTCATGGAAGATCGTTCTCACGTTAATAACTCATTTTTGACAAACATATCACATATAACCCTGTAAGTCAAAGCTCCCCCTCAACATTCTGGGAATTCCCTCCTTTTTTGTTTACTGCTTCCATATGCAGTGAAAATGATTGATTGAAGATGTCCAACTGAGTTTGTTTTTTTCTTTTTTTTCTCTCCGTCTGCCCCGCAGTGCATAAGCGTGCCAGTGTCCCTTCTTGATGAGGATCGGGGCAGCGCTGAATTAGGTGTGCGATAACGCTGCCTGATTTACTGCAGCCTGGTGATGCTTCCCCCGTCATCCAATCACGTGCAGGAGGCTGGGGGTCAGAGGTTATGCATGCCAGGCCCAGGGCCACTGAGAAACTGTTGGGAGGGAAACATTTACTGTGACCCGCTCCACACGTCACAGGTCATAAAAGTACAAATGTTTTCACACTAATGCCTCGTTTTTTAGATTTGGGCAATGCTTTCATGCTGGGTTTATTGCATTACGCTAGATTTCAAGTCCCTGGAGCGGACTGTCCTGTCTTCTTTTCTTTCAAGATGAGTGAGTAGTAGGTGTCTTTATATATTTATTTTGCTTGTGGTGGCTCTGAGAAAATACATATCTACATGGAGTATGGAGCAATGTGGAAATTGGCACAGAAAAAGTTGATGCAAAGCATTCTGTCCTGGACAATTATCACTGTGAGTGTCAGTGTCGGTTGTTGGTAAAAAAGACGAACCTTTGATGTTCCTCCCAGCCAAATGTTTGTGACTTCTCCCCCATGAACGCTCTGCCTCCCTCTTACCTGCCATCAGCATGGAATGTGCAGCACAGCATGTACTGCAAATCTGTGGCCTGGGGACTTGGGCTAATGTGATTTAACACTGTTTCCTATTGGCGGGTGTAGAGCTGGTCATGGGGGATGGGGGTGTCTGGTAAGGCGTCTCTCCTTGGCCCTTGGGGGTATTTTCATATTTGGGTTGAATAGTCTTGCTGTCGTGCATTAACCCCCCCCTTGTTAAGCAGGCCTGTTTGAAACACAGGCTAAAAATGGGTTTAACTGCTGACCCGACCGATTTCAGAACATCTGGACTAGCAGTTCGGTTCATCTGGGCATTGAAAAGCAATCCTCTTTGCCTGTTTTGTGATCAGGCCTGTGAAGAAGGGGTTTGGCAAGAATGTGCTGGAAAGATGGTGGGAGGAATTAGAAAGGGTTGGGGGGGGTAATATTTTGGCTAAGATAGATCCAGCTGTGTGTGTGTCTGTGTGTCTGTGTGTGTGTCTGTGTGAAGTCGTATCCATTACTAAATGTTTAATCTCTCTGCGGTAGGCCTTAATGAGGTGGAGCAGGACAGTGAAAGCTGCAGTTAGTGTTTACCGTAGGACCATGGAAGAGTAGAGACGTGAAGGCATTGCATTGCATTCATGCTTTTGGCAGATGCTTTGCCCAAAGCAAATTCCATAGCCATTGTGGCACACAGCACCAAGAACAAATAGCAAGGAGGGGGTGGAAGATGGGAGAAGAGGGGTAAGGAGACAGAGCAGGACAGAAGTAAAGAGAGCATAACAGAAAAGGAGTGTGAGCTGAAACTACATGTAGGACCAGCAATGCTGGAAATCATTTGGAGCCAGTTCCAGTCTGTGTGTGTGCCTCAGTATGCCTGCTGTTTGTGGTGAATCGTGCTGAAAAGGTAACTCAGAGCAGAGCACTTTTTTTAACCAAATGGAGATGGATGTGTTCTTCGACTGAAGGAAGGAGGTGACTGAGAAGGGAGGGGACGGTTCTTTGGGCTTTTGTCCTGGTGCAGGTGGGGGGAGGGGGGGTGTCACCTGGCTGGTGGCAGGTGTGGGAATCACAGCCTTGCCAATTTCATTGCTGAGGGAAAGGAGGGACTGTGAGAAGGAGTAGGTCACAGGTCAACCCTTCCTGTCACTGACCTCTGACCCCTGACATCCTATGTAGTGGTATCTAAATGGCTCACAGTCCTCAGCGAAGTGCTGGTGCAGGCAGGGCTCTGATGCCAGCTTTCAGTCAATGCAGCAGCTCCACCTGATTGATCTACCACACGCGTCGCAGCTTATAAACATAGGAAGGGCCTTGTGACAGGAAGCCCTTTGACCCTATCCAGATGCTATCCAGAGATTTTCCAGAACTAGTAATATTGCCAGGTATTTGTAAGCAGACCTTGACACAGCAGTGTGGAGTGACATCATGATCAGTGATAACATGATTATTATAGCCTGTTACCCATAACTCATTGCATCAGACAGCATCTGCCCAGCAGTTGATGAGTTTGTGGGTGTGGCACACCTATGCATTCAGCTGTCTCATCACCACATACATCGCTCTGACCATGTGTGAGTAGAGCAACGGTACGTGTGTGTCCCCTGGGCTAATGATGGAAATATCCCCAGTTTAGGAGCATACGCTGTCTTGCTGAGACAGAGGGACCGCACATGTGCCCAGAGCAAGTTAACACAAGAGCAAAGGGCCCTTACGCAACAGGATTGCTCATGTTTAACAACTGCTTTCAGTATGGGCGAGATGAGGAATGCACCCAGCAGACCCTGAGTGGTTTCCCTCCGTTTTTACTGCAGTCGCCGTCCATCTGCCAAAGGCTTGCATGTGCTGCAGTGGAGCGAGCAGGTGTGAGACTCTCTAAGGGTGTGAAGTGGAGGAACATTGACTGTTCCCACTTTTTCACCCTATATTTGAACAGCTGACCTGGTGTGTGGAAGTATTCTGTAATTATTTAAATAGATTATCTTGTTGTATTAAATCTGACTGCTGACTTTACTGTATGGTTTGCCATCACTTGTTGCCTATACAATGTATAAAGACATTTGGGTGTAAGTGAGATAAATTTGTCTGGGTGTAAATAATAATTCCACATACATATATACACCTAAGTGTTTTCGTAAATAAGTGATTTATCGGCAAATCTATTGTAGTGTTTAGAATTATATTTTACATGGTAGATAAATGAGGCCCCCAGACTTCATTTCCAAAAGTGTAGCACCTTCATTTGATTAGAAGTGATGCGTGGTCTGCCATGAATAGTATAAAAATGGTTTCTTTGTGCCGTACTATGAATCATGCAGTTCTTGCAGTCAGTTTTCATTTTCGGTTTTATGCCCCACATCAAGCTGGCTTTTTTATGCTTGTCAGTGGCAATCGGAGTTATTTTTCTTGGGTTTATAACATCTGTCTAAGTCTTTACCCATAAGTCATGTATGTAAATTATGTTTGTAAACCACCCAAAGCAAATCGTGTGCATCTAGGATCAAAGGGCCTGTTTTGCTACAGCCACAACAGCTGCAGTAGCATGTCAGGCTGAGAATGCTGTTTGTTGGGGGGCTTTCAGTGTGGAGGATGCTGGGAGGGACGGGGGGGGGGGGTTCAGGGTGTGTTAAGGGTTTAGCCTGTTTATTTGCATCTGTAATGTAGCTGTGGATTTTGTCCTGGTCATTTAATACCAGGTCATCTTCAGGTGAGCCATGCTGCTCTGCAATGTCAGAAGCATCCAATGTTACCTAAGAGGAGGCAGCGTAGGTGCAGTGTTTCTGCAGCCCAGCACTTAATCACCCGACTGAGCTCGTTAAGGTCTTGTTTGAGGACTATGATTAGTTGATAAGTTGAATCAGATGTTCTAATGCTGGGCTCGAACAAAAGCCTGCGCCAGTCCTTCCAAGATTGAGCAATCCCACATAATGCCATCCAAATTTAGAACTTATTTTTCCCCAGATCTGTCTGAATACTAATGCTTTTGCTACAATTAGAGTAAACGTGTTACTGTTTAAGCTGTGTCCTCCTTTTATTTATTGATTTATTTATTTACTTCCTTAGTGTTCTTTGTGCGTAGTCTTGTGTGCTTTTGGCTACTGGTATCCCTGATCACATGGCCAAGCAAAATCCCACTGCCTCTCGATAGGGGTAATGATAATTTTGGACTTGGTTTGGGAGGCAAGGAGCAGCCTCTGTGGAGCAGAGAGAGCGGGGTTTTTTCTGTCAGAGGTCATTCTGGGAACAGTGCAGCAGAGCGACCGCATGAAAGCCCGGTTATTCAGCGGTGGCTTTTACAGTTTTACTGCTCTGAGTCTGCCACTTCAAACAGACTGGCCACAGTGGAGAAGAGCTATCATTGACCTGTTTCTTCCTCAGCTCTGTGATTCCCATTCCGTGTGTGTGTGTGTCGGTGTGTGTGAACATGCATGTATATGTATGTGTGTGTTTTTGTAGTTCATAGCATACTCATTTGGCTAGAGTGTGGGAAGACTTGTTGAGTTAATGTAAGAATGAGGTTTGAGCAAATAAACATTGTGGCTGCCTTTGAACGCAGTTCTCTCCCTGTTCTCTACTGGGTCATAATAACTCCGAAGAATTCTCAGGGTTTACACATTCTCTGTATTTTTCCTGAATTAAAGTGCTTTGTCTGCTCATTTTGGAGCCAGTTTTCAAAAACAACTGAAGGCCTGTCTTAGGTCTGACACCTGTCTTAACTACACTTGACTGATCGAAATTGGCTATGGCGATCTGGGGCAGTGGTTACCCCGGTAACCTGCTCTTCCTGGGCAACAATATGGTTACTTATGCATCATGGGACTTCTGACTGACTCAAGGTTGGCACTGGCTGGGTCAGAATTCAGTGTAGCCAGTAGGTCACACCATTGCACTGCTTCAATGCCTCACCTAGGCTTGCCACTCATAGGATCCCTCTTTGGGTGCATTTAGATCATCCCATTGAGGAAGGGAATACTGTGGATACCTGGAGCTGGTTTGGGTTTGCATGCATGCATGCATGTGTGTACAGCATGGTGTGGTATGATACTGAATCTAAAAGGGAAGCTGCAAGTCATGCAAACTTGCACACTGATACTCACAATGCCTCACAACAGGAAGAGACAGAGTTGAGCACTCCACCAAAGCCAACACAGCAGTTCCTCTCCTCCTATTTTCTCATGAGCTTTCGGAATGCGCTCCTTTCCCCGCTTGAAATTATTCCCTCTCCCTCTCTCCCTCCCCTTCTTTCTCTCCACTCATGTCTGTCACTGCAGACAGCGGTTCCTGCCAAAATCTGATAAGGAATTCTAATCCCTCGTAATCTTCTGCAAAGGAAAGGCAGAGGCGATGGGAAGGGGTGGGTGGGTTGTGGGTTGTGGGGGTGGGGGGCTCTGCGTTCCTTGTTTGGACAGGGCTGTTTATTCCGAGTATACATCAGATGGGGAATCCTCCTTTTCCCCCTCGTTTCCCCCTATTTTAACAGCTTGTTTCAAACAACAACATTGGGGAAGGAAGAGTGAACGTCGGCATGTCTACTAGTCTAAACAGTGCCTGGTATCTGTCAGGCTGAAACTGTGTCCTAATCGCGCCTGCATGCACCCTCCTTCCTGCATGGTACCTTAATCTCCCTTAATAGAGGGTAAGCGCTGCCAGCACGTTGGCACGTTGCTCAGCTTGGATGATGAAAGGCTTCTTCACGATTGCAGTTGGGGTTAGCGGTACGTCTTGACTGCTATCTGACGCTGGTTTACAAAATACAATTAGGTGGTAATCTCCTTGTTTCTTTATGTGCCTCCTCTTACCGTTTACTTTATCTCTGTCATTTCCACCGCTATCGCTCATACATTTGTTTGTTTTCTGCTGTCTGCTCCTTATCGCTCTCTGTAAGTTTGTTGTGTTATATCAGTCGGTTGAACTAATGATTGTTTTCAGCAGTTCATTTGTCAGCCAGTTCACCAGCTTGTTTTGACCACTTTTGGAGATCGTGGAGATTGTGGTAATCTGAAGGTTTTGAGGCTCGGGTTGGCAGCTAGTTTTGTAAGTGTCTCTGACAAGGTCTTTTACACAGCAGCAATCAGCAAAGTAGCAAAAATGGATCATGAACAAAAAACCGAAAGTGTTAGCTGGGGGCTGTGTTGATATAGATGCCCCTATCCCATTGATGTGCATGCCCCTGTCTGCCGGGGGTCTTTGACTAAGGGTGTGACCAGGGCTGACCAGCTGACTAGAGATCAAGGCCTGTATTGAGTGTTAGTACCTTTCTGCATCGGTGCCTGGCAACAAACCCATGGTGTCCACCGACCTTTTGAAACCTTCACCTTCTGCACCTTGAGAGCCAGTCGCCAGCCACCCCCACCCCCCACCCCTCTCTGCAAAAACCACAACAGAGAATTAAGGGATGGCGCAGAGCACCTGTTGCTCAGTGACGCTTTTCAAGATTAGAGAGGACCGAGCTGGCTGTGATCACTGTGTGACTAAGACCTCACTGAGTGACCCCGACTGTTTGTGTTCGGCTTGAACCTGGGTGTAACTCTGCATGTGAGGGGTGAGGGGGTAGGCAGGCACTCCATGGCCTGTTTAAATGCAGTCCTGGCTAATTGTTTGATCTCAGCAGTTAAGGCCTTTCTTTATTTGGGTTCATATGCAAAAGCTTGTTCCCTGGCAGCTCCCCTGCTGCTTCATAGGACCACTGGGCTCTGTTTGATGTATCTGTTCAGTGATGCCTCTGTGATTCTCTCAGCGAAGTAATTTATTAATTTTTCTGAAGTGCGTTGCTGTGCAGGCATTTAATTTGAAATATTATTCTATACCATTGAATTCCAAATGATGAATAATCTAGTATTTTGGATGTACAGTGGGTAAAAATATTGTATTTGTGAGCAGTGTGAAGGGTGAGAAATGGAGCCTCTTGTTGCACCTCAGTCAATGGTAGGGGATGGTAAACACATTACATCACCTTTTTTGTGAATTATGTTTTGACCTTTACCATTTAACCTTCGACCCCTCCCCTTTAACAGGGAGAAAGGAGGTCCGTCACGAACTTGCTTTATCAGTAGTCATATTTAGTGGCCTGTATAAATTCCTGACCATGTGACATAAGAGGTTGTGACCGATATTTCAACCCTTACCTACAAGGCATCAGTGTGGGTTGAACTCAAGTCATAGAACATATTTGATGAAAGACATAGATGGATACTCAGTTTACCACCAAGGGTTAATTACAGCAGGCTTTTCAAGACACATTAGTGTATTGACCCACTTAGAAGGAAATGTCAATGAAGTGATACATGGATGCACTGATGTTTCCAAAATGCCAATATTCTTTTTTGCACGTTTTTCACCAAAAAGGCATTCTGACGATATTTGAAAAATATCACTCCAAAGTTACCAGTCATTGTCTTTTGGTTTTGTGTTTTTATTTTTAAAAATAAAACAAGTCTTTTGGGCCTGTTAAAACATAACAGGACATCCAAATTGAAAAAGGGTTATAAACTGTGCAATAAACCATGTATGATGTATAAAACCATCTATGAATAAACATTTTCACTGAGCTGACATCATGTTATAACCAGCTAAAAAATAAAATATATTTCTGTCAGCCTGCTCATGAATTTATAAAAAGGATTTTTGACTCAAGTATGCAATCTTTCCACTCTATTTTCATTGGGAACAATGTCTGTCCCTTTCATTGAGTAGAACATTCAAGTGATACCAACATGTATTCATTTTAGGTCACAAAATTAGAGGCTTTACTATTGGTAATTAGATAATTGAGTTGATTAACTTAACAGGATGGGTTAATTCTTAATGATTTAATGAGAAATTTGAGAAGAGACAATGGTGACCTCATAGTGTTGGGAGGAGGGGAACTGCTGGTTACAGAAGAAGTCAGGAATTTGTACTGGCGTGAATCATATCCCAGACTCTGAGTGTGTTTATAGGAAGAAGTCTGAAATGCTTCTCAATGATCTTATGTGTAACAATTTAAAATATATCTAAAAGTATACCTACCACAAAACCATAGCATATTTTAAGAAGTTTTTATGTTTTAGCCTATACGTGCATACACACAGACACACACATAGTCAACTCTGTCCATGTCGAACTTGAATGCATTCCTGCTCACGCACTGAATGATAAATTGCTGTTTTGGAAGAAGACAAGTTGAAAACCATAGCAGTAATTTTGGAATTCCTGCTCACGTTGCCTTCGAGCCCTCAGGGCTACCAAGGTCAGACAGTCAGGCCTGGACAGGTAAGGCACAGGCACAATGAATGCAAGGAGGTCAAAGGTCATCCCCGTAGGTCCCAACACCATATTTCTCCTGTTATTACCGTGTATGCACCATGGATAAGTATGTAGACACACGTGTAAGCACTGTTTCTGTGACTTGGACTGCACCAGCTTGATTTACTGTCTCCGTCAGGAACATTTTCAGTGTCTGTTTTCATCAAGCAGCCTGAATAGAAGCTTCACATGCAAAAAGGCAGGATGTGTGGAAACGTGACAAAACATCATTGGAGGCTGCGCTGGAGCTTAACTGGAGACATTCATAAATAGTCACATGAGATGTAAAATGGTTATGAAATGTCAGTCGCTGTATTTCTCTCATCATTGATGCTGTCAGAGTGGCTGTGTTCTGCTTTTAAAGCCAGCCTGGCTGAATTTTCCCTTTTTATATTCAAATTATGGGATGTCAAATCCAACTGCCACTTTGGCAGATATCATTTATAAGCTTCTGGTAAAAAAAAAACAGTGGTTTCCATTTTTATATGAATATATTTTGAGCTTGAATTGTGAGTCATCTTGGATCAGTCACAACAAACGTTACTATTTTCATTCATGCCATTCATAAATGTATTTGGAGAGGCCAATTGGTGGATTTATTTCATTCTCTCCCAGCGCTGTGCTGAGGTGTTGTGAAAACAGCAGTGAGGATGCTATGACAAATAGTTCAGCTTTTACTGTGCCAATCTGTGATATCATCGTCTGAATTCCTTGGCTCGTTCCAGTCGACACCTTGGCGTTGAATCTATGAACTCATCTGGCAACCCTGGATCTGACTGTGGGGCTTTGTTGAGTCATGTAGACGTAAATACCAGATTGAGTTGCCTGTTTGCTTTTTTTTAGTAATAAAATACTATTAAGATCTTCCCAGAGTGCCTGATGTTGTTAAAATTGCATTGGCCAATGGGGCACAGCAGGCCTTGGAAAGGAGATTTGTGATGGGAGATTCTGTGGGTCTTAGCCCTTTAAAATGCATACCATTGTGTTCTTCCTGAGCGCAGCCACGGAGCCGTTCTGTTGGGCTCTGTTGCCTGGGAAGAATCTGCTCATTGTCCATGTGGAGCTGTTCCGTATCTAATGCCTTTCGGTTCCCAAGAGGACCTGACCAGTGAGGGGAGGGGCGGGCGGAGAATGGGGTGCTGCTCAACTCTGCCCAGGACAGAAGGGGTGACATTGGAGGCAGTGGACTGTGAGGCAGATGGGAGTAAGAATGGGTGTCAGCAACGGATCGTTGCCTTGTTTCATGCATTTACTAGACACACACACAAACATGAACAGACACGCGCGCACACACATGCATGTGCACAGGCATGGATACACAAAACAGGGTACAGTGACCCATGTCCACCACAAGGCTAAGAATTCCAGGCCCTTTATTGTCACAGGAACTGAAGTCTCTGTCAGGTGGTCAAATCTGAGACTGGGGTAGGGGGCGGATGAGGTATTATGTGTCCGAATGTCAAAACAGCTCTCTGTTTAGCTTTGTTTTCTGTGCCTTGATTTGGCAGGTCATTCTTCTGTTGCTTCGCATGAGTTATGCCAACTGAACCAACTACTGTCGGGCCTAAGATATGGATACATTTATTACATAGTGATCACTGTGTTTCAGTATGTTGTTATACACTAAATGTTGGCCCAACTGTGTAGACTAATGATTAGTGAGCTGCTTTAGAACCCAGAGGTTGAAGGCTAAAACCTACAAGCTTCAGGTGTACCCATGATTATCCAGAGTTGTGCTTACTTTTTTTATTTTCTTGAAAAGCTAAATGCCCTCTAAAATAAATTCAGTTGTACTCTTGTAGTTTTATCATCAATAAGATTATTTAGTTTAGTAGATTATAAATCTTAAAAATGAAACCAGGAAATCAATGTCTCAGGATAAATATATCAGTAGGATACTGTCATCAGTAACATGGACACTGTTTTAAGGTCCAGATGTTTAACATCTTTAACAGAAATAATTATCACCATATGGATATGAGGCTTAACATCCAGGCTGTAGGATATCAGCTGGTTTTGAACTTTTATGGGTGCTTTGCAGCCTCACTGAACTTGATGATACTGCTGCATAGAATTCTCCAGTTAAAATGTGGCTTTGTACCAATTCAGTAACATTCTTTACAGGTTACTCACAGCTACTGATGGGAGTAAATTATTTTCCTTGGTGAAGAGCGTAGCTCCTAGGCTTAACTCTCAATAGCAAATGTTGAAAGAGATCGTTCAATTACCCGCTGCGTTTGGTAATTTGTCTGATACCTGTCTGTAGGGACTTGTCTGCCCATGTCCTAGAAAATAATAACTTTAATAACTTTACCATATATCTTCCTAAGAGCAGATCTTCAAAGCCTGGCTCAAACCAAAGCCCATAGTCATTATTTCAAACAGGATCCAACTGAAAATTTCTATGCCTATAAATACATGCACATAATTTTCATATTGACTCCTGGCTGTCTCATACTGCATATTGGTTCCATTTGGGAAAAGTTATATTCTGCAGTGCTGTTCTTGTTGCATGCAGTAAAGAGATCTTTGTACAATGCAGCCAAAATGAAGTGATACCCTGTAAATTGGCCAGTAATTGCTCAGCAATTATATTATCCTCAATCAAGCACTTCAAGATGAAAAACAAGGTGATGACAGGCTCTTGAAAGTAAACAAACATGATTTGTAGTAGCCACATCTGAATGTCTGCTTTCCCCCAGTGTCAGTTCTTAATTTCCCATCGTTGGCTGTAGTCTATACCATAATAGTTGGTTTATTATGATTTAAATGTTCATTATGGTAACCCATATAATGTATAAATCTGGAAAAACCATTTTAAGGCTAAACAGAAGCCGTACAGTATACTTTGGCCTGACAAATGGTGATGGTGGGACAGTAGAGGTTGTGTCTTAGCTTTGTAAAGTTGTTGCAGACAGGACATCCATTTATCACAAGGGCATTACCCATAATCCATCTCTTTCAGCTCCCAAGAGTCACAGTGGAGTACATTTACTGCTTTGGTGTACAGTTTTAAAAAGGGTTGTCAAGGTAAATGTAGAAAAGAAAATTTAGCTCCCCGGGGCTGGGGTGAATTTAAACCAACCAAGGTTCAAATAATATTAAAAATACAATAATTATAATAATAATAACACAATTACAGTGAGGGATGAGACCAACTCTGGACTCAGCTCAGGAGGGCTCAGGTCAAAATTTGGTCCTGGCTAAGTACCTCTGCAATCCACTCGACGGGATACACCGTGCATCAGCCAGGTGCATTTTTACTATTGTGGTAATTATTACATTTTAAGATAATTTTTCCTGGCCTGTTTGGATTATCGTGCCCCCACTCAACAGAAAATACAGTATCCTAACCGCAGCAGGAACACGCTCTTAAAGTCTACTGAAATAAGGAAACAGTTTATTTTACATGCACTGTGGATATAAATCTCTCAATCAGCATTTTAGCGGTGAGGGGTTTACAAAAACAAACAAATTTCAAAGCCCTTGAGAACTGAACTGTTTTAGTATCTTAAGGGGGGGCGTAGGATATGCATCATGACAAAGCCCTTTGCTCCCACATGAGCACTTGTGTAATGAGAGAGCTTAAGCAGGAATTACAGTTTACACCAGCATTGCTGCAGAACTTGGCCCGGGACTCCCATGGTAAGTTTTCATTCATCAGTGTTGGAGTTGATGTACTTCAAGTTTCTGGAGTGGTGGCTGACATCAAGAAGAACTTATAGTTCACTTTGTTTGTTATCATCATGCAATTGAAATTGAAATGTTGAAAAAGTACCTTGGGAGAATCATGGACACCTAGAGAATGGGAAATAAATAAACAGAGAAGTGAATGAACTTTGTCTGTCTTGGTAATTTCTGTGGTTGTGCTTTTAATATATAGCAGAGGAACATGGAACAGGCAGAGCCAACCACTGCCAGACATTCAGGTAAATAAACTTTCAGGTCACAGGGACCCTCTAGCTAGAAAGCATTCTCATTAATGGTGTTGATTTTGCTAACAGCGAGCATCTGTCTTTCTCTGTAGGCAAAATGATGAACCTAGATGAGCTGAATGGCTTACATATTCTCAATCAGACACTCCTAGGTCTCATTCCCATTGGAATCCCTCACTGAAGATACTCACAAAAGTTGAGAACCTGGGACACCTCGTGAATCAGGGAAAAAGGCTTCTTCTATATCCCTTCATTCACCACCATGGACAGGAGAAGGGGTAGCGTGGTTGAAAAGCTACCCATGTAGTGGGCCTTCAGTGAGTGACAGTTCATTCATTCTCAGTTCTTTTCATCCTCGAAAATGATATTGTAATGTACTTTTGGTATGCGCTACCTGTAAATAATATCTGCTGTGAACTTTATAGAACAAACCTGCCGTAGCAGAGCTGGCCTCAGCATGATTTTTCCTGCATTGGATCATGTTATAGGTTTGGGTGCTCCAGTTTTGTTTTTTTTTTTTTGGTAAAGAAGTGGTGTAAATGGAGGATTAGAGCTCACGTGATCAGTCTTTCTGTGCTGTTGTTGAGCTGCTGCTCACTCCAGCCATCCATCAGCATCCACAGTTCCGGTGTGCCCTACATCCTGTTGACCATCCTGTGGAATGTGGTCAGACTTCCTGTAACCCTTTCTGCCTGGTCTGTCTGTCCCTTTCTGCTTGTCTGTCAGACTTGGATAGGCACCAACAGTGCACATTCTCAAAATATTTTCATAGGAACAAGATTGAAATGTATTCAGAGGAATGCAGGCATTGTCCTGTGCAGTCCCATGAAGACAAAACCCCCCTTGACATGGGTCTTGATATGAATGTAAACAGGATTCACCACAGGGTGGGATTTTCAGCAGCTAAGTATAACATAAATTTAAAAATGAGCTTATCATGTTTCAGGGCTTTAATAATCTTCCAGTGAAAATTGTTTATAATGAAAGCAAGAGGATGATTGAACATTCTGCTGGAACTGTTGTATCTTTCCAGGCTGATGGCTGCTGAAACACCAGGTGGTAGGAAATTGGATCACACTCACTATAGCAAATAGGGCTGTGCTCAGATTCGTGAGAGCTAGGGGTCAGAGGTCAAGCAGGGTGGGATGGCAGGGTCAAGGCACCTGATTGGCAGGGTGACTGACCGTCCACTCATCTGTCCGCCCTGCTGTCCCAGCATAAGTGGGCAGTGGAGTGATGGGTCCCTGACTTCCTTCCTCCACTGTCATTCCATGTTGTCAAAGTTCTGCTCTGGGCGGTGAGAACCACTGGATTCTCTCCCACACCCAGACCCCCCACTGCCAAACTCCAGCCAAGGAACCAGAGTAGAAAGGTCAGAGAGTGCAGCCATGTGCACTGGGCAGTCCAAATGTCTCAATAAAAATACCAAGGACTTTGTGTTACTGATAACTCATCACAAAAATGTGGAGGAGAGTGCGTCAGTGTTGCGATCATTTTTCATTGCCTTCTGTTGGAAAGAAATGAACAATTTCTTTGTCTGAGCATATTGATTAAACATCTTTTTCTCATTGGTGACAGTACAAGTAGAAATGGAAATGTTCAACCCTGTGGGCGTTATTACTCGGCCGTCTCCAGGGATCTTCAAAGGTGCATTGTGTCATTAGTCAAATTGCGGCTATGTCAGTTACGTAAAGAGGGTCAGTGGATGGAGGACTTTCACATGCTCCCAGTGTTTACCATTGCCCTGTGGATCACACAAACATCCTTCACAAAAAGATTGGCTAGATGAACCTGCTCTGGCAGCCACATATTTTGGCATTTGGATGAATTTAGTGCCGGAATAGCAGTCTCCCATCCTGGACACATTGAGCCTGTGGGGTCCTCATAGTCTGGTGGCCATCTTGTTTATTGCCTGCTTGTTGCAGCTGTGATAAATTATGTGAAGAGCCGGTGGACAATTTCAGAGATAAAGGGGGAAATGCTTGAACGATTTGTCATGTTGCTAATCCCCTTCAAGGCTTAATGCTTTAAAAAAAAAAGGCTGGTTACCTGATCTGGGAGTCCTTGATGAATATAAAGATTGTTTTCCAAGCAATGTTCCTGTAGTGGGGTTTTTTTTTTTGCATGGGGCACACCTCAGGAAGTTGGGTGCGAGGGAGTAGGGGACACAGGAACACAAAAGCATCCTTGGGCCCCTTCTCTCACATCAAGGGAAGTGATGCGTGGCTCAAGATGGACTGAATTTGGGGGCCTTCTGGGGCTGGTCAAATGAAGAGAGGCGCAGAATGCTTTTTTCACCCTACAGCACACATACAGGCAGCCTTTGATGAGTGGCCTGTGTTAATAGCTGGAGCCATTTTCTTTAGCACAAAAATGTGATGTGATCGGTGGAAGGCCATGCTTCAGATATGTTGTTGATATTAGTTGGGGACAGAGTCACATGCTGTGTGATGCTCGTTTACTGCATGGGAAACACAAAGATATGACATTGACAGTATGCCTTACAAACTTTACTACTTTACATTATTTCATTGGCACTTGACTGCATGCAAAGAAACATGTGCTACAAATGTCATCCATTCCTAGTGCTGGACATTAGCTGAGATCATGGTCCAGGTACCAGTGTAAAGGATACAACAGCAATATGTCATGTGGGCCTCTTACCCTCTAATCAAAAGCTCAGCTTTAATCAATTAATATTCAATGAATAATTTAGAAACAAGGATTCGGATTGCACAATGTCACATTATTCCTGAAACATTAATTTACTAGAGTGTACTACCTTTACAAAGTGCACTCACCCACCTTTCAACTCCCTTGGTTCCGTCTTCTCCTTCTTCTCCCGCTACCGTACATGTGTAAGCCCTCCGTCCTCCTCGGCCTCCACTTCTCCGTTTATTTATTTCCCTGTGATACATTTCCGAGTGCTCAGTACTGCGTGCCAAGGCTAACACAGTAGCCAGTGACAGATCCAATTATGGGGGATGGGGGGGATGGGGGGATGGGGGTGGGGGAAGTTTTAGGGAGGGGGTTTTTGCTCTCCAAGGACAAATAACTCAGCCAGTTCTAGATTAAAAACACAAAGGAGGAGAGCTCCTTTCTGGACTGCGGTCCTCCCTTGATTAATGCCTCGATGCAGCAGGCCCATGTGAACCCAAGATGGTATCAGGGATTTTCCTGGGCCTTTATTTATGTTAGCGGCAGGGCTCTGTTGGCACACTGGGGCTTTGCTGTGGTCCTCTGGGGGCCCTGTGTCAGTAGTATTTATCACAGGAAGTAACACAGCAGTTCTCCAGAATGTAAACCACTGCCCACTCGCACGCGGCTAAGTTAATACAGAATGGGTCTGGGTCTCTGTTTCATCGCAGAGGCTACAGATAGGGTGGCCAGTCTCAGACCTGGAGAGCCACCATCTATGCTCTCCAGCAACATCTGGTTGTTGTTTTTGTTCTAAAATCAGCCATCGTTTTAGACTCAAGAAAAAAAGCAGGGCGAGTTTGATCTGTGTTATCAAACGTTTCAATCGATTAGTTGAAGTGCTGAGAAACAACGAAGAAACAACAAAAACCAGTGAAGCTTGCAACTCTCCAGGACAAGGTTTGACCACCCCTGTGCAGGACATTAATGAACACATGGTGCAATGGACAAGGTCCTGTTGACATCAGAGTAAAAGATATGCTACATTTACACTGTAATACTATAATTTGGCATCTATTAAAAGTTTACTGGCCTACATTTTGGATACTGTTTTGGAGGTATTGCTTTTTTAAATCGAGCTCATTTGTGTGAGAAAGCACCCATGTCTTACATGAACTGCAGTTGGTGCAGATGGTGCTTTTATGAAGGGGGGGGAGGTGTTGAGGAGCTGTCATAGTGACGGCACATAAATTGTGTCGTGCTGGAGCGGTCAGTGTTTGCCAGTCAGGGGCGTCTCTGTGCATCACATGCTGCAGTGTGTGTGGGCAGCAGCCATGCACTGGGCTTATTAACAATACCCTTTACATTTCTCCCTTTCTCGAGGACATGAGAACTGTTTCCACTGTTTATACACACACGCACACTCACACACAGACTGCATACATACACACACACACACACTCACACACACACACACACAGACTGCATACATACACACACACACACACTCACACACACACACACAGACTGCATACATACACGCACACACACGCACACACACACACAATCATTCACTGGCAGGACTCTTTGGCAGTAGTATGAGGTATGGAGCCATTGTTAACTAAGTACAGTTGCCCCTGCTGTTTGAGACATGATTCTCATGTGTACCCTTCTTTGTGCAAGACAGCACTGGGGTTTTCCCCTGCTGAATTTACATTTCTGCTGCTATTTGCTCCAGCCAGTGTACATCATGATTATAAAGGAAGACACAGAGTGTTCCAATAGAGTGTTTTTCTTCCCTGGTCCTTGGGGATGTCTTGCTGTTGTGGGTTTTCATTTGGAGGTCTTCATTTGTCAGCATCCCTGGAATTGCCAACTGAATATGAATTTTTGACATCTGCATTTGATCGTTTGACAGCTTCAAGTCTTTTTGAAATGAAAATGCAGTGGGAAAGGTTTTTTGTCAATAAGTTCAAGCAACAATTTATGAATGTAAATATTTATGTTGCTCTTTGGTCCTAACTAAAAATGATTTAGTCTCATATTTTGGTGTTAATCTCAGTGAAAAAGATCATTTAGTTTTATTCTTTACATGCAGGTCAATATAATCAGGCTTTGTTGAAAGGTTTTGGGTGCAGATATTGACACTATGTATGCTGAATACAGTTTCAGTCTGCTTAGTAAAGCCCATTAAACGTTCAATGTTTAAACTATGACAAAAATTCAAAAATCGGTTTGGCTGATCCTGAGATTAGGGCCAGATTTGTACCAGGATTTATTACCTGAAGTGTCGGCCAAAGGTGACTTAACCCTGAAACCCCAACATGCCTGTGTCTGACAGAGCTGGCCTTTGTGCTCCTGGGTATCACTGTGACCTCAGCCCCAGCACTCTGCTCTTGCCTGACCATCTCCGGCTCTGGTCCTGGGCAAATGTAGTTGTCTCAGATTCATTTTGCCAGTGCAGACACATTCACAATTTCCGACCCCCCACCCTGAGATCTCCCACTGGAAGGCAGAAATAAGGCCCTGCTCGTGAATTTTATTCCGGAAGGGGGACGGGGGAAGTCTCAGCGCTGCTGGACGATGGCAGGCTGAGTGTTCTCAGGCCGTTTCTCATGTCTGCACACGCGCAGGGGAAAGACAGGACAGATCCGGTGCCTGGCGGCATACTGTAAGCAGGGACCGCGCTTATCGCCGCGGCGGCGTGTACCTGGTTTATCTCGAACCCGGGAAGCTCCGGGAGGCCTGGATTACTCAGTGCCGCCGGCGGTATGCAGGACCGGCCCAAGAGCCAGTCTAAACGCTGGCTCTGGCAGCAGGCGGCAGGCCTGTCTGTGTTTCCCGTCCCCCCCAGGCCGGGGTGTGGGGGGTGGGGGTCAGGATGTGAGTTATCAGAGCTGCGGTTCTGGATCTCATGGAGCATTCCTGAGGCCTGCTCCGGGGCCGTGCGTTTTGATTGTGTCCTGCACCCTACTTCCTTCGTTGAGAGCCAAGGCCGCCGGCACCTCCGAGCTGCCATCATGGGCCCATCACATCATCACATCAGAGTGACATGAACCAGAGCGCAGCCCGCGCGGCCCTCTCCTCCACCCGCCCATCTCTCATCTATCCACGACCCACTCATCCATGGGTCCAGGTCTCCAAATACGCCACAATGATCCAACTGTGCAGTGTTTTTTTGGATGCATATAGAACTGCATTGGGTCCAACTATGTGTGTGCAAACTATTTACTGCATACCAAACATTACTATAGTGGCACCATCCTAGTAAGGGAGTAGACTTGAGCTGCTGCTTCTTCGTTGATCAAGGTAAATGTTTTGGAATTTTTAAGGGCATCTTGTAAGAAAATGAATCATGTGAATTAGAGGCTAAGGACGACCACAAAGACAGCCGAATGCCTGTTGACTTTGAACTGCAGTCAAGAAACGATCTAAAGAAAATACTGTAGAGTGTGACAAATATTTGGATGACTAAATGCTGATAAATTTGCTGATAAATAAGATATAAGTGAATGTTGTAAAAAGCTCTTTATCTGTCTGTGATTTTGGTGGGAGAGACAAGGACTGGATCTGGATCTCAGACAACAAAATGTTTTTAAGTATACATATATACACTGTGAAACAAGAGTTTATGAAAGTGAACAAAATCGCTCTTTTCAATCAAGCTCTGTGCAGAAAATGAAACAGGAAGAAAAAAGCATAAACATAGATTTTCAGCCATTCTGGTTTGGACCATTAATAATGTAATATAATAATTGTGCTTGAATGATTTGAAGTTCTATTGACCACACATACATCAGCATGTAGACTGGGTTTAATCCATCTCCCTGTATCGGGTGTAAACCCTTACCTCCAAAGCTATGTGAATGTCTGAAACACAGAAGTAAAAAAATTAAAAAAAAATTTGCATGTGCATGTGTGTATGTGTGTGTGTGTGTGTGCAAGGGTGTGCATACATATTTCATACTATCATTCTACTTCTATCAGCTGTGCCATTACATGCACAGAGCAGGTTTTCATTTTAACCACATGTCATTGGTTACAATGTAAAGTCCCTGCTTGGAGCTTATTATCTATAGATGTAAGAAAATACTGTGAAACACAAGAATCAGATACTAAGAGTGGTGTTTGGCTCCCCCTACAGGTAAGAATTGAAACAAGCAGGTGTGGTATCTTTTTTTTTTGGGGGTTGACTGTCTTTTTCCCCTATCAACCAGAATTATTTTGAAGGAGGCATATAACTACATGGGAGATTGTAATTTTGCTTCCTTGGCTTACCATAATAGTGACCCTTAGCTAAACCGTCTGAAGTCGCTCATCAAGCCTGACCATAAACCCCCTCCCCACCCTCCCTAAATCCAGCTGTCTTCCCTCTCGCTGCATCCAAAGCCTTGTTTTTACAAGCTACAAAGCCGTATCGCTAACCCTTGGACTCGGGGGCTAGCTGACGATTAGGAATGGTAGTTGGAGGTAAGGGGGCTGGGTAACGTGGCGGGGGGGTCTGGGGAGGTGGGAGGACGGGGGGCTCTAAAATGGAACAGGGGAGGACAGAGCAGCAGTATGGGTGATTTAGACAGAGGTCTGGCTCCACAAGCCTGCCCTGATAAAGGGCTATTAAGGGATCAGTGGCTTGTTAATGTTTCTTGGCCGGGCGTCTGGTGAGGACAGCGGCGGGGGGTCCCGGCAGGCCCTTCAGAATGCTGGTGATCGCAGCGGGAGAAATGGGATCGGTGCTGGCGCGGGATTACCATAAACCACCCCCTAATGTCAAACCTCTGCGCGGTAATGTGATCAAACACCATGCCATCCAGCAGACAGCAACTCTCCGCCAAAATAAAACATAGTCTTGTCAAAATAAATAAAGAAAAACTGATGAAAAGTTGAAAAAAAAACATGGCTGACTTATTGAGCTGTAACATGACACAGCGGAGACATGTAAATGTCAGGTAGAATGTGGCTGAGGAGAGCGCTGTTTTAATGACTCGGCTCAAGGCTTCAGACCCCTCCAGGGCAAAACTCCGAGCGCTGAGAAGAATGCAGAGGTTCTGTAGGTTTACGGCTCTGAAAAAAGACAATGATGATGACAGTAACCAGAATAACCACAGTAACATTCTCTATGGAATATGATTTACTTGAGGTAGCCATTGGGGAATAGGGAATAGGCTGTACAGAGGATGGGGCCAACTTAAGGCAGCAGGGAAAAATGTATTTAAAACTTAAGTATGAATATTGGCATGAAAAACAGGCCCTTTTTTTCAGAAGAATCATTATACCTTTTTTCCTGACTGGTGTAAAATGTTGAACCCCCCCCCCGTTCACCCCCAGTCAAAGCTTCCTGGGAGTGGGGGTGAGGGTGGGGGTGGGTGGTGATTTGTCTTAATGCAAGTAGTATTTGTGGATGTGAACAGAACAGAAGTGTCCATGTAATTTGCTGAATGTTTGGAACGGTCAATTTCCCATGGAGCCAGAGAGGTTAGAATATCCCCACAAATTACAACCTGATTGGGTGTTCCTTCAGACTCAGACTATTGCACAAAGTGCCTTTATAAGTGAAACTCGGTGCCATGAGACTGAGAGGAATCTCGTTTTATTAATTTATGTTGTGTTTTTATGTTTCCAGACACAGCTGAACGTCTGACAAAACACATCTATTAATCATTGCTCTAAAATTCATCACATTTTTTTTTTCATTTTTCATGTATTTCCAAAATTGTCATGGAAGTTTAAATACAATGTCCAGTATCATTTTTTGAGTTAAAAACTCATGTACATGTAATGTAATGTAATGTAATGTAAAAACCCAGAGGTATTTATAAGCTAACGTAAGCTACTGTAAATAACTAGCTTAAGACTAAAAATGTTCTATTCATTCAGTGCATTCAGAGGCAGAGCAGGAAGTCATACCCTAACCAGCACAAGTCATATTTTTATTCATAGTCATAAACAAAAGCAGTATTTTGTTTTTCACTTGTATTTGTTTATGTATACATCTGATGGTAATTTGGCCGAGTTGTCCTCCGGTGACTTTGCTATTGTCCCCTAACCCCTGCACTCCTCAATATGGCAGCCATTGTGATTTCTATTTGTTTTGTATTTACTGAATACAAAACTTTATTTAATTTAAATGGTTTATAAGATTCTAAACTTTGAGGTCAGTATTGTAGGGGGAGAGCTTTATTTGAATGTTAGGCTTCATTTGACTTTGACTCACTCCTGACTAATCCTTTTCTTCACAAAAAGGAATTAGAGAATGACCAGAACAAAATACTTGGCGACTGCAAATGTGATCTCTGACTTTTTTTGTTCCGTTTCTCTTTCGCAACACTCGCACATGTCAAACTCGTCCCATGAAGCCTCATTTAAATTCGTTTTGCTGGAGCGAGGTATGCAAATGATTCAGGATGAGCCTGCCCAACATAATGTGGAAATGCATCCAAACCACCAGCTGGTTTTGCATTACAGACTCATCGCGGCAATGTTACCAAAGGAAACCGATCTCCTAAGTTCCCCACTCACCGTTAACTCGCAATGTTCAATTGCCGTGAATCAAACTCTTTGTTTTGGGTTTCCTCTAACCATCCTTATTGGCTCTTTCGATTAAACAGGATTGCTGAGAATGTAGACCCAGCCTCTCTAGGGTCCCAGGGACAGTCCTGACCTCTTGAGTCCTCAAGAAGAAACCCTGACCTCTCCTAGTGGATTGTGGGTAATTCCACTGGGGGATTTCACTCAGCCAGCAGGCCAGTGAGTAGGTCTCATATCCTGTTACGTGCGTTCCGAGTGAGCTGCATGTGCCACTGTTTCCCTGGGTATCATTCCCAGAGTATCCGCACAGCTGACAAATTGGGTCTAATTGTCAGTAGTTTGCCCCATTAACTCTGTCGATAGGGTATCTGATATATACCAGATGTCCTCCAGGGGAATCTTCAAATGACAGGCTGCCCCAAACACAGTTGCCAGGACAAAATCACACAACTGGGGGATTCACTGTGCTTGAAAAATGAATGTCAGCTGTTTGGAGAGCTGTAGGTAAGGGTTCCTAACCGGAGGACCTAAAAACGTTTGCCTTTTCCTTTGACTCAAATGTACTGCAGTGTGTGGAGAGCCAGGTCTCAGTAGGACGTTGTGCTACCAGTGTTGTGAGTCCCTTCATGGGAGAGTGACGAGCAGGAAGTGGCATGTCGAGGCTGATCGGCGGTGCAAGCAGAGCGCTGTGGTCCAACACAGAGGCCTCCAGTCGCCCCCTTTCATCTCTTTCCGTCCCGGCTCGGACCCCAGAAGTCAGGCGTGGGTGTAGCCTGTTTCCAAGCTGCCAGGCGACCCACTCTTGATTTCAGGGGTCCCTGGGGTCAGCTGCCTCCCAGGGCTATGCCATGCCATAAAAGGGCCACCCCGAGCCACATCTGGACTCTGGATACTGCAATGAAACAACTCAGAATCTGAGGCGTTGGCAAGATTCCAGTCCTGGCCCCGCAGCCTTGCATGATAGAGATACAGTTTTTCTTCAGGAGCGGCTTGCTAAAAGGAGGGGGAGAAATGGATGCACTGAGGGTTCCCATGTTGCAGGCTTCAGTCTGTGGCATGGTCAACACTGCACACATCTCAGTGCCCTCACACCTAGCGTCCTCTCCCCCCTTCCCCACAGACAGGCAGTGAGGGGAGGCCATATTTAAAATTATCCCAAACTGTCCTGTCTTTGCAGCAGGAGAACTCATTTGTTGTCCTGCACCTGCTCTGGCAAACATCCCCCCAGGGACCACCCCATCCGTCCTCAGTGACACATGGTGTGGGAATTCTGGCTCTCATGGCCCCCAGCGCTGTGTGAGTCCTCCCCTGTCAGAGCCTTAAAGATACATCGCTGCGCTTCGGCCATTGTGCGCAGCAGGCTGTCGGGCCCACATTCTTCTCCAGAGCGGTGGCGATAGAGCCTCAGTGTAGCCCCCTGACCTCTGATCTGTGGTGTCTGCCACATGAGCGATGCTGCCCCCAGGGACTCGGAGGTGTCATGAGTGAACACGATGAGCTTGAGGTGCTCCGTAAATCAAATCTGAACACAGACGTTACGCATGGTGGCTCAAGAATGCAGGTGAGCCTTGTGCAAAAGACATCGGTGAGGTCAGGTTGTGCATTGCTTTTCAAGCTCTGTGTCCTAAGAAACATCTGACGATGTAAGTGTGATGTTCAGTAAGCTACAGCAGCACTGCTTATTTATGGTAACACAGGACTTATAGACTTAGCAGCAGCTGGAAAGCAGGTACTTTTCTTGCTGAATCTGGCACAGCATCTTCAAGTGCATCTGCAAAACTCAAATTTTATTCGCTGGATATACATCAAAGCTTACCATAATATTTTACACTTTAACCTGAACGCATTGCCCTCTAGTGGTGAATGCAAGTGCGCCATAAGGCAAGTCACGTCTCTAATACTGTGCAGCCTGAAGGTGAACAAAGAGAGCCCTAGCTCCATGCTCTGGCCAAACATATTGAGAATCTGGAATGTAGCATGATGAATAGATGGATGTAGCTGAAAAAAGATAGCCAGCCGATTTTATTTTTTTTTGATTGAGGTGAAGTTTGGGAAAGATTGTGATTCAAAGAGAGTGTTTCCAGACTCGTAAACTTCTTCCCTCAGCAGTGGTTCCGGCTCGGCCACAGGTTTTGGGAAGCAATGACATCCCCCCACCCTCAATGCCCCCCCCCTCCCCAATTCCTCATTGTAGGTGATGTCTTTACCAGGCACCACTTTCCTTCAAGTCCACCTCAGTCACTGCCCCAATACGAGGCCAGCTTCGCTCCCCATGAACTGCTCCTCTCAGGTATGTGGGAGACCTGCCAGTCCCCCTTCATTTATCTGATGTGAATTCCAACAAAACCGGCAAAGAACCGATCTTGGACCATCTCTAACATATTAATCTCATGTACACAGTGTTAGGCGGATTTGGACCAGCCCCAAAGCCAACACTAGCTCCGACTGAAGTCTCCAGTATTGCTCCCTGCTGTGTTGTTTTCAGTTCAGCCATGAAGTCTAACCCTTAAACCCACACACGAAACTTAAACAAGCCTAACCTTATAAAACGTCCCGTAAAACCCTTTTATTTTCCACCATGCTGATAAAAAAATAAGTAATATTGATAGATTGTGCAGATCTCGTTAAAATTTCTTTGTAGCAACCCAAGAAAAATTAATGCAGGCAAAACAGATCAGGATCAATAGAAAGCATGCTAAACTGAGGTAAAAGCCGCACAATCAATTAATTAAAAATATATGTATTTTGCCACGTTTGTCCATTAAAGCGAATTCCTTGATGACATGTGCAGTTGGTGACAGCCGTAGTGATTTCCCTGAACTGAACCTACGAGTGTAGCCAGAGGTCCGAGCATTCCAGATGACAGAATGATCTCACCCCTGTGATTTGTGTCTTGTGCTGATGGTGAGTGGTCCCCTTTGGATGGTTCTGATAAAGGGTGACCATGATGTAAGCTCAAGTGCTCCAGAGTTATGGGTCAGTGCCACTATGAATGAGCTGACGCCCCGGCCCCCGGTCGGCTCAAACTCTGTCCCCAAGGCTTCACTGTTCTCACGCCATGCAGTCGAGCCGACCACAGTTTCACGCCTCATCTGCAGGGCGGAAATGGTTTGCACAGCCCTTTTGGTGCAGAGGGGCTCAAGGTTTACTGATGTTGCTGGCCAGGCCAGGATAAGATTCAGCTCACCACAGTGACCAAATATATATATATATATTTATAAGATCTCAATGCATGCTACAGTCAATGGGAGGGGGCCAACCCCAACAACACTATCACATGCATCACAGTCACCTGGGCACTGCACGACAGGCAGATTGGAGCCAATGAAACTTGGGGATGATTAGCTATCCAGTTTGAGAGAGCTAATATTTGGAATATTTGGGAATTTTGCCAGGACACTGGGGACCCCGCCCACACTTTGCCTATCTACATGTAGAGGTAGGTCTGGGCCTACATTCCACATAGTGTGGAGAAGGGCCAGACCCACAGGGACACCTGAAAACCCAACCTTCCACTTGCAACCATCTGCTTTGCACCAGTCCTGGAAGCACCTGTTTGATCATGCCTTCGACTCACAGGTCAGCGCCTGATTAAGTGAAGAGGAACGCACTGCTGTCCTTGGCTGCCATCATTTGTTTGCCACTGCGGAGCATGATACTGTATGTGCAGAACATTAAGTGCGAGTTGATTTCAATAGACACAAAGGGCTTGTTTTGTCGTTCCCTGGCTGCGGCCATGACAGCTGAGATTAGCCTCCTCACGTCCTAGAAAGTTGTGAAACACACCATTTGTACCATGCGATTTATGTATAGTTCATGCTTGTTTCTGTCTATAAATCAAGTTTAACCATTGGATTTTCTGCTTTCTCCAGTGCCAAAGACATTATGAAGCAGGATTATGTTTCTCAAACAAAGCCCTACTGTATTTAAATGACCCAAGCATTCAGGCAGTCGGAGTGCCAGGATTTCTCCTGTGATGAATAAGGCTTTTGGTTGCTTGGTGTTTATTTTTGGTCTAAATGGAATACCTCGGGTTCCCAGCAGTGCACACTACAAAACCTTTGCGTTGAGACGAAGGATAAATAATTGCAAGGAACAACCAAAACAAACAGTTACCTTGATGAACCGCCATCTGCATTTTATGTTTTTTTCCCCCATTAGTTTTGGCTGAACTCTGATGTTAGCATTAATAGATTTCACTGCATACCACTCATCAGACATCTCTACCTACATGTAATACCACGGATTATACTCTCTGAACTGGTGGCCTGTTGATCAGGAACAATAGACGTGATAATGTGAGACTCCCTCACGGCTCCACCTGTATGTGACTGAGCACAGCTCTCACTAAGAGGAACATTAGAGGGTGAGAGAGGATTTTTTTCATGATTTGTAGCCAGACACTTGAGATTTCCCACTCGGGTAATGTGGGTTGGGACTTGTTTGGCTACTATGAAGTATGATTCCTTGATGAGTTGAAACAAGACTCCAGCTTCATCACATGGAGGCCTCTGCTTGTTTGATAGACTCAGGAAGACGCATACATAGTTATCAAAATGTGAAGGTGTCCACAAACATTCCCACATTCAGACAGACTTACGGATGATGAAATGAGTAATATAATGCTGTGGTTCTCAGGTTCATCCCCAGGGACCCACTGTTCATGCTGGTGTTTCTTAAACCTTACAATGCAATCAATTAAAGTTTTCAGAAAACTGTCAGTCAGACACAGAGCAGCAACACAACATAAATAATTACAACTAGGTAGCAAAACTTGCATACAATGCATGAGTGAGTGTGTGTACATTTATTTTCACAGATGTAATTACATGAAATCCGTTTCCTGGGCAGGGAAAAGCAATGGTAAACTACAGTGTATATTATAATCTTTTATTTTGACTGGAAATGTGTTCATTGTTTATTATACCAAGATTTATTCTGGATCAAAATGGTTGCAAAATATTATTTCAGATAAGATGCTGCCCACATTTTTCTGCAGTGTAAAATATACAATACATACTAGTGCAGAATAGTAGTCTGTAATCTTTCAGCCTATGGTTGCTTTTACTGAATGAATAATAGGAGAAGTAGCAAATATCGCTACCGAAGTACACTGACTTTATCTCTGTGCGCTTAGAAATGAAAGAAAACAATATAATCACTGATAAAGGGGTAAATTAAATCAACACTTGTCATCCAGTTAGATGTAAATAAAATCTGATTGGAGAAATGTGATTGAAAACAGAATTATGTTTCTGATTGAATGTTTTGACAAAAGAGTTAGTTTTGACCATTAGTTAGTTTACACTCCTGCTACACTCTATTTATTTTATGGTTTTCAACAATTCCAAGCTGTGACTGGTGTTTACTGCTTGTGCAATGCTGAACTGTAACTACTGTTGTGCAAAGATTGGCAGCAAATTCACAATTGTTTTATTGAAATAATGAAAGCTGCATGCAGCCATTTTGGTAATTTATGGTAATTTATGGTCATTCAGGGGGAGGCAAAGTGAAATAGTTTTACTTTGGGTACCTGCCCCACACCTCCCCACTGATGTTAACTGAAACAACACTGAAATAAAAACAGCAGCAGTTCATAGAGCCGTAGGTGTATGTGGCAGTGTATGGCTCTGGAGCACAGGGCACGAAACAGTGTACACAGTAAACACTGTCAGCAAGTAGGTCATGTGACTTGTACTCTGCTCAGTAGTGGTCTGAAGAAGCGCCTGGCATCTTTGGACGGGGCCCAAGGGATATTGTTCGCATAAGAGAAAACACTGTGGAGTCACATCGCAGAGAGAAACCACAAGGCAATGTTCCCACACAGTGTGGTGCAGGGTTTAAGACACCGTCAAGTTTCCTTTGCCCCATGCCAGGTAGTGAGTTTGGTGTGCATACCTCTATGTGCAGTCCTTCTCAGTGCAAACCGGAATGGTGGAACCACAAAGACATTTTTTTTGTCTTTGTGTAGAGATTTTATGGGGATTGATCAGACAAAAATGTGTGTGTTTTCTCTTAGTCAAAGAGAAAAACAACAATGTAATGACAACCCCACAAGTTCCCCATGCTGGGGCCCTGGCTTCGGGTGATATTGCAGATCTATTGTGACATCATAATTAGCATCAGGGGACAGCAGAGTTTGCATTGGCCTGGGATGGTATATGGTAATAATCCAACCATGGCAACGGCTGAAACGCAGTTGCAGAAACAGCCTGTGATGTTAAAAAAGAGAACAGCTTGCGTGTGTTTGTGCTCTCGGATGGAGAGCTATGAACCCTCTGTACCTGGACGCAGCCGTTACCTTCCGTTTCTCTGAAGCGTGCCTCGTTGTGGAGGTTAAGCACACACAGCTCTGATTACCCCTGATGGGTTCCGCTGCAGCTTATTTTAGGATTTCTTGGCCTCCAAGTATGGTACATTCTGTTCCGAGTCGGTAGCGCGCAGTGCCGTTTGCCGAATGAGTCGGCCGACGACGCCGCAGTTCTCCAGGGCCGTCTGTGCGTGCCAGACTCTCGGCGCTGTGCTTGTGTTTATCCACCAGGAAAAACACACCATGCTTCATGTGTCAGGCAGCTTTCTGCGCTGGAGAACATGCTGTCACACTGAACCTGGATCACAGCTGTGTTGCCTGTGTACAAAAACACATGTACCACGTACCACTAGACTGGTGCAGCAACTTAACATCTTAATAGCAGAGCTGGGACAGGACATGACTTAACCCGTGCCTTCACAACAGCCGTAAATGTTGTGCCTCTTTTTTAGGCTGTTATTCATTTGTTACTTATTGTCTTTTATTTTATTTTGACATCTTTGTGTCGGGTAACATACACAGTTTCACATCTTAAACGTTTCACAGTTTAACTGCTGTATATGTTATTGAAAATCAGTCCATTGTTCAGGTGCTCAATATCCGTGTCCAGCCTGTGACTGAAAACAGGAACCCTCCAGTGGCAGGTCAGGCACTGTCCCACCACTGCTCCACACTGCCTTTTCTCATGTGCTGATTCAACACTGTTACAAGCCAAACCCCCCCTCATGGATTGGTAATTTTAACAGAGCAGTGGAGACTGACTCTGCCCTGCCTGAAGCATTAGTGTCTGATAGAGTAGATAGAGGCGCCGAGAGGGTCATGACCCCCACACAGCTTGTAAATTGGCCTTGATGCCTCATTCGCCCCCATCCACCCTCCCCCCTCGCAAGGGCCTGCAGCTTATCTTGAAGTCAGTGGGGCCCTGCTCATGTCAAAGACACTAATTCTAACTGTCAAAACAGTGTAACCCAAGAAGATGTAGCCAGGTGCTCACTGAGGTCCAAAGTGCGAAGCCCCGTGCTTATTTTGATCTCCTAACAAGGGGAAAACGTGTTGCGTGGATCTAACGAGTGGAGTGCTAAGCGAAAGCAGTCCTCTTTCTCTGTTCACTTGCCACAAACATTCCAGGGGCTTTCCAATCACTGCTTCTAAACTGTTTTCAAGAGCGTGGTGAAGCCAGTGCATTTGCTCTCAATTCATGCATCTGCAGCCAGTCCTCAGGGCTGCGCTCCCACAAAAGGAAAGATAAATGGCTCTGCTAATACAAAAGACTGTGAGCGATTCACTGCTATATCTTTACAAACTCAGCCACATCAGAGCACACATTGAATTTTCACAAACACCTGTCTGGCTCCATTACTGAGATACCAGTTATCCTGAAATATAAAGAGTCACTGATTCTTTTTATATTTTTTACAGTTTTACAGTTTCTGTGGGTGAAAATAAATTTCATAAACGATATGTCAAATCACACCTCTACTATACAGTCTAATTGCAATTTTAGACATTAATTTAAAATATTTAAAATATGCATAGCATTAGGCTACAATTTTGGGTCAACCAAAAGTCGATATGCCTATGAGCTGTAATAATCTTTGCAAGTCATTAAATTGTAACAGCATTTTTGTTGCCTGCAGATTGTAGATTACACCTGTAGACCATCTTTAACAGACTACATTTAGTGTACCATCGACCATATGATGCTGAGGAATTGAAAGTGTATTTACAGCCCATTGTGTGGGTACCTGGGCATCTGAGTGTTTCTGCGAGGAAACGTTGTTCATCAGAATGCAGTTGATGCTGCCAGGTGCTCCGGTTGAGTTTCTGTCAGGTTTGGCAGGAAGGGGTTGGTGTTAACGGGGTCCACATGTTCCCTTTCCCATTTCTAAGCCCCCAACTCATGTAGCGTCTGATACCGTTTCCAGCATTAGTCTGCATTAGCATTCGTTTGTTGCCGTAAGATGTTTTTTTCCTCCTCTCTTGTCTTACAGCCAGATCTTCTGACAGACTCAAACAATCCAGCTTTTGTTTATGTCTGCTCCAGTCACACAAATATTTTGGCCTAATGATGTCCTCTAATTAGGAAAGCTGGAAGCCATTTCTTCTAATATTGGAACGCTGAAGACTTAGTGCCTCGCTACTTAGTTGTCAGCATTTTATTTTTCATTTTTTTAAGGTGAAGATGGAAAGCCAGAGAAGGAGCCTGGAGGTTGTGGGTTTTTTTTGATTGCAGTCTGCGGTTTCCACAGCCACTGAAGCGATTCTCCAAACTTAGTCAAAAAGTCTGTATTCAGCCAATGTCTAAATTTGTCAGTGGAAGTTATCTGAGTTGAATTTCTTTTGACATTATTTGGCACAAGAACTTTTCCTTTACATGGTTCTGTTGTAACTAAACATTAATCCCTTTCAATATGGCGTACTGGTACAAGTCTCCTTTTCCTCCTCTTTGAAATTTAAAGGGTTTCCATTACTTTTTCCTTGTTATAATTCCAAAGAAAATTAAAACTGTGCCTTCTCATGTGATCAGTTCTAACATGTATGATAGAAAGTTGGCACTTAGCTAATTTTATTAGCTTCTTAAGGTTTCACTGGAGCCTTGAGTGAATTGCTCTGTCTTACTGGTGTTAATTGAGCAATGTGGATAGTGCTTCTGTAACTGAGCTCCCAGTAACTGTCTGACTGAAATGCAATCTCTGTCAATTAGTTTAGTCTCTGTGGTTGTTTGACTGAGTTAAGTCCTTGCATTCATTTTTCTAGATGTGAATGAGTGCGAGGAGACCAATGGAGGCTGTGAAGCTCTCTGCTGCAACACTATTGGAAGCTTCTACTGCAAGTGCCCCAGTGGACAGGAGCTCAAGGAGGATGGCAAGACCTGCCAAGGTGAGTCCTGTTACCTTCAGGGTGTGTTCTGTCACATGCTGAGGTAGAGGTGGTGGGGTACTGTTGCTAACTCCTGGTTGTGTCAGTCATCCGCTGAAAACTATCCACTATCCATTGCTTGGAGGGTACATTTGCCACTTTCATCCGACCCCTGCTCTTTATCAGAAGATATTGGGTAATTTTTCATATAGCGCCTTTCTGCACTGACCAACAAGATGCATGTCTGTGTATGAGAGAGATGGAGAGGAAACAGAGACAAAGGGAGAGAGACATAGACAGAGAGAGGGAGACATTAAGCCCAAAATCATGACAAATGGAGAGACACAGAGATTGAGCTAGAGAGGGCAAACAGAGAGAGAGAGTTCAGGGTTTAGTTGCAGATGGTTTGACTGCCCATTGCTGCACAATGGAGATAGTACTCTGCTCAGACAGCCTGCAGGAGACAGCAGAAGATATGGACCGCTTAGATGAGCTGCGCTTTCACATCTGCTGCCCCCCCACCCCACCCTCCCCCCATAAATTCTGTCTGCAGTCAATCTGAGGTGGTTGGCATTGAGGCTGGGTGCCTGCTGCTGTCTCATTGTGTTCACTGATCATTGCGTTCACGCCAGACTTGCAGGAACAGCGCTTCACACACTATAAACCTGCAGACGCAGGCAAAACATGTGCCAGAAAGGCATAGTTCTACTTGAAAAAGTACTTTTATTGCTCAGAATGTAATTTTTCTGTTTGTCATGCATTCTTTAGAATTGGTTTAAGGCTTTCTGGACATAGAAGATTATAAGACATGAGAACATTATTGTACACTTAGCCCTTGGGATACAATTTGGCACTTTGTGGAGCTGGAATGGTAAACAAATTAGCAGAGGCAGGGCTGGTCCAGGCAGTGCTGGGGATAGCAGCCTCAGTCATGTTATTGTTGTTGCAGCTGTATGCTGCACCATTCATGTTTTTTTATGTTAGATCTCGTCTGTAATGCTTGTGGAATGTGCCAATTTTATCACCCCTGTAAATCACTTCATAAAATAATTTTTACTTTTTTTGAGGGAGATTTAAATTTTAAATTCAGGTCGTTACCGCTTCACACAGCCGACTCTAGAGGAACTCATTCTGTTGCACCCGGGGAGATAAAGACGTTAATTGCCCCTGACGGTTTGCAGCCAGTTGCATTCATGAAACGGTATGCTTGTACCTCATTACAGCTCCCTGCTCGCCAAGAACGGACATGCCTTTTACATCAGAAGCCATGCCAGGGCCAGCCGGGGTTTGGAGATGTTGAGTTTTCCCATGCGCGGCCATCAAAGAGACTTTTTGGTGTTTGGGGATTTGCGTGAGAAGGAGACAAACCTGGGTGTGACAGTCTGAGAAAAACCCCTCATCTAAATGGGGGGGGGGTGGTTGAGTGGAGGAGGGATGCCTGATAGAGAACTCTCCACAGCCACGAGCACACAGCAGATTATGGTACATCACACAGCAGTGACAGGACCATCATCCGTAGCCCTCATCAGGCCTGCTCTTACTGTATGCCCTCTGGGATTGATTGGTTATGTCTGAGTGTCCCTAATAGCCACTTTGGAGATCACAGGACCCATCATGATGTCATTTGCCCAGCAATTAGTGCCTAAATGCAGCAGGTTGATGGTGACTCAAGGCCTGATTAATCGCACGTTCAGGAATGGGGTGGTTAGACGCCTGTCATTAGACAGAATTGGCTCGGCTCCATTATGACCCAGCCCCTGTAATTGGGACACTTGAAAGCTGGCTAGAGTCTAGGTACTTTTAATAAGCCACAATCAAAACAAACTGCCTTTTCCTTGCAAGGCCAGGCTACAAGTCTCCATTGAAACACTCATCACTTTTGTCCCAAAATTCCACCACTAGCTTTTTATAAACAGTTTGTTTCAGTTAACAGTCAAAAGTGTAGATTCCTGACAAATTTTAAAGTAATATGATTTTCCCCAATATTTAGGAAACAACTACTTTTGGTAAATACAATGTTTCTATGCAAATTTAGGAATTCTGTTCTAATATTTTAGTAGCTTCTTAAGTGTTGCAGACATAAAAATATATAGTTGAAACTAAATTATTATTCCAAATATTTTTAAAAATCTATTGAAGGAGCAGAACTTTATATCTGAACACATATGAAGGACATGCTTAGAAACCCCACTGGATTGGATGATTATTGCAGAGTTTAGCAGAGCACATTCTGGTATCCTTGATCTTTGTTGCCGATGACATAAAATGTGAAATAGCCTATTCAGACAAATTCTCAGAAGTGGCTGTGTTCCCGCATCTGTCCACCGGACAGAAGCTTGGTTCCATCACCATGCTTCTGCTGTCCCACTTAAAAGTGCAGTTTGGCTCCATACCTTTCCATTGAGATATTCTGTTGCATTCATGGCCCCTGTGCTTGCCCATTCAGAGCCTGATAAATATTACAGGTTTTCTCTGTCCTGTCAAAGCTGAACTGAACCTCAGTCTCTGGGAGTTCTGGGCTTCTAACATTGTGGCATTGGAGAGAAGAGGAGCCATTTTTTATTCTGCGTACAGAACCTGTAATTTGCCCCACCACAGGCAATAGGGCATATCCACAGGGGAATCAAAAAGCCCTTCTGCTTCCTCAATTCACAGCTCATTCATTCAGTTACAATGAAAGAGTAAACATTGTTGGTCTCAGGCCACACACACACCACACACACACACATACACGCATGTATATACATTACGAAAGCATTCGGTCACAGGCACTCACACATGCAAATGCAGTATAACACATGCATGCACACATACAAATGCATTCACACACAAGACACACGAACATACACACACACACACATACACAGCTAAACATTTAAAGTGTCTTTTTACCCTCATTTTAAAACATTTTTTTGTCCACCCGACTGTCAGAAGCAGTGAACCCGAACCAGCCAATGAAAACAGGTTTTTTTAAAAAAGAAAGCATTCCGAAGATGGCTGAGTTAATGTCTTTGGGTCATGAGCCTACATCTCAGACTGCATTTTTAACAGAGTTTATGCGCCACACGCGTTCAGTCATATATGCACTGGAGCGGATTGTTGAAACCCAATGCCCCCTGTACCATAGACCGTGTAGCGCACAAACACTCGGGTCTCTTTCGGTCGTATTTGGTCTTACCGGGGGGCCAGGCTGGTTTGGGCAGGGGAACTTGCCCATGCCGCTAGTTAATGAAAGACCTTTGCTCTTATTAGGAGCCATTCAAACGGCCCACTATTGAGCGGAGCTGAAAGGCGAAGGTTTAGAAAGCTGTAAGTCATTAAGGATTAGGAGTGTTCAGGAGGGTTTACATTAACTCTTGGCATCTCCAGGGTAAAAAAATGTAGTGTTTGCTTTCCCTCCCATCATTAATCAGGGCAGGCTTTCACTGGCGGTACTGGTGCATCTGGAGTTTCTGCGATGGACGGGGAGCGCGTCGTGTGGGGTTCTAACATGGGGGAGGAGGGATGGGGGCATGGCGGAGAGGTGTAATGGGTTTTTGGTTCATTCCGACTTCTGGGGTTCTAAGACTCTCACTCAGAGCTGCTTGATGAGATTTGCTTTCCCCAGATCAAAGTCAAAAAGTCAGTGGTTCAGAAGAAAACCATGAAGACCCTTTTACAGTCCAGGGGACCCATTGGTCTCAGTCTGGCCTGATTTCAACACTATAGGCAGGTCCTCCATCGGAGCCTCTTTAGGTTGGTGAGAGCGAAAGGAGGCCTACAGGTGACCTTTCTTGCTATATCCCTAAACAAGACCCAAAAATGTGAAAAACCACTGAGAGAGGATTTATTGGACTTTTGTAGCCCTCTATAACTCCAAACCTGTTGGAAGGGAGTCAGTGCAGTAAAAGGGGGGAACGTTTCTTTGCTGTTACCAATATCTCTCTGGGGTTCTGCGAGCCTTGGAAAGTGGGATCAGAGACAGTTGGACAGAGGTCTTGGGGGGGGGGGGCCTGGGGGATGCTGGGATGTATCCAAAAACCAGGATCCTCAATGATCCACAGACATGTTCCTACCTGGTGATCTATCACTCAAGAGTTTGGAAATCTGGAGGTGGGGATTAAGTTGCTGGGAAACAAAACCTATTAAACCCTCCCATAAACCATTAGAGCCAATCAAGTTCCTTAACCTCACTAGTGTGCAGTTGAAAAGGCCCACCTTCACCCCACTGCAGTAAGCACTTTCCACTGAAGGGCAGCGAGCGGACCGCATACAGCTTCCACCCATATCCCAGTACGTTGTTTTTGGGTAGGCCTTTGCTTGCTTTGACGCTCTGATATTTTGCTTTATCCCAAAAGTTTCCTAGATAGGATCGACAGAAAGCGAGATCCCGCTGGGCCGAGGGCCGCACTGTCAGTTTTGAAAAGCGCTGAGTGGGAAGGTTCCAGCGGGCATGATGTAGGGTTGCTGACTGCCAACCTTGTCTGAAAAAATTCTATGACAGCAGGCCAGCTTCTTACTGGCTATGAAGCTTATGGAACGTGGCAATTCATTTAGTACTGACTGAGGGTTAGTCATATTATAATAACTGCTTTTAACATTTTATGTTTTTACCCTTATTTATAACATGCTTTTTATTCTTTGCTAAAATCTGTCAAATTATTTTTATACACAGTACATACTGTTCATACACACTTGTCCCTTAGCATCATATCTGTTGTTCTTTTTTAGATTGCTGGTTAAAGATAAAAACAATTATATCATAACTGAATAAAGGCAAAGTAGAGGTCCAGAACAGAGGACCAGTTATATGAATGTTTTTGTGTTTGTGTGTGTGTGTGTGTGTGTGTGTGTGTGTGTGTGTGTGTGTGTGTGTGTGTGTGTGTGTGTGTGTGTGTGTGTGTGTGTGTGTGTGTGTGTGTGTGTGTATAATCTTGTTCACATGCCAGATTGGGGGGATAACGATTGAACTGAGTTGAAGTGAACTGAAATGAACTGGACAGAAATGAATAGAACTGAACTAAATTTAATGGAACTGAATTGAATTGAACTAAACTTAACACCCACATGCAAGCAGTCTGTGGTAATCCAAACAGAGACAGTTCAGTTCAGTGGAAACAGAGTCTCACCTTCAGGCCACACACTTCAGTGAAAGTATAAAAACAACTGGGGATTTCCCCTTTACATCCTGCCAGTTTTTAGTGCCATGATCTATTTTTCAAGATTGCAAAGAGTGAGGGGAACATGTTTTTTTAAAGACTGGTTTTGTCTCAGTTATATGGATGATAATTTATAGTGTGTTGTCAATATTTCTCAATAAGTTGTTGATGAAAACCTTTCTTTGCCTGCTGTTGTTACATGTTGCTGCTGAAGCATGCTTTTTTAGTCCACACAGTGCTTACATATCAATTGCCCTCAAACACAGTTCAGTGAAATTGCCACAGAGTAAAAGCTTAGTTGAGCTGAATTTGGCTGAGAGTCCAGTGCTCGCTCCAAGCACAGCAGCGAATGATTGATTGCATAATAGAATCCTTCTCAATTCCCACAAGGCCTTTAGTGTTCAGAATGGCATTAATGACATTATTTATTTTCAATTAGGAAAAGAGGAAAAATTCCTTTCCAACTGAAATATACTCATTCCAGACGGAGCGGCCTACAGGGGAGAGCTTTGAGAAACGGGCAAAGTGAAATCCCTCGACAATAAGATTGATGAGGTTTGCACTCCGCTTTTTAGCGCGGAGACAGCCCAGCATTTACTGCTAAGGTGGGCAGTATTTTTCCAATGTCGCTCTCGTGTGAACACCCTCCTGCCTTATCCGAGTAATCGTACCTGTGTCTCCTGCCAGGTCCTGTCCTCCCACCTGCAAAATGACACCCACCTGCGCTCGGTAACTGAATGCCAGCTGATTGTAGACATGAAAACAGGCCTGAGGACATGAATGTTACTCACACACCCCTGTCATGAGCTTTCCCATGTCCCTGTAGCATACAGTTAGCCTGGATGGGCCTCTGGCCTGTCTCTGCTTCTGACACCGACGGAGGAGTCAGTGAGGCTGCGATATGATGCTATCGAGCGCAGCTGTTCCTCCATCCTCCTAGAGTTTACGAGTTCCATCTTTTTCTGGGCCCTTAGGCTATGTGATGTTGCTGTTTTATGTGTTCTTTGTCTGTCCCCACGAGTACGAAACTGAAATCGGTCCCCTGTGCGGCTACGCATGCCAAGGCCCATGTGGTAATCCGATGATTTAAATTAATGGAAGAGCTGTCGCAAATTACTTCACTCTGTATGGTTGTCATTGGTTAATGCTCTTCTTTCATCCTGTTTTGGAGGAGGGTGGGAGAATTATGCCCTTGGCTCTCTGCTGCTGCTTTAAAGGAAAGAACCTGCAGACTCTGACCAAGCTGCTGAAGGAGTGAGGTTGAATCCATTGGCACTTGGTATCTACAAGTGATTAGCTCAATCTCAGCTTCCAGCCTGCAGTTGACAAGCCCTCTCAGGACTGAGGTGTGTTCTCATCCCTCGATGGGACAGTGGCCCAGCACGCCCTAGGAGAGTCTAGTGCCTCGTTAACATGGGCAAGGGCTGGAACAAACCTATCAGACCCAGAGTCTCTGGGTCCACTGATTAAGCTGGATACAGCAAATAGTGTAAGATTGACTCTGATATAAAGCGTCTTCCTCCTGTCAGAGCAAGGTGTAACATTTCACTGAGATCTCATACCGTGTCCAACATGTTTGTACATTTACATTTTTACAACATTAATATGTGTCAAACATCTACAATATATACAAAGTAAACTGGCAGATTTATCTTGGATAGGGGTGTGGCAAGCCAGTGGACACAGGGTACAAATAGAACTGAACATATCCTACACACACCCACACACACACACACACACACACAAACATACGCACAGATATAAAAGTACATGTGTGTGACAAATGTACACACATTTTAATACTTACGTCGCTGAATGAAACAATGAGATAGATTATTTTCAGGCTCTGACGGCATGTCTTTGGACTGAGAGCAAAACCCGGATTACCCAGAGAAAAACCATGTGCTAACAGATACCCTCAACACACAAACAAAGCCAGACTCAAACTGTGAATCCAAGTGTTACAGATCTACAAACATGTTCAGCATTTTATTTATTTATTAACTTGTTTTTCAGTTTGTGAGGCAATTTTTGAGGAGCCATTTTTAGAATACCATCACTAATGAAAGAGTCATGTTGATTGGAATGTATTTGCTGAATAGCCCTTAATTGCATGATGACACCTGGCCTCTAGAGGGCAGTGTTTCAGGATTATCCCCATGGTTCTCAGAGCGTGTGTAATGATGTGGATTTGAGGACACATTCGCAATACATGTCCATGGCCACAGCAGCTGCTGCTCTCTCCCCTTCGTGTCACTGTGGTACTAAAGTGGACCTGACAGGCCTATTCCTGAACCTCTGATTCTCATTTTTCTCATGTTCAGGCACCTCTACTGATTTCTTTTAAAAGAAAGCCCCTGCTTTGAAAGGTCAAACGTTTCCAGTGCCCCTGTGGTTCTGTGGTATGGACTGCATGCATCTCTCTTCCCACACTGCGCACTGAGCAGCAGCAGGTCGTGCGGTGGTTTGATGGGATACAGTGCCTGGCAGTGATGCCAACTCAACGGCATGTCACAGTGCCTGTAGGCTCAATGTTACTCCAATTCTACTTGATTTTTATTGACTGCAGTTTGGCTTTCCACTGTGTCCTTGAATTAATGGCTTTGTAAAGAAACTGCATTCTGAACCTCAGCCCGGTTGGACTATGATTTTTATTCAATTTTCTAACCTCTTACATATAATACCAACTTTGAAAAGCTTGAGAATTTTGGTGAAATGTGATCTTTTGGGAGATTCCCCACACAGAAACATCTTGGGAAAAAGAACAGGCATCAGTTCTAGTTTAAATGTTTATTGGTAGAGATGAATTCAGCACAGTAATGACTGAAAAGCAGTCAGGAGGGTAGTGTGGAAGTGTCTTCAAGAGTGACGTGTGTGTGTGTGTGTGTGCGTGCGTGCGTGTGTGTGGATGAAACAGTATGATTTTGGCACACTGTTTTGTGACACTTGTGTATATAAATCCTTCTGTCTTTCCGCAAAGCTACTTTCTTTGCCAGGCCTCCCTCAAAAATACTAATTGTTTTGTCTCGAGGGACCTCAGGCCTAAATAAAGTCTTGCTTCACATTAGATACATTTTCCCCTCTGAGTTGAAGACCAAAGTCCCCAGCTTAGGGAACTAATTGCACTCACTGCCTCACAGACATCACAGCCTGTATTGGATACCCATGTGCTTGAGCACAGTAAACTCTGCTACATATGCACTAGCACCATATGTGTGTGAGGGAAGGATATCATATTTAACTTTTTTGTGAATATATTCATTTCATTTTGCAGGGGGCATATTGTTCATACATTCAGCGGGTGTGAAAAACATGCATTGGGATGAGAATAGGATCTACTGAAGGAAAAAGAACATGATTGTTGAACTTGCCAAACTGTGTCAGTGAAG
Source organism: Albula goreensis (assembly GCA_022829145.1). Classification (NCBI taxonomy): domain Eukaryota; kingdom Metazoa; phylum Chordata; class Actinopteri; order Albuliformes; family Albulidae; genus Albula; species Albula goreensis. Next base: position 12,994,943 of record CM040752.1, read on the forward strand.
GTAAAAATGAACACTTGCATTTAACTGTAAATCAAAGTTAGGCGTGAATGTTGATCGAATCCCAGTCAGTATCAATGCATTGCAATGTACTATGGGGCAGGCAGACAGCCTTGTGACAGTGCTTGTAACTGTAACCTCCAAATATTTGGAGCAGGGCCTCTACGAGAGTTAGTTGTAAAGAAAGATTTTGTCTGTAGTTAGTTTCATGTGTTTAGACAGGGCTGATATGCTGTGTTAATGAGCCGTGTGCGCGTTAAAGACGTGTGACTCGGTTTGAGACCTCGTATGAGATTCCAGGCACGCTGTGTAGACTCTCCCTAATCGCACCCTGATCCTCGCTTCCAACGACACGCATGAACACCCTTACGCTAATAAGTAGCAGCGAAAGCTTCTGACTCTAAACTGTTTAGAAGATGGGATCTATTTACTTCTCCTTCTGTTGCTCCCTGTTTGTAAATGTCAGACATGACATCAGCGGTGTATCTTTCTCACTCTTTCACTCGTAAAGGGAGAAAAATTACTTGGTACGTTTCCGCTTTTGATCAATTTCAACATTTGCGTTGTGGCTGGAAGTCAACATTCCAATGACACGTAGCCGGTTCACGTATCTGTTGAAAGTCTCATATTTCTTGACAAGGAAACTGTAACCTGGGAAGATGAAGAGGCAACGCATGCCAGATTGGGACAGGAGCGGTACAGTGATTCATTACCTCATAGTTGCTGGCTCCATAGTAATGTGATGTCATCCCCATATCTAATCTGATGGTAAGTGGTTAAAAAAGCCCTGCGTTGTGCCACAGTATTTTGGCAAGCCTCATTGTACCTGAGTGAGGGAGGTACGATGGAGGGGCCTTGGAGAGGTGGGGCACAGGGAGGGGGGAATGGGCCAGAGGGAGGGGAGAAGGAGAGGGTGGGGACAGAGGAGACAGAGCTGAAAAGGAGGAGGTGTCAGAGAACTAAAGAGACACACACGAATCACACTCCCATGTCTGTCAGGACTGAGAGAGAGGATCACAGAGGGGAAGAGAAGGAGGGAGGAAGAGACTGAGAGAGAAACAGAAAGAGACTAAGGGAGAGAGCGAGAGAGAGAGGAGGGATAAAGAGAGGAGGGAGAGTTTGAAGTACCACCCCTTCTCTCCAGATGCTACTCCAAAGCCAAAGCAAACTTTGTGTTGACTAGACCAGGGCAGCAGTGTGACTGGAATCTGTCAGTGTTGTTGTAACCTTTATTACTGAAACATGTAATGACCAGCTTTGAGCAAGCTGTGTTTTGAATGCATGCATTCTTTGCATTTTTATAGGAGCCTTTGTGTAATTCATTTTTTTATATATATCTTAGACAGTACTGTAAGGTATGGCGTTGCTCGGTTGGTTGGCACTGCTTCTGGTGTGTCTCAGTGGTCAGTTTTCTTTAATTGGGGCAGCCGGTAATCATCGATATCGGTACTTCCGGAGGAACTGCTATACCTGCTTCCCTGGATACAATGGGTACAACGTGGGATACTATGGGCCAGGTGAGTGCTACCTTATAGACTGGGAGTTTGGTCTGGTCCAGAGTGAGGAGAACAGGTGATATCAGCAGTATAGATGTGTCACCACACTCTGATAATAGATTCAGGTGTAACAACATTGTCAAGGAGATGTAAAAATTAGATATGGTGGCATGTGCCTCCCTAAGAGGACCAGATGATTGAAAATTTGCATCTCTAATTCATATGCATACATTTAAATACAATTTGTCTTCTCTGATATTAATCATGTAATGATTTTGATAAAATCCAATCTATTTCCAATGTGTTTTGAAAACTTTGTCAATTGTTTAGCTTGATTAAGCTACCATACAGGGGTAGAAAGGGAATAGAGCTTGCCAGATTTTTGGGGTGAACAGTATCCCGTGTTGCTCTGTCTTTGATTACCCTCTCCCCTCTCGGAATGCATCGCTGCTTCTCCCAAATGGCAGCATTTGAATAATCCCTGGGACAGAGTCCAGTAGTGGCGGAGTCTTTGGCGACTCTCCGAGAAGCAGGACAGGAAAGGTTTTTCTGTCCGTCACCGGCTGTCGCAGTGTAGATCGGAGGAGGCGTGATAAAAACACGGGATCCAGCCACACGCTTCTCTTGCCTTTAATAACCTGGTTCCGAGTCCAATGCGCTCCAGATGTTCCCGGATGCGCAGTGTAATAATCTCCTGTTCAATATTGGTTGCTAATGTCCATCTCAGAGCGATGTGTTATTGCTCCCGCCGTTTCAAAGAAACCGTTCTGTGCTGTGCAGCTGCAGAAATAAGGGACGGGAATTAAATGTAGTGTAAAGAGGGGCTGTGCGCACAAGGAGACCATTCAGACCATCCCGGTCACTGGGTCAGTGGTGCGGTGCACTTCAGGGGTTCTCTGATTGGTGCTGTGCTGTCAAACTGGCCCGAGGCAGGGCTGCTCCATCGGGAACGTTCGGCATTTTCGGGTTTCACCTTCTACCATTTGGTTTCCAAAACGGTCCCTGACAATGTAGCTATGTCTGGGAATCTACATTCTTGCAAAATGGTAAGACACAGAGGAATAATGACTCACTATCGAGTCAGTTCCTCACTGCTTCTCTGAAAGAGTGGCCGCTGTGCTCGTAGCTCTTATGGTGGAGCACATTGAATGCTGGCTATTTCATTGACCTTTTCTTAAGAGGCTTCCCCTCTGTGTCTTGCCACCCTGGTGGTCCTGCATTAAAAACACACACACTCACACGCAGACACACATGCACCCATGCACAGACACACACACACACACACACACACACACACACACACACATTTAAACAGCTCCCCTCCACATTGCCTGGTGATGCCCTCTGACCTGTCGTGTCACAGCAGCGATTGCCCCAAAGGGGCATCTAAAACACTATTCCTTTCGCCCTTCGGAAACATCTGCTGCTGCCAGCAAATAAAGATCACTGAGCACCACTTCTGAAGTGAAACCTTTTCAACAGTCTTTCCTGTTTCGCAGCGCAGTGGAAGGGAGAGCTGCAGTGTTTGAATAGGGATGTAGATTTCATATCACAATGCCCTTGGCAAGCTTTACCAGTTCCACCCCTCACTTCCATCCAGACCCCACCCGCCCAGACCAGGCACCTGTCAGCAAGCCAGATCTACTTACCTTCTATCTCATCAACCTCTACCTTCATCTAAAAAAACAGGAGGAATTTACCCCACTCTATGATGAGAGTGGCAAATCGAACCACAATTCAAAACAGCATTGTACCACTCAAACAATTCAACTCAGAGCACTTTGTAGCTGAGTTCTGTATCGTGCCTGGGTTTGACTGCGGTGTGGTCGATGTCCAGGGCTGAAGCGCAGTTGGCCGTGTTTGAGACAGTGTCTTTCTGAGATGATGCGTTCTGTTTCTTCGGTCTTTCCAGGAGATTCAAAGCTGTCCATTGGGATTCAGAGCAGAGACAAGCAACAAGGGGGAGCGGGGAGGTGGGGGGGTTTTGGTGGATGGGGTCCGGATGGAAGCGTTTCATTAGCATAGGGGATAATGTTGGACCCTCTAGAGCGGGAATGACAAACAGATGGTTTTTGGGGGGGTGTGAGGGAGGGGGTGAAGCCCAGCTTCATTGTGTGCTGTGAACACAACAGAGCTCAGTGTCAATACCAGCACGGTACTGCAGTCAAGTGTGTCTGCCCACAGCCGACGCTGTCACTACACTGCACTGCTCCGTTCAGTCCTGAGAATCCCCCCTCACAAAAAAAGAAATTGTGGGGGTACAAAGAGAAGGACAAACCCAAGTACAGCTGGGCAGTTCTCAGGGGAACAGTCTCACTCATCCATGTTGATTGTTTTCTCCATGGGAGAGAACTGTGCTGTTGAGCTTCTCTGCTTCTTTGTGTTGGAAATATTTCCAGTCAAAAGTGATACATGTCAGTGAAACATGTCAGGAAGCAAAGTAAAAGTCCGCAGCGTGCAATGATGTTTCACACCCTTGGTCATAAATTAAAAGAAGTTGCGTGTTTTATTTTGAATAGGATGTAGCTCTTTCTGCAGTACAGTACTTGCATTCATTAGCACAGTTTAAAGAACTGTGGGGCAAAAAAAAAAATGCTGGCTCTTTCCTGTAAAACAGAGATGTGACGCTTTGTACGACCATTTCTCACATGCTTTGTCAGGTATTATTACTGTGAATTTGGCTGCCTCCTCTTTGTTGCCCTATGAGATATAATAGCAGACTGGAAGAGACAAAGCACACAGGGGAGAGCATGCATGTTTGTGAAGTTGTAAGGATGGAGGGAAAGTGAGCATTAAGACATGCAATACATGCCAGGTTTGTGTTATAAAACCAGCGGTTTAGCTGCGAGCTGGCTCTGATTGTGGAATCAGATACATATGCGTAATGTAAAGAGCATGTATGCTGTACCCACTGTGGAGTGTATAAGTCATGAAACACTTCTGAGAACAGACCTTTCCCTGAGAGTGAGAGGGAGGGGGGGATGAGAGAGTGAAAAAAGGGATCCAGTGTAATAACAGTTAAAGACACACATACAGTAAACGCACATGCAGAATGAGCTTGGATAACACAATGTGCTTAATTCCGAAGGCTTCTGTTGTTCCAAAGAAATCCATGAACAAATGGAACCCAAAAGCATTTTTTCCAAGCCCACATTCTCCAGTTGTCAGAATTCCAGCTGTGGACACAGCATCCCTGTAAACATGTGGCCAACTCAAATACTAGATGTGGCTTCTGAGCAGAACTATTAAGACATAAGGAGACACTTTTTGTATGTTATTATTTATGTTATTTTGTATCAAGAATGAATTGAAAGCATGTTGAATGAACATACTTTCAGTGAGCAATGGCAAGTTTACAATTGAATTAAGATGATGGATTATAATTTGATGTGTGTGACATAACTGTAAATAAGAGCATGGGTGTGTTTCAGAGCCTGTGGTTATACATGTTCAAAGTAGAGGGTCACACGTGTGGCTCATTTGTATTGACTAGCTGAATTGTTCTACCCCAGTCCTGTTAAAAACCAAATAATCGTGTGGCTCTGGTTCAGAGGTATCCAATACTATAGACTATGGGACTATATGGTCACCCACTATGTATACCCATGACAACCAATGAATATTCTGCTATTCTAACAATGGTGCATTGAGGACATCAATCCAGCCAGAATTTCTGCCATGACTTCAGCTTTTAACTCTGAATTTTACCTCTGAATTTTGGTGCATTACTTTATAAGATTTGTGTTTTCTTCTCTCAGATGAGACAAAAAGTTTTAAGGGAGTTGAAAATTAATAAAAATGTGTGAGACTTGATGACAGCATAGAGTTGCACTTGTACCGGTTGAAAGCGCATTGATTTATTGATTTATACTCAATAATTGAGTATGAACCTGTTATATATGAATTTGACATATTTTACCTTGCATATTTAGAACATTTCGCCTCTCCTCAGATATGTGTAATTGATACAGGCCTTCATGGACATTTCTTGCATTACTAATGCTGCTTTCGGCTCTCTTTGTCCTGCACTTAAATGTAAATGACTGAATGAGGGTTCCATTTTTTTGTGTGCAATAATTTCACTTTGATTCGATTCTGTTATGACATTTCACTGGGTATTTGGAAATTCTTTTCTTTCCGTTTCTTGGAACTTTCATTGATTGCATTTTCCCTTTTCTTTATTCCTCTCGCCCCACTCCGCCCTCCCTAAGGTACACTGCACACATTGTTGGGTTTGAGTTATAATATCCACCTCTGTGACAGGATCATAAATGGCCATGTTGCGTGACTGCTCTTGGATAGCGGTGTGCGTATGCAGTGTGATGTTTGGCTTTTTTCAGTTTGAAGTTGGATGCTCCCGCTTGTTTCCTGGTTATTTGACATATGCATAACCCCACATTTTAACATGTGTCTGGAATTTATTTGTACTCATGGTATCATTCCAGCAGTGCTCCGGCTAACTCACTCTTGTAAAGACAGGTAAATTGTTCCGTTACTGTACTGAGTTTGATTAGTACGTGTGGCACATCTGCTCTTAACAAGGGGAGCAGTGTACAAAAGGCCCTTTAGAGAGCAGCTCCAGGCACAATTATCATTTAGATAAGTACAGTAAGTGCAATGTTTCTAAATAGATGGTGATCCCTGGGTCAGTCATATTCCCACACTTACATCCCTGTGGTCGTCAATTATTTTTGAGTTGAGCCAATAACGTTGTTGTTTGTTAGGAATGGACATGAGTCCATCCCCTGTGTACACTGTTTACAGCTGCCCCCTCGACTTTCTGTTCCACAGTAATTAGGATTCCTAGCAGGGCTCGTGGGCAGGTGGTTCTGATTAGCCTTGGTATCTGTGTTGTTCTGGTATGGAGCACAGTGTTTTCATGGGGATGAGGGTTAGACGGGCACATATATGGCGACAGTGCTGTCGTATGTGTATGAGTTCAGAAGGTTTGGGAATCCATGCTGTATATTGCCCTCATTATGTGATAATTGTAAGTTAAAGTGTTGATTGTTATGGAGAACAGGCCTGTGTGCCCTTTTGACGGTGGCTTTTCATAAACAGAAGGACCATGGATCAGGGCTTGTCAGGGTGTAATGGCAATCTGTCAGAGGAGCTCGGCCCAGGAACAAACAGTGTGCTCCTTTGTTCCTCTTGGAGCAGGGATCATTTACCTTGGCACAGGGATTCAGGTCTGTGCTGCACATAGAGCCCCCTCCCGACCGCAGCTCAAATATGTGGCATTGTGTATGCAGCGCCCATGAATCGGGTGCCCTTTGAGGGAACCGCTGCAGGCACGCTCTGAGAGATGGGAATGAGCCACTTCCCAAACTCACCCAGGGCTCTCTGCTCTGCCCTACATGGCACCAACACCCAGAAGTTCCTGTTTCGCCATGGGAACGGAACGGGAACGGCATGAAGATCTGTGATTATCGTTCTAAGCTGTTCCATACTTTCCTTCATCTTCTGGGCTGCCTTAAGTCATGGCATGACGACACTGCTGTGAAGAGGCTATTTTTCGGTGGTGCTGAAGTGGCTCTGGATGCGATCACGCTCCCGAAGGTCTTGATTACATTAGACTCAAAGAGCAGGGAAAGGGAAGGGACCGAGTTGTGGGTGGTGATTTAATTGATGAAAATAGCTGTAGTCCTTTGAATGGACACGTGCACTCTCTCTTTTATAGATCAGCTTGCGTAATACTCTACACAAGATGACACAGAGCAGTCCATGTAATATTACTACAGATTTATCATGAATTTCTGTCAAACCTTCCGATGTTATACAGGCCATTCCCCAGACTAGACAATTCTATGTCATATGACAAATTGTGACATTAAGGGCTTAACTCCAGCAGTGATTTGTCTTCTTCTGTGACTTACAACATGGACTCCAACACGCACCAAGTGCACGGGTCAGGCTCCCGGGAGTCCACAGGAGACGTGGGAAATCGTAGTCATTCTTGCAGGGCTATGTTGCCTGGTTGGGGGCTTTACTGGGTCAGAAATGATTGTAATCCTTTCAGCGGCATATGGCCCATAGGAAGACTATTAACCGGCCTGGCAGGAGTGCTATTTTGGTGTAATCAGAGCTTCTTATCAGGCGGGATCCTGTGTGTGAGCGTGTGCCAGGCTCTCTGATGTCTTGGGTGCACAGAGGTCTCCATTAAAGAGATGTGCTGTGATCAGGGCCCCTGGTGTCCCGTCCCTCACCCCTATAACCCCCCCCCCCCACCACCACCACCATGGCCATGCCTTGCATTCTTCCCTTCATCTCCCCTTCAACAGAGGGGTGAACACAGCAAGAGACATTGCTGTCTGTGGCCAGCAGCAGAGGATTTTACAGGGCAATCATGGGTGTCCATCTCACTTTTTTCATGGTCCATGGTTAGAGTTTTTGCAAGTGATCTTTGCTCAACGCTAAACCAGTATAAGAAGAGTGCTGTGGTCCTGAGTGCCCAGCAGACTGTGGTTTTTTACCCCACCGTCACTAACATCGGCACTGATACTCTAGGGATAGAGGGTGCAGCTCTCAGTACCCAGCTCCCGAATCCTAACCCAACGCAGCTAATCCGCTTGCATCTGAAATATCTTTGCTTTGCCCTAGTCAACAGAGACAAAGAGTTTTCTGTGATACAGAAGGTTGGACAGAGGTCACCTCATGCAGATGTACGCTATGATTACCAAAAGTTGAATTATGTCCTTCCGTCTTCAAGTTCATATGGAAGAAAAACTGTCAGACTGCATTTACTACTGAAGGCTCAGAATAAATAGGATGGAGGACTTCTGGGCTTAACAAGTCAAGAAAAATGTTCAGGGCTCACTCTCCTGGCTGTAAAAACCAGAGAAGACATCTGGTTCGGTTTGAATGTGTCGCACAGATAGGGATAAATGAACTGTCGGCATGCAATCCACTTTAAAGTTGTCAGTCCACTGTGCCTCACCTCGTATTTGTCACAATGACTCTCACCAATGAATCCTGATCTGAGGTTGCCTAGCCTGCACAATGTGCTTCAGCTTTCATTTGTCACAATGGCTTTCACTCCTGATTTGAGGTCAGCTAGCCCTTACCTGGAAACTGTAGCATGAGCATTGCTACTATGTGTTCACAGAGATGCAGGAGCGGGGGTGGGGGGGGGGGCGTGGGAGGGTGTGTTTTTATGTTGCTCTCTAGATTCATTATTGTTCATTGGGAAAAAGCCCAGAGAAACTCAACAGGGTTTAAAGACTGGAAATTTATTTGGAGAAAACCATTTAACTGCAGGAGATTAAAATCTATCATATGGCCTCTGGTTTGACAGCCCGTGTGACCAAAAAGCAGGCATTCCTACACACATTCAGGGCTCATATACTCTCATACACACATTCAGGGTGCATAAATACCTATACATATTTGGATTTCAAGTACCTCCCAGAAAAAAAGCAGAAAAAAATGAAATGTGTAAAATACATTAGATTAACCCTCATTTCAAACAAAAAACAAAAGCAAATATGCAAACAGTTATGTAAAAACTTAAAAGGGCGTACTTGAATGAAGAAGCAGCAAAAACCCAAAGATCTAATGTTTGTGTTCTTTCTCTCTGAACTTGGAAGCCAAGCTCATTGCCACAACCTCCATTTGGGAGAACACAACCATGTATATGCTGTCCTCTGGAATAAGTGATGTCATCTGCAGCTTCTTTTCGCACTGCAGTTCACAAGTGAGCTTGTACATTCTAGCATGGCAGGAGACATCTTATGTATGGGTTTTCTGCAGGCGGTTTGTGGGCAGCTAACCATCCAGGTGGAGTCACTGGACAGTGATTAGATATGGACAGTACTGCTAACTAAATCTCTACCTCTCTTCGTGATGCTAAGGCTAATTATGCATTGAGCTACAACTTTGCTGGCCACAGTGGGGCCTGACACGGTCATGGATCTGAGAATTAGCTGCACAGGCGTGTGCATGCAGTTTTCCTCAACCTATAACATCATTATTTTGTTAATTTTTACAGAGAGTGATCTAATATTTTCTTTTCTCCATCACTTCATTTTTCCAGAGTGCTACTTTCAGGTTTTTTAGTTTCAGACAAGAGACAAAGAAGTTCATTATGTGGGAGATTGTAGTTTCAACAAGATGAACAGAAAATTAGAGAGAAATATCGTTTGCACTCATTTAGCATTTTATTTTCTCATCTCACCACAAATAAAATGTGACACTAATCATAGTGCAAAAAATCACCCATTGCCACATACATGTACACACACACGCACACACATACACACACACATACACACACATGGGCTACACACACAGACACATAAACACAAATATTTTTTCCCTCCACTGACAGACTGGACCCCCTCAAGCTGTAAATTGTTCCTTGGCTCCAAAAGCTACAACATTTTAAAATCGGTATATATCATTTACACACTCTCCAGGAAGGGCAGCACTGTTAAACTCTCATTACCGTGAAAGAAACGTGACGTTACATCCAAAAAATGTCTAAAATGCTGGACCCACAGAAACATCAACACCCCTGTCCCCTAACTGTCTGGAAGGAAGCCCCTAAATCACAGCTTGAAGCCCCTGGAGCTCCACCGCTACCCTCTCCCCTCTCAGGGCCCAAGGGGGGCATTGGACCGCTGAGTCTGGGGTCTCCACTTTGATGGACATCAGTGGGCTCTGATTGTGACTGCAGTCAGGACGCAGCTTGGAAAACTCAGAGACTCAGGCAGACTCTGTTAGCTTTGGCTCTGGAGTAAACAGAACTCAATAGAGCTGCCATTAGTCCTGGACATGACCGGAGCCTTAAACTACCTTAAAGCAGTATGCACAAACACTAAATATCTACCCGTACTGCTGTGCAAGACCCCATAAAATGGCCTTGACGTTTAGTTTAATGGGAGGTATAACTTCTTTGCATGAGACCCAAGATAAGGAATTTGGTATGGGGAATTTGGAGAGTGATTGTGATTAGTTTTAGATTTCATATGGACACTCTATTGAAGATTGTCCATTTCAATTGTTAGATATATGCCTTTACAGTAAAAAACTACATTCTGTGCTAGCTGTCTTGACATTTGCCCTTTCTAAAGATAAAAACGGGTATTCTGCCTTTTGTACAGTGTAAGGATGCCAGTGCTCTCTTCTTTGAAAGCAGACATAAAACAATATTTCATTTATTTTTCAAATATTTCTGTCTTGAAAATAAATGATGAGGACCACTGTGCTTCTCCACAGTTAAATTCAGGCACGCTGTAATAACTCACTGTCTGATTCCCTGTTTGATCTTACCTGGCACTGATTGCTTATCACCCTTCCTCCCTGGCCTGGTCATATATCTCTCCTGAGTTGGCTGGGTCTTGTGCCAGGCTCTCTCTCTCTCTCTCTCCCATAATCCTAACTAAATCCCCCCCTGAAACCCCTCATCCCCAACTCTCATCCTGAATTGCCGTTCCCCCGTTCCTTAGCCCGCAGTGACAGACAGCCCCATCAGCGGACAATGGGGACAGGCGAGTTCAAAGCAACCTGGACAGAGAGAAATATCTCCCATCAGCCCTTGCGTCATTTCATAGTGTCTCCTTGTTCTCTTGTTGATCAGCACTTGAGGCAAGGGGGTTGGCGGCTGGTTCAAGAGTACTGGTACACCCCAGTTTGAATGCCCTGTAGAATGTTGAATGCAATGTGACAGAAGGGATATGGAACTCAAAGTCTTCAAAAGCAGATGGTGCGCTGCTACAGATTCACAAAATCTCTTTTTTTTTCTTTGAACACTATGAATTCCATTGTGGTTCCAAGCCAAAATAAGGACAGAAAAACAGATGAGGTAGAAGTAGATCTCACAAGTGATATAAAATTATATTTTTTACCTGTGTAATGTAGTGTACAAATTGACTCTTCAAATATGTATATAATGTCTCAAATGGGGCTTCACCACAGTGCTGCTAGTCAGTAGAAATTGCTGGACTGTTCCTGTCCATTTCCTTGCTTGTGCGAATGCCTGTTAATGGCAGACAGCACACTATAAATGCATTTGTTTTTCCAGATGCAGTGGTCTGTATGGACTTCTGCTTTTACTAAGGGGCTACTATGAAGGAGATGGGTGATTTTTTAACATTTCATCCCTAATAACATTATAGCTAACTCTGCCAGTTGAGATGTAATTGCTCTGTCAGTTGTTTATAAATTTTGCAGGTTAAGAGCTTTGTGCTGTATATTTTTCATTAGTTTTGTTCGTTTTAGTTCTTACCATGTTTTTCTTCTGATAATAATGTGTAAGCGGCTTAGTTTTGTGAATTGGGTGTAAATGTCTTTATCATTTCCTTTATAATGATTGAGCAGGGCAGTGAGGATTTCCTGTGGTGGATGTGTGTGTGTGTGTGTGTGTGTGTGCGTGTGTGTGTGAGAGAGAGTGTGTATTTGAGAGCTCGCAAGGCCCTGTGGTTGCTCCCACAGTGGGATTGGGCTCGTAGTTTGTTTATTTGCGTTCTGTGGCGCGTGTTGAGTGTTTGACGACGGCCCTGGCCCTTGTCCCAGGGTTATGGGTCCTCATTACTGAGGCTGTGTCTGTTCTGTGCAAAAACGGCATTCTCTCTAGCAGCAGGGTTTAAGTGTCTCCAAGGAGGCGGCGATGAGAGCCATTACAAAAACATCTCTTCTCTTGCATCTGCCTGTCCTTCTGCAGATATCGACGAGTGCCAGGTCCACAACGGCGGCTGTCAGCACCGTTGCGTGAACACCAGGGGGTCCTACTACTGTGAGTGCAACCCGGGGTTCCGCCTGCACACGGACGCCCGCACCTGCATAGGTGAGACACAGCAGGGTCGCCCGAGGTCACACATCACCCCCTCCCATGTTCCACGCCATCTCTAACTGGAACCCACATCAAAGGGAAAGAGTGTCCTCATTCAGCCCCTCTTCTCCTTATTACAGAGGGGAGAGAAACAAAGACCCCCTTTTTGTGTGTGTAAGAGTGGACTCTTCCCAGTGAAGCACAGCTCTGTCACAGTCAGTTACTGTTGGTTATCTGTGAGGCTCTGCAGCATTTACCCAGTTTCCCCTACACTACCCTGCACTGCATCACAGCCTTTCAGTGGCTATCACAGCCTTTCACTCTCAGTCATATCTCTGGAACTGATCACGCAAAATCAACCCAGAACAGCCAAGTCTTCCAACCTTCTTACTCCCACAAGGCCTGGGAATAAATCATTTTTAGTAGTTTTACAAAGATACATGCTGTTGTAAAAAAAGGATGTAAAAAAACACAAGTAATCCAAAATAAGAAAAGAATACCAGCTATTATGCTCCCTGAATATTTATTTAATTAAACTCATGAGCTTGACAACATTTCAACAGTCATTAGATGTAGTGGTATTTTTAATAAAAAATGTTTTGAGGCATTTTCAAACTCAAATTCTTTCTCAGGGCTCAGTCTGCCCCTTATGGCTGAAACATTTCACAGACCACCTATTAATATTCAACAGTTATTACTATTTTTCTTAATTATTCACTTCACTGACTCTTTTACCCTATGGGCAAATGCCAAATTTTGAAATGTATTTATACAGTTGGATTTATAGTGGAGCGATCCCAGTGCAACCAGCAGTTTCCACAATGTGAGTTCAACACTCTTAAAGCTGTAGCTATCTTTACTGATCAAGATCATTTTTATAGTTATCGCTGCAGAGAACCAAATCATTTGAACCTGAGTGAGTAATTTTCATGTTTTTGTCAATGCAATTATTGTAACCTTTATGCTTCAGAGGGTGACTTCTGTGGTACGCTTGCTGAAAAAAGGCTCAGGACAGTTTGTGTCTCTGTGGGAGGGCGAGGTTGCTGGGGTTGAGTAATGTGGTCTGAGCGACCCACTCATGTAGACTGAGTGGCTAGTCATTAAGCACTTTGGTTAAAACCCAAACCCTTGTCTGTTAAGTGACCCCCATCACCTCTTACCTTGAGTGCTGTCCAAACGGGTGTGTCCTGAGAGCTTTCCTCAGCCATCTCAGGGCAGTGGGGACACGCTGCAACCTTGTGATTACGCTAAAGGCTACTGCATGTTGAATCGCTCGTGCAGAGGGTCTTGAGAGGTGCTGCACAGGAAGTCCTGTGCTCTGTGTCAGCATGTCTGCCCATATGAGTATGACAGTGTTTCTCATAAGTAGCAGCCAAGGCTGCACCTCTCCCATGAATCACAGGGAACATCTGTTTCGAGTTATTTAACTGACCTCCCCACTAAAGCGTCAGTGAAATTATGAAGACCTGTTTAATGACCCAATATTTCAATCGCTAGCATCTGTATCACGTGGCTTTATTAGAGGTGCTACTCAGTTAGAGACCCAGTGAGATTTTCAAGGCTTTGTATATGTTCATACATTAGGCTGGTTTCCTCAGTACAGCTGAGCCACAGAGTACCTGATGCCCCTCAGTAATTAGGGTTAATGATGGAAGCACATGTATCTACACTGAAACACTGTAATGTTTGGGGATTTAAACTCATTTACTCTTCACACCTACATAACTTTTCTTCTGCAAACTGAATGATCATGAATTATCTCTGTATTACTAAATTGGCTAATCAGTAAAAGCCAATATACTTCTATATATTTTCTATGTAACATATTTCTTTTTATGTAAATATTTTTACATTTTTGCTGCTGTCTTCTTATCACATCTTGAAATATGCTTTACTCAAAATTGAAATTTGGTATACCTGAAAAGGAACACATAAATTTACTTTACATTTAAAGGAATGAAGTGAAATTATATCTACCACTGCTAAAAAAATTGTATCCAGGTTAATTGGAATCCATGATTGAGTCTGTGGGGGGTAGGGGAGCCATGACACATCATTGCAACCACACAACAATCAGTGCCAATCCTGTGGTGTTCCCCCTGCTTGTGCCTGGTTTCCAGTTAGTATTATGTGACAGTTTTCATATTTCTTTTTTTTTCATTTAAGTTTCTTCCAAGTCTAAAGAAGCAGCCAGAGAATTGTGCCTGATCCCAAAGCTTTGGACCCCCCCATTTTCCCTCCCCAGACATAAATCCAGCTCTCTGCCACCCACCTCAAATGGAGTCCTGGACTCAGTTCTCCCTGTGCAGAGACCACAGCTCCAGAAACACACACACACACACACACACACACACACACACACACACACACACAAACACACACACGCATGCACACGTACACTCATCGCCTTGCTCAGGCAATAGCTCCATTCCTGTGGCTTTTCCTGAAACCAAACCAAGTTCAGCACAAAACCACAAGCGGGAGGGGAAAGAATGAGAGCAGAGTGGACTCTAACCAGAGATGGGCCACAATCCTGCAATCTGACAAGCTTCCTGTGATAGGCCTATTTGCTATCATTTTATACTGCATTTCCTTACCAGGTAATCTTGCTGGAGCTGCTTGATTGTTCTGTAAGTGTACCAAGGTTCTGTCGTTAACTGATAAAGGTGTTCAGTCCAGCTCCGATTTATACTTTCATCTGCCCCCGAGCCTGGTATTAACAAGTAAAATATGTGAGTCGGTTTTATTGCTCTGAAACTATTACGCACAACAGGTTGTCCGGAATTCCAGGAATCTTCCCAAGGAACAGTTATTTACGCAGCCAAATTGATTTACGTTAAATACCTCATTTGTATTGTTGAGAAGCAGTCACGTCATTTCCCCCCCCGCACCCCAAACCCATGCACTAGTCTGAGTCTCCGCTCAGACAGGATAAGAACGAAAGTCAAGTGATTCACCTTTTTCAGATGCAGATGTCAGCAGGGGCCAGGCCACTAAAAGATGTCGCGTGAGACCTTACGACGGGCAGATGGCAGCACATGCACGATTCCGTGTGGAGCAGCGATGACTGATTACACTAACAGCCGTCGTGTCCATGCAGACGGCCTAAACTCTGATGCTTATCAACAGCACAGCAAAGCTCTCGCTCCCACCTGACACCGGAAAGCCTGCAGACCAGCGTAGCCCTAAGCACAAAAACGTCATAGGGCTGAAGAAAGCCTAAAACCTAGTGGCTAAGGTGGTTTAGCTGTGATTTATAAAGAGTTCAAGTCCTGGTGCAGCCACAGTAACATCAGCGCAGCTGCTGGACCCTTGAGCAAGGCCCTTAACCGCATTTTGCTCCCAGCTGGGATTGGCCCCTGGTTTGTCCAATCAATTTTATCTTTTTGGATAAATAATGCAATGGAAGCCTGCTCTGAACGTAACCTTTACGCCAAACCTATGATTCTGTCTGATAGGGAACTGGATAGAAGTTACGAAGCGATGTGAACATGTCGGGCTGGATGCTCTTAGCTTAAAAGAGGCACTTTTGGTTGACTTGTGATGTGTGTTTGTTGGGAAGTCAAAGTGCTACTTAAACACCGTGTAACTCCCCTTTAAGGGTATAGACTTGTATGCACGTCCTACAGGTACACAAGGAAGCAGTCCATTTGGTTACAACATCGAGCCTCAAAAGACAATTAGCAAAATAACAGACAGCAGAAGAAGAAGCAGACAGAAGGGATGCCATTATGACAGAGTTAATGAGAGAGAAGAGGGGAGAACACTCACAGGCCTTTTTATTACCTCTTCACACCCTGGGAAATATCAGGATTCATTATCCAGCTTTAGGCGTGAGGTGAACTTTCGGAGAATCGTGGAATCGCTCCAACTGATGGATTTCCCATCATGGGAGTCAGGAAGGCCCGAGTCGTGAGATACGTTGGGAAACAATTACAAAAATAAAAAAATAAGCCCCCGGCTGAAAATGACAGGGGACGAGCAGGAGAAATGCTAGGGAGCTCTTTGGCAAGACCAGGCCTTCATGACCTCGGGCCTGTCATCCACAGCGTTTGTTCTCTTTACTTAGCAATTTGTATGGATATTTTACTCAATATTTTCACTGGTTTCATAGCTCCTTGGGAAAACAGATTGATGGCATGGTTATCGAGTGTCTACTTCCAGCAACGCAATTGGGACGGGAATAATGTTAGTTTTGGGGCGAGCGTGCCGTACCTGTCTGTAATTAAGAGATGGTCTGATAATTTAACCTGGAGACAGGAGTGTTGGGTTCATGGGGCATGCGTCTCGCAGGGAGGATACAGTCACCTGGAGGCTCTCTGGACTGTGATTCTGAACCGCCCCTGAGATGAGAACACAATTGTTCCATTCACTATAGACCTGCCAAAAAATAAAATGTAGCAATAACTATGCAGCCCGCTGTAAAAATAATATTCTCTTTTGGGCAGAAGTGTAGAGATAACTTATATTGGAACGGTGAACATAGTTCATTTCACATGAGGCAGTCCAAGATTAGGAATTCTGATCAGTATCAGCTATACCTTCATATACAGTGTGGGTAGAAAAGTACAGACATATACTGGTACATATTTATATATGTACTGTAGGACAGTAGAATAAATGAGAGAATGTTTTATGTGGTATTCTTGCACCTGCTTTCATCTCTCATTAAAAACATTTTCTCTCATTAAAATCTTTGATTATACCTTTTTTATTCCCCAGCTTGTGAAGGGTCAATATGAACAAGTGTACACAGGTGTAAGTAAATTCCTGTGGTGTGTTAGAGTAGACAGGGCATGGCACGTGTGTGACTCTGTCTTCAGGTGTGTGACAGGTGTGTGACTGTTATAAAGCCCTGACTCTGTGCCCTCTGTGTCCCTAGCCGTTCATTCATGTGCGGTCAGCAATGGTGGCTGTGAGCAAGACTGTGTCCAGCTGTCCCCCGCCCACTTCCAGTGCCGCTGCAGACACAACTACCAGTTGGCTGAGGATGGAAAACACTGCAAACGTGAGTACCGCCTTCACCTCTCCCTGAGTGGTGGACTGATACTGTCCATCATCAAAGCAATCCAATCACTTTATGTTTCTGGGCATCTTTGTGACACACACAAGCACAGCAAATGTTTTTCTAGACCAGGGGATGATATCATACATTTTATATACCAAGCAGACAATTGACAATGTGTTTGTAATATTAAAATGTATGTTTAGAAACATACTGAGTTGAATCATTTTAATGGATGACACTCTGATATGAATGGGGAAGAGAGGAACAAAGGAGCTGATTGGCAGATTGGTCTGAAGAGTTTGTGAGGTAAATGCAGCTGAGATGGAGAATGAGACACTCATCAAAAGTGAGTGCCAAAAAAGGAAAGCCAGTTATAGTATATATCAGGGTACCTCTGTGACACACAGCAGTGCACCTAGTGTTCTGCTGGCCCAGAGTGAAACACTGCCAAGGTAAAGCAAGAGAGCCGCCGCAGACGGTTACGATCTGAGCCAATAATAAACACAAGTGTGAGCTCCGTCCCTCTGAGACTTCTCATCTGGCCTCTGACCCAAGCAGTTCACACCATGCGTTCAATGTCTTATAAGTTAGATAGTGAGCTATTTTTACCAGCTGTCTCCGGTACGGGCATAAAACAACACTGAACCGGGTGGAGCTTGGCCCTGCACCGACAGCTTCTCCTGACTTCAGAAGGGCCGCATGGGTCTGACGTCACAGTCGAGCAGGGGCTTGTTTTCTTTCTTCCCGTACCAGCGCAGCCTGTGAAAACTGTGGATAAACATCACACGGAAACAGGCACTTTGAACGGCCCGTTCTTTCCCACCCGGCGGTCACTGGCGCTGCAGTCCCCGTTTCACCGGCAGCGGCACAGGCCAGACCGCGCTACCATCAGAGCGGGGCCAGATGAAAGGCCTTGGCGGGTCGCTAGGCCGTAACCATGACGATGAGTCATGGCGCGGTGATGGATGGATGAGGGGGAAATGTCAGGTCTGGTGAAGCTGATGGATGAGCTGGAGAGGAGATGGGGAGGCTTTGGCACACGACCCTTCTGGCGGGATGGGAGCGCTGTCTTGAAATGGTTATGATGGGGTCTCACCCTGCGTTTGGCACCAGGAACGGCCCACAGGCATGTTGCTGAACCCTCAACAGAAACAGCAATGTTCTTTCTCCTTTCTGCTGCTGGCTGTAGCTGTTCAGCTTCTTTACCACACAGCCAGGCATTCTACCACAATGGTCAAAAATGGGAGACAGATTTTGTTCAGTAGAGACAAGACAGTTTTCTTGTACAGAGGTATAGTGTTCACTGAGAGGGGTAATGACAGCTATCACAGCAGCATCGATCCAGACCTGTCTTATTGCCTTCATTACTGCTCTTTTATTGCATGTGTAGTAGCCATGATGGCATATGATTCTCAGGACTGCCTTCCCTGGTTGAAATCCCCATTTGAATGGTAATCAGTTTTACTGTGGATTTTCAACTATACATGTTACAGACAAAAATGTATGAATATATGAAAGATGTTTGAATTTTGATCCAAATTTTGATCCTTGGAAATTGTAATTCTATCTAGGTTGGAATTTCAAATGAAGAATTTTGAATGTCTCATCTGATCCTGAGCATGTCAGCCAATTTCAGCCTTTGGGAACTGGTGAAATTGTGTGTATATTGGAAAATACTCAATTTTCAACAATCACCTCAGAAAGGGGCATTTGATTTGAGTAGGAAGCGGTCAGCTCATTCCATCTCAGGTAGAAGCGATGTCACAGTCACACCTAGCCTTGCATAGCGTCAGAAAAGGAACCCCCGAAGCATTAAAAAACGTGCAGCATTTCGGCCAACTTGGAAACCCTGTTAGTTTTCCCCTGTGAAGTCTCAAAACCAGTCCAGCCAGATTGTTGGCCCCTGGCAGCCCCTGCGTTCTGTCATGGCAAATCTGCCAGCGTTGCCATCGAGCGGCTCCCAGCCAGCTGGGCAACGGTCCTGGGGCTACCCACAGCACAGCTCTGCCAGGCAGCAGAGTACCTGGCACAGCACAAGGGCAGAGAGATCATCATTTAATTATCATCATGGCTTCTCAACTTTAAGTTCTCATGTGCTTGAACATGGGTAAATTGACGACTTCCTCCTGCCCAGCTGTGCTTATGGTTTAAATGGTGGAGGCTCTCCTGACAGCAGTAGGTGTGTGATATGGAAAGTCTGTGGGCTGTGGGGTTTGACCTTCATATTCCCCTGTGTTAATAAAGTGATGGAGACAGGGAGCAGTGTGCCTTGGCAGTCAGGCTGCCCCACATTGTCCATTACTGCCTGTGTCTGCTGTTAGTGACTGACTCGTTATAATGATCCTGAACAGCTCCAGAAATCCTGATTGGACCTGCGTCCACACTCTGTCCGATCAGGATACCATCTGGAAACAGTGCTGGGTGTTTCTTTTTAGGGCCAGATTGTACCAGGTTCAGGAAACGTGTCCATGTGGCACTTTCCCCCTGTGGGTGATACTTTGCCTTAGCATGTTTTTTGTTACTTTTAAAGAAAAATAATTTAGAAGATCAAGAATGCTGAGCACCATTTGCTATGCTGAGCCAGCACTTTCTTTAATAGGAGACAGCTGGGGTTTCAACTTTGGGCAAGTGCTTAGCTAATGTTCAGCTGTTTTGCGTGACCCTTGACCCTTCACCTGATTGGACCTGCCATGCCTGTGGGAACATGGGAACAGGATTGCTTTATTCTGGTGTTAGGTTATAGCAGGTTTCATGGTTTTATTTTTGTTTTTCCCAGCGGTATGCCGCAGTATTATTCAGTGAATCTGTAATCCATTCGACCTTTAAGTCAAGAATTCTTTTTGGTTTTCTTTTGACAAATGAATCCTCTTTCAGCAATGCATCATGGGCCAGAAGTCAGGATTGGTATTTATTCTCTGAGATTCTAAAGTCTTAATCCTCTGCTAAGAGAGTTTCAGAAAGTGCTCAGAGTTTTGGGTCACTTGGGTACCCAGCGGTTGTGATAACACTGGTGTCAGGACATTAGCAGCTTCCCGGCCCTCCCTAAGTAAGAGCACTCATTCCCTGCCAGCAGCCAAACCTCCAGCTTCCCTACTAATTGTAATCTGTAATGCACTGTGGGGTTAACAGCGTCTGGCTCCTTGGAGATCTGTCTCTCTGGCGCAGAGACCTGGAAGTGATCATAGCCATTTATACACTTAATATGTAGCAGTTTTCCCCAATTCATGGAAATTAAGTTCTTGCCTTTCTCAAAGACACCATGGTCCAGGAGTATGGAAACAGTTGTGTGTGTGTGTGTGTGTGTGTGTGTGTGTGTGTGTGTGTGTGTGTGTGTGTGTGTGTGTGTGTGTGTCTGTATGTGTGAGTGTGTATGTGTGAGTGTGTGTCTGTATGTGTGAGAGTGTATGTGTGAGTGTGTGTCTGTATGTGTGTGTGTATGTGTGAGTGTGTGTCTGTATGTGTGAGAGTGTATGTGTGGGTGTGTGTCTGTATGTGTGTGTGTATGTGTGAGTGTATGTCTGTATGTGTGTGTGTGTATGTGTGAGTGTGTGTCTGTATGTGTGAGTGTGTATGTGTGAGTGTGTGTCTGTATGTGTGAGTGTGTATGTGTGAGTGTGTGTCTGTATGTGTGAGTGTGGGCATTGCATGGGAAGCAGCAGGGTGAGGTTTCACAGTGGGTGTGGGAGTGTCAGACAGTTTGTTTCCTGTCCTGCAGCAAAGAGCCCATGCGCTGACAGGAACGGGGGCTGCATGCACACATGCCTCACCGACGGAGGGCGGGCACACTGCGACTGTCACCCTGGATACCGGCTGGCAAGGGACGGAAAAAACTGTGAAGGTGGGTGTCAGGGCTAAGAGACGGCGGCATTACCGTGGCCTGCAGTTAATTAGCACACAATCAGAGCTGTGTTAGGAAAAGCCTTTTCCTCTGGAAGATGGACCCAGTAATAATTTGTTTTCAGGCTGGTGTGCTGCCTGGCTTTTTTTGCATATATACTTTATTTTCCATGGGTCTGGAGTGTGGAAAGGAGTGTTTTTAATTTGAGAGAGAAACAGGGAAGGTTGAGCTCTGAAGGGAAGGTTGAGTTCTGTGGAAGCTCTTCCTCTGTGCGTTGGCCAGCACTAGAGATGAAGCCAGTGGCAGCCTCCAACATGGCTGCTGTTTCTAACCCACATTGTATACAGGTCTATGGCAGTCAGTGCTGTTCGGTTACAGTGACAGTATGCTCGGCCTGTGGTATGATAAACATGGTGATAATGGTGATGAGGGTGATGATAATCAGGATGAGTTTCTCTCATGACAGCTGGGTTTACAGTGTTGCATGATGAATTTATTCTGTGTTCATATATATAATGTATCCTGCATTTGTGTGTAATGTGTGTGTGTGTTCCAGATATTGATGAGTGTCAGACAGGCCAGGCATCCTGTGCCCATGGGTGCCATAACACCCGCGGCTCCTTTAGCTGCATCTGTAACCCCGAGTACGAGCTGGGTGCTGATGGCAGGCAGTGCTACCGTGAGTCTGACAATCCATCACTAACATACTGTACTGTACCTCTGATGTGCCCTTTGTCTCTTCCAGTGCAGGACCCTGTTAATGTGAAACCTCTGCACCATTCTTCATATTTTCACTCTTTCCATTGGACCAAAAGACGTTGGCCTGGCCTGAATCAATATTTATCCTTAACTTCTGACTCAAACCTAAATAAAATCGTCTATTAAAGTTTGGCAAGTTCAAAGTGTTTGCCAAAGTTTGGCAATGTATAAATGAAGCCTTGTAATTAATCATAAGTCAAGGTTAAGGAGGAATGTTGGCTGAATTTAGCTTGTAACGTGGCAATAGTTCAGGATGCAAGGGGAGGCTTTCTGTGTGATGTCAGCATCCTGTGTGGACATCTCTCTGACAGGCATCGAGATGGAGATCGTCAACAGCTGTGAGACCGCCAATGGGGGCTGCTCGCACCACTGCCAGCACTCCACAAACGGGCCCGTCTGCAGCTGTAACCATGGCTACCAGCTGGACGACGACCTCAAGACCTGCGTGGGTAAGCGGTCCAGAGCAGCAGAAACCGAACCCGGACTGACCGTCCCCATTTGGCACAAATGGCATCCTGTTGTACTGAAAAATTTTCTCACGGCAGTTCTGAGACTGGCTGAAATCAGTTACCAGGCCCACCCCAAGCTCCAAGAGGCGTGTAGGCGTGAGCAGTCACAGAAACACAATCATGGAGACGTGTGAAAGTGCGTACATCTCTCACAGACGCCTGGGGGGCCTGGGAGTGGACAGGGCTGCCGTGGCCCAGTCTGTCAGGCCCATTTCCTGTGGCTCTGACCCACGGGGCGTTAATGGGGAAACGAGTGCCGCTGCAGATCACAGGAAACTGGGAGTTCACCCCCACCCCTACCCTCCCTCACGTTCATGTCCAGATGTTTAAAGCTTGAAGACTTGCTGCTCTGAGAGCTGAAGGCAGGGTCCTCCCAGCTGACACTTCTGTCGTCGTGGGGTTTTACCTGTGTGTGTTTTCACAGATCTGGACGAGTGTGTGGAGGGAAGCTCTTGTTGTGAGCAGGACTGTACCAACTACCCTGGGGGGTACGAGTGCTACTGTGGGGCAGGATATCGGCTCAACTCAGATGGATGCGGCTGTGATGGTAATCCATTGTGCATCAACAGAAATTTACATCACTTTTTATGTCATTTTACAATCATACCCATACTCTGGATTTATTCCTCTTACTTACAGTTCACTTTAATTTACCTTGAGCTTGACTATACCTCACTCCTGTATGCACTCAGCATGAGGTAAATGGTGCCCCCTGTGGGTAGACAGGCGGAACACACTGTGATGTTGTGTTTTGGATGTGCTGTGCAGATGTGGACGAGTGTCTCGTCGACAATGGAGGGTGTGAGCACACCTGCCAGAACACGGCCGGGTCTTTCCTGTGCTACTGTAACCTGGGACACCGCCTGGAGGAGGACCGGCGCACCTGCATCCGTGAGTGCCATTACCCTAGAATCCTTTGAGCCACAACTTACATTGATCCATACTGTACAAAGCTTATTATTTATCCCTCTTTCCTTGATAGATGCCATTCTCTTTCCCTCTTTATGTCTCAGTTTCCTTAATCTCAGTTAAATTCAGGTCAATGTCGGCTTTATTAGCAAGAAAATGCTAGGTATTGTATTTCCAAGGCAGAAAAATTAATTCCAGTAGTTATAACAGGGGAGGAGAATTATCCCTTGTATATAAAATACAACAATAATGAAAATGGTAACCATTACCAATAACCATGACCATAATAATAACCATAAAATCAAGACTGGTCTTCGGGTTATGGCCTCCTGCCACAGCCTGATGTGCTCTGGGTAGTAAGACAAACATTTTTTTCAATTTTTAAAATGTTGCATGCTGTAACGTTTGTCTCATATTCTCACTGTGCAGCGCTGCTGGACGCGGTGGAGGCATTGACCAGCCGACGGGCGGAGGAGAGACCTCGGCCCCACATCACACTGCTGCAGGACTACGCCCAGCCCCTGGAGCGATACGACGACTATGACGAAGGCCTGGGCGAGCTGCGTGCGGAGAGCACCCTCTCAGAGAAATTCAGTAATCACACCCCCTTAAAGACCTCCTCTTCATTCAACAAACATGACCCCTTGATTATCCAGAGATGTGAATTCAATAATCACACTTCCTAAAAGATGGATAGATAAGAGGATCTCTCTGGAGCATTAGAACAGAAACCGAAGCACTATGACAAAAAGTTCATTAAGAATGCCTTTAGCTTGACACTCTGTACAAAGTACACATAGGAAAGTTAGCACTGAGCTCTGCTTCTTTTCTAGGCCAGCGCCGACACACAGTGGCATCCTGAGAACCCAGCTGCTGAAGATGTAATGGGTATTCCAGCTTCTGCTCACTGTCAGTCTGTTTCTCTGTTTGTCTGTCCACTGGGACGCAGTTTGTCTGAACAACACCTTTGGCCACGACTGCAGCCTGACCTGCGACGACTGCTCCAATGGCGGGGTGTGTAACCAGGAGAGGGACGGCTGCGATTGTCCGGACGGCTGGACGGGGGTTGTGTGCAACCAGAGTAAGACCACAGACACACACATCTCAGAGCACTCCTCGTTTCATACACAGCTGTGTAACCGTAGCCTCTAACCAGAGAAGTACAGGCTTATCTCCTGATTGGAGCAACTGCTCTGCTAACTCTGCAACCAAGCTCAACCAGAACTGCATCAATAGAGTGTAATTTTCAGCTATGGAGGCTTGTGGTTTTACATGCACTTCTATGCCTCAAAGTGGGAAACTACATAAATGATAACAGGAGACTGTTGGCTTCCTTTGTTGCGCTTTCAGGACCTATCTAATGTATGTATTACACTGCGATTGATGTTAATTTAGCCATTAAACCCATTTTTTGCCTGCATGCGAGCTGCTCAAAACTTACTTTATGCATTCCAGCAACAGGTACATTTTATTTCACAGTTTTTGAAAACCAACTGCATAGTTTCTATGTGTTAAATACCTGTGCTTTAATGTTGTTCGCAATGAGAGGATACATGGTCAACACTGTTTTTCCTGTTGAGCATGTTTTAAGTTCACAGCGAAGTGCACATTCATTCAGGTCCATAGTTTGAGGAATTAAGGACAATTAGTTAACTTGTGGCAGATATGAAAGGAGGGTGAAATAAACCACTAAGATTAAGTGGATAGCCCTTAAGCATTTATTTACTGGAAAAGTCAACTGCACGGAACACTGGACAGATTTAGAGTCTTAATTAATATCCAGCTGTGTAAATGGATATCATATAAATATGCAGCTGAACAAATGGATCGTTTGTGAGTTATGTTCTTCAGCCCGGATTTAAGTGACTGCAAAGTAAATTAGAGAATGAATAAATCAATAAATAATAATCCTCCTTGTTATCGTCTTAAGAGGTAAAGCCATGACTTTCAACTGTTTACGTAGCATTAACTACTTGGATGACTTCCCAAGTTCATTTCATTCCATGAGAAAGATGAAGCTTTG
This sequence comes from Albula goreensis, assembly GCA_022829145.1. Taxonomy (NCBI): domain Eukaryota; kingdom Metazoa; phylum Chordata; class Actinopteri; order Albuliformes; family Albulidae; genus Albula; species Albula goreensis. The sequence goes on from CM040752.1 coordinate 13,020,250, forward strand.
TTCAGTGAGACTGTTAAGTGGCCCTGCCTGCCCTCTCTCTCTGTGTTAAGTGACCATGGTCAGTGTAACTGACCCCCTGCTGCCTGCCCTCTCTCTCTGTGTTAAGTGACCATGGTCAGTGTAACTGACCCCCTGCTGCCTGCCCTCTCTCTCTATGTTAAGTGGCCATGGCCAGTGTAACTGACCCCCTGCTGCCTGCCCTCTCTCTCTATGTTAAGTGGCCATGGCCAGTGTAACTGACCCCCTGCTGTCTGCCCTCTCTCTCTATGTTAAGTGGCCATGGCCAGTGTAACTGAACCCCTGCACTCTGCCCTCTCTCCCTGGCACAGCCTGTCCTGCGGGTACCTTTGGCAGAAACTGCTCCTTCAGCTGTAAGTGTAAGAATGGTGCGTCATGTGACCCAGTGAGAGGGTACTGCAGATGCCCGCCTGGCGTCAGCGGGGACATGTGTCAGGACGGTGAGTGTGTGCATGTGTTTGAGTGTGTATGTGTGTGTTCAGCTCTCTTGAAGTGTGTTTTGTTTCAGACTTGACCTGCTCAAAGGGATAAAAGAATATCACAGCCTTGAGTTTTTTTATGTCAAGATGCAATTGAGAACTACAGTGATTAGACAAAGTGCACAGCAGCAGTAGACTCTGTTTTAAACCCTGAATTCCATGCTGTGGCATAAGACCAGGCTGCTCTCTGGCTTCCAGGCTGTCCAAAAGGTCTGTACGGCAAGCACTGCAACAAGAAGTGTAACTGTGCCAACAACGGGCGCTGCCACCGCACCTACGGCGCCTGCCTGTGTGACCCTGGACTGTACGGGAGATTCTGTCACCTGCGTGAGTCACACCTGTCATTCTTATCCTCTCTGTCCCCGCAGGTCACACTCTGACTCTGTGAGTGTGTGTTTCTGCCTGCCCCTCTGTTCATTGGGGCTGCCAGGTAGTCACATCCTGCCCGTCTCCATCTCTCATTCCCTCCCCTTCTTCCACTCCTGTGGCCCTGTTCCTCTAAACCCGTGTGAACCTTGGCACAGCCAGGTGTCAATGCTATATGTATTAATGGTTGTCTCTCTGTGACTGTCTCACAGCATGTCCTAAGTGGGCATTTGGACCCGGCTGCTCAGAGGAGTGTCAGTGTGTCCAGAAGAACACTCTGGAATGTCATCGTCGCCATGGCACCTGCGTCTGCAAACCCGGCTATGAGGGAAAGACATGCAACGAGGGTCAGTTCTGCAAATAGTGACCCAATGACTGACAGTGTGACTCTATTAACGCCTGCTCTCACTGCCATGTGATATCTTGTTATATCACATTTTCATATCCACCATTCGGACATCTATAGATTGCAAACAGGTGATGTGAAACATCCATTTTGCACAAGAATGTTAACTGCACATCAGCTGAGGTGGAAATGAAGTGACCAAGCCAGTCAGAGGATGATTGGATGTTCAGGTCTATAGCTAAAACCTTCCAGACTACAGATGCACAGTCATAAAAGAGAAACTCAGTACTTAGGAGAAAGGAGATTAATTCATGCCAACAAGAGCCTGCTTAATCATTCTTTGCCTGTTTTCCTTCCCAGAATGCAGTGCAGGCTTCTATGGCTCTGGGTGCAAGAGGAAGTGTGAGTGTCCACCGGGCGTGTCGTGCAATCATGTGACTGGGGAGTGCCTTCGCCAGTGTCCGGCCGGCCTACAAGGAGACAACTGTGACCAAGGTGGGCACTACCCCTGCTGCATCACAGAGACTAGTGGGGTACAGAGGAGGAAATATACACTGTGTGCTTCCTGTCACAGGGGTGAAGCTAACCTGCCAGAGTTAACCACTGTTGTCTGTCTGTGATTCATCAGCTAAGACACACACATTATCCTCACATTATCTGTAGTCTGTCAGTGTCATCACTTCTAGATTCCTCTCACTTTAGCTCACTGGCTTTTTATAGTGCTGTTACTCAATACGGGTTTACTGCTTCTCCCTGCCCCCCATCCTTCTTCCTTCCAAACCCGCGCCCTCCCTGAACTGTTACATGCATCACTTTAGAGGTCCAAGGTTAAATCTGTTTTTTCTTACACTCGTGTTCTACCCCAGCTTTAACACTCAGAGACGCTGTTGGCAGAGGGGAAGTGATGCAAACAGTCCGCCGAGTGAATGACACGCTATGCTGTCGGCTCTACAGCTTCCATGTGTCCACTTCAGTATGTGTCAGGAGTAATGATTTTTCCTCATGATTACATCACCTTGAACTTGATGATTGACAAAATTCAGCATCCCCCATGGTGATAGGTATGTCAATCCCCAACAAACACACCATGCAGGATGTAATATACATCATTTCTTTGGGGAAACGGATATCCTGCTGAATTTCAGACTGCGTTTAAAGCATTTGTATGCAGCCAGTGTTTCTTACCAGAAGCCCTTGAGTGTAGACTGCTCTGGGAGGGGGTGGTGACTCCGTATGTTGGACTTGCCTGACATTGACCATTATACTGAATTTCAGTTTGCACTCCCCCCCACCCCACCCCCAGAGGTACCCATCCTTTGCTAATGCACCTTTCACTTCAGGGGTCTGGAAGTATTCAATCTGGATGCAGAGAGGTGTAGGCCTGAGGTACCTTGGAGACCCTGAAGGGGATTGGGTTTTTTTGGGGGGATCGGGGGAGGAAATAACAGGAATATTTTCATAGAAACACTGAGCTGGCAGTCAGTCCTCCACAGCCTGGAAGCCATTTACTGATGGGAAAGCTACATCTGCCATCAATTAGGAGCAGCAGGAAGGGAGGGAGGGAGGTGAGCTGTTCTGTTTGTCTGTCCTCTTTGGTTTTGCAACTTTTTTTTTCCTTTTTTTTGTCCCAACTTTGTTTTAATCCATAAATTTGCAAGCACCAACGGTGGTGTGTGTGGCCAGGCACCGGGGCTACCTTCGCGCCCCTCTGGTCCAGCCCCCACTTGCCCTCTGTCTGGCCAGGGTCAGGCTCTGCTTTGCTCCTGGACCACAGAGAGGAGCACTCCTGCCAGAAACAGCATTAGCCCTAATGTTACCTCAGCGTTACTCTGTCATCGCCCCTCTCCCTGCCCGGGTTCGGCAGCCCCCTCACCCCATCGCTCTGCCCGTCTCTCGGGCTGCGCACTCCAGCGGCAGCCTCAACGGTAGCAGCGGTCTGGGAAACCTCACTTTCCTCCCTGAGCTAAATAGAACCGCTCCTTCCGACTAGATGTCTTTATAAGGAGTTTCACCAGTCCTCGGGGATGTTATGGAAACAGACAACAACAAAACCATTAAAAAGGAAAATTATGCCTTGAAGAGAGGAAATGCCTTGTTCTCTGTCGCTTAAATATTTTATCTTGAAATCTTCACAACACTTTGTTGTTATGTCAACAGGCAGTGTTTGAAAAGATGTTTTGAGATGTGGTGAAGGGAACATTCCTCAGACAATGGCATGGGAAATAGCAATAGATTAAACAGAGAATGTTTCCAGTCTCCTTGAGCTGTGAAAATGTACTACATTTTGACAGGTGAATTCCTTACCATGTAATCCCTGTAATTCAGCAGGTCAGAGCATCATCCAGGAGAGACTATGAGCCCCAGCGTGAGGTGTTGGTTTTGTCTGTTTGTTCAGTGGGGTAAAAGGCTGTTCCCTCTCTCTTTACTGTCCCAGACTGTCCCGAGGGGACCTATGGGATGGGGTGCAGCCAGCCGTGCCGTTGTTCGGGAGCCCCATGTGACAAGGTGACGGGGCAGTGCCGCTGTCCCGCGGGGAAGACAGGAGAGAACTGCGAAAACGGTGAGGGGGAGCAGTACATAGCGAAAGTCATCATGCAGGTCCAACAGGCCCAAAAAAAGCACTGCAGTTCAGCTTCACTGTGCAAGACTCATCAGGTGGGTGGGCAGGCCAAAGCTCCTGCTGAACTATGTCCAACACCGCAAGCTCGTCAGGGCTCTAACAGCTTCAATAACATGTTTTTCCATGTATCAGTCTCAGATCCAGCCTTAATGACTTTCCATTATGGCTCTTTAACAGAGCTGGGCTCCATGCTGGATGTGGCTGGTGTTTTGAGCGGTAGGGAACAGGGAACACACTGCATTGTAAACAGAGGAAGATGGACTGCTGGAGTGTGTGTGTGAGAGAGAGTCTCTGTTCTCAGTTGGCGGATGGAGTAGCGGTAATGTAGCACATTATCAGTCTCCGAACTGCCTTCACGGAGGAATGTGCCATCCGTGGAGCATCATGCTAAGCGCCATTCTCCGGTACGCCGACCGCGCAGCCAGTCACTTTCCCTAACGAGTAGGACCACGCTAATAGCCGGTAACGAGCAACATGTGTTTGCAGCTGTGGGAGATAGGTCTGGAGGAGCTGTCAGGACTCCCACAAAGATGGGAGGAGGAAGGAGAAGGGAAGAGGAGAGAGAAATGGGAATGAGTTTTTTTTTGGGGGGTGAGGGTGGGGAGGAGGGTGCGTCATCTTCCATTGTCCCGCAGTCCCAAGAGAGGATGGCGGTTGATCATCCTCACACGGGACGTCCCGTGTCAGATCGTCCTCCAGGGAAGATTAAGAGCAGTTTTGTTTGGCCCAGTGTCCTGGCAGGTCGGTTAAACAGTGAGCTGCCAGCACTCGTATCCGCTTACCGCACTTATGATAAGAAGCCTCAGCTGCACGAAGACAGCTCTCCCCCATAATTAATCCCCCTGAAACGGCACGCTCATGAAACCCTACCCCATACCCAGCGCCGTCATCCAGGCTTGCAGCGTGCGCGTATGAAGTGGTTTGGACTCACTTTCACCATTCTCAGTCTTTCAGCAGTCGTTTGTAGAGAACTGCCATGTTGATAATTTCCCCCAAGACGGCCTTGTTACACTGTCATAAACTAATGTTCTGATTCACCCGTGACTGCAAGAAGAACTGAAGTGATGAAAATGTTTCATCTCTACTGAGAAACTCAAATCAGAAATAATCCAGAAGGAAAAAATATTCATATAAAAGATTTCTGAATTGATTTATATAGACTATCCCAACTCTTCGGTATCTTGATCTTTCTCATTGAGCCTTAAGTAAAAATAAGTGGAAGGTTAAGGCCTGGTCAGGTTCAGCGCTCTTTGTTGCAGAGCACCATGGTGTGGTGTCAGGTTGCTAACATGGTATTCTGTCTGTCTGTGCAGAGTGTGCGGACGGGAGATGGGGGGAGGGCTGTAAGGAGCTGTGCCCGTTCTGTGAGAATGGAGGTGTGTGTGACAAACACAACGGGACCTGCCAGTGCCAGCCAGGATACTTGGGCAAACTCTGCCAGAACAGTAAGCATTTCCTCAGTGACCAACTGTCTGTCTGTCTGTCTTTCTCCCTGAGTGTCAGTACAATATGCAACATCTCTACAGTATCCACACCAGCCATAGTGTCCTTTCTCTGTCTGCCTCTCTGCCTGTGTCTACACTCTTCAGTAAGATAGGATCATAGAGGATCAGAGATAAAACAAACTGTGTTTGCAGGAAAAGACTTTTAAATTTAACAAGAATGCCTCATTTCCTATCCTCATCTCTGATTCATGGCTACAGAATTCCTCTGCCAGTAAAGATATGATTCCCCCTCTGTGAATGCCTTGTCACACTCTAAAATAAAAGCAGATGAGTGAATGAAATCTAATCCAGGATAACGGGTATACTGACGGACTACAGTGTGCAGGTTCCTGTTAGTGCCTGCTTAGGGCCCCTGTGGCTACCAGAGGGCCCCAAGAAATCAAATTCTGCTTAGGGCCCCATGAAGGCTTGGGCCAGTCCTGACGGTGTGTACGCCTGTGTGTGTGTTTGTGTTTACAGCATGCCCGGTGGTGGCGCTTTGGCCTTGGATGCCAGCTGAGATGCCTGTGTGACAACAATGGGCGGTGCCACCCTGTTACTGGGCGCTGCACCTGTGCCCCTGGCTGGACTGGGCACAACTGCAGGAGGGGTAGGTCTTCTGTCAGAATTCACTCAATAGTCCTCTTTACTCTCTTCTCAACATAAGATTGGGCACTGAAATGCAGTGTTTCTTCAAATCAATTGGAGACTCTATTGATAACTGTCGAGATAGGAAACTCAAATGCCTCCCATTGTTGCCATGGCAGCTTGCGACGCGGGGTGGTGGGGAGCGGACTGCGCCAACCCATGTGACTGCAGGAACAGTGATGGGAGCTGTGATGCAGTGACAGGACAGTGCAACTGTGAAGCGGGCTTCACCGGGACGCGCTGCGACCAGAGTATGTGTGCCTGCAGCTCTAATCAGCACCTCTATCTCTGCTCTGTTAGAAAGCAGCAGTGAATTGATCATAGAATGCTAAAGGCTACAATAAAACAGCCAATGAAAACATGTGCTTCCAAAAGTATCTCATCAGTAAAGGTTTCATTTGGTTACATTTGATTTGGTCCGGTCCAATTTGTCACCATCAGAATCAGATATTCATGGTTGATTTTCCATGCAAGGTAAGCTAAGTGTAAATAATGACTATATCCATTCACTTTAATCAAGGTTCTAGATGATTTTATGATCTTTTGGAAAATTTGACATAGTGACATTTTCATGTGCCAAATGACAATTACATAAAACATTCTGTGCAAAATTGGGAAGAGAAGCACTAAAGTCACATGAGTGAAAGCTTGTGCGTATTCCCCCCTGTGTCCTATAGAGTGCCCCACGGGCTCTTTCGGATTGAGCTGCCGTCACCAGTGCCAGTGTGACAACAAGGCCTCGTGTGACCATGTGAGCGGTGCCTGTACGTGCCTGGCAGGGTGGACCGGAACCTTCTGTGAGAAGTGTAAGAATGCCCATTTCCCATGACTCTATGAGGGAGAGAGAAAATCTAATCTATGTATGTACACATTTGACCAACAGACACTCAGACAGATAGATAGATAGCTTTTTGGTGATGTTCCACAGAAGAGTGATGCCATGGTATGTGTGTGTGTGTGTGTGTGTGTGTGTGCGTGTGTGTGTGTGTGTGTGTGTGTGTGCGTGTGTGTGTGTGTGCATGTGTGTGTGTGTGCGCGTGTGTGTGTGTGCGTGTGTGTGTGTGTGTGTGCGTGTGTGTGTGTGCGTGTGTGTGTGTGTGTGTGTGTGTGTGTGTGCGTGTGTGTGTGCGTGTGTGTGTGTGCGTGTGTGCGTGTGCGTGTGTGCGTGTGTGTGTGTGTGTGTGTGTGTGCGTGTGTGTGTGTGTGTGTGCATGTGTGTGTGTTTCCCACAGCCTGTCCTGAGGGGTTCTACGGGCTGGAGTGCCAGGAGCAGTGTAACTGCCTGAACGGGGGCCGCTGCCACCACCTGAGCGGAGTGTGCCTGTGTCCCGCTGGCTGGCTCGGCCCGCGCTGCAACTCCAGTGAGTCCCAGCTGCCTGGGTGGTCAGAACCGCACTGACACACACACTCTAACCTTACCACAGAAAGTTCCACTTTCACTGGTACACATCAGAGTACACCACAAAAACACGATCTCACACCGCTATGAAACAAGCCCAAACAGCAGCGCGTTCTCGTGCTCATTTTCTGTGGCAGCTGACAGGGTCGTCTCCAGGGCGATCTGTCTGCAAGCTGCCGAGGCGTCTGTGATGTGGAGGATCGTGGGCGTTATGTTTCGGGTGTCGACGCGGCGCGTTGTCCGTCTGTGGTTTAGAGGAGCCTTTAAACCTAACCATTTTCTGTCCTCCCTCTTGGTTTTCCACTACAGCATGTCCGGCAGGGTCCTACGGGGAGGGCTGCAACCAAACATGTAACTGCCACAACAATGCCAACTGTGACCCTGTCAGTGGGCACTGCCAGTGTGCAGCAGGCTGGACTGGAGTCAGCTGCCAGCAAGGTGAATTAACTAGCAAGGGCATACCAGAGTGCATATGTATGTGCATGTATTGTATATGCATGTAAGTGTGTGTGTGTGTATGTGTGTGTGTGAGTAGGCTTGCATGCATTTTTACCTGGGCTTACTCATGCTTGTGATAACTAGCTCTATGTGATAATCTGTAGATGTGTTAGTAATGTGTAATGTGGTCATTGAGATTGGGTGGGCGAGGGCACACGCAGATAACAGGCTGCTGTGAGATACTGTTTATCTCCCACCTCCTGTGTACCCCTATTCCCACACAAGCCCTGTAAGAAAGACCTATTCACCAGGAGCCTCTTAATAGAGAGGGAAGTGAGCATTCTTTTCCTGAGTACTGTGGCACCATTCATGCATGCTGAGAGGGGCATGCTGTTTCCTCCCCATGTGCTAGTGACCACCACGAAGCAAAGCCCCGAGGTTCTTACAGAACAGGGATGCTCAGGTTTCACATCTGCCTGTACAGGCCACGCTCTCCTCAGTGTTCCACAGCACCGCTGGGACAGAGAGGGGTTCTGATGAGAGTAAACCCAGCAAACAGGAGGGGGCGGGGGGTGGTGAGGGAGACAAAAGACTGGCCTGAGAATGCTGGGTGGTTCTCTAGTGTGTGTGACAGGAAGCATGCGAGACTGTAAACATGTTGTTGTGGCCTCTGCCATCTCTCTCTCTCTCCCTCTCTCTCCCTCCCCAGGGTGCTCGGAGGGCTTCCACGGGCCGGACTGTGGACAGCGCTGCCTGTGCCAAAACGGAGGGGTGTGCGACCGCTTCACAGGCCGCTGCACGTGTCCCGACGGGTGGACCGGGGTGGCCTGCGAGCTCGGTGAGTGGGTAGAAGGCATGTGACCCCCGTGCCTCAAACTCTTCCTGAGTGGGCAGGAGCACAACATTGAGAAAAACGCTGAAAAAGCTCCAGTTGCGGTTTTTCAATGAAAGAATAAAACCCCAGCGGAAATGTTTGCTTGGACATCTAAATCTGTTGTGTAAGGTCCATTGACTAGTTTGGCATGTGCTTGATGCGTTCAACTAAAGATTAATTTATGTTTATTCATTCAGCAGATGCTCCTATCTGGCCTGTATTACACAACAGCGCTTCTAAGAAAGCCCAGTGAACAACAGCCCAGATACACAACCAGTCTGCGGCGCAATTTGTAGCACCCGTTCTCACACAGCTAACACTTCCACAGCAAACCGTGCTACGTTTAGTGAAAAAAGCCATAAAAAAGCACTTTTCCAGAGATGTTATATCAAATATTAATTAACCATATCCTGAAAACGTAAATGCTTTTTCCCAGCTTTGAGTTAAAAATGTGTTTAAGTAAGTTTCAATTCAAAGTTTTCCTTTGAACCGCCCCAAGAGCTACATTTTCAGGATTGGTCTTCACGACTCGGTCAAGGTTATTGGGTGGTTAAATGTGAAGTGGGAAAGGAGGTGTTATGAGTGTTTTACATGTGCTGTCCTGGAGCTGTGCGCTGTAGGGTGAGCCGGGACTACATATGTTAGTTTTCACCAGACTGTTGTAAACTGCAGGTTTTCCCTCTGAAAGGGCACAGTGCTTCCCAAATCCCATTTTATCCCGATGTATGGGAAAAAAGCTGCTTACTCGCCATTTCTGGAGAAGTAATACTGTACAACTGTTCCTATTAATCTGCCATTTTTTTCTGAAAGGCATTCCCCATTTTATAGGCATCGTTAAAAATAATGAAAAAATGAATGCTTGGAACGGGTTATTGGAAATAGCCATCGGTGAGCGTTCTGCCCTGTTACAGTATAGTGTCTGTAGTGTTACTGATATTTTGATCTGTGAACGAAGGAACACACTTGTGTTAGATTATTAATACTCCCACACTTTTTTTTGAGAAGAATGAAACAAATGTTTTCTTTGATCTTGAGTTTCTACAGTGAAAGAATGGGGTGGGGGAGGGGTTATTGTGTTCAGAAAGTGTTCAGCTGTTTTTTCAGCCTGCAGACTCACTGGAATTTATTAAGCCATCCTAACAAGGCCCAGAAGGGTCAGCTCACTCCCAAACACTTCGAACACCTTTCGCTATCCTTTCACATGTAATAAATATCAGGCTCCTGAGTAATTCAATCCAAGACCCAGTGCAGGTTGGGCCCTGGATTCTCAGGCCTAAGCCTTAGTTACGTCATCAGGCAGCTATGCTCTGGACCAGTGAATGTAGTGGCCTCTGCACTGATAAAAATCCACTGCCCTAATGTGACCGGGTTTCAAAACACACTGCAATGTTCCAATGTTCCAGAAAGACTGAAGATCCAGGATTCCAATGAAATGAAGCAAAATGCCTTTCTCATTTACTAGATTTTATTTTTCACTTATGAATTTGAAAAACTATAACCACTCACACGTCTTACTAGGACTCACCTGAAAGAGAGTCAATTTCTTGTTTACCAAAAAAAACACACAACCTGGACCAATGGGATAAATTAATTAGCAAGAGCTGGTTGTGTAGAGTGTGGCTGGAGCAAACACTTGCATACACTGAGGCCCTCAGGACCTGGAGCTGATCAGCACTGCACTTGAGAGAAACTATCACATTCTACTGATCATATAGATTAACAGAAATGATATGTAATTATACATAAGGCAAGTTTAATTAAATTTAGCGAATTCGAGGTAGAGTCAATAATTGTATATGGTTTTAAGCATTCACTTCAAAGTGTAAATATTAACAAACGCAATTAACAATTAAGGTTGTCCTGTAGAGTGGGTTTAAACTACCCATGTTTTCTGGAGTACCGTTGCATTACTTCCTTCCAATGAAGCATCAGTTGTCACACAAGGTTGGTGCTAGATCTCCCCTGTAGTACTGCATGGACTTCAGACCATGAAATAGCCATAGACCTGCAGGCAAGTGCAACAGAGTACTGCACAGGCTTCAGCTTCATTTGCTGCGGGTCTAAGTTAATGTAGCAGGGAGGGAGAGGAGCAGTCTGATGCCAGGGGAAGATGTTCCCACTGTATTAACTGAAATCATGCAGGAAAGCCTTTGGATTAGCCGTTGGTAGGATGTTGGCCGGATGCTTGGACGGTAGTCTCCACATGGCTTTGCCTCATGTCTCCTGTCAGCGCTGGATTTACAGGACAATGGAGAGCCCATTCCTTCCACACAGGCTCCCTCGCCATCCAGTACAGAAAAGCCTCCCGAGGTGCTTCTGTGAAAATGTTCCACAAGCCAAAAAATGATCCAGCTCCATAATTTAACAGGCTTCTTTCTCTTTAATGAAAGGAAAGAGGAAATCGCTCACCCGTGTCTCTCCGTAGCGTATGGCACACTTGTAGCTGTTGCTGAATGGGCGTTGGAGGGAGGCTGAGCATTGATACATTGCAGAGATGTGGAAAAGACATTACAGATGTGTTTCCAGGTGCTTCGTGCTCCAACACTGTTCTGTTGATCTCTCGCTGGGGCTTTGTCCAGTCTTTCTCTTGTCTCTTCTTCGTTCCTTTGCTTCCCTTCTGGTTCTCTCTCTGGCTCTCTTTCACACTTACCTTGACGCCACTCATGTCATTCTCTGTCTCATCCGGTGACTCCTTGCCTCGCTCTGCCCATGAACCTTTTTCCTTCTCTGTCTTATTTCTTTCCTCCTTGGCTTTCCCTGTTTATGTGACTCGTCCCCTGTCTGTCTCCACAGAGTGCTCTCAGGGCCGTTTTGGGGTGGACTGCCAGCAGAGGTGTGAGTGTGAGAACGGGGGACAGTGCGACCGGCAGAGCGGAAAGTGCTCCTGTCGGCCAGGCTGGGTTGGGGAGAGCTGCCAGACAGGTGAGAAAGGCTAAGAGAACTGAACACACCTGTATACCTGACATCCATTCAACTTTACAGACGCAAACAGCAAGGCCCGGAAGTCAATCAGGGGAGAGTTTGGAAATTTGTGTTCTTGGACTGACTGTCGTTTCACTTTGTCACCACATCTCAATCATCTCCTCACAGTCTGTTTCCAGTTGTGGGCTGTGTTGAAGGAAGAGTGTCTGTGTCTGTGGTCCTGACATAATTTGGGCATCACTGCCAACTAGAGCAGGGGCCTAGAGCAGAGGAATGCCTGGCCCCTGGAAAATCTTGGGATCTAGAATCATGTTGAAACTGAGAGTGTTGCAGATGTTTAATAAATATGCAGCGTTGGAATGTATAATTGAAGCATGTTAGTTCAGAAGAGCTTATCTCATTACTCTGATGTTACTGTGAGGGGGCCCAGGTGTGGGAAGCGGGCCATCACCACGCAGGTTGTCCAGGGCAGAGTTGTGGTGTTTAGTGTGAATGAACATTCAGAATGAATGGGCATGTGGCCAGTCCCCGTACAGGGTAGTGAGAAACAGCCACATTCTGTCACACGGTGGAGAAGACATCGCGTTATATTTCACAGAGCGGTGGGGGCCTTGGCCAGGTGGCATGTACCCCACTGCTACACCATTAGTGTACTCTGCCGTATGTTTAAAAACACTGTAGAGAGCATTGCCTGGCAGCTTTCCATGGTCTCTTCTGGACAGAGTCCCATCACAGTGGGGGTTGCTCTTATTACTCTGCTCTTATTGTGATAACAAGATAATTGAGGTATGCATACACACAGTCATACATTACTACTGAAAAGATGGTCAGTGATGAAGCTGCCACTGAGGCTCAGTACTATTATGGGAATAATAGTAATGAGAATAATAATTATAATAGTAATAATAAATTCCCATGATTACTTGAACTCTTCCATGTTATTTGTTTATACAACTGGATACATTTACTGTAGCAATTTTCAGTCCCCTCCTGAAATGGGTTACAGCTTCTTTCTCTTTGCTTTGCAGTTAAGAAAGGAATGTGTGTTTGGTAATCATGACGCTGTCTGTCTGTCTGTCTGTCTGTCTGTGAAATACTCAGCATGTCCCGAGGGCCACTTTGGGCTGGGATGTCAGGAGCAGTGCAAATGTGACCACAGCGCCCCCTGTGACCATGTCACCGGAGTCTGCAAGTGTCCCCCTGGGTGGAGAGGCTCTCTCTGTGACAGAGGTCAGTTTGTTTACGGTCTGTCTCCAGCTCTCTCTTCCTCCATCCCCTCTGTTACCAATCCCTCCCCACAGTTAGAGCTGTTCTGGTCTTAAATTATCCTGATCACTACTGCCCTCTATTGGTGTAGCACTTAATCTCTAAAACATTATATGCTCAGCACAAGGTCTGGAACTGAAATCACTTTTGCTTCAAAAGATTAGGCTTTCCAATTTTGTGGTACAAATTACTTTTTAGTAATTTAGTAATTTAATTATCCAACATTCACTCATTTCCTTGTTTGCCCATTTAGCCTGTTTGCCCGGAACATTCGGTGAGAACTGTGTGCAACGCTGTTCCTGTCCCCATGGCACTTCCTGTAACCATGTGTCCGGCGAGTGTGGCTGTCCCCCGGGCTTCACTGGGAATGGCTGTGAACACAGTGAGTGGCAGTGTGACAGTGTGGCCTTGCTGCGTATTCTCATATGCAGGATCCTCTTTATGACTTGGTTTGCGTTCTTCTCTTACTGTCCCCTCTCTCAACAGCTTGTCTGCCAGGAACCTTCGGAGTGAACTGTAACCAAGTGTGCCAGTGCTCTGAGGCCAACCAGCTGTGCCACCCAGTCACAGGGCACTGTTACTGTGCGCCTGGGTACCATGGCGACAACTGTGACCAAAGTAAGACCTCCTTCTCATAAAAACATAGGAAATGTGTCAGATGAAAGAGAAATGCCTCTAATGAAGTGTTCAGGCCATTTAGCTTGTCTAGGCCAGTTATATTGTCTGGAAAGTGGCTAGCACTCTGCTAAGTTTAATCTTCAGTCCCTTTGTTCCTGCCTTTGATAATGACATCATCAGGTTTCTAAGCCCTGGGTTTCAATTGTGTGGTTGATGATTCAAATGCAGGTAGAGGAGCCAAATTTCCACATCAATGTCATTTTCAATTTGCTGAAATTTGGGCTTTTGCTCCAAAAGGCCTCTATCGGCTAACTGCAGCGCCTTTACTTGTCTCATGGAATTTACTGCTATTTAGCAGAAACTGGAGGTGGATGTTTTTCAAAGGATTGGACCAAGTTCTTATGTCAGCCTATATATTAAAAGTATAGGTTTGTAAAGTGATTACATTGCTGAATTTAATTTCATGACAAATTAATTGGTCAATTGTTTGTGCTTTTTAAACAGAGATCAAGCTGACGATTAAAATATTTTATCATACTGCCTTTTTCAGTGAAATGAAATATAATAGTGGAAAGTCTGAATCTATAGCCATACCTGTATTTAAAAAATATGAATCTAATCTTATAGCTCATGAGAAATGTATTTATTTTGAGGTGTGTTTTCAGTAATTTTAACATGATAAATATGGGTTTGTGAGTATCATGTCTCTTAACCTGTTCAACCAGTTTAGATTTAAAGACTAACATGGCTTTGTCTGGACAGGCCAGTAGATGATAATTCTACCTGTGTTTTTAATGCTGTATGTTTTTGCCCATTAAAAACGAGGCCTTAAACTGACACTGTGAATGGTTTTCTTTACTTCCCTGCACTCTTCTGATTCCCAGAATGCAAGGGTGGTCATTACGGACCAAACTGCGAGCGTCAGTGCAAATGCCTGAATAACGGCGTGTGCCAGCCCACCACGGGCACCTGCACATGCCCACCTGGGTACATCGGTGCAGACTGCAGCATCAGTGAGTGGACCAGCCGTCTATCACCTGTACCTGTCTGATTAAACTCCAGCTGAGTTTACTCCTCTCCCCATTAACACTGCACAATCCAGTCCAGAGCTCAGTGTACATGCTGCACAGATACAGTATGTCCCTCAACCCTTTCACTGTGTGAAAATTCATTAGGCAGACATTTATTTTTCAATATTTATTTCTTGTTTTCTGCAGTAAAGAACCCAAGGTTTGGATTTAGTCACCTTCACTTTACCTCACCAAATTTCAGTGAAAATGTTTCATGTTAATTTTGATGATACTCAGAATGATTGAACTCATCAAATTATTGTTATACTATATTTGATGTAAAACAAGTGACATTTGTATTTGATTTTGAAAATGCATGTCAAACACTGACTCCAGAATTTTGCCTTTCTTTCTTTCTCTCTCTCTCTCTATCTCTCTCTCTCCCTCTTCCAAGCATGCCCTGTGGGACGCTATGGCCAGGACTGTGCCCAGGTGGCACTGTGTGGCGAAGGGGCCCGGAATGACCCGGTCACAGGCAGGTGTGTGTGCAATCCGGGGCGGAGAGGAGAGGACTGTGGCATAGGTGAGATGCAGTGACACAAAGCGTGGGTTTGGAAGCACACCTGCAGGGGGCAGCACAGAACACTGAACTGTGTGTGTGTGTCTGTGTCTCTTAGGCTGTGTCCAGGGCTGGTTCGGGGAGGACTGCTCTCAGTCCTGTACCTGCAGTAATGGAGGAGTTTGTGATCCTCTGACTGGAAACTGCAGCTGTGGACTGGGATGGACGGGGCCCAGCTGTGCGACTGGTAAGACCTGAGTATATTCAGATTAACTGACAGTTTCAGTTTCTCCAGCCGCATCATGATTATGAATACAAGCCATTTAACCAATCGGCACATCATAAGACCAAGGTGTAAGATTAATTCGTCATACACAGACAAAGTGTATTCCCCTTGTCAATGTTTGATGTGTATAAAATCTTTATTGACTTGTCATGTTTATAAATGATTCACAAAAAATGTAATGCTCAATGAAAAATGAATTAGCACAACACGTAAAATTGTATTCTCAAATGTCATTTCATTCAACCTAAAATAAGCCCAATGACCAAGATTTCATGCATACATTCTTATTAATTATTTATAAATGTTATTACAAGAATGTGTTACATGCTTCCTGCAGGCTTTAAGAATGCTGTTATATTTGTATTGTAGAGAATGGCATGCATTTCTGCTCTCTGATTTTGGTCTCTCTGTTCTTGGGTGTGTCAGAGTGCCCACTGGGTCAATATGGTGCCAACTGCCAGCTGAAGTGTGAATGTCAGAACAATGCCACATGTGACAGAGTGACTGGAGTGTGTCAGTGTGACCCGGGATACTATGGACGCCTCTGTGAACATGGTGAGATATATACACACACACACACACACACACACACACACACACACACACACACATGCATCCATAATTCTACACATTTAGCCCTGTGGTTGTAGGAAGTGTGTAATATTATCTGTTTGTAACTCTCATCTTTATGTTGTATTTGTATTGTATAGTGCTTTTATTTATTATGTGATAAAAATGTGATGAAAATAAAATGAATTGAAATGGAGTTTATCTGTAAGTTGTGATAAGATGAGAAGTCGTTGTAGATCACGGTAGGTATCACATTCATTGTGGAAGGCAGAGTGTCAGGTGCACTCTGGGTAAAGTCAGCTGTTTCTCCCCCCAGCTTGTCCTCCTGGTTTCCATGGTCCTCACTGCCAGCTGCTCTGTGACTGCAGAAATGGAGCCCCCTGTCACCCCAGCACTGGCCACTGCATTTGTCCTCCTGGGTACCAAGGCAACCAATGTGAGAGAGGTGAGCAAAGCCTAACTCCCGTCATGGTCGACAGAAGGCAATGGATCACCTAAAACCACTGTTGTCAAGCTCAGTTCCTGGAGTGCCCTGGAGTGCATACAAACTATACCCTTCATTTCTTAACCAGCCCATTTATTTCTTCAGTTCCCTTTCACTGCTGTGTGTCTGTGATTTTAAGTTTGTTTAATGGTCTGCACTAAATTAACTGATTGGACCGATTAAGCAAGAGTAATTGTTTAGGGAGAAACCCAGCACACATGTGTCTAAGAAATGTGCTTGATTGATGTTGTTTTTTGAAGGCAGGGTGTCAAACTCATATTGGTTCGTGACAAAACACTTAGCTATATGCTAGGCAAATTTGAGGGGTTAAATGTTTGGGTACTACCTTGCGATTCCAGCCTGGATATGTTTTTTCTCCCTCCCCTCTTAGAGTGTGAGCAGGGCTGGTTTGGGCAGGACTGTGCCCAGTCATGTGACTGTGAAGGGGGCACCCCCTGTGACCCGGTAACTGGCCGGTGTCTGTGTCCCCCGGGCAGAATGGGCTCCAGATGTGACACAGGTGGGTCACACTCTCGTTCTGTTGTAATTCCTGTCCCTTACCACTCACCTTAAACGTGCCTCTATACCCTGATCTCTGTAACCTGATCTTCCACAGATAAACACATTTTTGTGAAGTAACCATCTCTAATAAACCATATTATTTAGGTTGTTGTAACTGCCTTATCACATTTTTAAATATTTTTTTTACCATAATTCCTTTTTATTTGTAAAGTGTTTGAAAACACTGCCCAAGAAAAATGATTAATTCACAAGGTTTTAGTTATTCCTCTGTCCTCCCCTGTTTACAGGCTGTAGGGCAAACCATTTCGGACCTGACTGCTCCCTGAGCTGTGAGTGTGGGAACGGGGCGCAGTGTGACCCCCAGAATGGCCGCTGCACCTGTCTGCACAGCTGGATAGGGCTGACCTGTCAGGAAGGTAACGAGCTGACCGCCACTGCTCGCTCAACAGAGCGATTCACTATTCAATCTTCATTAACCCCCAGCCCCCCATCATTAGAGTGCGAACTGAGAAATGAGGAGGGATTTCCCCTGGAGGCAAAGCATGGCCGTTGAGATACTCGTTCATACAGGACACACCAGTGTGTGGGATTTATGCATTTTTCACATGTAGTAACCCCTTTGCTGTTTTCTGGGAAAAATAGTGCATTGAAGGAGTTACTTTGTATTACTTTTTGTTGTATTTTGCTTAAAAAATAACACATAGCTTAGATTTTATGGAATTTTCATCATTCATCAATATTGGTAATTACTGTCCAGTTTTGCTTCTGGCTTGAAGGTGCAACAGCGCTGTCCTGATATCTAAAATCTACTACTGCTAATAGCAAACTACAGCACTGCTGGAGAGAATGTATATATCTTTTTCCTGATTCAGGCTGTGTAGGTATAGGAAGATAGAATGCACATTCATACAGAAAGGTAGAAGAAGAGGAGGAGAAACAATCACAGATTTACTTTATAAATATCTATCTTAGTTGGAACAGTTCCATGGCCTGTTGTGAATTTCATGAGAGGTTTGTTGGAACAAGCCTCTCAGATTGCTCATTTGTCAATACATTTTGAAGTTCCAGGTCTTTGTATTTTTATATCTATAAGCCATTAAGCTGAAACAGAAGGACACATTCCAGTAAGACAAAAATAAAACAACATGGAATATATCAAAGGGCATAATGAGTTAATTTGATTGGACAGAGTGTCTCATAATATCTTGTTGTTTTCATTACTTTTGTTTTTTCAATGTAAACGGAGCCTCACATTTTGAATTTGTACTGTCAACACAGTTATTTAAAAACAAAACATATCTGACAAAATATACAATAGACAAACCGCAATAAACAGCATTTTGGATCTGTTTTTGAATGAAATAGTATCAATATTTGTTTTTGTTTGTTTAGTTTAGTTTAACTTGTTTTTTGTTTTACTTGTGGGAAACCAGGAATTTCATGTATTTTGAATATTTTCACCAAAGAAAGCTGTGATATGTCAAAAGCCCTATCCAACATGGCCGCTACCTTCGCAGGCGAATATGCTGCTGCTGTAGACTGACGTATTTTAATTATGAAATTTTGGAAGATGCATTAGTATAGGGGATTAGTGCTGTATGACTAACAGAAACTTCTGTCCCCAGGTGGGCCTCCTCAACCTCCACACCAGCACAACAGAAGCAGAAGAGAGGACCCCTCACATCTATATGCCCCTGTATAGTGTATACTGCCACCTACTGGCCAGTCTTTATGAACACCTCACTGAGTTTCCCCATTCATACAGAGGCCCAACAAAAACACACTGTACTACAAAGGGACCGAAGAAACATGCACACACACATGCACATACTCTTTCAATACAAAGAAGGAGTATCCACAAGATCTGTTGAGTTATGGATGGTCGTGAGATGGACAAGGAGAAACTTGACTCTAAAAAGGAACGGTTTTTAACTAAACGTGTGGGGATGGAGCCACCTGCTCAGGAGAGCGGACAGTGGACACAGGCGCAGGTGTCTCACCTGTGTGACGTGCAGCTAGGCCTCACTCTGCTCTTCATGTTTTAAGGGGAGCTGGACACAAGCAGGAGACCTCCAGTTGATACGCCACTCCCTGGACAATCAGACATGTTTCTGAAGAGCCGCACAGAGGCAGATGGACCCAGCGCACAGGTTTATAGATTTAAAAAAGCCAAACTATTGTCTTCAGCCTCACTGACTATATCCTGTACATGGTTTTAAAATTCTCAGTGGTAATCCAAACTGTAATTTAAGTATATGTGTGTTTAATGTAGCAAGTTAACCCAAAAGAGGAAAAGCCTGAATCATAACAAATAGAGTGCCTATATGGGTCTACAGGCACTTTGCAGGCTCTGTCAAATATTTTCTTTTTTTCCCCCCAAGTATGACGTAGCTGTGTGTTGCTATGTCAACTTTCATCTGTGTGCTGTGCACATTAGATATGTTACCTGTTATGAGCAAGATTATTTATCGGACACTGAGAACAACAGAGGTCATATAAAAATGATAGGGCCGGCACAATTAACCTTAACTGTTACAAGCAATGATATTTTAAACGATAATTGACCTCTTACTGAAATTGCACATGCTCAATTAGAATTCGTATTTCCTTACATAGTGGATACTTAAATTCCTCTCCTATATTGTAATTCTTTATCAGAATAGCCAACAGAGGTTGTGCTCTTTGCATTTCATTTAATTTCCTGTCACTTACAACTTTACCTAACCCATTTCTCAGAGTTTCCTACATTTACAACCCTCAATTATGTCTGTGGTCTTGCACAAGTTGGCTCCTTTTTTGAGAACCACATCCTGCAGCCATAACTATATACATTAACAGATGAGGCAACCAGCATTTTAAAGAACAGTATCTGGAATTGTGTACATGAAGAAGTCATTACCTCAAGGCAAAGTTCTTCCAAATTAATTTCAGGATCACAGCAGGGACCTCTTAACAGGAGTGATTCTCCATTTACCCAAATGACTGCTGATGATTGGAAAGAGCCGCTGCAGTATTTCCAGGCATAGACCAATAATCCCTCTAAATGTCATGAACTAGACACCGGAACATTTTTAATGTGACTTAGTACACATAATTACCACCACATAATCAGTGCATTTATGCATGATGCGTAGAGGTAACTCCCAGCAGGGGTCACTGTTGTTTCTCAAACACACTTGCCAAATCATGTTTGTCATTTTGGGTTCCTGAAAGTACTCATTTTCCTGTTAACATGTATATAGCCATGGCTTAAGAGATTGATTTGTGGAAAAGATGAACTGGTGATACTATGTGTTGTAATTCCTCTATATTTCTGTATTTTATTGCTTTCAAAGTCTGCTCAGTGTTTTTATGTAAGGGCAATCACAGGCAACTTAATGCAAACTACGACGCTTACCTCAGACCCTCGCAACCTCAAAGCGTGCCTGTGTGTGAGTGCATGTTCTGGTGTGTAACACATAGTCCAGATTCCTGCATGGTGCACATATCCTGGTGAGGGTGTTTAAAAGCATGGGGGGTTGGGGGTGGGTCGTGTTAAGGGCAAGCTAACAAGCTTTTTTCCCCAGTCTGCCACTCATTCATGTGTCTCCCAGCTGTGTTCACCACTGGGGCCTATATTTTCTAATGAAGTGTCTCTGAGTACTGATCTAGGATCAGGTTCCCCTGTCCATTACCTTACATTGTGAGCTTAAAAGCAAAACCAATCCTAGATCAGCATTCCAACTCTGAGATGCTTAATGAAAATGAGCCCAGATTTTCAGCAAGACTTGAGATGTTTTTCAGTTTTGCTCACCAGTAGTATTTCAGTCTCTTGTCCATTGCTGATGAGTTCATTGCTTGTTGGTCGGTAATTGTTTGGTAAATCTGTTATTATTTGTTCATATTAGCTGAAGTACAGTGTCCGTATGTATGTATGAATGAATGAATGTTAGTACTGTACATGTTTGAAAGACAAATTAAGTGCGTCAGCATTTATTCTAAAGATAATGCAAGTAAAGGATTTTGGAGATTAACAAAAAAGGCTTATAAACGATGTAGGGAGTAAAAATGGCTGTGTTTGGTTGATGCCCATTTGAAACAGCCTACAGTCTTGCTTTGTCACTGTTAGATATCCTTGGTCTTTCTTGAAGACTGTCAGTACTGTTGTGAAAGGAACAAGACATTTATTCCAATACCATATCAATTTGTTCCGTGTGTACTTGAGGTTTTACTGTATATGCCATGCTTTTCTTTATTAATAGGAATAATAATAAAGAAAGACATATTGCAGAAACACAGTGCAATGAATCTAATGCTCTCTACATGTGCGTTTCGTCATCTTTGGTGTCAAAGTGCCATTATTTTGTGCTGAAATGCCTTGAAGATTTTGACGCTGGATTCTGTGTATATGAAGTGACTGCTCATACTGGTGCTATAATTTTATTTTCAAGTTTTGCATCGTCTTAGAGGTTGCAGTTAAGAGAGAGGATGTGTATTTCTAACAATATTTTATTATATTGTGTATGTATGAGTGGTTGTTTTTTATTGTACAATATTGTCTTTTGTTTGAAAGTATCTAATGTTCAATCTAGGACAGAGGGACCGGTACATTATTCATAAGATGTGTATTGTACTATATAACAAGATGTGACTTGTGATTGGAAAGAGGCATTTGCTATATTACAAACTGGGACCAGCCAGGCCTTCCCTGAAAAAAGTGACTGTAAACATTTTCTGACAGCTCTCCTATCTGGTTCCAGTTTACTGAAAGACAATGATTAAATAAATATATTGTAAATATACGGAACTGCAAAGGCAGTTTACTCTGTGTACTCAGATTGTTTTCCTGTACTGCAGTGAAGGAGAGTGTTTGTATGTAAATGTATGGTTTTGTGAAATGATCTTTTAAAAGCTTTACTTTGCAATTTGCTTTTCCATTTTGACATGTAGTTGTTGGTGATCATAACAACCATAGTACAAAGTCATAGAATTTTGAGATGTTATTGTTAGAACCCATTTGCTAAAAGTTGACTGGTGATTCACCAAACATCTCTTTTTCCCCCACACACACAGACACACATACAGGGATGCACACAAGCCTTTGCACACACAAAAGGTATAGTATGCTATGCTAAGACGAAAGCATTGATTCCGTCCCATTTGGCACCATGATCAGTATGTTAAACATTCAGCTAAAATCTCAACTTTAATCTAAATCCCAGCACTGTATTGAGAAATCTTTATAAATCATGAAGTAAAAACTCTGAAACAGCATTACTATTTTAATATTTATTCTCATTTCATAAATACCGAAGCTGTACATACTGTCCTTCTGAGTTCAAGCACAACGCAGTAAGCAATTTCTGCCAATGAACAGAAAAGAAACCAAAGAAAAAGGCAGAAGTGATCACACCTATTAATATTTACAAAGATCTGACTATATACATACAGAAGGTATCTGACAAACCATCATGTACCCAAAAAGAGTGAGAACGTACTGTCTGCTATGAGGATAAGCATGTCAGTACAATCCTCCACAGTTACAAACGATTCCCATTCTTCAATAAAGGACTCTTATCAACAGAAGAAAATGTGCATGTTAAAAAAATAGGATTACATTTTTTCATTAGTATTGTAACTATTCCAATTAAATGCAAAGGCCAAAACATAAAAATAAAATTTATTCAGGAAATATGCAAACTTTATGCTCAAATACATACAATTCTTATCTACAGCACTGCTCTAGTTTCTTAATTGATTAGCATTACTAAACAACTAGATAACTTCTTGCGCAGTCGTTACCAGTATGACGCCTTTATGGGAGGCCTGTGCGTTATGTGTAATACTCTTTTAAACATGGATGCTACAGACCATGATACATTACATGACATTATACAGGAAGTAGCTTCCCAAACTTCTGTCACGGCTGCCAGAATTTTCACATGCAACCCTAAAAAAGGCTTACTATTCTCGGGATTCCGTTGACATGTGCGTTTGACCTCTGTACATATTACAGAATCTTCTTTTTTGTTCACTGATGCAAAGAGAAATCCCAAGAAAATCCAGGAATCCCGGGCACTGATTACAACGTCTGATCTATACAATTATCTACAGTACAGTATGTTAATACTGCCCGCTTTGGGAGAGTGTACTCCCCAACCACAAAGCGTTGGCGCAGGTTAATGACTTTGATGAGGTGGATAATGAAATGGCATGCAGAATTGGCTTTTCTTTTCATTTAGTAAGTCTCATTTAGCTCCCGTTTACAGCTCGCGTGTGGTATATGATCACAAACAAACAAATAAAAAATGAACACCGTTTAGAGTATAGCATTTATATTTGTTTACATATCAGGGTGCTCCCTGTCTTTTTACGGGGAAAGGCAGATATGTAACGCAAAATGTGTAAATACTGCAGCCCAATAATTAATAGAAGTCCACTGCTTTACTCAATAAAACACAAGTCCGAGGCGAAGCCCACAAACACAAACAAATTTAACCTCTGACAGCATGGACAGACAACACTGCCTTGCACGGCACTGGTTGACGAACAGACACTGACGCCACGGTCACCTTACACACTATTAGTGACTTAAGACTGAATACAATTACCTATTACATTACAACCTCTTTGTGTCTGACGGGAAGAAAAAAATACATGAACTGTACGGTGATCTTTGGTTCTCGAAGCACTGGCGTGAAACCGTTCCAACTAGCCTACATGATAAGCTAGTCATAGCACTCCTCAGTGGTTTACTTTTCAAATCTTTAAAATGTGATGTCAATAACAATTTGACCCCCTGCAAATATACTCAGTTTGTGGATACAATGTTTACTGATACAGGAACCCTTTTCATCAAACACATATGTTCACACGCATTACTCTTACAGAACAACCGCATGGAAGAAGAGTTATCAGGGCATGGGACAGCAAGGGGCCGAATAATGAATCGCTGAACATATGAAATTTATCTGGAAAAAATGTTCTAAAACCCGAGATCTTCTAAATATTTCTTTTTTAAATGTCTTAATGGAATATTGTTTAAAATCCTGTTATTGTGTTTCCTGTTACCAATAAGATATTTACATGCATAAAAGACTCCTCTGTGTATCCTCGCGCCTCTTCTTGGTGTCAGTCTGTGCATGACAAGACCATGCGTTGCGACCATTTGCATTATTGATCTCTGTTCTGACAAAACCAACTGTAAAGGCGCCATATCACTGATCACCAGGAGAGACAGGAGCACGCCTGCATGAAACCCTGAACAATCCTCTGTACTTTAAAGCAGAAGTGGAAGGAATAGAGTAATGCGGAAAGAAAATTAAGGAAAACAACATATTCTAGAATTCTCTCAATTGAAATAATACTTATCTGTACAATTCTCTAAAACATATTGAATTGCACAGAATAGCAGTTACTATTATGATTTTAAGATATAATACAAATAACTATGGGTTATACTTGTCAAGGGTATTTGTTCTGCCATGACTCTCTTACATAGCAGCATACATAAACCCAACCTGCTAATACAATATTGATAGAATTACTCATGCATAGATCAGTGGCTTCGCCACATTGTTTTGTGTGTTGAAATGAGAAATCTCAGACTTAGCTAATTTTTGCCATGCTTAACATTCTCGTATTCCGCTATTGTAAAGTTAATTACTGTTGTTTGTTAAAATCGCAATGTTTCTGAAGGTTGTTGTCACTATATACAAAAGGTGGTTGCTGCAGAAGCTTGGTGTTCAGTGATAAATATGATACTTGAGTAAGCAGGTTTCAAAAGAATAGAAAACATCACTAGGGGGAGCCAAAGTCCAGAGAACAAAATTAAGTTTTATAACCATAAAAATCTAAACAGCATCTCTGAAACCCCAATGACGTCCACTGAGAGATACAGTACACAAGACAAGGTAAGAGTCCACAGCATTCAGTATATCGCTCCCTCTCTGGCAGTAGTTTATTATTTCCAGATGGAATAAGAAGGAATTTAAATATGGGTAATATATTGTACACGAAAGCTCAGCTGGTAGTAAATGCGGTAATAGAGAACCTAATATTTAATTGTTATGATTTTTTGTTCAAGGATGAGAAATGGACCCGACACAAACAATCATATTCCATCCATCTGGAATACAGAGAAACACTCACATCCCCATTTGACATTTTTGTCCCAATATTTCCAAAAAACATCCAAAACATAAGCAATACTCACTCGCCGTTATATTCTCACACCACTGATACAGTAATCAAAGCCTCGATTAGTCTTTTGTCATTCTGACTTACACGCAATCGATCTACAGTTTTAGAGGTTCACAAGAAAAACACGATCAGATATTCTTATATCTGTGCACTCAGTGACGATAGTATGCCAAAAATAAACAGAAATATTCACTGGAAATGACTGAACAAGTAAATGCGACAACAGCATTTCCACTCTAGCAAAAATACAGCGAACTACGTCTCAGTTTTGAACATTAAGGCAAGTTAAAACAATGCAAGGCTTTTGTAATGAAGAGGGAAAAAATAAGCACAAAAAACGCCTGCATTGAAATGCTGCATAACAACAATAAGATACCTTTTTACAGTGCCTTTGCACAAAGGATCTCAAAGCATTTTTCAGTGGAAGGGCAACTGGCTTCGCTGAGCCGTTTGTCGCACCCACAAAGTAAAGGGCAAATGCCATACAAAACCGTCTGTTTAGTCCCTCTAACCTTATCACGCTCTGAGCAGGTAGGTGACCAGTAGATGGCAAGTGCAATGAGCTTCCCTACCTTCGGATCGTTTCCCTGGCTAATTCTGTGCCTTTCTCAACTTTCTTAAGAAATCTGCAAGCCATCAACCAACAATTCTTTCGTAATGAGAATGGGGAGGAAATCCCGTTTTTCAATTTACTTCAAATGCACAGGCTAAAAGTCTTCAAAAAGCACAGGAAACCCAATTAATTAACTTTTGATAAGACAAACAAATAACAAAGACTTGCCGTAACGTGCAACAACGCGCAATCCGCATATGCACTGGAGTGTATATCAAGAGCAAAGGGTTAAATGCGTCTTTCAGAATGCTTTGGTTAAATGGCTGCAGATTTTAATAATGACTTTAGGTAAAAGAAACACAAGGCCTTTTCCTCCGATATGGAATCAGTGCAGTCCCCTAAACGGTAAAGTGCCACAATGTGGCAGAGGGGCCAAGGGCTCGACAGACAGACAGACGGAGCAGCTGCAGAGGATTCCCTTTAGTGCGGCGCAATCATGTTGGGGAAAAATTCATCATCATTAATCTGATGGCATATGAAAATAACTATTCATTCACTGCTTATCATTTCTAATATACAAGAAGAGAAGAGTGGACTATATGTACAGCACACATGTATGAACCTATATTTATACAACCAACAGCCCAAGTAGCAAACACAGAGGATGGATTACCAAATAAAGAAGAATATGTATGGATATACTGCATATGTGTGTGTAGATTATATATATACCGGTTGGTTGGCTTTAACACCATAATTGTCTCCCATTAGAGCAAACACTGAAATTTGGAGTAAAACCAACCTTGTTCCCTTGTTGTGTGATACGCGTGCACACACATATTTGCAAATGGTACATGCTGTATAAAAAATAAAAAAAAAACATATACTGTCCTTCGGCTGTTGTAGGCAGACGTATGGATGTGCTTGATTAAGAGTGCTGATATCTTTGGCTTTAGCCGTGTGAAATGTCACTGGTTCAGAGACGCTGGCTCCCGCATACAGCAATGAGACATACACATGGAAAAGAGTTCCCCGTCCGTCTCCACTCTCTCTATTTTTGTGTGACCCTCTGCTGCTTCTCTGCTCTCCGTCAGCCAATCAATTCACTCAGTGTGTCACAGCGCTATTTCTACTGTCCAATTCCTATCCTTAAAATCTCCAATGACTGGGTCAGTGGTCAGGGGACAAAATGCAGCATTTTATGAATTATATAATCTGGTTTGTGCCATTTGTTATTCTACTGCTTACTCAGTGGAGTGTGAGGGGAAAAGAGCTGTAAATACTAACAAAATTAAACATACTTAGAATTGTAAATTAAGAGTATTTTGTATTTTGCATTTTTAAAATCACAAATGGTCTATTCATGGATTATGTATTTCCATGCAATACTGTTAAATATGGGATTAGATATTTAAATGCATATCTACTTTTTAAAGAATGAACATAATGCCTTTGGGCAATGATATAGCTGGCAACAAAGTCTGTTCGTGACTGAAAATTTGTGTTATGTCACAGTCTCAGTGCTGCAAGTGTTTGAAATAACACAAATCCTACTTCTCAAAACACTGAATAAGCAGCTTCACTTCAAATTATTCCCAAAACAAAGAGCCATCACTGTGTCCACATATTCTGAATTTTAAAATGCTGCTATGTCTTTTCAGATGTGTTTGTGTGTGTGAGACAGACAGAAAGAGAGAGTCAGTGTGTACACGTGTTAGCCACTGTTCCTTATGCTCCAACAAATTTACTACCCACTCAGTACAGGCTCTGCAGTTTGCCCCAGTATTGTTTGATTGAGTTATTGAGGTTAAGGTCTGTGAATGCACTGCTCTACAGCATTACTCCACAGGAGCCGGCTGTGCAGATGAGCTGACCAGACAGAGCTGATAGCTGTCCACAGAGACAGGAACAGAGACAGGGGACAGAGCAGGGTGTGAAAAATGAACTTTGGTAATGCAATCAGCATGAGATTCCATATGAGCATCCTTAAGTGTACAGGTCTTTTCAAAACCTCGCCATTCCTGATCTCTAAAGTGCTAGGTTTGACTGGATCTAACTTGACAAAAAAAATCTTTTAAGCAAAAAAACCTGAAAATTTGACAAAGGAACAAGTGCATTCTACAATAGAATTTATCTTGACATAATCTCCCATTATTAAAATGCATATTAAAAAGCCCAATAGAAAAAAAAGACGACTGCCAAGCAAGCATGTGCTTTATGGTGTATATATGTATATGTATATGTATATATATGTATGTGTATGTGTGTATGTGTGTGTGAGTATATATATATATATACACATATATATATATATATACACACACACATATACATACACACACATACATACATACATATACCATTTGAAACTGACCTTTTTGCTTAAGTAAATGGTAAATGGATTGTGATCTGTGAGTGCATTTCAATTTGAGCTCACACCGTTAGCTCATCTCTTCTCCACATCCTCGGATTGGGGTTTGACTTACAGTGTTTACTCTTTTATCTTTTATGTTTCTATTTCTGCGGGGCTGTGGCAGTGCCAGTCCCATGCACCGGTCTCTCATTCAGCAGAAGCTCAAGCAAATAGAGGAACAGGCAAAAGTCGAGCGCCGCGGGCCCCAGCGGAGCCCAGAAGGCCGTAAGCCGCTGCCATAGCCGCATTAGGAGCGGTAGTCCTTTTTACTGTAGGGTTTGTTGCCCAGGATGCTGTCCACCTCGTGTACAATAGACGAAGACAACTTTGGAAGAACCTGCGCAAGAAACAAACAATACATGCTGTGATAGACTGAACAGATTGGAGTGATCCTTGTACAAGATATTTAAAATGAAAGCTTTTCTTTCCCTGCTGTAGAAAATTTATAATGAACTGATTGGACTGAATATACTTGGAAGTGCCACAGGCTTCTCACTCGTAAAAGATTAAAGAAATAAAATGTCACACTGTAACAGGCAAAATCAGAAAAAACAGAGAGATTGTGATAGCCACAAACAATATACAAGCCAACATGAGGAAAGGGATATATCTTCCCTGAGGATAATTACACTGACGAGAGAGAAAGTGGATGAAAAATTCCAAATGTTTTTTGAGATGGCATTAAAGGAAAGGCGGGCTTATCTGCCAGAGATAGGCAGTGCCAGCAGCGAGCCCTTCCAATCTCCCCATGGCCTGAAACGCTGCTGACCTTATTAGCTCGTACAATAAACCATCCAAGCAGAACACAATAAAGTGCCCAGATAAGCTGTGTTTTATTCATGAGAAATAATTCTATTATAGATGAGCACTGCTGGAGTGGTGATGAGGCGGGAATGAGAACAAAACGGGCCTTATTTAAAATGAGTCAAATTTGTCATCGATTTGGTTTGATCTCCAGTCGTAAGATGCACCTCCGTTTCTTGTACATGGGCATGGCCAGCACATTCCATGCAAATTTTCGACATGGAGTTTTGAATGTCGGCCGACAGCACACATATATGCATGTATCCTAATTGGATTAATTCCGACTTGCACACTGTGTTTGCTTACATAAGAGAAGCGCACAGCTGTTATAAGGAGTGCTGTCATGAACACTGCATGTTTCAGACTCAGTGAACATGAACACGATTCATATCTGATGAACCTCTCACCTGTATTGCTCCTATATTCTCCATCAGCTGGTCTGTGTTGGACGCCCCCAACAGCACTGAGCTCACCCCCTCGTTGCGTAGGCACCACGCTGCAGGAGATACCACCGCACAACAATGACACAAATACAAACACACGCTCAGAGATGGCTCTGTTACAGGTCTATTTAATGCTTTTGTCTTTTGTTTCAGCTTGGGGAGAGATGCCCCTTCCCACCCAATATGTATGCGGGAAGCGAAAGAGCATTTCTTGGTCACATGGATCCGTGATCTGGATTGTGGTTCTCACAGCGCAGGAGGGACAGGATGTGGCTCCGTGGGAATTTTGGATGCTTCTTTTTCTACTGTTGAGCCAACCGGCAGTCCAGGACCACAAGAGCCATCTGTGGCAGAGTGGGAGGGTAGTATGTGTGTGTGTGTGTGTGTGTGTGCCTGCGTGTGTGGGGGATGGTAGTGTGATCAGTGTGTGTTTGTGTCAGCATAAAGATATTGTCTTTGGGCAGCAATGCAGTGTAGTAGTTAGACAGTGTTTCTTGTAACAAAGAGGGTGAAGGTTTAAATACAAGGCTCAAGGTGGGGCATGGCATTGTACCCTTAAGCTTTGGTTCCAATTTAACATGAAATCTCTTCAAAAAAAACGTGCCTATATCAATGGATAATATGCAAAATTGTAAACCATGTCATGGTGAAATTAGCACAAAAAACCCAAAATAATAAAAATAATAACTGTATGTGAGCGTGTGTATATATAACATAGCAGTGTGCTTGTGTGTCTGGGAAACAGGGTGGGAGCAGCTCTGTACTACAATGAAACCACTAACAAAGAAAAAAAAACTTACAAAGAAAATGCAATGTGCCTTTAAGCAAGTCTAAACTGTCTGGATGAATATTCTTAACCACTGATACTGAACTAAGGGGAATTTTTCCCATTTGTTGATTACTAAATGGAACTTGAACAAACCCAGCCTGAGATTAAAGCCTCAGTGCTGAACATGACCCTGTGTATTACATTATGTTACTCTGTGTCTGGAAAATACACATGTACCGAATAACACATGAAGCAGGAGATACAGACAGAAGAACAGATAAAAGAATCGGAGAGGATGTCATCCTCGTCACTTTCATAGCATTGTGGTGGGGATGGGGTCACTGCCGCTCTACACAGAGGCAGCTAAAGCAGATTTAACCACACTATCGGGTCCTATTACGTGAGCGGGCGCCTGTTTTGGCAAACAGCCAGGTTTGCCATTTTCTGCGTGTTTCAGAAAATAAACTGCCATTTTTTTTTGGATTTGTTTGCTTGTTTGTTTTCCTAAACACCGTTTGTTCCAGACCGCTTAGAAAGTGGCCAGACAGACGGCTTTATAGTAAGGTCAGATAATGCTGTTCTGCTAATGAGGCCTGAAGCATCATCTGGGAAACCGTACACATTAAGAGGCCTTTACTGGCAGCTGCCCACAGTCCCACATACATCTGAGAGGCCATAATTCAGACACTCTCGCTCACTTTCCTGCATTATTTACCCTGATTACTATTCGCTTTCTTAACCCTTTAAAGAAAGTGAAAATGTCAGCTCGTTTTTTTCACCACTGTATATGAGAAGTTAGTGTTGGATTTTTTTCCATGCAAAGATGAGATCATGTCTCTACCTGGGAGAGCTGAGGGCCTTCTTGAAACTGCATTAGTCCTCTCGTATTCCCACAGACCACACAGAGCACATACCGTGCATGAGTACTGCTGGGACTGATGGCAGTGGTTTTCTCTGTCCTGAAGAGGGCCATATCGTGAACTGAGAAAGCTATGCTGTGCTGGAAGTCCCAGTACATCAGAGGCTCTGCCGTGGGTTTTTGTGCTCTTTATTTTGAAAACGAAAATAGGCGATGTGGGAGTGGAGTGGCCATTTCTGTGCAAGCCTTATGTGTAAATATTCATGAGTGGGCTTGGATGTGGGTATGTGCTCGAAACCAGAGGTCTTGATGATTATACCGGAATATCAAACACCAGACGATTTGGATTTATATTTTGAACTTGCTTTTCAGGTATTTGGATTAACGAGTAGTACCTAAATCCTGTTGTGGCTAATACTGTTGCTTTGAAATCAACTATTATTACCCCAATAAAGTGATAAAATGGTTTTGAGCTGTTTCAGCTGTTCAGTCACAGAAAATTAAAGTCACATTCCACATTACTGACAGGAAAATGGCAATTACCCTGGCTCAGCAACAGTCTTTTGTCTCGGCATCAGTCAATTGAGTCAAATGTATTTTTTCAACCCCTGACTTAATACTTTCATTATAAAAGGTTTGCTGATTATTCTGTAAAGGACAAGCTACACAGAAATATCTCCAATAATAAATTGACTGAAAATTTTGAAATTACAGTACAATTAAATTATTACGATATTACATATTCCTGACAGATAGAAACATTTACTAAATGCTGAAACATGGTCCCAGAGCAACCAAAGACAACATGGTGAGACATGCTGGTTTAACTGTCCTTATTTTACTGGTTAAACAAATTTTTTTTCTTTGAAAAGAACTGTGCTGTGAAGCTTGGCTTTAACTATGCTGTGAAGTTTTCATGCTACCTACTTACATTTCAAGCTTCAATAAAATAATTTCTACTGTAGTGGAAACTGTTTTATTAGTAGTCCTCAACACACAAGCCAAGGGGCCCATGATTGATATATGACAGCAGACTTGTTTTTATGGTAGTTCTACCAGCCTGAACACTAGTATGTAGTGGCGGACGAGATTGCCTGGCCATGAATCCCTCACACAAACAAACACAACGTACGCAGACGGGCCCTGACAAGACAGACGGCCACAGGGCTACGGCAGGCGGTCGGGCGGACGGACGGACGGACGGACAGACAGACAGACAGACAGAAAGAGAGAGAGCGGCAGTGTGGGTGGCGTACCGATGGCGAGCTGGGGCAGTGTGCAGCCCAGCCGCTCGGCGATTGCCTGCAGCTCTTTCAGCTTCGCCTGCTGACGCCGTCCCTCCTCGCTCAGAATCTTGTCCTTCAACCACTGGTACCCCTGTCAAACACACAGCACACCTGCTCAAAAACAAGGCCCCCCGACATTCGCAGGCGCCGCCCCCAGCCCCATCTGGGCTTGCCCCTCCCCGTCTACAGAGAACAGGGAGGGTCCCTCGGGGCCAAAATCCTCCGGCCGGGGGTGGCGCATGCGTAGGTAAGGGGGATTTGTTCCTAAACACGTGACTCTTGGTTGTCCTTGCTTTGAACAATCAAGAGACAAAATGAGCTCGAAAATCTACTTCTGGTAGTTCAACACTCACACTGCTGAAGTACAGCAGTGTGTTCATTTTGTAAGAACTATCACAAATGGAGAATGCTCAAGTGCAGTCACCACATAAGAAATTACTTCCACGTTCAGCAACTTTTAAGATTTCCACTGCACTGAAGTACAAAATGTGTATGCTCACTAGTGAGAATGCCATGCTTATAATCTATACAGAGGCATGTTGTGAAAACACAACACTATAAATCAGTAAAATGAGATTCATTTTTTGCTTATTCAATTATTTAGCTCTGATCAGGGTTAAATTCACTCTACATTTTCTGAAGGTGAATGCTGACAGTGTCTATAACAGCTGATCTTTTGGGGCTGATAAAATCAGAGTACCATGGGCAGTAACGATACCATCACTGACTGACGACATGACAACATATTTAGAAGGGAACGCCTCTGAATGAAACACACACAAAGGACCAACAGAGCATGCTACAGCACCAACGGACAGCAAACCAGGAGTGGTGAGAGTGTGTGTGAGAGTGTGTGTTTGTGTGAGTACGTGCCATATGAGAACGTAGCTGTGTTCATGAAAGTAGGTTTTGTTAACCTTGTGGTTAACTTGTCTGTGTTGTTTTCAAACTGAGAATGGCCACTGTCCAGCCATGCACATGGAGCTGTAAGTATTTGGCAGAAGCGGTTAGCACAGACAGCCAGTGCATGACGTCCTCAGCAGTAAAACAGATAACATACACCTGAAAGAACGCACAGGGAGAAATCAGTATCACTCAAAACACACACAACCTCACTGACGCGGTCAGGACGGGTGACCCAAGGGACTGGGAGGTCATACAGAGGTCGTACAATGGTACCTTCAGAGAGGCGCGGGAGTACGGGGGTACCCCACTGTCGTATTTCCCTGAGATGATCCCACAGGCCAGCGGAGACCATGTCATCGCGCCCACGCCTGAGGAGAGAGGATGAGTGTCTCACACACAATGCCTATGCGGCTGACTGGGGCGTGTCAGGGGCGGGACTGACTTAGGTGCAGCTGAGCTCAAGGCTCTGAGGGTCATACGGGTGTATCCCATAGGTGGATCAGGTTTGATATGGAGGTAAAGGTCAGCTCAGGTGTGGCTGAGTTACAGTTCAGGTACACCTAAGGTAGTGCTCAGGGAAAGCACATCTGAAGTATAGAACAGGAGGGATACAGGTGTGGCTCAGGTATACAGCACATGTCATCACTCACCTATCTTGTGGAAAAGCTCAGGTAGCTGCACCTCAACCTTCTCTCTCTGGAACATGTGGTACTCAGCCTGCTCACAGATCGGCGGGATCAAGTTAAACTGCCGTGCAACAGAGTAGGCCTCCTGCAACACAAAGGAGCAGTCAGTCAGCACCAATGCTCTCTATGTGTGACCCAGTTGGTAAAATCCTCACTGTAGCTCATTTTGCAAAACTTCTGTTATCCCTAAACTTTAGTTGCCAACAAAACAAAAAAATAAAAACTGAATTTGTTGGTGCTTTTGTTAACAACTACAAGTTAAAGACTTCCTATAATCTGCATCCTTATATAACCATATCCAATTAATTTAATAATTCAAGTGTTTTGGAAATGTGTGAACTGTTCTAATAAATACACAGACATTTGCTTCAAAGAAGACATTCCTGCAACTATTTCACTTCTACAGACCAAGACTCTAAACCATAAACCAAATCTAAAATTTCTGAAAAGGTCACACTTAACTGATTAAGGTCACCTTTAGAGAATATGTCAAAGGTCCTGATGAGCTATAGATAAGCAATAGATGACACATTCGTCCAAGATGATTGCCCAAAACAGAGGTGTGATTTAGTTCCTATTCTGGTCTAATCTGTGATGTACAGTGCACACTTGGTGTTACATTAAGTTGATCCCCAGCAGGGAAGTGAACAGACTGTGCCTGATGAAAACCAGCATGAGGTCAGGGTCAGACTTCACACTTTTTCTCAGACTTCACACAACTCTCTATATTGGAGTGGTGCTTGGGGACGTGCCTTCAGCCATTTTGAGTGAAATTAGGGGATAAATGATTTGCTGGGGGAAAAATGGCTTTTGACATCTGGAAGAGTTCCCATTTGTGCAGAGTTGCTTGGCTGTTAAAATAACACTCTACATCTGTGCCTGACTTTCTGACATACCAAACAAGCCAGCATTTCTACAATAATACCTTGCCATTAACAGCAAATATCTGCATTCTCAAATACTATTTATAGTGCTTAATAAACAAAAAAACCATAACCAGCGATGACAGATGACAGAGCAAGATAAAATTACGTGAAATAAGGCACTGTGTGAAAGACTTTGGGAGTCTGTTTAATTACCCTTTGGTTTCCAGTCTTTGGCAGTGATGCTAGCTTTCACAGACATTACCTTTACTGCACTTACACAAGCACATTTACAGCCCACCTCCATGTCACTTGAGCATTAAAAGAAAGCAGTTCTCAGTAATGAAGCCAAAGTGTTCAGCCCATTAGCACCCTCTTTTTCCCTGCTTATCGCTTTCAGAATCACAGACATACTGACATGCTGAACAGGATTTAACCAGGCCTCTCTGTCTCATTAGTGCCAAGGTTCTTTATGAACAGGAACAGAGCTAACTGGGGCAGGTGATTGCATGCTACAGCACGGATAAAATGTATGTACATAAGACACTTTGGACTGGAATTATTAATGATAACCATCTTTTAAAAGTCAGACCAGAGTAATGCTTGCTAAATTAACATTGGAGTTAGTCTGGTGTTGGATTTAGATTTTTTAGGTGTTAAACGGGCTTACTGTGTTCAGTACAAGCTAGTAGACGATATATCCATCTAAAACTTTGAGGCTGCCAGACTCACCATAATCTCCATTGAGCTCCATCGGGAGGTGCCCCAGTACATGGCCATCCCCTGGTTGATCACATGGGTCATCGCCCGCACCGTCTCTGCCAATCAAAAGACAGAGTTCCAAGGATGGGTGGAAACAAACAGGCACATGGGTCAGACAGGTTGAGGGCAATGAAAGGTTACATAGAGAGGAAAAAGCCAGGGTGAGGGCGGAGAAAGAATTACCTGGTACTGATGAAATTGAGGTGATAAGAGAGAATGACGGTAAGACAGAAAGAGAAAAAGGCAGAGGGAAAGAAAGAGAGAGAGAGAGAATGATGGGGATGGAAGTGAGAAGAACTGTACAGAGCCAGCAAGCTAAAAACAAGAGTAGAATCATGAGTAATGAGAAAGATCAGGCATGAAGACGAGAAGAAGGAAATGGAAGATGAGAAAGTTGACAGACAGCAGGAGCATCTGAAGAACACACAGGTCTGAGGGTCTGGGGATGAGTAGCAGCACCAAGGGCTAGAGTTCCATGAAGCTTTCCACGTCCATCACAACTCTAAAACTGTGTCCTGAAGGTCAGCACTTACTCTATTGATCAACGTTCAGGGGCAAGGAAATGCAGTTAAAATCCCACTGCACCACAGCTTCCTCTTTCAGGAGCCGCAGTCAGTTGAACAGAGACATCGTTCCTGCTTGGCTGATGTGACGTATACTCAATCAACCATGCATACTACATATTGTGAATATAATTTCCTCAACAAAAACAGGCTACAGAAACATGACCCTAAATTTTTTCTTTCACTACAAAACTAATGCCTAAAACATACTGTAATGCATGGGATTCATGAATTATGGACAATTCTTATAGAAAATTCAGCAGCATATTTCTATAAGGTTTGGCATGTCGGAGAAACTCATTCAGCAAAGCTTGAAAATGGACATTTGTAAATCAGCAGAAGCAAAATAAAAACGCACAAAACACAGCATGGGCAAAGAAAATGCCCAGCAATTAAAATCACAACATTAAAAAAAACAACAATTTTAAAACAGGCAAATCTTAATACATGTGCAGGCACGTTCAGAACATGGTGTCAAACAAACATGCATCATCAAAGATTCTGCAAGGCAATTCACAAACCGTCTTTCACCAGTCTGACTATTAATTAAATCAATTTAACAGGTTAAAAAAAGTAAAATTGAGTGTTAAAAGTAAAACTGAAATTAAGTAAAAATTGAAGTGATTTGACAAAAATTGAAATTAGCTCTTAATCCCAATCAAAGGGGATAGGACAAAGGAAGTGCAGTTTCTCTATGAGCCTACACTCTGTTTATGTGAATGGAAGAGTTAGGGTAAAAGATTTGTTTGTGAATAAAGCTTCAAAGCAGCATTCCCTTTTGCTGGAACTACAGAAGCAAAGCAGCGGAAACATGATAACATTTAAAGGCCAAGGAACAAGAGCATCAAAGGTAAAATACTGAGGAAGAGAGGCAGCATGCTGCAGCAGGACACACACTCTCCCTCTCCTTCTCTCTCTCACACACGCACACATGCACCCTCACACACAAAGCACAGCACCAAGGCAAAAATCACAGGGACAAGACTGGGGGTGCTGTACAGTCAGCCGTCATCTTGCAAAAAAAATTGTAGCTTGTGAACAAGGCCAGCCTTCTGCCAAACTGAAAGGGAGGGGTGGGGAGACAGAGAATCAAGGGACTCCACTGGGTTCACTTTCTCAATCATGTAGAATTTTAGGGATACAGTGTGTGTGTGTGTGTGCACGTGTGTGTGTGTGACTGCACATTTATTTATAGGGTGTTTGACTATGTGACTGAATGTACATGTATTTGGAAATGTCTCTTCTCCTAAATGGTCCCAATATACTAATGGCTTCTATTCATCGGTCATTTCATTTGCTTAACTGTATTTACTCATTTGCCTTTAGTTTTCATGTGACTTGATGACAGGTACAAGAGAAGAGTAAGGCATGGTGACAGGAGACCAGTTGTCATGTAAAGCAGATAATCCCTTATCTGAAGTTTGTTGTGAGCAGACAGTGAGTGTGGCCACTCAGCAGGCTGACTGACCCTCCAGCTGGTGTGATTGTGATTAGTATTGTTCTGACCCTATTAAATTGTTCACCTTCTGAAATATGTACATACCCCTTTTAGAGGCAGTTTTGATGATAGCAAAAAAAATACAGAAAGATAACCTTGCATACACTAACCTACGGTATTCAGACAGCAGTAGAATGCAGTGGGGGGGGAACAAAATGAACACTGGAAAGAAAAACAAACAAGGAAAAAAAATAACAAGGAAATGGATGAATGATCAAGCCTAAATGGAATGACCTTTTTTCCTCCAAATTTTACTTGCAAGATGCATTTGAAGGTTAAGATCTATCACACGTCAAGTCAACCTACAGAATGACGACCGTCATTTAGAAAACAAAACAAAAGCAAAAATGTAAAAAATGAAATTCCAGCATTTTATGGATTCCGTGCTTTCCACATCAGGGACAGGGCGGGAGTGGAACTCAAGATAAGCCGCTGCCATAAAATGCCTCTGGAGACAGGCGGATCAATACTGGCACAGACGGTACCATGTACCTTCTATGATGAATGTTCTCGACTTTGAGGTGTTAAATGGGTCTCCTGGTGACAAAAAATACAAAACAAAACAACAAAAGATTGTGATAAAAGACCAAGAGTTTACATCTGTGAATGGAATGACATCTCCATGGGCGAGGGGCAGGACGGGGGTGGGGGTGGGGGTGGGGACGGGGGGACGGGGGGCGAGGACAGGGGCAGGGGGTTGGAAGAGCAGCGGCCTCCGCACGTCCAGCTGTGTCTGAGAGCTTGTTTTCGGGAGACCCTTCCACCATGCACACCACTGGGGCATCCGTAGCAAGTGCGCTCAACCACACCTCGGCTAAGCCCACCAGTCTTTCAGTGACATCCTTCTTCAGAGAAGCAAGCCTCTGAGAAAGCCTGCTACAATTCTCCCAAGGCACACGCAGTGTTATAGTCATGCACAAGATCGCCTGTCTCCTGTTAACTGCAAGAGGATGACCATGTGACCCACGATCTCTCTGCCCTAGGCATACGCTGTACTGTATGTGCAAACTGAAACAGGAGTGCGAGCTCTGGCCTGGCTGCCGGTGAGATCCCGCCTGGGCCAGTGCGGCTCGTTGGGGATTTTTAAGGAAAGCAAGCTGAGCATGCAGGGCCTCCAGCAGAGAGCAGATCAGCTCAGAGCACCCAGCAGCAGGGCTCCTCACTCCTCCCCCTCACCTCCAGGAAGGAGCATGCAGCACTTTTAAGGAAGGAGACTATGCACTCTCTGTTCTTACCCCTGGCTCAACCAAGTCAGCGATAAAGAGCACAGACTCAGACTAACCCAGATGGTCAGCTCAGTTAAGGTATTGCTTTTCTCCAGTTGGAAGCTAACATGCTGCATTTTGATGAATGCTATGAATATTTGTGAAGGGGTGTGACCAAGGATAGTGCTGTGGCAGTGGCTGTTCTGAACATACCACTTCATGAATATTAAGCATAATACTCAACAGTTATTACACAGGAGAAGACCATCTGGTTAATTTAGAATACAAAAAATAATTTGAAGGAGATTTTCTTCGACAATCATAATGATGCAGCAGGTGACACATAAAAGTACTCATGTACACTAGTCTTTAGAGAACACAAGGAATTCATAATTTATTTATGAATATATATTTATGAAATATATTTATACATTCTGCCTGTCACATTGCATTGGTTGGGGGTAGAATGTGATGTTTCACAACATAAACATGTTGCGAGAAAGGGGTAGAGGTGAAACCTAATATCGTTTATATGGGAACAAATACTGCTTGGCTGGCTCTAACGGTTACAATAACAACAATGACAACAAGTAAAACAATAATAATAACAGCAACAATAATAACACACACACTATCACAAACATTCATAGACAGGTAGAACGTCTGACATGGTCCAGTTAACCTTTGGATGAATCACGCCTTGCAGCTTGAGCTGTGCACATATGGGATGGATTGGGGGCGGAGAGAGGGGGTGAGGGCGGAGTGAGGGAGGGTGTGGAGGAGGGTGTGGTCTGTCACATTGGCCCTGTCCAGCACCTGAATGACCTCTCCATGCTTCAGAGCAGAGCATTATGACACCTATGTAAGCCCAAAGCCAGTCACAACAGGCCAACAGGCAGAGAGCCATATACAGCACAGTCAGCTGAGGTAACACAGACAGACAGATGGATCGACACAGGGAGATTTAGAGAGAGGCACACGGAGAGATGCCAAGAGACATACATAGTAAGACAGATGTATAACCAGAGAGAGAGGCATATAGAGAGAAGAGAGGTTAAAGACAGAGATGTAGAGCAAAGAAAGGCATCTATAGCAGAAAGAGAAACTGGTGGGTGAATTGAGGCAGGACAGGCCTTACCTTCCATGGGCGTGTTGGGATCCGGTCTGTTTGCAAAAACTACGTCCACATATTCTAACTGCAGGCGCTCCAGAGAGGCTTTCAGACCTAGTTGAGTATTATGCTTGTTATTGACAAAATAAAACTCTTTCAATCCATATCTTAAATTCATACTAACGTTGTAATACTTAAGTAATGTAGATGTAATATGAATTCAATTCAATGACCTTCCCTGCCCTGCTCAAAAAAGTCAGTAGCCAAAAATCATTCATCCACTGACATGTAAAATGTAGGTGGAATGTGATCAGAAATGTGAATAATTGCTTTTGGTTGTCTTCCATGCTTTCAGTTTTAAGCACACAGTGGTGCTTCATTAGACACTTAAGATATAAACTGCTTGGTTGGATAGACTCAAAACTCCATATGTATAAGCCAGAGACTACACATATGCACACACTATGGCACAGCTTAAGGTAAAAAAGGAAACTTACTACCTAAAAACTTTGACATTAATTTAAAGATTCAATTACATATGAATGATTAAAGTAAGATAAATATTTTTACAGCGCAGACCTAGGACAGACCTTGGTTCCTTATAAACAATGGAAGAATATAGTTTTTACGCCAACTACACATACATGTTATACTGTAACACATTTCACATTTCAGCTTCTTAGCATGTTAGTGGCTTAACTGGGGGAGTTATACTTCAGACAGCTCATTAAAATGCCCAGGCTCAGATGCACAATCATCAAACGGTTTCTTATTTTGCATAACACTCTCAGAGAGGCAAGCTTGGCCTCTTGTGCTGCTTGAGTGGCTTACCTTCTATTATATGCTTTCTGGACAAGCCTCTTTCAGTTTCTGCTCTGGAAAACAATCACAAAAAACCCAAAATGTCACTGTGTAACTATGGCAGCCTTGCTCTATCAACCAATAACACAACAAACCAAGTCCAAAGCAAAGACAGTTATCTAGTAGGTATTAAGCAAACTGCAATTTTCTGATAGATGATGTAGTTGGAAAAAAATATAGCAAAGTGAAATTAAAGTAAAAATGCTGTTATACCATTTACTGTTATTATATTCCATAGTACCCTACACAATGTTGCAAACAGTATAAGATTTATTTTATTGTTTAGTACAGAACATTGCACAGCGATAATGAACAATACCATAAAGGACACAGGCAGGCATTGGTGCCTGGTGAAGGAAGAGACTGAATATCTTCCACAGTGCATGCCAAAACATTGGCCTTTTAATCTGAACAAGTAACAGTGGGGTGCATGGACTGCTCAACAGGAGAGTAGAGATCAGTGAAGAAAAAGAGAAAAGAGCACCCTGTCAATTTAAACAACATAAAAACATAAGTGCTTATGTTTCTTCCTAAGTCCTAGTGTCATACAGGTCAACAGGACTTAATAGGAGTTTTCTTAGGTTTAAAAGTATATAGTATACATACATACATTATAGCATCAAAAAGAAAAAAAAAGGTTATGGGCTACATTCAATCAAATGGACTAAATAGTGTCCTTAAGGGCATACGCTATTCCATTCTAAAGAATGTTTGGCTGTATAGCGCACTGAAAGGAAACAATGAAGCAATGAAACGTTTGTTTTGATTTAATTGAATATGCTTTTAAAGCCACATTGTACATATTACTGAACCACCAGCTTTTGAATTAGCAAGCTGTAGGCAACACCAGTTTTTTTTTCTCCCCTGGCCTCCTGCCGGCTCACTTCACTTTTGAGCTCTCCCGCAATCGACGCAGTAGATCAGGTAAATAGCGCATACACCGCTAACAAATAAAAATTTAATGGCCCCCCTCCTTTCTGTGCTTAGTGCAGACCTGTAATTGACCCTCTGTAAAAAAAAAAAAAAAAAAGAGCAATCATAGGGGGATGGAGGGATCGACCTGGTTTCTGAACAGGAAACAATTAGCACCTCAAAACCTCCCCCCCCGGTGAGAGGCCTCGTTAAGGGCCCGGCAGGAGCACGACACGTCCCCTCCACCATGTGCGCAATTAAACAGGAGGTATTCTTAGCCCACAATCAGCACACGGTACCCCCAGCGGTTCGTTTAACTCGTTAGCCCGACCTCCTTCCACGCGTTGTGGGGGGCAGCTCAAATGCAAGGACCCAGTGGCCGCAGGATATGCATCCCAGGGTCATCCCTCTCACTGTCACCCACACAGGAGAAGACCACATACAGCAGCTAGCCTGGAGTGTATCTAGGGCTACTTTTTTTATTGAGCAGACCACATACTTTCCACCCCAGAAAATCTTGGTAGTGATCACCAGACTGGAACGCCTGCGAATAGAAAGAGAGCGGAATTACAGAATGAACTGCACTCTGAAGATCAGCTTACATGCATACACATATTGTGTGGACGTCAACCATAATACGTTGCATACTACACATCACATTCTGTGAATGACTTGCATTACAGTACAAGCAAATGGTCTGAGAAGCTGGGAATATATGGAAGGCAAAGATTCGATGAAGAAAGTGTTGGCCCCTTCTACGTCCATCAATTCGCCTGTCGTCCAGCGTGAATAAAGAACTGTGTCAGGTCTGGTCTTCTAGCTCTTCATTAGTGCAGTCCTATTGACTCAAACATACATTAACTACACAGTTCTAGGCAGATCCTGCACCCAATCCAGATGCTGTATGCTGTAATTAAACGACGGCTAAAAAGCAGTAATCACTTCCTTGGTTTGAAATATAAATTACAGAGTATGCCTAAGATGTATATTGGAAAACAAATAAATGTTTAGCTGAGTGAAGATGGAACACGCATGCTTGAAGAGAGTCTATCGCTTTCACACTAGCCGGATTAAGAATCACGCTGTCTCTCCTTCAGTCCAGCAGCACTGATCACTGATTAGCTAATGTGTCTTTTGCCTTTTTCTCCAGCACAGAAGGGATCAGGTCTTGGTGGTGTGATGGTAAACATATGTGACACACCCCGTAGTTCCAGAGACGGGATCTGCTGCAGGCATGTAAACTTCCAATTATCCCCTTGTTGATAAATAAGGAGTAAAGGGGACCACCATAAGTCAGTGAATGAAGAGAGATGGCTGTGGGATTTGACAGAGGCTGTGGGGCCGTGATGGAACAGCAAAAGGCCACTCTCCTTCCAGCTGGATGGGCCAGATGCT
Organism: Albula goreensis; assembly: GCA_022829145.1. Taxonomy (NCBI): domain Eukaryota; kingdom Metazoa; phylum Chordata; class Actinopteri; order Albuliformes; family Albulidae; genus Albula; species Albula goreensis. The sequence goes on from CM040752.1 coordinate 13,063,229, forward strand.
CAGACTCCCAGAGCTCTCCTCTGAGATAAACACCAAACCCCGGCGTTAGCTTTATCCAGATCCCAAAAGCAGCTGCCTGCACTCTCACCTCCCAGCTGTACGCACACCACAAGATAAACCTTAGCGCTAACAATAAGACCAGTGGTAAATCTACAGTGTATGCAATTTTATTTATGTATTTCCCCTCATTTTACAGTGAAAGATTCTCCCAACCTAAGCTGGTCTTTTCACTGATATTACTGTGCTGCCTGTGCAGGAAGGAGAGCACAGGAGAGCATTAGCGGCCTGCGCTAGGGGCCGGAGGCGAGGGTGTGCGTGCGTGTGCCTTGATGTTAATGCGCTGCGACAGGCGGGATGAATAAGGTTTAAAGTCCCTGCAGGTAAAAGCTGTGTGCACTTCACCATTCATAAACTACAGCAGCAAGGGAGAGCAAGGGAGCCTGCTTAGGACTGGCCAGCCCTGGGTACAGTGCTGACAGGAGAGAGGATGTGTGTGTGAGTGAGAGACTAACACAGCAGCCCCTTGCACATCAATTATTCACCCCTTTGTCCCATAAGGAATTAAGGTAAGGAAGTTTAGTGTGGGAATAGTTTCTGGCATTAAAATTTCATCAGTTTGGACACAGCAGTACTGAAGTCTCCTCAAACTCCTTCATGGAAGGTCATGATCACAGTCATAGGGACAAGATGCAGAGAGATATGGATGTAATTGTGCTCACACACGCACAGACACACGCATGCATGAGTGTAAGTGCATGCATGAACAAAATACATATGTATTCCCATACACACACACACACACACACACACACACACACACAAAACACAGAGTAAACCACTGCAACTCTACCTCCATCCCTTCTTCTTTATGATATTTCCCAATACAACCTCTGCCCTGGAAGAGAGATAGCGCAAAAATAATTATCATGATTGGAACCAATAAATGGGTACTCTCAGATACTCTCAGATGTGACACCATGTTCAGAAAAATGAAACTTCAAGCTGGAACACTCTATGGATATATTCAGCTGAGACCAAGGAGGTGTTCCCCAACATTTTAATAAGCTCCTGATATCCCTTTTTATTACAGTTTTACCTCTAAATGCACTTAGTGCCCACACATTTCCCAAAAGTAATCCCAGACCACCGGAAATCACCGGGCTTTTCCTTTTTGTTTCTCGATGGATCTCAGAGGACATATTTGAGCAAATAAACATAGGGAGGGGAGAGAGGGAAAGCACAGCCCAGTTCACAGCCTAATGACAGATGTTGCATTTCTGCCTCCAGGACCAATGTGTTCTTCATGAATGGCTTTCAACAGCCCCTTAAAAAGAAAAAATATATACCAAACTCTGTGACAGATTTAAAAAAAAATAATGGTGGAATGACTTAGAAATGCAAGCTGTCCTTTTGCATCAAGCTGCTATTCTATTGCAAAGTATAGAACAGTGCCTATGCTCATGAGAGAAGAAGAAGAAGAGAAGAGGGGAGAGAAGAGGAAAGGAAAGGAGAAGAGAGGAGTGGAGAGGCCGTGGTTTGTTGGGAGCCTGTTCTCGTGCGTTAGACAACTTGAAGAGAGGTCCGCTAATGCATGCTGAAGTGTTTACTGCACCGCCCCCACCGCCAAAGCCCAGCTGTCTGCGCAGCTGAGTGGAGGGGCTGTCACATGGACAGCGTGGGCCGTCACTAAAGGGGGACACCCAGCTGCGGAGGACACCCTGCCTACAGTTTCCCCAGGAGTGCCTATTATCCAACATCCACAGGCCGGCTCACAGATCAGCTACGGTCCATATGAGCCCAACTACTGCTGGCCAATGCGCACTTAACCGTTACCAATGAGGAGTGACACAGCATGTGTGACAAGGGAAGGAAAGGAGGAAGAGAGAGACAGAGAGGAAAGAAAGAAAGAAAGAAAGAAAGAAAGAAAGAAAGAAAGAAAGAAAGAAAGAAAGAAAGAAAGAAAGAAAGAAAGAAAGAAAGAAAGAAAGAAAGAAAGAAAGAAAGACAGAAAGACAGAAAGAAAACAACTTTCCCTAACTCTGACAGGATGGGGCAGATGGAATGGAGTCTGCTGCAGTACTAATGTTTTCGTTCTGGATCCAGGCAGGTTGCGCTCCCTGTTAATGGTGCGCTCTGCAAATACTGGCCCCTCGCAGCTCGCTCCTTCAGCACACACAGCGGTGCAGTGCAAAATCCACCATCTGCTGTGCAGTGCAGGAGTAAAAGCGCTGAGCTCAAAGGCCTTTTTCTGTGTACCCCAACCTTTTCTGTTTTTTTTTTTTGTTGTTGTTTTTTCTCCCTACTAAGTTTGAATGATTTATGATCAATTTTGATGACACAACATTTTTTTATGTAAAAGGGATGATTGACTTATGTTTTTTTTTTTTAAACCTGCCTGCACAGTTTGAGCACATTGGTCATAGTGATATTCAGACCATGAGAACTTAAGAATGGATAATGACGAGAACAGGCGGTTCTGGTCATTTAGGCTTATCATTAATCTACTGTCAGAGAAGCCAAAATGAGCTAAAATGGCCAATTCCCCTCATCAAATATGAGAACTGCAGATTGGCCTTTCTTCCAAGAGTTCAGGGAAAGTTTGCTAACAGCAAGGATTGCTTATAACATGGCTATGCTGTGCTGAGTCCTGGGTCTGGCAGGCACATCTCAGGCGGTGGTGGTCTCAGTGATGGACACTGTTGCTATGTTGTTGAGGGCCGTTGTAAAGCAGCGGTACTGACACCAAGCAGGGCTGTCATTCACAGCGCTGTCTGTAGCTGGGGACAGGGAGGCTGAGAACAGCATAGCGACTGAAGAGTAACTGGGCTTTAGGGAGATGGTAAGGGACAGGGTCTGGAGAAACTGAGTTTGGTGGCACAAGGGAGGTATAGCTGTCAAAGACAGCTAGCATCATGGAACAGCATGACAGTAAACAATCCTGAGAGGAGGGCCGTGGTGCACCTCTGTCTTTGCCTTCACCCCCCACAGACAACAATAAGTGCAAGTCTCCACCTTCCACTGCCTTACAGAAGCCAAGTTCACAAGGCTACTTAAAAGAGATGATTGTCATTCAAATGAGCCGTCAATCCCATATCCTGAAGATAAGGCAGAAGTACACAGCCTGAATGCAGCTGCTGACAGAGCATAATGAATCTGACAGCTCTCACGGCTACTGAGCGGCAGCTTTCATCTAAAGTGGATGCTGAGTTGGTCCATAATCCCAACGCACACATAATCCCTGTCCCATGATAAGACCTGAACCCCGCCCCAAACCCCAGATCTCAGCATAGCCCTACACAATCACATGCGCATGTAATCAGGTATGTGTCAACATAATATACTGCAAGCTGGGACACCACTGCTATGTCACAGACTGTAGTTGGGAGACAGGAGTATGAAGATGGGCTTTTTAATATTTTGTTTCCATCTCCACTGTGGAAATGCAATATTGCATTTTTACTTGTGAGTATTAATAATGCCTGGAAGGCTTCTATTCAGTTTATTGTTAGAGAAATATATATATATATATATATATATATATATATATATATATATATATATATATATATATGCACCACGGCCCTATAAAAAAAATGGAAGTTGGTTATTAATCATAGTCATTACACAATAGTGGACTGTGAGACTGTTTGAGAAACAGAGAGGGCCTTGCTGTCCAAAGCTAAAACATAACAAAGACTTGTAATTTAAAATCCTTTTTTCCCCCAATTTGGAATACCCAGCTGGATTTGCACACAATGTTGCAATCCCCACTGTCAACGCACAAGAGTGCAGACAAGCATGCACTTTCCTCTGAGCCATGCAATGTCAGCTGTCCCTTCTTCAAAGCTCTTTAAAGCATAATACACAGGGAGTCTCTGACAGGGATGTTACGCATGTTGTGCTGAATCACTGAAATGACGTGAATGATCAGGGAAGTGGGGAGCAGGGGGTAGGCGCACCCCTCAGAACCCAAGTCCAATTACGAGACCCCCAACCCAAGGGTCACCTACAACAAGTCATTTGAAAAAGCTCTGATTGAATTTTGAGGCATGTGATACAGGAGGCAAGTCTTTGGGTTGGTCTGCGAGACACCAGTTTCCTGGAATCCTCACAGAATAAGTTAGAAATCATCAAGCGGCATAGCAGAAGTCAAACTGAGACAATAGAGCAGAGCGGGAATTTTGTGGGCGGATGGGGTATTTTTGGGCATTTTTTTTATAAAGCCGGTGAAAATGGTTAGACCTGAGGAAAGGCTACAGCACCACCACACTTCCTCCATGATGCTGTCATGACTGATAACCCTTATATGCTTTGTACTCAGTAGGTAATAGAGCATTTGAAGGCCTGCGCACAGTAGGTAAGACATAGCTCTACATGTGTGGCAGGTTACAAAAGCTGGAATGAGGCAGCAGCTCTAGGAACACCCACTTCCCCGCAGCGTAGACCTCAGCCGTGTCAAACAGATTGATCCCGTTCTCATATGCCAGCGTCATCAGCTGCTCCGCCATCTGGAAGAGAGAGAGGGACAGAGTGAGGGAGAGGGGGAGAGAGAGAGAGAGGAAAGGTGGGTCAGAGGGTGAGACAGAGAAAGACAGAGGAAGGGAGAAATGGAGGGAGTGAGAAAGTGGGTGGAGTAGAGCGAAACAGAGGGAAAGAGAGAAGAAAAGAGAGCAAAAATGTGAGACGAGACAAAGCGGGACAAAGACAAAAGGGGAACGATGACAGGAACAAAACAGATTCAGGAGATCTTTAGCTATGAGCATCACCAAAACTGACAATGTTCCCAGTGACACAGGCTCTCATGATGTGATGCTATATTTCATCTCACATCACACATGGCCTTATCCCAATGACTTACAAAGTTCACATTTTACATATTTCCAATTTACCAGATATTCAGTAAAAAATTGAGTATTAAGTAGGAGTGTCCACTGCTGATTACAACCTTCAGTTCACATAGGTAGCTAGCAGTTATAAATAAGTTCAGCTCCCTGACCACAGCACAACACTATCAGGACTACCAGCCTTTGGAAGAGCACTTATATGTCATTATTGCTCTTTTCAACACCTAACAACCTTTACTTATTCATCTAATTACCTTGTCAGAACTAATTACCATGCTAAGAAGTTACCATGAATGATGCAAATGTATACATAGGTGCAGTATATACTGAATGTATGTTAGATAGACAGATCAGGAAATTGGTGATTCCCACCTCGTCTGTTATCTGACCACCAAAAGTCACCCATGTCCCTGCGGAGAAAAGAGAGAGACAGCACAAAGACCTGGTGAGAGCCAAGGACAATGGCTCCACCACTGCTACTTCTGCAAATGTGCGCGTGTGTGTGCGTGTGTGTGCGTGTGTGTGTGTGCGTGTGTGTTTGTGTGCATGTGTGACACAGAAACTAACAAAAATGAAGGTGTGGTATTGAGGGGCAAGAGGGGGTGGATGGAGATGGCTGTACACAACATTCATTGCATTAAATGTGTAACTTAATTAGTGTAGTACAGTTAAACATTAGCCACAACATGCAACATATGCAAATTTCTCTGTTGCAGATGTGAATTTTAAATCATAAACAAAAACATACAGGCCAAATAAATTCAGTGTGTGGCCATTTATCAAAGCAGCAGAAATGAAAATACATCAATCACTTCACACCAATCATCTCATATCATCCTCATATGCACTGCATGTGTTTGATCTCATATTTGAAATATCAATCTAATTAACACTCACCCAGTCCAAGACAGGACACCCTCAATCCCGATTTCCCAAGGTTTCTGTCAGAAAGACAAGAAGAGCCATCAGCAACAGTGATAAAGACGGTGAAGTTGAGGTAACCTTAGATCAGTAATGAGACACAACAACACCCATCCATGGACCAACAGTCTGACAGTCAACACTACAATAAGCTAAGAATGACAGAACCACAGAGGCTGTCATCTGCTCTCTGAGAGTTTGAGGTATTGTGCCCTGAGCAGGTCCCCATCGCCAAATTTAAGACTGCATTTTGTGAGGAAGGTCAGAGCCAGAAAAATCCACCATCAAAGTGCAGATCTGCACAGAGGGCAGGGATGCATCATGGAACAGAGACGGGAGCTGGCACACGAGGTCGCCAAAGGGTCTGCGTGGCGCGAAAGGGTTGTAAGTTCTTGCGCCAGGGGGTAGGATTAGTCACGGGGCAGAGGGAGAGATAGCGCTCCTCATCCGCTGCTCAGCAGCATCACCGGCAGAGCTTACCGCTCACCCGAGAGGCGCCGCCCGGATACAGCACGGCCAAGCCGCTGGGAGCCAATCACAGCCCTCGCCTGCAGCTTTTGTTTCAGAGCGTGCAGGTTTCTGGGAAGCCAAGGTTATAGATACTGATAAATACCTCCGAGATGCCAAGGCTACAGCACCTCATATCAAAGTCTTTGTGCGATTTGTTCTTTAGCACGCCCACAATTTCTCACTGTGCAGCAGAAGTGGCAATTTGCGATTAGCCCTGAAACGACGAAATTGAATTTTTAAATGCCATTATGTTCTCCGAAGGAATTTCAGAGCTTCAAGGTTTTCTCAAGACCCCCTCCAACACGTTCACAGAGAGTTGTCTTATGTAAAGCCTCAACAAAAGACTACTGGGCGCCTACAAAGTGAAAACAACTCAAATCAATACCACGTTTTTTTCTTTTTATATCCTTCATGTGAGATGAATAGAAATGAAATGTGCTTTGTGTGTCTCCCTGAATCTCTTTGGAAAGTGATTCACCCACAGATGAGGCCAAGGCTTATCGACTGCGCCTCAGTTAAAAAGCGTGGCACGGAGTGGAACGTGGACAAGATGGGGGTGATGCCCTGGTCATCTCATATCACTGTGTTCATGGAAATGAACGGAGCGAAGCCCTCTTGGCTGGCCACGAGTCTGAATGTCTGTATTTGTGAGAGCCTGCTCAGTCCTCTGGGCTCATTGTGATAGCAGCTGAAGCTGAGGCAGGTGATGACACATACATGTGTGCCGGAGGAGGGCGAGAGATTGCTTTGGCCGAGGTGCATGAAGGAGACTAACACAGAGCTCACTTTCTCACATGCCTGCGAATAAACGGGCTTTGGGAGTGTCGTGAGGGGGTGGTGTGCTAGGTAGAGATAATCCCTCATTTCCAGTCTTTGTATCTCTCCAAAAGAAGGTAGAGATCCTGGATGCATGAGGACTAACAGCTGGAGTTCCTGAACAGTTACACTGATACCAAAAGGGAAACAAGCCGCTCTGACCAGACTGAAGACCCTCTATTTCTAATACACTGTTGATGCCATTTTGAAAAATGCAAGTTAAAATAAGAAAAATGAGACCCTCTTGGAGGGTGCATTAGTCCAGACTTTGTGAAGTAGTGAGCCCCGGACATGTTTCTAGGAGAAATGCCCAGAGGGCTACAGTGATGAGCAACAACTGGTTTTCCCTCACCAGGGGTAGGATGAACCCCGTTTCTTTGCTTTACTGCTTGTATAAATTCCTCAGGTTTTAGTGAGAGATGTGCCTCTCCACTAATCAGTGCAAGCATTACTGTAGTACCTTGTGTTAAATGGTCTGCAAGTACATGACAAGAGTGAATGGACACATTGTTTGCATTGCTCCTTGCACATTTACGTAGCAGAAACTGAAGAGGCACAATTGGTAGTTCCAAATTTAATACAAAAGCATGGGAATCTACACTGTTCAAAGACAAGACCAAAGAGAACCCAAAACAAAAAAAACCTACACGGATAAGCTGAAAAATGACTTCCCTCAACATTTATGGGAAAAGTGGATTCTGGGAAAAACTGCAGTGTTGTTGACCGTTTACTGAGCATGTCAGCCAACAATCACTGAGGAAAATTTCTACTCCACTGCACATTGGGGGCACATTCTACGTGTATCAGAGTACTAATCCAATTTATTACACAGACAGACTGCAAAACACAATTAATAAGGCCCGGCAAATTATCAGCACAGCAACATGCCTTAACAGAAGGAGACAGATAAGGTCTTTTCTGAGTCTTTATTTAAAGGTGCAGGAAACAAGGTTAAAAGAGTTCATCCAGGTCAATGCAAGCCATTGATCTTCTAATTAACTGTTTTTTAATTGCTTTGGCTTGGATTTCCCTTCCCTGGGGGACATGTCAGAAAAAGAAAACCCAAAGTTAACACTCAATACCAAAAGTTGTTTGAGAGTTGTTTGAGAGTAGCACTTTCAGAAAGTAAGACATTTTCCATTAATCAGACACAATACATTGCCAAGGCTGCCTGGAGGACAGTGGAGAATAGATCAGCAAAAAACCCAGCATACAGCAGGGTCCTGACATGAGTCCTATGGTAATTTATTTGTAACCTCCAAATGGCCTTGTAAGCATGGCTAAAGAGTTTATCCAATCAAATTGAATCCCAGGGACACCCCACAGCCCCACAGGACTCACAATTAATTTTTAACTCATTCGGCTGAATTGGGTTACAGGGAGGAACTCCATATGGCAAGAGTGGGGGGTCAAGTCTGTACGCTGTGGCGACGGCTGACTTATACTCTAATCGATTATCTGACTCTGGAGGGTCCACAAGCACAGCTCTACATATCTATCCCAACCAGTTTTCTCTCTCTCTGAGAGACACACACACACACACGCACAAACACATACGCATGCACAAACACACTATTTCTTTTATCTGCCAACCACTAACATGAGTGGACCACTCATTACCAAGCCATTAACACAACCATCAGCTGTCTGGTCCCAAAGTGTCTTGATGATGCTCTCGGTCCCAGGATTTAACTCACTGTCAGGGGTACAGCACCCGCTGCTTTTGTTAGTCAGTGTTATTCAGTGGGTCCTTCTATGTGCTGAATTAACTTTTTTTTCACATCTGGCAGGTAGTGGATGTTGGTGTGACACCAACTAGTGCATTGATGGGACTTTAGGACAACTGGCATCTGGGTTTGAAGCTAGCTAATGAAACATTGTCATGGGCTCTAACATTTGTAATTATTTCAGTATTCTGTGATCAATAGTAATGCCCTCCATTAGAGAGTTTGTACAGAAATGTATACTAATACACCCACCATATGACAACCAATAATACACAACATATAGAAAACCTGAAAACACGAGGGGAGGGGAAGCTGGAATTATCCAGCGGCTGCTTTACATGCTCCTTTGTAAATACCATCAAAGCACCAAATCCATTTCTCTCAGCTCACACGCACTTCTTCAAAGGACTCGTTTTTGCTAAGGAATAAGTTCTGTCCCACAAGCAAGACAAGGGACTGCCTACCTTCTAATTATGATCATGGTGTGCCTGAAGGGAGAAAGGCTCTTTTGTAAGAATACTCTTTTTTCGTGGAAACTGTGCTGCACCTCTTTAGCTAGACAGCCAGTGCAGGCGGACAGTTTGGTGGCTCTGTTCCCATGCTAGCTGAGTCCGTGTGTTGATAATTCACAAACATCCTCGAAGGAGCTTCAGGCCTGCTGTTGCCAGGACAGGGAAGGGGATGTCTGAGAGGAAGGAGCAGCCTCGTGTTCGTCACACTCTTGGAGACACACAGCTCCCTATGCTCCTGAGCACCTCCTCTCTTCTTCCTCAGTCACTGACGCGACAAAAATGTGCGGTGGCTCAGAGGAGCTGGGCTAAGGGGCACCCACACGCCAGCAGAGGTCAGGTGGGAGAGGGGGGACAGCGGCAGAGGGCAGGGTGGCAAACGCATGGCAGTTTAACGCTCCTGCGCAGCTGCAGGGGTTGCGAGGGCGAGGGCAAGAATGTGGCCGCTCCATGACATGCACAGGATCGCTGCGGTCAAGGCCAGAGCGCTCATGAGCGTGGGTGCACACGCGCGGTCACAATCACAATGCGTTAACCAGCCCACAGCCTACACCATACAAAGACACACTGCATGGTGCAGCAATGACCTACATCACACCGCTCCTTCACCTCGCTGACTGTCTCCTCTAATGCTCACCCCGTAATTACAGTGCAATATCTCTTTCACTCGAGTAATCCAGCTGCTGCTTTACATGCTCCTCTGCAAATACCATCAAAGCGCCTAATCCATTTCTCCGAATTCACTCACACTTCTTCAAAGGACTTCTTCCTGTGAAGGCATGGGAAGTTCTGACCCATGATTGAGTGAAGGGACAGCTTACTCACTAATTATACACAGGATTTTGAAGGGAGTGAGGCCCTTTTCCATCTCAGATAGCTGACACTCTAAAACCACTCTGTATCACTTTAGCAAGACAGTATTGGTAGCTCTGTCCCTGTGCCAGTGATGTCTGTGTGTATTGAGCATTGTCCTCTGAGGGGCTATAGGCCTGCGGTCACCTGAAGGAGGAGAGCAGGCCCATATTCGTCAAGCTTTTGGGATCTGCAGTTCTTCTGCAAACTTCAGCACCTCCCCTACTCCACCTCCACCCACCTGTTACCACCAACCCCATGGCGACACAACAGTGCTGTAGCACATGAATGATAGCACTCGTTCCAATGAAGACCGCCTCGTGGGTGGAGTCTGAACAGGAGTTCCAAAGAGCGAGGGAGGGTTCCATTGCAGGGAAGGAGGAGGAACGCCTGCAGGAATCAAGTGGGGGTGGCGAGGAACGAGCTCGCGTGGTGACACCGCTTAGAGGAGGACAGGGCACCCACTGGCAGGGACACACGGTGACAGCCTACAGCACAAAAACACACATACTACACTCTGCAGCCTCAATTACAAGCCCTTAACCTCCTCAACTCTGGACTGCTTCTACCACACCTGTAATTAGAGCAGCAGGGCTTGGTTTTCGTTCTGTAGCACTTGGGTTCTTTGCACAGAGTAGTCTGTGCATTACCATCATTAACATTACATGGCCAGCACATCGCTGTGGTCCTGAGTGCTAGTCATGAGTGTGGGCGTGGGGTGCCTCACTTCATGAAACTGTGGACCAAATGCTTTTTGGAAGCCACATTAAGTGTTCCCTCGTGATGAGAACGAGCAGCAGTGCAGGCATAGATTCTATTGTTATGCTGATGAGTCTGTGGGAATAAATCAGCAGCCTGCATGCTCATCTCCTCCCACTCCCATACAGGCACTGATACGCGCACACACATGCACACGCACATGCTCACACATGCATGCACGCAAACCCAAGCAAACATTCACCATAAACATCACACACACGCTTAAACGCATGCATACTGCACACAGAGGAGCACATGCCAGTGTATACACCTTTGAAGGAGGAGCATGTTAATACACATTATGTACACACAGACCCACGCAGAAATACACTCACATGCACACACACAAGCACAAATACATACATAAGATGCATTCACGAAGAAAAGCAGGCTCACAGAGAGCTCACTTCAGCTGGATTCACTTTTCCCTCACAGAAACAGAATCGTTCTCTGACTGCAGGCTTCACTGTTCCACTGAATCACCGTTTATGCAACACCAACTCAGCCCAAGAGTCCAACACCTACAGCTCCTCCACATTCTGCCTCTAATGCTTTACAGAGGCTTAAAACCACACACACAAGCACCACCCACATACAGCACGCACACACAAACACACGCACACACACACACTACATACAATACAAACATACACTTTCTCTCTCTGTCACTCGAACGCACAAGCACCAACCGCATACAGCACACAGACACTGTCACACACACAACTGAACTGCCATTGCTTTTTGCTTTTTACACACAACTATGGATCCATGCAGCCAGTGCTTAATAGAAATTCTAATGCTAAGCTAATGGATAATGCACACTCTCGAGGGATCACAGAGAAGAGGCTTTCCCAAGGCCAGCGCTGCATTTGGCCTGCTTTGTTCTGGGAAGTGGTTTTATAGTAAGCGGACCGGATGGGGCGCTGAGTGCCCGGGTTGGGAGTATTGGGTGTCCAGCGATCCTCTCAGCAGGTCTCAGACCTTGATAGGTTAGAGGGAGGGGGACTGTGTGGGGGGGTGTGGGGTGGGGAGGTTGGAACATGAGACATGCTGCAACGCAGCAAGGCCACTTCATTTTTCCCCTGCTGACGATCTTGTTTCGACAGTCCCTGGTGCCTGTACACAAACCCGGCCCCCCAACCACCCCCCACCCTTGCCCCAGCCTGTGCCAAACACCTTGCGCCTGTACTGTGAGAAGCAGTACCCCCCAGGTCTGGGACAGTGCCCAGTGTCAACCTGCTTCAATAAGTCATGAGACAAGAAAAACAGAACCATAAACCCACACAGCGTCACGTCACGTCTCAGCTTTATGTAACAAAGTGCCACACACAGAAAGTGTTGCTGTGAATCCCACTGAAAAAAAATACCACACTCCCCATTCACCCCCATCCCCAATCTAGGGTTCACCAGGAGCTGTTCCCCCCACCCCTACTGCACAGAAGACCCTTTCCAACATTTCAGTTAATGCACAAAAACACACACCTCAAGGCTGGCTGGAGTAAGTGACTTCCAAATGGTCACAGAAGTGTGAAGGTCAGAAGTCAAATTTAGCCAAAAATTGACGAAACGGGTTCCCATACCTCCCACCTTTCTAATCTCCTCCAACACTGCCACTTCCACAGGCCCCTTCGGGGGCGCCTTCATGCCCTGCTCGGTTAAGAAGCACAATTAAGAATTCCCCACTCACAGGAGAATCTCCTTTTTTTTTGCAGTTCAGATCATAATTGCAAATCTCTGCCTTCAGCTGCAGCCTTCCCATTCGACACATGCGAAACTCACCAAAAGCTGCTGTGCTAATTTGCTGGCTGAATTATGTAATGGGAGTGGTTCAAAAGCTGGTCAGAGACAAAAACAAAAGCTTGTCCTTTGTCACTGTCTGCACCACATGTGATCTCCCTGCACCCTGATCCACCTTAACAGTGCATCATCACTACAATTACCTGTAAAAACCGTTACAAAAAGACAGGAAAGAGTGTCTTTGTGATTACTACGAACAATCCAAACACAAAGGCCATCCATCCTATACGTACTGAATAGTTGCAAAAGGAATATGTTTAATTGCTGGGTGAAATCCCATTATTAGCATATCACTACCTATAAAGACTGTTCAAGGCTGGATCCAGCTTAAAGGCTAATTCTGAGAGTCACAAAACAGAGATGGTACTTGGTTATCACTTCAATGCTAACATTCAGCTATGGACAATGCAGCACGTTCTCAGACGCTATCCCCCTTTGCAGTGCTAAACACATGACTCTAAAGTGGCTCTGAATGTTGCATGACTCACAATGCAATCTCATCATGTACCATTACTACATCTCTGTTCCCTATAAACCCAGGCAATTCTACAACTCACCACACTGTCTCTTCCAGTATCCAGACTGTGGTCCATTTGGGGACCTCTGCCCATGATGAATGGCCCTTGAGGTGTGAAGAGCCAATGGAAATGTCTTCAGGCAGGGAAAATTGAGGCAGGGAAATATAGATATTTTCAGTTACTTCCTAACAAGCAGGACAATAACATAAGCTACAAAATGAGGAAATGTCCTCATGTAAAATATCTCCACCAGTAGGGTATTGTATGCAACTTTGATAAGCAGGCCCTTTGTAGTTGGTAGTGGTCAAACTAATTACTGATCAAGTTGGTGACATTTGGATCATGAGCTGCAACATAGCTGCAAATCAAACAGCCAAAAAGAATGCTCTGGTTTAGAATTCAGAGTTACTGTACTGCGCCTAATCCATCAGATCTGTACGGTGTGGGATGTTTTCTCAAACAGTCATTAAATACCTGACTGCTCTGAGTCGAAAGTCCCTTATATCTTTACACAAGCATTCAGCATTACTTATGATGAATGTGTCACAGGATCCCTTATTTCAGTGTCATGGCTAATCAGCCCACATTCAAAATTAGACCACTGTAGAGACGAAACTTAATATTCAGACATGCATTATTTTCCACAACCTGGAACAATAAGACCTTATCTACATGCAGGCTGCAACCAATCTCCTACATTTGAGGTCCGGCTCATATACAACTATGGGCACAGCAAAGCAGTAGGCTAACACAGAGGTTATCAGCGCGTATCAGGTTTAGTGCAGATGGAGACAGACGGACAGCAGGGACATGGAGAGGCCGTGTTTAGTATGGTATTTAGTACAGCACTCTCAGGGGGCCCTCGGTTCAGCAGCCGCCGTGGCCCTATTGGGAAGGGTCCTGCCTGTTCCACTAATGCCTGGCATTCAGTAATGGACATTGGGACAGGCCCAGGGAGGAAGAGCTGCCAAGACACACATATTGCAGCCTTCGTCTCGTCTCGAAGCTGCACCATGATTTACCTCCCCATTTTGTGACCCTGTTCTTAGGCCCGCGTTCTGTCTTTCACGCCCCGGAGACTGCCAGCTCTCTAAGGATCACAGCACAGCCTCCTACTCATGTACACTTACAGAATCAAGCAATGCTCTGATTAAGGCTTTTTTGCTAATCTTGGCTAGCTCACTTGTGTTAATTCAGGCCTCTTCTGAAGCATTTTGTAAAGAATATTCTCATCATTTGTGGACGATTAATAACCCACATAATGTTTTTCTTCATTTTGTTACTTTTCAATGCTTTTCTGAAAAGCAGCAATAAACACCAGAAAATTGCATTCGTAAAACACAAAACTGAAGGAAAACGTTGGCCTCATCGAGATGGCGATGTATGATGAATCACCATAGAGACAGCGCTCACCTCTCTTTTACGTGGTTTTAGCGGTACGCTCTCTGTTCAAACCTTCACAGTGTTTTTGAATAAAGCAGCTTTGCGATAAGAACGGGTCTCGAAAAGCTAACCAAACAAACAGACACTGAGTTCCCAGGCAGATGGGGCTGGGAAGCTTGTGGGCGCTCTAATCTGGCTGTCAGCAAGCATCTGTCTTAATTAAAGCATTCCCTACCACATGTTCTCATTAACATGGCAGATCGCAAGCTGCTGCTGGCTGTGTGAGCAGAGCAGACACGCTAACTGACCATTGGCATTTAAGTCTGATAAAACACTATAATCAACCATTTCACATTTCACAGATCTCAAAGTAAAACCACCCTGACCTCCTTCCATCCAAATGTTTACCAAGACATGCCATACCAAACTTCAGTAAGCAGGCGGATGAATAACAAACCCCCACCAACACACCCCACCAACCAAAGCAGCTGATTACATCACCAATACATGTTAAACTACATTGACAATCTACACCAAACATAACCATAATCATGTAGCCACTATCTCCACTGTTAAATATTATAAACTCAAACTGAACACCACACAACCAGATTCTACCACAACAAACCTCCAGTACAGCAGAAGCCTATCGGCCTATGCATGCATTTATGCACTTTTTAGAAGGATAAAAATTATGGAGACACTGCAAAAGAATTACATTTTACAGTTCAAAAGGTTTTTTCAAATTTAAGTGAAATAACTATTTTTGAACCAGGCCTTGCGGAGAGGCCAGCACACACCCCCACACCCTCAAACACGCGCAGCGCAGACACTCAAACCCACACACAGCACCCACTACTACAGACTCTGAAAGCAGGACTAACTGTACTTCAGCGCACGGGTACAGTACGGAATGCATACAAAGCTACTTCTCTGCAAAAATTACCTAAAAAAAAAAAAATGCACGGCACACACATGCACAGATACGTGCACAAACACATACACGTACGCAGGCACGCACACAAACACAGTTCGGCCAAGATGTTTTTTGTTCAGCTTGTTCAGCTGTCCTAAAGTGACATAAAAGGCGACAGCATTTAAACCCAGAGGATGTTGAAGCGTCTCTGTGACAGGAATGAGGCACTTTCTTTGGCCCCTTGTATCCCAATGAGCATTCAATTACGTAAGAGACCCCCAGGGAGTTGGCAGGCGGATAAGCAGGAGATAAGCTTTAAGAGACGTGCCATGGTTGGGGAGATGGGTTGGGCATGGCCATGGTTACTACCCAGGGACAGCGTTCCCCAAAATCAAAGCCTCTCCCACTGGCCCTCAGAGGAGGCCGCCCTGTTCACAAAAATGAATCCCAAAATCACACACACACACACACACACACACACACACACACACACACACACACACACACACACACACACACACACACACACACACACATATATACATTTTCACTTTTCATCTTTCCTAAGTTGCTGCAGCTTTGAAAGAAGGCGCTCAGGGCAGTCAAACATTCGGTGCTCCTGCCTCAGTACAGTGTGCGCACAGAGAGAAATGAAGGCAAACAGATTTATTAATACATGTTACGGTACATTCTGAGTCATAGGGGACAAAGGCTCACTGCACGCTGAGGCTCCTACAGCAGATCATGCTCTGCTGCCGCAACAGCCGAGCGAAGCAGCACCCCCAGCTTACACAGCGGCGCGCCAATCGCTGTAATTTACTGACAACGTTAAGTCAAATGCGTTAAGTCAAATGCGCACACACACACATACTCATACACACACACACACACACACGCACACGCACACACTTCCAAAACTATTAAAGAAGCAGGCTGTGAAATCCAGTCTCTGCTTAATCATAAAGCGAGACGAATGAAAGAACGGCCTTCATTAATCTTTAACGCGATTTGTTTCAAGCAAAAAATATTCTCTTACATCAGCTGTGTAGCACGTTGTTCCTTTTTCTACACTGAACAATCGTGAAACAAACTTTCTTCATACTCTGTCATCTTAAGAGCAGAATAGGGTTGTAGACGCTCATGGAGTTGGTGGGTTGTAAGGCTCATGGCATCGAGTCCAGTGGCATTACCTTCATTTGCAGGACTTCCATTAGTGTGAGACCAAGTGGGTCAAAGCCCAACTACCTGAC
Organism: Albula goreensis; assembly: GCA_022829145.1. Classification (NCBI taxonomy): domain Eukaryota; kingdom Metazoa; phylum Chordata; class Actinopteri; order Albuliformes; family Albulidae; genus Albula; species Albula goreensis. Next base: position 13,080,031 of record CM040752.1, read on the forward strand.
ACTGGCCATTTATCAGTGCAAGGGGCCATTACTCTGTACAGTATCCTCCACTGACCAGCAGAAAAATCGATGGTAAAACCGCGCAACAGTGCATTATTCATCGCGCCATTTCCTGCTCCATTCCCTTTGTTCTGCCATGACAGCCTGGGCGCTTATGTGTGCAAACACCTCGAGGGACCGACTCTCTGGCTGTCTGAGCTGTGTTTAACCTCCACCGTGCTGCCTCACGAGCGCTGTGACACATTCAGTGCTCCGCAGACATCCCCAGGGCTCCCACGCGCTGAGTCTCCGTCCCCACACCTCCCTTAGTCTCTGTTTTTCCAATCCATCTCTCAATATATCAATGCTTCCCTCTTTCTCTATTTACCCTCCCTCCAATGCCCCACCTCTACAACCCCAATCTTCATCTGTGTATTTATATGATCAATCTCTGTTCCCATTCAACTACATACCCCATCTTCCCACTCTACCTCTACTTCTCTACTCTTCTATTACATATCCTTCTCCCACAAACACAATTTCCCACTCCTCTTTACCTACACTCTTCTTCTTTCGCTCTCTTCCTCTCTCCCTCTCCCCTCTTCTCTATGAAACCTCTATCTCTCAGACAGTGTCAGGGTTGCATAATGGTGACGTGGGTTCAGGGATGCCCAGACTGGGCCGGATAGCAGCAGGGACAGGAAGCAGTTTCACAGTGGTAGTATCGGTGGCAGCAGCGGCACAGTGGTGCTGGAGTGCTTTTATGTAACCACTTCTTCAGTTCTGGATTCCTACACCCGGGCACTCTTACACAACCGCTCCCCTGCTCCTGTACCTGAGGTGATGGACAGCAGGAGGCAGACTGGTTTGGGATGCAGGGTCAGGGGTAATCTAATTATCAATTCAAGGGAAACTCCCAGGCCAGAGCACACAGGATACCCACAATCCCCAGCTGTGAATCGAATTCTGAGGACAGGACCCCTGGAGGGGGACGGTTACACAATGAGGGGGCCATGCTGTCATGTAGGACAGGGTCCACAGGAGCAACACCCACTCCGAATTCAAATCCCCCCACCTACTGACGAGTCAGGAGTAATCCAGGGGAAAATCCACACAATTATAAGCACATTTTATGCACATCGGTAAAAGCAGCCAGATGGATGAAACTATTTTCAGCATGACAACAGTGGCCAGAAATATCACACAACGCTATACTAAATGATAATTGATCTCACCAGCCAGGTGTGATGTCATATGTGCTCCTCCTCCATGCTCTAGCACAGGAGACCAAACACCTTCAATTATTAACTCAAAAGCAGTGAGGCAGTTTAGGAGGGGACATATGATGCTCATGGGATATCACTTGGAAAGTCCAGCTACGATGACCGATTGTGAATGCAAAATGGTATAGACCTGGAGATGAAACAGTATCTGCCCGGGTTCAGGTGAAGTGAAATGGGAGTGAAGTGAAGAGTGAAGACTCTTAAACCCTCTGAAGACTGCAGGTGTGCTCCACTCTGATGTGCGGCGGGTGAGCCACTGCAGCAGTGCTGTACAGACATCAGTGCAGTGCTGTCCTGCAGCTTGATGCCTTTTGAAGACGCTGCTGCATTTGAGAGAAAACCCCTCCTGTGCTTTGAGATCTAGGGGAGTGTTGAGTTGACCCTGCCTCCAGCACTGAGGACCACTGGGGAGCGGGGGGTCCTCCCCCTCCAGCTCCGTCCAGTCAGCTCCCTTCAATCAAAATCCTGTGTCACAACTACCCTGTCAATTGCTCTGTCCAATGGAGGGGGTGATTCAAACCCCCCAACATCCACCAAAACAAAATAAATAACAACGTGCATCATCTCTGTGATCTTGATGGGCTTGCTTTTAGCACAGTCAGCGGAATTCGATCCTGCTGTAAGGTCGTCACGCCTTTCTGCCCATGCACAGGCAGCACTATCTGCAATTTGCAACCTGTGGTGGGACCCCCCGCTGGAGGGGAGAGAGTATTGCCTGAGATCGCTTTCCCTCAACCAGCCAGATTCATTTCAACTAAACCTCTGGAGCATCAAAAGCGCAAATGCAGAGAAATGGTTAAAATGTGCATACACAAACACATTTGGGTGTATGTATTCAAAACCCCTGCTTATGGCCAAGTACACACAGTATTGGCTTGTAGTTAGCATAGTGCATACAGACAGATGATCTTCATGTCCACAGATGTAATGCAGGATGTACAAGTGCACCTCAACTTAAATGCAAAAATTGTACCTCAATACAGAATCATCAGTCATACCTTTCTGAATATTGGATCTTTACTTCAATACCTAGTGTGAATTTTCAATTCGGCACTAACATGATAACACTCATTCATAGAGATGTCTCTCGATGTACATGATAGCACGCTGCGTGGCTATTTTTAGCATTCTGCTTCACAACACTGTAAGCCTATAAGTCATGCCTTCAGTCTCATGACCCGCGCCACACTGTAAAGCACTGCACATGACAAGTTAATTTTGTCTGACAGATATATATTTAAATGAGAGGATGCAACTACTGCTTTGAAACATAAATGGTGGATATTACTAGCGTTTCGATACATGGCTGAAACTCATGACTTTGATGCTATCCCCATCCGATTCTCTAAAGTACCAAACATTACGGCATGGACATACCTAACAATGCACTAAATGGACACCATTGTAACAGGACCTAATGAAAACAATTGACAATCTTATATTTATTAAGTAAGAGGGGAGATCTGTAACTATATCCTGGACATATATATTATAGATACTAATATGAAATACACTTTGAGTATTGGGAAATTAACACCTTAAGGCATTGTCTTAGAAAATCAAACATAAAGGGCCAGCTTTCAGTTACAATATGCTTTAGTGTCAGAAGGGTTGAGCTCTGCATTAAGACTGAGAGGGAAAGTTTGTCTAGAGTAGCCCCCTTTTCCTCTTTCATGGCTATGCTGTTTATCTGAGTGACTGTGTGGCGTTCCTCTTCTTCTCCAGGCACGTTTGAGAGAGATTCACACTGACAAGAGGAGAGATTAACGCGGCCTGCCCCCTCCCCCGCCCCCTCCTGCTCAGACCCAGGGGCTTCTTTCACAAACACACACACACACACACATACACACACACACACACACACAAAAACACACATCACTCACACACCCTCTCTCTTTCTGTCATACACAAACACATACACACACACAGTCTAACTCTGACTCACAGCATCATTAAGCCAAATAATACAGTGAGAGAAAGGACTGCAGTCAGCACCAGCACATTAACTTAGTAAAAAGTTTAGTTGATCCGCTGGACTTCTCTCATGATGTTGAGCTTTTGCTGATAGAGTTGGAGAAAGTGATAAAAACCCACAGAATGAAGCCCTCCCAGGGATCTGAACGTTTATGAAATGGCATTTAATGATACGTAAAACATTTTCAATGACTGTCCACATAAGCGACAGTCATTAAAAATGCTTCACTGCCATGCTATGGCACTTAAAGCAAAACAAATGACAAAAAATTGAGAACTGTGTTCTCCATGACTCCTCGTACTCTGTTCCAGTAAAAAAAATAAAACTATACTGCTGTAACGTGCTATATGTTCAATTCTTTTGAATTCCTTCAACAAAACCCTCAATGTTTTTTCAAGAGCAAAACCATACCACTAGACAGGCAAATGGGTCCAAAATAGAAATCCAAAATAGAAATCCAGGAATGCCAAATGTACAGTGTGGAAGGATGGTGAAAGATACATGCTGTGTGCGTCTTCCTCAGTGAGGTCAAGGGGTCAGTCAGAGCCCTAATGAACAGCATGGCTCATGAGCAGCTTCCTGGCCTGACCTTTTGACCCACCCCAAACCCTCCCCCAACCCCTTAGCTGCTCAAAACATCAGAGCAGTCACTGACCCACAACAAAGCACAGCCATTCCAACTCACTCATTCACGCTCTCTCTGCCCGGCATATCACAGCTATCATAATCATGCTGGACCATCACGACTAGTTGTAACCACAGACAACCAATCTGACATGTACTGGTATATCATTTTGACCTTTGTATGGTGAAACAATTACAGTGAAGTGTGTGATAGTACCAGTAAGGAGTGTGGTACAGGGTGAGTGTGGGCGGGGGGGCACATGCCTATCTCCACACTGATTTATTAAAGAGAGCTATTACCTAGCTTACTGATTTATCACATAGCGATTAGCTAGCTAATTGCATTAACATTTAGGCTCACGTCTCTAGATTAAGAACCCCATCCTGTGTTTATGTAACTGAGACCGGTTTGATTAAGTCTGTCATAATCATCACCATCAACTGTAGCTGTCACGCTGTACAATAAACATTTTCTGACTGCCTTGAGGAGAAACGTTAAAAAAAAGCAGAGTGCGTGTGTTTTGGGGGGTGGGGGTTGTCCGCAGTGCAGTCAGTCAGTTCCCTGTTTGATGTTGGTTAGGAACACGGCAGCGCATCCTTTGAGGCCACAATGAGGCATTTTTGGAGGACGAGAGGTGATCATAAATAGCATATGCACTTTTCTTTAGTTACGCTTTAAAGCCTACAGCCATAGAAAATAATGGCAGGTTTTAAAATGGTGACATTTAAGCCCCTCAGTTGTGTGCTGTTTGCTAAAGCTTGTTTTTTTGTCCACATTTCTATGTTCGGGATAAGAGGCTCTACTTCTACCAAGTGTACAGTGACTATTTCAATGCAAGATGCCAATTTATATCTGAATGGATACTCAACTGTTCTGCTTTCATCACCCAGATGTTTGCACCAGACTCAATACTGTTTACCTCACAAACGAGTCGGTCAATATTATGAGCTTTTAAAATTCATTACACTCTTACATTTTCCTTTTTAAATATGAAAATTTTGCTAGCAGATAATTACAGCAGGATTGTTACGCATATAAAAAGAGAAAAAAACAACAAATGTATGTGAAAAGCATCAATTTACATATTTCCGGGCATAATTATTGAGGCATAGTAAATTTGACTTTTCACAGATAGATGGAGTAAAGTAGCAAAACAAGGCTGCATTGTTTTGCTACTAAGCAGTTATTAGTTTAGGATTTACAGTATCATGAACAATCCAGTCTCCTTCATTCCCCAAGTGTATGTGGGTATTACATTTAAATAACACTGCATATTATATTGTAATGACATGGCCTGAAGTATTATGATTACTGCCAACATGGTCTCATCTCATAGGATTTGGTTAGAAGAGAAATATTTTGCAACATTTATTCATATAACTAAAAAAAAACACTATGTTCCGTCCTTCTTTATTACATAAGCAAACCACGATGAGCCAAAAGGAGCTTGCCGAATTTCGATCTGCAGCTTCAGGACAAGGTCCGATGTTGCGTAATATTTTCGGTAATATTTGCAGTACTGAAAATAAAATGTATTTGCAGTCATGGTTCTCAGGAAAGAAATGCATTTTTCCATGTGAACCTCATAAACAGTCTTGTTCTCGAGCCTAAATATATCTGATTATGCTGATAATAGAATCTCATTTTGCCGTTTTTACCTTCTATGGTCAGTCCTGTCTGGTGGAGCAGTTTTTTGTGGTGTCTCCAAGCAACTAATACGCCACAATTTCAGTAGCAGGCAAAGTGTGACTCGGAGCACAGACTTAATTACACAGAGATCATTTAGATGGAAGGTGGTGCCAACGGGCAGGGCTCAGCCGTGGACATTAACAGTGTGAAGATTGGCTTTTTTAGCGTTAAGCAGGTGTTGAGTTTCATGTTAGGCTGAGGGGCAAGCAGAATACTCAATACATCATACCACACAGATCTACCACAGAGGGGCCAGGGAGCTTTGATGTGCCATTACACAAATAGCACTGTGGAAAAAAGGAAAGAAAAAAAATACATCACACAGGAAAGAGTGGGTTCCCATCGAAAACAGATACCTGGATAACTGCTGTGTTACTCTCTGAGCAGGCAGCCAAAACCAAAACAGCTTGACAGAGGTAGATATTGAGAGAGGTGGATCGTTTAAGACACACACTATTCTCTTTAAATCTGAAATCAGAAGGGGCTTACAAACGGCTTGCTCTAAGCTCTCAGCCTTCACTGAGATGGGTTTGATTTTGAGGCAGCGAGGGATGACTGGACTTTGAAGAACCTCAAAGTGGCAAATGGGTCTTATAATTCCTCACTTCAATACCGCAGATAACCCTATCCCCACCAGCTTAGACCAAAAAAGATGTGTAAATACTTTGGAAGCACAGCGTTATCAGATTTTTACACTGATGCACTGCAGCTCATTTATGTTCACATTCATATGTTTGTTTTGGTGAGTTCCTCTTGTTCTTTTAATCATGTAATGCTTCATTATTTAAGAATATATGTTTAGTTATTTAAGAATTTTGCCCTCTAACTACTTAAACAGCAGCATTCAAAAGGTGTTGAACTGTAGTTATATCAACATAAACATCATTTTTAAATACAAATTGGTAGATGGTAAATTGGTAACCCAAAATACATTTTATTATTAAATGAGGAGAGACTACAAATTTATGATTGATTTTCATTCTACAGTAAGCACAGACACACTAGTCCAAGAGTCCATGTCTGATAAGGTCTGATAGGGACTCAATCAAGAATTATCTCCAGTGATTTCAGACAGGGACTAAGAGAGCACTTAACAGTAAGAGAAGTCACTGGACATAATCAGCAGCCTTTCAAATGACTGAAGAGCCTTGAAGGTAAGGCACTTGAGAAAAACATGCTTAAAAGTGACTCTTCGCTCAAAAGCACCTGATGTCCTGTCACTTGGCAGATAAGCATCCAGTGTCAAATGCCACAAGGAGACAGGCTGGGTGAGGGGGGGGAAAGGAGGGAAATTCACAGACTCAGCATTGTAAGGATGCTCAAACAGGGAGGACAGGATGCTTGGACATATCTCCAAAAACGAAGTTTGCGAAGGTAGAGTGCAAACATGAAAAGGTCTGGTATCTAACAATCAGTTTCTTACATTTTAAATGTAATGCATGATGGGGGATGAAGTCAGAGGCAAATTTACACCTGGCGAGGGATGAAGTTCTACTTGGCTCTGTTGCCTACCTGTACTTCATACCGGTCCTCATGCTCTGGTCGCTGGAGGAGGGCACGTTCTGGACGGAGAGCTGGCCCAGGCTGCGGGCCACCATGGCCACTGCCCTGAACTTGCTCCGCGTGCCCATGCTGGGGCTGCTGGCATTCTGCCGGTTCAGCCGGTCCTCCGTGCTGCGGCTCACCGCCCGGTGGTCCGTGCACACAAATGACACCTGCATCCTGGCGGCGAGCCTCGGTGGGCGGCCCTGATCGCAGACCCACGCACTGGTGTACAGTCACAATCCGGCCAGAGAGACAGAGAGGGGGAGACCCCTACATGCACGGAGTCAGACCAGGCAGAGAGGAAGAGAGGGAGGGAGCACCCCCCTGGCCAAAGTGGAACGCTAAAAGAAAAATAAAAGTATCGCGCCTGACTGTCCTGGTACTACCTGTCAGAGGGAGCCTCCAGTCCTGGACATTCCCGGCAACACACAGCACAAACGGGGCATACCCAGTGTAAGCGCGCTAGCTGCTGGGGTCAAGGAGAGAGATGGAGGGGGCGTCTCCGGTGCAGGGACTGCTGACTTTGCCGAGAAGAGAGCGCGCACTGAGTGTCAGACAGAGTCCTCGCGCTGTGGATATCTCTGCTCTCAGCTCAGTTTGCCTGTGCTCCTGGACCCCAAATTCCCCCTGCTTCCTCCTCACGGGGAATCCTTCTTTCCTCTCCCTTCTCCACTGATCTTCTCTTCTCAGCTGTCCAGTCCTGCTGCCTCCAGTCTCTGCGTTCCTTTTTCTGACAGGCAGAGATTCTGCCCGAGGCTTCCCCGTTCCTCTGCACGATGCTGGAGCTGCCGATCAGTGCTGTTTTCAACAGTTCACATGGATACAGAGAGAGGAAGAGTGGGGAGTGAGGGAGGGAGGGAGGGAGAGAGAGAGAGAGAGAGCGCGATCCCACTGCTGCAGGACTTGTGCTCTGTTTGTGATTTCAGCCGAGGCTCTTCTGTACAACACACCTAAGTGAGCGCCTGCATTGATCTGCACACAGCCAATTCCCTCTCCATACCCCTACATTAAACTTACACGTCCATGCCTCTCACAGAGAATAGAGGCAATGTGTGTGCCTGCGCACAAGAGAGATAGAGGGAGAGAGAGAGAGAGAGAGAGAGAGAGGGGGGAGGGAGAGCAAAGCAAGATGAAGGGGGGGAGAAGCTTTCAGTTGTGTCCACAGCTGCTGTCACCAGAGACGCCTGTGTATTTCTGAGAGAGTTCACCTTGCGTTCCGTGATCCCATGGTCCTCTATCAATTAGATGAGCAGTGAGGCAAAGCAGACACATTTTCTACTTCTTATTCCGACAGCACAATGCAAAGGAGTGTAAGTGTTAAACAGAGAGGGCCAGTAGAAGCCGGCACAGTTACGGGAAAGTGCCAACTTCTGTGCGTCTCCAGACTCCGCTGGCATGTGCAGAATGTCCATCATGTGCTCTGACCTGCCATGATATTTGTCACAAGAGAAGAGTAATACAGACCATTGGGTGACCCGCGCTTCCTGTTCCTGTGCCATTTCTCAAGGGGCCTTATCAACATGTCTTAAATCAGCACCCTGCTCATACGCCCACAGTGCATTTTACACCTGTTTTCACTGCCAGCATGGAAATTTGTGTGTTAAATGGAAAACCAATCCTTTTTCATTTTACTAAAATGAACATGCCGAGTGGAGGGAATTGCAGTGTTGATTTATTCCGCAAATCCATAAAAGCAAAGCAAAATTATACCAGAAAGTGCCCCATTTAGAGGGAGATGAAACGCTTTTCATAATACTGTAATTATGCGCTCCTCTCAGAAATTATGGTGGTTTGTAACTTTTTAAATATGAAAATACATTCAAACACTACATTGCTTCATAATAATAACAACAGGAAGTCATAAAGGTGTGCATGTACAGTATGAAAATGAAAGAAACTGATGAAAGAGTTTACTTGCTGGATAAAAAACTGATCATAAAAGCTTAATTTTTTGTATTTCATTTTGATACTGCAATTATTGGTAGCAAGTTGACTTTCTAAGCTTTCTCTTCAGTTAATTTATACACAGTCCTGGCATAGCATTAATATTTTAGTTTAAGTCTTACTTTTATAGTAAAACACTGAATACCTTTGTGTGGAGCAAGAAGGTCTACCATACAGGCAATTTTAAAGTGAAAAGATTGTATATTGGTAATGCAGTTATGTGTGCATTTCAATCGCTTCTTTGCATTGAAGAGCTAATATTCTGTGTAGGAAAATTCATTTTAAAAATGCTAAGATACATAAGCAAAGATCAGTGGATTTGAAAATGGATTTGAAGTGGATTTGAAACCTGTGCACTACCCATTATTTAATTGGAGATGGAGTATTCAATGAAAACAATTGCATGTTATATGTCTTTGCCATCACATGCAATTGTTTTCATTGAATAGTCCTCACCATAAGGCCTGTTTATCTCTCTGAGGAGATCTCCCAAAGGCTAGCTAACTTCCAAGATACTGTTTCTTGTTGAATGCAGCTAGGCAGCTGGTTTAAGTTGAAGGTTGAAAATACATTTAATTTTACCTGCTGGTAACTCAGCTACAAGTAGACATCAACCATGCAGCAAGCTAATGAGACAGTAAGATTTCACCAGTTACTGCTATCACCCAGTTTAATAATGCATCTTAACATGCTGACAGGGACCAATGGCAAGGTTTGAAACTTACTATGCTGCATTAAACCCAGAAGTCTCGTCACAAAGATGAATGACACCATCAGAATGGGCTGACAGTGAGTGTGTCCCTTGGTGAACATTACACCCACCCACTTTTGTCCCACCCCTCAGAATTCGCTGAGTCAAACCTCCCACACGGTGAGGGGAGGACCCTCGATATGATGTGTTATCTGACATCACTGCATGAGACACTTGCTTTAATGAGACTGAGGGGAAGAGAAAAGCTATGGGAGAAGGAGCAGACTTAAACAGGTTCCACTGTGTTTCAGAAAGGCCTCCGACTACTGCAGTCAGTACTGATCCCAGCGCAGTCATCAGAGAGGGGGTGTTGTCCCAGTCCCTGATTAACATCCCCACACCCACTAATCTGAAAAAACTCCAAAAAACTAACTAAACTAAAAACTGCATGGGGACTATGGACTGAAAACTTCACCGCACTCCATGTTCTGTGAGTGTTCTGGTGCAAAATTGCTGGTTTGCATCCCTCAGGTGAGGGCCAAGCACTGACAGAGGTTGAGGCGAGTCACTGTTTGCTGTAAAGATGGGATGCACGAAAAGCACAATGTTCAAACAATACATCAGAGCCAGTGAGAGGCCTGAGTTGAGCTGAAGTGCTGGCTGTATTTCTCATAATACCACAAGCAGGAAAATGTGCTCATTTTATAAATTGTTTGAGATTTAAGGCCATTTCTATAATCGTGTAGGGTAAAGAACAATTACAATAATGTGCCCAGAAACATTCAGAGATTAGTCAGCTAAAAATAAATATGAATATGTGTACTCTTAACAGCCATAAAATGGTGTAAGGGAGTAATTTCCTACAAAAAGAACAGGAAAAACCAGGTTACCACCTTAAGTTCGTGTCTGCATAGGAAATAGCACATTTTAATAAATATCATGATGAGTTCAAAAAGATATCATGAAGTTACCAAGCAGCATGTGTTTGCCATAATAAATATATACACATATATATAAAATGTATTATAAATATACATTTTTTATAATTAATTATTGAATTGGTTATATTAAATTTTATAATAATTTATATTACATTATTATACTATATCATAATTGTTTGCCAAGAATAAAAAATGCAAACCAGGAAAAAACAGGTCATAAAAATAAGAGGTTTGATCCTCACATTGAGATTAAATGTCACTAAGTTTATTTGTGATCTTTTTTGTGCATTGTCTTAGAATACCGGAAAAAAACTGCTACATTAAGTTGACACCTAAATTGGATTTAAGCTTGTCAAGGAAATACAGTACTGAAAAAATTACCTTAAGCTCTACACCCTGCCCCCACTACAAAAAAAAAAAAAAAAAAAGAAATCTTAGAATGTTCCTGCTCATTCCACCTCAGTAGGCAGGACTGTGCTGTCAGGATCATGGTGCACTTTACTGTAAGCCTCTGAAAGGTCTGGAGGCTCCGTGATGTTTGATTAGTGAGAGATGGTGAAAGCGAGCTGTACAGCATCCTGTTCCTCCCTCTATGATCCACGTGGAGTCTACCTGGCCCAAAAGATGCTAACAGTCTGACACCCGCCACGTCATGAGGCTTCTGAGCCCCCGGCCACCTGCGCCACCTACCACCCCCCCCCTTTTTTTAGAAAACTTTTATTTTAGAAATAAAACAATAAAACAGCCCCGTCGCCTGTGTCTCAAAGGGGTGGAGGGTGGTTACGGCTTTGTCAGTTCAGCACTGCTCACAAGGCCAGGATTATTGAAAACTCGACATCCTTCCCCCCTGAGATGAAAGAAGATGTGGTCAGGGCAGAAAAGAGGAAGCTAAGCTCCCACAGTGTAGAGGGAACAGAGCCGGTTGGTTTGAGGGACGAGGCAGAAGACGGCCGGTGGCACATGCCATATTCATGCGCTCTAAACGTGACACTCAATACGGCATGCTCAAGTCGGCCTGGAGGCATGACACACTATCGCGCCACTGTACACCACTTTTCAAAGCGACGGGAGCCCCCCTCCTGGGCTACTCATTTTAGGGTATGACAGGTGACCTGTCTGGCCCAGGTAAGCCAGCAGCGGTGTATATGTCATCTAGGTTTTTTCCACTTATGGGCACCTCGTCTGTCTACTGGGATCATGTTTACCATTTTGTGTCTGCCACAGGGATATGTCTTTAATATGGATTTTACCTATTACATTTTATGTTACATCATCTCTGTCACCTCTCTTTGAATATATTAAGCTTAGGAGGATGAAGATTTGTCTTCTTGCTCTTGCAACACTTTAGATTAAGGTGTCATTTGTAAAGGCATTGTTTTAAAACCTGCCAGATGGTGTCCTGCTATGATTAATCAACACTTGATGAAAAAAGTGGCTACAGCTCTTCAGAGCAGCACCATTCCAAACTTTTTTCATGAATGCAGTTTTAATACAGTTTTGCATGAATGCAGTTTCAAAATGGTTGTTAAAAGTTAAGAAATGGTTTGTGTATCAACTTCCAGATGTTTATTAACTAATAATTAACACTTTACAAAACCTTTATTAATTATTAAAAAGTATATGAAGATTTTTGAGATGAAAGCTACAACACACCAGCAGTTCAAAGTTTCTTGCTCTTCTGGCATATAACAATTAGTCTGCTAGCTGGTGTATTCACATAAACAGTCGATCACATGTATACACACAAATGCACGCACACACACAACATACATTCACACACACAGACACAAACACACATGTGCACACATAACAGATGCACGCATACACAACATACACACGTACATGCATACACACACGTGCACGCAAATACACATGCACACACAACACACACATGCACACATAACACACAACACACACACACAAACGCACTCACACACGCGTGCAAACACACACACACACGCTATCTTCACACTCACTCTCACTGTACAGCAGGAGCTGCTATGAGCCAAAGCTGTGGCAGCAGAACGGCTGTGAGCCGGGTGGGGATCTGTGGCTTAGCTTAGCTGGATCTACACTTTTCCATCCTCTTTTTCTCTGCATGCAGATATGAAGCTGTCAGCGCAGGAATCAAAGGCCTGCCACACACTGGGTCACAACACACACAAAAAACCATTATGCAAATGATGGCGATTATGCTAAACCAAGCCATCACACTGGCATTGAGAGATGAGGAATGCTTTCAAAAAACATGGGAATTTATTATGTGTTGTTGATTTATTAAGACGCCCTTAAGATCCTTGTTGTACGCTTTTTCTCCCTAGAGACAGAACAGGCAGAGCAGATAGTGTATCAATATGAAAAACGCCCAGCAACACAGACCTCTAATGCAAAAACCTGTCGATAGGATTACTGTCTGTTATGGTTTTTTATTTTTATAAATGTATATTCTCTTTTCGGCTCAGCAGTAGATGATTCACACGTGTGCGACTGTGTGCGCGCGTGTCAGGCGTATGTGTGCATGCGCATTTGTATATATGTGTAGCGTGAGCAGCACAAAACTGAATTATGGAGAGCAAATCTCCCTTGTGTTAAGAGAGGCAGAAACAGAGTTCACCCATTCACCCTGAAACATTTAGTCAGCACTATATTTCACATGCCATAGCAAGTGTGTGTATGTGTGTGTGTGTCTTGTTTGTCTATGTGTGAGAAGTGTTTTTTAAATCTATTTTTATTTTACTCTTTACTGTATACGCTCTTTTTTTATCCTGACAGAAGGGGGAGGGATGAGAGGGCTTAGATGTTCATGCTCTAAACTGCTCTGGCAATGCTGGATAACTCCTGTCATGCTAATACAGGAAGCTAAATCCCTGAGTGTCTGTTTGTGTGTGTCACTTCGACATTCAACAGCTACCTCTATGACTACCACCAATCCTTAAAATTGACATTTGGAGTAAAACATAGGATAGGTAATTGTTTTACTGAGAGTAAGACTAAAACCTGCAGAGCCTTCTCCCAACCCAACCAAAACCACAAAATCTGCTCTCAGCTCAAGTGGGTCTGACAGCACAGATGTGACTCGGGGAAAGAGATCTAAAGTGAATTGATTGGCTGAGCCATGGAGTGAATTGACAGTGGCTGGGAGTTGTGGTGTGCTAAAACTGTAACAGCAGATCCCTGGAGCAGCAGTGCTCTGCAGAGGTGCCAGCCTCACCAGTCTGTATAATGCATCAAGCCCCCCCCACCCCCAAACTTAATCCCAGCCACCCACTCCACACCCCCCAAGTGTGTGCAGTAACACACCTCCCCTCCACAACTGCCCCTGTGTGATGCTACACAAAACCCCAGGAAGATTCCGGTTACACAGATGGTCATAAAGGAATTCTGGATAAGGCATGACGAAGCCAGGGCAGGTTACCATCTCTGCCAAAATCAACACTGACCATGAACAGAGACAAGAGACAGATGTGAGCAGCTGTGCTAGTGGGCACTATCATAGAGTGTAACAACTTATTTTACTAATTACTAAATGTGTAAAACGTAGCAACAGTTTTATAGTTGCTAAACAAATGCTTTATAAACTATCCATAGGGTATATAAAAATGTGACTTTAAAATTATGCTTATTTATATTTCCCATATTGGATAATAATTCTAGTCAGTCCTGAGCAGACTTGTAGCTAGAAGACAGCAAATTTGACTTCAAAACTTTGCACATTAACTTCATAATGTTGGTTGAGCAGCAATACTCACTCTGATTCACTCCTGTAAAGACATAAATTCTAAGCTATGGCACGCATAGGTAGCAGACATCCTGCCATTATATTTTAATTAAGTCTCTTGGCTGCTGCCGCCTTAACTGCTAGGACTGACGTTCGCTCGCGCAATACTCTCAAACACTATAACGACGCGCATCCATCCTTTTCATCCTTCTCTTTATCTCTTTCAGCTTTTCGTCAGGGAAAATATAATAAAACCGTCTCGTCTCATCAGGTCTCATCTCAGGTGTCTTGCAGCAGAATTAAAAGGGAGCGGTTGCTAAAGCGATAATTCAATATCAGCTCTGCCGCGCTTCTCGGTTCTGTCCACCAGAAGCCGCATTGCTGTGAGGGCTCGCGGCTCCGGCTCCAGATAATTACACTTTGATTGTTACTCGCTCCTGACGGCAGGTCCGCCGGTCTTCTCCCCAGCGCTAATCACTGCGATTGTTCGCTCCGTTTTCCCCTGTCCCTACTTCAAACGCTTCTGCCAGGTTTAATCTGTGGAGGCCCTCTCTCTCTTTCCCTCTGCCTTTGATTGCCAGGCCGGCACGGACTGATCTCCCGGCTGAATAAGCTGCTGAAACCCTCAGAAATCCCCCTCAGAAACGCGCGGCGTTCCACTGGGCCAGGGTCCCACGGCAGAAAAACCGCAGCATTTTGCACCGAGGGAGAAATCACTCCATCCAAACTCAAGTGTGACTAATGCAGCATGCTGGCTTTTATTAACCACCAGTCAGAGCTCCAACGGAGGAGTTATGCGGAGGTTTCATGCGCTTTTATTATTTTGATATTTTATTAGTCTAATTTCTCTACATTGTGCAGAAGCAGTAGAAAGGGGTTATATTTGTCAGCAGCGTTTAATCCATTTTCATCTGACAGAAACCATTTTCTGCATTAGCTAAGTGGGTTGGGAAACACAAATAACAAATAGGCATGTACAATGCAAAACCTTCATGCAACTACCAAATAGGTGATCTGGATATCACCTTCACCGAAATCCTCATAATAAAAATCCATTGATATAACTAAAAAGTTCGAAAAAATATATTGCATTGTGTGTGACTGTGCCTGTGTGTGTGCAAGAGTGAGACAGTGAGGGACAGAGAGAGGTACAGAGAGTACCATGCCACCTCCTGTGTTGTCTGTGTGCATCATGTCTCGGTGAGACTTTGATAAGCTGTAGTTAGTAATGTCATTGGGCCCTGGAGCTGACCAGGGACAAACACTGGGCAATTCAGCAGGACCCTTCCAGTCTGTAATGGCCTGGCATTTAGAGCCAGCTGGAGTGCTGTACTGTAAGGGTCAGCGATGTCTCTCACACACACGCACGCACACATGCACTCACCCGCGCGCACACATGTGCACGGACATCAACGCACACACAAACACACACACGGGAACAGACCCACACAAACACAGAGCCACAGAAACATGCACACACAAAAATATAAGCAGAAGTAAACATGCACATACACACACGCATACGCATACACACACACACGTGTGCGTGCACACACACACACACACGCATGGACACACAGAAAGAAAAACAGACACGCATAGCCCAAAGCAGTAGGAATACACACTGTACCATCCATACTTCTCCCTCTCTGGATAAAGTCACAGGAGTTGGAGGCACATCCTGCCAGCAGTTTGTAAGATAAATGGTGCTAATGCTAACGCTCATTGCGGCAGTTAATCCACTGAATTAATTATGAGTGACTGCACTGCAGAGCTCTGGGGGCCTCTGAGGAAATCCTCCAGCCCAAGATGGAGAGGAGAAAACTTAATCTGCTGAACCTTCTCTCTGTTTATCTAAAGCGTCTCACGCTCTCTCTCTCTCTCTCTGTTTACCACAAGTCTCTCTCTCTCTCTTTTCTCCCCCTACACTTCATTCAACAGAAGACTCTCCTCTGTCATATTCACATGGTTTTATCGGCATGACAAACAAAAAGTGAAATCAGGGAACCCTTTAAAACAACGCAGTAATATTTATATTTTTTTGCATATGAACAAAATCCCGCAACTTCCGACTACTAAAATATTGCGCACACACACACGTGTGCGTGCGCACACACACACACACACACACACACACACACACACACACACACACACACACACACACACTCCTTATTTCTTCCTCCCAAGAGTCAGCCTTCAGGACTCATAAACCTCAGCTCGGCCCTACTGAGCGAGTAAAGGGCCATCTCCCCAGGCTGAGCAGGAGTGTTTCATTCAATGGCAGCAGGCGCAACAGCTTCCAGCACGACAAGCAGCAATAACCAGCCAGAGATCCGAGTCCTGTGAAAGCGACAGCACTGACAGGAATCAGGATAATCTCTGCAGGCACATTGTCTGTCTACTGCCAATCCACATACATCTGATAAAGCCCACAATTCCACATCATCCACCGGGGGTGCCTCGCTGCCCTTACCTCAGGAACAGCTGGCGCAAGACAAGAGCTCATTTCCACAGTCACATTACACTTGCATCGTGTACACGGCACATTTCCCTGACAGACTAACGCCAAGGGCAAAATATAGGCACTGGGAGGCTAAGTGATTGGCTTCCATATCAAGTCTAGCAAGTTGCTTATGAGAGACGACGTGGCAGTTTCGGTTCCCAAAGCTTCGTCTGTTAAAGGTTCCCCATTTGCTTCGCATCAGGGCTTACATGTTTGAAGTCTACTGTCAATCACCATATTAAAGAGTCTGAAATTAATTGACACTTTTTAACGGAGGCTGTTTCCACTGAAATGTCAGAGAGCATGTGGCAGGAGGAAGCTGTCGATACCGCATTAATTGAAAGCCCATAAATAAGCTTGGCACGCAGCAAGGAATAAGGCTGCGCCTCTCTTTCATGTGTGTCATTTGACTTGGGTTACCCCTCGCTGAATGCCAGCTCAGCTGGAGCAGTGGCATGAGGCATCTAACGAGGGCGACAGGAAGGAAAACCAGAGTGGGCACAGCCACGTGCAAACCGCATTGGTTAACCCGACCTCCCACTGAGTGGATTCCAAACAGACATTTTCACAAGCCTCATAAATAGGCCTGTCAAAAATCATAAAAGAGTAAAGTAAAATACGACCTCCCCTTTGTAGCCGCTAAGGGCTGTTGTGACCTTTGACCCCCTTGACACCTGCGCCAGCAGGCCAGCTGCTGGGCTATAATGTAGTATTGGCAGTGGCTTTAATCTGCCATCATTACAGGGTCTTTAGATGAGTGATTGTGAACCATTACTCGCCCTGGGACAGAAACACATATGCTGAAGATGGGAGACCTGTGTATAGCAGAACTGTCATGTTGCCCTCCCCATTCACTTTGTATCATAAAATGTGCGCGTATTATAATTACATAATACAACGAACCAAAGTGCTGACTGCAAGGGGAGGATAAACACCAGGTCCTGTTTCGTAATGTAACATTACTCATGTCTTGATGAACCCTGAAATCGTTCACCAGATCAGCTTTCAACATCAGCATGACAGAAAAAATACAAACCCGCAGTACTATAAATGGACCACAGCGGCCGATTGTTGAGGTACTATTCTCAACGTGATAAATGTCGTGTCAAACTGGTATCAACTCAGAAGGCCAGTTCGATAAATCAGCCAGTATTTGAGTGTAGATTCCACTGGAGTGGTTTACATAAAAGTCACTAAGGCCAGCAAAGCCTGTGAGCTACAGCTTGGGAATCATTCCAGGTAAAGTGGCAAAATCAGGCAGCATATGTTTGAATATGCACATGACTGAACAGGAAGTCTGCAAACAAAGCTCAGAGTAGCCAGCCCACATACAATGTTAAAATAAACAAATATGTGAATAAAGGAATGAATTAATACATAAATAATTAAAACATCTGCACTGCACTGTACCAAGCCACTCCACACCCTGAGTGAAATCTGGTATATGTTGTGGCTGTTTCCCCAACATTGCTCTTATGCAGGAATCTCAGGCACTATGGATACATTAGTATAATGTAAACTAATGTTCCTCTTATCGATCATTACATGGCATGAAGTAAACACCATATTATCAAGGTAATGCTGCTCTTACAGAATGCTGATGTAGATGTTAGTATGAACTAAGTATGTTTTTCAGTACTTTGTGAATACCAAAACTGCTGATGCTTTACATTAGCACTGTTTTTCAGTCTGATGTTCAATCTGTGGTCATTCATTACTAACTTCCTGTATCTTATCTGGATGCTCATATGGTACAGGTATGGATTTAATGAAGTGCTCAATATTTCATTATCATTTGGGCACAACATGAGAGAACATAAGTGCATCCACAAGAACAACAGTGGCATAAAACAGCAATCCCAAAGATGGTGCAGTAATATAGTGAACTATGCTACAAAATGCTATGTCTCTAAAATAATAATAATCAGGTGTCAGACTCACTTAACGCTTCAGTAAAATTTAAACTACTTAATGCGAACTGTTTGTTCCATCACTGGCATTCCTTAATTCAGCCTTTGACAATGCGTTTGAAACTTCTTATCATGAATAGAATGATAGTTCAGAGGGTAGTGTGCTGTACTGTTAAAGATCCTCATTCTCTGAACTAGCTTGCCTTTTGCTGTGAGGAATTACATTACAGTGGTGTTTGGTGCTTGGCTATGTGGACCTGACCCAGTTTGGCAGGAAACCTATACAGAGCCATATAGTTGCAGTACTAAATGTGCAAACGGTACCATCAGGGAAACATAGAGCGGAATGGGGGCTGCAGGTGGGAGGATCCTGCACGTGTGTACAGGGTTCAGACATACAGCTCTGTCAGCAGGGCAGCTCAGACATTGAAGGTGCAAGAATATTACATTCAGCTGCTGCAAGACGCTGCCAGTACCAGTGCTGCCAGGAGACAACAGCAGCAGAGGGGCGGCAGCTCAAGCGTGGCCTCGATGTGTCCTCCTAGGCCACTGTGTCTACAGCACCAATGGGTGCGTCTTCTGGGCCAGATGACATTCCCAGACATGCGGCATCCTCATGGACACGGCTCTCCCTCTCCAGGGAGGCTACAGAAAAGGAGGGCGGCCCACCAAAGCCGCCGCAGTCCCCCACTCACCCCATGGGGCCGTGGGGTGCCTTTGACTCCAAAACGCGTGTCCAATACAGCGCTCCTTCGTCACGACAGCCCCCGGCAGCAACACACACACACACACACACACACACATCTTTTTTCATTTTCGTCTGACTACCAAGCTTTAAATTGAATTCTTTCTCTCTCTCTCTCCTTTCTTTCTCTCTCGTTTACTCTCTCTCTCTCACACACACACACACACAATTGCCAACGACTTCAACTGTGAGGCCAGCCAGGGCTAGGATGAGGCTAGCGGTGCGTGAATGAATGGGAACATTCCCCTTAAATCTCGTGGGAGCTGGGGAGGTCGTACTCATTAACACCCAGATGTGAGAGTCCTCTCCCTTATCTGAAGGAACAGAGAAGAGCAAAGATCATGGGACACAAATAGAAAGGCAGAATGAGCTCGCTCACACCCTGCCCACACACAAGCACACATACGCGTGTGCATGCACGCAAACATACAGAGACAGACACACACACACACACACACACACACACACAAGGTAGAAAGGTTCACCTCTTCCAAAGACATTCTTGTGTATTCACCCTGGAGACCATGTGTGACGGGGACCCTCTGGGTCACCACCAGTCCTGACACTATGGAACCAAAGCAGCTTGCTGCTGTGCGTGTGACACATGACCCACATGCCAGGTCATAAAGGCACAGAGGGGATTGAATGACACCCTATGCTATATTGTTACAATCACATGGCAGCAAATTTTTGGTCTTCACCTTGAGCTGAATCATTGCCATGTCTTCCAGCGAGAATTAAACCAGATGTGCCGACAGTCTTTTCTGCCACTTATGGGCCACCTACACCCTTAAAAGTGCTTTGGCACAAAGTGAGCAATAAAATAGAGAAGCCATTACACCTCCAAAGGATTCTTGCCATTCTCAACACTAGATCAATGCTGCAGGAGATTGAGAAGGCTTAGGAGAAGCACTCTCTCCTACCGTAGGGGAGATGGAGGTAGGGGGTGGGGGCTGGACCGATGAGCATTTGGGTGCTTCCTGACACTCATGTTTTAATCTATATTACACAAGGCCACTGAATGGGCTCCTGCCAGATTTAATCCAAAATGCCTTCCCTGAAGGGAGATCCACCATTAAGGACAGCAGGGGGAGGGGGGGCACAGAGGGCCTTTAACTGAGGCGCAACTAGAGCAGAAAAGCAGGCTGCATTATTAGGCCTGCCACTGCAGTCTTGTACAGAAGGGGACAGACAGAAAGAGGGAGAGGGAGTGAGAGAATGAAAGGAGGAATGGGTGCAGCCAGGGTGAAAGGGAAAGTGAAGAAGAGCAGGAAATAGTTTGTGGGGGACATTTTGCCAATTACTGGTATGGATGCCGATATAGTACATTTTTGAGCTATAAAAGAACATTTGTCTCTAGGTCTAAGATAACATTCAGTCAAGTTAGGTAACATTAAAGTACATTATGACAGCTAATAACCTAAGATCAACCAGGAAATTATATAGAATATGCCCTACTGTCACACAGTTTAACAGTAACAGTTGGCATCCATGGTCTGGTGAAAATATTGGTCTTAAGCATGGATCACATATTGTCCTTGCCTACCAATATGCACAAACTCAAATATCAGCCCATTGTATCAGTCAGCCAATTTATTGGTTTTGCTCTATGAAGAAAGAACGCAAAAAAAAAAAAAAAAAAAGAGATCGGTGCGAGGAACAGCAACAGGAGACCAAAAGTGAAAGAGGCAAGCCATATTTAAAAGGCCTAAATTGAGGTTAATGACCACTGTACATAATACCTCTGTAATTTATTTCAGAACATTTCAAATGGACTTTAACTGAACCCAGTAACAGTTTGGGGGCCACGGCCCTGTGTGTTTGGCTCTGGGCCCCCTCATGCCCGCAGTGACCCACTCTCCCCAGCCTAACCCACTCTACCCCTCCACCAGAACAGCACCTGCATTATTCAGCCACTCAACACTGTTTCCCTCCACCTGATCAGCTATGCAACATTAATGAACTCCACAGCAGCTGTTACACAGCAAGCTCTTCCACCCAATTCCAGGTTAAGGAACAGCTTAAGGGATTACTGCAGCCCACACACACACACACACACACACACACACACTTTCACCTGCATCTAGGCACCAAACAGGGGTCTGTTCTGTTTTGTTGTGGCCTCCTTCGATGCTGACCCTAACGTCAAGTCTGGCTTCCTGTCTATTGACTCCTTAGCATGGTGGTCTTCATTCCTGGTGCTGAGGTAGCAGAGGTAGGTCTGACTGTCATTGCCGCTCATCACTTAATTCATCAATAAAAGGTAACTCTTACATAACACACAGACATCATCTTTTACTGGATCCATTACTGGATCTGAATTCGTTGTTGAATTTAATTTGAAAAATGACATCCTGCAGTTGTCCAGGACGAGAGTTGAGGACCATGCCTTACCAGGGCACCCCTGTGCCTCCATATAGCATGAGAGCGCAGCCAAACAAAAATTCTGCCTCTCGATCGGAGAGCATGGGCTGAATCAGCGCTCAGAGCGCAGCCAACTGTGATGAGAAGCCATGGAGCCGAGTCTGGGATAATCAGCTTTGGGGAGAGGTTACTGACGTGACAAATTTAGATCAATGTTTAATTAATCCCAACATTTTATTATTTTATATTGTGGTGATGCTTCAGTAGAGACAGACAATCATTTACTGCAGCACTGCCTGCACCAAGAAAAAGCAAGCCTAATTAGCTTAAATGTGGTCAAAACAGTGCAGAGGTAGAGAAAAGATGATCAAAGGGATGACCCATGTTACCGTAGTTCTTCCACTCGCTTCAACTGCGGATTACCAGAGCAAAACACTTCAACTCACTGTGTGTTTATTATACATGTATAAAAGAACATGTGAGGGAAGCAGATATTGACAGTGGTTTGTACTGGGGGAAATGGCAGGAAGCATGGCTGCTGTGAAGTATAATAGCAGCTCAGGGAGACACCAGACCTGACATTAAAGCTGAGGCCCTACCATGTCCACTCTCTCAGACACAGAACAAATCAGGGTTTGGAAGGGAAGGACTGAGGCGTTGCTCCTGACAGGAGCGCAGCTGAAGCGGGGTGCACCTGCGGGGTGCAGGGTGTGGGGAGGTGAGGGCTCTGTGGAGCTGTGGCTCAGAGACAGGCTGTAACAGGGCCTTACAGTGAGCTGAGCGGGGGCGGACATGGATCATCACCCGGGCGACCGTAGGCAAAATGACAGGCCTCTCTTCACTTTAACTCCAATCATAGCGAGTGTCTGTCCGGATCACCATGAGTTCCGACAGGAGAGAAAAATCTGAGAGAAATGGACCTGTGAAAAATCACTGGAGACATAAGACAGCAGCAGCAGCAGTGTTATAAGCTCCTGTCTGTATTGAATTCTCAGTGAATGTACTGTGGTAGGAACTGTAAGGGGTTCTGCTTCTCAGTTATCTGAAAAGACCTACTGCCACCTGCTGGACACATACACAACTGCAAAACAAAACACTGCAACTGTTAGCAGTTTTTTTCCCCTCATCAACTGTCTTCCTGTGTCTATTCTTGGATCATTTTCACATCACTTGAAACAGCTCAAATTTCACCTGCTAATACCTACATGTGTAGATTTTTTTGGCTGTGCGCCCAAGCTCAAGGCCAATATGGCTGTCAAACGCATTTTTCACAATGCCTGATAAACAACAAGCATCAACTGTACATCAAGTAGAGAAAACTGCAGAGAAAACAGCTGTTAGCTATAGAAAATGCAATGGCAAAATGTAAGCTCCCCCTCCTCTTTGTTGTTTGGTAAAAGTCAAATCCAGCACATTTACTCATAGCATCTATCACACAGTAAAAACTTCCATTAAATCCCACGGCCACTGTGCCCACCAAACAAGTTATTCACATGCAAGACAGCAGGTCACCTGATCTGGGATACTATTTATATGTTCTCTGAGCCCTGAGAACAGTGGCTGAAGCTTATCCTGTGGGGGTGGTTGATTATTTAGTTACAGTTATGATGTTACATGCCTATGAGCATGGAGCAAGGACGATTTGTGTTACATTAAGTGGGCTTTTTATTGGTCAATATCAAGGTCATAATGATCAATGTCAGGAGGCATCAAAGAGTACAGAGTTGTATTCACGTCTCTTCTTTCTTCACAATCTCTCTCTCCTGTTCTTTGCTCTCTCTCACTCTCTATCTATTTGATTTCTTTCTCACTGCAGAACTATTTTAAGCCTAGTTGTGTCATATATCTGTATTAACTTCACATTTATGTCAATACACCATTTGTCATTTATATAGCCCATGTCACTGTGTTGCAATAACTCAACTAAATGCCAGTGGCAGTTTCAGCAATTAATGGAGGCAGATGTACAAGGTTAATGCACTTTCTGCTTCCAAGATTTTTAGAATTTCAGTGGAAAATGTAGCCAACTTACATACGTACATTTCTATTGTCAGCATTTAGCCATTAGCCTGGCATTTAGCAGTCAGTCAGGGTTTCTATGCCTGCACACATTATTTTTCATCATTCCTGATCTTCGACCAAGCCCAACCACAACCATATTTGATATATCGCTCAAATATTGTCTCAAGATGTATCCTTGACTTGACAGACTGAAAGCAACCTGTCACTTAATTTGAAAGTTTTTCAGTCTGAAAAAAATATTAAAAAATGAACAAATTGTATTCTGCTTGTATGTGAACAAAGTAAAATGTATGTCCTTTTCAAAAGCTCTGAACTCATTTCATGTGATTCTGCCAGGTGTCGTAAGAGAAACATGTGCATGTCACTGCTAAGGCTTTTCAGTTTAGGATGATTTGCACAAGGCAGTTTCTAAAAACTTCCACAGATGAACACATCCTGGGAAATTCCTTACATTTATGTACCATTAGTGTACTGTACATTACTGCTGACTGAAAATGGTCTTAGTATTTTTAGATCTTTTGCACCACCTTGTGGTAGAAAAGGGTATTGGGCCAGAATGAGAAAACAACTAGTTTTACATTTATTTTATATTTAATTGTCATTTGATTGGACATGTATGTGGAGAACAACAATCCAGCGCAATGTGTTACAACTTTTCTGGCATATGTTTCCAATGTTTTCTCCTAAATGGTCTTTTCAAAAATGGGTGAATAAAATATGACTATACAATGAGGTATAATTAGGTTGTGTTCAGGTCTGAACGGCACATGTGGTCAATTTTACATGTTAACGCCATGAATGGAAAACACAAAATAAGCCTTTTGATTGCTAAGTGTTGGGGAAGTTAAGCCATCTGTTGCCTCCAAATTTCAAGTCCATAACTATTTCACACACAGCGACCTGTTTAATGAGGGAAAATGTGCAAAAACTGAGGTTTTACTCAAGTTTCCTGATTCAATGTTTTCTGAATTAGGTTCTATATCAGCTAAGTATCAATTACCAGGAGAGAGTAGGTATAGTATACCTATGGGGGTTAATGTGCTGTGGTTGCAGTCCCCAATTGGCCCCTACCTAAGATTGCATGGTGTTAAGCTCAACCACTAGGTGGAGCCACATGGCTGTTTTAAATGACCTGCAAAAACCCTCTCATAAGGAGACCTTGGATACTCTAAGAAATCACTCCCCATCCTCGACTACGGCACCACTTCCAATGCCACTCTGAACTGGTGGAGCCTAGCACCTTCCTCGTGCACTTTCCCCGGACCCTGAGTGTCTGCTGCAAGATAAGCGCAGTCTCAACAGAGGGCTTGACTCGGGTGAATAGTGCCTTGAGCCCGCACCAATACGAGACGGGCGGGAAAGTGACAGACTGTCAGGGAGATCCCTTGAAGAATAAATACAGGGCTTAAAGTGAGTGAATAAAGCGTGACAGGCCAGCCACACAAGCTCTCCCTGCAGCACTCTAAGACCCTCAGGTGTAACAAGGCTCCGTATTATTGGAGCACAATAGGAGTATCTGAATCTCCAGGGCAAAAAGCAGAGATCCCCAAACCAACATACGAGTGTGGAAAGGCCAAGGAAATGAGGCGACTCCAACGAGAGACCATTTCGCAGCGAATGGAAGTGAGCGGGATGCTCTGTGCACGCGGTAATTTAGCTGACCCCATCCATTAGCCAACACCATAAAAACAAGCACAGACTGCTCTGGGTGGGTCGATAATTCGTCCCTGAAGGATAAGTGCAATCTGTATGCGCTGGACAGGGCTGTATGTCTGCCCAGGCTCTTCTTAAAGATGACCTCAGATGTCCTTATGACACCCTGCACAAATACACTAAGCCATTATACACTCCCTTAACCCTGCCTTGTAAAGTCTCCCAAGGCCCAAAGGCATAATTGTTTATTCTTTAACAAATAAAGTGTAGGCTTCTTGATGCTGATACTCAAGAGTGCAGTCTGTGAGTAAGAAATATGTGGAGAAATAAGAAACTCCTACCAACTGACACATTTCAACTTCCATCCATGCAAGTCATGTGAAACTAGAGAAACAGGAGTAGCTTTCATTGAGTTTATGTAGTGACTACATAGAATTACACACGCAACCCTTAGGAAACCACCTTTAAAAAAAATGAAAAGTCTCAAGACTTGCATGACAAAAAAACTAAAAATGTATTGATTCATGAGTTTTACTGCAACAATACACAGTTTATCTCACTGAAAGTTTTGAGTAGTATCTGATTAGGACAGTATATCTCTTCCTGGAATGTCAGTGTATATGTTTTAATTCAGTTAATAATCAATTACATTTGCATCGCTGCTTTTCCCACAATACACTGTGGTAAAAAATAGGAATATAACGGAGTATGGGCAATGTTCAGCTTTAATGTATCCTGACATTAAAAATGGATATACTTTTTCTAATTTCAAAATATTGCAGAGCAGACCCTAAAGTAAAAGCACACAGTGGTGCTCTGGGAGAATGTGAGATGACATACTCCATATGGCAGTAGCATGACTTTAGGACTAACTCATCCATTTAAAAAATGTCACTTGATCCCAGATTAAGGCTAGTCAAGTTCTGTGTAACACCACCACACAGAACTGATGAAACAGTCAACATATTAACATTGTTAACCCATGTAGCAGGTTGCAGAGTGGAAAAGAAGCAGTTGCACACACAACAAGGGATATACATATATGAACTCTCCCAAAATGACAGAGGAAATATGGTCCAACAGTTATAAATCCTAATCCTAAACTGTGGTGACAAACTGGGAGGAAAAACTGTTTAGTACTTCTAAAAATACCTTACATTAATGCTTTTCCTTAACTCTTACAGGAAGAAACTTGGTGCATTTTCAGGTCGCTGTATCCCTAAACCTAAAAATAGCAATAGTTCTGCCATAAGTACATTTCAATCACAACACAATTAGTCACAGCCGTGAAGCACTCTCTCTCTAACAGTGTTAGGTTGTTGATTTGTACGCTGAGGCAGAAGACCTGTAGAAGAGAAATGAAGGTGAAGCACACAAGTCCAGCATGCTGCTCAAGTCTATAGGCACTCAGGTAGGATCACTGTGACAGGTGTGTGCTACTGTTTGCTACACTACCACCACTGCACCATCATGCTGTTTCAGACCCCACCGAAATTCAATAGCAGGAGAGCGTGCTATTTTCACAGGATCTTCTTTAGAAACGGCACCGCTTCACGAGTGTGAACGATGTCTTTCAGCTGGTACCACACCTTTACATATGCAACTTTCACAGCGCTTGGTGCAACTTCTGGTTTGTTGCACAGTGACTTCTGCCCTACCTGGGGACAGTCTTGCTGCTGGATCATATAAGATGTCCAGTTCTGATACTGGAAGCACAAAAGAAGCATGGACAAATTTCTGAAAATTTTTAAATTCCAGCTTCAGTGGGCAACCACCTCATTATGCTGAGAAAATATGGCTGAGAAAACTATGAATTATTCATTATTCAGAGGACAAAGCTCATTCACTCATTTTAGACTGTAACTGGGCCTCGGTCCAAAACATCAACAACATGGCAACAAATATCCAAAGAAGAAGGGCTGTTTACTGTACAACAGCTGAAGAGGAGCGACACAAACATCAATTTCTCCCGTCTGAGTTACAGCCCATCATGTTATGAGTTATTACAAAATCTGGAGTTCATGTTATTATGACTCATTTTGTCCTTGTGCTTCATATCACATCTTCCTTGTGCTATATATAACATTTAAGATGTTACATTTTAATTGATTAAATGATAGACTAAAAGGTCAAATCATCAGGACTCTAACTGGTGAAAGTGTGAACATATGGTCAACTAAACAATATGTTAAGTAATGGAGAAATAAAAACAAAAACGTAATAGCAGCAATCCAACTCAGCATTGTAACAAAATAGTTTTAATTAAAAAAATTACTGTAAAACTTACAGATGAGCTCCAACAAGAATCAGGACACCGCAGCACTGAGTTTGAGAGCCACTATTCTAGGTCACAGACAAGCAAGACTGGATAACCAGCCACCTGCTTCCAAATGTCATTTTCAAAGGGTTTTCAGTGCTAAGTTATTATCGTAAGAACATGTAAATCCATTCTGACTTTTTAAATTGAAGCCATCACATTTCCCGAACGAGACAATTTGTGGGCCAGTTGATGTTATGACTCCAGGCCAGGAGATGTTTCACGTTTGATGAAAGAGAATATTTTAATAAAACTACTCACTACCATTACTGTGTATGCATCACCTTGTAGGGCAGCTCAGGTTACGGGGGAATATTTGATTACACAGGGTAATGAACTACAGCGGTGGACACCTGGGTGTGAGCAGCAGGTACTTCAGCCGGCCATGTGCGCGGTTGGAGTGTTTCTCTCTATTCGAATGTCGCAGGCCACACTGAATCTGTAACCTGACACTGCGGTGACCTGTGACGCTCAAGCTCCACGGAAGAGTGGCTGAGCTTTACAATAACGGTACCATCTGCACAGTAACAAACTACTGCCATGACACGCTACACCATCCTGGTCAAAACAGCCCTCATCTTTCATCTTCAGCACAAAGATCACCTGTCAACCCCGGTGCTCAAACCCAAGTTATAACTCTGCTCCCTTAAATGGAACAGATACAGTAGCTGACCATTTCCTCAAACCCCTGTGAGTCCACTAACACATCCTTCAAAGATTTCAAATATTAGGAACTAATATTTTTGTCACCTATACAGTCTCCCATACATTCAAAAATCACATATGTAATAAACAACAAAACATTTTTATTTGCCAATAATGTTGAAATGATGATGATTACAGATGCATGTGGCTTTTACTTTTTAAATTGTGAAGATAAATGTCTTGAAGGCTAAGGTGTGAGGAGCAAAACTCCCTCTTGAGCTATTCAGCTACAATGGAGCTTAAATAAAAATACTTTATGCACTATACTTTGCCCTGGTTGAGGGAGCTGGCAGATAGGCGTTGATATGATTAGTGTGGGCTGTGTCAGATCCAGAGCACTGCCTGCCTTTCCATATGTTAAGGGAGCTCTGTAGTAAACAGCACTGCTGTCCTCTGGATCTTAATGCCTCTTTTGTTGCTATCATTTGGTTCCAATGCAGGGTCGGAACATCCAATCAGACAGTGATGGCAAGAATGCCCCATTGATGGGTGACAAAAGGAATGCCCTTAATCCTGGGTACAGAGAGCTGGCCCGCTGACCAGTCTGAAGTAAGGCTCCCAATTAAGGGGTACTGCCATATACACTGCCATCCCGGGGAGACGGGATAGCTACGGCCAATACAAACACAGCAGCCTTTTTCCGACACACGGCAACCAATAAACAGTACTGCAGCATGCAGACTGTGTCTGCGTGTGCGTGTGTGTGTAAGATAGACTTCATTGACTGAAAAATTATCACCTCTTTCAGTTAACTGCTACAAGGCAGATCCACAGAGTCCTACGACACTAGTCATTTTACTTCATGACAGAAACGGTGCCCCATTATCCCAGCACTCCAACACATTTGTCCTTGGTAAGATGTCATTTTTTGGGTAGGTGGAAGTACCAGCGACCTAGTTGGGTAAAAATAAAACAGAAAGCAACAGAAAAGGATCACTGTGGGGGTCTGGTAAGGGATGAGAGTCACTGCTGTAAGATACTGGACCATGGTGACAGAACCAAACTGACTACCTCAACCCTCTCAAAGCATAAAACCACAGCTCTACAATCCACCCTATTAAAAAAAAAAAAAACATGAGTTACTTACAAAGGCTGGACATGATTCTAATCCTAAATAAATACAAACCATGAAACACTGAAAGGGGAAAAAAAAATCCAGTATGCTCGGAGAAGAGAACGTCTTAAACATAAACCATTGCCTCAAACACTTCCAAACGGCCACCCTCAACAAATGAAAGTCACAGAAAATGTGCTGGAAGGGCAGGGGTTTGATAGTAATTTGACCAAGTAAAAACGGCAGTGGGACCGCAAGGTATAAAGATCATTCAGCAATTGTCCATGTTTGCAGTGATACAGTCAGTCCTGAAAGTGTGTCTGCCTCTCCCCGCGACACCATCCCACAGTGTTCTGCAACCTGCCCTCCCTTACCTGTACTTCATGCCGGTCTGGCAGGCCACGCACTCCTCCAGCGACAGGCCGTTCATCTTCAGGAAGTCCTCCATGTTCTTGACCTGGGCGGCGGCCCGCACCTCCCTGAGCCGCTGCAGTTCAGCATGTTCAGCATGCCGGTGCTGGTTGAGGCCTTGGTCCGAGTGGTAGCGGTTGATGCCACTGCGTATGCTCTCGCTGTACGACATTGACAGCATCTTGCTGCTGCTCACGCTGCTGCTCCGCCGGACGGCACTGCCCGGCGGAGCCGGCTTGGGGATCTGCGGGTTTTCGGAAGGGAGACTCTGTTGGCGGTTGAGGCGGTGCCCCATGTGCCCGCCCCGCACCTCGCAAGCACCGCTCCTCTGTGCAGCAAACATCTTCCCCCACCCACAGCCCTTCCGCCTCCTCCTTCACCACGCCCGCACCTGGAACTCTCACTGTCTTGCTGCCGTGCTTACGGGGTGTCAAACGGGGGACGTGCAGAGAGGGGACTGGTACCAGGACAGAGCCGGCAGCCGCCTGGGCACAGCCATCTCTTTAAATAGCACCTGCTTTCTGAAAAAAAAAAACTGCCCTCCTGCTCCAGGCAGCGGTGACAAAAAAAAGAATGCGTGGCCATGCATCATGTAATCAGAGCCGCCCCTGTCCCGCCTATGACAGGGACACAAAGGCGGGCTCAAGTCGAGAGAGCTCTTCTGTGCCGTTTCAGGAGACCAGTCGTGCGCTGAAGGTGCAGCAAAAGGAGAAAACTCTTCTTGGGACGCATGCAAAACAACTTTGTTTGCGGTGGCAACAACAAGGGTGGGGGGCAGTTGGCATTCAGGCATGCTGGAGGAATTGCTCTGCAAAGGGATGGGAGGGGTGGTGGTGGGGTGGGGGTGGTATTTTTAATTGTGGTTTCAGCAGCGGAGGGAGGGGAGAGTTGAATGACAAATCTCTTGAGAGCTGGCCAGCACCCAATCAGCTTTAACCCACTGAAGCTGCCCGCTAACTTGTGATTGTCAAAAAATAGATCGGTACACAGAGAAGCACACGCCAGAGAAACCAAGCCTACCATCAAATGCATTCCCTGCCCTATTGCCTGCAAGAGAACAAATCTACTGTGTTCTCAGTCAACCCCGTCGCTCAGCACATGATGTAGGTAGCACGTGCTACAACAAAAACAATTCGTATTTACACATATCATTCCACCGATGCTCAGTTTGTCAAGAAAAGGTTAGCCAATGGCTACATCAGTTTAAAGGCTGAAATAAGGGCTAAAGCACCAGTTCAGTGTAGTGACATAGGCTGTGGGCTGATGCTGAATCCTTAAGGGACTGGTGTGGACTTGGGTTGGACCATGTACATGGTCACTGCATTGCCCAGAGAAAGAAGACTTTAGTAGGCAGAATTATATCAGTGTTATCATGCAAGAGACAGACCTCTGGTCAATAACCTGCAGTGCATGATGTCTGTGCATTAAGTGTGCTCCTCTGACACACTGACTGCGCAGCTCATCTGTTTTTGCAAAGAGAAACTGTAGATTGGGTGGTTGACTTCTGTGTTTTTTGGCACTTCTAATCAAGAAATGACTTTGCATGGGTACAAAGTTATTTAGAAAGTTTTATTTTATTTACTTGTAAGTACACATTTACAGGTAAAGTAAATCCAATTGACAGCCCCTTCCCTAACTAGTTGTTTTAAAGGAATCAGTGAAGTGAAAATGAACAAATCTGTAGTTTTGGATATGTTCTTTGATGAAAGTAAATACATGACATAAAAACATGTAGTAAGTCTAAGGTTAGCTATGTGATGTCAATATGTCCCTTATACAGTTCTAAATATTTGACCCTTGAATAATGTATACATAAGGCAGACATACGGCTAAAACTGACAGTGATTAACCCTGCAATCAGCATTAATGTAATCTAGATTAATTAGAGTATTAGCCACAGTTTCAATGTGGTAAAATCCCACATTAAATAATAGATGTTCAAAGTAAAGGACAATTAAAATTTACATGTTTGTTTGAAACTTCTTTATTGAATGAAAAAAGAAAACAATTTAGCTGCGATGCATTTTCAGCTTGGTTAAATTGGATGAATCTTCATACATACAGTAAGGATAAAGACAATTTTGATGATATAATAACAAGTTAATAGTTTATGTCAATCAGTTGTATACAGCCTAATGTACACTGTCACTCCTTGCTTATACCTGATATCCGGTAAACGATGGCTTATTTAAGAAAAGCTTTGTCCTCCAAAGAAAATTCATAAGAATGGATGGATGGTGGTTTACAGGTAAAAATTGTCCATTCCTGGAGGGCCACAATGCCTGCTGGTTTTCACTAAGTTTCAACACTTAAGTACTTCATTTAAGTACCTAGGTTTGGCTAGAGTCCACAAACCTTGTTTCCTCAGCTTAATTGTTTTGCCTAAAGGAAATCATAAAAACAGCACTGTGTGCCTCCAGAGTATAGACAGATTTGCACAGACAACATATTAGAGCATAATAACTGAAATTAGTCTTCCAAATATGTACTTTGATTCATGTTTTAGAAAAGACCAGAACAATTCTAAACAAAAAGAGGGTGGACGAGATTCATTTAAATGTAAAAAATAGTGCAGTGTAGCTATGAATTATTTGTAATACACACTATGACTGTTCAAATCTCTCTAATCTCTATGACAGGCATAAATCATATTACTGATGCAAGGAAACTAAAGTGCATCCCACAAACATTAATTTATACAGGCTGACGTGCATAATGCCGGACTGGTTACACTTATCCCTATATATATCAGGATAAAAAGGATAATAATAAGATAACATTCTAATGTTAATTTGCAAATACATTAGCTTCTCTGTGGCCGAGTACATTAGCTTCTATCATTAGTATCGTGCCACTGAACTATGTGATTTCCCACATTCAAAATGTAGCAACTCAAATGCATAGCAAAACAAAAACAAATTTAGAATTTGCTCAAACAAAATCACATTTCATAGAAAAAACTCCCATATATTCATACTCATTCACACTCATCTTGGGAACATCTAAAAAAAATCACAGAAGCTTAACATGATGAATTTAAGCACTTTCGCTTCCAAGTTTCATACAATGTCCTCAAATATTTTGGGAGCATTTAACAACTGACTCCTCCGTTATAGCTAAGATGAACACATGGGGAAAATAAAACTAAAAACTAAAAAGGATACTATCATGGCAATAGGGGAATTTACAATAATGACATGTCTCTAAGGCAGAACAAAATGTTGTGCAGTATAATAAAGAGTTACAAAGGTGAACCAGTTTTTACCTCTGCAGTCAGATTAACTGTGAGTAGAAAAACATGGATAATAGTATAAAAATAACTCCGGTGAATTAAATATTTACATTTACTATGAGACCCGCATATGTAATAAAATGCTATCTTCTTGAGTCTCATGTTGTGTACCTTGTATACCGGACCGTGGACTTTCCAAAAAGCTTTCTGCCAGGACAGCCAACTTGCACTCGATCATCCTGAGGTGCCCAGACACCCCTTATATACATACGCACCCAGATAAATGTTAATTCCATAGTGGGACTGGGAACTGTGGTACCTCACACCCTGCTACCACATTCATTACACACACAGCTCCTGACAGCAAGAAAGAAAAACACAAACCAAACATAATAACACTCTGAGAAACCGAACATGAAGAAGCTTTCTCTGCCTCCTCCTTTCTACAGCGATAACTGCCTCCATCTTCAGGACCAGGGAAAACCCAAAACGAAGACATGAGCTACTCAATTTTTTAAAAGCCTTTCTTTTTTCCCTGTCTTTCTTCATGACTAAAATATAATGAAATGAGCGGTCTGAGATATGTCGCCGTGTGTTGTAGCAGGGGAGAGCTTCACAGAGCCCCGGATGGCCGGCTAGCTCCCCCAGCCCAGTGCTGTGCGCGAAACATCCATTCGGGGAAGGAGAGGGGTCCAGGGAAGGGACTTAGGCAGCATATCCATGCAGCATCCATAAACCCCCTCCCCCAGCATCCCACCCCCCGCCACTGCAGGAACACAACCTCGCTAATTAATGCTCAAACTCACCCGGTTTCTCGGGGGCCGGCTCATGTACGACGGGTTTTGCACCACACTGCTCATTTAGAAAAGGACTGCGGTCACCAATATTGCTGATAACTTTTTTTCCCTTCTTCCTCCACCCAAACTGGGAGTGCCTAGCCAGGAAGAGTCTAAACCAATTAGCGAATGAGAGTGCTCTTCTGGACCTTCCCTCTTCCCTCCTGCTTCCTCCCTCCCCCTTCCTCCCAACCATGCTCACTAGATTTCATAGAAGAAATCCATTTACGCCTATCACCGTACAAGCTTGTTTTGCAAACCCAGCAAATAATACCAGCCCTAAATTATTCAGAGGAGCTTTTGCACTAAAAGCTTTTGATTGTTGTGCCATGGGAAGGAATGCTAAGAGGCATTGTGGCTTGTAATGAGTTCCATGTCTGTGTATACATATGAGCATACAAGCTTTGCACAGGTATGGAACCACACATGTCAGAAGCTACAAGACACTGGGAGCAGGAACTCATCACTGGTTTCTTTGCGCTACATGAGCTGTCAACAGCCACACCACTCAACCCTACGAAGAAGAGAAAAAAAAAACACTCAGCTTACTCCAGCCGCACACCCAGTGTCAGAGTGCAGAAACTGCATTTTTTTTTACCTTTCTTTACATAACGCAGTTAAAAGTATCAAAAACTTGGAACACTTCCCTTAAAGGCCCACTCAACCCAACTTGTAACTGAAGAAAAACTCACAATATGGAAGCAGAGAGTGGTGATGTGACAGTTCATGAAATTAGTTGGAAAAGTAGTAGCCGCACAACTGCTGTGTAATGTAACAAACAGGACAGCCGTATCACTGCTATAATACATGAAAAAAATGTCACAAAATGCGTTAAATTAAGAGAAAGCCAGATAACAAGCTTTAAAAACTGATAAAATACACCTTCCAGCAACTACAGCTAGGTGGTTAGTTATGAAAATTATTACAAGCTTTGTCTGGCATAAGCAGTTTCATACATTTTTTAACTTTAATAATCAAGACGTTGTTTAGGACTACTGTCCCTACTGCCTGCTCCAAAGGGGGTTCTGTAAACCTGGCGGCACAGTGCTGCTATCAGGAAACTCAGCTGTGCTGCTGGCTTGAGAGGCTGTGTGCAGCCCAATATCAATGCGCCTGGCAGATGAATGGAATATGTTGTTCATCAAAAGTAGCTCTAACAATAACTGGATTTAAAATTACGATAATCCGGTTATTTTTACTTCATTTATACACACACTAAATACACAGAGTGGAAATGCAAGCTACTCAGCTTTTGGACTTGCAAGAAGGTGTACTTTCCCACTCTTAAGAGGGGCTATGCAGCATTACTGAGCTTGCCTTAGACTTCCAGTCATTGTGTTAAACCCCTTTGCATTGGTTCTGGCAATATCTACTCACTGCACATAGGGAAATGAAAATGATACCAATGAGTTGCTCTTAGACAAAAGGGCTTAATTTGAAGAGTATACCTTTAACTTTTATTTTGTGTCAACATGTTAGGAATTGATAATCGATGGGGAAACCCCTGCCCATGTCGCAATCGTGCCAATCAACGGTCATCCATCAACAAACAGCCACTGGATTTCAGTTTCTTCTTAATAAGCTATATCAAATACATTTTCATTGATTTTGGAGTTATATGGTGCTGTCTAGTCACTAAGGCTGCATATAAAGCATATGAAGGAATGATCAGAACTCACAGACACGCAAATTCAAAGGTTTCCATTAAGCAGCATAACAATGTATTTCCACTTACTGCACTTCCCTTGTTTGCAGTGGCAGCTGATTGCAAGAGGATTAAATAAACTTGCATACTCTGACCACAGCAATAAACTCCTTCCCCTGTGCTTGTATCCAGCATTCACTCTCAGTCTGGCCCAAGTCTTATGTACTGCATGTTATTAGCCCTTAGCTAATTGCTTGCATGAGTCAATAGAAAAAACAAGGTATTTTTGCACTTTGTTACATTATTGCACAAATAAATTAACTGTTAAACATATTCAACAAGTGAGATTCCTGAATGAGCGATTACTGTCGCTTGTAGGACCTGACAGGCTACATGATTTAAGTACTATTTCAGCATGCAAAGACATGTGGCAGACTCGCAGCAAACATGCAAGGGCATTTAAAAGAGCTAAATCAGGGCTTAAGTGTAATGTACTACTACAAGCATAATGGATCCCTAGGGTGGGGAAGCAGTCAGGCCTACATTACCATTCGGCTTTAGCTGTGAGGATCAACATAAACAG
The DNA here is from genome assembly GCA_022829145.1 of Albula goreensis. Classification (NCBI taxonomy): domain Eukaryota; kingdom Metazoa; phylum Chordata; class Actinopteri; order Albuliformes; family Albulidae; genus Albula; species Albula goreensis. The sequence continues at coordinate 13,116,404 of CM040752.1, forward strand.
GGAATTCATAGATGCACAGAATTGTCTTCACAGCTGCAAACCAGGCAAACCCACCACACCTGCCAATATCAAGACTTCTCCCAACTAGAATATATGCCAGAAGCCCCATCTTTTAACCATTCAGCATAAATGGACAACCACTTCCACAGAGGTTTCAAAGGGGAAAGTGTGTTTTTCTCAACATTGTACCATTAAAAAATATATATCAGAGTACCACTACAAATCTGCCTGCACACTGAAAAAAAAAAAACACAGATCAAAGTGCACTGAAAAACAAGCAGAGAACACAAAGTCTCACACACACTTTCAGTACAGAATACATAAAAATCATGATCGTTAACTTATATTACATACTATTCACATGCAAGTTCTTCCACTAATATCCATCCTACTTCCTCTTTCCCCTAATGTCATTAAAGCAGTACTACTTTAGATGGTGATCTGAGCATACAGTACGGCGGGTCTTCTGCAGCTGAATGCAGGACTTTCGTGTTACAGCAGTTTTCCACTGAAGGGTATCTGCAGTTTCGGTTGATCTCATTCCAGTTGAGTCTCTGGGGCTGGCAGGTATGCAGGGTACAAAGTTCCTGGCTAACCCTCCTCTGTAACTGGGACAGGACCCACTGCAGCACACACATACGCACTCACGCACACACGCACATACGCACACACGCACACACGCACGCACGCACACGCTTGCATGCACACAAGTCACATTCTCATGTTTGAGAATAATACACCATAGATTATGGTCTTTAAGCACTTCTGAGATTCAAATTGTCATTTCTTGTCAAGACTTGAAAGTCCATATAAAAACTGATTCATTGTTACATCTGTTTTTCATTAATAGAAAAAACACAAAGCACACATCTGTGAGAGTGTCACGTCAGCACAAAGACACATCTGTAACAGAAGGGGTTTCGAGATATGTGGCCCCTAAGGGTCATGTGGAAAGTAGCTTTCCACTTTGTGTTAGCATAGCTATCCGACCAACAGCTGCAGATAGTGTATAGTCTACACACACACATGAAAAACTGCCCGCAAACAAACTAGGACACATAATGAGTCGCCCACAAAATTTCCTCTACTGCACTGGATTGTGACTCAGACTGCCATCATCAATTATTAAGGACAGACCATACGCTAGTGATGTCACCATCACACCAAATATAAAACTCTGATCCTCTTTTCATTCCCTGCTGGGGTGCCACAACAAACACCAACAACCATATGAATAAATGTGTAAGTTTCACACTTGAACCCTACTGGCTTAGCATTAGTGTACACTAATCACAAAGCTTGGGCTACCAGAATCAAACACCACCTAGCCAATCAAATTCCAGTGTAAATAACAAATGTCGACTGAACAAATGACATCTGATTTGGCATGCAAGAGGAAGAATTGATAATGGTGGCAAGATTTATGGAATTTATTCTCATGAGTGCTAAAACAGCAAGCGCATGTGTATCAACAGTAGGTGCAGATACCTGGAATAACAAACGCAGCTGAGAATTCGAACGATTAGTTATGCATAGAGTCACGTCACATTTCAGTCAGCCACACAGCAAAATGGCTGAAAAAAAGGGTAAGAGATTTTTTTTTTTGTTCTCCCCCTATCGTCCAGGGAAGCCTGCCCCTCCCGAGGAATGTAATCAATATGAGCCTAACTCTTAAGGGAGATGAAGAGCTTTCCCCTTCAAAGGAGAGAATGGTTGGAAGGTAGGGAAATAAAAATTCAATAGAGCACTCATTACCATGGTCTGACACTGTCAGGGCTTTTAGAACTGTATCAGCAGAAAGCAGCCCCCTTTTTCTCAGGGATATGGGGGAAAAAAACCTTAATCCCACTCTGAACTGGCGCAAACAGCACCTCCGCCTCTGCGCGGGAGCTGGAGGGACGGGGAGCGAACAACCAAGTATCGCACACCTGCCTGTGACTTGCTACACCCCCCACCTCCACCAGCTCCACCACCTACTGGCTCACAGCACTGCCACGAGTCAGTCGTTAGTGAGAGTAACAAGCACATTCCGTTTTTGACACAGAAACAAACTGTCCATATCGTTTTAAAAACGTTGTGTCTTTTTTGAGGCAGTGTTAACTTCCAACTTTTCGACGCAAATTTTCAACTTCCAACTTATTCCAACGCGAACCATAGTGAATTTTCTCTCAACTGAAGCTGGTCCAGTTTTCACATCTGAACATTTACAGTTCTGCTTATTCAACATTTTGGCATTACAGAGTGTCCTCTATTTAAACTTGTGAAAAAGGGGAAGGACATGCTTAGACCCACAGCCTAATGATAATGAATGTAATGACACCCACTCTAAAAGCTCACAGTTCTTTGCACTAAGGACAGATCACAAGGCACGGCTCAAAAGTAGCATTAGCATCAGCATTGTCTCTGTCAATGTGGATTCATTTTCCATTATACCAGAGTTAGACAATACTTCTGTCCTTCCATTCTCCTTCACACACGCTGAGACAGGCCTTTGAGAGCACTCACTCCCTCTTACATCTGCATTTTGATGCTGTAAAATAAAACCTGACATCTGACATTCACCTGAAAATGCCTCCTCACATGTAAGTGTCGACAGAAACCTGGTGCTAGACCAGGTACAGGAAAAAGCTAAGTGGTTCAAAAATCTGGGCCATGATCGACCCTGACTGATCTCCAAACAGGGAATACTGGAACATGGAGCCCTAGGCAAAAACCCACACTCTTGTGGGACTGAGCAGCACTCAACTCAAAGAAGTATCATTACATTACATTAAGGCATTTAGCATATGGCCTTACCCAAAGCAGCTTTCACAGCCTACATTCACAATACATTTACTGGATATGCACTGCAGTAATTCAGCTTCAGTACTTCAGATCTTCACTAGGGTACAAGCAGCCATGCCCAGCCTTTAAAATGGCCCAGCAACTTAATACCAATTCTATTACACTGCCAACTCCTGTGATGATGCTTACCAAACACTGAGAGCTTTAATTGGTTATATGGTGTGATGTGAACATTAGCCACGCCACACAGAGCATAGGTAAGAACAAAACACATGTGGTAAAACAGGGACACACAACATCACGCACAAGCCCAGGGTTTGAGGAGTGAGCAATGTCAGTGGTACCTGTAGAACTGCAGCTGCCGCTTTGGGCTCCCATACCGAGCACTGAGGCCAGCATGACAGAGAGAGGAGAGAGGGAGAGAGCTTAGTTCAGTGAGTGGTGAGAGAAGAGAGGAAAGGGTTAGAGCACAAGCACCAGTGTTCACGTCAAAGGGAGAAAGCAAGAAAGACCTGTAGCTATAATACATAGGAAAAAAAAGACTTTTAGCAGAAAGAGAACAAAAAGAATAATTTTATTACTGGCTGAATATTCAACCAAAAGCTTATTTTCATTAGAATTAATAGAACTGAAGTTAAATGTATGTGAACATATAAACAAGACTGAGGTCTTTTTATAGGATTTCATTAATGTAGTTTAGGGCACCCCCTAGTGGTGATTCTTGAAACACTGAAAAGGGAGGAAACAGCTAAAGTTACAGAGATGGTCTTTCACAGGAAATGAAAGGTAGCATAAATTAACAGGGCTTTCCATTTCATCACTTCTTCCTCATGTGCTACTTCATTTCATTATTAACTAAATGATAGCGAGTGAAATGTGACTCCAAAATATCTTCCTTTGCACAGTGAATGTAATTTTATGAACAACATTAATATACAGTACTTTGATGTGGCTTTGATTGCAGGAGTGTAACAGCACTCTGATGTGACACTGATTGTAGTAGTGTGAAATACATTCATCTTTACAAGTGTTGTCAAGTGTAAACTGGTATAATATATTTTGTTAGTGTTTACTATGAGTCCTGTTGTACATTCAGGGCTCTGAGTCACATTCATTTGCATTACACAACTTCTCACTGCACAGAGTGACTGTATTTAAGTCATTCTGTCTCACAATGCAGGAAATAATCCACAGCTCTAAATTAAACTGCATAGATCTTACAGTAAGCTGCAATATAACAGTTCTGATCTGGCAACTAAGATGAGATTTCCAGTGTTTGTAGAATTACCTTGTGTTAAATGAACAAAGTATTACAGTAGTGCTAACATGAAAAAGCTTAAGCTTAAGCAAGCTTACTCATACATTCAGACAGTGAAGCAACTGGAGTTTTTTGTGCATACACAGAGTAAAGTGGCACGGTGGCTTTTGGGGTGCCTGTCGATTGGTTCCCTCACCTGTAGATCATGCCGGGGGAGCCAGTCTGTCGGAGAGAGAGGCGAGCGGGCGAGTCAGTGGTGGATTCGGGATACATGGAGCCGCGCGGGTGCTGGTGTGGACAGCCTGCTGTGGGGTCTCTCTCTCACCTCGCAGGGCCTCTGGAAGAGACACAAGAGAGGGTCAGCCTATGGTTGCACCCTACATCATGACATCAACTGGCTCCATCCACCCAAACGTGGTTCAAAGCAGTGGTTCCCAGACAACCTGAGGCCCTGTCTCATTTAACAATCAAACACATCTTCTGAAAATAATAACACATACTGTAATTATTAGCCTGCAGAATGTAATCTGACAGGTATCATTTTTATTTGGAACTATAACATTGCACATGACTGTAGAATACCCTGAGCTGTTAAGTAATAATATATTTTTAGCAACCAAATAAAACCTCTTTCACATCCCACACTTTGGGAGCCAATGCTGAAGGTCACGGGAAGTGCAGAGAGCAGGGCAAACCAAAGTCCATACGAGACGATCATTTGAGATAGACAGCATGTCTTTGAAGCACCCACAGAGAAACAGGTCTAAATTCAAACCAATTATTTTATTCAGATGTATGACAAGAATTACATTTAACAAAGAACATCCACCTTTGTAAAGTATTTATTCATTTGTTGGTGGTTCGAATTGACAGCAGGAAACAAAAATAGATGTCATATCAAATTTCCACCAATAGATGGTGCCACTCTCTCACATTAGCAGTAACTTCCTTGCTAACACACAGCACAGTATGCCATAGAGTCAACAGGCAAACCTTGTACCTAGCTATAGGCAGGGAAAATGTCATTTTCAGACTGAGTTGAGTAGAAATGCATCATACTGGCATGACTGACCTCATTGCAAATTCAACACTGATGCATTACTTCCCACAAGATCGAGGCTCAACTGGTCATGAAACCCTAATTCCAGCAAGTTCAGGCCCTTGTCATAGAGCTTTTACGAACCCTGCTCTGCATCAAACTATTGCCACTATAACAAATATAGTCTGGATTGTAACACACTTCTGAAGCCTGGTCTGCTATACAAGATTATGAATATCTTAAAGCAAAGACATTTTCCTGATGTTAAAAATGAACTGAGCTTACAGCAAGCCCTGCAACAATAAGAGGCAGGTCCAAACTATCTTACATTCCATTTACAGATTATGCATATACGAGACACCCCTATTCAGATACATTAATAGCTAAATATATATAACACTTATATATATATACAGTGGACATTTTTATACCAATGCTTCTATTTGTTCAATGTAACAGCAGCAGTGCAAACTTTGCAAAAAGCATTGCAAAAAAAAAATCAATGACTTCTCAAATATCCAACACCAACTAACATTAATACTATAGAAACATTTTTAAAAAGCTATGTAATCATAGCTTTTAATTTTTTTTTTTTTTTACAACTATAATTACATTGCAACAATAATATCTTTACACAAAGACAAACTATTGGCATTCTGATTCTAGAATACCACTGGAAAAAAAATGTTTGTTCACACATCCTCTTCCTTTTTGCACCTCCACCCATGCAAATACTCATACATGTGTACATGCCACACATATATGAACGCGGTATGGTGGAGAGGAAGCAGAAACTCTTCCACACTAGCTGGCCCTGTCCACAGTGGAGCAGCACACTACATTCCTCTCCCCAAGAAGAAGGGCAGCGCACATTCTCCAAAGGTTGGAGTGTCCTTACTCGACTTTGCCCCGCCTTTCCTCCATCAACATTTAAAGAAAGCGCGTCCTTACTGCAGGAGTGCGGCACTTATAGAATCGGACACTAAAAGGGCGTTGATGTTGTGAAGTGCTAAATGTGCTGAAAGATGCCTGCAGCAAATGACTTCAGCCCTATATATAGTGTAGGAGAGGCAGCGTTATGGCATGCAGGGGAGAGAAGTAAGCTGAGACATGGGAATAAATCTACTGTAAGTCTCCACGTGTGACAGGGTGGAGCTCCATCACAACAAGCCTGATGCTAAATCTACCGTGAATAACAAGGTGTGTAGGAATGTAGCTCCAGTATAGTACGGGTTTTTATAAACCCACTGTAAAATGCACACATAACAGGAAGTAGCTCTCCAGTGTAACATGGATGATATATTGTAGATCCAGAGCACAGCTACTTTGTAACAAGGGATCTTATCTACAGGTCTACAGTAGATTAAACCTTCTATAAATCCCCATGAGGCATGATGTAACACCCCTGTACAACAAGGTTGATGCTGAATCTAAATTTCAACATGTCGTACAACTAGACATTCCAAAGTGCAACTCCAGTATAAGGGTGATTAATAATCTACTGTATATAAATCCCTACATTAAGAGTGTAGCTCATGTATAATGAGGATGATGCTACATCTACTCAATCTATAAGCCTGTGAGTGGTGTATATCCTGTATGAAACTGTGGCTCTGCGATGCTGACATGGCATATAAAAGGATAGAGCACCAATGGAGGACACAGAGTCAGCTGCCACTCCATCAGAAGCCATGTCGTAGCATTAATCACAGTCTGATTGGGTGGTCGCACACGTTCTCCTTCGCACCCTTGAGCCGCTAGCAGAGAACGTAGGCCCACAGGACCGCATGCGTGCCCCATCTCACACAAAGGCATTGGGCACCGGGTGGATTAAGCAGCCTGAAGTACAGTGAGGCAGCCAATGACAGGGGAAGGTCGCACGGCCCTCTGTTCTCAGGAGGAAGAGGGTGCTCCATTTCGGTAAGGTCCCGGGATGCTTTCTTGTGCAGAGGAGGGCATTATTTCCAGCTTATTTCGAGAACGTCAATTTTACGATTCATTAAGTCTACGTGAGCCGCGGCGGAGTGGGGTCCTGGGCGGTATAACTGGGGGCACGAGCTGGCGGGCGGTGTGAGGGTGACTTTCCCCTCAAACCAATCTGGATGCAAAGCAGAGGCACGTGTCAGCTGGAACGTCTTTCGCCTCTCTCAAGGACTCATGTACAGTTTCTGCTCCTCAATCTCAATTGTATGTGTGTGTGTGTATGAGAGTGTGGAGGCAAGGTGGGCGTGTTGGGTCGGACTCATTTCATGGTAGGATTGGGTCCCCCGGAGAGAAGGCAGTTTTGGCCTTCTCCAGTTCACCCTTTGAAAAAATTATGACACAATTCCAAAAAGTAAAAACAGCCTGGGGGTCTCCTTCAGAGAGACTTGAGGCCTGTTCTCCATACCAGGGTAATACTTTTGTAGGTGGGAAAATACTTAACATGAAAAAGCCTACATTTGTTTTTGAATGGATTGCCTTCCAATTATGCTGTATCACTGAGCACAGCCCCACAATTTGCCCCTTGATTATAATTTTAAGTTGGAGGTGTTCTTTTGTCATGACTTGCATACCATCAGGAGTTCCTAGTGTGAACCTTTCAAAGAAAGTCCTCAGGTATCATAAAAAGAATACTGCTGGCAGAAAATAAAAAGACCAAGTTGCAGGAATTACCCAGGAGATTTACATTAATGACGGAGAATATTGCAATGGTGTAAAGTAAAGTTGATTTATTCCTATGCCATGAAGCAAAAATCACAAGAAGCCTCCAGGGAGTTTGGGCAGAAAGCAAACTATTAGCCCACCCTTGCCACTTCGCTGGGGAAAGTCAGGGTTAAGTTGGTTAAGTTCATTAGTTTCAATACTCTTTTGTGTCCACTTCTGGTCAATTAGGCACCTGTGTATTAACTGTGTATATGCTTTCATCACCCTAATATTAAATAGGCAGAATGTGTATATAAGTGAGTGAAACAGAGGAATCGTGTACACGGCTGCCTCCTCCTGATTCAGCAGGAGAGACTTGCTGCATTAGACCAAACACATTTGCTGAGTTGAGGTGGGAAAATTGGGAATAATGCCCAACGAAAAAAAAAAAATCACAAGAATTTCACAAGAATTCATACGCAGTGCTTCCAAAGGCAAGTCATATTTACACATTCTGGTTATTTTGGTTAACCCAGTGCTATTTCCAAGCCTACTGAGGGAGCTGTTTAATTATCAGTTCCAGTAGTGAACTGCATCCACACACAAACACACATCCCACTCAACACCGTCCCCACAGCAGCTGCATGCTGCCATGACACTTCACACAACACTGCTAATTTGAAAAGCAAATACATATTACTGCAGTAACATTTTCTGTTTACACATTTTTAAATGTCACTCACGCTGAATAATGATCACTGCAGATATCCCTGGTGGCCTGTGGTTTGTTTCCTTTGATTGTGATAAAGAGCTGTGACAGTGTGCTGCTTACTGTATCTCTATAAGGAATCTCCTGCATGTCTAAGTTACGGAAATGTATTGTTCAGATAGCTGTTAATGTACATAATACTGTATATGTTGAATGATACCATATACAATTAGCTTAATAGATGTTTAGCAATTATGAATCACTTTCAATAGTTTTGTTCACACTATTGATATTACAGAATTTGTTTTAAAATTATGCCTGCTTTAAAAATAATAACCATACAGAAAGGAGATATTAAACAGTAAGATTTCCACTTTGTTTTAATTTGGTAGTATTTCTTACTACTCTTTTTCTATTGCCTCAATAAAGGTAAAAGGTTTGATAGATTTCAAGGTATTCATCAGCTGTTTTTATAACCATAAGAAAAGGGACATAATCTAGAATTCTAAGGTACAGACAGTGGATGGAGAGCTCTTTCCTTGGGCAGTTGAGTAGATTGCCTGCGGTATGCTCTACAGCCTAGGCCAGCTTAAATTACTATACTGTCTGAGTTCTGCTCAGTCAGACAGACATCACTGCTGTGCTGCTGGAAAAGTATAGCTTAGTGCTTATGGAGGAGAACAGCACTGCAGCAATGCGGTAAGACACCGCTCCAGTAGATATAGCAGATTTCCTGCTCTGATTGATGGTGAAGGTGCCCTGGCACAGCTACAAGCAATATACTGAGCACCATATATACCCTGAACCTTCACCAGGCTGTTCACTGGGCATTGTAGACAACTGAAACTCCACTGTTTATTAGGTGGCAACAATGTGCTCATCTCAGTCTGAGGGTAGTTACTCTGCCGTGTCACTGGATGCAGGTTCTGGTGATTATGTTTCAAAAAGCGGCTCTGCTCTGTGCACCTGTAGTTTAGTGCCTACTGAAGCCTACCTGCTGATCACTCTCCCCTCCACCCCTCTGCTCCTCTGCTCTCCCCTCCCCACCCTTCCTGTCCTCCTGTTCGCTTATCTTCTCCACTCTCCCCAATGGAATTAAGGGCGCAGCAAGGGTGTTTCTCACCAGACAGGAAATAAAATACAGCAGATGCAAGGGGAATGAAATGTTTGGGGGAAGGGGGAGTGGTGGTAGCGGGGGTGAGGTAGGGAAAATTGAGCATCGACATCTTACTCTGCACTGCCTGGCAGGGGTGGGAACATTTATCAGGGCCCCTGGCAACCACCAGAGATGAGGAAGTTTGATCTGTGCGGGGGAAGATAGGACTCTCTCTCTTTCTCTATCGGTCTATCTTTCCGCAGTGCTATCAACCTGACCACCTCCACTTACCCCCGCACACTGCCCCAGATTCAGACACCATGTGGTGCCAGAGCTAGAGCCCAGCGCAGGCAGTAATACCTTTTACCAGGTTACCACTGCATCATGCACACACCCATAAGAGCTGGAACCTTCAAAAGTACTTACAACCTCTATTAGACCTACTACCTGAAAATGACACGCAAACTTCCTCAAGCTTCCCCTATCAACTTAGCCTAGTTTATCAATGAGTCGGGCCTGCCATAATCAGTTAAACCATCAGCAAATCCTGAGACATGCTCTTTACTGATGTAAACATGTAAAAATCACTCCCACTGCACCACCTTGCTCCTAATGTGATTACACTCCTTCTGCATACTGATTGAGCAGGTTAATTGCTTGGTGAAGTTCCAGGCTTGAAATACCAATAACCCACATTATGAAAGTATATTTTATTTTATTTTGGCATAATTTTATAATAAACCAATACACAGGAACTTTAAGAACAAAATTCCACTGAAGAAAAGTACATTCTTTTAAACCACTGTGCACTGAGGCACATGAACTCTGAAAAAGTTCTTAACAAAACAGACACGTGCCTTTTTTAATTGAATCAATATACTTTAGAGGCATCTCGCATTACTAAATGGATTTCTCAGCACTATTAGGAAACCTGACACTGTAACTCAAACTCACAGGAAACCGCAGTGCTAACCTTTGAGCTGAATCCGTATAGCTATTCAGAAAGGCTGCGCATGATCCAATAACCCCCAGACAAAAACACATATAACACTGGCAAAGCTTAAGTACTAGAAGTTTGTTGTTATTCAGATTACATTATACACAGACAATGGACCGTCATTCTAAATTACTGCAGTGTATTACAGACCTGTCTAGATTAATTAAACTTGCAACGTAGCTTTGCTGCACGTTGCAGTAAATTACATATTGCATAAGTCTTCATTTGACTTTACTGCTCTCTACAGGGAGCACTAAATTATCATTTATCAATTATCATTTTTTTATTCAGTAGATACCTTCATACAAGGGGACTTATACAATCCATTTAGACAGTTGCATATTTACAGCAACAATTAAGGTTCACTTTGCACTAGGGAGCAAAATCATCCTGCATCCAAGGATTTAATCCCACAATGTTCTGCTTACAAATTCAGTTCCCAAATCCCTACAACACTGCAACCTATCCCATAGCAATTACAGTCGAATGAATGAACTGTTAAGCTTGTGTAGCTGTGTTTATCTGGAGTGTCCTCCAGATTGGGAGTTTAAGTGACCTACCGTATATGGAGGTGAGTACTACTGAGGTCAGAAGGCAGTACGGGAACCCTGACCTGGGTGATGCACTGGCCACTGTGGTAAGCTGATCTGAGGTCAGCGTGTGTGTGTGTGTGTGTGTGTGTGTGTGTGTGTGTGTATGTGAGGCGGGTCCCCGCCCACCCACCTGCCCTCCACCTGGCAGTCAGGTTACAGAGCAGAGCAGCCTGTAAGTGAAGATCCTGAACCCGAGGTCATTGCTGAAAGCTCCCGTTCAAGGGGATGGAAAATTATCCCCTCAACTTCAGTTCAAATAACGGGGTCTGTTTTCCTAATGTTCCTCAGAGAGGGGGAGAGTTACTGGTCAACACAGAGGCACAACAAACCCACACAAACTGCTTCAAGGACATTTGTAACTAAACTACATATTACATACTACTGACTGAGAAACAGTCAGTATTGTAAGGTGAATAAGACGTAAGGTCATTACACCCTTTCCCACTGCAGACTGAGAACCCGGCTGGCTCATTTCACCCTTTCCCACTGAGGAGCTCAGAGCTGGAATCAGACAGGCTCAGTTTACTCTTTTCCACAACAGAGCAGGTATCAGGCTGATACACTTTATTTAGGTTCTGGCTGACCCGTTTCAGCTCAGTTCATTACTGTGACTGTTGCTGCCCTTCTTATAGGCAAGCCATGTGAGTGGAGTTGGCAAGCCATGTAAATGCATTGTTTCCTCTGGCCTTGGCTCCAAGAACTGGAGAGACAGACTGAAAGGGAGAATGAGGAACGTCACAATTGCTGAGCACGACAAACCCCCAGAGACTGAGAGAACCTCAGCTTTGGCCGACAGATGATGCCTCAGCGGTGGACTGGATCTGAGAAAGGGCCAATGTATGTGACATCATGAGCTACAGTTCCGTTTGTGGCTTTGGCCATAGCTTTCACTGGTCTGGTTCAAGCTTTGCACTGGAGACAAGGAATGGGGGACAGAGCAGTTGAATACAAAATAACCTGTGAAAGCTTGATGACAAGACCAGAGCATTCAGCCCAACTAGGCTTGTCATTTCACCTGCAGTACTATGTCAAGACTGTTCGAACTGAGGCCAACATGAGGAAGGCTGAGCCAACCTAAAAACAAACACTGAGGAAAATACACATATGTATACCCACATTCAAAGTGGAACAGACACACATATGCACACCCACATTCTCATGTACATACACTCAGGCAAAGATAGAAGACCTGACACAAGTACAAACACAAACGTGCACAGACACACGTATGCACACACACACACACACACACACACACACACACACACACACACACACACACACACACAGATATGCGACATGCACACACACAAGCCCTGCAGAGTGATCAGAGCCACCGATCCCTGCAGGAGAATCTCTCGACACCCGTTCTCCCTCTGGAGTGAAGAAAAGGTCAGCAGTCACAGCAAGCAGGCAGACAGGCTTTCAGACTGAGTGTTGGAGCAATGTTTGTTCTGTCACACAATGCTGTGAGATGTGATGAACAGTGCATGTCATCATGCAGGTTCAGCGCCAACCTTCAAACCCACTATTCGCCTTGTGTGTGTTTGTGTGCTTTACAGAAGGAAGATATGCCATAACAATGGAAACACCAAATTATATGAATATTTATTAATCATCAAGAAGCCACTTGCCTGCAGAACAGACTTGAGGTTTTTTTGGAATGCTGTTAACAGGTTGGGGGATAGTGTGATATTGCATAGCTGTTCAAGAAGGAAAGCCTCCGTTGAGAGACAGAAGACATGGGAATCTACTAGGCATTGTATGTTCCAGAATTTAGCATATAGGTTAACTGACATATAGATGTGATGATGTGAGGAGGTAAGGATGGTGTCTGAGTTAATCCTGGTGCTCATCACAGCACTCTTGAAGAATGTGGGGGGGAGCACCATTTTTTTGTAATATGGGGACATCTTTAGGTCACGATTTTTGCAGTATAGGGTGCAATTTGACACTTAATATGACTTTCATTAATCCCTTGACCATAATACTATCATGAGCAATTCAGGGTCCAATTATTCCAACTCTCAAAATCCGTGAGATTTGCTGGGTTGCTGTAGAAATTATTCAATACAGTTTTCATCACAAATATGTTGGTAATTAGTACTCTAGTGTGTACTTTTTATGAATTGTTTCACTTTAAAAAATGAGTCATTTTTCATTCAGTATATCATTTTATTTTGTCCATCCCCTGTACCTTCATGTGTGTCTCTAAGACATCACACATATGCTGTACAGAGAAAGTGTCTCTTGCCACGCCTCTCCTATCAGTTAAAATTCAAGTGCAACCCCTCCCTGCTAAAAACCAGTCTGAAAAATCATAAGCTCTCATATCTGGCTGGAGATGGTTACATGCACACAGACAAGAAGCATTGAAGTTTGTGGAGAGCCAACTGGAAGTGACAGTAAAGCAGTGACCTTGTTCGTTTACAGAGGGCTTTTAATACATCAGTGCCGAACATAGTTAATGTGTACACTATTCAAGACAACTTCCTTTAGTGACTTATTTTTGGATCTGAAAAGAAGGCTTTAGAGAACTGGCTACAAGAGAGTAATTAATGCTAATAGAAAGACAAGAGAAAGGCGAAAGGGGGAGCAGGAGAGGCAGGATGGCGACCGAGGAGGGAAAAACGAAGAAAAGAGTGGAAGGAGAGAAAGGAGAGAATGGCAGAGGACAAAGAGTCTGCAGAAAGGACAGAGGAAAAACAGAGAGAGAGAGAGGGAGAGAGAGAGGATCGTTCCCTGGTCACACTCGGCAGATGATGGCAGAGGGAGAGTGGGTCTCTGAAGGGGATTACAGTGAGTGCATAACTCACCCAGACACAGAACGCCCAGATTAGTGCCTCATTTCCCGGCTCAGCCTTCCGCCAGCCATTCTTCTCCGCTGAGGCCTGACAGAGTCTTTAGGAAGGAGTCTTGCGTCTGCGTCGCGCGCAAGCGCTCTCGTTTTGACGCGTCTTCGCTCGCTCACCAGTCCTGCGTGGGCCCGTGACGGAACGCTAACTTCGACCTTCAGCATAATCTCAGTCCCACAACACTGTAACTTGCCCACACAAGCTAAGCATACTGATTTCACTGCCCAGCACTGATCTATGAATATATAAATTCTGGCACTGCCATAACTGAGCAGTTCAACCATTACATACACAATGTTTCTCAAGAATAACTAGAGTTTGCAGTAATGGTGCTCGAACAATAACAGTGCTAACATTGTACCAGTATAATAGGGACAATATGGTCTGATGTACTATACAGTATATCAATAACCAACAGAACTGAAAATGACTATTCTTTGTTTAGACTACAAGGGACCGGGCTTTTACATTCAACTTCTGATACTCTATGCAAAATTAGCATTGCTTTTACTGATAGTAGATGGATTTATTTTATGTATATATACATTTGAATACACACACAAGCTCAACCTTCAAAACGGTGCAGAAGGTCACAGGGGAAGTGGCATCCCTTACAAGAACAGTAGCCAGGATCAGCACAGCCATTATCTCTGCACAATCTGTACCTACCCACTGAGCTACCCACTGACACAGCCTGCTGCACACCAAGACCCAGACCCTGGCCAGGACACACTCTCTCACACAGACGCACACACACAGACGCATAAACAGAGAAGCGCACACACGGACACACACAACAGGTCAGACACACAGAAACAGCACTGTTAAAACAATAGCACATGAAAGTACCAGAGAGGTCTCAATAGATCCCCTCTGCAAAATTTAGAATTAACAGAGTAACTAATGAAAACTGATGCGCTACATTTATTTTTTATTTTATCAGTATGAATGTGTCATATGGACTAAAATCTAAAAAAGTATCTTCCCCGTAAATAGACTCTCTGGATCAGGTGGCGACAAGGCGTCTCTACCTGCAGAGAACCACTGGGGTACTGTGCCTGCCACACCCACCAGTGCAGTTAATCTTCAGCTCCTGTTTCCCAGGGGGCTTATACATCAACAGCCTGTGGGATAAATCAGCTCTGGATGCACACGGACCTGACGTGTGCAGCGCGGCCCCGCCTGGAGTGCATGTACGTCCGAGCCCACCAGCTCTAATGCAATCCCCCTAAATTCTGTCGTGTGTCACAGAGGCCCATTGTAAGTACATAAAGTAGCACCTCGCACTGATTTACACAAGGCCACAGTGTCAGCTCTCTGTGGCTCTTTACAGGCCGTCTGTGGAGCGCTCACTGAGCGCACTCATTACAGGTCAAACTGCTTCATGTAGGTTGACAGCCTGACATAAGTCTCAAATGTGGGGTTTTGCCAGCATCTCCTGTAAAGCTGCAAAATGCACAAATGTATAATGGGAGCACAGAGAATTCCTTTGATTTTTTCCACGATAAAATTACTGAGAAATATTCCAAATTAACAATGCCAAAGGCCTTGAAAAACAATAATTTTGATGTAGATATATAAGTAAGTCTGTTATAATAATGCCTTATGGAACAGTAAACCAAGCAGATATAAAGCAATTCTATTGGCACTCAAATTTCCAAAGGTTCAGCAATTCAGAATTCAGAACAGAAATTACTGAAGGTATTGCACACTACTTTATTGCTAACAGTATGACACACTTTGGACACAAATGAATGCATGTGCTCTCTGTACAGATTATTTCCTCTCAAGAAATAAATGATGAGTAAACTGCATTTCCGCTGAAATGGAACAAATGTCAGAGCTTCATAAATATGGCTGAGCAGCTCTGAATTTAAACATTATCGAGCAAGTTTCACCGATCGCACATGGAGAAATTCATCCCCTACTTAATGTGCACATTGCTGCGTGCTTCTGCTCTGAAGAACAGAGGTACGTTTTTCTAAAGTATATATGGGTAAAACCAATACGCCTCCATGAAATCTCCATTTTAATAACAAACACATTTATGGAAGCAGTGATACTGCAGAGACAAGGAAAATAAATGAATTCCATCTGATTTGTCGAGGGGCAATAGCCAAAGACAGAATACGTGAAATACAGTGCCAGAGAATGCATGCGCTTCTGGGGTTAGGAACAACAAAGAGAGAGCTCTAGTGGAAGCAAGCCTGGATTTTTACTTTGTTACTGTATATCCATGTTCATGATTTGTAAAGGTCTAAATTCAGTCTGGATGAAATATATTATAGCTTTAAGCCACATTAGGGAAAATTGTCTGTAGGTATTTATGAAAGCTGACCGTCGGTGCCCTTTAATGTTTGTGTGTTTCACATTACTGGGGGCCTTACCTAATTAAATTAGCTGTTTGACAACCGCTTGCATTGATCTTGAAAGACTGAAGTATCCAGTACAGTAAAAGGGAAGAATAAAATATCATTACTGGTGCACAGATGACATAAGAGGCTGGGGGCATGCTGTAACCAGACAGCAAAATTAAAAGGCATCTTATCTTCTAAAATGATACTGACAGGTAAACACACGTTTCTGTTCTCTTTCCCAAAAACAAAGACCTTTCCTTTCTGCCAGAGCTGCTTCAATTCAACTGCCAACACTCCACTGTGTTTGTGTCAGATATTCCTTTCAGAAACTCAGCACAGAGGACTGATTAAAATACGGCTGATGTATCAGCATTGGCTGAGCTGCATGCCCAGTAATGTCAACCTGTCACCCTGTCAGCCAGGCCCCACTCAAACCACACCCTCCGCCATTCCAAAAATTCAAAGGCATGAGCCCACGATTCCTGCAGCCTGGCCTCCACTTTCAAATTCAGCTCCCAATATAAAACCTCAAGCACCTCAATAAAACCATTATTCTACAGAAGTGGTTTTTCTGATATGAACTGTGAATCTGGGATAGTTTTCTTCCATATCATAATGCATTCACGACGGGCAGACTGAACTTAGCGAAAATTCCCGCACGACAAGACTGATGTTAGATGTGACAGGGTGTTGTTAGAATTTCTGTGTTCTTTCCGTTCATGAAAGGGCTCATCTGACATCAGTAGAGCAATGTTATGTGCACCAAGTTTAAAGTATGTACAATCCTATGCTTATTTCAAGGCAACACATAAACAGGGAGCAACAGAAGCAGATATTGTAATTGTACCTTAACCTTCCAGTGGGTCATGAAATGGATATTTGAATTCCGCTTGGAAAGTGTATGTTTTCATTTTAATGATGAAACTAAAAAGGGGGTTGACTGTTAAAACCATAGCTCCAATTACACTGCATCCCAGCATGGGTCTCAGGGATCACGGCTCTGTCTGGAGAAGGCTGGTATCTGCCGCTAAGGATGCCGCTCCAGATGAGGAAGTGGCTACAACGGGAGAGAGAGACACAGAGGCATAGAGAATGGTGGGGAAATTATGCTAGAGTGAGGAATGGAGGTGACAGAAAGGAAAAGAAGAAAGAAATTAGAAATGGAGAGTGTATTGTGCAAGAGAGGACGAAAGGAAGATAAAAAAGGGAAAAAAAACATGGCGAAAAGGAGAAGAGAGGAAGAGCGAGTGATAGCAAGAAGGAGAGAGAGAAAGCACGAGAAAGAGGCCAGAACAGAGGAGGGGGGACTGGCTGACTTATTGCTGAGTAAAGCCGTAGCTCAATGCTCTGCAGCTGGTTTCCGACCAATCACGCCACAGCTGCCTGACAGAACTTACCAATGGGGTGTGCTCCTTGTCTGTTGCAATGGATGGGGAGGGGAGCAGAAAGACTTGTATTTTGTGACCTGCATCCCTCATTTCTGCCGTCTCACACTGTTATCATGGCTCTTCAGGAGAGAGTGCGGGTATGTCTCTCAGCTGTGCTTTGTGACAGACTCAGACAGTGGCGAGGCCGGGGAGGCGACAGTGACAAGCAGAGACAAAGCTTTTATGGACACACAGACACGCTCACAAATGCATGGCTAAGAGACGCTGAAGAGTCTCAGATAAGAGAAGGAGGAAAGCAGTGTGCGCTATAAAGTCGCATTTACATTCAGCCGCTCGCGGAAATCCGATGTTGCCCACGTAGGGGTTTAAAACGCCCACGACATGAAGTCTGTGCATGTCCCCTAAGCTTACAAAACACTTCCCATTAAAGAGTAGGATCCACACACATTTTGTTAAACAAATACTGAACTGCGACTATGCACCATTTCTGCAGCTGTACAATAATGGTCAGATTTGGTGAACACAGCAGAGAAAGAGACAGCCTAATATACATCAGGCATGCTTTCTGTGCTTACAGCAGAAATCTATATGACATATGAAGTATCTTACAATGCAAACAAGCCCCAAACCTTCCAAGTTAAATTTCCACAGTGTAAGCACAAGCAAGTTTCGAAATCCAATACTGCTAAGCATTTCTCCACATCGCCTGCGTTAAAGCAGGTGATTAGCCAGGCAAGTTAAATACTAAAAGGAGCAGTCGACGGCGAACAGCCCGAAGGAAAATTGCACCAGAATGTTTGCATGTAAAAAAAGCCCTATGATGGAGTGCGTGAGTCATACGTGTGGATATATGAAATTGGACAGATCATCTGTGCATGTTTCTCGTGGATTTATAAATAGATGTTGTCCGCAGTGATGAGGGAGAGCTGAGGGACACAGCGCTTCACCCTCCTCTTGCTTTTTTTTTTTTTAAACTGACAGGCCGCTGATAGGGCTCTGGAGCCCGATGACAGAGTGGAGGATCCAGAAAAGTAAATGAAGTGATGTGAAAGCTTATGACAGGCGATGCCTGTTAACAGCAGGCAGTGGGTCAGGTTAACTTTCAGGTCACTCGTGTCTGGACATTTTGAGAAGCCCCAGTCTGGAAGGCCCTCCACAGACAGGGAGGGCCATGGAGGCTACTTTAGCCCCGGCTCTGCTGTGAAGGTCAGCAGGACCCTCCAGGTCTGTCTGCCTGTCTGTGGGTCTCAGGGAGAGGGTAGTGTGATGGAACATGTGCGTGTGTGTGTGTTCGTGTTTGTGTGTGAGTGCTGAAGATGGACAGGTGTAAGATTGTGTGCGCATGTGTGAGTATCTGTATGAGAGAGACAGGAACATGTGTATGAAAGATGGATTGAACATGTGTGTGCACGTGTTTGTGTAAAGTGCTGCAGCAGTATTGCATGGGGTACACCCCATCATTCATCAGGAGTCAGCACAGGCTGTGCCTACCAGTGCTGTTTGACCCTCTCTTCCTCCCCCCCCATATCCTCCTCTTCACTCTGTACAGTGTGTTTGCTGTGCACTATGCAGGGCCTATTCTCCTTGGGACGCTTAGAGGCCACCTAGCGAAAATGGGGAAGCAGATTGGCCGCACTTTTCAGTAGGAATTGTACAAAAAAATGGGATAAAAGTAGACAAATCAAAAGGAACAATCAAATGCAATTTATCATTCTACTGAAACGACGTCTTTAACTTCCTAAAGAACGCAGGTGTTAAATTTGGTTCAGCATGCTCCTGCTAGGAGGAGACAATCTGCATCAGAGAATACAAATTAGAATTTCTACTGAAACAAACAGATGTCCTAACAAATACATACAAATCTACAGAATCTCAAGTTACACAATGCAAGAGAGAGTGGGTGGGATAAAAGGTGACCGCACAGACAAGCTCTTATCATTGATACAGCCTTTCATTATGTCATAGTTCCAACATTCTCTGCGCCTTCATCAGGACCAAAGGAATGATGGGTACCAAAAAACTGACTCATTATTAAGAAATGTAATCTTGGAGTAAAGAGGCCAGCCACAAGTTGCATAGCTTTGTTTTCCAGCCAACAGTTAAAAATGTAAATTCTGCTACTGTTCCCTTTACAAAAAATAAATCAATGCAGAGTAAAGCATTAGGAGACACAGATCTTTCAGGCACTACTGTGATTATACAGTATATAGGCACATACGGCTCTTGTGCACAGGTGTGACAGGTATCTGAATGTTGGCTGAGTGTAGGTGAAAGCACAGCTCTCTCCTCGGAAACAATTTGTTTGTGGTGGTTAGAGATGCTATCTCTTACTCTCTCCTGTGTCCCCTTAAGTGAATGAATCAGTGTGACATGATCCCATTTCATGGCTGTAAATATTTAATGGCAGTAATCCAAGTGGAAGCTAGAGCTATGTGACACTGGCTGGGGGGGTGGATGGGTATGGATGTCCATACTGATCAAGTTCATGATTAACCATTAACCTTACCTGCTATCAGTACCACCCTGACAGTACTTCACTCAAAAGCTTGAAAGCTACGCTTCTGTAAGAACGTCTGTAGAGGTTGGTCTCATACCTCAGGAGGTGGTTCTGGTGCGAGGTAAGCTTCTGGACTGAATCTGATGAATACAAATAATGGCCTTTAGGTCCATGTGGGACTGCCATACAGGCTCTTTACTGTGCTGGGTTAATTAATTTGGCCCATTCAGGCAATTGGATGTTCCAAATTCAATAAAAATGGAACCCCCTGTCATTCCTTGCTAATATACTGCTGGATGTTTTCATAATCATTAGTATTCAGGATGTCAGAAACCTCAAGAGATCAACATTATTCTGTCATAAATCGCATACAGTAAAAATACTGTTTCAATGCTTACATATGGAGTACGGAAAAATACAACAATCCATCTAAACTGTATCATTGTTTAAATAATGCTGTAATCCAGATTAGATTGCTGAATGGATTTATAAGCAGATCTATCAGTAAAGGGTCTGCAGTACTGGAGAAACTGCAACCAACTGGAGAGCAGGCTCTGAACACACCCTTCAACCAAATTAATATTCTGTGCTGACATTTGCAATGGTAACATCAGTAAAGCACTATAACATTAGCATACCTCACATGCCATCTGCTGCTTCTTAATCATTATTCTGATTTATGGACGGGCAACCTCAATTTATTTAATGTCACTGATTTGTGTGTATCTGAACCATTTACCTTCTTGATAATATTGTCTTTGGCTCTATGCATAACTCATTTTCACCTTTAAACCTCAACACTCAGAGACCATATGGGCTGAAGAAAATTTTCAAGTTTTGTAACAGCACAGTCTAGTTCTGCGCTACTGCAGCTCCTTCTCCTTGCGATGAGGCAGTTGCGAGACTGATCCACTCAGACACGCACACTGCGTTTTCCCCCCGTACAGATTTCTGTCATAGTCTGTGTAGTTGGCTGGAGTCCAGGGCCATCTCTGAGATCACTCTACGAAAGCGCGTGGCGGGCTTTACTGCTGGTTGCGGAGTGCCTGGGGCTTTGCAGTTACATTGTGGAGGCCTTGTTTAGGTTTGTGGAAGTGCAGCAGGACCCATGGCTGACACCACGGTGGTACACGTACAGTCTAACCCTGAAGGGGCATGAAGAATGTGTAACAGAGAAAGTGCACAGAGAGCCAGGTCAGCCCCACTCCAGGGCTGAGTCGGTGGATTCTGTAGTGGTTGATCCTTTTGAGTAGTATTGTCGTGGCGGCCCTCCTACTCAAAGCCACAGGGTCGTTCTTAAATAGGCATGTTTCACAATAAGTATGTGTCCACATTTGGTTCAGCAGAGAGCGCCGACTGGTCTGTATATTAGGTCACCACAGCAACCACCACTCTCAGTGCAGCGGATTTCCGTTACCCTTCCTCAGCTGCTGCACAACGAAGTCAGTTCCAGAGCCCCATGATTTGTAAAACAAATATCTACAGTTAATGTCATTGTTCAAACACTTCTGGGTACCACAGTCATTTAGAGACATTAAGCCCATCATAATTACAGTATGGGAACACAGATTCCAATATCCTGTACACAGAGGATATAATAACAGCCTATACAGCATACAGTAGGATACACCCTTACTGTCAGAATGTTCAGGTCAGGGGCCACAGTTAGCTCCCTCCTCATTGAAGTTTCAGGAAAGAGGCCATCTGTTTGAGCCGTAAAATCATACATCACTGAGCAAAACCTGAAGTGAGCAGCAGATCTCCTGTGCAACGCCTGGAGACACGCACATTGTGAGAAACACAGCAGAGCACAGAGCAAAGAGAAGCCTCCCTCCTCTCTCACGCTCCAGCCCCCACACCTCAGCCCTTCACTGCCATGGGACCAAGCCAACTACTAATATAGCCACTGAATCCTTCGACACTCCCAAAGGAAGGCCAGATTACAGGGTTTAGGATTGAGATAACACTGAGCATTCATAACTAAACAACTCTTACAATTCACCAGGTGTATTTCAGAGACTATGTAACTAGTTGCCTTCATCGGCAGGTTATTGATCTGCAATATCAGATGTCAGATTCTTTAACTTTGTAATTCAAAAAGAATTGCCTGTTTTAAAATCCACAGAACTGAGGAGGCTACAAAACTATAAAGGAGCAAATACAAGAGATAGTTCTTGCAATTGGTCTCATATATCTAAAAGATTATACACATGGCTTCACAATGCATTTTTGGGCCGTCTGGGGTAATTAGAATCACCAACAGTGAGAGGTAGCTGTTAAGTAGGCTAACCTTGAATGTCCCTACAGTTTTCAGGAAGTAGAGAGCCACTACAGTAGGTTTCATACTTTTTACATTTAATTTTTTTTTCCAACAATTGTTGTGTTCTCTTATTTAAATAGCTGCAGGCTAAAGCGAATAAATTGGAAACATGTCTCCCTCCACTCAAAATTAATGATCTATTTTTCCCCTTTAAAAAAAATTCCCTCTACTCAATAAAATGTGTCATTTTTTTCACCAGTTAAACTATTTAAATACTACCTTTATGGAAGACCCACTTTTTCCACTCAAAGAATTCAGGATTAAATATTCAATGACTCAATGTCCCCTGACCAACCTTGCCTGGGTCAATATATACATTACATCAACTGGGCAGACATCCCAAAACCAGATATAAAAAGGCATGGAGATACATCCTCTATAAGGTAAAATTTTTAAGCATATCTTTAACAGCTGATTTCACACTAACATTAATATAGTATGACAAAAATTGTGATGACTGAAAAAAAGACTTTGGCTGGGGCAGGCCATTAAAAACTATGTAAGCTATAAGAAATTCATCTAAAAATGAAGTGCGCCAAACATGTTTTTACAAAGACAACATCAGCATCATGAGATCCAGTGCTACACAGGCAGGAGTCTTGGGGAGACACCCAGGGAATAAATAGCATTAAGTGCTTTCCTTAAGGTTCCCCCTCCACAGACATTAATGTGCTGTGAGTATTAAGGCCACATCAATAATATCTCTACATAGATCTGAGCGCGAGGCACACTCACTCTTTAATGCTTTCTGGAGAGGGCACTCTGCAGCTTTTAATAAGCTAATGCATCAGCAGACAATGAATAGACAGGCAGCTCCATTCCCAGCAATGGTAGCAAGCCACCTTTGAAAATGCCAGAATCGCTCACCAGTGCGCACAGGTCCGCACCTTACACCTCAGCCCTCAGATGCTCAACTGGCTCAATTGTATCCCATTAAAAAAGATCCTTTAACACTAAAATGTAAAAGCATGAACTGTTACAATAACAAAGGCTGCTGATAGAGTGATAAAAAAGACTGTTAGGAAGGGCTGTTAAAAAAAAAAAAAAACTGCCCATATGCCCATACTCACAGGACATTTTAATATTTCATAAGAATAAAATGCACTGTATAGTAGTGCAATATACCCTCTGGCCTAGAAAACTGGAAAAGGGTTGATTCCTTTTAAACTCTGAAAGATCCCTGACATATACTTATATTAAATTATAAGCGGGTGTACACGCAGCCCCAGGTGTAGAAAGCCCTTAATGCTGCATTGGTTTAGTGAGCAATGCTGGTGAGGGGCGTACAACTCCCTCTCTGTCTCTGACATCATCGCTGGGCCAAGAAACCAGCAATGAGTAAGTGGAGGCAGGTACATTTTTCATACATTCACACTGGATATCGGAGAAGAAAAATATAATTGCCCATATTTACATGTTTTTCCTCTTGATTTCAGTGACCACTAACAACAAAAAAATACTTGTACTACTTTCTTAAATTAGGTTACTTGCTAAAATCACTGCTCACAGTCATTAAAGGTGCCATAGTGGTTAGAATTAAAAGCACCCTTCCAGTATACCGTGTCTATACCTACTGATAGCAGAACTGACTGTAGAGACTATATGTGACTTGAGAGACAACAGCTGTTCACACCTGTTGGTAACTTTCATGGAGAAACAACCCTCTCCAACACTCCGATTATCTGGGGCGGTTTTTTAAACGATTAATGAGAGCCACAACAAGCTCAAATGCTCAATGCTACAGCATCTCTGTTGGAGCGCTGCTTACAACATGAATAAGGTCTGGAGATCATTTAAAGACATGCACAAGAAAGAAGAGCAAACAAAAAACAAGACCTAAACTGCAGCCAAAAAAAAATGTGATCAAGCAGGTCTCACAACACCTGTCGATGACTGCATGATGGGAGGGGATCCCTCCTATACAAAGTCATACCTGTGCCTGGTGTGTTCGGTGTTGTCAAGGGTCACAAGAATGACCGAGATCGCTTCAAAAAACACAGCAATATAACAATACATTCCACCTACTCACAAACTTTAGTCGTTTAAGAGTGTTGCCTTGAGTCCTGTTGCTACGGCTGCATTCGGCAACTTACTGCACCACAAACTGCACCCTCCTACCACTGACCCAGATTTGGATGCGATCCCAAATCCAACCTAGAACAGTCCATTCCAAATTTCAGAAAGACCAATGCAGTGCAGTGACTAAACAAATTAGAAACCAAGGTGACAAAATTGGACAGTGAAAATAGTAAGTACTGCATACAAACAGGTGATTTTCACGCATGTATTATGGTAAAAAAAAAAAAAAAAAAAAGGAGTCAAAGGACAGTAGAGTCCTGGGAAGTGATCAATACAAGTGGCAGGATTTGTGGTGTGAAGTAAGCATTATCTGCGACAGAAGGGTGAAGCACCAGCCCAAACAGCATGCTCTTCTCTCATGAAAAGGATAAATAATATGGCATGCCTGTTGGGATTCCATTCACGTACGTCTATCCGTATTTCGTACAACACTTATGCTCACCCCCCCCCCCATCCCCAAACCACACAGTGTGGCTAGCTTGTGAGATGAATCTGTGAGGAAAGGACATGCATTAAACATGATGACTGCTCAGAGGCAGGCACAGCCATCCCCTGTGTAATGCCGTATGTGTCGGTGTTTCTCAGTGCAGCAGGAAATAATATCTATTCAGAGTCTGAGAGGGAGAAAGAGAGAGAGGGAGAGAGAAAGAGAGAGAGAGCTAGAGAGACTGAAAGCTAGAGGGAAATAGAAAGAGATCAAGAGAAAAAGCTCAGCTGAGCACCATGGCAGGACTTCATCGGCTAAGCTATGGAGTCCTTAAGACACCAAAGATGCTATAGACCAGATTTTAAATTGTACATAAACAGAGGCTGCAATGCAGAACCATTGTGCAACAGAACCCACCTCTGTCCTCTGCCGATTCTTGACGCGGGGATCCCAGCTTGGCTGAGACTGCAGAAGCTGGGCTGAGTGAAGCGAGTGCCCCTCTGGTAGGCGCAAGGTGAGAGACAGGCAGAGAGGGAGGGGAGAGAGGCAGGGATGGACCCCGCGCCGAGCCCCTGGGTGCCGTGTTCCTGTGTCAGCTTGAGTGCCCGTGAGCTTGTGAGGATGAGCATGTGTGTGAGAGTGTGAGTGAGACAGCGAGATATGGACTTGTGGGTGCGTGTGTGGGTGTGTGCAATGTGAAAGAGCTCAGAGAGCAACTGAGAGTCACCAAGCAGTGCAGATGTTTAAAAAGCAGATTCCCCCACCCCCGGTACATACACCTCCTCCCTTTGCACTGTCAGTGCTAGAGTAAGCATTCAGGAGAACAGGGGGAGGGAGAGAGAGGGAGGGAGGGAGAGAGAGAGCAAGCGAGCAAGCGAGAGAATGACAGAAAAGGGTTTCTCCCATTCAAATTAAATACAAGAGAAGCATAGCTCCAGCTGATTTTATTTCCCTTGGCTTAATACCAGGAGAGAGGATCTCTTTGACGACAGGAGACAAAAACCAAAGAACATTGGGCATCACTACTGCAGCAAGAAAAACAATTCAATTGGCTTAAAAGCCAGATGATGTTTTGTGAGCAACCAAAGGGAGGGACATCAGCAAGGATGTTCAAAAAGTACATAAACATTTGTAATTATAATCAACATTTGTGTAGGTACAGTAATAAGAGGCAGTCAGCAAAATACTACAGGTGACGCTATTGGTGGAAAGGTGTTCTTCTCCCCTGTTGAGTCAGCAGTAAATGGCGGGATCCTGTCGCAGGCCAGTTATGTAACTGCAGCATCACCTGTACACGTTTGCAATACAGGAGCTCCGTGGCGAAGGGAGCAGATGGGCTTTGCAGAGCTCACGCAACCGCACCGGATGTGAGCAGGTATCCTGTCCCCTCGCGCGGGCCTGACACACCCTCTGAGAGCGCAGTGTGGGTCTGGCACCGCTGCCACCCCATCTGAACGGAAAAAGCCAACCTCAATGCCCAACCTCATGAGGGAGGAAATGCATGCGTCTTTGTAGAGGGACTCCACTCCTCTCCCGCTGAGTATAAAGCGATGCGAGTGACAG
This sequence comes from Albula goreensis, assembly GCA_022829145.1. Lineage (NCBI taxonomy): Eukaryota > Metazoa > Chordata > Actinopteri > Albuliformes > Albulidae > Albula > Albula goreensis. The sequence continues at coordinate 13,142,991 of CM040752.1, forward strand.
GAGGTTTCATGCTTCAGCACTACAAAAAACCCTGTACTGGTGTCAGGGCAAATAAGTGCAGCCGAAAGGTTTGTCAATGTCCCAATCAAAAAAAAAAAAAAAAAAAAAATGCTGTTAAATTAGATGTTTAGCATCAACTTTAATCAATCCATCAAATAAATAGAGATAGTCATTTTCATGACCTGTTTTTGTCAACTAATCAATCCATCAAATAAATAGAGATAGATTCATAGACAATGTCAATGTTTGTTCATGAAGATTTATTGATTAATTTATTAACTGTTGTTTATCTGTTACCATCAAGTTGCCAGTTTTGACCCACCCTTTGCAAAAACTTAACCCTCAGGTTGAGTGATATAATTGATACAAAATTGAAGATGGCTTTGTCCTCTTACAAATTAAAATGCCCTTGTCTATTTCAACAACACTCCCAATGTCGATTTGTTGGGTCGTGTTGTTACTGAGCCATTTATAGATGTATAGCTTGTCATTTTTGAAATATACAATTTAAAATCCACTCTTCAGTGATCGTCAAACAAGCTTTATATGTAAACAGGTAAATTAATGAAAATTATGCTTTGTTACCCAATCATCAGAGCAGTTATTCAGTTATTTATTAGGCTCTGATCTTTCATCTCTCAATGAAAATTCAAATATTTTATATTTCTCTGCCAGAATACAATTCCTCTATCACGATGCATTTGACCAAATTCAAAACATACAAAAAACGACATTACGCATAGAATTAACCAAACTAGTTGAAAGTAAGCCATCTCTAAGAAAGTTGACAAAAAAACTAGCTAATGTTTTTCTGCAAGTATCACACAGATGTCAAATTCATATTTTCACAATAAAATATGGAAAACTGAGTTCAGTAGAACTCCAAGCCTTCTGAAGTATTTCTTGTTTTCAGATTACATGTTTATGTTTAACCACAAAAATACTTAAAAATGGAATGCAGTTAAACTAATCATTCCCTTAGTTCATTCCCACCTAAATGAGTGGTAAATAAAAGTATTTAGCTTCTTTTCAAGAGCATCTTTCCATGTTACACAATTGCATGTACATAGTGCACTGCTGTGATCATTAAGTGGTGTACATTCTCCTTAGCGTTACAGCATATTTGTCATTTAAACAGGCCATACATTTAGTCCATATTGTGATTTTATGGTCTATTATTTGTACTTGTATGCTACACAGACATATTATAAACTGGCAAAGCGAAAAAAAAAAATTCAGGCATGCTTTTTCAGCATGTCATTTTCTACTCTCGTGTGTCTGGCTGTGACTGCTGAGTGGGACACTGCTGCTGGCCTTAAGCTAGGTACATGACCTGGATTGCTTCAGTAAATATTGAGCTGCATGAGAGGATACCATACGGGCTATGCAAGTTGTCCTGGACCAGAGCAACCACCAAGCAAATCAATAATGTAATGTAAATCCTTTGTCAGAAATATTTTCTCGAACATGCTGCTAAACATGCAGCATTGCCTATCTGAACAGATTAGAAAATCCTAGGCATCCAAATAAAAGCCTTTTGTTCGTGTTTGACAAACGCCGAATGAGCACAAAGGAATGAAACAGACTGAAGGTGTCACTTGTGGTAAGAAGAAAGAAAAAGAAAGGGGGTGTTGTTCAGATACAGTGGTTCTCGTTAAATGGCTCGGCCCATTGTCACGTTTCAAAGCATTCAATTTCACTCGAGCTCAATTGTTTTCCACCCAAATTCAAATACAATACGATACAAACAATTGCCATAATTTCTGCAAGAAGAATGTCTGGAGGGGGTTCAATTACCCATGAAAGGCATAAGAATGCAGTTTTAGAACAGTACACGAGCAGCCAGGATCTGCTCAAACTCACACAATTGGCAGGACCACTAGTGTATGGGTGTTGGACTGAAATGAGCAAAATATAAACCAAAAACAATGAAAGTATAATGGAAGCAAGAACCTAAAACTTTTTGCACAACACAGATCACTTCTTTGTGAATGATGTATGGTCAACTCATAATTGTCTTGAACATATTTTCACCTAAAAATAAACTGCTTTGCAGCTGAACAAAGCTAGAACCTAACGCTCCTATATGTTTTCCACACTCTTGGAAAGCAGACAGGACACAACAATGACATACAGCCTTTCTCAAGATGTGCCTGGAAACTGGATTACAGCTGGAGTCCCCAATGTAAAAGCAGTAAGATCCAGAATGCCAGCAGCGTACACGGAGAGGGAAAAAAAACTAGAAAAATATAAATTATATTAATAGTAGCAATAATAACAACGGGCAAACCCTCTCTCCTCCGTCTGCGTCTCATTTCCCAGGAGATCTGCCAGAGGCGGCCGAGTTTTCAGCAGTGTGCTCAGTGGCAGGATGTTGAAATTAACAATAGGTGACAGTCACATGTGAAGTCCCAGTTTATTAATATTCAAGGACGAGATGCACCTGAGTGCCTGCTTCTCCTCATGCATGTGTGTGTGTGTGTGTGTGTGTGCACACGTGTGTGTGTGTGTGTGTGTGTGTGTGGTGAGGGTTGCCGCGGGAGGATATGCCCCTGTTTTTCCACCATCTTGCCGAAGAGCTGACAGCTCCTGGAAGCGGCTTTCATGTTTGTCACAGCTTCGGTTCATAAGACAACAATCTTTGTTCAATTGCTTATACTGAATGATGTCTGAAAGTATTCCCACAACCATGGTTATCTACATCTGGAACCTAATCACCAGCCAGCAACCTATTCAAACACTTCACTACTGCTTCCAAAGGTTACCTCTGGCCCCAAGAATCAGTGCTGAAGTTACAAGAAAGACCAATTGAATAGGAGCTCCATCCCCTCAACCATAATAACCCTGAACAAAGGGACCATTTACCTACTGTCCCTGTTTTTTCTTACAAAATGCCTACAAGCAAACATTATATCTAGTGGCTTACAATGCATAAGAAATAATTTTTGGTCAAGCATCTTCACTGACTGGACCAGAAATACCAACGCAATGCATTCATGAGCAGTATTTGAAGATTACAAGCTCTTAGTTTCTCCTAAGTCGATGCCCTCACAAGGCCAGATTTCAAACACTGATGTCTAGGGAACTGCTGGTTCAAATAAATTCTCAAGTTTTTGCCATTTTCTTGACTCTACAATATACATACATTAATATCTCAAATGTACATTACATATAGAAAAATCCTTGTCTTAAAACAGCATGTCCCTCTTACATAAATATATACATCATTTACACACATGCATATATATTTTCAGGGTGCTCATAATTTCTTAAAACAGCCTCATATTTCAAAAAGAGTCTGCTGGCATGATAAATGAGACTGCAGCAGAACCACCATTACAACCAGTTTCAATCATCACACTGGTAGAGAGCAACCCATTGCTGAGGTTAAAAACCACAATGCTAAGGATTCCTGCATTCCCCTAGGTACCACAGTTTAAACTTTTTTGCAAGGTGAAAGCCTTTTGTCTGATCAATTAAACAATGTTGTTTTCCAACCACAAAGAGTCAGAAGCTCCCATGATAAATTCTGATGTTTGGCAGATGCCAATGATATGGTCAGATGGAGATTCGTCACTGCCATGGGGCTCATTGGCTGATGGCAGCGCAGGGAACACGCGGCATGCCAAACGGTGTATCATGCCGTGCAGAAATCTGGTCCGAGTCTGTTTGGCGGACCTGGCGACATACTCCCTCCTAGGGTGAGACACTCCACTGTTTGTCCTGAACACAGCCCAGACATGGAAGAGCACTTCTCAGCTATACACAGGGCCTGCCATGCCAAACCACAATCCCATGCGGAGTACTGACCCTCCGACTCACCCAGGTTAGAAGATGAGGACATTATTCTTTATTTAGATGTAATCAGTCGAGGGACTGCAGTCAAGTGTTGTTTTAACAGGCAGTTTATCAACTTGTGGATGGACTTTGAGGGGTAGTATTGGGATGTTCCTGCCATTCTTTCAAGCATAAAAACAAAAAAAAAAAAATTGTAGACATGACAGTAGCAGATTGTTTTAACCTGATGTCATATTCCAATTGACCTGAAAAGATTTGGTGGGGAAGACACAGAAGAACAATACAGAACTGCCAGTCCCCACAAACACCACCATCAGACAAATTCAGGACACAATAGAGTAAGATTGGTGCCTACTTAAACCTAAACATTGAAAGGACACCATGTTGTTTTTTGCAACCATAATTCAACGGACAGCATGATTTTGCCAGCATCACAAATGCATTTCAAGTAATTATGGATCCCACGCATTGATACACATAAAGATGAAATCTTGGGCTGAATATTTCCCAAAACCTACTGAAATGTCAGACTGTGGCATTTCCTGGGCTTTATATAATTATATCAAGCGAATAATGTTCATCTCAGTTTCCCCCACTGATTGCATTAGTGCACGCCTCAATGTCAAGCTGCAGCCGGGAGACTCCAGTATTTCAAGGGCTTTAGTGTTGCGCACCAATGTGTCCCTGCTGCACTCCGTTCCCATCATGGCATTCACAGCCTCTGTTTCCATTCACTCTCAATGATGCCATTCTGTTATGCACCAACAGACAGGCTCATACAAGCCATCCTAGCAGGACTGCTTCCATTTCAGGTACAGCTACCCAGAAGGTGACTACCGCCAGACTGTAGAAGACTCATTTTACAATTCTTCTCCCTTCCTATCACAACAAATATTTTCACCAAGAGCAAAACACTGGGTCCCAATGCAGAATTAAGTGAAATGTAAATATTTCCCAGATTTGAGGAGACGGTGAGCCCTGGGAGGGCCCTCTATATAAGACACATTATGATGTGATGGCATGTCAAGTACCACTGAGCCAGAGTCCATAGAGCCATTAAAGCAAGTTTTACACAGCAAATACACACCGTGGGTACCATACTACATCTGTTAGCAAAAACACTTTTCAAATGCAAAACTGAAAAGCCACCTATTTTTCAACATGACTTCAACATGTAGTGTGGCTTCAAACCCTGATTCGCTACAATAAAAAGGCAATTAGTACAGCAGTGGCAGACACAGAGGAACGTAGGAAGGAAGCTTGGACTCCCAGTGACTCATGTGTATTGTACCCTTCAGCAGGTAGCCTAAATTACTCCAGCAAACAGCCGGCTGAATAAACGGTAGATGTGTGATATGTAGGCAGTAGGCTTCCCTAAAAAACTGTGCCATGTAGCATGCAAATTAATCATAATTAGGCTAAACACAAATCAGTTATACCCATAAATGATCCATACAAAATTATTACATGAAAATGAATACTTGGTACACAAAATTACGCTGGAAATGAATTAAATATGTACAGCCATCTTTCCATTATGAAAAACTGAGGCAATAGTACTGCAAACAGCAGCATCACAACAAAAGTAAATCACTCCTTTATCTAAGCTGGTGAAGCCAACAAAAATCAAAGAAAGCTGTTTGACAGTAAATGAAACTTTATCCCCAAACACTGACTTGTATGTGATGTACAGCAGTTTATTTGAGGACAGGCAGTCTGTGCAAGGAGGACTCCAACATCAAACATTACCTTACCTTACATAGTGGAGCCAGGTCTGTCAAGAGAGAGTGGAGGGTAGAGGGGTGGGGTGTTGTTGCCCATCTTGCAGGCTCCAGCTCCTGGCTGACATTCAGACTCACACCCCATCGCCAGCTATGCTCTTAAAATCACCTCATCAATTACCCCCTTCTCCCCCATTCCTCTCAGGCCAGGCACAGGCAGACCAGACACATGGCTTTTATGCAATACCGTCTGGCAGCACCCAAGCTCTCCTATGTTACCACAATGGACGATCTTATCATAACTGGTGCAGCGATCGATATTATCACAAATAGGATCGAAAGCTGCTGTCTTCAACCTACAATTGGCAGCTCTCGGCAATAACTGCTCTTCACTATGAAGAAAAAAAATATACCAATTCCTGATTTGCTAACCATGTATTTGACCATTTTGAAGGGAATGGTACTGAGAATTAAAAATGTAACAAGCATGGCATATGGTGTTTAAATGATGATATCTCATAGAATTCATTAAAGATACCAGAACATCATTTGCATAACAGGTTGCTATATATAGGGTGGCTATACTTATGATGTCTCTCCAAAAATACTATTTATAAAACCAAATGGGAAAAAATTCAGAGTGACAGCAGAAGCAGTGACTCTGTGAGCATTATAATGAAGGAGGGGGTCAGAGTCCCTAACACAGTCTCTTGAAGCATTGCTGACGTAAATCCTAACAGCAGTTTTGTATCCCCCCTTCCCCACCCCCAACCACAGGCTCTTGTTCTGCATCTCCACTGCTGAACATTTCACACAGATGAGTGCACCCAACAAAACAGACAAGGTAGCGTAACTGTAGCCCACGGTCATAAATATGAGACCCGGCCAGGCCACGTCACTAACATCAGCTCACAGAACAATTGGTATTGTCAGGCCACTGTTTGTCTCCAAATGCCACGCATGCATCTGGGCTCCACATTCCACTTCTGTCGGAAAGCAGAAATCACGGCCGGTTTGGTCATCTGCAGCAGGGCTCTGCCCGGGACACTGCATATGTTCATACACAGGCCTGACATACTGCACGCACAACTTGCAGATCTGTGACTATCAACACAAAGAAACTGTGCTTTGTGTTTGTTTCAAAATAATTCTACAAGGCAGGCAGTGCTGTGACAGCAGGTGGAAATCCTGCTGCATCCATAATTTCAGACAAATTCAGAGCTGACTGTAGTACAAACTGGCACCAAATTGGTTGCCGCTTTACCACCAAGCCTTTGAATAGCATAATGGTTGCATGATACGAGGTCTAAATCAATTATGCGGTGCCACTTGGATCGCAAACTGTACGACAGAACGTTATGAATCTACTTTTAAACAACCCCAAAAGGTTGCTTTAGCAGGATGTCAATAGAATTTGTGGTCAGGGTTTCTTATTGGACCTACATGTTGATCTGGCATAGCATACCATGGAAAGATGCTGTAGAACACTACTTATGACAACTATTCACAGAGCAGCCTGAATTTGTCCTGGAATGTACTTAAAGTGTTGAAATTTCAGCAATGGGATGCCGGCCCATGTCAACTCCATTGCTTTCCATAGTTGTTGCAAACTGGCTGCTGGTGTACCTCTGCTCTGAACATATACACTGTCCAACATTTGTGTTCTTTTGCCATTTCAACCGCAGCTTCTCGTTTTCCGCTCTAAGAGTGGGTATTGGTTAGGCCGGTTGGCGCTATATCTGATCTGTGAAAAGGTACAAGTTGTGCTTTCTGACATGGCTCTTTCAGCACCACTGCTGTAGTCAGCTGTCAGTTGACTGGCTTCATAGCTCCACCGGCCGCATTCATCGACAGTCTGTTTCCAACAACAGCACTGCCACTGGCTGGATGTTTTTAGGTGTCATGCCACTCTCGATACACCTGTGACACAGCTGCATGTTAAAACCCCAACAGCATTGCCATTTCTAATATATTCACACTGGCATGTTTACTATCCACCACAATGCCATGAGCAAAGACAAAACCTATTCTCCTGCCCTTTCTTTCTTCCAGCACAGAAATAATTCCAAAAATTGAATTGCCCAAGATCCCTACCAACGTTACAGGAAAAGGCTCATTGCCATTATCTTTGGCAGGGGAGAATGTTCCAAGCACTAAAAACGGGGGAGCCAATCATTTTGAAACCTACTTTTGTTCTTTGTTTTTTTTAAATGGTGTCCAGCATGTTTTTTCCAACACTTTTATTAGAGAAACAGAATATAATTTTCCTGTGTGTTTGAGAGCTAAAATATACCTCAATATCTGTGCTGCTTGCTTTGTGGGGGCTTTTTTATTCATCTTACTACAGGTGTCAATACTTTGGAGTCCAGTGTCTTCACACATACATACATAGGAGACCAGTGTATTCACACATACATACATATATGCTTGCATGTATGCCAAAATGCATGGACGCATTTGATCATTGAGCCTATTGTTAATCATTACATCCAGTTAAATAATCATAAATTCAATATTTCAATAGATATGTCACAACAATCAACAAAAAAAAATCTCAATTCTTAAGTTCCAGAAATCACTACAGCACACAAGACAGCCAAGTAAAGCATTACTGGCTTCTGTGTACAGTACTCAGGGGCTTTAGTGACATATCTTTAGCCACTGAAATTGAGCTGCTCACCTCTTACCTGATACTCTGAAGACAGCTGGGAAATTTCTGATAAACTCCAGGTCATCGCAAAATTAAAGCACCATAATGGAAAAGCTGTCCTGCAGGGCATACAGTTCTAGTTTTTCCACGGTGACATGATGACACACACACAGTAAAACTATACACCCAGCACTGCAAGCCAAGGGGTAAAACAGATCGTGTTCAAGTCTGGGGTAAAACCAAAACCACTTTAAAACCTATGGTGGAACAAGAATACAAAGTGTCAAGTCAAGGACAAGTCATAGTGGCTAAAGTTTAGGTACATAAATAGCTAAAGGGAAACAGGCTACGTGCACATCTCCGATGGTCATGTGTCAATTTACATTCAAATTACCATTTAATGGTGCCAAAGAGCAGTGTCATTTTTCCTAATTCCTGTCCAACAGATATAAAGAAAGAATGATCAAACTATAAAACTTGAACATGTTGAACATATTCTAAATATACACAGGAAATGATTCAATTTCCATTTTAACACCAAACTTACTACTTGTTGATTGAATCTAGTCCCATATCACCTTCAGTAAAAGAGCACATTCTCTCCTTTAAGAGGAAGGAAATGAAAAACTGTACTTGTAAGCATTTGTGTTTAAGAGATAGACTGACAGAAATAATCCAGATTTTTTAAATGCAATGATGAAATCAGTGCTCAAGTTTCATGTCCTTAAATTGAAAAATATTCACTATCACACGCATGTTCTTGCACATTGTAGTTTAGCAACAGCTACTAACCATGTCCTCTGAAACACATACACATAACTGATGTGACAACCTATACAACAACAATACCTACAATATCCACAGTGGCAGACAGTGTGTCGAATTTCAAGACACTGCCATCCCCAGTCACAAAAACAATATCAGATCTGTGCAAGGCTCCCACCATTACTTCAAAAAGTTGCTATTCCCACTTCATTCACTTACTTTGGCCATTCAAGAGAGAGGGTACTACCATAGTGTAAGTAAAATAAAATGCTACAGAGTCCCAAAATAGTCCTTGACATGTAGTGTAGTAATACTAGATGCTCAAAGGTACTGTGTGACCAGCCCGTAAAAACCTATCCTGTTTCAGCAAGTTGTCAGCATTCCTTTTTTACCATAAAAACAGTAAAAAGCAGAGCAGTACATCCACTTTACTGGGGGCACAGCTGGCACGGGAGATCTCAGGCCCCCAATGATGTCCCTAATGCACAGTGAGGCAGGTAATACCCAACCAGCACCAACGACCCCTGCCTGGGTAACACAATGGCCTGATCACAGGAGAGAGTCACGTTTGTGTCTGACGTCGAAAGAGGAAGCCATGCAGTGAACACGTGGACCTAGGCTAAAATTATAAAGGCAGATTCAGTGCCAGGCAGCAAGGGAGCTGTGCAAGTCAAACAGCAGACCCAGAAAATCTATCCCTTCTATTGTTTCTTCCATACCACAGCAAGACCTTACAGAATCAGAGAGGGGTCACGAGTAAAAAATACAAATTATGAGATAAACATTAACAAATGGTAATTGAAGTCAATCCTGTCCTTCTCAAAACAGACCAACACAGAGATGAAATAGTAGGCATATGTTGAAATGTACTTGACTGCGACTTCAGTTCAATCGACCTTGATGTCTACATTCTTTTTGTTTATGAAGCTCATCACATATGAATATCATGCAATATTATACAGAATTTAGTTTTTTTTTTTTGTTCTGTTATGGTCTCCCAAGTATGATATCTGATTGGTTCATTGGAAAAGGCTGGGCTGGAACGCTGAACAGACATTGGTCTATTCCCGACCACCCTAATACACGTGACCTCCTAATCGAGAAATATAGAGAGGAACCCTGTAATTGCATGATTTAACCAATTACTCAGTCTTTGCAAAGCCATTTGTTGTTTCGCACCACTGCACAAGAAACCTGCCCATGGCTGTGTACAAGATTCCAGCTCAAGCAGAAGAGCATTTCTTTAGCATGTATGTGCAACTGTGGAAATGTTCCAGAAACTGCATAATTAAGGGCACTGGGAGAGGATGGATTTGTAATCTTTTTCTTTTTTGTACACTGAAAATTGTCCTTAAAATGTTTTCAAGCATTACCGCTACTTTCTGTACTTTGGTTTTGGTCAACATAAATACTGTTTTATCGTTAGATCACTGAAATTATGTGACCTCTGGACCAAAGTGATTCCACAACACTGCAGACTATAGCGTCTAAAAAAAAGTTTTCACAGGAAATGACATGAAAATGTGTGAAAACTGAAAGAGATGCTAAAAAAAAAAAAAAAAAAGGTGAAACGGAGAAGAAATGTGCTCATGCTATGTTGCCTGAAACTTTTTTTTTTTAATTACTATGACACAGTACTTTTGTGCGTGCATGTGTGTGTGTGTGTGTGTGTGTGTGTGTGTGTGTGTGCATTTGGGTACGTGTGTGAACATGCACATACACAGAAATCCCTTGGCAATCCCTTAGTACAGGTTTCAATAAAAAATGACACTTCAGAATGAACCAGGTATAAAACCTTATACTTATAGACAAAGTCACCATCTTGTTTAGCTGACCCTTGGCTGTCTTTGTCTCTGGTTCTGTTTGCTACTTAGTTATGGATGAGTAAGACAGTTTCTATTTCAGGCAGTAGTTTACAGCACTTTGCAACGCTCCTGTGGAACAGAGTGGAGGCCAGTGTGATAGGAGGAAGCTGTCGCTAACAGCAGCTTGCATGAGTGTGCACTCTGAGGCAGGGCCAACGCTTCTGCAATTAGTCACCTTTTCCTTTCTCTGGAAGACTTAAAGATGCATCTAATTGCTACTCAAGAAAACACAAAGGTCACCTCTGTACAAAATGTAGATTTCAAACATCAAATAGGTACAAAATCAGTGGAACACCAAGCTATCACTGAAAGTATTGGGGTAGGAGGGAGTGATTTAAATCAACTGCAAAGCCTTCTCTATTACTACAAACTCTTGATCATTTAAATATGGATATGAATCACAGTGTTACACATATAATCAAGGACATCAATGTATATGAAATGTTAGCATGTTTTAGCTGGAGACTGATATGTAGCATGGCTTCCACTCCATCATTATTTTCTGAAGCCATTCCTGCCATTCTCTGATTTTAAATTGAGTGTTACCATGGAAGTCTACAGCATTGAAACTGCACTGACAGCAATTTTTAATCCAAAAGGGATTTCAAAATTTGCAGAGTACACATTGAGAGGCCCTAATCACCATGATCAAGAGTGTACAAATAAGAATGCATTCATGTGCTGCAGGATATCATAAGCAGAAAATAAAAAATAACAAATGACTACCGCAAATGATGGCGATAACAAGACAAGGTAATAATTGTTAACTATTTAAATATTCACAATTTACCTATTGTACCTTTCCTTTAAAATTTTCAAGCATGGCTCTGTGGCCAAAGTCAATAAATAAGCTGTACAATGCCATAGAGCAGCTAATGTGATGCACACCACATTTAATTGCCAAATTATTTTGATAACCATTGACTAATGATATCCATTGTGTTTGAAAAAAAGCTTACTCATAATTTCAAAGTTTATGTCTCGTTTCAAGCACCATTTTGGCCATGATAAGCAAGGCAGTTATTTTTGTTAAACCATTTTTGGCACTAGGTAGCCTGCATGCAATGTTAATCTTATTTGTGTGAAGGGGATTCATTAGTGATAATACTGTATGCAACACTGCCACAATTTCAGAAGATGGAATACGAGGATGTGGTTCAACCAAGGTGAATTCATCTACCAAGGTGTAGCGCATAATTCATAAACAACTTCTTCCTTACTTTTGTACATGTCAATAATCCTTTTTCCCACTCATCCCACAAGGATCATATAGCCAAATGTATATCTATAACAAGACACGTTTGACCTAGGTTGCAGGAAACAAACATATTTTGACACAGTGATGTGTCATGTGTTTAGCCTGTGACCTTCCATAGCTCACACCGTATTTGTTGCACCATGTGTCCACCGCATTACTGGAAAAATGACAGTTTTTGGTGTTCAAGGCTCAATGTATTCCTACCAAGGCTTGGTACTGCAAGCGGCGCAAAGCAAAACAGGATTTATTTCGTTCTATAACAGTTTGGCTTTTAACTAATGAAAATGACTCAAATCGTTGTGGACAGCATTAAAACTACTGCCTTGTTTTAATCTAAACCACATTTTAAACTGCAGATGGCACCTTTTAAGTACTGTGACAGTGCACATAGCAGTCTGCCTCACACACCTTCAAAGATGAGCACGCTAGGCTCCGCACAATTTGCTGTGATGTGAGCCTGTAGGCTCTAGCAGCTGGTCACCTTTCATCAGTGCAACGCAGGAGAAATTTCACCTGCATTGCTGCATGCAAGCCTCAACGTCCTGTATTGGAGGAAGACATGCCAAGTCTTTTAGAATCGCCTGATTCCATAAAATGCAGATGCACTGAAAAAAGTCAATCTGTCCATGGCTCCATTCATTGCGTGTCTTAACAACCTGTAACAGATTTTTGATTTCAATCTTGAGCATCTATCGCATTAATGGAGATAAATGCCGGGAACATGATTTTTAAACCAAGGGTGCCTGACCATGCATTATGTGAGAGATTTTGCAGCAGATAATTTCATATTTAAATTGGCGATTCATGAATTGTTGAATGGTGAGGTTACAACTGATCGCCATTTGTGGCCAGTAAAAATCTGCATACCTGACGAAGCTAATATGTTAGCTAGCTAACTGTAAAATCTGAATACAACCAGCTAAAAGAATAACGTTAAATGTGAACATGCTGCAGGTGGGTTGCACCTTGAATAGCGCATGTTGTACAGCTTGCTGTCCTTTCCTTTGCAACGAACAGTACTGACAACTCTGATGCAGCATAAAAATAGCCGTGCGGGACTGGTCTCGCTTCATCCGGCAGACGAAGCAATCCCGCGCCATACTAATGATGGAGAGCTCCAGCTGTTTGCATTGATAGCTCGCCGCGGGGTGTACAAACACAGGAACATGATGAAACTATCAAAACATCATAATGCCACAGCTAACGCCTGGTCATTTTTACATATGGTAAAAATTCACGTTGTCTGGAGTTATGTTAGACCATGGTACCGTTACAAACGCTACTCCAAAAAATGTTGCCTCGTGATACCCACCTCATACCTTGTTTCCTCGACATTTGGCTTACTAGCTGGCAACGACAGGTCTATCTAGGTAATGCGGCCAATTGATTCCAGTCAAAAGCTATCTCACCAGCTAACACAGACAGCTACCATGACCACAGCAGATTCAAATTATTGAATAACGTTCATACAATTTCCCCCCCAAGCACAGTGGGTCCATGAAACCATAACGCTACTCGAGGTAACGTTCACTAGCATGCTGTGCTGATAGAGGGGCACATTTTGGGTAACGTTAGCTAGATATCAAGCTAACAACACAACCCTGTGAGCTTTTGCACAACACAAGTAGTTTAAGTTGCCCAATGAAATGACAGTGTTTGTGTAATACACCGAAGCAACAAATAAAATGTGCGACAGAATACCTGAAAATGTGACCAAAAATCGCTAGCTGGCTAACTAGCGATAGCGTAGCTAGCCAAAATGCACTTTTGCTGTGAGCTAATATAGCAAGCAAGGTGCTGTCAGTATCACACGTTAAAGAATGCCAAGGAAGCGTAACGTCACGACACTGAAGGTGTAATTAATTTAATGCCAGTATGGTTTTAAAATACGGAGCGAGTCCCTTACCTTTGATTTTAACACAAAACGGTACTGCACCGATGAGTTTTCAGTGGTAACCCAGCAACGGAATTCCCAATCCAAGACACGCCAGCTCCTTTCTTGTTTTTACCGCTTTGACATCCCCACCACGCGTTGTCGCAGACCCCCGCCCGCTGCACACATAGATGTTGTCATTGGGTGATAATTACACTAATGCTGAAGTATGTCGATTGTCTCATTGGCTTACCTTGCTATCAATCCTCAGCAACCCTTAAGGGTGGTTCGAGTTAACGTCACCACCACTTTAAATTGTTCCAATAGGTCAACAACAACGTCGATTTTGAAAGATTGTTTTTTGATTGGCTGACACTTTTGTTTCAAAAAGAAGTCCTTGCCGCACTTTGGTGCACGCAAAGATCTTATATTTTAAAAAAAAAAAAAAAAGATATACGACTTTTGATGTAGTTCCCGCTGTAACTCACAAGGGGGTTCCAAACCTGTTGGCTTTCCTGGTCATTCACAGGATAGAGCACAATAACCCTGTAATGTTTGAATAATGTGGATATTCTTCTTGCGTTCAGTGATGGAAATAGACATTATCACAGCACAATTCACAAGTTACGTCACAAACCAGAGCAATATAATTAAATATTTGTTTGCAGATTTTGACTGAGGTATTTGTATTCAAAAGCAAACAGCAATACATGATAATCACCAAACTACAGCAAATCCACAGTTTTGTAATTTATTTTTGAGATGACTGCATCTGTGGATAAATTTAGGCAGCTTGTTGCATATGGTACACATGTCTTAAATCCTTTTGTTGCAGACAGCTACTACTGGCAAATATTTGTTCTTCACTTGCAGACAGTAAAACTCCTCTCTTCTGGCAGTTCACACAATTTCTTTGACAACCCCCTCTCCCCTGTGGACACCAAATCAAATACTTAAGCAATGAATGGAGAACTACTGAATATGACAATTAACCCCGTTTGAGATTACATTACTGTCAGGGCAAAGCTTTCAAGGAAAGTTATTTTCAGCTATGAAGATCTGGATCAGTGGCAAACACTGATGAAAAGAAGGGGACATTTTATACATGAGGTATGACTGATCATTATTAAACAAGCAGAAAAAATGGATGTGAGACTAGTCTTAAACCCTCAACAGTAGATTTTAATATGATTGTGTACTCAAATTAAAATAAATTTGAATTGATATGATGTTACATGGATATTTATTCTTTAATGTGTAGTGTATGTTCAATAATATTCATAGATTGATTGAAGGATAAACTATATGTTGTTTAAAATAATACAGGTGTCATTGACAGTACAATTTGCTTTGCTAGGTGCTGATATGATTTACAAGCCAGACAGTAGAATGTAAGAAGTATACAGTCAGCTGCTCTCAATGATGACACATTAGCTTTGAGCTGGGGCAAGTATGGGGGGTAGGTGGAATTTTTTCTGCAAGGACTTTTTTCAGCTGGTAACAGAGTGGCACCCTGAGCTGGCTTGCAAACAGGTGTAACGTTCAAGGAATGTACCCCAGCTTTTAGCCTTATGGCCTATAAGGGAATACATATGGTCTTTGTTACAGTTGCCCACCACCTCAGTCAGTACACCAACCTCCTCAGTGACCACTACTATTGATTGAATGTGCCCTTTTTGATGCCCTACAGTGACCAGGGCAAGCTCAGAACTTATACTCACAACGTTCTTGAGTATTGGTTGTGACAGGAGCCTGCATATTGTTGCATATATTATATATATAACACACAATTGCGCATTGCTATATCTGCTGCACTGATGCTAATATCTTGCATGGTTAAAAACAATCTTTACCCAAACATCTTGCTTTTCCTCCTTGTGCCAGTTTTTTCTTTCCTTTTTATATAAATGGCCATTTTGAAGCCATAACTATTTTGGACATTTCCTCAGCTGCACTCAAAAAAGCAAAAACATCATAAATACTTTATTTGGCATACATTCATATCATTTCAACATTTTGCAAGTTTTCCATGATAGCAGGTCCTATGTGGTGAGGTTGTGGAAAGCAGAGAGTGATCAGTGAGTGTTTCTAGTACCCTCTGCTGGCAAGTATTTCCAATCCTTTTCTGCATGTCAAGCTCTAAGAAATAAACCTCCTCAGTCATCTGCAGCATTTTATGAACAATGGTTTACTGCTTCCAAATGCACTGTATTGTGGTGTACTGGCCTTTGTGATGGTACATGCTGACTCATCAAGCATCACAGCTGGCTAGTTCCCAGAGGGGAAAACTGATGACATATGGAAAAATGTATCTTTTGAAAAATTACCAAACACTTGAGAAGAACAAATTTTGCCTGTGCACTCTCTGTCTCTGTTTGAATTTGAATAGGTGGTCATTTTCATTGGGAATGTTCCATGTGCAATTTTAATCACACAAGGCCTTTCTTGCTTAAGGCTGGTCCATTAGGTATGCATTACCTCCAATCATCATTTTGTCCTTGGCACAAGAATGATGGTGACTATGCTGCAGTAAGCAATTCTGCATATCAGGAGCCCATTAAGATCTGGGAAACTAGATGAGAATGTTGGTGACAACATTCCCTCTCTCTCACCACCCTGACCTGAGAACTCAGGTGACTTATCTGGGTTGTCAGCAGAAATGTACTCAAAGGCTATACCCATGGAGGCTGCCATATTCAGAATGAACCTTTTAACATAAAGAATGACAGATATCCTGTAACAAATATGTAGGTTAGTTGGAATTGTCAGCAAAGTGCTTTTGATTAGAATTTTTCTCTTAAATGTGAATGATCATTTCTAATAAAATTATTTTGATTTGATTAAGTTAATAAACAGATACTTTTACCAAAAAATACCGAGTGCTTAGATATTTGACTAAATCTGTAAAAAAAAAAAAAATAGGATGATACATTTGTATATGCCAATCACACATAATTGCTGAATGATTTTCCTGCTCAAATAAAACGTAATAATGTGGGTCTCACATAAAAAGACAAGGAAAGTAGTCAGAACTAGACCCCGGCTTGAGATTTGAACCTGTATAGTCCAGGACTATTGCAACATGACTCTGTCACCCATGGTCTTAGTGGGCCAGTCTCCAGACAAAGACTCATGTTTGTTATTACACTGAGAAAGAAACAATGTGGATGATTTGAGGACAGAGGAGAGTAGATCCATAAATAGATACCCAAATCCACACACTATATTTAAAAAAAAACCAAAAGGGCAAGGGGCTAAAAATAATGCATTCTCTTTTGCTGCATTAGCGCAGGCTGCATTGTAGCCTTTCTGTTAGCTCATATACAGACCATTAATAAAATGATCTCCCCTTGCATGGGGATGAGAGCTATTGATTAGTTTCTCTGGCGGCATTCCCATACGGTCTAAAGATTACGCTTTCCCAGGCAGAGCAGAGGGCTGCCGGTTAAACCCTCCTGTCTCTTGTTACATGTTGTGACTTTGACTTGATTTAGCTGAGGTCTTAATTGTGGGGAGGGTAAGCTGCTGGCTCCAAAGTAAGACAGAGACACAGACAAATGGATTGTGCCTCTCAGCATTCTCCACCACTTATTGCAGTCTTCAACCCAGAACTTTGGTTTTTGAGAGGGAATGGGTATGGCATGACTAAGCGGGGAGTGTATTAGAAAGAGTGGAACCTTGGACATTTACTGCATAAGTCATGGTCTTAAATGTGGGGAGGGTATGAACTGTGGAAAAAGATGATAACCATGATAATCATTCAAAAAATATTGATGATCAACTATGTGAAACTGTTGAATGTGAGAGACTGAGGTCATAGTGGCATAGACCATAGAGGGAAACAGAGAGAGAGGGGGGAGGGAGAGAGAAAAAGAGATATAGGGAAAAGAAAGAAGGAAAAGGACCTGCAGCTTTAATAATCTATGGACTATCTATGGACTATTCTCACTATTTCTCTATATTTTAATGATAACGTGCTCCTTAAAAGAGGACAGAGAAAACGGAAGCCTCTCTCATGAGCTGGACCAGGTGCAGCAGTGCTAGCTCAATAGAAATGCTGGCTGTCTCATTAAACGCTCCTGTGGGGACAGCAGGCTTTTTCTAGGTCGCCCTGCACTTTATTTTGCAGCACTGCGCAGGTTTGCCTCTTCCATTATGTGCCGCTTGCTGTGTCCTTCCCTTGCCCTTGCACAGTACAGCAGAGGTATCAATCTCCACAACTCAGCCCTGACCCTCCATATACCAAGCCTCTCAGATGAACACCTCCAAGGCACTGTGTACAAAGGGGAAATCATTTCCAAATATGTTATGCCATATGCTATGAATATTTTTCCTTCCCTCTCTTGCTCCCTCTCTTGCTATTTTCCCTCCTTTTGGAAATACTTGAATTACACTTTTTTCTGTTAAAGAAATTGGGACTGTTTTCATCCAAATGTAGAATGGATCATATTTGTAGATTGTCTTATCTCTCATCTCAGTTTGGGGAAGTGATGACAATTACTCACATTTCCAGCAAACTGCAATGTTTTGCTTAGTTGTGCACCAGCTGGAGTGCAGTCATTATACTGAATGGAAACTCTTCATGAGCAGTTGACTCAGGCAGAACGATGGCAACCATCCTACCAGAGGTAGGTTGGGTGACAACAAAAGGACAACCCTATCCAAGTGAATTTCTCACTTCTTAGGTGACACTACATCCAATTATGTGCAGTCTTGCATAACTGCTGGCCAATCAGCAGTGACATAGTCAAGATTTGATTCCAGAGACAGGCATCATGCACTGAAACCCAGTGTACCAGCAGGTCCAACCACCCTGCAGCCTGTTTATCTGAATGGCTTATCAAACTTTTGATTGCAGTTTTGAGGGGAAAAATTTGTTGTTTCAATTATTCATTAATAATGTAGAATTCAAGGGAGGGACATTGCTTTTTGTTTGTCCATTGTCATTGTGGAAAAGTAAAGTTTGTGTGTCTGGCTGGCAAAGCCACCACATATGTGAATGTGAATAGACCTACTTTTGTCCATATGGATTGCAAGGTTCTGCCACTTCCCATCCTGCTGTTCTGTCAGCAGCTACCTTCCATGTAAGAGACTCCAGCAATAGGGGCAATTACATACTGAAACCCTCCAACACACTCCAACTCATCGTTGAGCCTTCTGATTGCTGCTTGCTGAAAAATTGCTATATAATTCTTGGTGCATTTCATGTACTTACAATGAAAGGGATGTTGGTCTTTTTCAATTATTTTTTAGTTATATACATTATATGCACACACACACGTACACACTCACACACACACACATACAACACACGCAAAGAAGAATATGCACTGGTAATTAAGCATCGTAAACACCCATATTTGGAGTTAATTCATTTTTACATTTTAGTTGCAAAGAAGGAGAATAGTATTTGCCACATCTCAAAGGGACACAAGGGTCTGGAGTTTGAGTTTTCAGTCGGCCACAAAACATAAAACTGCAGCCAAGGTTTCCTTGCTGGCAGTGGGTGACATTCAAACGACAGGGCAGCGTAAGCCCGGGGGTAGGAGGAAACGAAGGCACCCTCCCTAATCCCTCCACCTCAAAAAGAACCTCTATGAAGGAAAAAAGATG
Organism: Albula goreensis; assembly: GCA_022829145.1. Classification (NCBI taxonomy): domain Eukaryota; kingdom Metazoa; phylum Chordata; class Actinopteri; order Albuliformes; family Albulidae; genus Albula; species Albula goreensis. The sequence goes on from CM040752.1 coordinate 13,162,534, forward strand.
TCCCACATTGATTCCAGCTGGATATGGGCTGAAGAGGTTAGCCACAAGAACAAGAACGACAGTAAACACCATGAGGGAAAACAAGGGTGAGTGACAGTGATAGAGACTGGAGCATGATCCCGTGTCATCCAGCTGTTTAAAATAAAATGATAAAAACCTGTATAGCTATAAGAAAATGCTAACAGACATCCCCTTCAGCCACAGCAGTACTAAAAACATGCAGGAATGTTCTTTTATCAATTAAGCTAATGTAAATCTGGCACAACTCATGTCTCCAGTGATATCGCAAAGCAAAATCTAGAATTTGCAATCGGTTTGCTGGCTTCTCCCAGGCTGGCATCGGAGGACAGGTGAGGACAGGAAAGCTGATCTGCTCTGTCATTATTATTTACTTAGCATCTTCTGCAGCTACATCATCATAATTGAAATTAACATCCTTACCTGCGGCTTCCTCCTGTAAATGTATATAACAAGAACAGTCAGTAATAAAAAAAACAGTCAATAATAATAATAATAATAATAATTTTATTCTCTGGCCATTGACATCTCAGTTTGAATAGGATGAGAATTGTTTATTTTTAGAGAGCATTAAACCAGGTTAAATGTTAAAAAGCAATCATGGAACGATATTATTTTGGGAACGCACCAGAATTTTTTAATCAAAAAACAGGTCATTTTGTAATTTTTCAGAATTGAGTTGAACAGTGACTAATTAAATATGGCCATGCGTGTTTGGCCTAGCGTTGCCAGACAGTACCAACTAATACTTTGTAATGTCGTTAACACACTGCACAGCACACGAACGACCTTTCCAACGCAACCTGGCAACCCAGATTGATTGGAAGGGAACCTTGTTGTCACTGGCCTCGCCGTTGTCTGCCGCATGCACTGTTGGTATACCAAACTGGCTTGCAGTAATTCGGCGACAGCAACACAACTGGCAGTGGAGCGAAAGAAATATATATTTTAAATATTTCTTATGTATTCAACATAGCATGTCTGCCAGAGGGGCAGCAGCATGCAATCCGTATCAATTTATTATTGATAAGAGGACAGGTATTCCCTAGTGCAGTTCCATATTTGTGATTTGATCGTTTACTTACATGTACAACGTCTAAGGAAACAAGTAATAATATTTTATAATTAGTAACACAGAATGAAATTAGCCAACAGAGAATTTATATGCAATTTTCCTCTCCACCAACCCATATGCCACTGAAGTGAATACGGAGTGGAGTACACCACCTTCTTGAGGTAAATAACCAGACGAATGAATCTATAATCCATATGAACAACAATTTCCATTACAATCTCACAAAAAACAGGAACTCAACTGACATTTTTAAATGTGTGGCTCGCCTGCAAAATTGTGTTTACAATGTATATTATAAGAGACACACTCGTACAATAAAAACTCAGATCTACTTTACGCGCGAAGCTTTGTGTGGAAATCTCCACCACCAGAGGGTAGTATAACTCCACTCATGAAGTTGAGAAAAAGTTGAACCGTCGATTTTTAAACTTCACTACTCGTTCCATATTGGCTACAAATTATATATTAGGAAAAATACTGTCAATTTCCAAGTAAACCGTAAGTCCATTTAAATCTTAATGTCTTAACATATATGTATGTTTTAATGTATTGTGAATGTTTTAATTTTAATTTGGGGTGTTAGGACGCCCCTGTTGAAAATCAGCACTTCTGAAATTGAATGCATTTATTTGTATGAAAATACTGTATTTAGTATTTCCTCCAAATTAGTGATAATTGTTTTTGTTTTTAAAAGTAATTGTTTTGAATTATGTCTGTGACATAGGTGTGTCCTGTTTATGCATGCATTTTGTAACCACAGTGTTATACGGGGTAATACAGAAACCTTCAAGTCGGAACTGAGTAGAACAAACCGCCATAAGATAGAATTGGACGTCCCAGAACAGGCGCCGCACCGGGAATTACATTTCAATGTAAATCCCAGTGCTAGTGTCTGCAGATTTAATAAGCAGGCACTTGTCCCAATTTAATGCACCAATGTGCATTCTGCTGCATTTATACATTTTCATATTTGTGTTTCCTAAAGAGCCCAATGAAACAACGGATTAAACAAAGATTTGGGGTGCTGTAGCCAGCCTATTCTCTACGTGCTGTTTGCAAATCCACAAGGCAGTAATGATTACCAAAATATGCGGCTGGGATCGCTGAGCCTCTCGCATAGTGATGCACCAGCTATTTTCCCTAAACAGCCATTTATTTATTTTTTATTCTTTACATAAGAAGCTTATAGTGTGCATATGATCATACAGAGGGAACGCTTATTAAACTTGCTTGTAAACCAGGTAACCTCGTAAGAATGGGGATTAGGCTCTGAAACACTGACGATGCAAATTTGCCCACCGAGCCATCTGCGCAACGCTGCAAACTTAAATCAGGCGTAGCGGGCACATCCTCCTAAATATCCAACTTTCTTTTCTAGTCCTCTTTGTTGTTGTAATGCAGTGAAAACCTGCTCCAAAAGCGAGCAGAGAATAAACAAAGCCCTCTTAAAGAGTAATTACTTTACGGGGCTTTTCTGTTCCTTACCCCCGTTACCCCGTTTTTTAATGATCGATTTCCTTGTTTCAATGAACCTGGCGAGAATCCTATTGTACCCCTTTTTACAATATTAATTTGTCTCTCTGTAATGATGGCCTTAAAGTGTACGGTTTCTGCTTAGCCAAGCAGCCTGGATCTAACCGCTGACTTTCACTACCAGTTCCGTACACTCCCCTCAATCAACAAGTCAGTCAAAATGAAAAGCAATCTTTCATTAACATGAAAACAAGGAACTTAAACCCAGTTAGACAACATTCAATGACTCTATTTGGCTCACACTGTACAGGCTTCCCAAGATGGTAAAGAGAAAATATTAAAGGGAAATGAAAGTAACAGTCAAGTTTAATTCAGGAGGCAAATGTGTTTTTCTTTTGTGAATTCTCTTTGGACCAACAAGACATTCATCCCAAGTGCGAAACATCTTCATTGTGTCAACAGAAACCAGCCAGTTTTCAGTAAGTTGCTAACCCCTCAAATAGGAAATGATGGCAGACTCGAGTGTGCAGCGCACTTCCCCCGCTGAGAGCTCAGCGCACAGTGCGCAGGAACACGAAGCGTCTCCCTCCAGTCAGCTTTCTTTGGGCCGCGGCTCCCTCAGGAGTTTGGTAGGGCTGATATGTGCGCCACATTGACTGTTTCAAATGTGAGCGCAAATCGCCACTGACACTTTTGGATCCTTCCCAACCTTGTGTCCCACCAACCACAGAGCTTAAGGGTGCTAATTTAAACCAGATTTAACGCTTACAACTGCACAGAAAAAAAGACAGGGATATTAACAAGTGTCAGGCCTTTTGATCTGCTGTTGGCAGAACTACAAAACATGTTTTCTGTTTTTTTTCCCTCTCTCTCTTCTCTTGCTGGTATGTATGAATGTGATTCTGTGTGTGTTTAGCACAGTATCGGGTTGCAGATGGGATCTCCTTGTCTATGAGGGGAGAAAGACCCTGAGCATTCCACACTGAGCTACATGGCTTATTAGCGCTTTCCCCTGCGCCCCCGTGGATGTGGGTTTGTGCGGAGCCTCCGCTTTATCTGGCCCGCTACAGCAGTCTCCTCGGAAACCTGAAGGGCTTCTAGAACTTAACCACTGGGTGTTCCATAAAGCACTGTTTTTAAATAAGGAACCCATAGACAGAGGAAATCAGAGAATTCCACAAATTCCTTTTTATCACATGAGTAATCCTGTTACGAATGGGGCGAATGTGAAATGGTGCAAACATGAAAATAAAATATTCTTAAAGTGAGAACACATGCAAGGCCCCTGTTCCATTAAGATACAGTGTCCTGGCTTCAAATTCCTGAGAAATGGGCTACACACTGGCAAAATGGTCACGCCACATTTTGTTACATGCAGAGATCAATTTAGAATATTTGAGAATATATATATATATTATAAAACTTGTAAAGTGAGGCATGTGATCTATGTGTTCCACTGCACTACCCTTAACCATGCAACATATTCAATATCCTTGAATATTTGTTTCAGCTCCCGGCTTTTTCTCCACTGTATTGAGGGAGGTTAAATATTGTCATCAACGCACCCTTTCTCAATCATCAAAGTTTTACAATAATTTCCTTGTCCATTTGTTAACATCTCTATCTTGTACCCTTATAAGTTTACAAGAGCACCTGTAAAAATAATCAACAAGCTTATAGTCTTAAATCAAATGCGGACGTTGTGATGCAATATGTGAAACCTATGAGGGAACAACAAAGAATGGACCTCACTGCTGCCCTGCCACCATGGAGGATAAAAGCAGCCTTACAGCAGGACCTCCAATTAGCCACAAGATGGCACTGGGTCTACTACGTCTACATTAAATAAGGTCAGGTATGCTTCACCCCAGGAAGCATCCACTTTCCAGCATGGAACATAAAACACCATCTTGTTTTTATTGACTTCTTTTCCAAATTGAAATATGCAAAAGTTGCTTGATACTTAGTGAAACTGAACACGTGGGAGCAGGTGCATTGGATGACAGTATTTTTCTTTGCGAGACCTCAGGATCAGAGGATTGGCTCACAGGAAACTGGAGACAGTCATATGCATTCTTTAACAGCAAGAAGGAGCAACATTAATAAGTGATTATAATTTAATAACCGTCCAAGTAAAGCTTGGAATCATATATTTGTAAAAATTGTCACGACATTCTCTAAACCACTAATTTCTAAAGCACTTTTACGCTCTAACCAAAATCGATTTGAACGTGGCTCGGGTACGAGTTATTTACACGCGCGCAGACAATATTACAAAGTGAGGGAGTGCATTAATATACAGTTTTAATTAGTGTTTTACCATTAAAAAACATTTACCGAATTTCAAATGCACAATTGCCCATGGGTCATTCAGTTGGCGGAGAGACTTTCTCTTTCTTGCTTTTCTCCCTCCCTCTCTTTCTCGCTCTCCCTTTCTCCAGACTGACATGTCGTTCCTCCGAATGCTTTCGCCTCAGTCTCAAAGGGGCTCCAATCAACACCTTCCGCCTCTCGCCCTCTGCCACCATTAGGACTGCTACTGCCTTTCACTCAAGAGTATCTTCAAACGCAGAGCGATGACAACTGGTCCTGCAGCAGGGCCCCGCTGCAGTTTGTTACTGCAAATTTAATAAAGACACAGGGATTAATCCGGTGGCTCACGACGCCCGTGCCCGCAGGGTCTCTTCCTGCTCTCTCTCTGTAGTCTGCGCACTGGATGATTGTGATGTCTCTATGAGGACCTCGCTTTTCACACTCACGTTTCTTTGCGTGCGTGCCATCGTCGAGGGGGACCAGTGGACCGGGGAAAGGTTCGAATACCCACCACCACTAGATATTTCAACATTTTTCTGTCAACAACGTAACGCAACAAAGTATTTTCTGGCCACCCCCCCACAACTCAACAGCCCCCACTCCCTCCGCCATCCTAACCAAACTTATTAGTAGCTCTTTTACCGAGACGGATAATTACTGGAAACTGCTGGGCCTCATAACTACCAAGAATAGCATCCTATAAACTAATGCACACTCCCAGGCCATGAAAAGCCAGCACTATGTTTGCAGATATGAGCTGTATCATTGTACCATTTTCATTGGTTATTCACACTAAGTTGCAAACACTTTGAAACATTTATAAATTTGTGTCTGCAGTTAGTGTACATAAGCAATGAAAATGGGACGAGTCATATCTGCATAGGCGGTATAGGGAATGGACCACTGTGTGATTGGACACCCGTCCCCTCTGTGTCCCTCAGGCATATGAGTGATGCAAGGTTCTGTACAGGATGGAGCAGGTGAGACTCGCTCATGTCCCCCTGGGACCCCCCCCCACAACACCCCCAGATGCTGGAAGACAGCGAGCGTGTGAGAGAGGCGTGACTAATGGGCTGTCCTTCTCCCAAACAGCAGTCCGCTTTCACACGGTAGCTGTCTTAAGCCCTATTATCCACCACCTTGTAGTTGGCTCAGGTTGTGCATTAGGTAATATAATTTACTGTACACCACAGCCTCCACGGACATATGGTGACCATCAATTTGCTATTTTTCTCCCCCCTTCCTCCAAACTCCTCTCTAAAGCCCCTGTCCTTCTCCTGCTGAGATTTACACCCCCCCATATTGCTGCTGTTCTTTCTTTCTTTCTCTCTTTCTTTCTTTCTTTAATTTTCCCATCTTCCCTGCCTTTTTCCCACCTCAATCTGTTTGCATTTTGACTATGTCATGCTGGTGAGGATTCACACGCTAGCCGCACGGTGGGTGGAGGAGAGGGCCCTTTCTGTTAGAACTTGGCTAAGTTTACATGTTCGTTCACAGTTCATTACCAAGAAAAGGCTTCTGTTTTATACGGTAATTGCAATCCATATGTGGGGAAAAATGGAGGTATAGTGCTCCACGGCCTCCGACCGCTACTGTCAATCCAACACTATTAGCATTGAATTATGAGAGCCACTAAAGAGGAGAGAAAGACTTAGTCTGCATACATACAAAGCTTGTTTGACTTCACCGTGGAAAAACATAAATTGCTTAATGCATGCGTTCATTGCTTTCCCAATGTTTTTGTGAGGCTTTTAAGGCTTTTTAAGGATGACCTTGATGGATCACTTGACGTGACATGCCATAGCTTACGACATTGCGATATTTACCAAAATATTTCTTTTTTTTATTTCTGATTAGTGAATGAACATTAAAGCATAAAGAAGTAGATAACTAATAGAGATGTCCTTGGGTGGTAAAGAAGGCGAGAGTATCAGTACTAATTGAAGCATCCCTGTAGCATATGCTCTATATGATGTCCTTCGCACCTCAGGCAGATATTGAGCAGATAAACTGAATATTTTTGAGTTGACCCCGCAGCTTCCAGCAGTGAGCCCCCTGAAAATAGGCCATCTGTCCCCATTCACAATGGAAGTATTTACACACCATTGTGTTTCAATTAGTCAAGTGCCCTGTTCAGACGTTCACAAATAACCTTTCATTATTCAAATGACCAAAGAGGTGGCACAAGGGCCACTGGTGGTAGCACAAGGCTCAGGGATAACTACATTTTGGGATAGTCACCCAAACAATGATGAAAACTCTCAGCTTTGGCTCAAGTGGCTTTTAGGAATCTGCCCCCTCTGTAGCGCCGCTGAGAGTGACACACTCCAGACAGAGCGAGGGCCATTTGTGAAGCCTTTCACTTCAAACAAGCCAAACACTTGAAACATTCAGGAAAGGAATCTTGATCATGTCTGCAGGGTAGGTGAGGGCTCAAGGTTTAATGAATTTTCTGTCAATGTTGAAGCACATCCATTCATTTTACTCATAAATAGTCAACATAACTGTGCAATGTAATCCAGAACCCTAAGAAGGAATTGTCAAAGAGTGCTAGATTACAAATCAATGTATCCCCCAAAATAGAACCAATCAGCTGGCGGTTTGTTTTAAAGAGGTGAGATACTTGTGCCAGGCAATGGTCAGTCTGAATGGCTGAAACAAAGATCCATTCAGAGCACAGCAAAGGGTGCTGCCACAGGATATAAACGGCTTAAGCACTGGACTGGGCAGAATTAGATTTGGAATAATAACCCAGCCTGCTGTTCTTGGTAATTGTGGGGAAGAAAAAAAATGGATGAAAGCATTCAAGCCCAAGGCATCCATGTCCTTTAATTCTAAGTACAATATCATATAGAGTTATCTATTTTTAGCACTTCATCACTTTGGGCTTTACTGGGGCCTTCTAAAGTCTGCCCACACCCAACCAGCCTACCTTACACTACCTCTGCTTAATATTACAATTAACTGGAATGCACTAAATATAATTTTTTTACACATTTACAGGGTTATGCACACCGATTTTAAAAGTTGCAATGTGAAGCATACTTTCAAAGAATTTCCCTTCAGCAAACATTGCAAAGAGGCATGAAAACATTTCAGAGTGTCTCAGAGAAGCCCATTATGGGAGGGGATGTTCTCCTGAGCTTCAAGTATTATTTTTCATTACCCGCAATTATATACATGCGCACGCCTCGGATGCAGACAGACGGATATATAAATTAAGTGTGTTTTTTTAAACTATTTCCAGATTTGAAAATTTACACTTTAAAAGATTCAGCCGATATTCTTTCCAATTTCAAAATTTTCAATGCACCGAGGCACAGCTCCACTGTCCTGCACAGATAAGACAGAGAATGTGTGATTCGGCCGGCTAAAATAAAACCCTGACAAATGCTCGTCTCTTCTCCAGTGCAGTTTGAAAGGAAGAAACAAAAATGGAAGCGTTTGATTTGGGGCCTTTAATATCTCAGCCGCTGTAACATCAGAAAGGTGACATTTCAGCAGCACCATCAAGATCCAACGGCAACCACGCTGCTCCAAAAATCAATTATTTATGCATAATATCTCACCAGGATGCAAGAAATTAATCAACCCAGGATCACGCCTCCTCTTAGGTCTGTTTCCCATGAAAAGGAGACCCTATGTTCCATCTCCTGGCCAACCATGAATGGGAAACAAACTGTCAGTATGTGCCCAACAAAAAGGCTAGAATGTTTTTCGATAAGGCAAGAGGAAAAACAACTTAATCTTCATATTGCCTGTCCGTCTTCATCTCTCCACCACAGACCTGGATGTGTTTGCTGCACTTATACCACAGTGTACCTCTTACTCTGTCTGTCAGAGTCTCCAAACACCCCCCCACCCCCACCCCCCCTGAGCTCTGCCACCTCCCTCCCCCTGAAAGTGGTCCTCAGCTCTGCGGGCAACCTCAAAAAGCTTTTACGTCAAAGAGTAATATGAAAGAATTTTTTTCCTCTTTCAAGGTTCAGTTTCTAATTAAGTCTAATATTCAATGGACTGGCACTCATTGTGTCAGTAATGATATGATACAGTACGGTACTTCAGACCTTGTATTATATGTATTATAAATTATATTTTTATAGAAAGAAAGAACACAGAGGGATTCAAGTTAGATTGTGCAATAAATAGGATTCTGGAAGTACATAATGAAAAATGAATCAATGTAATATATTTTTTTAGTAATTTAATAATGTGTCTCTGGATTGTCTGATACAAACATAACTACTCAGTTTTATCTCACAATGTCAAAATTCAAAGGTCCTCTATCGTTGTAAGATTTTTTTTGATAAAGTGCAAGGCTGTGTATGGGCTGTGTCCCATTTAGGCCTGGGAAAATCTCATTAATTTCCCTCAACGGCAAAGTCCATGTACTTAAATAAAAACCATTTGACATCAACACAGAAAAAGGCCAAATAGGCAAAGCACTGTACTCCAAATAAAAAGCTAATTATTGGCCACATGGTTTGACACACAAGTCAAGCGCTGGGAAGTTTTCAGAAAGCTCTGAAGAATCGCACTGATTCAGTTTGTTTAAATTTTAAACGGATATTCTGCTCTTTAAAAAGGGTGAAAATTGATGTTTCAGCCAATTGACCAGCGAACATGTTCGCTCTGCGCGTTCACTTTGTGAGAGGAGCATGGTGTAGAGGCTCCCTCTTCTCTCCAATCCCGGCCCAGACGCATGGCGGACGACCGCCTTCCGCCTCTCCGGAAACCAGGACCTTGAGCCCAGCCCCGGCGGCCGCATGGCGGGACAGGATCGCAGGTGTGGTGGAATCCAGCAGGCATTCCTGGCACTAACACTGGGCCTCAAAAGCACCCCATATCCCTCTTTACACCCTCTATCATTCTGCTGTCAGTGCTCGGATTGTTCTGCGGATTCAGTCCAGATCCCGTTGAGTGAGGAATCTGGACATTTCACAGATGGACTGATGTGGACAAATGGCGAGAAAGGTGCTGGCCTGAGATTGTGCTCCTGCTCCAAGTGCTGCATTCATAGTGTGGTGAGGACAGAGGAAACAGTGTAACCGTGTGATTGTTTTATATCTTCACTTGCAGAATAACACAATAACAATCCAAGCCTCAGCTCACCTGTATGTATTTACTGCACAGGTCCGGTTATGGTACTGTATCAATTCAAATACTTTTCAGGTTTCAGGAAAACTAAATCAAATTTAACCTGATTTTCAAATAGTTTGCTTTAACATTCAAGCATTTCCTACTGTTTTACTTTCAACAAATAAACAAGCAAATGTGAAATAACTGCAATAAACAATTTCGTCAACAGAGGGCACCCTTATCAGCTGCTAGAATAAATGTAATGTAAATAAAAGTTCCTCAACCGATTGCAGGGAAGTATACAATGTTCATAGCTTCTCTGAATGTACTGGGTTTCTCAAAAATATGCAGTGCAGTGCAGTCACTTTCTGAGGTCATTACAGGGGTCAGGATAAGGTTGGCATGTGGAAGGTCACTTTATGTATAAATCAAACGGTGACATGGAGGAACACATCCTGGAGAATTGGGCAATCTAGCAGTCGGGGGGTTTGTTTAAGAGCAGCATTTTTGTTTGTATAAAAACCCACCCAATAAAGAGATCAACTGTAAGCCTGGTTAATTAGTCGGTCTCGCAAAAGCAAGCGCACAAGGATCAACGCTCTTTGAAGCACATATGTACTGTGAGTACATTCTGTACAGTGGAGGTGCGTTTTGGAATGCCTGGGTGACCGCAGGGAGACCGCAGTTTCACAGCCCCCCCCCCCTTACACATGGCAGCGTGAGCTGGAGGACAGGTGTACTGACAATCTGTCAAACAAACCAAAGGAAGGTTGCCCAGATGTTGGGGAAAACTGTAGGCCACGGTGCTCGTCGCAGCTGATACCTCTCAGACTTAATCCATGAGGCTGCACGTGTGACATGGCGGTCTGGATGGCGGCAGGAAGCCGTTTTTGTTCGAACGAAGAATGTAGTAATCATAGATGCTTCTGTAAAAAAAAAAAAACTCATTCTGATTTCTGTAACTTAAAAATATCCATGTGGGAACGCAAGCTTTTTTGAGGTTTCTGAAGGGTGAATCGTCAACAGGCTTAGTTGTCCATCTTTATTAGCGAAATCCAACACAGAAAATGGAGCCCACCCCTTATCAGTGCAGTGCTCTCTGCATTCGTGCAAGAGCCAGAGGTCGATCACCAACATGCCACCAAATTATGGGACTGTAGCCTTATTATGGTGATGGAGGAGATGAAGGGGAGGAGGAGGTTAAGAGGATACAGCTGATTAGTAAGGAAACTTGTGCAATACACTGCCCGCTTTTGTAAACCCAATTTCCCCCGATGGAAAAAAGTGGAAAAAAAGGCCTGGGGTTGAAAGCAGTCTGTCACAAACCACTCCTCCCATTATAAATACAGCGTTTTTAAACTTTCATTTGTCAAAATGAGAAGGCATGTTCTGAAGCTGTGTGATTTGGTTATGGGGGCTACGCGACAGAGTGACGTAGGACCACAGAAGCTAAGTGGGACAATTAATAGAAACAGGAAATCTCCTGGATGCCTAGAATGAAGATAAGCTCACCACCTCTTGCATACTGGATGTACATCAGAGTAGGGTCTCCCAGATGTTTTAATCTGAAGGTAACTGACAAGAACCTCTCTTTAGCAGTGGACCCACACCTGAATAAAATCACTGACATTTTTCACCCACACCAACTATATCTAAACTGGGATGGCATTATATCAAGAATTTATATTGATATGCGACCATCTGGTAAAGTACAAATATGTTGAATTTTCACAATATTACTGTAAATTGGACAAATTTAATTTATTTTGTTGGTTTTTAGTTATGTCAGTTTTGCAAGCAAAAACTAAATATTCTTCAAACCAGATTATTTTATTTTCCCATTTTGACTGCCTCATAGATTCCTTGAGGTCCTGAGACCCCAGTTTTGAAACCCCTGTAAGAGAAAATATTCTTCCAGAAGCCTCTCTGGGCATTGTTACACAGACAGTGTAGGGCATGGGGCAGTGGCATTGTTGGGATATGAAATGCCTAACACAGACTGTCCCATGCAGTACCCATCCCAACCCTTGGCCATGCCATTCAAATAAAGGAAATGGCACCAACCACAGATTTATGATTGGCTAATGACAGTTCTTATGGTTAAATCCTACATTTGAGCTCTCTCTGGTGAAAGTGAAATTGAAATGTGGTTGTTATCACTTCCAATTCAGAGCTTACTGAATGCAGTTCTCAGACACACCCAGAAAAGGTGGACCGCACCTGAAAGTAAGTTGCTGGCAGCATGTGAACAACAGGGCAGTTACGTAGCAAACTGCTGAGAATCGTGAATGCAAAGGAGGGGTTCCTCAGTAATGCGCTTGACTCTTCACTCGCAGTAACCCAATGTGACACCAGCTGCAGCAGCAGTGTGTTGGCATGCGGTAATGTGTAATGCACTTAAACCTTCCCCTCACCGACTCTGCATTAGTGGGCATGAATCGGGATGCAAAATAAATTGTGCCTTTCATCTTTATTTATGCCCAGAGAAAAAAAACAAGTCTATTTCATGGTGTTGTGATTCATTTTGGTAGCCAGATTCCTGGCAGGAAACACGTAGACAAGAGTTGTAATGTAAACAAATCTAATCTATCAGCCCCCTAATGATGACAAAGGGAAACAGGGGCCGACCCTTTGTCATGGGACTTGGGCAATCCTGGGATTCCTTCTCTGTGGTTTATTTTATAAGCAAAAAGAATCCAATCAAATGAAGGCAAACAGTAGCAAAATAAGCAACCCAGTCCACTAGTTTAACAACACAATATCGACAAGCCAAAATGGGCGAGTGCTGTACAGAGTCACCTAATGCAAATGTGATTTTGAAAGTCTGTGTTTTCAAAACTAAAGTGAGCAGTGATGGCAGATGCCATGATTTTAACTTCTCTTTTGATTGTAGACAGCTGAAGGCATCTTTCTGGTGTTTGGGTGTGGTTATGGAATAGAAAAGATGCCTGTTAGAGAGTATAAAACTGGACAAGTCAACACAAGCGTGAATAGTGAAGGTGTTTGGTGTGAATTTGCAGGTGAAAAAAGAAGGCATCTGAGAAGGAGACTAGTAAGGCAGAATAGTAAGGTTGATGGGCTGAACGTGAGTATTGCGTAGTGAAAAAGTGTGGTGGATGTAGGAATTGGATATTAAAGGGATGGGTGAAAGTATGAGTGTGAAATAGTCAAACTGTTTGTGTGAGTGTGTAAGTGACAGTATCAGTGTGAGTGTGAGTTTGGATCTTTGAGGGGGTACAGGTGTGGAATAGAGAAGAGGCCTGAGTGCGTGTGGTGCAGAAGTGGATGATGGTGAGACGGTGAATCACAGCCCGGGGGTCAGACTGGGTGAGGAATGCAGCGGTAGGGTGCTTTAAGGTAAAGTATCCCTGCAGAGGCATGAGGACTGGGGGATACAGGCATGCCCCAATGGGAACCGTGCTTGAAGAGCCTGGATCTGCCTCTGCATCTCCCTGCCACCATCCCACAATTCCCACGAGCTCTGTGCTGGCCCAATCAAAGCAGCCCGCTCCATAGCGCACCAAACCCACTGTCACTTTCTGCGCGGACCCCGAGGGGGGTCTGGGGCTCCGGGGAGGGGCGCGGTAATGTGACTGTTATTAAAAAGGCGGGTTGCTGGGGGCCCTCAGGTGGCTACCAGGGCCGGGCCCCGGATGCAAGCCGCGGGAGGAGGGGGATGTTTGGTTTATGTGTTTTTTATTAGGGCGGATCGACGGCTAAGCCCCATAACGGAGCTTCAGAGTCTCTCCCAAACAGAGGCCCCCTGTTTCGGCCCTCTCCGCTCACATCACAGCAGGCGCGTATCAAAACACAATCTCCTTTGAAACATGCGATACGGACCGGTGGAGTCCCTCTTTCAGCAGGTTCAGGTTTAGCCTTTCAAAATACAGCCTCCTTTTCGCTGGAATTCTATTTTTCATTTCCTCCGTCATCTGCAACGAGCCCCGCGCCTCCATGGGAAGACTAATAATCATTATTACTGAAAACAAACACACACACACATACACATAGTTGCACATAGAGACACACATAGTGCCCAGTAACAGTTGACCCAGCTCCCAGGTTTCACACCCGGGCCAGCTAGCTGTGGGGCTTGCTCAGCGTTCAGCTATTTGAGTGGCCTAGTTCACACTCGTGTGCGTCCTCTTGGGCCTCTCAGGAATGTAGACCGGTGTGCCATGCCTCCGCTTCTCATGAACCCAAGCCACACAGCATCCCGGGAGTGCCAGGATCGAGAGAAAAAAATACATACGCCCACTTTCGCCTCACACCACTTCGCTTTCTCACTACGCCCTCCACCAGGGACCAGCTGGCCCACCGATGACATCACGGGCCCTCTCCAGCTGCATCGGCATGGTGTCGCCAACAGATGTTGGGCCATTCCCACTTCCCTTCTTTCCAACGCCCACTGTTCCCTTCCCCTGGTAAGAGGGGTGCTGGGAATCTTACTGACACCTGCTTTTAGGGTGGCTCCTTGGAAAATAATTGTACGTCGACCACAAAAAAAAACACTATGCCGTCAACTGCCATCCAGCTTGTTCACTAACCTCCCCCACCCTTTCCATTTGAATTTACATTCATACGTATACAACCCTGAAGATATTGCTTCATCTCCACACAAGATGCTTTTGGTCACATGACTGGATCAACTCACCCTCCCCCAGCTCCTCCCATTACAAGAGCTTGTGAACCCTATTTTCTATACTAATGACAGACACCAAGCACAACATAGCTCTCATTAATGGATTCCGATGACCCCATTCCATATTTCACGACTAGGCATGGACAAATAAAGACCCATAAATGACATTAGTCTGAATAATAAGGGCAGACGATTCTGCTCAGGAAAAAAATGAAATGAATGCTGTTCTTCTCTGCACCCCTGTCATGTCCCAAAATCCATTTAACCCACTAATGACCCTCTTCCTGCAGCAGGTTTTTGATGGCAGTAATGTCCCTGCTGTTGAAGCGGGCCTTGTTTCCTTTAACTCCAGGCTACTTAGTCTGGCCCTCTCTATGAATTGAAATCATTCTCAGCGATAAATTGGATCAAATGTCCACATGATTCTGATTACTCAGGCATATGATTGGGAGTTAATAATTACATACATACTATACATGTACAGTACAGCATGTCCAGTGTGAGTGCACATAAGACAAAAACAGGGCAAAGTACATGCCTCCAAGGATACAGTCTTACACTCAGTTTCTCTGACAGGCCAGTTTCCCACTATGCAACACAAATCACATGATAAGTGATCAGGTGTGTGATCGTCCTCCACCTTTTAATCAATATGTACTTCTTCAATATTTTACCGTTCTGCTGTAAAGCCCAAGATGAACATTCATCTGAAAGAAAAGGGAGCTAAATGCAGCCAACCTGCAATTAAAATTACCTTTTGAGAACAATGCCATCTACCTGAGATGCAACAGGCAGGTTACAAACTCAGGTAGTGTGACACACATGTGACATGGCTGTCCTGACAGGGCTGTGCATGTAGGTTCAGAAAGGCCTCCTCTCTCTTTCTCTCTACTCCAGCTGCAACTCTTTATGCAGCGCTCCAAGCTCCTGGGCAGTTACACGGCAGAGGGTCGCAGCTGTTCTGATACTGTCATTCTGAATTGTGTGTGCAGTGGGGGGGTGGGGGGAATTACCCAAGAGTGAGTCCTCACCCCTCTTTTCTCATTACAGAACTTTCCCTGTTTGGCATAACATCACACTGTCCCTCACACATCTGTGCAGGCTCTGGGCTTGGGTGGGGGTGGGGGTGGCGTGGGGGGGTGGAATGGAAGGACGTGGTGAGGGTTTGGAGAGGGTGTGTGGGGGGGAGGGAGGGGGGTTCACAGGAATCTCAGCTGTTCTGGTTGTCAGTACCCTGGGAAAATGTTCTCTCCCCCATCTTTGCCGCAGCCTTGATACTGCGTGTGCCCTCTCCATTCTAATGCCTTCTGAAACCCGAACCCCCGATTCTGATCATATTTTTTGAGTGACTCTTGACGAGGGCCGGTGCGCGGTACCAGAGGGCTTAAAGAACAATCTGGACGGGGGCATGAGAGTCTTTTTTTCCGTTGATTCATGAGCAGCCTTGTCTCCTGCCCTTTCCTCCCTCTCATTGTTCAAGGCTTGGGCTCTGCAAAGCTTGCTGCTTTCTACCTGCAAACATCGTCTGCGCATCAAACCCTCGACAGTTCACACCACTGCTGCAGTACAGTCCCTCTGCTCATACCCTACTGCAACAAACAAAGAACAAAATCATTTTTATACACTGGGAATGAGCAGAGGGACTGTACCTTATCCTACCAGGTTACCTTGCTTTTTTATATTTCATGATGGAGTGGCTTGCCCAGTAGAACACTTTGTCCTTTTTCGAAAATGAACACCCAAAACCCCGTAATCCCCCTGCCGTCTCAAACGACTCTCTGTATCATATAGGATCTGATTGATTTAAGTTGTGCCACTAATCCTGCAAATTAAATTTCTTTCACCCCCTCTCCCTTTCTCGGTTTCAGATCACAGCTGGATTGCCCATATGTGGTTGTAATGAGGGTGGAGCATTCTATCTCAGATATAAGGCCTTGTAATCCCGGGCTCACCAGTACATTAAATCCTATTGTAATTGCCTTCATCCAAACACAGGTCTGTTAGAATATAGAAATGCTCTTTTCCCAGGGCTCTCCCCAAGGACAATGGGAGGTGTTTTATCCCCTGTGCGGTGGCGAGGGCTACAGTCGCAAGAGTGGAATATCTTTAGCTCAGGTGCTTTAGATGAGGAGCTACAGCAGAGCTGACAGTCAGCTGAGGCAGCACAAGTCAGGAATTAACTAAAGGAAGTTCTTACCGGAGTTTAAGGTTACCTTCAATGGGTGGAATTTGGAAAAGTAGCTCGGCTCACTTCAGGGGAATCTCGGACACGAAGAGGGACAAAAAGCTCCCACACGTTCGCGTTCACAAGCGTCATCTCTTCATGCCAAAGATAAAGCTGCTCACGCACGGTGTTGAATCAGTCACCTCCGCGGCCCCCATGCCACAGATTACAGGCGGATTGTGAAATTCTCCGCTGTATGTGCCGAGCGAGTTCTCTTCATCACTTCCTCAAACCCCGGTGACGCTGCAGGCCTTGTGCCATCCGGAAGACGTTTGCGTGGGATCAATATGATATTACATTACGGCTTAAGCGTCACGTCCCCCCCCAACAAAAAAACATCAAAACCACAGTCACTGGAAAATCAATAACTGCGTCCCTTTGGATCCCATTGACTCTGTGAATTAATCTAAACTATAAAAGCCATCCTTTTGGGAAAAGCTATTTCAATGAATGAATTAATTAAACACATACAAATGTTCATTACAATAAAGTGATCTTTGTCTTCAAAGACTTTTTATTTTAAGGGAAAATACTGTTCAATTAAAAAAAACCTTTTCAACAAAGACACCACTGGATTTCAATAAAACTATACGGCTAACTGTTGGGAATAACGGCAGTTTTTTTTTTTTTTTTGTGAAACAACCGCATATACATTGCAGAGGGTTTAATATCCCTTTGGTTTTTTCAGTTAAATCCATCATATATTTTTGCATTCATTGGATAACACATGAAATAATAATTAGACACCAATAATGAGTAATAAAAACAGGCAGGTTTGCCAGCCACCCCCACAGCTGGGCCTGATACCCGTGGCTCACAGAACCCCCTATGTGGACCCATGTGAGGCAGGGTGATCATCCCTGTCCACTCTCGCCTGGCTGCCTCTCTGCAGGCCCTGGGCTTTGACGGCTATAATGAAAGCTGATTACTGAAAGGCATCTATTAATTTGTCCCTAATGATGACAAAGAGAGAGACAGCACTTAACAGCTGTGAAATGCCAGCCGTCGGAAATGAGGCTCGGGAAAGGCTGGGGACGAGGGGTTAAGACTGCCACTGTCATTGTTACACTCTGCCATTGTGTGCGCCGCTCCAGCTTAGCAGCAGGTAACTCAATAGGCAGACTTGCAAGCTATGCGCCGGGATCGTTTTCCCTCGCTCTTTGTGTGCGGCTAACCGTGAGCATCCACAATCCTGGCCTGTGGTGGCTGGAGATCAGATTGAATTTGCTTGCATGTACATAGGTGCAGCGCTGCGCCAGAGCTCCACTGATCCCAGGTAGAGAAGTGACAATAGCCCGCTAAAGCCCCTGTCCTTTATCATCTGAGTGTCAGGGACTTAGGGCAGACAGGCTGAATGAGGCCCTCTTGATGAAAACAGGTGAGCGGAGGTGACCTATTACTGCTCTGCGCCTTGAGGCCTAACCCTCTGCTAATGAGCACAGAGGGATGTCATTAACAGCTCCAACTACATAAACTTTCTTTTGGTGGGGGGGGTGAAATTGGAAGGGAGGGAGGTGTAAGATGAGAGAAGGCAGCATATCTCAATGATGTGGTCACATTCAGGAACTGCAAAGATTTGTATCAGATTTACAAAACAAGCCACAAGCTCTGCACCATTGACTATTAAGATTCCCAAGACACCTCTAAAACCTCTAAACGCTTTAATTTGTCATCCACGAACGCTCAGATGAACCCGATGATCACCAAAGCGGAGAAAGCAAGAGCAGATAGGTTAATGCAAGAAGGACTAAGAAAGAAGAAAATGGTGTCTGAGCAGAATAACGATTCGAAAATGAATGGTGGATCTCTGGGCAGTCTATCTTTACATAGCTAATGGGCTTTAGTGTACACTTGGGAATCTCTCTTGATAGCCATTGTGTATTTCATAAGTTCCTCTAACAAAAAAAAAAGACACAGATCCGTGGTCGTACAATGCTCAGAACATGGACTGACACAAACGCATCCTGCTATGAGAATTGTCCATTGTGACGCTGGCGACCGCTGAGCCGTTACAGACGAAGGGAGAGGGGCGATGCCATGGGCGCGCATGTCTAAGACCCGGAATGGCTGCTCTGTGCATAATAGTTCCGCGCTCTAAATACAGGCACGCTCACAAAGACGGGAAGCACCAGCTAGCAGAAGGGTAAGATTCCTCGCTGGCACGGGCTCACAGGCAGAACACAGCTACCTTTTATTACCGTCATAATTAATGACCCGCAGTGCCGGGCTTCTGAAAAGAGGCTTTTGAAGCTGTCTCCTTATAGGGAATTAGAGGAGCAGAATGACGGCCAAAAAGCGCTCAATTAATAACAAAGTGGGCGCAGCACTGGGATAACATGACAAACAAGGCAGAACATTTCGTTTGGCGTCATATGAATTAATCAGTCAAACGCGCAGACATGTTGGATAAACAAATGTTTGATTCATTTCTGCTGCCTGATGGGGCTGCTGATTAAATTAGAAAGCTCTTGAAGACGCAACAAACATGTTTGGAGAAAAACAATGGCAGTCAGTTTTTCCACAGAGAGGGGTCCGATGCAGACTGACGGCCTCACATTCCTCTGATTTCCCCCCAAGTTTGAGAGCTCATCGCTAATTGCTGCCTCAATGCTTGGCCTGGTCGCATGGCTCTGCTGGTCAACTACACTTAGTTTTCATACAGCAGGACATATGAGCTTCCAAGGTCTGTACTAACAAGCAATCCTATTGCTGGAGGTGTTTTTCTGTGTCACTGATCATAAGATTCTGCTCTGTCATACCAGCTCAATACACACAAACCTGAGGTTGTTCGGTGGCGCCTTTTTGTCCAGAAGTCCTCATGAATTAGGTTTTCTGTGAAATATTTTGGCACCAGAAACCAACAAACACTCAAGCATCGCAGCAAAGACGATGGAGGAAAAAAGGCCCGCAGAAAATTTGATTTCAGTTTGGAATCTCTTCTAAAAAAAAAAAAAATACTTTTATTGGTCAGGAGAGTACCACATTATGTGATGTGGACCCTGTCCTTTGAGGAATTTGGCTCACATTCAAACTATCATTTCTGCAGTACCAGGTCACAGTTTAAGGAGTGGTGCTTTACTCCACAAGCCCCTGCCCTCAAATTTGGAAAGAGCACTGAAACTGGGGAAGCCAGAGTTGACAGCTCTACACACCAAATGCAAAAAAAAAAAATCATGCTACAGAAGCCTTTATCGAACAAAGCCTTACATAAATATTGAAAGTGAAATACATTCACTTTCATGTTCATTACGTAAAGAGCAGATTATGGAATTGTTTAGAGGCTATGCTGTGAATCATCAAAATGCACTGTTCTCGGAGAAAAAAGAGAATCTGTACAATCAATAAAGTCAAATTGTACCTTGGGGTAAGACAAATTAAAAAGCGGATTCGATCAACATTTGTCCTTTTTATTCACAAAATAAAAATATAAAAAGCATACAAAATGTTCATTCTGGTGATCACTGAATTTGCCAAAATGTGAATGCTTGCAATGAATCCCAAGACGGAGTTAATGGAAACAGGATGACTGAATTAAAACCTATGTCTATTAAGTCATTAAAATAGGCAAAAGGAAGTATCTAGACATATCACTAAAATCTCCCAAACCACACAGGAAAATCTAAAATTAAACATTTTGTGCTTTACCTTCCAGTTTAGCAGGTAGGCATTCGAATAGGCCGGGAACAAGTTTCGCAGCAGAGAAATGTTCCATTTCCTTCCATAATTTTCTGATATACGGATGACAGCAGGTGACATCCCCCTCTCTACTGCATGAAGGATGAATGGGCGCTTGATTTATTACTCCCTGCAACAAGTCCATTTTTTTTTCATTTATGATCTCCATATGAGCCTTCAAAGCATGTACAGGTGGCTGTCCTGAAATATTTAAAGCCTCTTTTTTTACTGAAATGTTGATATTTCTTAAAATGTTATTGAAACTGAGAGTATTCAGTCTCCCATGGTTTGCTGTCAGGCCCCAGCTCCCAGAATGAGAAACAAAACTGCCCCTGCTGCTTCAGCCTGTTAGCACGATGCTAGCCACTGAAATGGACACAAATCCGATGTCATTTTAACACCTTGGCACGAGCACAAGACGCAGAACCACTTCTTGGAATCTAAATTTGTCTAGAAATGTACCCATCCAAAACTATAAAAATATGATGAAGATTGTGTAGCCAGCTGAATTTGGTTTGCAAGTCAAGAGCTAGTAGGGAAACAATCACCTGGAGGAGAGCAAACAGGGGAGACTTTTTTCTGGTCACTCTTCAAGGAGCATAATATAGACCTGGGATGAGACATTTGGAGCAAAGGAAAACAATACAATAGAATCATTATAGCAAAGCTAGTATATTTTATCCGTTGTGAAATCAGTGTGTTATATTTATTATGCATGAAAAGAAAGTTTTAAAGCATCAAGATTACATCCCCTGTGACAGAATTTACATGGAAGTTTAAAAGCCTAACACTTATAAAACACTTCCATTTACAATAGCAAATGTGTACATGGCTGCTGAAATGATTTGTGTTGCAAACAACTTAGCAAAAAAATATCATTCAGAGTGTATCATGGTGTATCCTCAAATTCAGTGAGTCTGTAACACTTCAGTACTACATAGCTAACCAACAAACGAGAGTCTGAAAACCAAACATGAGCTCTGAAATAAAAGCCCACAGTTACATTCTGCTGATGCTTGTAATTCACAAAAGGATTCAGACATACTCTAAACAGAGCTATGACTGATACTAATGTCTTATTAGAACAAATTAGGAGATTTATTATAATGATTCCCACTCTAGTTTCAAAAAGGCTGGGTCTAGGAAAATTAATATTGATGTCATATTGTAGTGCCATCTCCAGACAAATATCACATTGCAATTATCCCTGAACAACGAGTTAAGATTAACATGAAAAAAATAATGATTGGATTGTGCTGTTTCATTGAGTTCCTATAGCAAACACTTCAATGGGTAGATCTAGTCTGTTGTAACTTGGCCAACATGATAATGTTCACTTTAAACAATGTTTAAATAGAATTAAATGGCCACTGATTAGATTAAAACGCATCCAGAAGTATGTGTTTACACTGTTGGCATGAACAGAGTGCTGTTTGAATAGCTTCAGATCTGCTAACCAATTTATGGACTGTACTAATTTGTGTACTCTGGCATACTCTAATCGTAATAAACTAGAGAAAAATGCAGTACTTCATTTTTGAAAATGACTGCTGATTTCCATTTTGTGTTTTAGAGCACAGAATATTGTTGTTTTTCGGTGGAAAAGGCTGAAACATCCATGCTGGTGCCAAGAGGTTTACTGGGCTCCGTCTGGACACCCCTCCAGCTGCACCTGGTGGTTTTACCTTGGCGTGTTCCAGCGGCCCTTCTCAAGTGGCGATTAGACCACTTAAGCCCTGTTTCCATGGCAGCCTCACACCTCTGTTTTAAACGCCTGATGGGCCGTTGTTTTGGTAACTGATATTTGGGAACGCATCTACTATATTAATGAGATCATTACAATTACCGTACGCCCGGGCTGGCGTTAAAACAAGGCTCCGCAGAATGATAAAGAATGGCTGGGTGACGAGTCTCATTTACATAAGTTAATTAGCTGCAAGAAACTTGGGAGTCCAATCACCGTTTTTTTTTTTCAAAACAATATGTAGTGTGTTATTAATAGTCCTGATTGTGTATGAAATATAGATGAGGAAGGGCTTGTAGTATATGTTTTCTTAATGGAGAATTAAGCCCCATGGAAAAAAATTGAAAAAGGGGGGACAACATGGCACCCCTCAAAAAGTGCCCGCGGATAACCTCCACTGTGGCCCAGACCGGAGCGCCTGGCGGAACAGGCCTGTCCCGATGTGCTGAGAGGCGGGGGTGCGTCCCTCCTCTGGCCCTCGTGGGGGGTTAATTTGGCGGGGCCCCCTGCTGGGCTCCCAGGCACCGCTCCTTCAACGGGAGAAAGAAGCAATTCTGCTCGCAGCCCTGCTCTCCTGTTAAGTTTGCAAAGTCCAATTTTCAGCTAATATGGAGGTCGTGACAGGCGGCGCAGAGGGCTTGGTAGGACATAATGGCTACAGAATTGTAAATATTGGTTTTAGAGAGCACCAAATGGGAGGGCAGGGTGAGGGAAATTTCCATTGAGTGCACAGTGGCAGGATTGGAGGCACGGCGCGGTGGAATAGATTTTCCATTCTAGTGTGTCACATTAGATTTTCGGAGGTGCTGGGTGGCAGGTACATGTCATTAGTAACACTTTAACGTGGTAATGAACCTTTTTATTTATCCACCGCTCCGCTCATGAATGCATAAAGAGCCGCTCTCCAGCTGGGTCTGGGAGCCGGGAAGGGGAGGTGGAGAGGGGCACCGCGAGGCGAGCGCCGGGCACCCAGCGCCGAGCCAGGGGGGGCAGGGGGGATGGGGGAGGCCCAGTGCCAGGGACACTGTGGCAGGAGTGTGCCATCACCACCAGTCCCCCTCCGCAAGCCCATTCGCTCCCATCCCAAAGGAGCACAGCCTTCCTCTCCTCACTCTCCCCCTATTCACCAAAGTGACAGGCAAGAACATTTCACTTTAGAAATAAATCAGTCATATAAACACCCAAAAAACCCCCAAGGTATTGTGGGGGAAAAAAACAACAACCAGAACAACAACAAAAAAACATGTTTGAGTCTTTACAGCTCACAGGCAAAAAAACTGAATTCATGAGCATTCATTAATTATCCTTGTTGTCATTTTTCTGTGGTGACACACAACATGTGAAACAAATGTACTGTCGTGTGGGAGAAAAAGACCATTCAGCGTGTCATCAGAATTATGAGTAAATGATCACGCTCCTTCTTGTGTCGTACATACTGCACATCAGCAGATGTGAGTGACAGCTTCTATTTTATATGGTTTGTGGTTTTGATGGGATTAAGTCCATTTTTAGATATAATATTCATATTAGACACAAAAAAGAAATGTAAATACTTTTCTGCGGGTGATGTCGGAGGGGAGACGCATGAGCGTCGCGCTGGTTGGGAGGATCTGAGGCGGTGAGCCGTGCGTTCCAGGCGTCGAGCTGTCAGGTGGAATCTCTGATCAACTTTGACTCGACGCTCATGCTCACAGAGACGTGGTTAAACAGGCCATATGTTTGCGGTGCGCTGAACCGGCTCTTTGGTGTGCTGCTTTGTGCCATGCCTTGATGGGAAAGAGAGAGAGAGAGAGTCAGAGAGGGGGAGAGAGAGAGAGAGAGAGAGAGAGAGTCAGAGAGAGAGGAGAGAGAGAGAGAGAGAGAGAGAGAGAGAGAGAGAGAGATAGTGCGCGGTGGCATGAGCACCGGCGGCATGGCCTAGGCCCGCTGTCACCGCCGCCGAGAACGACTTCAATGTTAATTTCCCTTTCATCTTGTGTGTGAAATTGTTGCTGGTGCGGTGCTGACCCCCAGCATTAAGAGGTCAAGTGTTGAAATCTGATGTGTGGCTGTGAGGCTGGAGAATCAAACAGACAGTGGAGCGGAGAGATAGAGCAGGCGAAGGAGTTCGGGGGTGGGGTGGGGGGCGCTTTTCAAGCCCTCTCAAGGCTTTGTGTGGGTTTCAGATGCCACGTTACAGGCCCTCACATGGACAGCAAAGTGGAGAGAGAGCCCCACCCCCCTCACTCACCGCCTTCAGACTCTCCTGTTCAACGCCTCCATGTTCCTTCCCACAGCTACCCCAACACCTCTCCTCACAATGGCACTGGAGCATCGTCCCCTTCACCGCCCCCACTGCATCACAATCACAGCGGGTCAGCTATCCCAAAAATGACATTATCAGCTATGATTCAGTTTGTCCTTGGACAGATTGGACACTGACGTCACATAGATCAAAACTCTTTCGCAATTTACGCTGAAGCATACAGACACCATCTGGGAATGAAATGTTAAGAGCAAATAAAGGGTGGGGGGGTTGACAATATAATTTAAAATCGAAGTACGTTTTGTAACATGATATAAAATACAAAAGCTTGAAGTGTGGAAAGTGCGTTTTCTCTCTCTGTAAGGATTTTAAAGGTGTATTTTTGGTCCAGTTTTATTAAATGTCATTCAATTGCTGTCACACTCATTGTATGGCTCATACTTCTGTGTAAATTACAAAGATTTATGGGTAATGTGGGTTTGACTGTCTAATCCCTCATTTATTCTTCCTACAGCTGACCACACTCTGTTGCACATAATTCAAGACCATGTATTGTTGCCTCATGAAGTGACCTTTGCTTAGAACACAAGCTCTCCTTCATCTGAGAAGAGACTCTATGCCATAATCAAACACAGGACTACATGTATGCAATGTAAAACTATTTTCTGTTTCATTGATTGCAATTTTAGCAGGATTGATGTGAAATAATTACAAGGAAATCTTATTTTAAATCTTGTTTTAAAAACAATCACTGCAATCAATAAAAACTAAAAAAAAACAAATGTCACAGAAACAGGTTGCCATAGCCTCAAAATTTCTGGTTCTTAACTCTAAATCAACTGAAATAGTGAAGTTCAAAGAAAACCTGAAGCACCTCCTAAAAACTTTTAATGACACAGGCCTAATGTAGGAACTACAGATGTGATGCAGGTCAATTATTTCCTCTAACATGTTTGACTTGGTTTCAGTCATGGATATGGCTCAATTTGACTGGATTGCAGCCCGATGTTCTACACAATGTTGACTAGGGGAGAAATGTCAGCATATTTAGCTTTCATTTAATAACTCAACCTTGCTCTTGATGTATTTCTATGTCATTGTAATTCACTTTCACAGGGATTACATATCACTTTGACTGGGATGGCTTACAGTTGAGTGTTATGGTTTTTCAACACAAGAACAGGTTGGTGAGATAATTTTTATGATTTCTGAACTCGTCAATCTGTATGGGTGAAGATAAAAGTGACTTGCACGTAATATAGAGCCAAAGTTAAAGACAAATGTTGACTGAATTCTGGCTTTTGGTTTCATAATAGAAACCAAATACACCAGATACAACTTCATGTATCCATTTTTTCTCTATAACTATCGGGTTTGTAGTATGCTAATTGTATAAATAACTAATACACCAATATATACAGATAATGTTGACATGTAAAATAAATAAATAAAAAATAAACTCTACAATACCCTACAGATGAAATTGTTTTTCTAAACAATGGGTATGAATGAGAAAATAAGATTTGAGAGAATAGAATATATTAGTTGACCCTTTTATTTTAATCTTGCTCAGCCTTCAATCTCCTCTTTAGCAAATAACATGGGAGGCAACTGTAAATATCTAACTATTTGACAAAAAAAATCATATGAAATGATATATACATTCATACATAAATCCATATGCAGGGGGTATTATATAGAGTCATATATGAATATTTATGAACTCCTGAGCAGTTGTGCTCCATTTTGGTTTCAGATCATACTTCATCATGAAGGAACATCTCCATTTCTTTGAGCTATGGGGAGATGGAAATCCTCTTTGAACTCTACCTTCTAGAACTTTCTGGAAAGGGTCAGTAATGTTTAGATTTGGTGAAAATTAGGGAAAAGAAGGAAACGGAAATCCTGACAAACATCACATTCTTGTGTTGCACAGAAGTTGAGTTTTACGCTTATTACACCAGGTTATGTGTTGTTATTATGCTGCATTGGCCTATAGTACAAATTTTCCTTGTTTAGCATGTGCATTAGATTTTCCACACTGTTCCCATAGACACATTATATTTGGCCAAATTTATGACTGAAGTACCAACTTTTCCTCTGTAACCTTTCAAAATCTGTTGGACATCTCATGTTGCTTTAAAAAGTCACATATCAAAGTATTAATTTTAAACATCCTGCAAAATAGTAGTGGCAGTAAAATGAAACACATTTGAAGACAGCTTTTTAATTGTGATTTAGTTACCTCAAAACATGAGTCCTGTAGGTGGTATGTATATAGCAATCATATAATACACATATGTATGTATTTTTTGTTAATTTGTTATTCTTCAATAATGAATAGTAATGATTTAATTAACATTTTAGTTTTGGTCACTGCATGACAGCCTCTGGACCTCTGCCTCACCTCGGGAAAACAGCACTGGCCTTTCTCGTTGCTTGCCTGCAAGCCCAAGTTTACAGTTCTCCCTAACTTTGGATCTTAAATTCGAAAGTTAACATCTTTTCTTCAAAGGGTACCCGTAATCACAAATAAATAACATTTCTGGCAATGAGCGAGAGAAGGGGAAGGAGAAGGGGGGAGGGGGTTGGGGGTGGTTGAGAGAATAACATCTGAGCAGATAACTATTAGATATGATTCCCCCGATAAGGAGCCATAATTTGGCTTTTAGAGATAACTCCAGGGGCTGCCGAGCTGAACAGCGGCAATTTACTATTTGTTTTTTCTTCCCTTTTTTCAGAATTTTATCTCGCCTGTTGAAGGCTTTTTCATCTCTGATGATTTTCTCTCTTTTTTATGTATTTTCCCCAGAAGGTGAGATCACAAAACCCGCAGAAGGCAGAGTTGCATGTTTTAAAGCAATGGACAAAATACAAATATTTGAAAATGTATTTCATGGTAATTATGTCAAGTTTCATGGCCCCACCGCAGTACTGAGGCACTGCCTGGATGCCTTAATTTGTATAGAAATTGTAATCATTTGTTCATTTCAAGGTGAAAATTGCATTTTTTAATTTAAATTGTATCCTGCGTGATAGGCTATTATCTAGAAAAATTGTCTCTGTGTATGAGAGTCTATGCCCAGGCGTCACGCCTGTTAGAGGCCCACTTATATTCAAAAAGGGTTTATGTGTACATCTCCTGACAAAAAGCACTGGGGTTTGTTCTTTATTTAGGTTTTCCACTGTCTCTGCTCATTTCCATTTTTGTTATTAATATTAATTAGTCTGGAAGCTGAGCTTAGATTTTTTTTATGTAAATCAAAAAAGGCTTCATAGTCATTTTTATCATCCCCATGATCTCTTGGATTTACAATTTAAGTTACCCTTGATTTTTTTTTCCAATGCTTTTTTCCTTTTTTGTCCTTTGGGGATCGGTGAAGGAGCTGGTAGAGGTGTAACGAGGAGAGGGGTGTGTGGCAGGTTGGGGGGCGGGGTGGGGGGGCAGTGGGGCTGACTGAATTGTTGAACAGTTTTAAAAGTTCTGGAAGATGAATGTGTCCTCTACATGAATGTTTTTTTTTTTCTTCAGTAGGGCAGGTTGAGTGACTGCTTATCTGTTTGGGGGGGCTGGAGGGGTGATGCACAGGTGGGGTGGGGGCAGCTTAAAACTGAAGTGATATTTGAGTGTTGAGATGAGAGGCTGGGAGGCAGGGAGGGTCTAGAGTAGGAATGAGGTGAGCTACAGAAGAGGTTACTTATGGCAGACTCAAATCCCGTATTTAGAGGTTCAGAGCTGGCAACAGTAAGACTGGGGGTTTAACAGACGCGCAACCTTATGTGGAAAATAAAAGAAGGGGAAAAAAATCAATTACACTGTATAATAAAAAAAACTTGTCATGCAGAAATCCTTTGGAAGTGAATAAAAGCTATCAAAAAAAGAAATAATGCAATCCAAAGAAGAACGGAGTGAGTTAAACAAGGATACATTCTTTTCTTTAACAATCTCTTAAAGCTAAGCGCACTACTTACCATTCCAGGTTATTAGCCAATCATGCGATCTGTCTACATAAGCTGATTGTGAGAATCTGGAATCCCTTCAGTGCAGATCAGACCGCCAGGGCTCAGGTACATAATGTATCCTGGAATAATTATGGGATTTAAGGAGATGTTAGGCTTTGTAAGTGCTTTCATTGTGACATTTTCGAATGTTTGACACAGCAGACTCTCAACGACACAATGGCCCAGAGCCTGCTGGGAAGAGGGTAGAAAAAAAAACTCCTTCAAAAATGTTTTAATCATTCCATTGCTTGTGGCTACTGGCACTTTCACTCCTTTCCTAATGACAACATTTAACTGACTCCCAATGATCGTTATTAATGGGGGGCAATAACTGCTGGGGACTTTGTAATCTTGGCTTGTTGTCAGAGGTGAAATTGCATGTTAATTATCCTAATTGTTGTTTCTTTTTATGCTCTTCCCTTCAGTCTAAATCTGGGTGTTGCTCGGAATCCCCAGAATGTGGTCGTTCTGCATTTAACCCGCTGAAAGTCGAAGGTGCTGTGGGGTGGGAGTCACAGATAGCTGAGGCCGCCGCCGTGAACACCCTCCACTCCTGAGAGAGTCCCTCTGAATTTAATGAGTCATGCACTCCATCTTCTTAAGGAAAGAGGCTCCTTCAGTCAGAGCCCATCAATCTGTGGCCTTCCAAACAAAGTTTTTTTTTAACATTAAAGCATAAAAAATAAAGTGATAGTGAAGTGACACAGGAGTGGAGGTGGTGAGGGGGGTTCATTTTGATTGAAGTGTCTAGCCCAGCAATGCAGGGAAATGTATTGTGGCACTCTCTGAGACTGCTTCACCAAACCAATGCCCCATCCTGTGGCTCAAGACTTTGATTTCCATTCCTCTGATGGCTCAAACCCATTACCTCTTCCCCAGGCATGGGACACAAGCCCCTGGCCTCTCGGCTGGGAAAGTCTTGGGGCTTAGCCACCATGGTGCACAGCCACCTTCAATGACCATATTTATATAGATATTTGTTTATTGACTGCATATAGATTTGAATATTTTATGTGAGTCCCCTGCTAAGGTGAACAGGATTGGCTGTTGTGGGGCTCTCCTGTCCAATTGTCTGTCTATCCCAGCGGTTAATCAATTTGAAGATCAAAGTCAGGAGGAGTGTTTAAAAAGTCACTGGCACACCATGGTGGGCAATGCAGAGAGAAGGAAGGAGAGAGAGAGAGTGTGTGTGTGTGTGTGTGTGTGTGTGTGTGTGTGTGTGTGTGTGTGTGTGTGTGTGTGTGTGTGTGTGTGTGTGTGTGTGTGTGTGTGTGTGTGTGTGTGTGTGAGTGAGAGAGAGAGAGTGTGTGTGTGAGTGAGAGAGAGAGAGAGAGAGAGAAGCTTGGTTATGATCTCTTTATCTTCACTGTGCAGCCATTGTCACCTCCATTCATAAATACACATTAAGCACATACATATGTATTTTTTTCAACATATACATATCTAGACACCGCTTTGATCTTTTTTTATTTCTATGGTTTTAATCATGGCCATATGCTATTCCTTGTTTTTTTCAGTCTTCGTGTCTATTTTCCAACAATTCAGTGCTCAGACAGGAGAGATCAGTATAGTAGTTTGTTCATTGCTTTTGCTTGTTTTTTGTCATGGAAAATAAGCACTCTGCAGTGCTCTGTAACTTTTTGATTGTAAATATGCTATACAAAATGAAGGAAATATATATCTTGATTGCAATTGAATAATGCATATAAAACAAGCTATGTTATGGGCACAGCACATATATGCACATTAGGTATCAGCTACTTTGTGTTTGTCAGGCCGGTATTGACAGGAGCTATTGCTGCTGGTGTGATTAATGATTATGTAATGGTTTCAATCAATGGATTGAAATTATTTAAATAGTATTTTATGTTACTTTCAGTAATCAGGAATTTTCTGAAATCCTAACTAGGACATGTCCCTGGAGAATCAGATCAGTGAGGTTCTGCGGTATAAATTAAATCTAATGTTTCCAAATTGAACAGTCATTGTTCTCCATACTACAATGTCAAGAAGACATAGTGAAATGTTTTTACTTTGATTTAATTAGACATGATTGCTGAAAAGTGCTTCTATTTACACAATTTGCATCGCTTTAGCAAAAGCTTTGGTCCCTGGCTTGTATTGACTTCACTGTTGTGCTACCTTGCTAATCCATTAAATGAGACTACATTCCCAATTGCAATCTTGAAAGTCCATTTTTCATCACATTATTTTAGCTTCTGACTACTGAAAACACTAACATAGCTAACCTTTAGCTGTTAATAATGTATGTTATGAGCTAATTATACTTGACAACTCCAAGGGGAGACATTCTCTAGCCATAGCTCAAAAGGTCCATAACTGATACATTGTTCAATGCAGACAGTGAAATGATCCATCTGCCTTGCTAATATTATTATCCATAGTATAACATCGATTTTAGAGTGCAGTCAGCTAGCTGTTATGATAGGAAAACGTGTAGCTCTCAATAGATAGCCTTGACTGGTTACATTATGTTAGGTAGCCATGTAGCCACTTTTTCAAATAAGCCTTTGCAGAAAGCTAACAGGCATATGAAGTTAGTCCTGAGTAATCTGAGACAGAAAAAAAGAGTACCCAAACACTGTCACACACTGGCCACAGGTGCATGAAGAGCCATTGCTGATGTTGCGGAGGAGTAACTTCTTGTCTCTGTCACTAGCTTGACTTTTATTGTATGCTTACATATATACAGTAGTATCCCTCTGGTCTGGTGGGTAGTATTGAGTACTGAAATTGATTAGAATTTGCCCATTCAGATTGCTGGTCTTTCCAGATTACTGAAATCCAGAATATTGAGATTACACCTGAATATGGCTACATTGATCATATACTTTTCTATGTCTATATATTTATGCACTTGAAAATAGAACAGCTTTGCAATTTAGCAGCATAAACAAAACATTTACATGCTCTTGAAACACCAAATGCAAAAACATGATGCAAAGAAAACGGTAGAGGGCTGCAGAATGACATGGTTCTGACATTTTTCAAAATTCTCATTTCCGATCAAGTATATGACTGTGTAACCTCTGTGCCATCCTGGTTGGGGTTTTGTCTAAAGCCTGGTACGAACCCCAAAAAACAACATGAGCGCATAGTACTAATCCACAACTTGGGCTTCTCTGTCTCATCATCATGGACTGTGCTAGCAAAATGACTCATAAATAATTTAAATTCCTCTCACATTAGTCATTTGGCACTGAACTACAGTGCTAGCCATATTTTTAATTTTTCAAATTCAAGCCCATGGAACCATGGACATTGAGCTTCTATTTTGTCCTCTTAATCCACAGATTTTTAAAACCACTAAAGTATAGATTAAAGGAGTAATATAAATACACCTTTCATGAATCAATCATTGGCCAGTTAAAAGAGAACATCCCATTTTTCAGAACTGACAGCATTACCAGTCACAAGCAGTATTATATTTAGTCTAAAATAATAATAAAAACATCTAGTTTAGAATTAACACAGCCATTTTTACTACTATTTGAATTAAATATTGAGGTTGAACAAGGGAGAAACATTTTTTAACAAATGCAATATATCACTAGAAGCACAGCTGAAATCCTGGTGTTGGAGGCATGGAATTCCTCCATGCTAGTAGCATACCAAAGAGATAGTCTGTGACCACAGTGACTGTGTGCAACCGCAAGCAGAGCTCTGTGGAGCACATTCCAGTGAGCGAGGGCCCTGGCCAAATCACACACAATCTGCTGCTGGAGGATTTCGCTTGTGTTTTGGACAGCGTGCAAGATAAATTGCTTCCTACAGATGTGATCAGTAACCCTCATTTCCACTTCCTCTGGAGCTGTCCGTCTTTCTCAGGCCTGTTGGTCCTATCTGCAAAAGGGCTGCTCTTTAAGAAAATTCAATCCAGGGGGCATGTTTGGTCGGACCTTTCTGGAAAGAGGGGTCGATGAATCAGTCTTGATGAAGTAATTTAATTGTTGCACACTACATATGTACAGATAATCACATTGGCTGCTGGTCCCCTGGGGTTTATTTTCTTAAACATGTTGACCTTTTGTCACTGTTCATGGGAAACGGTGCACTTGCATGTGCATTACACCGTACATAAAGAGTTATATGACCTGGCATCGGCTTTTATATTTCAACATGCAGACACGCATACACACACATTCACAAGCAGGTGCACATACATACATTGACAAACATTTATATACACACTCACAAATGCTGCAAATGCACCTTCACCATCTCACACATAACCACACACACACACACACACACACACACATATATGCATGCAAACAAAATCAGCTACACAGAAGATGTGCAGGCTATCAAAAAAAGTGTCACTTTTTTCCAAGTTTTTCCACGTTTTTCATCTTTGCTGAGGTCTCAAAAATCTCAAAGGTTGTCACACTCGCAAAAAAAAATTGTAGCTAAATTGTTACATTTCTGTAGTGTACAGTGACAGACAATGCATCGTGAGAGGGAGTGAGGACGACATAGAGCGAGACAAGCAACTAGAGCAATTTCTGGATTGTTTACAAAGCACACTTTTGAATAGATTAATACATGGTTGTTCAGTGTGGGCCATGTCCTTAGTGGCAGTTTGTAATAGCTAATGCAAGTTTGATAGTGGATAGTGGTGGCAATGAAGAACTTTTGGAATCATCAAATCGTAACAATAGTTTGTGTGACATACACATACACGCACAAAAAGTACAGATGCAATACGCCCTCACTCATTAACACTGACAAACACACACACACACACACACACACACAGATGCACACAAACACATATTTCCCTAAACAAGCATGTACACACAAGATTTTAAGACATACAGTTCACATGCGTTCACAAACACTACCAATACACTAACATCTTTACACACAAACCCTCAGTCTTTAACAAACACACACACACACACACACACACACACACACACACACACACACACACACACACACACACACACACACACACACACACACACACACACACACACACACACACTCTATCTGCACCCCTAAATCACAAGTATTCATCTGGGCTCTCTGAAGGAGGAAGACAGCTCTTCAATGGCCAGTAAAGTGAGTCAGTGTTCAGAGTATAATCCATCGGTCAGGTCTCATCTGGAGCACCGCCTGAGGGCCCACACTAAACAGCACAGGGCCCCTCTGTGTCACAGAGCCTCAAAGAAGCTCATATTGTTTAACAACGAATAGTTTTGCAATGTAACAGCTTTGGCCATTCTTTTCATTCAGTCGAAACTGTCAGTTCAGTCACTTGAAAATGGTATTTTTGGGTCACTGAATCATACTTACTGTCAGTATCGCGTGGATACTCGACTTCAAAGGTTTTGATATCTCATTGTCAGAATGGAAACAACTACAGTATAAATAGGGGAATGATGATATCAGAGAGGACAACATAATAACATGATACTGAGATTTGTAATGACTAAAAATGTATGTCATTTATATTTGTGGCCAAATAAATTTGTCATAAATATAACGCATAAAACTTTTAAAGAAATGTAGTCAAAGAAATATCATAAAATTCATATCATAAGACAGTCATGTTTGTACAATTTGTATCTGACATTAAGTTCACTGTAGAAAATGTACATATTGTAATGTTTACCATAAATTATAAAATGGATGTTTATAAAATTTATGTTATAAATTTGTGTATTTTTCTCTGTATAGAAAAATATTGTGATGATATTTACAGTCAGTAACACATACAGAGGAAAATCCATAAAAAAAGGAAAAACAAGGTAATTTAAGCTTCTTTTTGGACTTGTAGGAGAGATTTAATTGAAATTCAGCTTGGTTCTGTTTCCTTTTTGTAGTGCAAATACATGACCTATCACAGCACAGGAGAAAAGCGCTGATGAGCAAGCTAACAATGTTGATATTAGCTTTCCACATGAAGACAAGGAGAAGTACTTAAGTACTTAATATTGAATTACATATATCAATTCAATAAAAACAAAAAACCCAAAAAAAGTAATGTAAATCCTTGACAGCTCTGCAAAGTGCATTCAAAAATTAATAAGCCAAGCAATATAATATTTATAAATAAAATATATTACATAAATAAAATGATATGCAATTAAATCTATTGTATACATTTTTGCCTATATATTTGCCCACCCAAGGAGATATAAATGGAACAGGAAGTAGGAAAACATGACATGCAGAAGGTTTCTTGTTCCTCATGTAATATATTTCCCATGCAGCTCACTGAAACATAAGAGGGACTGATTCAAAGTCTTCATATATTGCTTCATCAGATCAGAGAGGACACATGGAGGCTGCTGGCCCAGTTAAGCTGCTGCTCCAGAGTGTGGAATCCCTCAGCAGCCTCAGGGTCTGGGATCCAATCCGGACTGTAGCAGGCGGCTCCGAGGGGCCACCCATAATCAGCTGTAGTGTTCGGCTGGGGAGGGAATCAATCGGTAGGGGTGTATCCGTGTGTCACCCCTTACCCGTGACCTCAGCCTGCCTGCACAGGCTGCGCATGGGGCTTCTTAATGCGTCTCATGTCTACGCAAACTCAGCGTGTGGATCGCAGTGCATGATGTGGCGGCTGGCATTGTGTGTCATGCTTGTCTGTGAGGCAGGTTGTGTTATTCCACCATCACAAATGTGGAAGAAAGAGAACATGTAAAAAAGTGAAGACACATTTTTGTGGGTAGCTGTTTTGCATACCTAATGTATAGCCTTTTACAAGCCATTCTTCCAGGCCATTATTGTAAGTAGTATGTTGTTAGCTATAACTGAACCCTGGAATCTTATCAATATTTTCACTTGATTACATGATTTGTGATTGGAGCAAACTTCCTCAACCAATCACATGTTCTTTTAGTCCTTCTGAATGAGCAAAATGGCCCATACAAAATTCATTTGTAAGTGTGGCCCTTAATGTTTAATGTTGTACAATTACAAATTACACTTCATACTGTTTTACTTAGTTTACAGCAACATCCCTGTCGTGATTTATCCAACATGATTTGAGTTTTACTAAATAAAATGGTATACTCATAGAATTGTGTTTCCACCTCCTCATATGCTATTCCTTCTTAGTTCAATTTACATCCCAAGACATCCAGGGTGTAAATTCAAATGGTGAATAAGCACATTAGCTGAGACAGAGAGGGGAGACGTGATCTTTGATCAGATTTAGAGCTTTAATTGATAACAGTTACGCCAGTGTTACAATAAAGACACCAACAGGCTGAAGGTAGAGTAAATGCCAATACAAGTTCCCACTACTCTAATACTTCATACAGCAGAATAAATTATGCCATGATAATATACACACATGCTGAACAGAAATATAATAAAGCAAAACACAGATGCAACAAAAACAGCAAGTAAACAGATTAGGAGTCAAAAGGGTCCAGGGACGTGGCAGGGGTTTGAGAGGGGTGGAAGGGGGGTTGGGGGAAGAGGCGTTTTGACAGGTCACATAGTGCTTCAAATATCCCAATGTTGATTAATGCAGGTGTTAGAAATGAGTGCTATACACTAGAAGCTTTTTTATTTTCTTCATTTTTTTAAAAATACACAAAGACAAAGCATTAAAATGAAGGTTTTTCATTCAGTCTTAATTCGCGCAGAATTACACGTCCATTTTTTCTGGGTTGTGTGGTTTCGCTTCATTTTCTTTTGTTTTTTTTCCTGAAGATGTGGCAGGTCTGTATGTTCATCCACCCTGCATGTCACATATGTTCTGATTGGTCAGTGCGAGACCACACCTAGAATTTATCCCAGGAGCTGGAGGTCCTCGGTTTCTTAGTCATTTTCAGTGTCAGAGTTCTGCCACTTGCTAATGGTTCAAAAGGGGATGAGATTGAACCAAAAATACAAATAAACAAATAAAAGTGTGGAAAAAAACATTTGTGTGGCAGCCATTTGTGAGAGTCCACAGTCCGTTTGCTAATTGGATACTACTGGACCTGACTTCCTGGATGATAGATACCCGGCCAGAGGAGCCAGGAGGACTTCACTTCCAGTTGTAACTGTAAACACAAAACACTTTCCTAAAATCTGTACTCCAAAGTGATGGTCCTTCTGTGATCGCTGACATCTGTACTTTTGTACAACACAGCCTAATCATTTCAGATAAAACTACCCATGTCTTTTCAACAGTTCAGTAATACTTGAGGTGGGTATTCTTATTTTAAAAAGAACAACAAAAAATCTCATTTCAACACATTATGGTTGCTTTTTGTGAACAAAAGCAGTACACTCTGTATTTTCTTTTTAAAACACCGATACAACATATTAAAGAACAAAAAGAGAGAACAAAAAATAAATCATTATTATTAAGGAATGTAACTCAAATATACATTGTAAGACTCCAAGAGATCCCCCTGCTCATTCTACCACTGCACACTTTGTTTTAGTATAAAACATAGTCTTTATAAACAACCAATACACAATCTGCTTTATGTCTACTGTACAATTAATTTTATATGTGACTAAATAGATTGTGTCCAATATCAACTATGAGTGCTACACAAATGTTTCATATTTAATACTCTTTAAAAAAGTTTTTTTTTGTTTTTTTGCTTTTTTTCCATACGTCCGTAAATGCAAATGAACTGAGCTTGCAGGGATCTTGGTGTCAAGGGGTCAGACAATCC